>CM029607.1:53660867-54941071 GCA_017311375.1 Mytilus coruscus
CCCAAAATTACTAGTGTAAAACCATTCAAACGGGAAAACCAACGGTCTAATCTATATAAAAACGAGAAACGAGAAACACTTATGAACCACATCAACAAACGACAACTACTGAACATCAGATTCCTGACTTAGGACAGGTGCAAACAAATGCAGCGGGTTTAAACGTTTTAATGGTACCAAACCTTCACCCTTTTTCTGAAACAATAGTGTAACATCACAACATAGAAAGACACACTATAAAATATCAACTGAAATAGCTTAACTCAATGCATGTAAAAATATGAATGGATTTATTCGTGGAAACCTAAAATAGCTTCACTTAAAGTTAAAGCTCATGCATTTAAAGCTCTTGTCCGACCAAAACTAGAGTACTGCTCAACTATTTGGGATCCACATCAAAACAGCAAATTTCACAAATTGAAAAGTTCAGAGAAGAGCAGCGCGCTTCTCATGCAACCGCTTCCATAACACCAGCTCAGTTACTGAAATGATGACAGACTTAAATTTGTACCCACTTAAAATTAGGCGTTTACGATACAGACTTGTCTTCTTTTACAAAATTATACACGAAATTGTTGCAGTCCCTACATATAACCTTTTGATCCCACTAGACAATAGAACTAGACATAGCAATCCACACTCATTTAGGCAAATACAAACATCTAAAGACAGTTATAAATATTCATTTTATCCACGAACAGTTATAAATTGGAATCATCTGCCACAACAAATAGTATCATGCAGTACAGTACAGGGATTCAAGAGTATGATCTCAGAATCTGCTCTCATCCCCATTTTCTATCCCTAACTATTTTGCTATCAAATGTATATAGTTTTATCGAAATGAAATTTTCAAATGTACATACATTATTTTGATTTTTGATTTTGTTTCTTTTATTTTTCTTGCTACAATGTAAATTATAAAATTTTATAGTCGACGCCCGGCGAATAATCTTCAATAATTGAAGGATCGCTAGAAACTTAAAGAAGAAGAAGAAGAAGAAGAAGAAGAAGAAGAAGAATAATAATATATCTTTATTGAAAAGAGAATTTAAATAATAATGTTACAAAATAGTTTTGATAGCATAATACAACATATTCATCAATAAACCAAAGTGAAAACATGTACGTTCTGTTGGTCTAAACCGTGGTTGACTATATAAATGTTGTTAAATCTTATGTACACCAGTCATTATATCTCATTTTACTATGAAATCTAAAGACTTTTTGAAACTTTGTATTAAAAAATATTAATCTTACAATGAATATGGAAGGAGTCCCAACGAAGAAGGACTTTACATTGCATAACCAGACCATTTCTGAATAAGAACGTAGAGGGGTGGTAGGAGCGGGTGTCATCCCGAATTCCCGATAAAATAAATCATTCTTTCCTGGATCACGAAAAAATAAACATTAATTCCCGAGTCCCTATAGGTGTAAATCCCGAATTCCCGCGAAAACAAAGGCCTAATCCCGACGTCCCGAAAAAGGTCCTTCCGCCCCTCAACGTAGACAAAAAGTAAATGTCACTTACTTTGATATTGGGAAATGCCAATTGTAAGTATAAAGATAAAGAGATGTGGTATAATTGCCAATAAGGCAACACTCCGCCAGAGACGAGATGACGTAGAAATTAACCATTAGAGGTAATCGTATGGCCTTCAACAATGAGCAAAACCCGTACCGCATAGTCAGCTATAAAAGGTCCCAAAATGACAAAAATCCAGAGGATCCCTACCCATCTACCTGTGCTTAAAGGACATTAGCTGTCAAATTCATGTTCACCGGTTTGACTCCAATTCTCATATTCGATTTATAACATACTAAAACGTATATCCAAATTACAAAAGTCTAAAACAAACAATTAACAATGCTATACTCGATAATATGTATCAACATTTTTGTCTAGACGTCATGTAATTAACCATCGAGATGACCTCCGAAGACGGCCGACGGTCATATAACCCGATATAAACATAAATATAAATATAAACAGATAGCGACCACGTGCAATTGGATTCTTCTAGGTCTGTTTGATTTCATATTGCAGGTTAAAAAGTATATTTATCATCGTTTTTACGTGCATGAGAAAGATTTTTTGTGGATCGAATTAGTCAACCAGATGGTTCATCCTTGTTTCACTTTCAATGTTGACATTCTTTTGCTTTTAAAGCTGAATACATGCGTAACCCATCTCCAGCTAAGGGATTAAATTGAAGGTCACATGAATACGGATTCAATGAGGTCGAATTATTCACCTGCAAGTGAATAATTAATCAGCGATGTTTCTTATCTTATTTTGACAAAATTGAACCAAATAGGCTGCTAAAAGCGAATTAGTATTTCACGATACCACTTTCATTAATGATTGAAAAAAAAAAATCACATTTTATTTGTTTATTATCTCGAAGCTAATGCCCCTTTAAAGATCCATAAAAGTATTTGAGAGTGTTTTTGTTTTGTAATAAAGAAGGTTATTGTGTTCTCTTTGTATTCAAAAAAGGATCAATGAACTTACCTAAAGAATATTATGGAACATTATTTCCACTGGAAGAAACATTTCAGTATTTGTTCATGACAGAATGAAGGATAATTATACAGTAACAGAGGGGGAAAATAATTTAACTGCAAGGGTGTTGTAAAAAGGCAAGAAACCAGAAGAGAATACCTATCCTATTTTTCATTCTATATCCCGAAACTTAATTAATGAATGGCTATTATTTATTTTGAATTTATTGAACCATAAAATTAATTTTGACTCTTCACATTGAAGAATGCGCGATGCGGATTATGTAAAATGTGAAGAGTCAAAATTAATTTTATGGTTCAATAAATTAAAATAAATTATTGCCATTCATTATAAATAAATTTCTATCAAAAATAAGGCTCAAAGAACTTTTATATTATTTATATTAACAATAACAACGTACACACATGTTGGCGTGTGAATACACAACGTCAGAGTGGGCGTGTCGCCATAAAATTGACAACATTGAAAATAAAAGTAATACTTTTAACCAATCAGAAGACAGTAAATACACCAAATTTATTTATTTCTAAATAACCCTGAAAAATGTTCGCAACAGAACTTGTTATGCCCTGTATACGTGCAATCTATATGAAACTATTATAAGTTTGAAACCGATATTCATATCTTAAAGTATAGAAAAAATGTTTTAGCAAGTGAGTTTTCTCAGAAAATAAAGATACATTATTGCTTATAAATTCAGGGACATATTGTTTTGAATTTCGAATATTTAATGTACATGTATATAAAACTTAACTATCTTAGAAGAAATTGAAGAAAAAATGTAGTTTATAAAAGTCAAACAATACTTGAATAAAGATGAGAAAATGAGTCTGCATTCATCACTTTTAAAATTCCGAGGTTGCCATGACAAATTATTTTAACTTAACTAAGTAAAGATCGCGTATGTCTACTGTCGTTTATTTGACATCATTTATTACATGTATGTATCAGTTTTGCAAGAATTTCGATCGTAACACGTGCTACTGTTTATGATATTAGGATTTTTTGACGAGTGATGTACGTAGAGTATACTTGCTCGCACGCCGTTTTGAGTTTTCACTCCCTTGTTCGGTTTTACCGGACTTACTATATTTAAATTGACCACCCCCGGTTTTTGGTGGGGTTGCAGTTGCTCTGCCTCAGTCTTTAATTTTCTTTGTTGTGCTTCACGGACTGTTGTGTGTCTTTCATTTTTATTTTGGTAGTTTTTCGATTTTTGCCTTGGCATTGCCAGTTCGTATTTTTACTTGAGAATTTGAATTGTCCTTTGTTATCTTCCATCTATCGTTTGCTTCAGTAAATTATCAATCACCTTCACATTTGGATCATAAAAAGTAAATTTTAACCTGCATATAAGTTTGAATTTAGAAACATGATATCACATAGAATTTAGGTAAAAGGAGGAAAGATTTATTTAAAATGTAAACAATTAATTTCGGGTATCTGAGTGTAACTTGGCAAGCTTTGTGATGTCAAGTCAATACGAAAAGCCTGTCAGTATCAGTGAGTTTCATTTAGCAAACTTTATAATGTCAGGTCAATGGCAAAAGCCGAGTTTGATGGGACAAATTTCCAAACGTAAGGTCAATGGGAGAAACCTGAATAAACGAATTTGTACCATAATTAACCATACATGTGTTCATTAAAAAACCGGAAACTGTTTTCACAAAAAACATCTTAAAAGAATAAAAACATAAAAAAACAATCGTAAGTCATAACGACCACGGGTATGTTTAACAGGTCATAGCAACCATTCTGCACTTTTCCCCACGATTGTGACATCTCTGAGTGCGACTTTTTATCGGAATTCTACTCGACATTAGCAGCACGAGCGGAACTGCTCATCCTTCCGGAGTCATAAGTTCTACTCAGGTTTTGGCGGGGTTCTAATAGCTGAATAATTATTTGGTTTTCTCTGTAGTGTTTTTGGATTGTTGTTTTTTCTCTGTTCGTCTTTTTGTTTTGGCCATGGTGTCTTGTTTTAACTCCAACTTATGGTTTTTGATTACGTTCTTGGTAGTTTCTTCTCTTTATTGATATAAAAATAACACCACTTTCGATTTCTTGGTAAAACGTTTAAACATTTCTAGTAAAATGAGTTTTGTTGAAAGAAAATACTTGCATGTGTCATATCATTTACAATGCCTCTTCAACTTTGTTCTTTAATTGGCCTTTTAATATTTTTTATTCGAGCGTCACTGATGAGTGTTTCATAGATGAAACGCGCGTCTGGCGTACAAAGTTATAACCCTTTAATAAGTTTATTTTTTATACTAACGTGCAATATTCCTGATGATATTCCTTATTTTACGGGTGTCTTCGTATGAACAAAACCAGATGCATTTGCATGAAACTTGGTAAAATACATTAAATGCTTAGTATCAAATACACATCTTCAATATAGAATCTTGTTCCTTGGGATTTTCTCGTCAGACAGCAATTACTAATAAAAAGACTAGATCTGTTTTTATTTATAAAAGAACCCTTCACGGATCCATTGATGACCCTTTAAAGCGGTAATATTCTGAGCCATATCAACAGTTTCATGTGATGGCCAATAGTATTTTTCGCCCTCCATTCAAGCCATAGCTAATTGGTTTATCTGTTCTTGTCCTGCACATGGTTTAAATATTTGCCCCTTAGTCTAAATGTTAAGCAAGCAAACAATAACCAATCAATTAAAGGGGCATTAGCTTCGAGATATAAAAAAAAATAAAATATGATTTTTTTGTTCAATCATTAATGAAGGTGAAATAGTGAAATAATAATTCGCTTTTAGCAGCCACTTTAGTTCAATTTTCTCAAAATAACCTAAGAAACATGTGCTGATGAATTATTCACTTGCAAGCAAATAATTCGACCTCATTGAATCCGTATTCACGTGACCTTCAATTTAACCCATTAGCTAGAGATTGGTTACGCATGTATTAGTCGTGTTCAGTCATTAAAAGAATAAAAGAATGTCAACATTGGAAGTGAAACACAAAGGTGAACCATTTCGTTGACTGATTCGATCCATAAAAAGTCATTCTTTCACAGGTAAAAACGATGATTAACTTATTTTTATAACCTATTACATGAAATCAAACAGCCCTAGAAAAAAAGTCTAATTGCACGAGGTCGCTATCTTTTTATATTTATGTTTATGTTTATATCAGGTTATATGACCGTCGGTAGTCTTCGGATGTCATCTCGATGGTTAATTAGATTGCGTCTAGACTAAAATACACGAAATGCTGATATATATTATCGAGTCCATGCATTGTTAATTGTTAATTTCAGACTTATTGTAACTTGGATATACGTTTTAGTATGTTATATATCAAATATGAGAATTTGAGTCAAATCGGTGAACATGAATTTGACAGCTAATGCCCCTTTAACACTGACTACATATACTTCTTCATAAATCGTCCTTATTAGAAAATTTTTAAATTTGATCTGAGAAAGGAGTTGCTAAGAATAACAATAAACGCAATCGAAAATGTACTTTAAAAGACGGAATATAATACAAATTGTAAATGATATCATTTTCAGTACGATTTAAAAGAAATTGCAAATAAATGAATGGAGACCAGAGGTATAATTACAGGCATTTTATAGAACTACAAGCTTTCATACTTAATGAATGTTTCCAAAATAAATTAATGATAAAATTTAAAATAGTTCAACTTAACTTCATAGTTTAAACAAATTATCAATCTTCAAGTTAAATACTGAATAAATTATTGATAACAGAAGTGAATACTTACATTGTAATAGTTAACAGTCACCTCTTATAACAAGGTCTTATATTCAGTAACATCTGAAATGGACAGTAAAATAGGTGTCATTTATGGTACATTAGAAATATATTATAGTCTTGAACGTGATAGTTTAATGTGAAAGGTGAGATATCCCCGTTTGATCTGAAGTTTGTCTTTAAAATAAAATTCTCCCAAGTGTCGGATGACAGATATAAGTATTTTGTTATGTTTTATTGGTCAGTTTATTGACCATGAATCGATTGATAATAAAAATCATTTTAATCATTACGAAAAAAATAAAATGTAAATGAATTTTATCTTAATGTATCAGAAAGCAAAGAAAGATGAACGACATAATTTCTTACCACATATTTACTTGTAGTGATTGCAAAAGTCATGTTTTTTCTGCACTGTGTATAAGATATATCTGCATCGAATTTTAAATATGATCCATGTGGCCATATCATTACAGGGGACCTAAACATCGTTCAAGATCGAAAAGTTATTAAAACTGATGTTGTTTTGAAGGGCTTGACATTTTTGTAAATTCATACAAGGGAAAACTGATTCATTTATTTATAGATCTATCTACTATTTTTCCCCAAAATAACGAATTACTCATTTTCTTTTACGGATTCATTATATTACAAAAATAACCAGAGAACCAAGAGGCTGATAAAAGATAAATCAACTTTACCTGTAATATTTGGTCAAGAAGGAGTATCCGAAGAAAAGTCGTTATTATTCTCGATAAATATTTCAACATAACGTTAACACCAAATTAACAGAAAAGAAAAGAATCAAAGAAGAATATGTTCTTGCTCACATTTTTATGAAGTTAAAATCTCCAAGTGTACTGTACTATATATTCATAAATATTTCAATCAATGATGGAAAACTTTTTAATGCTAGATGTAATTATAGATAATATACAAATAAAAATGTAACAATGAAAAGTCAATATTGTAACTTTAATGAAGCAGTGACATTTAGTCTTACTTTAATGAGGTCATTTTAATTTGAAATATCAAGCAATTACTTTACTTTGTCCGGACTCGTACAATGCCTAACTGTCCATGCAATATTGATATATAATTGTAACGGGACATTTGATTCAAATTGAAGTTAAATGTCCAATATTTTTTTAAGTACTAAACCTAAATAAACATCTAATTAATATTTTATTTTTAAAATATAGACAGAATAAATGACGAAAAAAAAAAAAAAATACCAACCGTTCCTGTTTGAAAGATCACAATATAAAATATAAAGTTAGATGGTTTTGGTTTCTCTCTTTAAAGGTCTCTTTTGGTCGTATAACTCCTCAAGTTTTTACACTTTCTCGCTTTAAGGATGTACTTAGGTGAAATTAAAAAAAATCTAGAATTGAAAATTGATACTATAAGTCGGAACAGCATTAGTTAAGGAACAAAATAAGCTAAAAATATTTATAGGTTATGGAGCTTTTCGAGATATTTAATTTTTAAAAAATGGCGGGAAAAGGCTGACTTTTACCTTATATTTGCATTGGTATTATTTGGGTCTCAAATAGAAAGAAAAGAACTCTAGAATCTGCTAAAATTTTGGTAAATGACCTTTTATGAGCTATTGAAGTCTTATATGAAAAGAAAAATGGGTGTTATGAGTCAAAATATTTTACCCTGTATCGTAAGAACAAAACCAAGGAGTCCGAACATCTGACAAAAATTCCTAAACCTGACCTAAGTACATCCTTAGCATTTTTGTTTTTTTATCATTCCAGATGAAGATAAATCAAGAAAGAGATTCGGACGCACCAAATTTATAAAAGTGACATTTATATTTATTATAAAACATTTGGCTTTTGGGATACATCTACCAAATTTTTTTTTTAATTTGTACTGAGTCTTTGACGCGAAAATAGATTCTCCATTAGAAAAAAATATAATGTTAGGTTATTGTTTAATTAGGGTATACCCACATCTACTTTTATTCATAATTAAAATTCAGAAAGTGCTGCCCTTAAAAATATATTATGTACATTTTGATATATGGTGTGTTTATAGGTCTGGCACTCGTGACCTTGAAAAGTTGACAAATTATTTTGTTGATGCATAGAGCACGATACGACAGC
This sequence comes from Mytilus coruscus, assembly GCA_017311375.1. Lineage (NCBI taxonomy): Eukaryota > Metazoa > Mollusca > Bivalvia > Mytilida > Mytilidae > Mytilus > Mytilus coruscus. Next base: position 53,669,257 of record CM029607.1, read on the forward strand.
ACCTGAGTAGTCCATGTGGTAAAAAATAAGGACAAAATGCTATTGAGGTAGAAACGAGTGCAAGATGCAGTAGAAGAAATTATGATAACAGACCCTGTCAATGGTAAGATACTACAATCATACAAGCAAGTATACAGACACCTTCAATTACGTCTTAACCATACTTTATTATATATATCAAAATAAATAGTAACAATAACATACTGAAGTCCTATATGTAATTTATCAAAAAAATAAATAGAAATAGAGCAGCCCTCACAGGGAACGGACCATACGTGTGATGGTTGGTTGTTTTAGCTTCCTTAACATCCAGGGGCAAATATTTATTGCATATGTAGGAACAGAACAAATTAACAATCAATACATTACGTACGTTATGCGAGTTAGGTCGATCAGGGTGAAGGACGGAAAATTGGACTGCTACTAGAAAATGAGGGTTTGTTAGATGGAGGCAGACATTTTGCCTTGCCAGAAGCAACCTATAGACTCGTCGGGGACTTTTACTGTATCAAGGGTTTACTGTAGAACCGGATAAGTCCAGGGTTGACATTATTTATATTCTCAAGTCAACCATCGGGGAACTTAACATAGAAAATTCGAGTACAGTATATTAAAAACAAAATTTCATGCGGAAAATATCTTACAGTCAATAAACACTGGGGTCGGTATACTCCTAGTTAAAATATGAACATCTTGAAAACAGATTGAACAGCCTGAATTGTCCTGTACAGATATTGGTTAAACAATGTACAACGAATTTTCTGTTGAAATGTTTATTCATTGTATCTTTCAGGATCTAACATACATTCGATATCCATAATTAATGTACTATATATACCAGATATTTAAATGTTTAAAGAGTCACTGTGTGTATGCAAACCTATTACCCGCCAAACCTCATGCTAAATTTAAAGTATTTTAAATCTCAATTAATTAAATTTAATGATCTTTATTCTCATTTTACGAGTAAATTTAAATAATTATGATGGATTTCGTGTTCTATTTCGTATACATTAATGTTTACGTGCGAATGTTCTTGTTACTTTAAAAGACTGTCAACGTATATGTATTTCACCTAACAGAAGTTACCCTGGAAATTTTGTTATAAACAATGCCTGTTCCTGTTGCAACTAATATTTTATACCTTTATTCCGTTAGGAACAAATACTGTAATATTTGTTCCAATTGAAAAGATATTCTAGAATATGTCTTCCACTTGGAAATAATATTATGAAAGGGGTTGGCTAGGATGAAAAATTTTGTCCTGCATTTTTTTTTTAGTTGTAATCTCTGTCCTACCTTTTTATTTTTCACTCTATTCGGTCCTGCCTTTTTTTTTATATTACTTTATCCTGACTTTTTTACATAAATTGTCATCCTGCCTTTTTTTTTACTCAGAACTCCTGTCCTGCCTTTTTTTTCAAATTTCATCCTAGCCCCCCATAAAAATCAAATGGTAGCTCCCTAAATCAATTTATAAAAAAAACTGTTTATCATATGAACACAGTTTATCATGAAGGTTGACATGCACTAGAATTGCAGATTGACGAGTGTATGAAACCTTATAACAACCTTTACCACATGGCAGTGCCAATTTACGATCATGTTTTTTTCTAAATAAAAAGAAAATGAATGACAGGTTCTGAAACATTAACAGTAATTTACATCATAAATAACCGCGCAGCTCATTTGCATTCTAATTAATATCCTAGAAAGAACATGCTAGGTAAATGAATAATCCCGGAATAATTTTCTGGATGACCTGGTGAAACTTAATTTAGCCTTTGCAGCTTTTTAAAACTTTAAACATTTTAATATAATCTATGCTTTTAGATAAAATAAAAGAAACTGCAGTAAATAAATAAATAAAGAAAAAGAAAGAATAATTCGAACTCACCTTTTTATATTAGCTATTCGTCTCCGGGATCAGTAACGCCAAAATTCACACGTATTGACTCCTCTTTCTTGTGAAAGCCATAACAAACATCACGGATATATTATCAATTTGTTATCACGTCTTTTAAATAGTTAAAATCTATATCCCGATTTAAAGTCTATTTGTAAACATGTTACATTGTTATTAGTCCTTATTCTTTATCAAATTTCATTTGATTATCGAGTTTGAAATTTCTTCAAAGAGTCGTAGGGGGTATCAACAAACTGAAAAAAAATTACCACTATAGTGAAATCTGAGCTTTATTCATGAATAGGTATTCGGGATTGCCCTTTCATAAAGACAATGGCTGATCATTAAGTGGAAAATACCCTGATCTCGGATCAACGGTGAAATCCGACAACCGCCAGGACAATTCAAACTATTATACATTCTTTTTAATTATTATTTTTTACTTATTGACAATACAAGTAATTTTATCGTCGTGTATTTGGAAAAAAGTGTTCAAACATATATAAGTAAATTTATCGTTAATGAAATCATTTAATATTCATCACATGTACAGTCATAGAAATAAAAAAAAATCATTTAGTTATTTTTAGAACTTATCAACTTGTTCATCTTCGGTCATGAGAAGAAACATGATACGCCGCGATCAAAATTAAAAGAAAACTTTGAATGAATACATATTAATATATGGCATTTTCCGGTTAGGCTAGGTTATTACCCAAGACTTCAAAATCAGCTTAAGGCGCTATCTGAGGGATAATAACCGGGTCAATATGGAAATAATCTGTTAATTATTTACGTTAGGCAAAGTTGACCACATGTGGATTTTGCTATTCTTTTGTGTCCCTTTTGGTTATTTAGCTCCTGAATTCATTGACAATGTAATTAACCTATTTTGACTTTCATTTTTTTTTAGGTTTTAGCGTTCCTGATGAAGGTAAATACAGAATAGCGCTCCGGACACACAAAATCTATTAATTGCTATTTTCATTATTCTGCACTAGGTCGATATCGATAAAGGGTTGCAACATTTTGTAGTCACCTAGGTTATCATCAGCTCAGTAGTACAATGTAGGTGTTTCGGCACTGGCATGATTTATTACATATCTTTCCAAGACTGACCAAGTGACAACAGACCTGACTGAAATGGGGTTATCAGCTGGGTACGTTCTATCAACAATTGAAAACGTTTAATGGTTGATGTCATGGACACAAAGTGTTGACAATGCATAGAGAGGATAGCCTCAATAAAAACTGTTACGGCACATAATATCAATCACAGTGGAATAGAATGGCATTGGAAGCTTTTTTCATCCCACAGGTTAATCTTTTTACCTATAAAGCAGCTTTCATTTTAAGTTCTGTTTCGTGATTTTTATTTGTTTTGATTTGTAATTGTAATAAAATAAGGTATAAAGAATGGCCAAATCAATTTACTGTTGACTATAAAATAGATACAATAAGGAACAAAAACAAAAATACAAACAAAACAACAATAAATAATAATACTGTTTCAAAGACCCGGCCTGTTCAAATCATAGACTTGAAAATAGGCTTCCGGTATTTGCTGCTTCTCCGCTAAGCATGTGGTCTTTAGGAGTAAGATCAAAGACTGGTCGGCTCGGAGTCAGAATGACATGTCCAAGTAAAGTGACATGTCTTCCTGCGGACTGTTACCTTATGAACAGGCTCAGCGTGTCGATCTAGTAAAGCAGGGTTTTATTTTCATATCAAATTATCATTTTCTCGTTCAGAAAATGCATTGTCAATGGACCACCCATCCACCCATTCATTCGTTTAAAAGGAGCCAGCAGTTACTGAAAGCTATTTCAACGTACTTAATCACCAGCTATATAATCAAGTTGTCCTACACTGTGATATAAGCTTTAAGATTAGTACTTCATATAGCAACGTCATAAAAGCACATAAAGTCTCCATTTGGTTCAGTTCCAATTATCGTAACCACAATCCCATGTTTTTTCCTCGATTGTGACTTCATCGAATGAGACTTAATAACCAAATTTGTACGTACCATTAACAACATGACGGCGCCACTGGTGGAGCAGGATCTGCGTATCCTTTCGGAGCACCTGAGAGCACCCACAGTTTTGATGGGGTCTTCAGTTGTCTATGTTTGTATTGTGGACTTGTTTTTAATTTTTTAATTTTTAGTTTTTTACCATGGCGTTTTCAGTTTCCTTTAGATTTTGAGTGTTAAATGACCCCTTGGTAAATTCGGCTTCTTTTTTATAAGGGAATTTACATTATCTGAAAAATATCAGACAATGATATAGTTATAGTATTCATCAGAAAAGCACCGGTAATTCTTTTTTTGTGACCAGGAGGTTTCTCGGGATAAACATTTGTTAACTTAAAGACTTTGATTAATAACAGACTTCTCTTTTCAATTACATACAGGAACAAGACTTTATTTTAGAAACTCTGTGTTGAGTATTTTCATAATTTTCAATGGTAACAAACTAATTTTTCACTTCCCATCTGAATAAACTACATTTTTTAACAGAAATTTAAAAGCATACAACTATTATAAAAAACATGACCCCACAAAATATGAGTGGTCGTGCCTTAGAGAGAGAGAGAGGTTTAGCTAAATCATACCACATCTTCTTATTTTTATATTAACCCCTCCACATTCTGTATGTGACCTGTCACAAGTCAAGAGGTTGTGATTCAGTAGTTGTCGTTTGTTGCTGTATTTCATATTTGTTTTTCGTTCATTGTTTTGTATATGAATCAGGCTGTTAGTTTTCTCGTTTGAGTTGTTTTACATTTGTCATTTCGGGGCCTTTTATAGCTTACTAGTAGTATGCGGTATGGTTTTGCTCATTGTTGAAGGCTATACGGTGACCTATAGTTGTTAACTTTTAACCATCTTGTGTCTGGTGGAGAGTTGTAAAATTGGCAATTATATCACATCTTCTTATTAAATTGTATGTATAAACTCCTCCTTAACGGGCTGTTCCAGTTCGTTTCAGGTTGTATACATCACGTACGCTGACACGTTTTCGTCATGTTTTGATTACTATATAGCCCTCTAGAAGTTCAAGACCCATCAATCTAGCTGTCAGGTTGATACGTTGACTAAACATATTTTAAAAATAATTCAAGTTATAAGGCAGTAAGAACGTAGTTATAAATAAGTTCTGAAATATCAGATGTCCGAAACAAGTTACAAACCTATAAACATGTAAAGTTTATTTCGAACAATGATTGTCACATTAAAAGTCATGAACAATTATGTTAACATGGTTAGTATCCACAAAGATCCATTTATATAACAATCAAATAACAAAAATATGCTCAAAATCTAAAAATAAATATAGATCAAGATGATTAACAACACGTCTATTAATAATACAATTACACCCATGTTTGATTCCCACCTCCCATTTGTCATTTAGATCAACGTTCATTACTGGCAGATATGACACTACCATGAAAGCCTGATACGAAAAAAAATGTTCAAACAAATTGGAAATAGTCAGGAGGTCAAATGCACCAACTCTTATTCTGTGCAATTTGAATTTAAACATTTTCACATTATGTTTAACTAACAGTGCGTGTAACAGGACATGTTTCGAAAGTAAACATTTGAAGCCGGTCATAAAAAAGACAAAAAGAAGTGTATATATGTACGTGTGCCAAAGTCTAATCAAATTATAGCGAACTACAGCATAAACATCAACAAACTTTAAGGTTTCGCAGTTGTAATCAAAATTAAAGGGCTTCAACAATGATATAAACATAAATAAAAAGAGAAGAGTCTGGAATAGTTGTGATTTGATTTAACGGAGACTATCAAACTTCTGCAATCTGTTCCGAATTCCCTAACACCGACAAAACAATAAGAAATAACAAAATGCAATCACTGACAATATGGCTGACTTCGGACAGATACATGATGTCAAACTAGTCTTTGAGCCTTGGAACATTATAATAATGCGCGTATCTCAATTGTTTTGATGCAACTTCATCGACAACGTTCTGACAACACCCATTGTACTATGACGTCAAAGGAGTGAAATTATCCGATTTATTTCACTCGGAAGTCACGATTCATTGTAACCATTGTAATAATACGTTGTAAATTTTGAAGTTTTTTTGTTATTACCAGAGAAAACAAAAACTTTAAGTATACGTCAAAAAATCCGACAGTTTGATTTAGAAACTGTTAAATAATCCCAGACATTTACATATATTGTAAATACGATATCCTGGTTTTTATAATTAAACATTGCAACATTAATATGATCAAGAATTGAGTGCATTTCTGTACTGCTTTTTATAGTTTATTTCTTTACCTTTATACACCTATTGAAGTTTAACCCCATCTCATTTACATATCCAGAATCATGTCGTCATTGATCGTCATTGTTTAATCTTGTTTTGTTTGTTATTGTAGGAATAATGATTTGAAGACAACTCTTTGATAGTTTCTGTTAAATTCACATTTGCTTTTAGAAACTGCGTGCAATATATAGTTTGACATATTTGTAGACATTCTCTTTTAAATACGATAACATAACACAGTGTCCGCCACTCTCATGTTGAGAGAACAGCATACACAGGGTAACGTTATCGATTCTAATCTTCTTTTATTGAAGGCCATTTGCTGACATCGTGATTGTGGTTGGAAGCTGTCTGATTGACATATTGCTTACACTTTTTATGTATATGAGTAAGCATTTGTATAAAATGGTGTTATAAAAAAAGTAGAAACTATAATATCTTCAATTTAAATCTTTCAGTTTTTGGTAAAGTTTGTGTGAACGAAATCTTTTTGTGTAGTGATTTGTGAAAGAGTGTTTGTCTTTTGTTCATTTTTGGGCTATGGTTTAACTGTTCTTACAAGACTGTAAGTTACCCCCTATATTTTATTTTGGTTATTTGTGTTGTTGGGGTGCTGTTTTATTAACGTATACCCCACATCTCCCTTTATTCTTTTCTCGAAGATGATATTATATACTATTACTATATCCCTGGACGGCCATGTAAATATTCCGAAACAGCTATTTACAGCGATCTTAATTGCAGAAACTCAGGCATATCGTTGCATTAAAATATCACTGGTAGTTCGACCATTGACAGAATTACACAAACATAATTTTCGTATCCTTTCATAGGCTTTCACTAGGTTCGAAGGCATCGTTTTGCCTACCTCACTTTCTGTTATGGTCTTTCTTTTAATCATTTGTTTGCTTGTTGTTGCAATCTGTCTTTTATTACTGAGATCACTTTCATCATAATAAATATCACTGTCACCACTATCATAGTAGTAATCTTCACCATTGTCTTTTTCTTCTGACAGCAAACTATCATCATAATAAAAATCGGGACCTTCGTTATCTATTGTCTTTGGTGATTGTGGATTTACAATCCTATTATTTAACTGACCCTTATCATTTGCAGTCACCTCGGCACTATCGTCATAGTTAGAATCCGAGTAGTCGTCGCTTTCAGTATAGTCTGAAAATTCTCCATCAATATGCGAATTTATCTGATTCTTCTGTGATTGTTCTGAGTTTAGATTTTTAACAGGATTAACATTGTGAAATGCATCAGTATGTCGTGATTGGTCTTTATTTGACTCAGTAAGAATTTTAACTGTACTTTTTGTCTTTGACAATGCACCATTATCTTCAAAGCTTTCAGAATAACTGTCATAATCATAGTATTCTGAATTTTCGTTTATATCAGGTTCTACATTTTTGTTACTATTTGATGATTTTTGAAAGTTGTTTTCAGTCGCTTTGTTTTCAGAAATTGTTTCCTCTGCTGGTAATTCTAATACTAAAACGTCTGTAGTGGCATCATCATCCTCATAATAATAGTAGTCACTGTTATTATCTTCCGCTTGAATTTCGAGCTTATCCTTAGACGAATCTTTTTTTTGGAGATGCGTTTTAGATACATTTGGATTTACAGGATTGGTAATTTCAGATTCAGCCTGGATGTCGTATATATTAGTATCAACAGACTGCGTAGAAGACTCTTCACTTGGTTTTTTAATCGATGTGCCAAAATGCTGGAGACTGAATATTGTCTTCCTTTTTGTTTTCTGTTGGATACGTTTTTGTTCGTCTAATTTTTCAACCGATTGCGTCTGCAAATTTTTCACTGGAGTTTTCAACAGCTCTTTATTAGTGCTTCTTGTTAACACACCCTTTGTTAAATTATTTTGCCAATTAAGCGTTGGATGGGTGGATTGTTGGACGTTGCCTGTCATCTTTTTGGATGATATAAAATTACTCTCTAGTTTTTGTGGATATAAATTCATGTGCCCATGCAACTTGGTTTTTGTTTGAGGAAAATCACTTTGTTTTACATTCATCTTTAAGTGTTTAGAAAGATCTGATTCTGTGTTCTGTTGATTTTCACTATTTTCTATATTCGACACACTTTCTATACCAGAGTCTCTTTGGGTAATTAATTGTGGTAGCGTATCATGAATCACATGATTTCGTCTTTTTAATAAATCTGTTGGTTTTGTCCTTACGCTGCCTTCAGTGTTATTAACGTAATTCGATTTATCAACGCTAATTTGCCTAGGTTTGTTTCGAGCTAATTTTAATCGGTGGTTGTATTTTCGAGTTGACAGGGTTTCCTGCAAGGGAATCTGATTACCAAATTTATCAGAGGATATTTGGCTAATTGAAATTGGTGGCGGATTATCTGTTCTTACTTGATGTATTCTTTCAGATAATTTTATTGATTTTGTATTAGTAATTCTTTCAGTGTTATTTGTGTTGCTTTTTGGATGCCTTTCTTTCCTATACGGAATGTTACTTTGAATGGGTTGTAAACCTGCGTTATATTTATCCCGCTTTAATTGTTGAAAATGAAGACGATTTTGAAAATCCTGAGCAATAGATTTATTATCGATTAATTTGCTTACCGATTTTGGCACTGTAACTTTATTTGTTGACAGATTGTTTCTTTCCGATAATTCTAGTGATTCCTTTCTTGAATTACGTATATTCATATTGATACCATCTACTGATTTTCTTTTGAATGTTCGCTTTCCACTTTGTTCAATGCTAGTTCTGCTTTTTTCGTTCCTATCATACGTTTCATTGATTAGAGATTTATCATTGGTATTTTCAATTTCAATTGCAGTATTATATCTCGAAGAATTTAACCTTGTAGTTACGGGAAGCTGTTGAACTAAGTCGTGATGGTATCTCAAGTCAGATGGTATAGTTTTATTTCCATTTATACCTCGGAAATCTTTATTGGTTGATATTTGGTTATTACTCTGCAGATTATTGTTATTAAAATCTACATTCATTTTGATTTCATGTATAACCGTTTTAAGTTGTTCCAAAGGATGTCTCTTCGTGACTGTGATTGTAGTTTGTATATTAGATGTAGTTTTTGGTTTTGGGTAAGAAATATCAGTTCTTTTAGATGCATAATTACCATTCTTAGTTTTAATTAAATTAGTAAGGGATATGCTATTATTACCTTGTACAATTTCTTGAACTTTCCGAATTTGTTTAGTTTGGTTGTTTTTTGAGTGTTTTCTTTTATATTCCAAATCCGTAAACACTTCTTTCATTGGTTGTCTTGAAACATAATCAATGCTGTAGTAATCTATGGCCAATTGTTTATTGTTCTTTTCTGAATTTGCATACGTTTTTCAACTGGCTTCTTTAACATGTTGTCGTTATTTGTAGCGTGAGATCCAACATTTAAAAGAATCTGATTTGTGTTTGTTTCCTGGTCGTTTACATTAATAGAATTATCCAAGTTCATAATATCTCTGGAAAGTTTACGCCCCTGCTGATTTTTAAAAGATGTGTTTTCAAACTGTCTCTTCCCCTTTGTATAATAGTTTGAAATATTTGTATTGGCTTTTGCTGGATACTCATTTAGATAACCTTTAACCGATTGAACTTTACTCCCTGATTTACTTTCTGCTTTAGATTTCAAGACTTTCTGTCCTCTTTTATGAACTAATTGATCGACTAATTGAAAGGAATTCAATGACCTTATCACAGGTTTTAATCTTGATCCGACGGAATCATTCGATTTGTCATTATAGTGGAATTTGTTGTGTGTATTTGTATCACCATCGTTTTGATTTTGTAATGAAGTTCGATTTCTGATAGCATTACGATCCTTTTTGTTAATTGTAATACTTGTTTCACTATAGGGTATTTTAATAGCATTGGGTTTGCTATTTATTGTTTTCTGTGGTCCTACAACTTTTCTTTCATTCTGCGAAACATCTTTGTCTTTAATTTTGTCTGAATTTAATAAAATTTTCTTCCGTTTATTGAATTGTTTTGTACGAATCTGGTTTGCATTCAAAAGAATATTCTTCCGTATATTGATTTGCTCTGCACGAATCTTGTCGGCATTCAATAGAATTTTGTTCCGTGTATTGATTTGTTCTGTTCGAATCAGGTCTCTGTTTAATTGTATTTTATTTGTATCACCACCATTTGGATCTTGTACGAAAGTTAGATCTCTAATAGCAGTACGATCCTTTTTGTTCATTTTAATACTTGTTTCACTATGAGGTATTTTGATAGCATTTATTTTGCTATTTATTTTTTCCTGTGGTCTTACAGTTTTTCTTTCTTTCTGCGACAAATCTTTGTCTTTAATTTGGTCTGCATTCAAAAGAATTTTATTCCTTATATCGATTTGTTCTGTTCGAATCTGGTCTCTTTTAGCTTGTATTTTATTTATATCACCATCATTTGGATTATGTAAGGAAGTTAGATTTCTGAAAGCATAACGATCCTTTTTGTTCATTTTAATACTTGTTTGACTATGAGATATTTTGATAGCATTAATTTTGCTATCTAATCTTTTCCGTTGTCCTACAGTTTTTCTTTCATTATGCGACACATCTTTATCTTTAATTTGGTCTGCATTCAACACAATTTTCTTCCGTTTATTGAATTGCTTTGTTCGAATCTTGTCTCTGCTTGATTGTATTTTATTTGTATGACCATCATTTGGATCTTGTAAGGAATTTAGATTTCTGATAGCAGTACGATCCTTTTTGTTCATTTTAATACTTGTTTCAATATGAGGCATTTTGATAGCATTGATTTTGCTATTAATTCTTTCCTGTGATATTACAGTTTTTCTTTCATTCTGCGACAAATCGTTGTCTTTAATTTGGTCTGCATTCAAAACTATTTTATTCCGTATATCGATTTGTTCTGCTCGAATCTGGTCTGTATTCAGTAGAATTTTGTTCCGTGTATTGATTTGTTCTGTTCGAATCAGGTCTCTGTTTGATTGTATTTTATTTGGATCACCACCATTTGGATCTTGTAAGAAAGTTAGATTTCTGATAGCAGTACGATCCTTTTGGTTCATTTTAATACTTGTTTCAATATGAGGTATTTTGATAGCATTGATTTCGCTATTTATTCTTTCCTGTGGTCTTACAGTTTTTCTTTCATTCTGCGACAAATCTTTGTCTTTAATTTGGTCTGCATTCAAAAGAATTTTATTTCGTATATCGATTTGTTCTGTTCGAATCAGGTCTCTGTTAGCTTGTATTTTATTTATATCACCATCATTTGGATTTTGTAAGGAATTTCTGATAGCATTACGATCCTCTTTGTTCATTTTAATACTTGTTTGACTATGAGGTATTTTGATAGCATTAATTTTGCTATCTAATCTTTTCCGTTGTCCTACAGTTTTTCTTTCATTATGCGACACATCTTTGTCTTTAATTTGGTCTGCATTTAAAAGAATTTTCTTCCGTATGTTAATTTGTTCTGCTCGAATCTGGTCTGCATTCAATAGCATTTTTTTCCGTAGATTGATTTTTTTGTTCGAATCTGGTCTCTGATAAATTGTATTGTATTTTTATCACCATCATTTGGATTTTGTAAGGAAGTTCGATTTCTGATAGCATTACGATACGTTTTGTTCATTTTAATACTTGTTTGACTATGAGGTATTTTGATAGCATTAATTTTGTTGTCTAATCTTTTCTGTTGTCCTACAGTTTTTCTTTCATTATGCGACACATTTTTTTCTTTAATTTGGTTTGCATTCAAATTCAATTTCTTCCGTCTATTGATTTGTTTGGTTCGAATCAGATCTCTGTTTGATTGTATTTTATCTTTATTACCATAATTTGGATCTTGTAAGGAAGTTAGATTTCTGATTAAATTACGACTCTTCTTATTTATTGTAATACGTGTTTGACTATGAGGCATTTTGATTGCATTCATTTTGCTATGAAATCTTTTCTGTTGTCCTACATTTTTTATTTTATTCTGTGACACATCTTTGTCATGAATTTGGTCTGCATTCAAAATAATTTTCTTCCGTAAATTGAGATGTTCTGTTCGAACCTGGTCTGCATTCAAAAGAATTTTCTTCCGTTTATTGATTTGTTCTGTTCGAATCTGGTCTCTGTTGGATTGTATTTTCTTTTTAATAAAATGAAGATTCCTTTCATGTGTTATAGTACTTTTTGGTATTTTATTTTCTTTCTTTTTCCTTTCATGGTTTTTACTAAATATTTCATTTGATCGATGTTGAATATTATTTGCTTTGTCTTTAGCAAATAACGTTTTATTTTTAGCCTTCCTTGTGTTGTGCAAAAACATTCCGTCATATTTCAATTGTTTAAATTTTTGCTCATTCATATATGGGTGTATCTCAACTCTTCTTGAATAATCTGTAGACTTTTGCTCTTTTCTTTCTGATCATTTCTATATGGCGGTTCTTTCTTTGGTCTTGATTGAGTGGTTTGTTTTAGTAAAGCAACAGTTATGCTCGGTAATTTGTCTTCATTTTGGGATTTCTGATCCGGAGTTTTTGCTTTTGCAAGTATATTCAATAAAGTTGTATTATTGCTTACATCTGTAGTAGATCTAGAATTTTTAGTATGAACCATGTTTTGCATGTCCTTCAAACGTCTTGAATGCTCTCGTTTTTTAGTTACACGATTAATGTTATTATGTTTTTTCGTTATCATTTGCCTGTTATTTGAAGATATAATTGGATTGGGTTTGAATAGTAAGCTATTTTTGGGTATTACTGGTTTAGACAAAGACTTAACAAACTTTTGTTTTCCATTCAATAAAAACAAATCATTTTGTTCTTTCCGAATGTTTTCAGTCATTTTCCTGTCGTGAAATGGAATCTTATTGAAGTTTCGTTTCTTTTGATTTACCCTAGGCTGTGTCACATGATCTGTTTTCTTTTGAGAATTCAGAATCAAATCTTTCCACTTATCTCTATATTTTCCCTTTATTTTGGGTTTCCTCATGGTTAAATCACTATACCTGGTACCAACGGATAGCATAGAATTTGTTATCGCCTTGACTTTAAACCTTTTACCTTTCTGTTCAACCGCGTTTATTATTTTGTATCTTGTGTGATCTTTCAAGACATTTGAACCGGCATCAGTAGCTAAAACATGATTCCGAATCGTTGGCATCTTTTTTCTGTCGACATTCTCTTCAACGGCGTTTATTATTTTATACTCTGTAGGTTTACCCTTCGAGAAACCTGGGGACACTGTCTGTTTCTTTTCGAATACTGGAACCTGCCATATTAAAAAGTTATCTTTACCCTTACTTATCGTTCTTTCAGCACTTATCTGATCACGAATGCTAGTAGACTTTGTGCTAATACCAAGAAGTGATGTGAGTTCCATATTTTTAGTGTTTTTGTCGTTTGGACTTTTATTTCTTTCTACAACCTTCTCTTGTTGATTTCCAATGAGCTGAAAACCGCCATTGGTATGGTTATATAAGTTGTTAGTAGATTTAAATCCCTTGCTTATTCTAGTAATGCGACTTGGATTGATCCATATAATATTACGATTGTCGTCAGTTGGTGTATGCTCTTTGTCTTGTTTGTTTTGTTGTTTGCCACTACTATATCCAAATGAACCGAACATCGAAATATTCCCTGATTTTGATGATACTTGAGCACTGTTCGATACAGTAAATGTAGAAATGCCCTCGTTAACTGATCGATTTTGTAATTGATGAAACTGAATTGGTATGCCCATCACCATTTCCGTTTGGTTTGCAGAAGATTCTTTAGGTGGCATTATGATCGGTATACCCATTTTACTTCCGGTTTGATTAGTCTTGCCATTAATAGCTAAATTGCCTGAAGAACTAAACAAAGTTTTTGGAGCAAGATTTGCTGAACTATAAATACTAAGTGTATTTCCAACGCCCATCGTTTGATGCGTGCTTCTGTTAACCTTGGAGTATTCCTCTGGGTAAGGAACCGAATGCTCAGGATAGTGCTTTTTGAATAATACTTGAACATATTTTCGTAAATTTTGTGCGAACTGACTCGACGAAAATTCAGATGGAAAGTGGGAGCGAATTATGAATGGAACATATAGTCTTCCTTTTGATTCTAATAGCGGAATTTTTTTATGAATTCTATGTATCGTTAACACACCTTTTATGGAGGGATCCACAAAATCTTCTAAATCTGTACTTTTGATAAAACCTAAGAGAATAAAAAAAGTAAAAAAGTATTGCTTTATTAATGATAATAAAGTCTTTTGAAACATAAAGAACACGTTGTAAATCTTTATTTTCATAATATGATCAACAACTCGAAGGCTTGAATGATTTCAATACTTTTGATACAAGTTACCACTGTTGACCCAAATAAACAAACTGCTTATTTTGTAATCGTGCAAGATGGCTTTAAGTTTGATATTAGAGTTAATGATTTCAGGAAGGGTATTGCTAATACTCCATCATATAAAAAGGAATTTGAAACCGTTTTCGTATAAATAACAACTTCAGTTGTCAATGTTCTATACTATGAAGTACTGAAGTATTGAAGAACTCGTGTAATCAATAACGTCATTCTTCCCGATTTATTTATGTATTTCTTTGTGCTGAGTGTTCTTGCGTTTGTTTGTTTAGTATTCCTATCACGTAGTGTTGTCATTTTAGTTGTATTTTTAACATTGCCATATAAGCGGGAGGTTTGGCTAGCCATAAAACCAGGATCACCCCACTTCTGAACATGTACTGTACCAAGTCAGAAATATGGCAGTTGTTATCACACAGTCCGTTGGCGTTTGCTTTTCTTATAGTTCAGTGTTTCTGTTGTTCCGTTGTTTTCCTCTTATAGTTGATGTGTTTCCCTCGGTTTTAGCTTGTTACCAGGATTTGTTTTTGCTTAATAGAAATATGATTATTGAACAGCGGTATACTACTGTTGCCTTTATTTAGCATCTATATAGCACGATTTTATCCTTCAAACTGTACTAGAAATAAAACAACAAAGCATAAACAAATCATCGTATATAAATGCTCTTACACAATTCAACAAATTAAAGGTTAAAAAAATAAAATAAAATAAAACTTAGATTTGAGGGAGATCTGATGTATATTAATTATGTGTCGAAGTAAGATAGAAATTTCACCGTGACTTATCAAGTATGTGTGGAGAAATAAGTTTCATAATGATTGATCAAATGTATACACATATCAAACAACAAGTTAAGCTTTCTGAAAAAAAAAAAAACTATTTGGTGTTTTGCAGTATCAAAAATTAAATTTGCTGTTGTTTGTTTGTTTGGATTTTCGCGTTTCATTTAATAAGTATTTCTTAAGTTTGTTTAATTTGTTTTATATACAGACATGTGAAGCTCCTCTGGACTTTCTCTTTACCTAATGTTCACAGCGAGGGTTACACACAACTTGATAATGTAAGAACAATTTTTAAAACTAGTCCTTGTACGTACATTGTTGACGTTATGTTCTTTTTTTATGTGTTTTTTTTTTTTTTGCAATTGTTTTCATCCCAAAGGTGCACGTGCTAGAACCATAAATTCTATATTGTAGAATGATGATAAACGATTAAATACAGTATGTCAAATACACATTTAATAATTATATATCTGTCACAGTAAACGCATACTTATCTGTCCTTTGAATTAAGCTATTCATATTACCTTCCTTATGTAATAAATATCGAAGATATGATATTAAATAGTCGTATAACACTGAGAATATTGTGATAAAACAATTCGAATGTAGTGCAGATTTAGCATATGAAATACCATTCCATAAATGGAATTTTCATTTGGTCAATGTTGACTATCAGCGCTTATGCGCAATATTTAATGAACAGGATATAGCAATAGATGTGAACCTGGTTTCGAATACCAGTACTGTTGTTTTCATAAATTAATATCCTAATTTTCCGACTATAATGTCTTCTCCTGTCCATTATTTGTTCCCAATTAACAATTATATTAATCATTCCAGCCATTAAAATCATTTGTTATATTAGCCACATCCCTACGAAGCGGATCAACAAGTCCTTTTTCGAGTAGTAAAACATTCAAGATTATGTGTGACTCTAACAAAAGTTAGGGCTTCGCATCGTTTGAAAAATAACCGAGTACATCGTTTTAATGCATGAATATCTGTGAGATTATCGCATATTTGTCATATACTTGTCAGCTGATGCATCAATATAATATTAAGATGATCGAATACTATTGACAGCTTGTGCAATAATCAATAAGAGAGCCTTTCAAAACAAGCAGAACCAATACAAAAATATGTATGTGTTAGGCACAAGAAAAGTTAAAAAATAAAAATCCTCTATAGACTTTGTCTGTATAGGAATAACGTTTAATAAACAGGCAATGTAATATTTTTCCCCATTGATATTCACACTTGATAAGACAGTAATTATCGAATGTTTCTAAAACTTGCTCTCTGTAGGTTTTGTTAGAAACAACAACATTAAAACTGTTGATAGGTCTTACTTTCTTAGTCCATACCTAGATGAAATGATTGTTCTTCCTTTTCGGACATGAGTTTGAGGAAGCAGACACGTGTAATTAATATGAAGTAAAATGTTTTGTATTTTTAGTTACACTTACATACATGTGCAACCCGAAAGGGTCCATGATTGTATTTCTATTTATGTACATCGTAACAACGTAAATGTCATTCAGAGGGTGACCGTTTTATGTAATTTCACCTTTAAAAATTGCAACATGGTTGGTAATATTACATGATACATGTAACTGATTCTTTGCTGATACGCAACATCCCAGTTTTTAATTTATGCACATACTATATTATACATGTACTTTTAACTTAGTCATACTGAAGTATACTTTAATATGAGACGACTTGTCATTGACGGTGCCCGGTGAGAGCTAAATATATTACAGATTGAGACATCATATACTTAACTTAATAAAGATGTTTTTTCTTTTTCAGAAATTAAAGAAAATTTAAAAAAAAAAAAAAAAACATTTTCTCGCGCTATCGATTCCATAACATTCTACTATTTTGTAATTATTGTACAGAAAAATCCAAATTAATGTTAAGAAGGAAATTCGAGGAGGAAATTTTCTTTTTCAAGAATCGTTTTCAAATAAACGCTAACTTTTATTCTTTTGTTTCATGAATTGAAAAAAAAAGATGTGAGCCAACGCTCTATTTTCAGTCTACATTACAAAAGCAAAAAACTGACAGCCCAGTTTTTCATAAGATTAGATTATAAAACTACAACCCCAACCCCCTTATAAATCAAATTCTTTGTTTAAAAAAAAGTGTTTATTTTAATACAAGATGACTATGAAATATAATAATTTAAAAGCAGATCGGTGAAAAATGAACAAAAGGATAGATTAATCATTACGTTTTCAGAAAATGCTGTATATGAATAATGTTATCAAAATTTAAAATGTGAATTTTTATTTTTGCGAAACTTATACCATTTACATTATAAATATTTTATAAAAACATCGCAAACATTTCTTCTGAGGTTCCAATAGCACAAATATTTTTATATTAATTGAAAAATCATGCACACATATCTCCTTTTATTATTAAGAAAATTGCATTGTATTAGGATGTTAGTAAAATCTACACCGACAGTTTTCATATAATATATCTTTAGAAATTTTAGACCCCGAACTACGTTAAGGACTTAAATAAATTAAACACATATATAATCTTCAAGTAAAGCTGTCTGATACTAAGTTATTTTCGGTGACTTCTTCCATCTTTTCAGGAACCAAACTTGGAGAACAAATAGTTAGTTTAAATGTTATCGTAATGTCGACGCACAACAGCTTTCATACAAAAGTGGGTAACATCACTTAAGGATGTATTCTTCTGATGTTTCAGTCTCGTTGAAATCTCGTTCGGGAATCATTTCCAAAACATGTGATACAAGTAGAAGATATCAATGAATTCAAAAATATTTTAATCAAACTAAACTCTGTGAAAAAATTGTGTACTTAAAATAAGCAGTTTTGAGTAATAAAATTTTCAAATTTTATAGCCAATCCGGTCAGTCTCATA
Organism: Mytilus coruscus; assembly: GCA_017311375.1. NCBI lineage: Eukaryota > Metazoa > Mollusca > Bivalvia > Mytilida > Mytilidae > Mytilus > Mytilus coruscus. The sequence continues at coordinate 53,687,491 of CM029607.1, forward strand.
AGCCAAAATGTTGAGAACATGGGCGAGGGTACAAAGACATGATCTTACCAAAATAATGTACATCCCATATCATTTTTTTCTTTTCAAAATCCTTAGATATGTATTTTTTCAATCATTTATAGCAAAGTTGAAATAATATGCTTTTGTTCTAAAAAAAGAGAAACTTCCCAAATTTACAAAATTGACAGCATGGTCAATTTGATACGAAAAAGCAACAGAATTTTACAAAACTGTCTAATATTAACACCAACCTATAGTCTTTTTTAAGTTAAATTTATTCAGATTGGTCCACATCATCTTTAGTGAACGAATGAATTAAAATTTGATTGTAAAACTGTGATTTTTTTCATAAAACATGGGTAAAAATTGTTGCAAAATGAGAAAATCTATATTATTGGGTACTTTCAAATGGCCGTAGCAAAAAAGAAGTGCACCAACATATGATTTTTTCTTCATCAATTACTTTTTTACAGTCATATAAAAACAAAAATCAGGTAAAGAAAAAAAGTTTAATTCTAGAAATTTTTGGCTCCTCATAGGTGTACATCCTTAAAGTAAATATTGACAATTAAAGCCTTCTGTAGTTCCCTTGCATTTGGTGCTCTTGGTGATTATATTAAAGAAATAGGACATTCAATAATACACATCCATCTGTTTAAAAGAATCAGGTTTGTTGAGCAAATAAAAAAAAAAAAAAAAAAAAGAAAAGAAAGAAATAAGCAATATCAGGTATAAACAGTCTGTCTGGACAGCTGTGCCCTCTAAATTGAGCATCTAATCTGGATAAGTGGGCGATAAAACAATATGATGCTGATATTCTGTCTCGCAATAAAGCAAATGTGGATTGTAACATAAAAGAAGTAACATTCTGTTTTCTTCTGACTTAAAGCTCGGGTAGCATATCGACAGGATCACACATTTTGAATTAGTGGAAAATAACATATCAGTTTGGATTAAAATTTCATACTCTTTTTTATTTAATGTTTTACTCAGTCAAACAGGGGGAGAGGAGAGTGTATCCTTTAGGAAATATCAATTGTTTATTTTCTTATTTACAATAAGTCTTTGTTTTTGAAAAGACTGTTTTACGGTTAATTAATTGTTATAGTACATTTACAATTATCAAGTTAATAAACAATAATGCGGTTAAAAATAAAAACTTATTTACAGTAATACATTTTTTAGATGTTATTATTGTGTCACATATTGATTGTACATTATATAATAACATGATAAAATATACATTAAAACAATCAATACCCAGCCATTGAGTTGGCTTATGAGACACATATTTACAAAATTATTCACAATCATATGAACATAATATTTACTTAAATTTTTTTCGAACAATTTAAAAAAAGATTTATCACTTGCATATATACAAAATCAATTAATAAATTGAAATAATAAAATATGTAGATAAAAATTGTTATTATTATTTTTATTATTATTATCATTATTTATTTCATTTGAATATCATATGACTTTAGACATACATTCACATATATTGTTTATTCAGGACGAGAAAAATTTGGGATAAGTAATCAACTATCAACTGTTGTCCGTAAACAACCCCTCAAGCTTTGTTTTAATATGCGGATTGTACCGCTGTAAAAGAAAATTAATACGTATAACTGTTATAAAAAAAAAGCAGACACACTAGTAGTTTAGCGATATTAAAGACAGGTAAGTCGTTATTGAATATTAAAACCAAGGAAAAACAACCATGAGGGAATCGCATGAACTCCAAATGTAGCGAGACATGTGCGTCAAAAGTGCAAAAGAGAGGCGAACGATACCAAAGGGACATTCAAACTTGAAAGTCGAGAATAAACTGACAACGCCATGGCAAAAAAAAAAAAAAAAAAAAAAAGACCAAAAGACAGACAATAGTATACAAAAAACAACATAGAAAACTAAAGACTGAGCAACAAGAACCCCACCAAAAACCCGGAATAATCTCAGGTGCTCCGAAAATGTAAGCAGATCCTGCTCCACATGTGGCACCCGTCGTGTTGCTCATGTAAGTACAAACCCGGTGATAAGTCTGATTCGGTAGGTCACAGTAGGGATAACAGAGGGCGTGATTGTGGTAACGACGATTGGAACATATCCGTCGTCATCTGTGAAACAGATATTCCGTAAGTTTAAGTGGCTCCTGATATTTATACATCACTCGCCTTGCGATTCTAGAATAATAGATATTTGAAAAGAGTCAATCAAGTACAAGTAATTGTCGTGTTTAATCTTAAATGTCTACATAAATTCATAAATGTCGAAAACGCACAATTAATGTCATAAAGCGACTAATTAATTGAAACATAAAAGCGTATCAAACATGTCTAATAATGCTTTTTTCTTCGTGAATTATTTTCTATCTGTTCTAACATTCGTAAGGTCTAACTGATCACCTGAATTCAAATAAGGTTTATTTTATGTCGGTGTCCTCATCAAATACTTAACCTTGTTAAAGTTTGGCTTATTTATGTACCCAAAAACCAATGGATGGTTTCTCCGACTGGATAATGTTGGTTGGGGAATGGGAGCTACCACAAAGTAGGTGTTAGATAAACTTAATATTTTTAGTTGGACTATGAAATTAAAATGCCAATATCACGACTTAAAACACGATTTTCGACGAAATATAGGTAACGAGCATATAGTGGGTGCATGCACTATATGGATATAATTAATCAAATTTAAAAAGCTGTCAGTTTCGCATTTATTGCATGAGAAAGATCCTTCGATGTGTTTAGCCTTTAATTCATTTGAATACCTTGATTATCACTAAGCTAAATTATGTAAAATATTTTTCCTCGTTTGTGACGCCACTGAGAAACCCCGAGTTTGTGCTCACATGAGAAACACCACGGGTGCCATATGTTGAGCAGGATCTGCTGGCCCTTTCGAAGCACCTGATACCATCCCCCTGATTTTGTAAGGTTCCTATTGCTCAGTTTTCAGTTTCCTATGTTGTGATTTGTATACTGTTGTTTTTGTCTTTCGGTCGTTTTTCGTATTTTATCATGACGTTGTCTGTTTGTCATAGACTTATGAGTTTGAATATCCCTTTGGTTTCTTGCACTTCTCTATGAAAGCAAATTACATTTTATCCTTATTTTGCTGGGTCGCCTGTCTGTAATTAGTAACAACTTTTTTTCAAAATAAAGTCAGATGTTTAAACTGTTGATCAATAACCGATTGAAAAGAGACGGACGATACGAAGGGGTCATTCAAAACTCATAAGTCGAAGAGAATCTGACGACGCCATGGTAAATAAAAAACACACCGAAAGACGACGAAACGATAAATATGTGCTTGACAATACAACATTTACCAAACTGTCAGTTGAAAATTTTCTTACTTATCATGTAAATAAATTTACTTGATATACAAAATTATACATAAATTGATGTTGTTTGTTTTCCTTGAGATCAAGTGAGTTTCATTTTCGTTTTTCAATACTTGCTACCCTCTCTCCCCAACAAAAATTAAAGAACTAAAACAACTAAAAAATATAAAAGATAAATTAGAATGAAATCGAAAATATCTGAAATACGATTTAAACTTTTTGGTAAAACTGTTTTTATAATTTTGCACACAATTATCAAACTAATTATTTTGAAAGTGAATACATGTAATTAATTAAAGATAAAAGACACTACTTATTTTAAACGGTGTAGTTTGGCTAATTATAGTGCACTGTGTGAAGTTTATTGCCTTTTAAATAAAAGTGGGCGATGTGGTTTAATTTCTAATGAGACTATATTTTGAATAGACCCTAAAAGGTAAGATAATGATTTGGAGAAAAAAAGAAGATACAATTAGAAAACCAACGGCTTTTTTCACATCAAAAACATAAAAACAAACAATACTAAATAACAGAAATACTTAGTTAACATCTTGACAAAAGTATTCAAATGGACAAGCGCATTTGTAAAAGCGCGGATTTGGAACATGTTATTAAATGCTCAACAACCCCTTTAAATCAGGGGGGGAAGTTGTATTTTAGTGAACCAATCAAGAAACTGAAATAAAATCGAATTTAATAAAAAGAACTTATCATCCAAAGCTTGCGTTTCCTATCATGATTTTCTTGATAGAATGTTGCTGCTCACAAGTAAGCTATTAAACCAGATGAGTATCTAGGAAAAACGCACCAAAGAAACAAACGAGAACAGATAGTGTCGTCTCACGTTTAGCCGCGATATTAAAATTTAGATATATCAGCAGGTTTACTTCTAAACATCAACAGGGTATTTCTTTACGCATTGTCAACATTTATGTATCGAATGGACGAAGGACTGTATACATATATATACAAACATATGAAAGTATATATGATGAATTATAACTAATCTACTGGTAATAAAATTCAATGTTTGTACTGATGAAACTAATGTTAATTAGTAGAGAGCGAATCATAGGCAACCTTTATCTTTGTATGTAATTAAATAATGTGCAATATAAGCAAAGTAATATTTAATTACTTATTTTGTGATAAAATGTGTTATTTTTGTGATAGGCTTTGGTGTTAATTTATACTTTAGCCGTTTAAGAATAAAATTAGAATATTTTTCTAAATTATGAAGAATAAATCATTTTCGATATAATATCTATCAATTTTTAAATACATTCATAGAAATTATGTTCCTTCAAATTAGAAAAAAAAAATAATTATGTTTTCTGAATTATCAAGGAATCAGTCTTGTAACAAATAATTTTCGATATAGTATTTATCGATTTTTAAATACATTCATATAAATTATCCTCCTTCAGATGAAAAAAAAAAAAAGCATTTTCAACGTTTTTATGCGATTATTGTTTATATCTTTAGGTGCAAAGTTGTTGTACTATATAAACTTGACGACGCCTTCGGTCCGAAAATAAATCAAATTCAACACAAGTGTTTAAAAAAAGACTTGGTTCAGTGACCCTTTCCAATATATTTATATAATATATATTTTGGAACTTCTGCATTCGTGGAACTATTTCCCAAGATGAGCTTAGAACTGTTGATTACTAGTGTCTAGAATATCTTTAATTTCTAATGGTGCTTTTATAAAATTTACAATGAAAATCTGACATAAGCATGTCCTATTAAAAAAAGAAATCTCGTGAAAAAACACGTATTCAAAAAGAAAACATATCATGTTATTTATATGTCTTATATACTAACAATAGTGTTGATAAATGATTCACTGTATTTGACTTTTCACATTGTTTTTTTTATAATTTAGAAATTAGGACGAGATGAAAACATTCATAATGATGTTTATACTAAAAGTTTATGAATAAAAACATACCTACCAAAACAAAAGATAAATCCAAAGAATATGAAATACATGTTTAGACACAACTATTAAATTTTATTCCCCTAATTAATTATCCACATCTGTCTATTCTATGTTAAGTATTATAGTCATCTACGACATTTTGTTACGTTTGACACAAATAGAATATTTTAAATAGTTTTAAAAAGATGAATGGATCAACAAATACGGAAATCATCTGTAATATTCGCTAAGAGGAAACTATACATGCACATGTTATTAGAGTTCTACACCTGTTTGCAAAGGCGTAATAGCTAATTGAAGCCAAGTTCGTTAGTTAGTCATTAGACAAATAGAGACATATTAGATAAACTCATCATATATATAGATACCAGGATTACAATTGTTTACGCCAGACGCGCGTTCGTCTACAACATGTATAACATACTCATCAGTGACGCTCGAATCAAAAAGTTAAAATGGCCAAATAAAGTACGAAGTTTAAGAGCATTGAGGAACTTATAACCCGATTCTTTAGACATTGTGACCGTAGAGAAAACATGCAGATGTTTAAATCTAATTATATACGTCTTGCAAAATCGCATTTGTCAAGCAAACCATTTTCAAAAAGTTAAAATATCATACACTTTATAAATTTTAGTGCGTCCGAAGCGCTATTTTAAATTTACCTTTATCAGGAACGCAAAAAATAACAATGAAAAGCTAATGATGTAAAATTAGTAGAATAACAATGAAAAGCTAATAATGTAAAATTAGTAGAATAACAATGAAAAGGTAATAATGTAAAATTAGTAGAATACCTGCGGAACTAAATGTATAAGAATATTTCTTAAGATACCTGCAAAAATCTGACCAATTTTGTATACCTTAAAATGTTATTAATGCTGTCAAATGTCGTAAAAAGTAAATTGTAATGTAGAATTTGATGATGACTTATTAATAGAAAGAATGCTTTCAATTCTTTTAAGCGCTCAATTTAACGGTCATGTAGACGGAAATCGCATTTCTGCAAACATTTTGAATTATTTCCCTTATTTTAATATTGGTTTAATTAATTAGATGCAGATTGTAAGCAGAAGTATGCATGCTATTAAATTTAGTAGAATTTACTAAAATGCGCAATTACGAGTACATTTGAGTGTATTCAAGAGTTGATAACGTCGTTTACTAGGATTCAGTACTGACTGGTTTTCAAACACTGTACACACCACAAAGGGCAAGCCATTAAAACACCAAAAACATTTTGTCTTTGATAGTTAGAAATGAAAGAAAACTCAAGATGAACTCTTTGAAGGAGTTTGCATTGTCTAAAGAGAGACGAAAATTACCAAAAGGATAATCAAACTCAATTGTCGAAAACAAACTGACAATGCTATGGCAAAATACGAAAAACGACAAAAATACAAACACCAGTACACAAAACACAACATACAGTTGGGTGCAGACCAAGCATCACATAAAGTAAACGCAAGTTAACGCCGCGTGCACATATTTCGGTAGTTAACTTTAATTTTCTCGTTTACTATAATTACGTTAACGCGGTCAAAATGGAAATTTCTAATGTCCACCCGAGTAAACGGGCGTTTACTCTGTGTCCGTTTAGTCAGTAGTAAACGGGCGTTTACTTCAGATTTCACAAGTTTATTTTACGTGCACTTAAAAGTAAACGGGCGTTTACTAAAGATTTCACAAGTGTATTTTTACGTGCACTTGAAAGTAAACGCGCGTTTACTTTTCGCGTTACTTGGTTGTGTAAATTAAGATATAAACTTCGTTTTCATTTGTACATTTATTTTATTAAAACGAGTTTTATCTTAATATTTTACGTATATGTGTTTCACACCAGAACAGTTCAAAAACACTGTTTATTCGAAATATTAACGTTTATTAATTACAAAAAATCAGTTCCAATAACTTTACTGAGTAGCAGATTTTCTTTATTTTCTTTTCAAAAGTTACATGTACAAATATCGAGGCGGATAGAAAGGTTATCCAACACATCGGAAAAATATTTTTATATGATGAGATATAAACATCATGGTTTACGTTGCTTCGTTCCCCATTTTTATCAGTCTCTTCCTAAATATCAATCTATGCATTTAATACATGGATTTTTAATCGTAGTTCGCCATGTTTGCCTTGGATTTACATGATTTAAGATTCTGTTTTGCCAAATGTTCAAACGAAAAGTGTACAGTGTATATATATGGGGATATTAATAAAGTGTTGTATAAGTACATGAAGTATGTACATTTGTACCATCTCGTCAATTTAGACAGACTTATCCATAACGATTATAAATGATATCTGGGACGTCCGAAAAATATACTCGATCTAAAACTGAATGAAATATTTGCCCCTGGACGTTAGACTACAAACAGAATCAATCAACCTACAAAATATACTAACAGTATACTATTCCAAGAAGTGAACTCCAATTTTCATGATATTGCTGTCATTTGTATTATACAATCCATCCTGATATAAAAATATAACTGATTTACTATGCGGCTAAAAAGATTTATATAATAAAGTGCAAATATGGTCAGTTTTGGTTGATGCGGGCAAATGATTTTGTTATACGAGTCAGTCTGAGGTATGAAAATTACTGATATTTGTTTACGATTCAATATTTTGAATAAAAACAGGACATGCTGGCACTATAAATTGATGCGATCCAATTTTTTAGTCATTGTTCTTCAATATTGCTGTCATTTGTTTTATTCAATCAATCCTGATATAAAAATATAACTGATTTACTATGCGGCTATTAAGATTTACATAATAAAGTGCAAATATGGTCAGTTTTGGTTGATGCGGACAAATAATTTTGTTATACGAGTCAGTCTGAGGTATGAAAACTACTGATATTTGTTTACGATTCAATATTTTGAATAAAAACAGGTCATGCTGGCACTATCAATTGATGAGATCTAAATTTTTTAGTCATTGTGGTCCTATATTGCTATCATTTGTATTATACAATCCAACCTTACACAAAAATATTTCGGATTTACTATGCGACAATAAGATTTACATAAAAAGAGCAAATATGGTCAGTTTTGGTTGATGCGGTCAAACAATTTTGTTATCAAGTCAGTGCTACGCCAGAAAATCGCCTTTTAATTGTAGCCAATAAAAAGACACAAATCAATAATAAAATGAAACAAGATTTATTATACACAAGTCTACAAGAAATATTACATAAAAAGAAATGTTAACTTAACTGTCAAAATATATGTCCAATCTTTTATCTTTTCCCTATCCGGAAATCCTCTCGGAATCCACAGAACACCATATCCAACATGTCACAATCTAGTATGATGTAGTTTGTAAATAAAAGTGTCAATCCAACTGCTGAGAATGTTGATGTCTATCGATGTCTAAGTCTATCTATGTCTAAGTCTATCTATGTCTAAGTCTAACTTTAGGGTCTGCATTTTATATATATACTCAAACGGAAACTTCTAGACAACGCTAGAAATATAAATTACGCATCTTTTGTTATGATCATTCTGGAAACGTTATGTAAGTGAAATAGAAAGTTCTAATCATTCCATGAGTATCAGTGATTGTTCCAGTGAATTCTAAACTGCATAGTTGTAACACAATGTATATTATTTTGTACACAATGTATATAATAGGCCACACAAAACAAATTAGGCCAACTAAATAAATATGATAGTTACAATATCATAACACCTCCCCCCTTAAAAAAAGTTTGAGTGTAACAAAAACTTTTCATGAATAATATGTACAAAAATACATAGTATATACAAAGTGTTTCAATAAGTTCTAGATAAAGCATCTGCTATTACATTATCTTTACCTTTAATATGTTTTACAATAACATCATATTCCTGTAACAATAAACTCCACCTAGTCAATCTCTGGTTCTTGTTTCTTATCTTATGTATGAAGGTGAGAGGATTATGATCAGTATAAACAAGAATAGGATGAACAGTGGGATTTAAATATACATCAAAATGTTGAAGTGCAGACAACAGTGCAAAACACTCTTTTTTCAATAATTGAATAATTTTTCTGATGTTTATCTAATTTCTTAGAAAAATATGATAAAGGTTTTTCAACATTATCATCTGTCTCTTGATATAAAACAGCTCCAAATCCTACACCGCTTGCATCAACCGCAAGTTTAAATTGTTTTTCAAAGTCTGGAGTGATCAGAACTGGACTATTAATTAAAAGTGACTTGCTATTTTCAAAAGCGTTTTGACAATTTTCACTCCAGATGCATTTAGAATCTTTCCGTAAAAGATGAGTCAATGGTTGAACAACAGTAGCAAAATTTGAACAAAATTTTCTGTAAAATCCAATCATGCCTAAATATCTCATAAGTTGTTTTTTATTTGTAGGAGGAGGAAATTTGGTAATTGCATTCACTTTAGCCATAATAGGTTTCACTTGACCTTGGCCAACTGTATGCCCTAAATAATCAACAGTGGCCTGGCAAAATTCACTTTTACCAAGATTAACAGTCAAATTTGATTGTGACAATCTATCAAAAGTACCATATAAATGTGTTAAATGTTCTTCCCAGCTTTCACTACATACAATAAGATCATCAATATAAGCATAACAACAGTCTAAATCTTTTATAACATTATTGATTATTCTTTGAAATGTAGCTGGAGCACTTTTCATGCCAAACGGCATTACAGTATATTGAAATAAGCCGTCTGGTGTGACAAAAGCTGATATTTCTCGAGCTCTCTGTGGTCAATGGGACTTGTCAGTAACCTTTCAATAAATCAAATTTGCTCACAAATTTTGCTTGTCCAATTTTATCAATGCAGTCGTCTATCCTTGGAATCGGATAGGAATCAGATTTTGAAACAGAATTTACTTTTCTGAAATCAGTTACGAAACGAAAGGTTTTATCTGGTTTGGGCACAAGCAGACAAGGAGAGCTCCATTCACTGTTACTTGGCTCAATAATATCATTGTCAAGCATATATTTAATTTCTTGTCTCATAAATTCAAGTTTGAGTGGATTGAGCCGGTAAGGATGTTGCTTAATTGGAGAAGCATCACCAACATCGACATCATGACAAACAGCAGTGGTTTTGTTTGGCACATCTGGAAACAGATTTTTAAAAGAAAATACCAAAGCTTTTAATTTTTCTCTACAATCAAAAGACAGATGTGCGAGTTTTGAATCTAAATTTGACAAAATTTCTGAATTTTTCAATCTAACTGTCTCTTTCATAGTTTTAGAACTAAAAGGTAGTTCAATTATATCTGGTTTGTCATGATTGTTCTCCAATTTAACCATGGCTAACATATTAATGTGACCCACTCTATTTTGTTTACGCCGACCTGGTGTTTTTACAATATAATTCAAATCATTGATTTTACTCTCTATGGTAAAAGGACCACGATATTTAGCTTGTAATGGATGTCCAGGGACTGGTAAAAATACAAGTACCTTATCACCTGGCTCAAAAATTCTGTCCCTGGCATCTTTATCATACCATATTTTCATCTTATTCTGAACAGTTTTTAAATTGTTCTGAGCAATTTGACAAGCAGTATACAATTTTTCTTTAAATCTAGATACATAGTCTAGAAGATTCAAGTCAGTGTGTTCAGTAAGCCATTTTTTCTTAATCAATTTTAAAGGTCCCGTTACAGTGTGACTAAATACCAACTCAAAGGGACTGAAACCAAGGGATTCTTGAACAGCCTCTCGGACCGAAAAAGTAAAAAGTGAACACCATCATCCCAGTCCCTGTCAAATTGAAGACAAAAAGTTCTTATCATGTTCTTCAATGTTTGATGAAAACGTTCTAAGGCACCTCGAGATTCTGGATGATAAGCACTTGACCTATACTGAGCAATCCCTAACTGGTACACCACTTGCTGAAATAAACCTGACATGAAATTTGAACCTTGGTCGTACTGTATAGACTTTGGAAGTCCTATAGCGTGAAAAATTTGATCAGAGCTTTGGCAATAGTAGGTGTCTTGATATTCCTTAACGGAATAGCCTCTGGAAAGCGAGTGGAGGTACACATGATTGTCAGTAAATACGCATTTCCGGTCTTGGTATTCGGTAAGGGTCCAACGCAATCAATTAGTACTCGGCTGAAAGGTTCTCCAAAGGCTGGAATAGGCATAAGTGGTGCTGGTGGTATTTTCTGGTTAGGCTTACCAACAACCTGGCATATATGGCATGATTTGCGGTATTCTGCGACATCATTTCTAAGTTTGGGCCAGTAGAAATGCTGTAAGATCTAAAGACAAGTCTTCCTTATGCCTAAGTGTCCAGCCAAGGGGGTGTCATGGGCAAGACCAATAATGTCTTGCCTATAGACTTAAGGCATCACCACTTGGTATACCACTCTCCATTCCTCCTCTGGGGTAGCATCGGGGCCTCCACTTTCTCATTAAAATGCCGTCTTGATGGTAATAGCATTCGGCCACTTTGTCTGCTTCCTCCTGTGGTTGAGCCCTCTTGCGGAGCAGAAGAACCTCAGGGTCTTTACTTTGTTCTTCGGCAAATTTCCATCGGTCTAATGAATGGCTGTTTACGTTTGGCCATGGCATAATTACATTCTTGCTAATACAAGGTGGTCTTATTACGGCCTTCTATGAGCTACCGGGACCTTCAATGTCGGCTAGAAAGGTGTCAGAAAGGTCCATGTAATCAAACTGGTCTTCTTGCAAATCCTCATTTTGAAACACCCTCAACAGGAAGATTAGGACGAACACCCACAACAACTGGTCCAGTTATCAAATCTGACTTCAGATAAATACGATGGAAGGGAACATCTATACAACCTAACTCCACCTCTTGTAACAAAACGGAGGCACCAACAGAAATTTCCTCGGACAAAGGCAACACACCTTCTAACAATAAAGACTGAGAAGCTCCAGTGTCCCGTAAAATCTTAATAGGCTGAGGAGTAGTATTATCAACAATAGAAACAAACCCATCAGACATAAAGGGTTAATAATCCTCCATGTAATCACAAAAACTGGACTTAAAAGCCTGACTCGCAGGACATTCCAACGTATTGGTAACACGGGGTGTCGTACAAGCACTGGACTTGGGCTTATTATCTCTTTCATTCTTCTTCTGGAGTCTAAAACAATCAGCCATCAGGTGACCATTCTTCTTACAATAAGCACAAGTCAGTGACTTCTTCTCAAAAGTATCAAATTTTGGACTAGACATATTATAACTAGACTGACTCTTATTCTGTGCAACAGGCTTACTATCAGTACGCTCAGTGCTTTGATTCTTGTAATTTCCACTCGAAGTATTAAAATTTTGACCTTTGAAACTTCTTTTATGTGAAAGGGTATAATTATCGGAAATAACAGCTGCATCTTGTAATGTCTCAACAGTTTTGTCATCTAAATGTGTTTTCAAGTCTAAATGAACACACTGCTTGAACTCTTCCAATAACATCAATTGTCTTAAATTATCAAAATTTTTATTTATTTTCTTTGACGTAAGCCATTTATCAAATAGATCTTCTTTTTCCCTAGCAAATTCAACATAGGTTTGTGAATCAAACTTTTTATAAGACCTAAATTTCTGTCTATATGCTTCTGGCACTAGCTCATAAGCTTTCAAAACCTCTTTTTTAACCTTGTCATAATCAGAACTATTTTCTAATGAAAGTGCTGAGTAAATTTCAGCGGCCTTGCCCTCAAAAACACTTTGCAGCATTGTAGTCCAAAAAGGCTTCGGCCATTTCAAATTTTGAGCAATTTTCTCAAACTGTGGAAAAAATTTATCAACTGTTTTTTCACAAAATTTGGGAACCAAACGTATATTTTTTGCTGCATAAAAATTAAAATGTTCTGATTTTGACTCTACTTTAGTGTTGCCTTCTACTTTAACCATTTCAATTTTTATTTTCTCTATCTCTAACCTTTCCCTCATTTCAAGCTCTGCCGGTTTTAATTTAAAGTCATCTTCTTTTTCTTTTTCTTTCATCTTCTCCATCTCTAACCGTTCCTTCATTTGAAGTTCTGCCTGTCTTTCTTCTTTTTCCAATTGTTTTATTTTGAGTTCATGTTCTAATTCAAGCTGTTTTAATTTGATAGCGTCAACATTTTCGACCTTACGTTCAAGAGCCTCTTCACCTAAAATTGCTGCGTCAACTAATTTGTCAATTACCAAATTTTTTATAATTTGTTTTCTCATAGATACTCTTCAGTCTAATTTCAGATGTTTAGCAAGCAACACTAATTCCTCTTTCTTTAAATTATCAAAACCCTCCAGGTCTGGCGTTTTCAAAAATTTACCGGCATCAAATGCCATTTTGTAGAATTTTGTTGGCTAGTTTTAATGAAAATACTGAACAAATATTACATAAAAAGAAATGTCAACTTTACTGTCAAAATATATGTCCGATCTTTTATCTTTTCCCTATCCGGAAATCCTCTCGGAATCCACAGAACACCATATCCAACATGTCACAATCTAGTATGATGTAGTTTGTAAATAAAAGTGTCAATCCAACTGCTGAGAATGTTGATGTCTATCGATGTCTAAGTCTATCTATGTCTAAGTCTATCTATGTCTAAGTCTAACTTTAGGGTTTGCATTCTTATATATATACTCAAACGGAAACTTCTAGACAACGCTAGAAATATAAATTACGCATCTTTTGTTATGATCATTCTGGAAACGTTATGTAAGTGAAATAGAAAGTTCTAATCATTCCATGAGTATCAGTGATTGTTCCAGTGAATTCTAAACTGCATAGTTGTAACACATTGTATATTATTTTGTACACAATGTATATAATAGGCCACACAAAACAAATTAGGCCAACTAAATAAATATGATAGTTACAATATCATAACATCAGTCTGAGGTATGAAAACTACTGATATTTGTTTACGATTCAATATTTTGAATAAAAACAGGACATGTTGGCACTATAAATTGATGCGATCCAAATTTTTTAGTCATTGTTTTCCAATATTGCTGTCATTTGTATTATACAATCCATCCTGATATAAAAATATAACTAATTTACTATGCGGCTATTAAGATTTACATCAAAAAGTGCAAATATGGTCAGTTTTGGTTGATGCGGACAAATAATTTTGTTATACGAGTCAGTCTGAGGTATGAAAACTTCTGATAATTGGTTACGATTCAATATTTTGAATAAAAAGAGAACATGATGGCACTATAAATTGATGCGATCAAAATTTTGTAGTTATTGTTTTCTAATATTACTGTCATTTGTATTATATAGTCCCTCCTGACCTAAAAATATAACTGATTTACTATGCAGCTATATAGATTTGCATGATATTGTGCAAATATGGTCAGTTTTGGTTGATGCGGACAAATAATTTTGTTATTCGAGTCGGTGTGAGGTATGAAAACTACTGATATTTGTTTACGATTCAATATTTTGAATAAAAACAGGACATGCTGGCACTATAAATTGATGCGATCCAAATTTTTTAGTCATTGTTTTCCAATATTGCTGTCATTTGTATTATACAATCCATCCTGATATAAAAATATAACTGATTTACTATGCGGCTATTAAGATTTACATAATAAAGTGCAAATATGGTCAGTTTTGGTTGATGCGGACAAAAAATACGAGTCAGTCTGAGGTATGATAACTACTGATATTTGTTTACGATTCAATATTTTGAATAAAAAGATGACATGCTGGCACTATCAATTGATGGGAAGAAAATTTTGAAGTCATTGTGTTCTAATATTGCTGTAATTTGTATTATACAGTCCCTCCTGACCTAAAAATATAACTGAATAACTGTGCAGCTATATATATTTACTTGATAAAGTGCAAATATGGTCAATTTTGGTTGATGCAGACATATAATTTTGTTATATGAGTCAGTCTGAGGTATGAAAACTTATGATATTTGTTAACGTTTCAATATTTTGAATAAAAAGAGGACATGCTGGCACTCTCAATTGATGCGAACAAAATTTTGTAGTCATTGTGGTCCAATATTGCTATCATTTGTATTATACAATCCACCCTTACATAAAAACATTACTGATTTACAATGCGACTATAAGATTTACATAAAAAGGAGCAAATAAGGTCAGTTTTGGTTGATGCAGACAAATAATTTTGTGATAGAAGTCAGTCTGAGGTATGAAAACTGCTGATATTTGTTTACAATTAAATATTTTGATTAAAAAGATGACATGCTAGCACTCTCAATTGATGTGAACCAAATTTTGGAAGTCATTGTGTTCTAATATTGCATTAATTTGTATTATACAGGCCCTTCTGAGCTAAAATTATAACTGAATTACTGTGCGGCTATATAGAGTTAATTGATGAAGTGCAAATATGGTCAGTTTTGGTTAATTAGGTCAAATAATTTTGTGATACAAGTCATCCTGAGTCAGACAGTCTGAGATGTGAAAACTGCTGGATTTTGGTGATGATTTAATTTTTTGAATAAAAGAAGGACATGATTGAACTGTTTATTTGTGCAGAAAAGGAAATTTACTATGATTAATTTTCAATTAATTAAAGAGGTGTAATAACATTATTAAATGACTGTAATCGTCAATATGTCAATCGAAAATGAACAGTTGGTCATTTAATTTTGATGTACTTTATCATTTGATATTTAAGGTCAGTGTATCCATGAAACGATGATGACAATTTGCGTTAACGCGCGTTTACTACAAACAGTAAACGTGCGTTTACTTTTGACGAAATTAGAAAACGCGCCTTTTTTTCACGTTAACGCGGAAGTAAACGCAAAAGTAAACGCCCGTTTACTCTTTACAAAATTAGAAGACGCGCTGATTTTGCATTAACTCGGAGGTAAACGCGAAAGTAAACGCCCGTTTACCTTTTATGTCTACTGAAATTTCAGAGTTAACGCACAGTTTACGCGGCGTTTACTTGAAGTGCACGCGAGTAAACGCCGCGTTAACTTTTTCCGCCCGTCTACATGTAATGCTTGGTCTGCATCCAACTGTAGCTTGAATTTTCAGCTTTGTTTTGTGTTTTCACTTGCCGATGTCTATACGATAACATTATAAAAATAGGAAGATATGGCATGATTGTAAACAAAACACCTCTCTACCAGAGACCATATGACGTAGAAATTATCAACTATTGGTCAACCTACGCCCTTGAACAATGACCAAAACCCATACCATAGTTAGCTATAAAAGCTATATCAATACATAAGTGATAGTTTGTACATTTTTCAAAGTCTTGAGTAGTCAAAAGGAGTTTCAATACTTTAATTTACTTAGTCGCACATTAACTTTAGTAAATATCTTGGGGTTTTATGTCCATATGTATATAATAGTTAAAAAGTGCATAGTGACCATCAAACGACTATTTGGTTTACTTGTATTTTTGTGCTTTCTATCACTGACTTTTATGCCGTTTGTTGAACTAAGGGTTCCAAGTTGAAGTCATAGATTCGAAGGTTTTACTGACGCCATCTCGAGTTGGTTGATCGTCATGGAATGTCTGCGTACCCACCCCCATCCGGGGCATATGAGATCACCATCGAATTCGTTGGCGTTCTTGGTGCTCATTCTTTAGTTTCTATTTAGTGTTGTATGGACTTTTCCGATGCGGTAATTCAATATCAAATCATACTGTTGGAATTTACTTGTATTGGCAGATGACGGAAAGACTTTGTCTTCATAAAATTTACATGTCATCTATGTTTCATTTCTAGAGGTCAAAAGAAAATATTTGTATTCACGTTATATTAGTCTATAAACATTTCGAAGAACATGATACATGTATCATTAGTAAACGTTATTTCAAGCTGTATGGCAAGTAAATTAATTTTTGTGCATTTATACATTATAATGATTGTATGTTTGCAATGTTAGTCAAATCAGCAATACATTCCATATCAATTATATGCTCTTTACTGTAATTTCTTGCAAAAGTATCACATCCTGATTTTCTATTTTTATACGCTGTTTATTTTTTTTTTGTATACCTTTAAAGAATTTACAAGTTTAAGTTAGCCATTATTTCATCGACAGGATTAATTTTAAAATGTCTGAAGCCTCACAAAAATCCTTTGCCTAAATCGTGTCGAACTTCTTAACCTTTATTATTATCATCTGTAAAAGAGTAGGGCAAAATTATTCCTTTAAAAACTGATTAGGATATATATTCAAACTCAAGAACATCAAAATAGAATGAAGAATAATTATTTGTTTGATTGTTGGTTCTAATTGATATTAAACTTTTAAAACTAACGCATTCTCAATTGTCGTAAGCAGGAATTTATTTGACTGTATATATTGTTAGTTCCAAGTTTAAAGAAATCGTTTGAGTATATAAACTCTATTTACATGATAAAACCTCGTGTTACTGATCGTGTCGGTCAAGTATAAATCTTGGTATTACAAAGACAAAGATAAAGCTGCATGTAGAACATTATTCAATATTACCGTATGAGGCAAATAATCAATGGAATGTCTTGTATGAGACAAATTGTCAATTTATTGTCTTGTATGAGACAAATTATCAATTTATTGTCTTCACTTATATGCATTTTGAAAGGTACCATGTTATATCTGATTCTTAATTGATAGGTATGAATGACAGAAATATACTTTATTGTAAATTAAGTCAAGAAAAGTCTACCGATGTTCAAATCTCGTAAATCAATTAGGAACAGACACATCAAGGTTACAAAAAAAAACTCAGGGTATCGCATGATCTCTAAAAGGAACGAGACCTTGTGCGTCGACAGGGTAGGTAGCATATTCTACTAAGCTTGTATCAGTCGCCAAGCCATTCCACACTCTTTTTGTAAATGTGAAATAATAATTCACCATAAGAACACATAACAACAAACTTTCTGTAAAAAGCACTTCACTCAAAAATGACGGTGTTACAAATGACAAATATTAAAAATAAAGCTTAATAGACAGTAGTAGCTGAAACTTATATGTGAAACGCAACATAGACGTCAACGAGAAATAAAATGAATAAGTCATATCTATTTATTAGTCTACTGATATATTATACGTTTACCTTTTTTTCTTTCAGTTTTATGCTTTTTGGTACTTTTTCTTAATCCCCGTGGATTTTTTAATTTCTAAATTCTTGATGGCATGCTCAATACGACACCTTTAGCAAAGATGTATACTTGCAAATTATAGCTTACGTGAAACTCATCAAGACATTAACATTAATTTATTCAAAACGTTTGTCATGTAACATCGTTCAATTTCGTTACCTCATTTACAACATTTTTTCAATCATGTGGTTTGTGGTTCGACCCCAACTGTCTTGTTTGAACTCTAGTATCTATGCACACTCAAAATAGTAATTGTCATTTGTAAGAAGTTCAAACATATATGTTATTATGAATATTTCAAAAGACACAGAACTACGAATCACTGTCTTATCACATTTAATTGAAATAAAGAATTCTAAGACCAAACGCAAAGTATGGAATTAACAGTCCATTACAATTTGATATTAAGTAGAGCTCTTCCGATGATGACAGCTATTTGGACTCCAAATTATCGTGGAGCTTTGAAGTTTAGTAAAGAGGGTGGGCAATTTCCACTAAACACAGGACCATTTTTCAGGAGTCTTTTATACCTCGTAAGTTTCGTCCCCCTTATAATGTATAATGTGCAATCATATGAAATTGAAATGGGATGCATCAGTAGGTTGTGCCATTTATGTGACAGAAAGTTAGAGTTAGGCTAACCTAAATAAATGGGGTTGATCGGTCGGGATTTTTATTTTTATTTGATTCAAGGAACAAGGACACCAATGATTGAAGTCTGCAGCATTATCTTTGGTTTAAGGATAAATGATAATATAGAAAAAAGAATTTTTAAAATACTAGATAGTTCATTAAAAAACATTGTTTTACTTAAATTGAATCCGTTAAAATGTAATGTTTCATGAATTTGAACTACAAGCAATGTTGGCTTTTTACATTTTGTACTTTTTATTTAAAAGATCGCCACTCTGGCTAAGGAGAAGAAATGTTACTTAAATTGAATGTAAAAGGAAAAAAACCCAAATAAATAGAAATGGAACGTAAGCAACAGATAATGTGCACACTATAAATAACAGTTTTGTACATTTGTATCAATGTTCCATTAACATATTGTTTATGAAATGGTCTACAAAAACAAGTATGCAGAAATTCGTTCCCACAAACACAAAAACGGATCTATAGTGTGTCGACAGTGTAAACATCTCGTACTATATATGTGTCACCTGTCATGCAAATTGAAATTCAAGTTCAAAATTGGAGTCCAATCGAAAAGTCAAAATCTAGAAAATATAGCTTATTCAATAAACATCTTATGGCGAACAAAGATTAAACACACACATTTATATATATATATTATATAAAAATGTTTTTCTATGGTGCTAAACTATTTGAGTAGTAATTTAACTTTAGGCAAACCTTTATATGCTTAAAGAATATTTTCCAAACTAAGTCCCTGTTAAAAAATGTTTGAGAAATATTGTGATTGCTTTTAGTGTAGTATATAAAGTCACCATAGATAACAAGCTTAAAATATTGTACGCAAGACACACGTTTTGTCTACAAAAGACTACCGAAAAGTCCGAAAGGTTTTGCCAAAAACAGCTTAGGTAATCTGTTTCTTGGGTAGAGAATCCTTAGTTTAGATTTATAGTGATACAGTTTTTTTTTATTTCACAATAATACTGTAAACCATTTTATTTTCGAGGATACTTTATTCGCGTTTAGCCCTTTCTAGCCCACTTCGCGGCGATTTGATTTCGCGATTTTCAAATTCACTTGATGTAGTTAGATAAGGAAAGATCCAAGTTTACATTATTAAAATGTTCGCGACGATTTATATTCGCGTTATTTTCTACTCGCGAAAGTCGCGAAAATAAATTGCTCGCGAAAATTAGTTGGTTTATAGTATATTCTTTTCACCTATATGTAATTTTTAATATTTCAGTCAATGTAATGGTATTCACAGTTTTGTATGTCCGTAATAGGGATGGAATTTACTTGCTTTCCGTTGTTAAACTGTTTTTGAGTTATTTTATTGAAAAATAATTGCTTACATTTACTTCATTTGAAACCTAGTGGATAAAGGTTTTCATTGGCAATCATACCACATCTCCATTATATATATAATATATATATAAATTGGATAACGACTTAAACTGTTTTTATGAGACAACTCGAATGGTGAATGTTTTGTACTTGAATACTAACTCCGCCCATCCAATGTTTCCTTTTATGGTACCAGTAATAAAACTATGCTTGGGCAATTTATCAATCTAAAAGTATAATGATGGCTTTACATACTTCTGAACTTTATTAACAATGTTTCTTTTGTTATTCAATTGTTGATACATTTTTATAATACATGTAATTGTTGAAAGTGAAAAACTATTTCCTATCTTATCTGCTTAGCCTTAAAATAGACATCTACATTATGCAAATTTAACCTGAAGGACTACAACTGATTGCACCTGGTGAACACTGTTTTCGCAAGTCATAGACAAGCAGCTGTTTTCCATTTGTTCCGTTTGTTGATAAAGTCGAGCGTTTAAATTTGTCAGGTTTCTAGAAATCCCCTTTTTGAATTAACCTTGTAGTTCGTATTTTTGTTAATACTTTTCTCTTTTCATTACGCGATGTCTGCTTAATTTTTGTGTTTAAATGTGTATATTCAGAATCAATGTATTGATAACAGATTTATTCTATTTTGACGAGTGAAAATATATCTTTTTAGTTTATTTAAAATGAAATGAAGTGACTAGTCACATTTTGAGCACGAATAGCTTTGTCGCGTCATACAAAATGAGATTCGTCACTTGCTTTCAGTTTAAAAAAAAGCATTCGAATTAAGATTTTAAAAAGAAATTAGCTTAGGAATAAATGTATACAATGTTCTTGATTATTTCAAAATAAAAAGTAATGTCCGGATGATTTCCGTTTGACTTTGACTTATTGATTTAGTTTCAACATGGTTAATCTCAGCTGCATATCTTATGAATAAATTAAGATGTAGGATTAAAGTCAATGACACTGCAAACCCTTGACACAAAAATTATCAAAAGATATCTAGAGGTCATTATATGATATCAAACAACAGATAAGCGTTTATACAATATCTTAAGCTCTATATCGTTCGGAATCTAGAAAAGTTGGCAAGAAATTGAATAGAGAATATCAAAATTCTGCCATAATTCCCAAAATTCCATAAAGGAAAAAAGACTGTCGATATTCCTAACATGTAGAAAAATTAAACTACGTTTTCTATGTACTCTATCCTACCACAATAAATCTTGACCAGTCTAAAATAAAAGATACATAGCAGAACTCACAATGCAAATCAGAAAAAAGCAGTTCACTACATATTAGCTGCATATATGTAAAGACAAACACAGACACCTTTAAACATAATTAACCTATGCCTGATCTGATAATGCTTACAGTAACTTGAAAAAGTTTATACTGCTACACCTGTTTATATGACTCCATGCCGTCTTATACTCTATTATCGGCGCCTGTTCTGCGGAGAAGATTTCAAACGGCATCTTCATAAAAAGTGAAAGAAAAAAGTCAAAATCAGCAATATAGAAGTAAACTTATCAATAGATCGATTCAGTCGAAAAGAAAGATTCCAATGACAATATTTTCAATTACTTTAATTCTAAACATATTGGTTAGAAATACTCCATTTTCAATAGATTTCGTCAGGTGAAATCTAACCTCACCTCCAAAATAAATGTCTATATTTATAAAAATTAATATTTTTTTTACCAATTTATGATATTTAAAACGTTTTGGTAATAAAATATTAAATTCCCATAAATTTAGAAATCACTACAAACGCACGCATATGAAACCAACCGTGAAATGAACACTCATTTGGAAGAAGTCATCATGGAAAGGAAAACAAACAACAGAAAAGAAAATTATTATCACGAAGAACTTTTATATGTCAATTTTAATTTTCGATGTAGAGTTGGAACTTTTTGTCGTTTTGGTTCGACTTATGAGATATGAATGTTATCTTACCAAGGCCTTGGTATCTTGTGCCTGTAAAAGGACAATGATCAATTTCGTCGTTCGATTTATTAAGGGTAATTTGATGTAATCTAAAGAGAGAATATGTCCTCTGAATATATGCAGGCGTAAAGTATTTTTGTTGTTGAGTATTTAGATGGACATCTCTACTTTACAAGCTATAAATGTACGTGATCCTGTGACATTAACGGTGTAACTTTTATTAACCAGATGCTCAGTTCGACAATTAATGTCTCTTCAATTATGCTCGAGGTTAGAACATGTAAAAATCCAAAATCTAATACAAATATGAAAGACATTATAAAAAGGACCAAACGTATAGCCAAATTGAGGCAACAATTCTTTACCGATGTACAAATCTCATCAATCGATTAAGAAGACAAATCAAGGTTACAAACAAAAACTGAGGAAATCGCATGGAGTCCAAAGGGAGTGAGACCGTTTGCGTCTACAGCTGCAGCTATGTATGCATCACCCACCATGTGAATCCACACTCAGTCGAAATGTCACAATCGGGAATAGGACACAATCGGTAATATATTCTATTCTTGTAACTTAAGATATAAAACTGCAAAAACATTTCGGTAGTGAGTTGAAACGCATCTAATTCGTGATTGTTACCGCAAAACGTATGGAATGTCGATTTCAGTCGTTCTTTATCACACTCTCACAACTCTTTGAACAGTTTTTATGTAACGTCCGAAAAACGAGAAATTCTCGAGTGTAACGTATCAATTGATATATATAAACACCATACAATGAGGCAGAGGGTATGTTGTTGTTGAGAAACGATGAGATGACAATTGTAGAGTTGAGATTACAACGTTTGTCATAGATTCTAGTTTGCAGTCGCTTATCTCTGTCCATATAGAAGAAAAGATCAAGACATGAAGCAGACTTTATATATATTTGAAAGTAAAATTAAAGAACTTTGCAAGATGGTTTATTTCATTTATCTTTGAGAATGTTTTGTATGAATTCTGCTTTATATGAGTACAAAAACGAGACGACCAACACATTTAATAACAATTGTCTGTTGAAAGTGTCTATCCACCAAACTCAACAAATGTGTTCTCGATTGAAAAGAAAAGTCCAGAACTATGATGATATCATACTCTTTGATTTGGTTTTGGAATCCGTGCGGTTCTTGACAAAGAAAAATTAGATGACCTTAAACAGGAAATTTGTATCTTTGATTCCCATTTCGAGGGAAATTCTTGTAATCTAAGGTATGCCCTGAGGAAATACATTCCTGAATTTAAAATTGTTTCAAAAACTTTTTAACAGCACATTATACTAAACATTATCCTTTTTTCATGTGGCTTAACCAACGTACTGGCTACTGGGCTGGTTAAACCCTAGGTGATTTACAGTCTACTAGCGGATGTATCGACAACAGTAAACCCAAATCGGAACAAGGAAATGGTGCTATGTATGTGGGAATATATGATATGCAAATCCAGTAGAATAAGTATGGTTATATGATATTTTTTCGAATAGAAGCATTAATATCAATTTATTTTTCACAAAACTCCTACACACTGCGGATTTACTCATTTTGTCTAGAAAAAAAATTCCGTATAATATCTTTGTTTCATATGATATCTTTTTTCGAATTTTTTTTTATTGATGATATTTACCAGAATGTCGAATGAATAGTTGTTTAATTGAGTACATGCCGACCACTGAAGCGCTAAGTTTGGAAGGTTGCGGACTTTTGATCCACAGAATTCATACAGCAAAGTGGCCATTTCACTTTGTATGCAGTATCAAATACTTGAAAAAATTTAAACGTTTCGCATGTCTTGTTTTTTTTTTAAATACTGTAAAATCTCACCAAAGATACGAGGCTTTTAATCTTCTACGTCAGAAACGCGTTTTGACAACATATCAATCGTCAGTGGAGCTCACAGTTGGAGACGAAATCAAATACTAAAAGGAAGAGGATTTAAATCGAAAAATACAGCTGACGAATATAAACATAGGGGTAAAAATACCGTAATCAACTTATTTTCAGGAATACTTTTTTTTCAAAGTTAAACTGTTCTATCCGACTTCGCGACAATTTCATGTTTGCGATTTTCTCATCGTATTGATGTATATATCGTGTTGCTCAATGGTTTGTCTTCCAATCAACATATCTATTTGTTTTTGTCTTTTCGTCGTTTTTTAACGTCAAACGGTGACTGTTGTTATGTGAGTATGGTTCTCAAACGGTGACTGTTGTTATGTGACTATGGTTCTCAAACGGTGACTGTTGTTATGTGACTCTGGTTCTCAAACGGTGACTGTTGTTATGTGACTATGGTTCTCAAACGGTGACTGTTGTTATGTGACTATGGTTCTTAACTGTCTCATTGGTTTTGTTTTACCATTTCTCTTGAAAATTCAATTCATGACAAAACAAACTATTTTTAAAAGTTAGAATGATTAATTAATCCAAGTCTAAGGTAAAACTAATTCGTCATATTGTAATCCTATATACATTTCATTAAGACTAATTTGTCAAGAAAACACAGATAAAATATATCTGATATAGTGCGGTTATCAGGTAAATTAGGTATTTATTTATTATTAGTGTGTAGTGATGGATTGTTTAAAAGTCAACTATGACTTTTAAAATTATGATGATAAATAGACGACTGCTTTTGGCGAGGATAATCATTCAAATGCAAGCATTCTAAAAACGTACAACACACAAATCAGTGTCATTACTGGTATTAAAGATGAGATCAGTAGTGTTGCATAGATAAGTGGGGTAGCGTTATATGAATACTGATATTCATCCAGTTGTCCTACAGTTTGCCATGATAAGCAACAAATCCCAGTTTCATTTCTCTTCCGATATTACAGCCTGTAGTACTAAAATATTAAAAATATTTGAAAATGAAATACTCTGTATATCAAAGGTTAATAAATATACTCACAAGTCCAATTACAACGCTCACAATTGACTTTCTTATTTGTGTAGGATACACGAAAATACATAAATGGTTGGGAAAATCCCATGCCGTTATCGAGTTGAAATTAAACAATAGAAATGGAAATCTTTATTATCGAAATATCGTGAGCCTAAATCCATCAATTAGAAACAAAACTTTAATATACAGATGGATTCAGTCGAGGATTATGCCAGGAAATGGGTAAAACGTGAGAAAGAAAACGTAAATATTCTTTCCGACTGGATTAAGGTTGTGAGGTCGGTATACAAATCAGATTTAAAAAAACTAAATGGGTCTATGAATATACATGCTACATCAATCTTTAAGGACCCAAATATTGCAAAGCACCTGTCCTACCTCTATGACAAATATGTTGTTGTCCCCTCGGATAAAGCCCCAAGCAACATCGTTTTTGTGATTAAATCACATTACATAAACTGCTTCATAAATAAATTAGGTGTTGCCAATTCCCTTGGAAACTAAACATATACCCGCACGACATTTCCCAAGGAGGAAATCCTGGATAATCATAGTTCCTTTGGAATTTCAACCAAAGATGAAGAACGGGATCTTCCTTCAATGTTTTAGATACCTAAATTACATACTTTACTTCGTTATATTGCTGGGTCTTCAAAGTGCTCCACGAAACCTTTTTCTAAATTATTAACATCAATTTTATCAGCAATCATAGCTGGGCTTCAGAGTTATTGTGAAACTACCTATTCTAGAGGCGGCGTGAATCAGATGTGGATACTGAAACAATCCAAAGATCTATTAGAGTAAATGCAATCTAAGACTCTTTCATCTTGCAATAGTATTAAAACATTTGACTTTTCTACACTTAACTTCAGTATTCCCAATTCCAAATTGACAAACAAATTAAAAGAGTTGGTCCTGCTTTGTTTCATAAAAAAGAATGGCCAACGTACATACAAGTATCCTGTCTTAGGGAGAGATACATCGTTCTTAGTAAAAAAATTCACTGTAATTCAAACAAAAAGTTCTCTGGAACTGACATTATCAAGATGCTTGATTTTTTGATTGACAACATATTTTTGTTACGTTTGGAGGACGTGTTTTAAACAAACAATAGGCATTCCCCCGTTGAACCAATTGTACTTCTCTTCTTGAGGACTTGTTCCTTTATTCACTTTCTATATAGATGATGTCCTCTCAATAAATAATTCAAAGTTTGATGACTATGTTGAACGCATATATCCCAAACGAAATAAAGGATACAACAGATACAGTTAAGTCTGCCTCATATCTTGACTTATACTAGTATCTAGAAACTAACAATGGGGTGTCGGTTGAAATAAAAACTTTACGACAAAAGAGATGATTTCAGCTTCCCAATTGTGAACTTTCCATTTCTATGTACTAAATTCCAGAAGCGCCTGCATATGGAGTATATATCTTCCAGTTAATACGATATTCCAGGACTTGCGTTTCCTATCATGATTTCGTTGGTTGGGGGTTGCTGCTCACAAGGATGATATTAAACTAAGAGTTCCAAGTGGTGAATTTGAAATCGTCCCTTCGAAAATGTGACGGCCGCTATCACGAGTTGGTTGACCGTTATGGAATATCTGTTTCACATGTAATGACGGATCTGTTCCAATCATCGTAAACACAATCCCGTCCTCCTTTTCTCGGAATGTGACCTACTGAATTAGACTTATCACCAGATTTGTACTTACATAGCAACACGACGGGTGCATCATATGTAGCAGGATCTGCTTACCCTTCCGGAGTAATTGAGATCACCCCGGTTTTTGATGGGGTTCGTGTTGCTCAGTCTTTAGTTTTCTATGATGTGTTTTCTATACTGTTGTTTGTTTTTTGGTCTTTTTCTTTTTTTGCCATGCGTTGTCAGTTTATTTTTGACTTATGAGTTTGATTGTCCCTTTGGTATTATTTGCCTCTCTTTTATTGTTGAGGGTAAGAATACAAAACAAAAATATGAAAAAATGTCATTTTTAGATTGTTTACATCTGTTTTGATATAAATGTTCTACGTAAATATTGATATTCTTACAAGAAAACAAAATATATTGGTAAAACGCAATATCTTTGTTATGAGTCATCATTACAGAATAGTTGTATTTGAATTATAAAATATTCTGGTGCTAATGTAATTATTGAAACTTTAAGTGAACCTCTTACTCGTAAATTTATTTGAGTTTCTTTGACACATTATCGTAGTAGAGTTTAAAAATATTAAGTGTCCTATATATATTCATGAAAATGTGCATTAAAAAAAGTCGAACCGCTGACATCCACTTACATTTCCGCTAAACGGCCTTGATGACAAACTTTACACTTGCATAACTTCAGAAAACGTTAATTGTTTTGTATGTTATCTTTGGTTCTTAGTCTTTGATGAAAATTTCTAGCCTGCCCTTTCACGAAATATGATTGAATTTTCTAAAGTATTTTATTGAAGAAAAAAATCGTCCTGGCAGCCGATCTGACAATAATTGTAAGCAGTATAAAGGCATAAAATTTATAAAATGCTGCTACTTAGCTAGAAGAAACACTTGTCTTTCCAAATAAAACTTTGAATATAGAAATAAGACGAGCTGTATGATTGCCCATGAGACAATGAAATCCATACCGTTTAGTCAGTTATAAAAGGCCCGACTTGAAAATTGTGAAACAATGCAAACGGGAAAACTAACGGCACAGTTTATAACAATACAATTTACGAAAAACATATATGATAGACATGAAATAACGACAACCACTGAATTACATGATCTCCTGACAGGCACACAAAGAATGTGGCGGGATTAAACATGTTTGTGAGCGCTTAACCCTACCCTAACCTGAGACATTGTGTAATATGACAACATAAGAACAAACTATAGAAATCAGTTAACATGACTTAACTCAATAGATCGGTTCGAAGCACAAAAAGCAACTATAATAAAATTAATAGACACAAAACCAAAATGAGAGTACTCGCAGTTACTGAAAGCTAGTTCAAAGCCAATTATAAATAAGACATAAATCATATTAACCCAGACAAAAGTATCAATCAGTTAACATCTAACGGATTTAGTGTAAAGACACCATAAACAGTCCGAGGACGTATGACCTTATGCAATGCCAAAATATAAGTAAACAGTATCGACATGATGTAAGATCATGAGTACTCATAACTGTACATCTATAGCAATATATATTTAGTTAAGTTATAATGTTACAATAGCAAAATCAATTAAAGTACCAATAAAAACAATATTTAAAGATTTTACTACGATGTTAGATTGATAAGGATCAATGAGTTTGTATGAATCTATATACATTTACAGGCTCTATAAACCACATCATCTTAACAATTAGGGATGTGATATTTTGTTTTTATCAACAGTTCTACAATTACAGCCAAACTTCCTAACTACATCTTTATATCTACAAAAGAATTTAGTAAAAGTTTTAATTAATTTGTGGTAACGAAATCCCTGACGTAATACTTGACCAGTTATACATAAATTACGTTCATTGACAACCGCAAAAACTATGAGAAATGAAGACATGTACTAATATAAGACGCATTCCTGGTGTTGATCAGTTTGGCAAAGTCTTAAAAATGTTATGAACTGAATTTCTTTCAATATTCACAAATCAGAAATGTTCGTATTGATTTACCACTTGGAGGTATGTGAACACTTATGCAATTGGTACAATCAAGGAAAATTTGCAGAGTAATTTTGAAAGGTTCATAAAACAAGTAGGGTTCGTAATGATGGAATATTAATATAATGAACTATTATCAATAGCTATCATGACAGCACGCCAGATGTACAATGGCTATCGTTTTCTTCAATAAGCATAATAAGAAGACAATTTTGGCGAATTAAAAATCTGACTGCTTCGATGTAAATATGAAAACCACATCTGATACGAATGTCCGTTTCTTTTATGTCTGGAAATGCTATTGACTTATGTGATCTATAACAGCATTTCTACAGGGATTTAAGACTATGTATCGATTCATTGTTACATGATGTTATCCTACATTTTGCAGACTCTGTGATGTAGAGACTTCGGTAATTTTTCCCTGAAAAAACCCATGTGAGTATTTTGTAAGTCAAGCCTGTTGCTTGTTGTCTGTCTAATAGGTCCTATCGGTTTCTATCGCCTCTGTTTTATTCAGGTGCGGTTGAAAACTCAAATACAATTAATAATAGGTCGAGCTATTACCAAAATAATTTATCAAAGATTTTAGCAGAAAAAAAAAACAACGATGGATGAGAAAAACATATGGCCTGTATATCAAAAGCCATATGGTGACAACTAATTGTTCATTTTGTAACCTTTTCTTATTCCGTATCTCGGTTAAATCATATTCACTTTGACGTGTTCAAAACATGTTATTATATAATATTCATACGTGACTAAGTATACTGATCTATACAAGCAGAGATAACCTGGTACATATGAGAACAATCAAGATATAGTACATATGTTGTTGTCGAAATTCTTTAAAAGTCATTACAGTATTTTCAAAACGATATTCACATAGTGTAGTGCTTGATCATAGCCGTACACACCAAAACACTTACAGCAGGTAGCAGGAACTGCTTACCGTTCCGGATCTCCTGGGTTCAGTCCGATTTTGGTGGGGTTCGTGTAGTGGTGTTTTCTTTTTGGCCATGGTGTTGTCCCTTTTTATGAAGTTATAATTTTTGATTTCCCTCTTTGTATCCTCTTTTATCTCTCTCTCACAAAACGTTTCAGTGGATTCGGCATTTCTATATAATTGATTTATTAGTAAAATATGGAATTCTGTTGTAATCTGAAACACTCAAATAAAGACATATAGTCTACAGAAAACTTAGAACGAGAAGCAAAACACTTTTCGTTTTTGCCCGTTTTGCAGCTTATACAATTGTTGATAGACCTAACCAAAATTATTTAAGTATTGCAGACTTTAAAAAAAATATGCCGACATTTAAAAACATCTGTATGCTCAGAACATTGCACAGTGGGACATTGAAAGGAACACAAAAAAGAAAACAACAATTCATAACGTGGAGAAGGGCATGCATTATCTATCATAAAGTAAATGGATAAAAAGACAACTAAAAGTCAGAAAAACATAGCGCTGATAACAAGACTTAGGAAAATGAATCTTATTATTGGGATCATCTAATATTCCCTTAAAAAATAAGAAATTCCCGTTCAATCCTGTGTTTATCCAATCGGCTGATGCTATTGAATAAGCAGTGACAAGAACAATCCTAAAACAACAAATAAGTAGATTATTCTGTCTAAACCTAATACAGAGTAAAAGAATACTAAAAGGACGCCGAAATAAAATTTAATTGAACATCAAAATGAAATCATCGCATTCACTTATCATGCGATCAACTTTAAACGACTCGTTAAAGTTAATCATATGATTAGTATAACGACAAGTTGAACAACAGAAACCTGATTTACATCAGTCTAATATCAGTAAATGTCTTCATTCCCTATGGTTTTATTGGATTGAATGATATATATTGTTTATGAGTTTTCCTAAATAATGGGTATCTTATTACTTGTACATCGATGTTAAACGTCAGTAACACAAACAAATGGCTTTTCTGAAAAGGTAGGTCTATTTTATGGTTTTGTTTTTGTAACAAGTGCAGTATATATTGGAATAATTAAAAAAAAAAAATTCTGCTTACATGAAGAATTGGCAATTTGCGTAGAGATTTTTCAACTAGAAATAAGTTAACAGATGTATTGATATTCATTTGCATAAGGTCGATTTCTATCTGACACAGCTCATGTGTCTGTTCAAACTCGGAAACATTTTCAGTGTTTGTCTGCGGACCTTTATGTAAGTTTTGTAAGATTTATTTTAAAATAAAAATGTCCATGACCTAAATTTTACACTGTAAAAAAATGTACCTATATATTTTTTACAGAGGTCAGTGCTTATGCATTTTTACTAGGTAGTTTCTATATTCTGAATGAAAATCATTGTGATCCAAGTCTTTTATTTTCTGAAGCGTAGTAGTAATATCCTCAAATCCCCGTCCCATAGGGATATAAGACTTTTTTTTTTTAAATTCCGGACACTCTGATATACGGTTTCCATAATTCTGAGTAACAGGCGCGGCATGGTTATGTATATCATATCAGCTGAAAAATATGAGACTTTTCATTGACTATATACTTAATCATTGACATAAAACGCCTTCTGTAGTAAATATTCATTATAAATATTTTGGTCCTCATTCTTCTCACAGTCTTTATTAAAAGAAAATAAATATATCATGAAATAAAAATACGAAAGAACATTTAATACCGTCTGGTCGAGCTATCTATGGGCCGAATAACCCCTTAATATTTACTTAGTAAGCAGTTAAGGTCAAGAGCCCCAAAAAGTGCTTATATTCAAACCTCGAAAAAAAATCAGGAAAGTGAGCAAAGACTTGCTTTGGAAATCACATATGACCTGTACATTAATGCTATGGTAACCTTTCTACTTATATAAGCTTGTTCGTCATAATATTTTTAATTGAATCCGTTCATAAATGTGTCCCGTCTTAAACTCCAACGCTGCTCGGAAAGAGGCAACTTACCAAAAACGCTGCAATATGTGCAAATTCTTTCTATTAGCAAATGTTCCCTGTCTGAACCCGTCCTAGCCTTCGCTTTATCTTGTCTTATCTCCTTTCCAATTCATGTTTCAACTCAACTCCTAACAATTTTATTGGTTTAAAAAAAAATATATATATATATATATATATATATACATATAATGATAAAGAATATTTAACGATTCGTTTGTACTAACGACAAGTTGACCAACAGCCCCCAGTCTTGCAAAGTTTCAGAAATATTTACAAATCTAAATTTCCTTATCCACTTGGAGGAATGTGTACACTCTTTCAATTCCTATACATGTATTTCAAATCGAAGAAAACCGAAATGAAAAACAGAAAAGTTTTAATCAAATTAAATACCGGAATTTAAAACTAGTCTCTTTAATAAACAGTATGCTTTGACCCACATATCTTTGAAGCAAGTGAAAACTTAAATCTATGAATTCAATGTTAAGATTAAATAAAATCCCATCACATAAAAACAGAGGTTACCTCTGTGACACAAATTGGCGAAGATAACGTCTATGGGAAGCATAAATAAAGATACAACCATACAGGTCAGCTACACGACTTTTACATCGGTACGTTTAAATACAAGTTTTTCAATTGATAGGAAATATAATCATAATAATGGAGAATTCATACTTACTAAAGAACTTTCTCTATCTTGTATTTTTACAAACTTCCAATGTTTTGAAAAAAGTATTTTGGTAATTTTCATGATATTATTAGATCTTTTAAAAGCAAATCTTTTTTATTCTACACATTTAAAAATTGATATTTGCACGAATAAATCTGATATAGAATCTAATTTTTCATTTTGATATTTCATTCTTTCATCAATAAATAACTCATGCCACTGTTATATTGGAAAACATTTAATGTTTACACAACTTCAATTTCAGATTACAATTGAAAATCCCGAGTGCGATAATGGTTTGATTCAACACTAAAGTTACTATATTGCATAAACTCGGAATTGCATATTAAGCTTCTCTTTATTAATATATATTCTGATATATAATAAATGGTTAAAAGATGAAAGATACAAATGATGTCGATCCTTTTATTTTTTTTATGTGTTTATTATCCTATAATAGTAGCTGAGCCTCCAGGAGTTAGATACACTCCTTCTTCAGTTGTTGCCGGGCGTTCTCTATCAGGCAACGTTGTAGTGGTAGTTTTCTGTTGAAAGTGTTCTTGTTCTGAAAAGGCCAAATTATTATGTTGATAGTCGAAGCAATAACGATGATTTAATCTTTTATAAGAATCTGCCAGCTTTTGAAAGTGCTGAAATTAGTTCTGTGCAAGAGACAAGATATCAGATATTTTGTATAAGCATTCATAAATTTGTTTTCATGTTGAGTGGTCATTTCATATAGAAAATATTTTCTAATATTGCGGTTATTCTGAATATTTGTTGTTACAAAATGTAATAAATAAATTTGGTGTATTTACTGTCTTTTGATTGGTAAAAGTATTACTTTTATTTTCAATGTTGTCAATTTTATGGCGACACGCCCACTCTGACGTTGTGTATTCATACGCCAACATGTGTACGTTGTTATTGTAAATATAAATAATATAAAAGTTCATTAAGCCTTATTTTGATAGAAATTTATTTATAATGTAATAAAATAAAATTTTGATAATTTACTATTGATTATTCAATGAAGAGATTTATGGGTCTAATTAAATATAGCCATTCATTAAATAAAATAAAAATAAACTATTGTATGACTAATTTAAACATAAATGGTCTGCTGCTGTGTTTGATTTATCCAAATGTCTTAATTATTTAATTTTAAAATGTAACCATGTTCTTTAAATGTATTTACTAAACCTACGAAGAGATTTAAGGATATAAGAATTTGCAACTTTAGATGTTCAAACAATATGCTACCTATTAAAAGGGTTCAAATGGTGTAGAACGAGAAGACAGAATGCGTAAAATCTGTGATTCGGGTTCTTTGGGAAATTATTACCATGACTTATTTTAATATTACATATACACTTTATTACCAACCCAAATATTATAAATTTTCAAAACTGTTTTGTTCTGAAACATATGACAAATGCTTTAAAGTAACAAACGTTTGTACATTTATATTATCAGTTGTAAATTGACAAGATATGATAATATATTTTACGTTTCCTTGCTTCAGTTGTCGTTCTGAAACACCGTTATGTTCATATATTTTATGTGTATAATTATTCTTGATTGGATTTGTTGTGTTTCTAATTCACCATTCTTTGCTGCTCACATGGAAGCTATTAAACCAAGAGTTCCAAATGGTGAAGTTGAAATCATCCCTTCGTAAATTTTACGGACGACATCACGAGTTGGTTGACCGTTATGGGATAACTGTTTCACAGATGATATCGGATATGTTCCTTATGACGTAACTACAATACCCTTCCCTTTTCACGAATGTGACCTACCGAATTAGATTATTTACCGGATTTGTAATAACATAAGCAACACGACGGGTGCCACATGTGGAGCAGGATCTGCTTACCCTTCCGGAGCACCTGAGATCACCCCCAGTTTTTGGTGGGGTTAGTGTTGCTTAGTCTTTAGTTTTCTATGTTGTGTCTTCTGTACTAAAATTTGTCTGTTTGTATTTTTATTTTTAGCCATGGCGTTGTCAGTTTATTTTCAATCTTTGAGTTTGACTGTCCCTCTGGTATCTTTCGTCCCTCTTTCATTGCATCTTCTTGTAATATTACGTTAATTTTACATGTAAAACATACCCCAGGTTGTTTTTTGGAATTTAAAACTTTATTCGAACTTGTGCGTACAACACCTGAATGTAAATTAGTTTTTAACAATTTTATAGCCGACTATACGGTATGGGTTTTTTCATTGTTAAAGGCCGTACGGTTGCCTATAATTGCTTACATCCACTTCATTTGAACTTTGGTGGAAAGTTGTCTCATTGGCAATCATACCTCATCTCCTTATTTTATAATGCAATGTGTGTGCGCTCTTAAAATTGAAAATTTAACTTTCAGAAGATATTGGTATAAAATCCCTATTTGTGAAACAATGTCAAGTACTACATTTAGTACAAATTGCATAGTCGACAACATTAAAATATCATTTTTTATTGTTTATTGTTTGGTAATCTAATCGCAAACAAAAGTTAGTAGGCATTGGTTTTACTTTCGGATGGAGTCCAGAGATATACTGGTGTTCCAAACAGAAGATAAAGCAGATTTATAACAATAAAATTGATTTGGTTTTATGGTCAAACAAACCAAAAACATTTAATTTTAGATAAATATTAGAAACGTCCGATTAAGCAACATAATTAGTTATCAAAGGTACCAGGATTATAATTTAATACACCAGACGCGCGTTTCGTCTACATAAGACTCATCAGTGACGCTCAGATCAAAATAGTTATAAAGCCAAACAAGTACAAAGATGAAAAGCATTGAGGACCCGAAATTCCAAAAAGATGTGCCAAATACGGCTAAGGTAATCTATGCCTGGGATAAGAAAATCCTTAGTTTTCTAGGAAAATCTCAATAGAGAATACCTCATCGTCCAGAGATTCGACAAAAGATACTCTTAACTTGCGTATCGGACAAATCAGACATATTTATAATGCATGTGTAATTGGCCATGGAACGTATACTTGAGTTATTTTAAGTTACGATTCTTTATTCTTGTAAACGGGTGATTATTCTGTTTTAACCATATTGCATGATCTAATTCAAGAGGTGAAATATACCAATGGGACATTCAAACTCATAAAAATGAAATCAACGCCATGACAAAAAAAAGAAGAAAGAGACCAAAAGACAAACAACAGTATACAGAACACATGATCTAATTCAAGAGGTGAAATATACCAATGGGACATTCAAACTCATAAAAATGAAATCAACGCCATGACAAAAAAAAGAAGAAAGAGACCAAAAGACAAACAACAGTATACAGAACACAACATAGAAAACTAAAGACTGAGCAAAATGAACCCCACCAACAATCAGATGTGATCTCAAATGCTTCGGAAGGGTAAGCAGATCCTGCCATATACAGTATATATATATATTCACCATAAATTAAGACCTACCCTTGGTTATTTTACAAAACGTACGGTAAGTATACATTATGTATAAGTTATGTCAATAGTTCTCTAGACATCTCTGTTATTAAATTCTGAACTAGCTACAGAACAGGCATTAGGAGACAATGATTTTTTTCTTGTCAAAGGAAGACAATTCAAATGTTTAATAGTTGGGACTCCTATTACAGATACATGATAGGTTATCACATACGAAAGGTATACATCTGTAATAACATTAATGATACCAATTTTATTGTATCCGATGCGCATTTTGGACAATTAATGTTTCTTCAGTGATGTTCAAGGCCAAAATATTTGATTTGATTTGATTTTTGGTGTTTTAACGCCACTTTTAAGCACCGCTTTCGGGCTATTTCGTGGCGGCCAGTTTTTATTGGTGGAGAAGAAGTGCCGGAGAAACCACCGACCTTCGATAGGAAAACTGACAATCCTAGTCAATTAAGATTGGAGTCGAGTGCACCCGCACGAGCGGGGTTCGAACTCACAACCTCAGTGTTGACTGGCTAGTGATTACAGTAGTAACTACTTAGACCACTCGGCCACCGAGGCCCCCCAAAATATTTGAAAGTGGCCTCAAGGCATCATGGAAAAGGAAAATGCACTGCCTACTTTCAGTTTTAATATCAGATCAATTACGTAAAGCTGTGAAGCGTCCGTTACCATAGTATGTTAACAGGTTTCCGATTTTTATATAATGTCTAAATTTTGAAAATAAAAGTCATAGTTATGTCATTTATTCGTACTTTCGATTTGTATTTCTGTGCCGCCATTTTTCGAACTTGTCAGACATGTGCAGTCAACGTGATCGCTTCGAAAATTGAAAGTTCGTTACCTTACACGCGAAATCTTTAAACCACTAGCATATCGCTGTTTTAAAAAGATATACTAAGTACTCTGGACTTGAGAATGTTTAATAAAAAAGTAATCCTGGTAATTTCTTTTTTCGTTTTATCTTTCCGTGTTTTTAATTCACGCTCTGTTGACGATCAGAAGTTTACAGTTTTCGTTGACAAACAAATTTCCTATGACCTCTTAGGCTGTTAGGTCATCTCCCAAATTAGGAAAACAATATTTTTGTACATCCAGTCAAAATTTTCAGGCTAACAAGCAGTCCCGTGGTAAAATTGTAATAAAACACGTAGTATTGTCATTTGAGTGAAATTTTCAAAATGTCAGATATTTGCATGTTGAGGAATTTTCTCAAAATGAAGTTGATGCTGCTGCACAAAAATCAAAGGGTTGAACAAATTGGAAAAGTGAGATTAGATGCAGCCGAGAGTAAAATTTATTTTTTTTCCTTTTGATGCTGATACTGATTGATGGCATGAAAATTTTAACTAATATCAAAGGGGTTTGCCACATTTGTTTGCACCACACGTGCTGAGTAAACTACTAGTATGCGTTACAATAGCATCAGTACCACGTGTATTACAGGTCCATCAGCAGTATTAGGTCCAAATTAAGAGCCTGAAATGTTGATTTTTATTCTCACTGTTGCTTACAAATGAGATCTCAAAATTTATCAAACAGGAGACAGACAGCTAGTCGGTATGGTAATAAACAAATTCTAGAGCATCCTGGTGAAAATAAATCACCATGGGTTACTCCAACTACAGAAGAAGTGAAAGCATTCTTAGATTATGTTTCCTTATGGGTATTAATGTCAAACCAGATATAAAATCCTACCGGACCACATATATTATTCTTTAGACTACGTACTTTGGAAAAGTCATGAAAAGGGATTGCTCCATGCAAATCATGAGATACTTTCATATTTGTCCAACAGTGAGCAAGCACCATAGCCAGGGAAATCAAATTTTATGGCTTAGTACAAAATGGAATGTTGAATGAATATGTTTACTGATTCAATCAGTACATTCCTAAACGACAATTATCAATTGACGAGGTTATGGTTCCCTACAAAGGAAAACTGTCTTTATAGCATTATATGCTATCCATGCCTACTAAATGGGGCATCAGAATGTCGGCAATAGCTAAGGCTGACGCAGGTCTGTTTTATTTTGTCAGGTATATAGTTGGAGGACAGCACATGGTCAAGCAAACCGTGTAGTCAAAACATGAAAAGAAAAGGCTAATGTCATACAGAAAAGGTCACTCGACTGAATAGAAGAAAGGCAGTAGCAGCCGGACTGATAGGCAGATACACAGGGTGCTTGTTCGTAAGGGTTCATCCATCACTTTTCCCAATAGACGACCAGGTTCCTTTGGAACAATGAATAAATTTGGTGCCATGTCTGCCACATGAGGTTGAAAAATAGTCAACAATACACTCGAAGACAAACACAATATGGCTGCCTAGACTGTGGAAAACTTTTCTGTCACCCAGATTGTTTGACTGTGTTCAATTCTGTTAAGAAATACTGTTAGAATAAGTGTTATCTGTTTAGAAAATGTACAATTCGATGTTGTTTGTTTCGGACATTTTTGGATTAATTGATTTTACTGTTTTAATTTGTGAACTTATTTATTTAAAAACTTGGAACAAACTAATGAATAAGACCAGCAAGTATTCGACAAAAAATATATTTTTTTTCCATGCGGAATGGAACACATAAAATTGAGAATGTGTCAAAGAGACAACAACCCGACCAAAGAGCAGACAACAGCCGAAGGCTACCAATGGGTCTTTAATGCAGCGAGAAACTACCGCACCCGGACGTATACTGACAAAAAACAAAACAAAAAGCAAAGCTAGAGGCAAATAACCAAAACTTAAAGTGGTAATTTTTTGGTATAATAACCATTTCTAAAATCTTTCTTCCCTGAATCAGTATTTTTTTACATTTATTTATCTATATATTTATTAAACTTTTGGGTGTATATTTTTAATTGTTTTAATCTCTATGAGGTTGCATGCCTGTTACTTGGTTTGAAATGTCACTCAGAATTGACAATAAGGTTATCAACTATGACAAATATACAGAGATTATCAGTTTAATCATTGAACAAATACATATTCTTAATATAACAAACATTTCTGAAATATCCTAAGTGACTGAAAAAAACAACAGTTACGTATAAACAGTTGTTATCCGTCAATCCATTAGAGTTGTCTCTCTTTAATTGTTGTTGACATGAACAAGCACTGCAAATGACAGATTTCAGTCGCTGGTATTTATCAAACTGTCGTTCGTTTATCGGCTTTGCGATTAGTAATGGCGTTGTCGTAGACATTTACTGTTATTCTTTATAATAAAACGAAACATCGAACGTAAGTTTACATTTACAATACGAAAGAGTGGACAGTCAGAAGAAACTCGCCCCTTTGCTGTCATTGATTCTGTATACATGCAAACATTGAAAAAATATCCGTCTCAAAGCTAAAATGTTACGATTACTTCCTTTTCTAATGGCTCATACAACTTTTAACAAGTTATGTAAGACGTTGCCCTAAAATAGTTTCACGCATATCGACGCCAAACAGCGGTGATCTTTGTTTGAAGTTCCGAGACGAATTTTCCTCGAGCACACGTCAAATTAGTTCCAGCTTCGAAACCGATCATGCTAAAAAAATCTCCGGCTATACGAACGTGCTGAAAAAAATTCATTAGTACTGAAAGTGTTGCAGGACTCGATGGAATTGTTCGTGCTGCAAAGATTCGTACACCAAATAGACTTATTACTACACGGACAATCATTAAACTGGCCCCACTTGAATTATGAACAGTTAACTCATTTTAAGGGCCCTAGAGTGTTGTAAATTATTTTCTTTTATTATAGACATTTCATTATGATTGGTTATCGGTTTAACGTCATTAAGCGCATACAGTATATTCGACATTGTTTTTACAATAATCAACTCCAAATCCGCAAAGCAACACAAAAGTATAGACAAGTAAAATTTTCAAGATTTTTTTATAAATCCAAAGACCATAATTCAGCCAACGACAAGTCAATCGTCGCGTACGAAAAGTAAGATAAAGATTAACAGACGTAATGAAATGAACAAAAACAGGACAACTTGTTTATTTCTGATGACGGAAGGACAGTTACGAAGCAGTAATAAAAGGGAGAGAGAATATCAATTGGCTATAACTTTTACACCTTTTTTGGTAAAAAGTCGTGAGCATTTTTGCCATGATATGTAATATTTCATTACTTACGAGAGAATCATTAAATAAATCATAATATATAGTGTTTTTAATTATTTTTCTGTAGTCTATGTACGCGAATTGACTACCAGAAAGATGATTAATCATTTATGCCTAGATATATAAATAAGATCCTCAATGAATGAAGATTGTGTGAGATGAGCGAAAACTGGAACATGAGCATTAAAAGAAGGCACGATGAATACAGTGTAAGGGATCGACTAAAGATTTAATTTGGTATTTATTCATAGATTAAAATATGGTTATCTTCTTAAGATATGAAATACGAGGTAAAGACCATTAAACGTCAATAAGCAAATTTACAATTAAATATATAATTTCGTTTTTTTTTTTTTTTTTTTTTGCTGATCAGATACTTTAAGTACTCACTGTATTCACAAATCCAAGGGTAATTGTGATGTGTGAAAAGAAAATTAAAGCACGAATAGTCATGCCAATGTCCACCATCTGAGTACTTCATTATTACACAGTCCTCGGTGATTGCTAGATATCCTGGTTGTCCTGGTGCCCAGTTTGTATAAGTAACTGGTTCTCCTGAAAAGAGGAGAAGATACCATGGGTGCAATCAAAAACCACAAGTCAAATAAATCAAGACGATAGTAGTTTACCGATGTTCAAATCTCGTAAATAAAATAGTAAAAACAGAAAACACAACGGCCATAAAAAACAAAACAAAAAGACATACAGTTGCTTTCAAAACATTACATAACAAAGTTAATATTAAACAACACGAACCCAGCCAAAACCGATGTGAAAGGTGCCTCGGAAGAGTAAGTAGTTCCTGATACGAGGAAACTGTATGATATGATACTTGTGTCCCGAACTTTCTGCAAGCTTTGGGTTTTTATTAACTTACCGAGTCAGACGTCCCTTTAAAAGTCATATTGTGGAACAGCAATATATGCATCCTTACTTTGATGTTAAAGTACCTTTAAATTATTGCCTGTTTATAAATCATATACCCTTGTCATCACTTTGTTCTTTGTATTAAGAAAATAGTCATACGAAAGATATACATGTAAGCTTACTTGCTGTAAGGAGACAGAAAATTAAAAAGAACTATTCGGTTTCATCATGCAATTATGATGCCACTCGCGGCATTTGATAAAAGAGTGCACACGCTAAAAAGTCTCGCCTGTTTTACTTATCATTGAATTCATGTTGAAAGTCAGTAATATGAAGGTTTTATAACAAGTATCACATAAACTTAACATTATCAATGTTCTATGAAAATGAGGTCACTGTCATATGAACCATGTCAGACAGACAGGTACACCTTTCAATCATTCTTTCTACCAAATATAGTGGTCCTAATACTAATAGTACATGAGAAACCGATGAAAGTACTATTTCTTAACATTGACCAATGAACCATGAAAATGCGTTCAATAGATATAAGAAGATGTGGTATGAGTGCCAATGAGACAACTTTGCATCCAAGTCACAATTTGTTAAAAGTAAACCATTATAGGTCAAAGTACGGCCTTCAACACGGAGCCTTGGCTCACACCGAACAGCAAGCTATAAAGGGCCCCAAAAATGACTAGTGTAAAACCATTCAAACAGGAAAACCAACGGTCTAATCTATACAAAAAACGAGAAACGAGAAACACTTATAAACCACATCAACAAACGACAACCACTGAACATCAGGTTCCTGACTAAGGACAGGTGAAAACAAATGCAGCGGGTTTAAAAGGTCATATGGACCCTTCCAGACAGACATGTACACCTTACAATCATTCCATACACCAAAATTAGTTGACCTATTGCTTGAAGTATCTGATAAACTGACAAAGTTTCGAAAACTTATCATTGACCAATGAACCATAAAAAATTAGGTCAAGTCATATAAACCTGCCTGACAGACATGTACACCTCACAATTGTTCTATACACAAAATATAATTGACCTATTGCTTATAATATCTAAAAAACAGACCAAACTACAAAAACTAAACATTGCCCACTGAACCATGAAACTGAGGTCGAGGTCAGATAAAACCTTCCAGACGGACATGTACATCTGACAATCATTCCATACACCAAATATAGTATTCCTATTGCTGATAGTATCTGAGAAATAGACCAAACCACAAAAACTAAACATTGTCCAATAAACCATCATGAAGTTGAGGTCAAGGTCAGATGAAACCTGTCAGTCGGACATGTACACCTTACACTCATTCTATACACCAAATATAGTTGACCTATTGCCTATAGTATCTGAGATACGGACCTGACCATGTAACTTTAACCTTGATCACTGATCTATGGAATAAGGTCAGGGACAGGGGAACCGTACCTGACGGACATGTAGATGTTGCAAGTAACCCATATACTAATTATAGTTTTACTAATAATAAGTGAGTATTTCACTTAACAAAAAACTGAACCATGAAAATGATGCAAGGACAATTGACATATGACAGACGGAAACTTCGTAACATAAGGTATCTGCACACAAGGTATGAAGCATCCAGGTCTTCTACCTTCTGAAATATAAAGCTTTCAACAAAAGTTTACGCCGCCGCCGCCGGATTGTAATACCTATGTCTCGCATACTGCGACTTTCTTCGCAGGTGAGACATAAATTATATTTCATATAAAATTGTATTGGTAATATTATTTATAAAGCAAGTAGGAGTCCTTCAATTTTTTTTCTTTTTTTTTTTTTTTTTGTTTTTTTTGACTTTATAGACAATTTGATATAGGTTTTAATTGTACTGTTTTCTAAAGTAAAACTAAGAAGAATTGGTATGATTGCCAATGAGACAACTTTCCGCCAGAGACCAAATGACATAGCATAGTAAATGTCTAAAAGATTTAGGTAAAATATATAGTGCAACCAAACATTTGAAGCATTGTTTGTCATTTAAAAGTTATCCTTGTATGATTTGGCTTCTTTGTGTCACTTGTTATTCTAAAACTATTGAATTAACAAGCAACGACCATAAATATTCAAAATAAACATTTACAGCTTTTATCTATGTTACCCAAAATGACAACAAACATACCAGTTGGCCATTCCCAAGTTCCTTCTACTTTCTGGTCAGAAAGCCCTATCCATACAACATCTCCTTGGAAATTCAGTGACCTTAGTGAACTCATTAGAAATAGGTTGTCAGTACTGCTTCTAACTACGACAAGATGTCCTCCTTTAGATGCACAATCGTCATTGGCATGCTGCCAGTCAAAATTGTGATTAGTGACGAATTCATAGCAATTACCATTATGCGCTATTAATGCACTATTGCGAATTAAGTTTGAAGGGCAGTTGCTTAAATCGTCCTGAGCCACTACAAAATTTAAGATATATAGGTTATCAAATATTTATAGTCATATAATCAATATTACATTATACGCTCTTAAAAATGAATATAACAATTATTCTTAGTATATAAACTTGAAATTGGTAATTGAATATCCAGGAATTGACAGAATGATTGTCGTTTGCATATAACGTTGCATCAGTACACACAGGCGCCATGTAGCGTTTAATCAGCAA
This sequence comes from Mytilus coruscus, assembly GCA_017311375.1. Classification (NCBI taxonomy): domain Eukaryota; kingdom Metazoa; phylum Mollusca; class Bivalvia; order Mytilida; family Mytilidae; genus Mytilus; species Mytilus coruscus. The sequence goes on from CM029607.1 coordinate 53,731,117, forward strand.
TATGTCAATAATGACTTTATATGAGCTGCGTCGAATAGAAATCGACCATATGCAAGTGCACGTATACATGTACATGTATAAGACTTCTGATATATATATTGGAACATTCAAATACGAAATAAAAGATGATTGTTTGTCTGTATGTTGGGTACTTTTATTAATTCAATTTTCAAACAGTTACATATTTTGCATAGGGATTTTTTCAACTCAAAATAAGTTAACAGATGTATTGATATTCATTTGCATAAGGTCGATTTCTATCCGACGTGGCTCATATATAATTTTTATTGTAAGAACTTGTGCACGATTTCATGGGAACACGTTACATTTTAAATAATAAAGACGACTTGCTCACCCAATTTTGTCAATATAACGGAACTGCAAACAACTGTCATACAAGTGGTTGGTTTAGCTAGATATAAAACCAGGTTAAACCCACCATTTAATTATTTTCTTCTGCAAAAGCCTGTATCAAGTCAGGAATAGACAGTTGTTTTCTATTCGTTCCGCTGATTGATAAAGTCTAACGTTCGATTTTGTCAGTTTTTATGGACTTCCCGTTTTAGAATTTACCTTGGAGTTCAGTTTTTTGTTATACAATTTTCTGATATACCCAACATTTTAATAAATATAACAGGTTTGTGTGTTTTTTGTTGTTGTTTTTTTTTTGTTTTTATTTTATTTTGTTTTTTTGTTTTTGTTTTTTTTTTTTTTTTGCATAGTTAGCAGTTCCATTTATTGTTCATTTCAATAAATAAATAATTTTAACGATTTGTCATAACTTTGTTTGCAGAGAATTAGCATGTGTTTAGCTTATAAACCAGCATGTATCATGCTATCTTATTTCATTTAGCATGATAATGTAATGTCAACTATTTCTAAACTGATCGTCAAAAGATTTATATAGATTATAGCTTTCTTAAATAATCTGACATTGCCAAAGCACAGTCGTTTATACAATAAGATAAAGCACGACTGCTGCTTTGTACTTGTGAAAGCAATAACAATCGGAACATAAACATATTATTCTAGATTAAAATTTTATTAAATATGTTCCTAATTGATACATTTTAGAATGTATAGCGACGACATGAGAACATAAGAAAATGTATGTTACTAATTTGTTCTGAAATTTGAACAAGCCCAACATATATATTTTCTTTATAAACATAGTAAAAACCCTTCATTTCGAATTATTAAAATTAATAATAAATATGAAATGTATGGAATTGAGAAAAAGTGTCTTTACTCACATATGGCAGGAATAAGAAGCATAAAGAAAATCATCCTATTTCCGAATATGTGACTAAATAAACCTTTCGATACTTGTCATAAAGTAAAAGATCAAAAGATAAGAATAAGGTTCAACTTTCACGTAATGACATGGTGTTAATGTAAAATTGCTAACGTATGTTTTGCTGTGATCATTGTTATAAGTCCGTGTATAAATCAAATATGAAACGCATTATTAAAAGTGCAAGCAAACTAGAGGAAAAGTGCTTAGAAATGTTTTCCCTTATTCTGTATGCATTGAAACCGGTTCGGATCAGTTAGATAAATTTTGATAAACCACATGCTGATTGTATTTGTCAAGAACTATTTCCTGCCAAATCAATTCGGAACATTGCACTCGGTATTTTCCGTTCAATCAAAAGAGAAATAGATTCTGCCACTTAACCCCGTTACCATTAATATTCATCCACTCTCGGCAAAGAGGGTAAATATCGTAATCAACGGGTATATGTGGTAGAATCTATATGATCAAAACATATGAATAAATTGAGATGTTGAGTATACGTAAATGAGACGGCAACTCAACGACAAAATAACCAAAAAGACACCTGGAAGGCAACGTCTTCACACGACAGGAATCTAAACATATCAAGCTCTACATCGTCAAGAGTCTATAAAAGTATATGAATTCAAACAGAACCAATAAAAAATAGGCCCCAAATTATCCAATAGAAAAAAGAAAAATATATGACATAAGACCGCTGGCGCCCCTGATTTTATATGCATATGTGGCGGGGTTAAACTAGTTTTGTAGATGTCTTTCACTAATGGCAAAGGAGGGTGCAGTTGTTCTTAAAGCTCATTTATTAGGACAAAGCTATAAATGAAATTAATGTATGATTCTGTTATCTTTTATTTTAGTTATGAACTTCACACACACAACAATAATTTGAGAAATGACCGTCGCTGTAAATTAAAAAGTAAAATCAAAGAATGTTAATGTTAACAGTGTGTATTGTGATAACAAAAGATATTGATATTATTTGTTTTGCTTCAAGTGGTAGGGCAGTAAATTTACGTTAACAACAATAAACACATTTAGCATCATATCTGTATCATAAACTCAAGCATGAAATGCACTTATAATTTCTATATAATTAAGCGGAAATTACATGTATTGGTTACAGTAAAACAATATACACTTCGTTGATCAGACAAAAATATATAAGAACATGAATATCAGAGATATTGTCCCGGAATAAAAAAAAAAGATGCACTTTTAGAGCTGAAATAAATCGATTAATATCATTAGATATTAAAATGAAGTTTCTAAACTATCAGCATTTACCGTGTTGCTACATATAGCTTTCTATAGAAAAACGATTAAAAGTTTATATAATGCGTCAACTGACATAAATTGTTAATTTGTTTCTATTTCCTTACCAGTTTAATAAATAAGCATTGTGATTACTAAGTACTTGGATTTTAAAGTACAATGTGCATGTCGACTGCAGAAGATCAGCGCATTGTCATGTAAACCTGTAATCTGGTTATGTCTGTAAATTCTGAATAGAAGGACATCAGTGTTGTTCAAGAATTAATAAGATTACAATTTGATGAGGTTCAACAACTTCGTTTTGCTCACCTAACATGGTTTTCGAACAGTTTGATTCGATGGTTCGTTTAAATAGTTGATGACAATAATCCTTATAGCAGTAGTCTGATAAAAGAGGAACACTTCTTCTGTTGGAAGTATGTATTTATTCCGAAAAATTCATAAGTAAATGAACGCACATATTACTAAGTTTCCTTATGTGCCCCCGATAAGACCACATTCATATGAAGTTTTCTGTAGAATTGATCTAAAAAGGTAGACAAGGTATCAAAATAGTCTACAGTCAACAATGCCAATTGAAACCCTTAGGTCTGTTTTAATATAATAACGTAAACGTGCAACTGCTTAATCATTGTTAGGATGTATAAGTTTAAACCATGCCAACACCGAATGAAAAGCAAATGGAATGCATGGTTGTATCCTCAAGGACGGAGAGTCCATCAACAGATGTATCAACAGATGTATCAACAAAGAAAGTTTTGGATTTCAGATAGAACATGTTTTTGTTAGGGTTTTAAATATTTTTCTCAAAATAAAATCATGTAAAATAAATTTATACAAATCTACTTTTTAATGTACGCAGATGTCAGTTCTGTTCAATAACAAGAATTTTAATTAAACCGTTAAGACTAAAACACTTTAAAACGGAAAACCCAAAACATCTCAGGACACCTTTTTTTAATCAATTATAGATAAAGAATCAAAAGTAGTTTTACAGGTATCATTATGCTATAGTAAAAAAACGGCGAAAGTCCCATACTTTCGAAAAAAAACTAACCTCATATTAAAGCTGTTCACACAGATACATGTCTCGGCTTTATTATATGTAAACAGTGCGAAAGTTTCAAAGTCAAATTGAATGGGAAATGACGGAGAGGGCGAAGCCAAACAATTCTCATCGAAATGAGATGTGCAATTGGTAATACAAATGTCTTCTAAATAATGATGTTGTTCCATTAGTGGTTCCTCATAAATTGACTTTATCACAACATTTTACAATTGATGACGCTACCGCCACCACAGCCGACACCGGAAACAGCTCGTCTTGATCCCGTCTCTACAACTTAGTTGAGGCAAGAGAACATGTGTACCTCATATAGTATATATGTAAACGTTTTCAAAAACTGGTCTGAGAGGACTAGTTTTCGCAGGATGCATATGCTACAGCAAACCAAATCGTGTAAAAATCATCAAAACAATTGAAGATATAGTATGGTCAACTGCATATGATGGGAAAACAAACCAAATCAGAGGAGTAGCATTCACAAGGTATCATTATGACATGACTGGTCAAAGTCTTATAACTCCTAACGAAATGGTCAAATCAAAATAGCGGTAAAGTGTGGTCAACTATAAATGAAGACAAAACATTCTTAACTAGTTTGACAACCTTCGGACAAACGGTTTTGGAGGTGTGTTTTATGGACGGATGACGACCATTAATATGTCCTTTCTTTGAAAAGAAAACAAACAATTGGTAACTCCTAACGAAATGGTCAAATCCAAATAGCGGTATAGTGTGATCAACTACAAATAAGACAAACATTCTTAACTAGTTTGACAACCTTCTGACAAACGGTTTTGGAGGAGTGTTTTACGGATGCATGAAGAACATTAATATGTCCTTTCTTTAAAAAGAAAACAAACAATTGGTAACTCTTATAACAAATGACATAGGTCCTCTAAATAAATAGTGTATATTCGAAACGTATAGCGTTAAAGCGTATTATGGGCAATTATTACTGAATCAGATATAAGAGAAAATACATTTTGTCAATGAAAGTAATACCCATACAGGATTATGATCTTCTATATTGTTTTAGGATTTTTCACCCAAACTCACTTATTTAATTCACTATAGCTTAAAAAATACGTAGTTAAAATGAGGAAAACAAATTAATATCTTATTATATTTGATATTCAACATAATTTAATAAGTCTATTTGCCTATTACCGATTAGATTCTGTTATTACACACTTTTAACAAGTTGTTTTCCTTTGTCATTTGTAGACTGGTTTTCAACCTCCTGATAGAATGGGCTGCAGCCCATGTTTGCCATTTGTAGACTGGTTTTCAACCTCCTGATAGAATGGGCTGTAGCCCATGTTTGCCATTTGTAGACTGGTTTTCAACCTCCTGATAGAATGGGCTGCAGCCCATGTTTGCCATTTGTAGACTGGTTTTCAACCTCCTGATAGAATGGGCTGCAGCCCATGTTTGCCATTTGTAGACTGGTTTTCAACCTCCTGATAGAATGGGCTGCAGCCCATGTTTGCCATTTGTAGACTGGTTTTCAACCTCCTGATAGAATGGGCTGCAGCCCATGCAAAGCATGATAGTTTGAAGGTGATATATAAGCGTTTCACCAATTTTTATTGAAAAAATGATTATCAATGTTAAAAGATTTTAGCTTAACAAAATAAGAAATGTAATTAAAAGATTCGAAACAAGGTACATATTACGTTCATTACGCAGAGATAAATTTGATCTTAGACTGTCACTTGCTCTTCATTGACAATGCAAATGTATGTTGATCTTATGGGAAACAACGCGTACAAACAAATCTTTAATTAAAGGGGTTATTTACAAAATTGGCAAGTAGATTGTTTGATTCCTAAGGTCTGTTTAACGAAGTAGTTTCATAAATCTGTCATAATTATATAAAGATCATCGTAGAACATCAACATTATGAAAGATTGCATATGAAATAGCTTAGCTTGAATGCTCCTTAAAGTAAGTGGTTCTAAATAAATGTAAACATAGAAATTCCAAGTTTCACAAAATTATTTGTGTTAAGAATATAAAAACATATCATCAAATCGAATATTTAACTTTAATTTTCAGTAATTTTACATTCCAGTTTAAGCAAATTGAAAGTATGTAGTTTATTTTAATAAAATAAAATGTTAATGAAAATGGGATTTTCGATTTCTCAATGCAAGTCCGTTTTAAAGTTATAACAAAATTAGATGATCATTATTTGCAACAATTAAACCGTTCTATTTTCATTGAACAAAGATCGATGAAAGATCAAAAGAAGACACATCTTAGTCCGACCAGACCTTTGTTAAGCAATCACATTAATCAATACAAAGATACGAAAAATAAATATTTCCTTTTATCTATATTTGCTTTATGTATCGAAACATCCTCATTTCAACCTGACTTTTTGTCTTTTAAATATGTATTAATGAAATATATGTTCCAGACCATTCAAGTATTTGGACCATACGCGTATGGTCGGGTTAATTAAAACGATGCCGGTTGCAAGTTACTTTTACTGTAAATTACATAAGAATAACTCTTTAAGGTATCACATAAGAGTTTTAAAATTGAAATTTTGACTTATTCAATCATATATTAATTCATTGTTACAGTCAAGATTAATGAAGTAAATGAATTTTACTTACAAGTAAAATTATATATTGATAATTATTTCGTATAAATTAATATATATTATCTAATCTAGAAAGTACATTGAAATAATTGTCACAACATGCAACATAAAAATGAATACTAGTAATGAAAGTCCATAATAGGAATCCCGGACGAATTAGAAGCGGAAACTCTTTTTTTCTAAAATGTGCACACAGTCAACTTTTTATAATCAAGTAAATTAACAAAATAAGACACATTCAATTCGTGTTCATGTTCATGCTAAAACAAGGAAAGTTCGAGTTTAATAGAATTTTTGTTTATATAAAAATAAGAAGATGTGGTATGATTGCCAATGAGACAACTCTCCACAAGAGACCAAATGACACAGAAATTAACAACTATAGGTCATTCTTTAGTTTACAATATTCCTACGCTATGTTATCTTGTTCCGATAAATGTGGGCTTGTACAGTAATTCAGAGTTTCATTGTGTCATAAAATTATAATTCATAAAACTATCAACCAATCAGAATGCTAGAACCATATGAAAAAATTGATCTAATATAACAATGAAAAAAGTATTACAAAGGTGCCAATAAATAGCAGTCTTAGTATATGTTGACTTCAATGTCTAATGGTTGTTTGTGTCGTTAGGTTGCTGTTCCATTGACTTTGAATATATCGATCTCCTTCTATCTATATTAGAAATCCTCGAAAATATATAACTGTGAAAGTTCAAAAAGCACAGTTCCATTGAAATATTTAAGTTGCTTTCAATACAACTTTAAGTTAAATGATAAAGTTTGAAATTTAGCTATTGGTTTATACCTATATGATGATGTTTATCGGCTATCGGCAACAGTAGTATAATGTTGAATGTTTCAAAGTCTACTTAGTTACGTTAGAAACAGGTTATTGAATAAAAGTCTATCAGGTATATCATTATAACGAAGATATTGAAAATATATTGACTTTCGTATCTTTCCTTCGTGCAAATGAACAAAGATTGACATTTAGAAAAATATTGCTATTATCATGCTCCGTTAAAATGATAGTTTTGAGCACAAAAATAAATTATATTTCAATGCTTATGTCATTTTTCAATTTTCAAGATTATCTGAACACAACTTGAAACGTAGGCGCTCGGATTAAATATTGATCGCTCACGGAAAGTACATATGTATAAACACAAAAAGCTGTTTTTTAAAAGAAGTAGTAACAGGGTGTGGATATTCATGTAATATTTGTAACACTCTCAATCGTGTCCAACCCCCAACCCCCCGGCCACACGCGTCCAATCCACCAAACGTGTCTATTTTGCCGAAACGTGTCCACTAAAAGACGCCATAACGTTATGTCCTCTGTGACATCCGTAATTACTATGGCAAATTCAATCACGATTGAAGATGTCGGGTTTCTTCTGGAGTCCAAAGGAAGGAAAAAACCCTTTCCTAGTTCAATACAGATGCATTTTTGGCACAATTCCCGAAGATTAAAACGATACTGAGTCAAAAGAAGAAAATTCAAAGTGGAGACTTTGTACAATTTGAAGAGATGGTCAAAGGTCCAAAATGAGAACTGAAGCTATTTTATAAATGTGCAACCTTAAAATTTAACAAAATTATAATCAATATTTGTGGTGAAAGCGTGGCTGTGGAAAACGTACATGGTATAACTGAGATGACAAAAATGAATTCATCATATCTATCTAGTACAGTGTTCTGTCTTTACAATTTTTGAATTGGGCAGCACTCGCACAATTTATTTGAAATTCTGTGCCCATTTTGCTTCAAATCGTGGAACCCTATGCCCTTAAGGAGCTATTGTCCTACTACCCCTTTTCATTTAGGTTAACACGTTTGGGCTTTTTTAAATATGGACATAATCACGTGATTGGGCGTTTATGAAAAGGACACATTTAGGAGTTCTTTGTCAACATGTTTGGAGTTTAGTGACGTCATACGGGCACGTTTGAGGGATCGGACACAATTGGGGGATGGACACGTTTCTAAGTGTTACATATTTGCCATTGAACTTTAATACCTATTCATCATCCATATCTCTCTCCTTTTATCTCTATCCATAGAAAATAATATGTTTCTTTTACAATCAGTGTTCATTAGACTGAAACAACCTTTCATCAACTCGGAAAATTTCTTTACCTGGTCTATCGATAGTTTTTTTTTGTCTGAATCACATTCTTTGTTGTCAATAGGAAGCAATGGTTTAGTGGTAATGTACCGTATAATCCCTTAGCTTCCTTACAAGTGATGAATAACCAGGATGGTACAAAAACAAGCATATTGAACGCTGTATTATAAAAAAACGTCTGATATATGTATATCAAATTGATAAGTTGATGTTTTTTGTCCTGTATCAAACAGAATCGGGCGCAACTCTTTAATTATCTCTGAAGGACGACTCTTAAAATCTTTCAAAAGCAGAACACAGGTAATTCTAATCCACATTCTGATACAATTTATTGAATATACGTTTATACAACACTAATACTCTTTCTTCTTTGTTTTAAACATTGTATGTTAATAGAACCGATAAACTGTGGAAAGTTATTATTACCTGGCTTTTCGTGAGCAGCAATAAGACTAATATTAGTCACGTGACAGCATTGTTGAGGCTGATCTGAAGTACAATTACAGCATAATATTGGTGTATTCATTTCAAAACTATGGATGGAAAAACGATTAAACTGAATGTGAGTGGCACATGTTTTGAAATATCTCAAACTTCGATGGAAAAGCTATTAGAGACAAAATCTGAAGCAACGGAGACACTTCTAAAATTACAGGACTTTACTACAGAAGTTTTTTTTGAACGCCATCCTGGTATATTTCCAACTATTCTCGGTTATCTACAAGGTCGAGATATGCATTTTCCAACCAGTGTTTGCGTAGGTGAATTTCTTGAAGAATTGAAATTTTGGGGTATAGATACAAAATATATTTCTAAATGTTGTTTGAGCAAGATCGTAACATTTACCGATGAACAGAAAACTCTACAAATAATGGAAAAAGATCAAAATAATAAAGATGACAAAAGAAACGAGCTTCTGAAAAAGGTAGAGGGAAAGCAATCGTGGGAGCGAATTCAAGCAAGAGGATGGCTGGTACTGGAAGAACCCAGTACATCTGTTCTTGCAAAGGTAATTATAATTCATTTTTTATGAAACGATTAAAATTAAAACAAAAGTCAATAAGTGTAAATACTCAATCTTTCGGAAAACACATGAAGGCCGTTCTTTGACCTATAATTGTTTACTTTTTATACATTGTGACTTGGATGGACAGTCGTCTCATTGGCACTCATACCATACCTTCTTATTTATATATAAACAGAACTGCAAAAAGCAAGCTAACAAAACAAGAATTATTACATAAAATAAATACATAAAAAAGTAAATAATTTAAGGAATTGGACAGATTTTTACTAATCTGTGGGTGCATTAATAAAAAAAAAAAGCCACTATAAAAACAATACCACACACTATGGATTTGACCACTGCTTGTTTAAAATAAAACCAATCAATCGTCCGCAGCGTGTACTGTTAAAAGAATATAATCGGCTCTGAGTCCGAACAATATTTTATACCATACATAATTATGTTGCATGCAAAATATGCTTGAACTTGTAACAGAAGAAACATATATCAATTCAGTAAAATATTTGGGGGTTGAAAAATTATGGACTATGAAGTTTAAAGTGATCAAAAATCATTTTGTTCTCTCCATTATGTTTTAACTCTTTGTAAGATGTTCAAGAAGTATTATATTTCTTTTTGAATGTTCTCTTATGGTATTTTAATTTTGCTGCTCAGTGAAATGGAATGAACACCTAATGTTTTCAATTAGAAGTTTATTTATAAATATTCTATTACGTTTTGAATGCCTACACTATTGATAGCACTTTATTTCATAATAGATATTAAGCAGAAGTAAAAGTCTGATAAGGTCGAAATTGAATGTTTAAAATGTAGATGTTTATTAAGATAATCAATTATTCCAAACCATATGTAACACAAATGTGTTGCGATTCTAAACGGTTATTCCTATAAAATTACATAGTGGCTATTAAAAGTTTTGATATACCATGGAAATATTGTATATTGGGAAACCTGGGGATACATATAAATAATTATTTCAAATTCACATTTATACCCTGAAGTTATCGGTTAGTGGCATATAATTACAAACAAACAAAAATACAATACAAATATAATGAAATATACAATGTAACAGTTAACCTCAGCCTAACTATGTTAATTACAAAAGTAAACATAGATGTAAAACAGTTACCGAATCCAATTCCGCAGTGATTGATTGATTGGTGTTAAACGCCACTTTCAACATTATTTTGCTATTTCTGCAGTGCTATGGGCTTTTAAATAAATGAACCAATGAAATAATAAGTTAAGGCATGGTTGGATAGTCCGTATCCTTTATTTTTCTATTATAGATGACATTTTTGTTAATTTATCCGTTTGTATCTTATTTATTTGGTTCTTGAATCTGATTATAAATATTTTTTTAGTCTATAATTTATACAACATTTAACCGTTCATTATTATCAAGTGTTTACTCGAGATAGATATATTTGAATTATGAATACTCGGAAAATATATTCCATTAACGTGTGATTTGAACCCCAAAGTTTTATTAATGTATAGAAATATAAACACTCTTGGACTTTTCCCGTTCCGGCAGTAAAAACATTTGTTCAAGTGGTGCGTCCCTTTGGCTGTGTGGAATGTATTATAAATACGCAGCCACATCCTATCGAAATTGGCACCTTAGATATGGCTGCATATGGATTATATACCTCCCAGTTGATACTATATTCCAGAGCTTGCATTTCCTATCGGTGGCAAACGTGGCATGTGCATTAATATAATAGGTAGGTACGTTCTGTGAGCGCGTCACTAACTCTGCACGGGGCATAAGATAAAACGTCCAATTACGACCGGACGTGGTTGTGTATTTATACATCCCACAAAGCCAAACGTACACTGCATTAGCACAGTTTTACTGCTGGACGGGAGAAGTCGAGGAATTACCATATTTCTAAACCAAAGTCAACCCTTTGGTTAAAAAACCCTATATTTCTATGTTTAAAAATATAGAATTTTGTGTTGGAATAAAATAGTCCAGGAGTTAGAAGTTAGAAGTGAGAAATGTCAACTTGAAAGTGAAAAATGTCAAAATGAAAATAAGAAATTCTTAGAATGTCTCTATCAGTCTTTTGTAGCTTTGTAGCAACTGAGTAGAAATTAAGTGTCGCTATTACCGATAATAAGGTCCAATCGTTTCGGCATATGAATATTTGCCAGCTTTAACTGAATCTATACCATGTCAGATCCTGGAGGTCAGGAAATACAATTCAGGTCGTATTCAGTGGTTGAGTAGGAATTTTTTAACGACTCCTCCGTATGTTGGGATTTCTTTTTTTTTTTTATATGAAATATTATCTTTAAACATCTTAATAGCAGTTTGATTTTCAACATGATGCAAATGATAAATGCTGAGTTTATTTGTTTTTTTTATATTGGTTGTTTCGTATTTTATTGCTGTTTCGAAATTACACATAGAAAGATACAGAGATGTTTTACCCAAGGAGACTAGTAAGAACTGAAAGTGAACAAAAATGCATTAACATACAAAAAAGGAATTAAAGTTATAGTTAAGTCTCCAAGAAAACAAAATAGTTTTAGAATGGCATAATTTTATAAAATTCATCATTTGATTTTATTAAGTGAAGATCTTCATCAACAGGGACTAAGTTTAATTATTCTTTAATTTATTTTTAATGTATCAATAATTGTTACAGATAATTGGCTATTAAAAAGATAAAATTAACTTTTATATTTGTTCCACTGTCCTTGTCAATCATGTCAATGATTCAGAATTATTCAGAATGTTTTAAACACACATAAGTCACATCACATTTCTTTACAAGAGAGGCGAAAGATACCAAAGGGAAATTCAAACTCATAAGTCGAAAATAAACTGACAAAGCCATGGCTTAAAAAGACAAAAACCTACAGACAAACAATAGTACACAAAACACAACATATAAAACTAAAAACTGGGCAACACGAACTCCACCAAAAAACTGGGGGTGATCTCAGGTGCTCCGGACATTTTACACGGTATGACAGGTATTATTGCAAAAATATCATTGAAAGACACGCTAGAAAAAACTTCACAATTAGTCAAAAACACGTGTACGGCTGTTTAAAAATATCGTTTTGTAATGGGATAAAGATTTTTTAAAAAAGAGGAAAGACGAGATAACGTCAAGCCAGTAGTATGTTCCAGTCAAACATCGGCATAATCACCCCTTTTACAATTAATTTTGCGACATTTCTATTTTTCGAAAATATCATACAAGAAAGTTTAAGTGATGTAACAGTCAATTGTATGCCCTTTTCATCTACATTTTGTTAAAGTACGTCATAGAAAATAACGAAAACAGAATTTTTTTACCAATGGTGTAATTTTAAAAGGGGTTGATTAGGCATGCCTTTTTCAGCTACATTTTGTTAAAATACGTCAAAGAAATAAGGAAATATTCACTAATGGCAGTGTTACTCTAACGAACGGGTTGACTATGTGGGCATGCTTAATATAACAGTGAGGCGAAAGATACCAAACGGATATTCAAACTCATAAGTCGAGAACAAAATGATAATGCCATGGCTAAAAACCGAAAACCAACCAAAACACAAACAACAGTATACAACAAAGAAAATTAAAGACCAGAGTAAATGCAATATTTGGGTTGAATAGAATAGAAACTAGATGTGTCGGAACCCGCTCGCAAAAAAGCTTGAAGCCATTTTTATGAGTGGTAATTTGGTAATGAAACTTTTTTTTAAGGTTGATAATTTTCACAAAAATCAACATGGTTGGAAATAATGCAAATTCAATGTAGATTAACCTAAAATAGGCAGACTGTTCATTGTTAGTTCAAAATAACTGTTATTTTCAAAGTCCAAAGCCCGTAATTTCGAAGCAGAATCAAATGTAAACTCTATCTGTAACTCAGCATAGTAGACTCACATACTAAAAATCAGCTCAATATGTAAAGGCATTTAGAAAATAAAGTCCGTATAACTATTATTTTCACGAAATTTTCAAAGTCCAAAGCCCGTAATTTCAGCACAAAATCAGCGGAGCGGAATCAAACATATACTCGATCTGTAACTCAGCATAGTAGCCTCACATACTAAAAATCAGCTCAATATGAGAAGGCGTTTAGAAAAAAAGTCCGTATCATTGTTTGTTGTGGAATGACGGAATGACGGACAAGGGTAAAATAACTTATTTTCAAAGTCCAAAGCCCGTAATTTCGAAGCAGAATCAAATGTAAACTCGATCTGTAACTCAGCATAGTAGACTCACATACTAAAAATCAGCTCAATATGTGAAGGCCGGTAGAAAAAAAAGTCCGTATAACTAATATTTTCACGAAATTTTCAGAGTCCAAAGCCCGTAATTTCAGCACAAAATCAGCGGAGCGGAATCAAACATATACTCGATCTGTAACTCAGCATAGTAAGCTCACATACTAAAATCAGCTCAACCTAAAATAGGCAGACTGTTCATTGTTAGTTCAAAATAACTGTTATTTTCAAAGTCCAAAGCCCGTAATTTCGAAACAGAATCAAATGTAATCAGCTCAATATGAGAAGGCGTTTAGAAAAAAGTCCGTATCATTGTTTGTTGTGGAATGACGGAATGACGGACAAGGGTAAAATAACTTATTTTCAAAGTCCAAAGCCCGTAATTTCGAAGCAGAATCAAATGTAAACTCGATCTGTAACTCAGCATAGTAGACTCACATACTAAAAATCAGTTCAATATGTGAAGGCCGGTAGAAAAAAAAGTCCGTATAACTAATATTTTCACGAAATTTTCAGAGTCCAAAGCCCGTAATTTCAGCACAAAATCAGCGGAGCGGAATCAAACATATACTCGATCTGTAACTCAGCATAGTAGGCTCACATACTAAAAATCAGCTCAATATGTGAAGGCGTTTAGAAAATAAGTCTGTATAATTGTTTGTTGTGGAATGACGGAATGACGGACAAGGGTAAAACTATATGGCTCCAACCACTTAGTGTCGGGGCCATGGAAATAATAATATAATCCGTTCTGTACATTTCCCTTGCCCAGCTAAATTTCTGACAGCGTTGAAAATTGTATTTTTTATTTTATTGTTTTTTATTTATTTTTTTTTTTTTTTTTATCGCAGTGGTCTGAAATGATGAAACTTTTTTAGGCCAAAATTGTAAAGGACGTTTTAATTGTTTAATTTACTAAATATTGGCATAATCAGTCCCACATTAATCAAACATGTAGCTGGTAAAAAAAAAATATATACACAGGAAATGTTCATCCCAAAATTTGTTTTGCCCATCGTTTTGACATTATGTTCTTCCACCAAGGTGGTTTGAGGTTGATAAAGAATCATTTGAAAATTTTGTTTTCAAAATCAAATTAACAAATATTTAAAGTTATCTTTTGAAAACAGACAAATAATACGTTCATTCATTCATTCATGTCTTTATTTCCTCTTATTTGAGATATAATGAATATCCAAGATTAATTAAATATCACACAGCAAAAAGAATAAACGAAATAGGAACAGAACAAAAAAGCTTTTTTTTACATATACAGAAAAATATACACTTTAGTCACTCGGCATAAAATCCTTATGCAATCTTAAATGATGACATATCATTTATTGCCTAACCTGATACAACGTCCATATGTTGCTATGCATTGAACAACATAGACGTGGCAAAGCTTCTCAAACTCTGAATGTTCGGCAATGACATTTAATGGAATTCGTCCAAGTAAAATTTGGTGAACATCCTCATCATCATATTCATTAAGTTCGCAATACAGTTGTAGTGATAATCATATTCCACCACAATTCACGCAGCTCTGTAGTATATAACGAAGTCTAAGAGAGTAATTAGAAATTATTACGTAATTAGTTTTCTTAAGTTCAAATGTTTGAATGTTCTCAAAGTGTCTCTAAAGTTAACTTGAACGAAAGTTCAATAAATCGTCACACGGACACGTAATCGTATAATGGTATAATTGTTCGTTCCTGACTGAGTAATTCGGATGGTAATTTAATTAATTCCATCCTACCCACGAAGGGGGAGACCTGGCGGAATCCCCCTGTTCTAGTCCGAAGCTGGATCTTATATAGTTCAGAGGGGTCATCAATCAGCTTTCAACAATAGCCCATAACTGTCGGCAGTTAATAGAGTAGTCTAGCTATTAAATAATACATGTACTAGGTTAGGCAGTGGACAATGCAATTAACAATTTCTGTAGTTCCTTGTTCAGTTTTCGGTAATCATCAGTGGCATCACCACATATATAGTTCATAAAATTCGGCAAGTTCAGCCTCTGGATACATAGAGTTCATATACTTCATAAAGTTCAATATCTGGAGATATATATATATATATATAGTTCATGATATTTTCCGTCACCATCATAGCATATTGTTCATCAACTTCCGGAAAGAGCGCAATTCTTTGTACAAATGTCGGTCCATTCTATTTACACAGTTCATATTATTTCTCTAAATTATTTACGCGGTTCATCATCTACTAGTGAATCCGGTCATACGCGTTGTAAGGTTTACAATCTAGTCCCATTATGAAGTAGTTGACGTATCTAGCTCTGTGTACATTTTTCTTAAGAGACTATTAGCGTCGGTCTTAGGTTTAGTTTTGTCCTTGATCAATGGCGTAGAGGGAGACATCTCTCTGGAAGCAGTAACATCCGTCCCAACCAATTGAGTTGACCCCATTTTGTACCCATCGTTCGTGACATTTGAACCAGAACCCGCACTCCTCTTTTTGGCTTACTAAGATTTATTTCTAATATAATAACAGTACAAAAATATGGCTACTTCAATGAAGATCGCATCTAACCCAACTGATAAACCTACTCCAATTTGGAAAAACTAAAACTTTTTCAATTCCCCTTATTTTTTTTTTTTTTTTTTTTTAATTTATCAATTAGGGTATCGATAGTTTGTTTAATCGCTTTTAGTTCACTGGGTTATTCAAGCCTAGCAAAATTTAGTAAAACAATGTCTATGTATGAATCAATACGTATCTGGTTAGAACAAAAAGAAAACAAAATGTCCTATACAACTTCTACAATTTTGAGAATCGTACTAAATAGAAACAAGATATATATGTATTTATACAAGACTTAAGATATACATACATATATAGATTTACAATAAAAAATATTTCAAACATTTTATCTAACCCTACACCTACATAATATATATTAAAACTTTTACTAAAAGTTATGAGTCTTTTGATATATTTCCATAAATACAATGTGGTATATCGTTTTCATCATCATAATGTTCCTTTCTTTATACATATATATATATATATATATATATATATATATATATATAGAGAATAATGCATGGCAAAATCCGTATCATATGTCGTATCATCCTAGACACCAATATCAGCCCAAGGGCCTTTAGGCCGAGGATGATTTTGGTCGAGGTGATACGGCATGTTATACGGATTTTGCCATGTTTTATACGCTTTATCATATATTTCAACAGGAGAGTATTATATTACATGAACTATTTTCTGATCCATAGGACTGGGTTACCTTCAGTTCTACTTTTGTCTTGTTTCTGCTCAATTACTTATCCGAAGCACCTGGGTTACCTTACAATTTGCGTGCTGCTGTTTTAAAATATTTTGTTTATTATTGTATTTTTTTGTGTGTTTTGTATTTTTTATAGTTGCATTTAGTGTGCCAAAAATTATGAAAATTTGACGTTAGTGACGTCACATACCAAACAATGACGTCATTCAATAAATTGCGTCACGCCCGCATGCCCGTTCTATTAGACCTATTTTGAGAAAAAAAATTCTTAAGCTTACATAAATAAAAACTGACTTTATGTAAAAAAAAAAAAAAAAAAAAAAGGTAGGGGTGTGATAAAGGGTATGCGATAAAGGGTAGGGGTGTGATAAAGGGTATGCGATAAAGGGTGCGCATCAAAGTTGCGCGATATGGATTAAACAGCAGGCTATTTATCAAATATGCAAAACTACTGTATTTACTACTAAACATATGATAAATATATATAATATATATACAAGTCTAAATTGAAAACAACGTTCAAACCTATGATTGCGTTGGATAAAAACCGCAATTTTATACGTGTGCATGCAAAACAAATTTCTTGGTAGAGGGTCTAAATACAGCACAAACAACATTTTCCAAACGACCAAATGAGTGAAAAGTATATTTTAACAAAACGCATTTGACTAGGAGGTCGAACAACTGATGTTCTTAAACCCTGCTGACTGTCATTGGCGATTGCCAAATAAACGGATCACCGATGTAATAAATGGATCTTAATTATAAATTTAATACTAAACAGAAAACAATAAAGTTGCGGAAAAGATGGTATACCGCAAACAAAAAGTGCAAAGGTTTTGTACACCATATCCGGATTTCGACAATTAATGTCTCTTCAGTGATGTTAGGAATCGAAACGGTATTTGGAAGGCCATATAATTTATCTCAATTTAGGATAGACTCTTGAATTTTGAAAGAGTCAAAATAGGATGAACGGATCATATAAACCCGAAGGCAAATATAATACAAACCCAAACGAAAAAATATAAACAAGTCTAAATTGAAAACAACGTTCAAACCTTATATATATATATATATATATATATAACCTTATATATATATAGTGTCTAAAATAGCAACAATCAACATTCAATCTATCTAGCGTGGATCAGTTTGTAAATAAACTGATGCAGTTACTACATTAAATTATATAAGTGCCTAAGAATGTAACTTTAACACACTAATGAGTGTTATAAAATTAGTTGTTATATTTTATATTATTCACGCAATATTTCGCTAAACAAATTAGCTTCATCGGGCGTGTGCATCTCTCAAGGTGAAATCGGATGCATGACAAAAAATATTTTGTAGCTTGAACTACACAAAATTTGAGTAAAAGTTTAACAAAATTTATTGATGTTCTATAAAAATATATGTTTGTAAATTGTCATTTTGTAGCTTGAACTACACAAAATTTGAGTAAAGTTTAACAAAATTTATTGATGTTCTATAAAAATATATGTTTGTAAATTGTCTAGAATATATAAAAATATTTTGCCGCTTATTGTACATAGCAATTCTTAAATCAAAACAAATAGTTGTTTTAGTTAAATAGAATGAAGTTCAGGATTTATTCCTTTGGTTTTGGGTAGAACTGTTTTTCATCTCTCTCATTAAGTCCATCAGGTTCAAGAGTACGTAGCTGATGCATCCAGAACCTTTCTCTCTGTTTTCTCCTTTGGGAGTCCCAATTTTGGTTTACCTCAATTATTTGAAAGGTGATATTTTCAAAAGTATGCCCTGTTCTTAAGAGGTGTCTCGTAATTGGACAGTTTCTTCCTTTTGTATAAAAGACCGGTGATTGTTAAGTCTGATGTTGAATTTCGTTTCTGTTTCACCAACATACTGCAGCTTGCAAGTTCCACAAGTAAGAATATAAATACTATTTTCCGTTTTGCAATTAGATGTAACATAGATGTTGTATCGCTGCTTTGTTACTGTGCTGCTGAAAGAGTGGTCAGTGTTGGCGACTTTACAGCACTTACAATTGGTTCTTCCGCATTTTTTGTAACACCCAATTTTAGAAGTCTCTTGTTTCTTTACTTTAGATGTGACAAGTATGTCTTTGAGATTTTGGGTCTGCGATAGGCAATAACTGGAGGTGATGGAAAAATTTCTTTTAAGGAAGAGTCATTTTCGATAAGACGCCAGTGCTTGCGGATAGTAGATGAAATATTTGTCAAATCAGGGTGGAAGGTGACAACAAATGGAATTCTATCTGCGCGGGTCGTCTTATCTTTGTATTCCATGAGGATATCCCGATCTTTTCTTGGGCTTTATCAAAAGCGTCTGTGATGTTTTGCTTTTGTATCCTCTTGATTTTAGTTGTTTTTAGTTGTCCCAAACGATAGTTGAGTTTGGATTCCGAGGAGCAAATTCGCTTTAGTCTGATGGCTTGACTGTAAGGTATGCTCCTGGAGCAGTGTTTCGGTGACAACTTTTTGGAGAAAGGAACTGGTGTTTATCAGTTTTCTTTGTGTGGAGATCAGTTGTAATGACCCCGTTTTTTACAAATGTGGTGGTGTCGAGAAAAGCAATTTTCTCGCTTGAAAATTCAGATGTAAATTTAATTGAATGATGGAACTGATTACAATGATCTAAGAAATCTTGTAAATGTTCTGCAGTATCGTTCCATTTCATGTCAATATCATCAATAAAACGGAGCCATGACAAGGGTTTGTATGGCACACTCAAAGGATGCGTTCTTCAAGATCCCCCATAAAAATGTTGGCGAAAGAAGGTGCCATTTTTGTTCCCATACTAGTTCCGTCAATCTGCAAAAAGTGCTTGTCGTTGAAAATAAAGTTGTTATTTTCAAGCACTAGCTTGAGCAATTGAACTAGACAGTCAGTTTGTGGATGTTTATCCTTTCGAGTGTTCCATACTTTTTCACAAGCGGCTATTCCTTCATCTTTTGGAATATTTGTGTATAAAGAACACACATCCATCGAAACCAAAATTGTTTCATTAGGTAAAGGACTTAAGGAATTCATTTTTTCAAATAGTCAGTAGTATCTTGAATATGAGATGGCAGTTGTCTAACATGTGGTCTAAGGTGGTAATCAACAAATTCTGAAATTTTTTCTGTTCTAGTCCAAGCTGGATCTTATAGTTCAGAGGGTCATCAATCAGCTTTCAACAATAGCCCATAACTGTCGGCAGTTAATAGAGTAGTCTAGCTATTAAATAATACATGTACTAGGTTAGGCAGTGGACAATGCAATTAACAATTTCTGTAGTTCCTTGTTAAGTTTTCGGTAATCATCAGTGGCATCACCACATATATAGTTCATAAAATTCGGCAAGTTCAGCCTCTGGATACATAGAGTTCATATACTTCATAAAGTTCAATATCTGGAGATATATATATATATATATAGTTCATGATATTTTCCGTCACCATCATAGCATATTGTTCATCAACTTCCGGAAAGAGCGCAATTCTTTGTACAAGTGTCGGTCCATTCTATTTACACAGTCCATATTATTTCTCTAAATTATTTACGCGGTTCATCATCTACTAGTGAATCCGGTCATACGCGTTGTGAGGTTTACAATCTAGTCCCCTTATGAAGTAGTTGACGTATCTAGCTCTGTGTACATTTTTCTTAAGAGACTATTAGCATCGGTCTTAGGTTTTGTTTTGTCTTTGATCAATGGCGTCGAGGGAGACATCTCTCTGGAAGCAGTAACATCCGTCCCAACCAATTGAGTTGACCCCATTTTGTACCCATCGTTCGTGACATTTGAACGAGAACCCGCACTCCTCTTTTTGACTTACTAAGATTTATTTCTAATATAATAACAGTACAAAAATATGGCTACTTCAATGAAGATCGCATCTAACCCCACTGATAAACCTACTCCAATTTGGAAAAACTAAAACTTTTTCAATTCCCCCTTATTTTTATTTTTTTTTTTTTTTAATTTATCAATTAGGGTATCGATAGTTTGTTTAATCGCTTTTAGTTCACTGGGTTATTCAAGCCTAGCAAAATTTAGTAAAACAATGTCTATGTATGAATCAATACGTATCTGGTTAGAACAAAAAGAAAACAAAATGTCCTATACAACTTCTACAATTTTGAGAATCGTACTAAATAGAAACAAGATATATATGTATTTATACAAGACTTAAGATATACATACATATATAGATTTACAATAAAAAATATTTCAAACATTTTATCTAACCCTACACCTACATAATATATATTAAAACTTTTACTAAAAGTTATGAGTCTTTTGATATATTTCCATAAATACAATGTGGTATATCGTTTTCATCATCATAATGTTCCTTTCTTTTATACTATATATATATATATATATATATATATATAGAATATAATATGGCAAAATCCGATCATATGTCGTATCATCCTAGACACCAATATCAGCCCAAGGGCCTTTAGGCCGAGGATGATTTTGGTCGAGGTGATACGGCATGTTATACTGGATTTTGCCATGTTTTATACGCTTTATCATATATTTCAACAGGAGAGTATTATATTATATGAACTATTTTCTGATCCATAGGACTGGGTTACCTTCAGTTCTACTTTTGTCTTGTTTCTGCTCAATTACTTATCCGAAGCACCTGGGTTACCTTACAATTTGCGTGCTGCTGTTTTAAAAATATTTTGTTTATTATTGTATTTTTTTGTGTGTTTTGTATTTTTTATAGTTGCATTTAGTGT
This sequence comes from Mytilus coruscus, assembly GCA_017311375.1. Classification (NCBI taxonomy): domain Eukaryota; kingdom Metazoa; phylum Mollusca; class Bivalvia; order Mytilida; family Mytilidae; genus Mytilus; species Mytilus coruscus. The sequence goes on from CM029607.1 coordinate 53,752,770, forward strand.
GCCAAAAATTATGAAAATTTGACGTTCGTGACGTCACATACCAAACAATGACGTCATTCAATAAATTGCGTCACGCCCGCATGCCCGTTCTATTAGACCTATTTTGAGAAAAAAAATTCTTAAGCTTACATAAATAAAAACTGACTTTATGTAAAAAAAAAAAAAAAAAAAGGTAGGGGTGTGATAAAGGGTATGCGATAAAGGGTAGGGTGTGATAAAGGGTATGCGATAAAGGGTGCGCATCAAAGTTGCGCGATATGGATTAAACAGCAGGCTATTTATCAAATATGCAAAACTACTGTATTTACTACTAAACATATGATAAATATATATAATATATATACAAGTCTAAATTGAAAACAACGTTCAAACCTATGATTGCGTTGGATAAAAACCGCAATTTTTATACGTGTGCATGCAAAACAAATTTCTTGGTAGAGGGGTCTAAATACAGCACAAACAACATTTTCCAAAAGACCAAATGAGTGAAAAAGTATATTTTAACAAAACGCATTTGACTAGGAGGTCGAACAACTGATGTTCTTAAACCCTGCTGACTGTCATTGGCGATTGCCAAATAAACGGATCACCGATGTAATAAATGGATCTTAATTATAAATTTAATACTAAACAGAAAACAATAAAGTTGCGGAAAAGATGGTATACCGCAAACAAAAAGTGCAAAGGTTTTTGTACACCATATCCGGATTTCGACAATTAATGTCTCTTCAGTGATGTTAGGAATCGAAACGGTATTTGGAAGGCCATATAATTTATCTCAATTTAGGATAGACTCTTGAATTTTGAAAGAGTCAAAATAGGATGAACGGATCATATAAACCCGAAGGCAAATATAATACAAACCCAAACGAAAAAATATAAAACAAGTCTAAATTGAAAACAACGTTCAAACCTTATATATATATATATATATATTAATTTGCTTTAAAACTTCAGCAACCTATTGCCTATCCTTTTTATACATTGCAATATGTTTGTGTTGAAATTTTATTTAATTTACTTCGTTTAAAACTTATCTCATATCTTTGAAAACAATTGATATTTATTGCTATGCTCATTTATGAACAATACACATTGTTTAGACTCATTTCTTACCTCCTAACTCCTAAATTAATTATTTTTCTTCTTATTATTTTAATTTCTGTTGATAATCCTCATAAGTGTTTATGACAAGTATTTCAGTTTTACTTTAATGCCAGTGTTTCTTTTATATCAATTATCCACTTTACTTAGATTTTTTTTTAACATGAAGTTCAAATATGTCTCTTGTTTGTTACAAATATCAATCTACCACAAAATACTGTAAATTCTTAGGGCAAAACATATCAATTTTAATCATTTATGTGGTATTTTCTGAAGATAATTCTCTCTTATTCTTTTAACATTATGTAATAAAGGTGTAATTTAACACCATACAAAAACCTGCACCATTTTCATTATTTAACATCATTTATGTTAATCATCCGAAGAAGGGGTTGGATTCTGATAATATAGACTATTTGTTTTCTCTAAACAAACGTGCTTAAACACTACCCAACTGCGGCGTAAACCATAAGCAACAATGGCATTAACATCGCAAACATGTAACCACAATGCACCCTTAACTTCAATTACACCTGAGATCACCCCCAGTTTTTGGTGGGGTTCGTGTTGTAGTCTTTAGTTTTCTGTGTTGTGTCTTGTGTACTATTATTTGTCTGTTTGACTTTTTCTTTTTTAGCCATGGCTTTGTCAGTTTATTTTCGATTTATGAGTTTGACTGTCCCTCTGGTATCTTTCGCCCCTCTTTTACAAAAGATTCTAATTCAACCTTCATATATACCGGTGCTTAACTAACTTTACATACGATTATGTTTAGAATTATTGAATGTATCTTTAGAAAACAACTCAAAATATGAACCAATACCACCATTATTGGGAAGAAATGCTATAGTATCAGATATTGTAGTTTTTACCATAATTACACTTGAACTACACACTAGACGCTTCTTTAAACTTTCAAAAAGAATTATTTTATTTTTAAGTTTCATATATAAAACTTTTCCTATCTATTAATTAACAGCATATAAAAATAACTCCCAAAACTATAACCTTTAATTCTAATAAAAAAAAAATGTGTATTCGTAATTCTTAACTTGAGCTATACCTTAAAGACCTAATACAAACTTTAAGAGGTTATTTCGCGAACCACATCTTATGAACAAATGGATGATTTTTAGCCTTTTGAATTTAGCAACCACACTCGCTGTAAAATTAACAACTTTTCTTAATATTTGTGCCACCCCTTGAAAAGCCATTTCTACTTTTTGCGCTGACATAGAAATATCTTGATTGTCCATAAAGAAAAAATGAAAGTAACTTAGTTCTTACGTTTTATATTCCTTTGCGTTGTTTTAGCTTGAATCCAAGTCTATCCTGATCAATACGGCATCAAAAATAGACTTATATAACGAAGTCTTAGAGAGTAATTAGAATTAATTACGTAATTTACAAAGTCAAGAATGTTTCTAAAGTTCAAATGTTCGAATGTTCTCAAAGTGTCTCTAAAGTTAACTTGAACGAAAGTTCAATAAATCGTCACACGGACACATAATCGTATAGTGGTATAATTGTTCGTTCCTGACTGAGTAATTCGGACGGTAATTGAATTAATTCCAGCCTACCCACGAAGGGGAGACCTGGCGGAATCCCCATGTTCTAGTCCGAAGCTGGATCTTATATAGTTCAGAGGGGTCATCAATCAGCTTTCAACAATAGCCCATAACTGTCGGCAGTTTATAGAGTAGTCTAGCTATTAAATAATACATGTACTAGGTTAGGCAGTGGACAATGCAATTAACGTCTTCAGAATACATACATGTACGATAAATGTCTGCAAGGTACATGTTCTTGTATCAATTATGTTATATTGGAATACACCTTGGTAAATATTGTTCTCTCGCAAATTGTGTTACAAAAACAAATGCAGGAACAACATGCATATACATAGACATCATCAAAGTAGTTTTTGCATGCGACGCACTTATTTCCTGATGCATTTGGTATTTCAGTTAACAGTTTTGTAATAAAATAGGAATTTCGTATTTCTGCAAACGATTGTGCCTTTTCCAGCAGTTGGTCATAGAAACTGTCTTGTGAATATTTTTAAAACGCATTAAATTGTCATCTGACGCAATACGGTTTAACCAGTTGACTGACTGCTGTTCGTTAACTGTTTTGTGAACAATCGTATCAATATAATCGGTAAGATATTGTATAAGTCCATATGTTCTTAACATGTCAATAACATCAGGAATGTATCCATAGTGATGGCGGTGAGAGTCTATGAGAAATGAAAATAGCCGATTCAAAAAATATTCTTTTTGAAAGACAATTGTTATCCAACATACACAGTTTTTGATAAAAGAATTTTTTTTTATAAATAAAACTCATAATCGGATTAATCCCAAAATGCTTTCACACATATCAGATCTGGTAGAAGTTTTTAATGCTAAAATGTGTTTGACAATGAAGTGTTGAAAACAATTTAGAGTCGTTATATCACAGGATTGGAGGTTACTCCATGTCGCAGCCATAGGACGCTATGTAAGACTACAGTGTTGTATAATTTAACTAATACAGACAGATTAGTTGCTCTTGACATTACTCCCTTCAGTGCAAAGTATGCGTTTTTGCCTTTTCTACATGCATTTATAGTTCTGTCTTTAGTTTTGAATCGAGAACTAAGTTCGATACCTAAATGTGTATAGTTGTCAGATAATGGAATATTCTTATTTCCAATACACCAGTTGAAGTTAACCATGCTTTCTCTTGTATTTACGGAGAATTGCATAATACTTGATTTATTTGCGTTAAAACAGAACCGCCAAATTCTAGAGTACTCGAAACACACATCAAGCATGCGCTGAAGAGACGTCGGGGTCGTGGCAATACAAGATATGTCATCAGCAAGAGCAGGTGTACAGCAATTACCCATAATTTACTGTTCACACCTAGTTGAAACAATTTGTATATGAGACCTAGTCTCCAGACCGTGTCGAATGCCTTCCTACTATCTAGAAAAGCTACACAAATCTTACTACAAAATTCAAGATTGTGGAAAAGTATCTCGTGTAGATTAAAGGAAGCTGTTAGACAACCGAGGTTCTTTTGAAATCCTTTTTGTTGGCAGTTAAGGAAGCTTATATTATCTAATATGATTAGCAAACGGTTTTTTATAACATGCTCAAAGACCTTTGAAACACACGGCAAAAGTGTAATCGGACGGTAACTGTCAGGAGATGTTTTAGGTTTATGGTTTCCTTTAAAGAGGGGTAGTAAACTGAACTTCCAGTCGTCAGGTACACGACTTTCTTCACTATGAGGTTAAAAAATGAAGTAAGACAACGAATAACAACATCTCCGCCGTATATTAAATGTTCATTTTGAATTTTACCGTGTCCGCTTGCTTTTTTACGCATTAAGGATTTGACAATATCGCGCACTAAACATTTTTTGATGACTTCACCAGGTAGGTTCTCATTTGAGTTACAACAGGTCTTTAAAATCTCCGAATATGCACTGTCAATAAAAAGTTTCTTAGACGTATCAAAAGTGTCAGTATTGTCCGTTGTGCAAAGGTTTGAAAAATAGTCCATAAAGGCATTAGCAATGCTTTCCGGTAATTACATGTATCACCATTTTGAATAATTTCTGGATAAATTCTTGATGTTGATGGCCTGGTTTATATCATTTTATTAGTGTCCAGAACGCACTATGATGTTTCGTTTATATCATTGTAACATTTTGGATATATTGTTCGTAAGCTGCGTGTTGCACATTCCGAAATTCCGTCCATCTTCAAGCTATCGTTTACGCATTGACCGTTCCGTCTGATGAGTTTTCTTAACATCGGGTGTCCAGTATGGTTTTGTATATGGGTTGAATCCGCACGTAAGAACAACGGAATCTGCCGCTGCATGTAAAATGCTCACAATTTCCTTGTTAACAGAATCTACTTCTACATTGTCTTAATTAATTCGGTCCGTAAACAGTTCCAGTGGAACATCTATAGATTGTTGATAATTTCTAATATGTTCGTCATTTATTTTATGCCAAGCTGGAAATTTGCTATACGAGTTCATTATTCTCTGTGGATTGTTATCTATCAAATTTTCCACTATTATCGGTAAATGATCAGAAGTACTGCTAATCGAACCCTCGTCAAGAATTTCACAAGAACTCAGTTGCCTAAGTACACTCTTATTTACAAGAAAGTAATCGATCATAGTTTTCTTAGTTATAGACGTGTAATCAGACCCTGTATGCTTAATTTTACCACCTGAAAATAACATATCATGTCTTTTAACAAATTTTTGAAACTCATTAGATTTATTTGGTTTGAATACAATCTGTCTTTCGTACGACAACTAGCATTAAGGTCGCCTGCTACAATGACACTACCATAATTACAATAATAAGTAAACTAAAGTATCTAACATGTTTAATTCGTTTCTATAACTATCGTCAGAAGGTAAGTATGTTCCAAAAATAAAAATTGACCCATCTGACTTGCTTTTGATCTGTAAACCTACAATTTTTTTAGAATTAATATGTATCTCACTAACAGAGAATTGTAGTGTATTTTTATACAATATAGCAACACCGCCTTTCCCATGATAAGCGTAATAACTATTTTGTAAGTCTTCTGCTTTACCTATAAAAGCGTTACCCTGTTCAAAAGTTGATAGGTAATGTAGAGAATTTTGTTTAAGTTTGTTTTTAGAAATTATACAAATATCACAATCTGTATTTTCAAAAGACTACTTAAACAGACAGTGGAGGACATTATGCCTCTAACATTCCAAGCTAATAATTTGAGACTAGACATAATCAAAAACAAAAGAAAAATATGCACTATACAATAGTTAAGTTTTGAATTCCACATTTTGATATACAGTTTATTCGTGGTGCTGGTCGTTATCAGTTTCGTTTGAAAAATGGTGGTTCCATTCATAATTACTTAACCATTTTCTGCATTGCACTCCGTCCGGCCAAAAATTATGAGATTCAACAGAGTCTGCGCAATTTTTAACAACATTTAAGTTTTGCTGATACTCGCTGTGCACTATTTTGGGTTAAACAATCGTAAGTATGTCACATGTACGTTTACTTTCTCAAGATAAGCTAGAATCCCTGATCTGGTGGATTTAGGATTAATGCCCGAGAGGTAATATCTCGCCGTTCTTTTTCTTTTAACGCAAGTTTTCGTCTGAATCTGCGGGGGAGGTATCTATTTCTTCGGTTACTCCATCCAATCGTACCGGTATTTTAAAAGTCATGTTTTTTAATTTCACGCAAACCGTTAACTTTTGCAGGCCCGAATTGGTGGTTGCAGACGACTTCGGAGTTGACAGTGGTGAAATGTTACCGTTAGCTGATTTATTTACTTCACTATGTAAGTCCGTTACGGGTGAGCACACTGGAATGTTTATTATTGTCTGCTGATTACTTCTATTCGGAATAGAGTTCACCTGTTTTAAATGCGTTTGATCTGAGGCACGAGACGGGGTTTCTATTGATACTTTTTCGGCGTATGATTTTTGGGTTGATAATTTTAATTCGTTCACCTGTTTTTGTAGAGAAGCTTGTAATTTGTTGTACCTTTCCATCTCAGTTCCAATTTTTTGAACGCTGGTTGCGTAAGAATCAAAATTAAATTCTCCAATAGCTTTGGATTGTTGATTAAAAAGTTTGTGGTTAGCGTCATAATGTATAAATTTTCGCTCGTTCGCCAAACAGTGTTGATTTAATATGTCATTCACATTTGCAAGATCAGTTTTTAACTTATCGTTTTCGCTTTTTATGTGTTTGATTGTTTTTTGGTTTTCCGTTTCTGATCGTTCTAATTCTGAAATACGTTCTAAAGCCGATTGCAATGTGGCTCTTAGTTCAATAACATTACAGTTCGGTAGTGTACTTTGATCGCTGACTGATTTTTTCTGAATACTTCTTCGATCACAGAACTGTCACCATTGGTAAATATGTACAGAATATAACAATCTTTTTTGCCAACTGTTGACGAGCTCTCATTTGTGCTTTTACGTATATATAGGTTCCCTGATGGGCACCCCTGTACAGATTTTGCTCTGCTAGTAAGGATACTCCGATACCATGTAATTGTATTTTCAATGACGTTAGTCATTTCTATAAGTTTTGGAATATACTGATCTCTAGGGAGATTGAATAGATTGTCGTCTAATCTTGCTATGAATTCTTGGTTAGGGACAAAATCAATTAATTGAGAATTTTGGGACTCAATGTAATCATCTCCGGAATTGTTTACACTCGACCGACATGGGGTACTCATTTCGGTAAGAATTCGAACCATTTGGCTATTTCGGGGGGAATACTCCCTGAAAGTCTCATTACTGCTTTGATTCACACATATCAGATCTGGTAGAAGTTTTAATGCTAAAATGTGTTTGACAATGAAGTGTTGAAAACAATTTAGAGTCGTTATATCACAGGATTGGAGGTTACTCCATGTCGCAGCCATAGGACGCTATGTAAGACTACATTGTTGTATAATTTAACTAATACAGACAGATTAGTTGCTCTTGACATTACTCCTTCAGTGCAAAGTATGCGTTTTGCCTTTTCTACATGCATTTATAGTTCTGTCTTTAGTTTTGAATCGAGAACTAAGTTCGATACCTAAATGTGTATAGTTGTCAGATAATGGAACATTCTTATTTCCAATACACCAGTTGAAGTTAACCATGCTTTCTCTTGTATTTACGGAGAATTGCATAATACTTGATTTATTTGCGTTAAAACAGAACCGCCAAATTCTAGAGTACTCGAAACACACATCAAGCATGCGCTGAAGAGACGTCGGGGTCGTGGCAATACAAGATATGTCATCAGCAAGAGCAGGTGTACAGCAATTACCCATAATTTACTGTTCACACCTAGTTGAAACAATTTGTATATGAGACCTAGTCTCCAGACCGTGTCGAATGTCTTCCTACTATCTAGAAAAGCTACACAAATCTTACTACAAAATTCAAGATTATGGAAAAGTATCTCGTGTAGATTAAAGGAAGCTGTTAGACAACCGAGGTTCTTTTGAAATCCTTTTTGTTGGCAGTTAAGGAAGCTTATATTATCTAATATGATTAGCAAACGGTTTTTTATAACATGCCCAAAGACCTTTGAAACACACGGCAAAAGTGTAATCGGACGGTAACTGTCAGGAGATGTTTTAGGTTTATTGTTTCCTTTAAAGAGGGGTACTAGTAAACTGAACTTCCAGTCGTCAGGTAAACGACTTTCTTCACTATGAGGTTAAAAAATGAAGTAAGACAAGGAATAACAACATCTCCGCCGTATATTAAATGTTCATTTTGAATTTTATCGTGTCCGCTTGCTTTTTTACGCATTAAGGATTTGACAATATCGCGCACTAAACATTTTTGATGACTTCACCAGGTAGGTTCTCATTTGAGTTACAACAGGTCTTTAAAATCTCCGAATATGCACTGTCAATAAAAAGTTTCTTAGACGTATCAAAAGTGTCAGTATTGTCCGTTGTGCAAAGGTTTGAAAAATAGTCCATAAAGGCATTAGCAATGCTTTCCGGGTAATTACATGTATCACCATTTTGAATAATTTCTGGATAAATTCTTGATGTTGATGGCCTGGTTTATATCATTTTATTAGTTTCCAGAACGCACTATGATGTTTCGTTTATATCATTGTAACATTTTTGGATATATTGTTCGTAAGCTGCGTGTTGCACATTCCGAAATTCATATGTTGCTTTTTTGTAATGTTTTTACGATTCATGACTCATTCCGTCCATCTTCAAGCTATCGTTTACGCATTGACCGTTCCGTCTGATGAGTTTTCTTAACATCGGGTGTCCAGTATGGTTTGTATATGGGTTGAATCCGCACGTAAGAATAACGGAATCTGCCGCCGCATGTAAAATGCTCACAATTTCCTTGTTAACAGAATCTACTTCTACATTGTCTTAATTAATTCGGTCCGTAAACAGTTCCAGTGGAACATCTATAGATTGTTGATAATTTCTAATATGTTCGTCATTAATTTTATGCCAAGCTGGAAATTTGCTATACGAGTTCATTATTCTCTGTGGATTGTTATCTATCAAATTTTCTACTATTATCGGTAAATTATCAGAAGTACTGCTAATCGAACCCTCGTCAAGAATTTCACAAGAACTCAGTTGCCTAAATACACTCTTATTTATAAGAAAGTAATTGGTCATAGTTTTCTTAGTTATAGACGTGTAATCAGACCCTGTATGCTTAGTTTTACCATCTGAAAATAACATATCATGTCTTTTAACAAATTTTTGAAACACATTAGATTTATTTGGTTTGAATACAATCTGTTTTTCGTACAACAACTAGCATTAAGGTCGCATGCTACAATGACACTACCATAATTACAATAATAAGAAACTAAAGTATCTAACATGTTTAATTCGTTTCTATAATTATCTAAACTATCGTCAGAAGGTAAGTATGTTCCAAAAATAAAAATTGACCCATCTGACTTGCTTTTGATCTGTAAACCTACAATTTTTTTTAGAATTGATATGTATCTCACTAACAGAGAATTGTAGTGTATTTTTGTACAATATAGCAACACCGCCTTTCCCATGATAAGCGTGATAACTATTTTGTAAGTCTTCTGCTTTACCTATAAAAGCGTTACCCTGTTCAAAAGTTGATAGGTAATGTAGAGAATTTTGTTTAAGTTTGTTTTCAGAAATTATACAAATATCACAATCTGTATTTTCAAAAGACTACTTAAACAGACAGTGGAGGACATTATGCCTCTAACATTCCAAGCTAATAATTTGAGACTAGACATAATCAAAACAAAGAAAAATATGCACTATACAATAGTTAAGTTTTGAATTCCACATTTTGATATACAGTTTATTCGTGGTGCTGGTCGTTTTCAGTTTCGTTTGAAAAATGGTGGTTCCATTCATAATTACTTAACCATTTTCTGCATTGCACTCCGTCCGGCCAAAAATCATGAGATTCAACAGAGTCTGCGCAATTTTTAATAACATTTAAGTTTTGCTGATACTCGCTGTGCACTATTTTGGGTTAAACAATAGTAAGTATGTCACATGTACGTTTACTTTCTCAAGATAAGCTAGAATCCCTGATCTTGTGGATTTAGGATTAATGCCCGAGAGGTAATATCTCGCCGTTCTTTTTCTTTTAACGTCTGAATCTGCGGGGGAGGTATCTATTTCTTCGGTTACTCCATCCAATCGTACCGGTATTTTAAAAGTCATGTTTAATTGTTTTCAATTTCACGCAAACCGTTAACTTTTGCAGGCCCGAATTGGTGGTTGCAGACGACTTCGGAGTTGACAGTGGTGAAATGTTACCGTTAGCTGATTTATTTACTTCACTATGTAAGTCCGTTACGGGTGAGCACACTGGAATGTTTATTATTGTCTGCTGATTACTTCTATTCGGAATAGAGTTCACCTGTTTTAAATGCGTTTGATCTGAGGCACGAGACGGGGTTTCTATTGATACTTTTTCGGCGTATGATTTTGGGTTGATAATTTTAATTGGTTCACCTGTTTTTGTAGAGAAGCTTGTAATTTGTTGTACCTTTCCATCTCAGTTCCAATTTTTTGAACGCTGGTTGCGTAAGAATCAAAATTAAATTCTCCAATAGCTTTGGATTGTTGATTAAAAAGTTTGTGGTTAGCGTCATAATGTATAAATTTTCGCTCGTTCGCCAAACAGTGTTGATTTAATATGTCATTCACATTTGCAAGATCAGTTTTAACTTATCGTTTTCGCTTTTATGTGTTTGATTGTTTTTGGTTTTCCGTTTCTGATCGCTCTAATTCTGAAATACGTTCTAAAGCCGATTGCAATGTGGCTCTTAGTTCAATAACATTACAGTTCGGTAGTGTACTTTGATCGCGATACTCATTTCGGTAAGAATTCGAACCATTTGGCTATTTCGGGGGGAATACTCCCTGAAAGTCTCATTACTGCTTTGATTTACATCTTCAATTCCATCAAATACATTTTCACCAATAGAATTTTGACTTATATCGCACAAATTTGGATTGAAGTCGCCTACCGAAACAACACATCTTTTTTTTGGTAATTTTCACAAAAATCAACATGGTTGGAAAAATGCAAATTCAATGTAGATTAACCTAAAATAGGCAGACTGTTTATTGTTAGTTCAAAATAACTGTTATTTTCAAAGTCCAAAGCCCGTAATTTCGAAGCAGAATCAAACGTAAACTCGATCTGTAACTCAGCATATTAGACTCAAGTACTAAACATCAGCTCAATATGTGAAGGCCGTTAGAAAAAAAAGTCCGTATAACTATTATTTTCACGAAATTTTCAAAGTCCAAAGCCCGTAATTTCAGCACAAAATCAGCGGAGCGGAATCAAACGTTAACTCGATCTGTAACTCAGCATAATAGGCTCACATACTAAAAAATCAGCTCAATATGTGAAGGCGTTTAGAAAAAAAAGTCCGTTTAATTGTTTGTTGTGGAATGACGGAATGACGGACAAGGGTAAAACTATATGGCCCCAACCACTCAGTGTCGGCGCCATGGAAATAATAATATAATCCACTCTGTACATTTCCCTTGCACAGCTAAATTTCTGACAGCGTTGAAAATTGTATTTTTTATTTTATTGTATTTTTTTTTTGGTTTTTTTTGTTTTTTTTTTTTATCGCAGTGGTCTGAAATGATGAAACTGAAGGCATAGGTGGCCAAACAAGGTTTGCCTCCGTTTTTTAGGCCAACATTGTAAAAGAAGTTTTAATTGTTTTAATTTACTAAATATAGGCCTAATCAATCCCACATTAATCAAACATATAGCTGGTAAAAAAAACATTACATATACACAGGAAGTGTTCATCTTAAAATTTGTTTTGCCCATCGTTTTGACATTATGTTCTTCCACCAAGGTGGTTTGAGGTTGATAAAGAATCATTTGAAAATTTTGTTTTCAAAATCAAATTAACAAATGTTTAAAGTTATCTTTTGAAAACAGACAAATAATACGTGAAGACTAAATAGAATTACTTTTTTTTGTAATGGATGCACTAATTGGTTGCGTTTATAATATTTGGTCTTATTTTTTTAATTATATGATGTTATACCCAGACGAAACTTGCTGGATAATAGCATTCCGACAGAACAGTGAAAGCATAAAGAGAAACTAATGCTCTCGTGTTGATGTTCATTCTCTTCAACAATAATTAACACATTAAAAATAAATGAAAGTACAATTTAATTTATTTCCAATAATCTTAAAAGTGTGCAAGTATCAAATTAAACTTTATTGTCATAACTAGTTTCTTTAAAATCTATATGTCTTTAATTAGTAGGACATAGTCCGATGATACACATATTTTCACTTTCATTGCTCCTAAAATTGTCATTCAAATCAATTTTATAGTTTTACAGTTTCTGCTTTTTAATTGTAGAATCTGGAGCCAGTATAACACTCTACTTTAATATAATTAGAAACCTACAAGAATAAAACGAATTGACACTATTGCCTATTGCAGCCGTATGCAATTCAATATGAACACAATCGTTAAATCTACAAAATAAGCAACATCAAACTGTACTAAAAACAGATCTTTCAGAAGGCTAACAAATATTACCTCATTGTCACATTTGTCGGGCTGCTCACAGTAAAAGTCCCGTATAAAATCATGAGTTGTGGAAATAGAAACATTTTAAATCACACAAAACAGCCAGCATTCATTATAGTGTTTGACAAAAAAAATGCTTACCACAGTTGATTTTTTGTTATAAAATAGGCCGTTGATTTTATTTGTTTGAATTCTCACATTTTGTCATGTCGGGGCCTTTTGTAGCTGCCTATACAGTGTAAGTTTGGCTCATTGTTAAGTGTCGTACGGTAAACTATAGTTGTTGCTTACATCTCCTTGCCATTTTGACTCTCTTGTAATGTTGTCAAATTTGTAATCATAGTACATCTCATTTTTTCTGTAATAATGCAATTTATGGGTCCGTGATTTCCACCTCTTCAAACACAAACAAAAGTAAGCTATCAATCAAAGCTCTTCAAAGTGTATTTCCATTTAATTAAAACCGAACAACAAATTCAAAGTTTCAAAGAACTAGAGTTAAGAACGTACAATGTGACGGTCATGACGAAATTCCGATTGTGCTTTTCAACAATACGTTCCTAATATAATTACACAAAAAGGAATAATAGTTGTTTAGTATATAGTCGGCTAAACCATTTGCGTTTATATTTATTGAATCAATGTTCTATCAAGAAAGAAGATAACTTACTTGTATCAGTCCTTTCGGAATTTTTGTAGTCTATCGCAGAAATATCGTTTTGTCAAGAGGTCCTTTAATTGTTAACTTTTACTTCATATGGCCTCTATCCGAGTGTTGTCTCATTGGCAATCACACTAAATCTTCTTATTTTCATATATGTACAAACTAACGCATATTACTACTGTGTAAATCCCTATTGTTCACTAGGTTCACTGCATAAACATTTAAACCCCCGAGAAAAAGCTTATACCGACTTAAGTATTGTTCAATATAAGTTTTGAAAGAAGACAATTAAATTAGTAGATGATCAATCAAATATGCCTCTATTTCCGCTCATAAATACGTGCAATAATTATGAAAAAAAAAATCTATTTTTTCAATTTGAACTTATTAACAATTACAATCTTAATGGGAATCACATTGCATTTAAACATGTCGATGGTTATGCACCGCATCATTATCTCCAGGTGAAACGAAATAAAAAGAGAGAATTAAATATTGATGGTACTGTGAAGTATAAAGGCTGATCTCCAGTTAGTTTGCTCCCACTGTCAGAAGATTGCAGAGGATTGAAAACTAATTTCTTTATTTACGAAATTTTAATATTTTGATTATGGAAGAAAAGCGAATAGAAATCGATGTAAATGGTATAAAGTTTAAAATTTTACAAGATATTGTAGATAAAATTACTCTTTCTGATTGTGAGGCGTCAAAAATATTTTTAGACAAAAAATCAACAGAAGATAATGTTGTCTATTTCGAGAGAAATGCAGGACTATTTGGATCAATACTTTGTTTCTATCAAGGTAGAACGCTTCACGTGCCATCTGGAGTCTGTCTCGGGGAGTTCAAAGATGAGCTAAAATTTTGGGGTATTGACCCTAAGCATTTATCGAAATGCTGCATGGGTCAATTTATTACCTTTTGTGACGATCAAGACGTACTGCAAATTCTAGAAAACGACCAAATCAAGAAAGAAAATAATAGGACAAAACTCAAATCACGAAAACAAAGTGAAGGCATGTGGAAATATATTCAGGCCAAAGGATGGCTAATACTTGAGGAACCTAGTACTTCTATTTTTGCCAAGGTTTGTACATAAGTAATGTTTTTCATGATAACTTTGATCAGTGCAGGTAACATTATTTTTTTGTTCTTGAACACAGATATGGTATACCGATGTTTAGGTAAATTCTTCGTTTACTTTGATATTTCTTTCTTGAAAACACAGGTAGTATACTACCACTCAGGCAAATTCATCGTTTACTAGGATTAATGCATTAAACCAGGTATATGGCAGTAGTTTTTCACTTGTTCCGTTGATTGATAACGTTTAATTTTGTCAGTTTTTAATGGACTTCCCCCTTTTTGAATTTTCCTTGGAGTTCACTTGGGAGTCATACTGTATTTTTACTTTAATTGTTCGTTCTTCGATACAATTGTAGTATACCGATGTTCAGGTAAATTCCTGATTTACATTAATTTTTCTTCCTTGAATACAAACTTTAAGATAGTATTCCATGTTCAGATAAAATCTTCGTTTACATTCGTTTTCTTTGTTGAATACCCTTTTCTTCATAGAGGGTTGCAGCTTACAAGGAATCTATTAAAACAAGAGTTCCAAGTGGTGAAGTTGAAATCATCTTTTTTAAAATATTAAGGACGCCATCACGAGTTGGTTGAACGTTATTGAATATCTGTTTCACACATGACTACAGATATGTTTCACTTGTCGTAACCACGGTCCCATCCTCTTTTCTCGAATGTGACCACCGAATTAGACTTATTACCGTGATACATGTGGAGCAGGATCTGCTTACCCTTCCAAATCTCATGAGATCACCCTTGGTTTTTGGTGAGGTTCAGTTGTGTTTTGTATACTGTTGTTTGTCTTTTGATCGTTTTTCGTGTTTTACCATGACATTGTCAGCTTGTTTTTGACTTATGATATAAAATTAAGAAGATATGGTATGATTTCCAATGAGAGAAATCTCCACAAGAGACCAATTGACATAGACGTTAACAACTATAGGTCATCGCTCGGCCTTCAACAATGAGCAAAACCAATACCGCATAGTTAGCTATAAAAGGCCCCGAAATGACAAATGTAAAAAAAAAAATCAAACGAGAAAACTAACGGCCTGATTTATGTACAAATCAATGCACGATAAACAAATATGATATACAGCAACAAACGTCAAACACTGAATTACAGGCTCCTGACTTGTGACAGGAAAACGCAGAATGTGCTGGGGTTATACTAGTTAGCTGGCGCCAAACCCTCCGCCTAATCCCGAACAGGTGTGTAACAGTGCAACATAATTACGAACTATAGAAATCAGTTGAAAAGAGTTTGAATATCACTTTGGTATCTTGCCCCTCTCTTGTATACAGTTGTAAAGATTAATTCTGCGTTAATATTTTTTTTCCTTTTGCTGAATACAAAGGTATTAAGGCGATGTTCTGGTAAATTAATTGTTTACGTTCATTTTTCTTTGTTGAAAACAAATGTAGTATTCCGATGTAGCGCGTCTTTGTGGAAAACTTCTATAAGTCGTGGCTATAAGGAAAGTATCTAGTAAATACAGATGTAAATCACAGTATCCTGCTCGTAAAACAGGATCAATGTATACAAATATATTTCAACTTACGGTCTTCAACAATGAACAAAATCCATACCGTATATAGTGATTCAAAATAGAAAACCAACGGTCTGATTATTGATCAAAATAATAAATGAAAAACAAACATGGTAGACAGCTACCAAGGACAACCACTGAAATACAGACTGTTGGACAGACAGAAACCTATACTATGTATTATATTTTGGCATTACAGAAGGTCATGTTTTTCTCAATATAAATAAGAAGATTTGGTATGAGTGCCAATGAGACAACTCTCAATCCAAGTCACAATGTATAAAAAGTTAACAATTATAGGTCAAAGTACGACCTTCAACAAAGAAGCCTTTTCTAACACCGAACAGCAAACTATAAAGGGACCCAAAATGACTAGTGTAAAACAATTCAAACAGGAAAACCAACGAGAACAGTCTTGGAAAACATTATTCGTGTATTTTTGGATTTTGTCCAGTTGATATTTAGAGAGGGCCTTTTCAAATTTGGTATCAAACCTTGAAAATAAATTGAAAACTTAATGTTCAACAACTGTAATTAATGTAGCATAGTGTAACGAAATTGACGATAAAACTCATTGAATCCTCAAGTTTACACTCCTTGGAGATCAAATATTACGTGGATGATCATAAGAGAGATTCATAAACGAATCAGTAAGCGGATAATGTCATGGCTAAGCTCACATTCTTCATATTTTACATTCCATAAGAAGATTTCACTACAGACCCCAAATATAATTATCCAGAGATAGTTGAATAAAATATTAAAAATCTATATTCAATGGACTTTAGAAGAATAAAGGAAATATTAAAAATCTCAAGTTAAGCGAGAAAGAGATAAGAAAGAAGTAACTTCTCAAGAAAAATAGATGAAGCAACATGAGAGAGATTTCTTTATTAAAAGTATTCGTTATACTTTTCATATTAGTTCTCGTTCTTTATCTGCCTATCCTGTATTATTTTTTATGAGTTTTTCTGAAAACGATTTTACAAGCAAGCCAAAGAAAAAATATCAAAAACAAAAAGCAAACATAAAAAATACATTGTTCTTCTTCTTAAGGGAGTACATGGCTTTTTCTAAAAATAAATACTCACATATTTGCCCCTTCATAAGACCCACACACTCTATCATAACTGCGACATTGACTAGAACAAATACGAGTATTACAAAACCAAATTGTTTGTATACGTTCAAAAATACATCGATGAAGGCGGGTCCAATTTTATATTTAACGCCAAACAAACCAACTTTATAAATTATAAATATTTAATGTTTAATTACAGTGAAGCCTTATCTGTTATTGAAATAAGATTTTATCATAGCATGTTTTACTGCATTGAAATTTGCTATTGTTCTTTGCACTTTGTTTTTAATAAAAACACATGATTGTACAAAAAAAAAAAAAACAAAAAAAAAAAAGATAAAAACAAAAACAAAAAAAAAAAAAAAACAAAAAAAAAAACAACATCCGTCTAACACTAAACACAAAGTTTTCAAAAAACCTTCACGTTGCTATTTTATCAATACGATAAAATCTGATTCCTCTTTCAAGTACGAAAGTTGGCTCCTAGAAATGAGTGTAAAACATGTGGAAACTTATGTGTTATGTACATGGAAAGTATTGTTGAATAAACAGCTAAGAATTACAAGTTAAAAGAGAAAAAAAGTATATGTTTAGCAAAGTGAATAGTTACATGGCAGTGTAGCATTGAAGAGACAGTGGGGATAGTAGATTTTAAATGCTAGAATGTAGATCTCCTATACGTCTTTTCAAGGGTTTTAAGGTTGATGACATACCTTAAGATTCAGGAAGGACATTCCAATCTGAGTATATTTATAGACATGTTTGTTCGTGACGATACTGACATCTGCCTTAATGTTTCACAAAAAAACCTTACGACTAAGATTGATCGTAAACCATGAACAATTCAGTGTATTTACGATCAATCTTAGTCGCAAGCTTTTTTGTGAAACCATTCCTGAATTTTAGATATACTCTATCGTTACCAATATTCAAACCTGATTAGTCTGATATCTGTTTAGGCATAATATATATATATATATATTTACAAAACCCTAAATTACTGCACGTTAAAACAACAGATAAGGCTAGAAATAAAAGCTCATAATATGTAATCTATCACAATAACTTGGAGTGATACCAGTGATTTATGCAATGTATTTTGAACAGCAAGAAACGCCGGTATACATGTTATAAATAATACAACCGATCATATTTTTTTTTTAAATGTTAAACACAAAATTCACAAAATTACAGACATGCTTACAATTATTCAATTTCAGGTCTATTTCTTTACTAGTGCAATGTTTGTGCTAGCGTCTATATTTGGACTAGTCTGCCAGACACATCCGTTTTTCAGAAGAAATCTTATCCAATCGGAATGGAAGGAGTATTTTGGAGATGATTTCGAGGCATATAAAGGTCACTTCGATGGATCAAATACCGCAAATACAACAATCCCACCACTCCCGGAAATGGTCAGCACAAAGTTGGATTTCCTATATTATATAGAATTCATAACGGTGGCATACTTTACTGCAGAAATCATCACTCGATTTGTATTTTTTCCTTACAGGTACACAATTTTTTTCTGTGATTTTCTGAACCTCGTCGACATATTCTCTCTTATGGTAATGTTTTCAATCTATTTTGCAAATCTCGCCAATCCAAAAGATAAATACGAAAAGTCTATTTTTGACATTATTCATTGTCTGCAGATAGTTCGAATATTTAGACTATTCCGATTGGTTAAAAACTTTACAGGATTTCGCGTGCTAATGTATGCAGTCCGAGCTAGTGGCTTTGAAGTCTTACTGATGTCAATGTTTCTTGTTGTTGCCATGTTGATGTTTGGGGCATTTGCCTTTTTCTCTGGAGATACGGCGTTCCCTAGTATACCAGATTCATTTTGGTGGGCAGTTGTTACTATGACGACCGTTGGCTATGGCGATATGGTACCTACTATAGGATTATCAAAGGCTATTGGTGGTCTGTGTGCTATAACTGGTGTTTGTCTGTTAGCTGTCATCATACCAATATTTGTAAACAACTTTGTTATGTTTTACAACTATTCAAAAGTGTGGCGAACCGCTTCGGAAAATGATTACGCAAATGTATCCAAGCCCCATCCAAACTCGTGTCACAAGGCAGTTCCGCATTCCAAGGTAACACCACAACCTATTTGACACCATGAACAAAGATAATACGATGCGTGTTCATCAAGAAACCTGTCTAATATTATCTCAAACTTTTTTTCTGTCTACAATTGTATTTTAGGGACTTTATTCAGTCTCTTAAATTTAATTTGTTTGCACCACCGATTATGATACTAGTTGTTGCACAAAAAGGGGGGGGGGGAGAGA
The DNA here is from genome assembly GCA_017311375.1 of Mytilus coruscus. Taxonomy (NCBI): domain Eukaryota; kingdom Metazoa; phylum Mollusca; class Bivalvia; order Mytilida; family Mytilidae; genus Mytilus; species Mytilus coruscus. Next base: position 53,772,159 of record CM029607.1, read on the forward strand.
AAACAACAAGGTATATATTTTCTACGTTACGCAAATGTTTTCATTTTTTTTTACTATAATAACTCTGATGTAAAGGAACCCTTACAGAACAAAGGCATAACTTCCAAAATTTCAGTTTTTACTTCAATTTATTTTAAAAGATATGTGGGGTACAAGTTAATGACACAACAATCCAGAGACACACAATACCAAAGAACAAACGGTGCTCTCAGAAATATAATAACAACTGATTGATAATGAATTTTTATTCATGAATTAATAGAGCTTCGAAAAAATGACAGTCTTTATCCAGTTTTGAAGTAATATAACTGCTATAACAAACATATCAGAAGAAAACAGAAATATCTAAAAGTATTCTCCAAAAAAACAACAACAAAAACATAATAGAATAAAATAACAACAAAATACGGTTCAAAGAGAATGCAACAACTGCCACACGTGAGAACGAACACAAACAACCTGATAGATTAATAATGCACGGATAGCTTTAGATATAATTTGAAATATGCCGAATTCGAGAACATTGCGGTATTTCATTTTAATCACATAGTTATTCACATGTATATGATTAAGAATCTTTTCTTAAAAGTAAAATAAATGGTAAATAATGCTACATCAAAAGAAAACAATACCTCCATAATAACAAATTGGACTGTGTATTTTATCTAAATCATGCTATTTCTGTAAAAATCACACTGTATTAATTGAGAGTTTATCAAAATGTAAAATGAATTTACAATTTACAAAAATGTCTAGACCGCAGTGTTGACCACTGAACGGGTTTATTCGAAATTAGTTAAAAGAAGTATGGATACAGTGGCAAAAATCAAAGTTAAATTTGTGGTATTTTAAACACCTTTCTGAAAAAACTCATTGGGATGAGTGAAAACTATTCAAAATATCCGAAGGTGTAAACCTATAGGGATCTACATTACGAAAAGGGACCTAGGCAAATTTTATCTGAAGAATGTTCATCCTTAATTTCTTTAAAAAAAATCGATCTATTTATGAGAAGAAATTTTTATCAAAATGTATTCACTCAATTCCAACATTAGTCACTACTAGCAAAGGTTTAAAACCCAATGATAATAAAGTAGTTTTGAACTTACCGGCAAATTATAACAGTATTTTTTAGATTTCTATAAATTCATGAGAATACCAAGCATCTGTGTGCATAAGTGTAGCGGTATAGTTTTTAAGACATATAACAAAGAATTTCACTCAAACTGGTGTTGGATCACAGTCTAGGGGCATCTTGAACTTGCGGTGAGGACAAGGCTTGAGGTACCAAGATGAGATTGAAGACAGTGATAAAAGTGTTCTTCCTTGGCTTAAGATTTTGTAAAGTGCATGCAGAGATTTCGCGTTGTGAATAAAGCACAAAATCCATGTTTATTCTTTGAATTTGCTATGTTCGAAGTTCTTTTTCTTGATGAGTGACAAAAGTTTCAAATTGCGAAATACTTATGTTGTTTTCCTGATATTTAATGTTAAATTTGGTGTACTTTAGGTAGTAGTAAGTGCTCAAAAGTTGATATTGGCCGAGTTCTAATATTGTGTGTTGATAAAAATGTGCATTTGGTGCATATTTGCCTTAGTATCATTATATAATGTATCACAATACCAGTTGGTCGATGCCAGAAAAGACGAATTAAAAGCTTTCGAGGGTATAAGTAACAAAGTAGCCTTTACTTTTATACTAACTTATTATTCCGATATTTATTCACGAGAATTCTCTGTTGACAACAGATGTAAGGTTTGTTTCATGTTAAGTATGTTAAGGTTTTATTATTCCATTCAATGACATGTATTACTTAGCTGTTTTCAACTGTTTAGCTGACAGCGTTTTCAAGATAACATATTATTTTTACAAGGATATTTATCAAATAAAGGCAACAGTAGTATACCCTGTTCGAAACTCATAAATCGATAGAGATAAAAACAAATCCGGGTTACAAAATTAAAACTGAGGGAAACGCATCAAATATAAGAGAAGAACAACGACACAACAAAAACACAACATTAAAATGTAACACACACAGAAACGAACTATAATACAACAATGGCCATTTTCCTGACTTGGTACAGGACATTTTGAGAAAAAAATGGTGGGTTGAACCTGGTTTTGTGGCATGCCAAACCTCCCGCTTTTATGGCAACGTCAAACACAACACCAAAATGACAACATTACATGACAGGACTAAATACAAATAAATGGGAGAACATATAGGACAAAGAAACACACGAATAATAGCTAACGAAAGGTACTAGGTTTAAAATTTAATACGCCAGGCGTGCGTCTCGTCCACACAAAACTAACCAGTGACGCTCAGCGGGATTAAAGTTATAAGTAATACAATTTTCATGTCAGTTGGGAATATCTCTTATCTATGTTAAGATGATGAGCAGTCTAGCAACTTTATTCTATTCATTAACAAATGAAAGAACAATATTATCAAAACGTCACGATAACTGTTACCACAGAAAGCAGATTACATGAATCCTTTGTATGTAGAAGGTTGTGAATCACATTGATATTATTTCTCAAAACTATTGCTTATGTTATTACAATATTTAGAATTGTTAGGACATTTTTATTACAGTGTAACTTTTCAAGCCTGAATGATTCTAACTTAAATATTGTTTTGTCAACAGTTGTAAAAGATGTTCATAGAAATGCTTAATAAAACTTTTGAATCAAAAGTACGATATCTTTGATGTCTCCCAACTACTAAGTGTGCGGGCATTTAATGTTACCTATATTCATCATTTTGACTTTCGACATACTACAAATAGAATGATTTCCATTTTTTTTTTTTATATATAATAAAAAGTCGCGTTTGTATTCAATCGGTTTAATAGCTCAGTACCAGAATCTATGAGACAAACGTGACGATTTTAATTTTGAAATTATAAATTTCCCCCACCTTAGCAGCAATATACCAACTTCACCTGCATATGGGATATACATTTCCCAACTCATTCGGTATTCTAGAGCTTGCAGCTCCTACTCAGACTTCATAAAACGTCACCAGTGTCTGAACAGAAAGTTGATGAATAAAGGTTACATCAAAGAACGTCTCGTCCTTTTTCTAAAAAAGTTCATTGGAAGATACCAAGAACTTGTTGATAAATATTCCGTTGCGCCCACTTTCCTTTTACGACCAGGTAAACTCAATTCGCGACAGTAAAACCCACGTTTTACGTAGTCCAATCTTCAAATACAATACGGTTATCTCTATCTTAATGCAAAATAAACAAATCAGTCCATTTCAGGTATTATTTCGTTGTAAAATTTCAAAAACACAAAAATTCTGCGAAATGATGTAATCGTCGTTGGCAACTAAACAAGGTGACGTCATATGGATGCTTCCGGGGTCAAATGTATAAACTCCGGGTGTTTTCGGGCTTCTTGTACGCCTCAGACTGTAAGAAGATTAGATAAAAAGAACAACCGGACAGCAAATTCCTGATTTGTCCGTTAAAACCCCGGATTTATTATCCAAGATCATTTGTGAGAAAGCCGTCAATAGATGTCGCCGCGCAGAAAAATAATTCCCCGCGGAAGACGACCCGGTAGGAAATCGTGAATTTGTGAAATTTAAAGAAACTAAACGTATCATGAGCGGTTCAAGTACATGATATCATAAGTTTTAAAATTATTTGAAAAATATAAGAAATCAAAGTAATATATCGTTGAAAAAGAAATTCAAGTCATTAATTTTCAGTCTTCGGAACCGCCATTTTTCAACTTCGACTGTCGTAGACAAATTTTCAGCTCGGGACGAATTGACACAGGCCTGGTTTACCTAGGAAAAATAAATATGAGTGGTTTATTTTGATAAACTGGAACACGGAGAACAGAACTGGGATGGTCACATGACGTTACCATTCGTTGTTTACACACGAGCACAATTTCAGTACACATCACAATTTGGTAAGGCCGTGCAGGGACTCCCTATTATTTTTCTTAAAACTTCTCTGCTCTTGACCAACACAGCTCAGAAATATGACAAACTTGTCACAGAGGAAAAGACAGTCAACATGTCATTGAAATGAATAAAATCTGTTATTTTTTTCTGTGATTTATTTTCCCTTAAACATGCCTCACTGATATCTTTCAGTACACAAATTACAAAATATGAACAAAAGTTATCTACTTTCTTAGAACTCACACAGATATTCTGAGTTCAGCACATTATGGATATAAGAATATGTATATACACCTCCCAATAATATCCCTAAATCAGTGCATTCATTTTTGGTGAGTCCAGGTGTAAATAATTATGATATATTGGCATGTCAGGATTTGTCTTGAATCAGTGAATGACATGACTCCAATGTAAACATCATAAGATCTGATATATCATACATAAAACAATGTAAACATCTTACGATCTGATATATCATACATAAAAGACAGAGGAAAAACAGTTTGAACAGAGTCAGATCTTTATTTTGTACCTTACAGATGTAATTGCAAAAGAATGAATATGATATCACATCATATTAATATAATATTGTTTGTGCTCATTCCCTGTTCATCTTCAAGCAAACTTTCATTACTTGTTCTATAGATATAATAGCTTTCAATCTACATCCAGTTTACTTAATTAATCCCTATTTATGATGATTTGGTCCATTCTATGTTTACAATTGTTTAGCTGCATTTACCTGCATATGATGAGGATTTATATATCAGGTGAACATGGTAAATTTTTTTAATTCTTCATTATTACACATAATTATTTAAGTATATGTTACCAGAGATGGTTTTATATGTCTCTGATGGTACAATTTAGACTTAAATAAGCTTTTCATACCAATTATATAATTTTTTTCACATCCCATGGCCCTGTTTTATGTTGTAATGTTTTTAAAATTTGATTACATAAATTTATATCTACTATAAGATACAAAATTACATATTTTTAATGAAATGCTATTTTCAGGTTTTTTACAGTATATTGACATTTTACTTTATCATGTTTTTGCAATATTTAGTTATTTGATATACATGATTGGGGATTGGGATTTAAGTTGACAAATACTTAGTAGCTGTCACACCCAGAATACATCTGATACTCTTGGCATTGACAATAACTGAACTTTTATATATATGTACACATGTTCTTTAAAGTAAGTTGACATTTCTGTTGGAGCCTGAAAGTGCATTTTGTTTTATATTTGTATACTCAGAATATCTACTACAATATCCAAAAAAACAAGGTATCTCATTTCCTTTATCATATTATCAAGCTTTCGTCAATTGAAGGACTGATTTAATAATAAGAGTTGAAGTTTTTATTTTCTGTTGAAAAATAGGAAATTTGATTTATCTTGTTAAATACAGACATGACAACTCAAGGGACTGTAAATGGTGGATGGTTATCCATGTCATTTGCAAAGCTCTATATCCTCCTAAGTCTTGACAAGTTCTGAATGATTAAAAACAGAAACAACTACATTTTATTAATGTTTTTTTTATAATCCTCTTTTTCTGAAATGAGACATCACACAACAAAACAAATGACAAGTTTGTAATCACTGTCAAGCCAAAGGTCAAAATAGAGTTAGAATGAAAAGCCACTGCAAAGAAAAAAAATCTTCAAAGGAGAAATGCAATTCTAACATTAATTTATTCCGGAAAGGAATTTACTTTTTCACTCAGTCTGTAAATAAAGTCTTGATTATACTTTTATTATTTAATAATTGTTCTAAAATTTTTATTACCTTCTAATTATTGCTACATACATACACATAGAAATTACATGTTTGATGAATGGGAAGCCTTTTTGTAGAGTACCTTGATATTTCCGTTTGTAATAAACATTGTCATGGGTATCATATGCCAGTGACCAGGAGTTGTTACATTTCAGTGTTCATGATTAAACCTCAGATACATAATCTTTATTCAACTATTGCATATAAAAACATATGTAACACCCATTTAGAATGGAAAAAAACACTTTAGTTCACAGATATAACGGGCAATTGGTCTTAACAGAAATTCTCTAAAAATGTTACTCTAAAATAGAACATATAAAACATGTACATTTCACACCCATAATCTTTATAAAATATTTTTTCATGTAGATCTACAAAGACAAAAATCTGTTTCTGAATCATTGAATGCTTAATCAAAATGAAGTATTTATGTGTATTCAAGAATAATACTTGATTCTGTTAAGGAGATGTATGCCTTGAAACAATTATTTCTATCAAAGTATGACAAAATAGAGGTAAACTTGCAATCAGGGAAAATGCTGTAACATTTTTCCCCCTGTATTGCTGGAAATTTTTCACCTAAGCTTGGGATCAGTTATTTTTTCGATGATTTACTGGTCCAAAACCCCTTAACTTTATGTTAATATTTTTAACCACATTCTTTTTAAAATTTCTTCTGAAACTAATTGTGTGTAGATTATAGTTCAAAAACAATGTTTTTTTTTTCAAACCGAATGTGATAATTGGCAATTTCCCTAGCAATATCCATGATTTCTATATGATTATAAGAACAAAATTTGAAATATTTCGATTAAAGAGTGCTTTACCAAAGCAGACATACATTCTGAAATACTTTCTCTCACTGTTTGGGTCCTGAAACTTGACAGGTGCCCTCATTCCAATGATTAATTATAATTTCCAAGATATTTTTCATAATAACACATTTTACTATCGCATACGGATAAATTTTTGGATATTATGCCCGTGAAACACTGTTTCCCTTTCTAAAATTGAGCGAAATGCTTATCTTATTTTCACTCGTTTCTAATCGTCCGTCCCTTGAACGAGTTTTCAATCGAGTTATCTCCCTTTGGCCGGTCGCCAATTTTGACCTGTTGAATTGACACACAGCCAGTTTACCTGGCGAGTTTTTGGTAACAATAAGCATTTCATGTTCATAATATCAGGAGGTATCATCCCTCTAAAGTAAAGTACGTTACCATTCCGTGTGTCATTTCAGTTTAAATTTATTTACTGAGAAGTGTCAGGGCTGCGGGACGTTTTTTCATCTTTGCGAATCAAATTATAAAGGAAATTCTACATTTTCCTTCTTAAAAGAAATATGTAGTGAAAGTTTGTTCCTGCCGTATCAAATGATATATTTGGTTGAGCATGGTAAATACATAAAATATCTTTACGCCGTCGATTTCGTGGCGTCATTGCCGTTGCTAAAAAATTGTCACTTATTGAACTGAAAATCACGTGACCAGAATAATAAAATCGACGCCATTATGAGATTTGCTGTCCGGCTGGAAATTTTTAGGAGGAAAAATGAGGTTGTTTTTATTTATTACCGTCCATGTTTTAATTTATGCAAACTTATCATCATTGCTATATCTCTTTCAAATAAAATACCGAAAATTAAAGTGTAATATTTTTCTTCAATGCAACGTCATTAGGGCGTGACGTCATATATCGAATGACGTCATCTGTTTGGCATGTAACGTCACAAACGTGCAGGTATCGTATTTTCTGGCACACGAAATGCAATCATTTAAAACTACCGGCAGCAAGAGGGTTCATCATTATGTAGTACAATAGTACTTATGGTAAGTCCAATGAATTGGTCACTTCATGTATAATTGATAGACGAAAGTTATCCGAGACAGGAGAAAAAACAACAACCACGAATTAAACAAATATATGAAAGTGTAAACATAGGGTTTAAATAAATAAACAAGCCTATATACTATATGTCCAGCTCCAAATCGTCAACAAGCGACAGGTTATGAAAAAACGAAACCACCAAAGATCTTTCATCAAAACTATAATAAATATTAGAAAAAACACTAAGGATCGAGCATTGACGACGGCTGAATTAGAAAAGTAAAGTAAACAAACTGAAACAACCGTTTTATATCAGTATATGGAATAATAAAATGTACAGGGGAAAAACAACCAATAATAAAGCAAACGACTAAATAATATTAGTATTGTAGGCGATGAAACCATAGCTGCATTTGATCACCATTAAGCTTACTTACACGTTAATTTATGTTATTATGCCTTACATTATATAGTAATTATTTGATTGACTATAACAGAATCACGTGTCATAGTTTAATTCCGATGTTTTTCCAAAAATTGGCAGGAGCGGTGAATAACCCCGACAAATTGAAGCCTCCATCGAACAACCCTATTATTCCCAGTAAATAACCTTTGTCGTCCCTCAATGATCATGAGTTATCTCCCTTTAAAGTATCCCGTCACTTAGCGTCAGATAAACAAAAACAAATAAGGCAGCAGACAGGTTAGAAGCCCATCAAGTGACGTAGAAACAAGATCAAACAAGGCTTGGAAATTCATCTAGTGCCGAGGATATCTCTTGTAAACGGCCCTTTTCAGGGCCCTCTATATTTTACAGAAAGAGTCTACCTTTGTTGTACAAACGTGAAATGTTAGACATAAAATAGTGTTCTAACGTAAGTGTTTTGACAATCTGTTGCAATATTTTACACTTTATTGTTTGTTCGGTATAATAAAACAGTTATGGCCCATTGAGTCGCTGAATATCCAAAACTGTCAACCCGAGTAAGGGTTGACAATTTTGGATATTCACCTCCTCAGCGGGCCATAAATGTATATTATTATATACTGGGTTAACCCCATTCCGGTGGTCAAAATGTTAATCTTCATATCCAACTGCCGGTCGAACTAGACGGAACAAAAATAATTCAAATAAATAAAATTCAGATATTTAGCTCTGCAACGATGCATACTATGTTACCCATTTGTCTAGATTTATCAGTTTAATAAATGATTGAAAATCGGCGATCACCATCCGCCATTGTTTTTCTTATTTACCTCTTTCCGGTGCAAAGGTAAACTATAATATGGAGGACAACTAGGAACACTAATGCACCCAATTTTGTGCATCAAATAACGCTAATATTCTAGTAAATAAGTACAGATCAGTAAAACATTTTTTTATTTAGGACAATTTATATTTGACAAGATGAAAAGTGTTGAAAAAGTCAAATGTGCAAGAATTTTTTTTAATGATGCAATAAAATAGTTAATTTTTTTCTTTTTTTTTACTTCTTACTGTGAAAATATTTAAAATAATTTTATTCTGATGTCAATAGGGGAAAAATGATTTCACAAATGTTCAGTTTTTGAAACATTAATTTAACTGAATACATAAAAAAATTACATGAATATTAAAAAGTTCTAAAACTGTTGTTTGTGTGTTTGAATCAGAATATCAGTTCTTGGAATAGTGTTCTGTGTTACGGTTCACTGTGCTTTACAGTGGGGACAAAAGAATGTATCCCCTCTCCTCAAAACCCTGACATCACTGCAGAATTGGAGATGTGTCCAGTGACGACAGTTATCACTGTCACATTGTGCCCATTTAACAAAAACAATTTCTGCTAATTGTCGAATCTCTGAGGGAGATTTCTTGTTAAAAACGCAGCAAGTTTCACCGTCATCATCATCGCTCAGATCACTGTCACTTAGTGAATTATCAAGACATATGGGTCCTCCTTTATCTTTGTTCAAACCAGATGTACCAAGACCTGCATTAAAATCATCCTCTGATAATTTCATCTGTTTTTCAGTTTTAACCCTCTCAGTTGAACTTTTTCTTTGTAAGGGTGCCCTCATTTTAGTATCTTTTCTTGTTTTGTTTTGTTGTTTAGTTACATTTGCAACTGCCATTGGCTCTAATTTCTTATAGGGTGGTTTAAATACTACTTTCTTTTTTGACTGATTCAGATGATCCATGTTTTTCTTATTTCCTAAATTTCCTGTTATGGTAAAGTGGTTCCTTTTCTTTTCTGTCTTTTCAACTGAGACAACAGACCTTTTTAGCAGGAATCCGGATGGAGAACTGTTTACTGTGTTTATGTTTGAAGAGTTGTTTGATATGTTCAGTTCAATTATAGATTCTGCAGTATATATTTGAATATCAGGGTGCATGTTTTCAAAGGGAACTAGCAAGGGTTGACTGTTTGATTCATCATGATCTGATAAAATATCATCTTCTTTTGGAGCTGATATTGAAACTTCAAATTGTTGTATTGTCAGAGTGGCAGATTTGCTTAATTCCTGAGAGGGAACATTTCTAAATTGATCAGGCTGATTTAAAGTGTTTTCATCATCTTGGGAAATATGGCTATGGTTCATTGTAGATTCAGTTGCTTCATCAGATGTTGCTTTGTGGTAAATAGTAGCTGGAGCAAGTTTAGTAGTGTCAACGGCTTTTGGGTTAAAAGGATATATTCCACTTTTCTTGAAAGATGATGTCAGCTGAGAGACCTTTCTGGTATGGTGAACATGACATCTGTCCAATATTAAATCTTGTGATTTTACATCCAGGGTTTCTACGCATAAACAACTGTGCCTCCCTGTTGTAACAAGCCTTTAGTGGTCCAAAGCACCCTATATCTAGTGGCTGTAAAATGTGGCTACAGTGTGGTGGAAGTATGAAAAGGATGATGTTCTTAGATTCAGCCCAATCTTGTAAAGTTAAACTCACATGGGAGCGGTGGCCATCAAACAATATCAGTAGAGGAGTGCCAGAGATATCATAAGATACATACTTGAGGAAGTGCTTTTCAAGGTAAGTTTTGAATATGTCACTGTTTGACCATCCAGTCTTAGAGCATTGACCATCAGAACCAGGCGGAGTCCCATCAAGTAGAAGAGCCCTGTCAAATTTTACACCTGGAAATACGTAATAGGGTGGAACAGCATTACCAATAGCATTGCCAGCACCAATTATAGTTACATTTGAATGTCGTGAACTATTCTATTTGGGTTATGTTCAGTTTGCAGAGCACTCTCATCAATATTGAAGATTTTTTGTGGCTGATCATGGAGATTGTTTTGGGTCATAATAGTGCCCAGCTCTTTGTAATAGTTGGAGAGTGTCTCCTTTGATGCACATCTAGCTCTCTGCATGGACAATTTCTATGGTTTACTGATAGTTAAATTTGGCCATCTTTTCATAAAGGAGTAGTACCATTTGTTACTTAATATATCCTCCTGAAGTTTTCTTTTGCCCATAAACACAGCTAAATCAGTTGCAAGATATATTACATCAATTCTAGAATAACCATAACCAATGCTGGCCATATGTGCAATGTGGTCCACCATTTTTTTCTCTGTACCCTCATCAAACAGGTAATTTGAGCATCTTCCATCCACAGAAACCAAACCAAGTGTCCTATCTCTAAGTGTGCTTTCTGGAATACCATAGTTTTTAGCAGCCTTGTAAACAGACATTCCATTTTGGACAGCATCATAGGCATTTTTCAAAGCATTTGGGTCATACTGCTTTTTCTTCATTTTGAAGATATCTGTAATAAAAATGAACACTCATAAATATTTAAAAATAATAAGTAAAAACTAAAATCTGCTTTGAAAAAATTTTTATCCAATTTTTTTTTTCTGATATATAGCTGCAATTATTTTATTTATAAATCACAATTGATTTAATCATTGTGCAAGCATTTTGTCCTTTAATCACAGTTATCTGGTCTTCATATTAATTGTTATAAATTCTAATTAAATTCAAGCAACAGAAATGGTTTCAAAAACATAAAAAAAAATGATAAGTCACTTCTTTTTAAAAACCTGAAAAAGTGTTCATTTTTGTTAATCAGGCTTTCCATAGATTTTCCAGAGTCATAAGGACGTTTTATTATCACGTGACTGTTGTTTGGGACGCCTTACAAATTGTAGACGATAAATCAAAAACAATAGATTGATTTTGGATGAATATTCAATATTTTTAGATGGCTTGAAATTTCATGACATATCAATGATTTTGGAATGGTGGAAAAAACAATATCTTGAGCTGATAAATATATTTTTACCTGTAGTGAAGACTGTTTGGCGTAATTACATCTGTTGACATACAGCGGTGAACCAGTTGTCTGTAACCTCTGACCTCCGACCCATGCACGCGCTTTCAGTTCAACGAAAACCCGGATTTTAACATTACACCGGAATCAGGTATACACCGGAAAGAGGAGAAGGCAGTATACCTTACATAATATAGTAATTATTTGATTGGCTAATACGGAATCACGTGTCATAGTTTAATTTCGATGTTTTTCCAAAAATTGGCAGGAGCGCTGAATAACCCCGACAAATTGAAGCCTCCATCGAACAACCCTATTATTCCCCGGTGAATAACCCTTGTCGTACCTCAATGATCACGAGTTAACTCCCTTTGAAGAATGACGACACATTAAAACGTCAGATAAACAAAAACAAATATTCCACTGTACAAGGTTCGCGTTTTAGTCATTCTGATGATAATGCTTTGAACCAGTTGCTTGAAGATAAGGATGCTCAAAATGACAACGGCCAAGTAAGAAGCCCATCAAGTAACGAGGAAACACGATCAAACAAGGCTTGAAAATTCATCTTGTGCCGAGGATATCTTTCGTAAACGGTCCTTTTCAGGGCCATCAATATTTTACAGAAAGAGTCTACCTTTTTTGTACATACCAGAAATTCTAAAACACAAAATAATTTTCGAACGTAAGTGTTTTGACAATCTTTTACTATCGTATTTCATATGATAACGATTCATCAGTTATGCTCAAGACAAAATGTTTAAAAACCTTTAACCAAAACCAAAAATTTTGAAGAGCTGGTTAAAATATTCTAAAATTTACAATATTTTACACTTAATAGTTTGTTCGGTATAATAAAACAGTTATGGCCTGTTAAAGCCCTCGTGGAATAACCCTTACTCGGATTGACAGTTTTGGATATTCACCTCCTTAGCGGGCCGTATATCAATACACTTGTGACTTGAATTATGTTTTTGCTTACTAAATTTGAATATGGATACTAGTAGATTGAAGCCAGGATCCTTTTTTTCAAGTTTCCTCTTTAAATTGTCTCTTTCATGTCAGAAATATAACATTCAACAGTCGGAAAGCTGACCCCGGTTTGGCCCCATTTCTAAAAACAACAATGGAAGTCATGAGACTACCATACTTGGGCATTTTTTTTTTTCATTTTTTGTTCAACTGAAACGAGTCGGTTTCATTCAAAAAGTCATATCAAATGAAGCCAAAGCGTGTTGTACGTTATAAATGACAACTGCGTATATTTTTAAGCAGTTCTTATATAAAAATTGACTTGATAAAACGTACTGAATTAGAATACGAAGCCTTCAAACCCGAGCTCGTCACCCGTCGAGGCAATTTTTTTCAACAAAGAAGTTGAAATTTCTTTTTTAACTTCTGGGCAACCTATGCTGAATTTGAATTATGTGATGAGACTTTTTATGAACTGGCTTTTGTCAAATTTGTGCCACTTAATACGCTGTAATACGCACATGTGCCACTTCAATGTGTCAAAATTTCTGACGAAGCGGTTGCGATAGTAATTTACGAGTTACGTCCCTTTTTTGACACTTCAAACAAATTAGAAGAATTATTACTTCGCGCCATATGCTGTTATTTACAAGTGATCATAATTAAAATTATTAATTACCTTTTTACTAAATACAATTGATTATATTTTTATATTTCAAATATGTGTAAAACATTTTAATAGGTAAAAATATTATATCATTTTCAAAATATAGTTCCTGGATTGAAATTGGGCTTTGTTGTTACTCTGGATCACAAGATATTATACCATGAGATCCTTTTATATTTTGTTATATATGTTTACTGCGGTAACCACATAATACAAACACATAAATACATTTCTACTGCATAAAGGCCAATTAAGGCTAGCCAAAATATGCAAAAATACTGGATCTAAACAGGGTTTAAATGTCAAATCTAAAGTTGAATTCCCTTGCAATATATGTGTAAAACATTTTAATAGGTAAATATATTATATCATTTTCAAAATATAGTTCCTGGACTGAAATTGGGCTTTGTTGTTACTCTGGATCATAAGATATTATACCATGAGATCCTTTAATATTTTGTTATATATGTTTACTGCGGTAACCACATAATACAAACACATAAATACATTTCTACTGCATAAAGGCCAAGGCTAGCCAAAATATGCAAAAATATTAGATCTAAACAGGGTTAAAATGTCAAATCTAAGTTGAATTCCCTTGCAATATGTTTTATATACTTGAAAGAAATAATAATCAAAGCTATCTCAATGTAAATATGTGTTTGCTTTTGTGTGTTTGTTTATTAATTCAACTAAAGTAAATAACTATAAACATGTATAAATATTGTCTCATTCATACAGGTTCTACTAAATGGACCCAAATTGTAAAAAAAGAAACATGAACTAATGGATAATAATTTAAATGGTAAACAATGAACTTGTGAATAAATTATATTGAGAAAGATTCGTTGTCATAATTTTTCTTCTGTTTGAAAAAAAATAACTAGGCCCATTTCAGTGCTGTTTTTGAGTGATAAGTCAATAATTATTTTTTTTTAACAGAAATAGGTCACACTTTATGTTATTATGCATTCAATAAGAGTGATTAAAATGCAAGTCTGATACAGATTGCTTTAAGTTCAAAAGGAGGACAAAACTTTAATGTTTCCATTGTACATGTAATATTTGTATTTACTTTCAACTTTTACAGCAGTCCTTCATCACAAAATATAGAATATTTACATCACGAGTGTCTGAAAGATTTGTTCCATTCATCTGGATTTTAGCTTGTGCACAAACAGTATACAATTACCTTACCTTTTTGTTTCAGTTAACGTCAAACATTTAACTAAAAGAGAATAATTTATCCAGTCAAATTCACAGCATTCTCCATTGCCTTTTGAAACACACTAAATGTTGTGTACATTTGGTTCACATGCATGTTGACATCGATGTGTGAGACAAAAAAACTACAATGTCAAAAAATGTCTTTCCTTCGGAATTTAGTTCAAACGGGGTTTCATAAGGAGTGACAGATCTTAAGACTTTAAATAGTTGTTTTCCTTTGAGATACGTATGTTTTTATACTTCTGTAGAATTTATGTAATGTAAGTTTATCTGTGAAAATAATAGAAAAAAAACGAACAGACAATTCACATAATTTTCAACGTATTTGTTTTAGGATGGCCAATTTGAATTATATTTTCTATTATAATAAGACACATGCTTAAGACATAAATTTCTGACTCCAACGGGAAGTAAGAAACAGAAAACAGAAAACTTCTAAATTGGCGCCAATTTCATTTTTCCGCGAAAATAACGCAGCTTTAGAATGGCGGGTTTTTTTTATCAGTCCCATTGTTGTCTTTAGAAAGTAGCAACAACGGCCGTTTCTAAGGGCCTGCCTTCCGCACTGCAATATGTATACATTAATAATTTAATTTTGGATGTAACGCGTCTTCCGATTGGCTGACGTTGTTTTGTTTATCAGCTCATAGACATAATTTTGTCATGTGACCTTGACGTCATCAACGTTTTTTCATGATTTACACCGGTTTAAAATGGAATTAAGAATTAAATTATAAGAAATGACTGTAATATTTTTTCTGTCTATTCGAAATAACATAAAAAAATGTGGTGCACACTTTAAAATAACACGCTACGCGGGTTATTCAGTGTGCACCACATTTTTGATGTTATTTCTTCATAGACAGAAAAAATATTACAGTCATTCCTTAAATATATTCATATAGCTTTCATAATATATTTTCAATAAAGAATGAACAATATTTTTGTGAGAAAGAACCCACAGAAATTTAGATTTTTGGCAACAGCAAAATTAAGTCTTAATTACAGCATGTAATACAGCTCATAATGATGGTTTTCTCTTGTTATATATGTACAAATAAGTATGAAAACATAAAGTCAATTATAACACAAACAAAACAACAAATATACAAAACATAATATCAGAAAATATATAACATGTATAGGGATGTGGATAAGGTTCAAAAAGTGAGACTAAATTAGGTAATACCAAGGTTTTTATAATAAAACTAGTATTGGAGGCCAAGGTTCCCGGCAGATATTGGCCACGTGAAAAGGGTTATTTTTAAAATATTTATTCTTCCTAGCATTAGAAATTCTATGAGATGATTTACGAGTCTTGTAAAATTTACTTGGTTTTTCACATAGTTTTGTTCTATGAATATAGAATTTTGTCAAGAGTACTATTCAGTCGGAAAGCAAGCCCTCAGAAACGACCGTTGTTGCTACTTTCTCAAGACAACAATGGGACTGATAGTAAAGCCCGCCATTCTGAAACTGCGTTAATTTCGCGGAAAAAATAAATTGGCGGCAATTTGGAAAATTTTTTATTTTCCGTTTCTTACTTGCCATTGAGTAAGACATATGTCTTTCTATCTTTTAAGCATGTATCTTATTATTAAAGAAAATAATACCTTAATTAATCTAAATTGGTCGTCCTTTAAAAAATACATTAAAAAAGTATGCGAAATTGTCTTATTTTTTCTTCTTTTTTTCACAGATAAACAAAGATTATATAATCTATAAAAAGTAATACGTATCTTAAAGTTAAAAAAATATTTCAAGACTAACGTTCTGTCACCCCTTAGGAAACCCCATTTGAACTAAATTCCGAAAGAAAGACATTTTTTGACATTGTAGATTTTCGGTCCTACACATCGATGTCAACATGCATCTGAACAGAATGTACACATATTTAGTGTGTTTGTTTGAAAGTGGGAGCGTAGCTATAATCCGACACCCCAAAATTCCGACAGTCCAGTAGTCCGACAGACCGATAGTCCGACGGTCCGATAATCCGACAGCCCGTTAATCCGACAGTCCGATGGTCCGACACGAAGCCGTGTTGCTGCAAAGGATATGGATCTCGTCTTCATATAAGAGGGGCCTGGTGCGGGGGTCTCATCACGATTCACGAGTTGATTTTTTTGTCACTCACGATTCACGGATCATGAAAATATAAAAAAAAAATAAATCTGTAGAAAAACGGATCACGATAGCGAAAATGCGCCGATCACGAAGAACGAAAATAACCCATCAGGCCCCTCATATAAGCTTATTGGCATACTGCCGAAACGCGAGCCGTGTTTAAAATTTTAAAAAGTGAAATGCGTTAAAATGGTATAAAAATTAAATCCTATACTATTTGAAAAATTAGGGAGCTACCGTTTGATTTTTAGGAGAAAGGAGGGGGTAGGATGAATAAAGTGAAAAATGAAAAGGCAGGACAGATATTACAACTAGAAAAAATACAGGAAAAAATTATTCTTCCTAGCCCCAACCTCCATAAAAATCAAATGGTACCTTAATATATTCATCATGTCGATGTTGATAACGAGAATGTCTGTTAACATACATTTTGTACATGCGCATGCACGTGCATGTATAACGTATAATGTGGTTGAATGTGATATGTCGCATTTATTAGATGTATTCTTCTTATATCTGAGGGCGTTCGCCCCGAAGATATGAGACGACTACATCAGATTGAATTACATAGAAACAATAACTATTTTTTTTTATCTTTTTTCTTGTTCTTAAAAGAGCAACAAGTTTTGATAAAATAGGAATAGTGTCATTATCTCAAATTTTCAAGATGCAATAACACTTTCAGAAGATGTTTCATATTTCATGATTTGAAATGAAATCTTAATAAATTGCGTCAATTTTTCTGTCATCAAAATAATACCTTATCACTGCTTTTGCATGGCAATATAAATCGCTGTACTTCCAATGGAAAAAATATATAATAATAGCAATTCTCTAACCAAAACATGATTTAAGATTTACTCAACACAAAAAACGTTTTCAGAATGTCAATTTATTATGAAACAATGACAAAAATCGAGTTTTGGTTAGTGTATTGCTATAAATATTTATTTTTTTCATTGTTTCATAAAGAAACAAAACCAAACGTGTAGGGTGCGAACGGATTTTTTGGTGTGTAAGTGTAGGGTGCGAAAGTTCATCCGGTTCGTATGGGATCAGTGCGGCCCTGTACAAGACGTCATACCGACTGATTTGATAATTTTCTGCGTGAAAAAATATATCAATTTACAAACGTTCCATGTCTATATAGGCATATATTTCAGAGACAAGTGACCGCTCGTCGGACTATCGAGCTGTCGGATTATAGGACTGTCGGACTACAGGACTGTCGGATTATGGGACTGTCGGATTATAGGTCTGACCCCGTTTGAAAAGCAATGGCGAGTTCAGCTGTGAATTTGACTGGATTAATTACTATTCTCTTTAAGTGAAATGTTTGACGTTAACTAAAACAATAAGGTAAGAAAATTTTATACTGTCTGTGCACAACCTTGAATTTAAGATGACTAGAATAACTCATTCATTGTTTTAAAATATTAGTTTTTTGTGCTGAAGGAATCCTGCAAAAGTAAATTTATGCAAATATTACATGTACAATGGAAACATAAAAGTCTTGTCCTTTGAACTTAAACAATCTCTTTATAGACTTGCATTTTAATCACTCTTATTCATTTAGCATTTTCATAAATACATGTGATCTTCAATATAATTATAATATTAACTTAGCACTCAGAAACTGCTCTGAAATACTTTTAATATGCATAGTTATATATTTTTTTAAATAGAAGAAGAAAATATGAGATCAAATCTTTCTCCTTGTTATTCATTCGCAAGTTCATGATTATTAACCATTTCAATTGGTTTAGGCTTTTTTTTATAATTTTAGTCCATTCAGTAGAACTTGCAAAAAATTGTTATATTTTAATAGTTTAATTATACAAAGTCAGATTGCAAACCAATTTCCTTTTATTTCATATTATGAAGAATTTACATTGAGAACACTTTGATTATTATTTTTTTCAAATGTATATAAAAAAGGTAGGATCAGGTAGATATCTATCAGTATTGAAAGGGAATTCATTTTAACCCTGTCTAGATCCAGTATTCATGCATATTTTGGCTAGCCCTGGTCTTTAAGTAGTAGAAATGTATTTCTGTGTTGATAATGTTTGGTTACAGCAAGAAAAATATTTACCAAAATATTAAAGTAACTCTAGATCTTGGAATAATATATTATGGCACAGAGTAACATTGACTAAAATATTTAAGCCCTATTTCAGTTCTGAAACTGTTTAAAAATGATAAAATGTGTTTACCTAATTGTTTTACATATGTCTGTAGCATCAAAATATATTTAGTAAAAAGATAATTTTAATAATATTCACCTCTGAATAACAGCATAAAATGCAAATATATATATAATAGTAGAAATAAGTTTGTTCATGAAAAGTGTCAACAAAGGGACGTAACTCGTAAATTACTATCGGCACCGCTTCGTCAGAAATTTCGACACATCGAAGTGGCACATTTGCGTATTACAGCGTATTAAGTGGCACAAATTTGACACAGCCAGTTCAAAAAAAGCCTCATCACATATTTTAAATTCAGCATATCGTATTCTAATTCAGTACGCTTAATCAAAACAATTTGTATGTTAGAACTTCTAGAAAGTATACACGATTGGCATTTATAACGTACAGCATGCTTTGAACTCATTTGATATGACTTTTCGGAGGAAACAGACTCGTTGCAGTTGAAGAAAAAAATGACAAAAAAATTACCAAATGTGGTAGTCACATGACTTCCATTGTTGCTTTAAGAAATGGGGTCAAACCGGGGTCAGCTTTCCGACTGCATTAACTTTTTAAATTCATTATTTCCTGTTTTTCCTAGATTTCCAAATAAGATGATATCCATGTTTAATGGAATTATTATTTGTGTTTATTATAAATCCAACCACTGAGTTTCCTTCACAAATCCATTTATCCTATTTTAATTTTGAAAAAAATAATCATTTGTCCCTAAGATTCTGTGTAGACATGACACGATTTTCAATTTGTGTTTCAAAATGTTTATTTATACTTAACTTTCCCCAAAATACATCGATAGCAATATAAGTGTCAAATATTTGGTAAAATATGTATTTTAATGAGATTTTAATGCAACGATTTATCGACCTGTCAAATATGCATATTTGCATCCCGGAAGTCACTCAGAACGAGGCTACTACGTCAGTGGTTCCTTTCATTCATATTGACATATGGGTACAACGCAAATTTAGTTTCGATTATTATCCAATATTACGCATGACAGTGATAAACAATGATTATATGTGATGCCTATGGATTCAACAATATAATTAAAAAGCATATTGACATGATATTTTCTGTTTTCGAATGACACGCGCACTTAGAAGGTGTAAAGATGGGACTTTTTAACAAGCCCAAACTACACTTCTTTCCGCCCACTTACATAAGGAATCCAGATTTGGGGTCTCGGGTGCCATGCCATGAGTTCATCATAGGTCACAGGTGTACGTTACAGGTGATTGAGTATCGCAATTTCAGGTCTCGTTTGAAGTTGCAAGCTTCAGGTGTCACGCCACATGGGGGATTGATAGTTATTACGCAATATTACTTCACAAGCTCTTTGTGAACATCCTGAATGTTGGTTTTGCCGAGGGCACAGGTGAGATTGGAATATATTATTGTTACAGTATTACAGGTACAACTACCTGATGTCTAATGAAAACCTGTAGTACGACCATACAATACCCTATGCACCACCAATATTAAATACCCTAACCAGTATTGATAACTAATTATAGACAACCTGTATATAAATCTTATTTTATTGCTTGTAAGAATATGCAGATATAAAAGGTTTATAACAGATGCCTTTTAATTGACTTCTTGAGATGGAAAAGTAATATTCCTGTATGCTTGCAATTCTATAACTTCATAAGAAATTTTAGGCAATTGCATAAAAGCAAACAAGGAATTGATACGAGAATGTGAATCATATAAGTCTTATACATTCTTATATTGAACATCGAACATAGTTATTGACAACTATCTAGTTGGTAAAGATTCAGATGATGAAAACATGTCTTTTAAAACGGAAACTTAATAATAAATGAAAAAGTGACGTTTGAACCAATTATTTGGTATAACCGTAAAGCCACCAACAATGAGAAAACCCTATATCGTATATTCGGCTATAAAAGTTCTCAACATGAAAATGTGAAACAATTTTAACGAGAAAACTAACTTATATATAACAAAATAATTTCCGCAGAAAACATTTGACAGACAACCACTGATCTACATGCTCCTGATTTAAGACAGTCACATTCAAAATGTGTCGGGGTATATGTATGTGAGCCCCAAAAAAAAGATATTAGTCTTACAGTAGTACATAACTATAAAAACAGTCTAGTTCAAAAGATCGGTACGAAGTACAGAAACCACTAACGTAAAACAATAGAGATAACGCACAAATACAACTAATACATAACTCATGTTCTCGAAGACTGAAGTATGTTACATGTAAACATTTTCATGCTCAGTCCGATTGAAAATTTAACATTATGTGTTGTGAATATTTTCCTGGACGCAATACACAAATTGATTGCTATAAAATGATATTTGGAAGAGCGGTCCCTAAAACACCGCAAAGGACCTATATGTGAATTTGAATTTACTTTGTGTAATTCCTTAAATTTGAAGTTACATTTATAAGGGTTTGGATGGAATTGCATACTTTAGAAGTGTAATATAACTGTATTAATTATTTCAACATAACACTATAGTATTTTTTCTTTGAAATGTATGGTTTTAAAAGGTAAATAACATAATTCGTGACTTAATCACAATACAGGTGACTTCTTACCTTTCACCTGGTCAAGTATGCTATAGGTGTCAAAATTTAATAACTAACAGCCTCAATAAATGTTTTGTGTTGTTTAATTTTATACATAAGGTGGGACGTAAATAAAATATTGAATTGAATTGTTTACATAAAAGGGAAAGTAATAAAATTGTTAATTGAATATCCTAATGCAGAAAAGTGTGATAAAGGATTTGTCACTATAGAAATCCTTGGCGTGATGTATGGTTTCCAACAAAAAATATTATAAGCATAACTTTTGGTGATAGTTTATACCTATTTAAAGTCTCTACGTCTACAAAACAAAATAAAAAAATGTATCCTTTGTGAACGTCTTATTTGACTTTTACAATCGTTTTTTTTTCTTTTTTCTTTCTGCTTCTGGCGCACAATTAATTATAACATTACCGTAACAGAGAGAAAAAAGAACAATTTGATCAGCAATAATTATAAAATTTATATTTTCAATCATGATTAAAAGCAGTTTTATTTAAATAAAAAGAAATGAGGAAAGCGGTTTATTAAATTTATTCGTCAGACAAACCCATATGTATGGTAACAATCCGATCGGTATTGTCTGAAAAATCGTCGTTGTTGGACTTTTCGCATGAAGAATTAATATCCTTTTTGGTTATTTTCCACACACAATGGCTCAAATTGATGAGGTCAATTGTCTTTGTAGTTTGTCAGTAATCGGAAAAGTGCTGTCAATACCGTGTATCCACATCGTACAGTTAGAGACATTTTCCCAGCTTGTAACCACTGACGTAAGCACGATCACGTGATCGTTACCTAATTAAAAATCATTCATTATGACAAGCGCTGGATTCTTTGACCTAAAAAATGCCAATTGATCAGGTTTCGACCAGCAAAATTGTACAAAACATGTTTTAAGACTAATATTTATTAATTTATTAAAAAAAAAAAAAAAATCGTGTCACGTCTCCTTTAATATATATGAAGTTTTTAGCTTTTTCTGGTGTACAAAGACATATTTTGTACTTTTTTTTCAATCAAAACTATTATTCAATCTTAAGGACCATTTATCTTCACAGTGAAGTCTAGTTCTTTTTTCCTAATAAAACAATATACATATCTTTCGAGCCTTTGTTTGATAAAAAAATCTTCTTATGTTATTTGAAAGAATTGGTTCTTTGAGTTTTACAAAGATTGTCTTAAGACAGATTTTTCTTGAGAGATTTGTTTATATGACTTAAGTGTTGATATTACCCCATTATTCGCAAGATAGATAAATATTTTGGCATTGTTCAAAAGACATTAATTTTCCCTCATTATCTAGAGGGTCATGTATCAACAATATCCCTATATATACACAGTCTTTAGAGAAAACAGATGTGTTTCCTATTTAAATTTTTTTTATATCTATTAGTTGGACTTAATGATATTAAACTTTCAATATTGATATTTTCTATGTTTTCTACTGGCTTTTTTTTTTTAATAATAATCCATATTAGTTTCAGTCCTGAAATATATTTTTCAATATCTAGCATTTTCAGCCACCCTCAGTAGTTATATACTGCCTGTCCCAGAACAAAAGAATTTTTTTTACAGAACAAAAGAATCCACTTTGAATCCACCCTTATATTTTCCAGAACAAAAAAATCCACCCTATTTTTCCAGAACAAAAGAATCCACCTTAAATCCACGTTGAAGGTTGAATGAACGTAATCCACCCTGAATGTTGATGTATAAAATCCACCCTCATTTAAAACATACACAAAATGCATACTTCTTTACGCGGCCACGTCCACTCTGTGTTGTTAGATGTATTTCTATTTGTATCCATCTGATGAGTTAAACTTTTTTGAACTGATTTTTATAGTTTGTTCTTTTGTACTATTATCTCTTAGAAGATTATAATTTGAACAAAGTTATTTGATGTTTAACAGAAGTACCTGCAATGATGATAGATAAATGTATGTTGGCATTCATTAAATGTTAGGTAATATTTCTTATGATAAGTGGATGTTATTGACACTCTTTTATAACTTTTAACATATGATAAAAAAAAACAATGATATATTTACCTACACAAACTATGAATGCAATATTTCAATGATTTAACTATTGATGTATTGATTCTTCAGTGGCTCTATTTATATTTTGTCTTATAGATTGTAAGTATTTCAATTGATCCATTGTTAGAGTCACTCCTTTGATTGTTGGTTGGTTATTGAGCAGCTGTCTAATGTCTAGAAGAATATTATCATATTTGCAGACGGTCACAAAAAATTCACCAGAAAGTCTAAAGATCTCTAAACAATTGCATGTAACTTCATATGGTGACATTAAAACTTGGTAGATTATGAGCATCTATGCTATTAGATGAATTAGGTAGAGATTTTTCAAAGTTATATAAATTAGAAACAGTAACAGTAGATGCTATCAGTACAAATATAGATATGGCACTAATCCATTTTAATATATTTATATGAATGTTGTAGTGTTGATAGAGGTTAGATAACTTGAAGATAAAGATTAGTCTTAAAATCTTGCATTTTCAGGTATATATTCTATAGAATTTATGTGAGGAAGTGACACGTTGCATTGGTAGAAATTTGTGAAATGATTTACTTTTACAAGTGAAATCTATTATATATGAGTAATTTATGAGTGGATTAAAGAATATATAAAAAAGAAGATGTGGTATGATTGCCAATGAGACAACTCTCTACAAGAGACCAAATGACACAGAAATTAACAACTATAGGTCATCGAACGGCCTTCAACAATGAGCAAGGCCCATACCGCAAAGTCAACTTTAAAAGGCCTCGAAATGTAAAACAATTCAAACGAGAAAACTAACGGCCTAATTTATGTACAAATAAAAAAAAAAATGAACGAAAAACAAATATGTAACACATCAACAAACGACAACCACAGCATTGCAGGCTTTTGGCTTAGGACAGGCACATATATACATCATGTGGCGGGGTTAAACATGTTAGCGGGATCCCAACCCTCCTCCTAACCTGGGACAGTGGTGTAACAGTACAACATAAGAACAAACTATAAAAATCAGTTGAAAAAGCTTAACTCATCAGATGGATACAAATAGAAATACATCTAACAACACAGAGTGGACGTGGCCGCGTAAAGAAGTATGCATTTTGTGTATGTTTTAAATGAGGGTGGATTTTATACATTAACATTCAGGGTGGATTACGTTCATTCAACCTTCAACGAGGATTTAAGATGGATTCTTTTGTTCTGGAAAAATAGGGTGGATTTAGGGTGGATTCTTTTGTTCTGGAAAATATAACGGTGGATTCAAAGTGGATTCTTTTGTTCTGTAAAAAAAATTCTTTTGTTCTGGGACAGGCAGTTTATAACTACTACCCTCCCAACAATTTATGATCCAGACATAATATTTCTCTTTTAATCTTCCCAAACAAATGAATAAATGATTCTAATAAGTTGTTTAAGAGTATTATAGAATGATGCTTGTAATGTTAAAACAGATGATTTAATTTTGAAATAAGTGATGATTGTTATTTTCCAACTGGAGTTGATCAAGTTTTCAGTATATCTTCAATTTCCTTTATTTTTGGATACTTATCTTGTAAGTTGAGAGAAAAGTTTATACCCAGTGTAAACCTACTGGAACCCCATCTTAATCTCCACTTTACACACATTGTGCCTTGAATATATTTTTTTACCTATCCACACCACCTTTTTTTTGTCCAAGTTTATATGGAGGCAGACATTTCAGCATATTTATGTAGTAAGCGGAGAGATGCATCCAGAGATTTTGGTGTACCGTCAAGTATTATATAATTATTGAAGAACAGATAGTGATAGTTCTATCTCAAGAAGTTTTGGACAGCTCTATTTAAGAAATAATTCATGGGGCTTGAATATATCGTGATTTTACCACGGGTTGGCGCTTTATGCTAAGTATTTTACCCTGAGCAATAGCGAGGGGTAAAATATCGGCATAAAGGGACAACCCGTGATAAAATCACGATATATTCAAGCCCCATGAATTATTTCGATTCTAATAGAACAAATACAGCAATTCTTTTAGATCGAAGCGCTCTAGGTGAAGGCAAATATTTGCCGTTCCCATAAACAAACGCACTATTCAATTGATATAAAAGAATGGAGCAAACTGAATGAGTGACATGCTTAAACTATTTACAATAATGTATTTAAATAGGTTTGGATGAATTTAAATAAGAATTTTATTTATATGTCTAATATGTATAAAAAAATGGATTATAACACATTTTAGCATCGTTTGTTTACGTTTCCTTGTCGGTTTCACAAGCGTGTATTTTCCCGTAAACTCCTCATATTCT
Organism: Mytilus coruscus; assembly: GCA_017311375.1. NCBI lineage: Eukaryota > Metazoa > Mollusca > Bivalvia > Mytilida > Mytilidae > Mytilus > Mytilus coruscus. The sequence goes on from CM029607.1 coordinate 53,798,081, forward strand.
TACGTCATCGTTGTATGACGTCGTGTAGTTCATTCATAAAAAAGCAAATGACGTGGGAGTACGATCGGAACAGCCGAAACAATATATTCATATTTTACCACGGGTGTGTACTCAAAGCGTATGAAGAACGTCATGTTAGAATTATTTTTAAACCATTGTCGTGACGTCAATCTATTCTTTTCTGGTGGGTTCTTTTTCTAGAATCAACAACGCTTGCTAAATCTGTCGCTGAAATGGACTCACCAAATTATATTCAATTGTTTCCTTTGTGCCTAAGTCTAGGTTAGTCTATGAAAAGGTATATACTATGAAATTTAGAGCGAGGGGCTTGCCCCGAGCTCTTAATTTCATAGTATATACCTTTTCATAGACTATCCCATTTAGCACATATTTACAACTCGAGTAATCTTTTAATTGGTTTATTGATAGTTTATTTTGGCTGACTACTTGTCAGTATCACAGGCGTTTGTAAAACGGAGCTCATTAACGAAGTTTTGTAAATCTACTCACTATAGTACCACTAGTATCATTGTAAATTATGTGATTTCAAAAGGCCCTTGACTCCAGAATGAAAAGATAGTAGCTGCTGGTGTAAGTATGTTTATTGAGATAAAGCGGTGGTTTACTATACATGTACTTCTAATACATGGTAAGATGACAAAATAAATTGACCAAAAGCAGGCGATAATTAAATTGCAGTGGAAGCTTTACGTGTCTTGAAAACATTTTTCAATTTCACAGTAAAACAAAAGCTATAATAAATTTAAAACATATAGATAGTATGCAGTGGCGGATCCAAAGGGGGTTGTTTCCGGGGGTTGGAAAACCCCCTTTTTTGAACGATCAATACTTTTAAATGGGACATATGGTTGGAACCCCTTTTAAAATGAATGGATCCGCCCCTGGTATGTCCCCATAGATAGTCTAGTGGATAGTCATTAAAAAGCCAATAGATCAAAGATACTAGGGTTTATTTTTTTTTTTTATTTCAAAGTGAAAACTAAAAGATTTATCAGAACATATGTATATATATATATATATAGGTGGCACATTCTCTTCAGACATTATCACGGTTTTTCAATTCAAGACATCGTCCTGAAGATGCACGAGATATTTGCCACTGGACATTTAGCAACCAATTATCAATCAGTCAATTCATGACGAAAGAGATCAAGTTTCCTTAATTTCCCTTCACAAGGCTTCACAGTACACACTTTTTGTGTACAAAGTAATTGCATGGATGATAAATGACTCCCATAAATTATCACAATTTTAAGATGGCGTTGTATATGGTTTACATTTATAAATTTTGACTTGGATGGAGAGTTGTCTCATTGGCACTCATACCACATCTTCTTATATCTTTGTACTCTAATCAAGGTATAAAGAACCATGTGTGTTTCTCATTATTTATTATTTATTATTTAAATGAAAGAAACTTGTAATCGTCAAAAACATTATTTAGATCCAAAGATTTTAATAACAGGATATTCAAAAATCAATATGAAAACTAATTACAAACTATTTAATTTAATTTGGAACACAGCATTTTATTTCAAAATAGCCAGTGGCAATTTTTGTTTTAATATCTTGATTACGATACAATGAAATCTTACCCTTGTGGTCATTCATGCGAAGTTACTTAGTAAACGGGAAAAGTATGTACTATGAAAATTAGAAGGCAAATTCAAGCAATTTGATTGGACGAGAAGTTGTAAGTATGTGCTAATTTCATTAAGTTTGAATTGGCGAATTTACAGATTTCTGTTCACTAATGGAATTAATTTAAAAACTTACCTTTAAAGTTTGTAATTTTTATATGCCTTCAATGGGAATCGAACCCCTCTTTGAAATCTGTTACTAGTATGTGTGACTGACATCAACACATAGACGAAACCTCTCGGCTACCAATGGGTTGCAATGCAGATGTCTGTTATATTCATATATATTCACACAGGGCTTGTACCTTTATATATACATAATATGCAATCGTTTAGTATAAGTTGGTAGTCACAAGGTTAGCATGGTTAAGATCGATGAATTAAAGAGTCAAGTTAAAGGTAGAAAGAAACTTGTCGGTTTAGGTTCGAATCCCTGTATTCTCTTTTCTATTTTTCTTATTTTGCATGTTATTGTGGATAATTTTGTAATAATAGCGGGTTTTACCGTTTATTTTTGGATTATTATTGGCTATTTCACATATTTGCAGTTTTTTTTAACGAAAAGCAATACATTCAATTTGTCCATTTTTGTTTTATAAAATATATTATGTTTTCATCTGTTTTACTACATAGTTTTACAAATGTTTATTCGCAAATTCCTATGCGAGTATATCGTGATGAGCCTATAATTAGGCTTCTTGCTAGACATTTCGGTAAAATACTTATTATATATACTTAGAAGTTCGAATATGTCTTATTTTGTAAACACGGATAATTTCAGATGCCTGATAAAGACAGACGTGTTGTGTTATATTTGCATTTTTCTAACCAATAAATTGTGAACTTAAAATTTATTAATGCATCGTTGAACATGATTTCATGATTATTTAAACTCACTGACAATACCTTCTAACTAAGAAAAGGCTTTAATTTTGAAAAGACATTAACACAATAGTTTAAGTTATAGATACAATGGATAAGCGTTGATATTGTATCTATAATACACATACAGGTAGTTATTTATTTAATTAATTAATTTTATTTGATTAATTCATTTAATTTATTTTATCAATCTTAATAATTTTTTTTATTTATTCGTTTATCTATTTGTTTCTTAACTATTTTCATGTATTTGCATTCTTTTTTTTCTTTCTTTCTTTCTTTCTTTTAAAAATGTTTGTCTATTTTATCAATTTAATGCAATCTAGTATATTATTTCAAACAAAATATCCTGAAATTTCGTTGGTCCTTTTATGATTAATTAACGGTTAGTATTGTTTATTCTTAGAATTTGTTATTTTCATTATTTTTGTTTATAAGTATAATAAATTGTTATTATTAGCCCAATTGTTTTTCGAAATATTAAGGACTCTCTTCCCCGTAGCTGTAGTTGGCAAAACCTTTCGGAATTTTGTGTCTTCAATGCTCTTCAACTTCGTACTTTTTTTGGCCTTTTTAACTTTTTTCGATCGTCACTCATAGGTCTTTTGTAACGCGCGTCTGGCGTACAAAATTTGAAGCCTTGTATCTATGACGAGTTTATCCTATAATGTTCTACGAATTCCAATTTCTTACAGATCTTGTATAACAGTTTGTTTTCTTATCTTCTTGTCATTTACCATTCAATTTTCCAAGTAAACTGGTTTACACTAATCATTTTAAACATAAATGCTAACTAATCGGAAATGGAGTCTAATTTCCTTTATGTTTTACTTTATTACCATTATTCTTCATAACATTAAAGGCTAGAACAGGAAATTTCAAGTAGACATCATTAATGTTAAAGGAAATTAAATGGCGTACATCGGAATAAGTCTCTGCAATTACAGATTGATTAAATTGAACAGATAAATTTGAAATATCAGTATGATGAAACATAATGCAGCAATTACATGTATCACACATTTCCAATAATCTATGGTACAGTTATATCAATACTAAATATAGGCATACCATCTAACTATCTATAATGCAGCAATTACATGTATCACACATTACCGATAATCTATGGTACAATTATATCAATAATATATATAGGCATACCATCTAACTATCTGGAAAATGATCGGTCTGTAACATTAACGGAACCAATTTTTCTGCACCAGATTCGACAATAAATGTCTCTTCAGTGATGCTCGAGGTCAAAATATTTGAAAATCCAAAGCTTATTAAACAAGTTAAGAGCTCATAGACCAAAACGGACAAAAATTATAGCAAATGCCTGGCAAGGAATCCCTTTGTATGAGGGATATATTTTTTGATTTAAATAATTTCCAAAATTTTGTAACAGTAAATTTTAATAACACAATATCCATATTTTCAAGCCAATGCCCAAGTACTGGCTACTGGTCTGGGGACTAACAGTCAATCAGCAAGGATATCGACCCAGAGGTTTTCTATAGTTTGAAAGACCTCGTTAAATGAGTGAGCTTGGAAGCTAGACATCATCTATATACTATCCTCTACATATAGTATCATTTGGCAGAACATTTGACTTTTCAGTATCTGATTAATTTAGATGTCTTTATAAAATTAAGAGCCGTCATAGACCTTATTACTATATTTTAATATTCTGTCAATATCGGGAATTTATGAAAACTAATGGTTGCTATTTGAAATGTATATTCATATGGGCTTTAACATATGATAATTAATTCTCATTCAATAATCATTTTAAAACTACAAACAAAATTGTGTTTCGGTGTGACTCTTAACTCTTAGGAGAACAACCATTTATAAAGTTTTTACTGCAATACTATCTTGTATACTGATGTACATACGAACATGCTACACGGTTTTCATGCATTCGTTTTGTAATATAATTGACCAGTTTAAAACATAAAAGAATCTCCCTCTAACAGCATATATTATATACAGATACCACATGAATAAACTAACAGACTGGAAACATCGATGATTAATGAAGTTCATCTCAGTAAAATGAAATTAGCGAGGAAAGAAAATACATCTTGAAAGACTACCTGTACCTGAGAGAGCTTTAGCTGTAAAATACCTAAGAGTTACCGTCAGCTCAAACTTAAACAGGAGTACCTATTTACATACCATCTGTTAAAAAGCAAATAAAACTATCAGGTTCCTAAAAAGAAATTTAAACATCAACAGACAGCTAAAAGAAAATGCATACAAGTCATTGGTAAGACCAACATTAGAATATGGAAGTGTGGTATGGAACTCTCATCAACAAAACACCAAGAAAAGATTTGAGACGGTACAAAGCAGATGTACTAGTTATGTCATGGACAAATACCGTAGTATATCATCAGTTGATGTCATGATTTAACAATAAGAATAAAAACGATCAACAACAAGGATTCGTATGAGGTACATAATCACAAATGGACTTGTTATCATAGATGTAATATCCAGACTTATTCCAACAAGCCGAGCATACATTTGTAAAGAGCACCTCGTACTGGATCCTTATACATGACAGGCATAATGAGAATGCCGTTCTACCCTTAATTCAATCTGGAATGGAACGCCTAACCACTTACCACAATCACCGCTCCGTGTCTTGAATGATTTAAAGTTTGGTTAGACAAAATTACAGTTTTTTGAAGAAAACTGTATATAGGATTTTTACTATTAACTAATTGTATATTTCTGATTATTATTTTGAACTTTGTGCAGAACGCAGTGGAAGAATATTCCCACAGTTTAATGTGGCCGCTTAAAGGGGAGAAGAAGAAAAAGAAGAAGAATAGGTAAGAAGAATAAAAAGAAGACTGCCGAATCAACGGTGAGATTTCTGTAGATAATAACCCTTGTTACTCAATTTTCGGGACAATTGTCACTGTTTTGGCGAATGGATTATTTTACTGAAAGAGTTACAGCCTAAAACTATACAGAAGTATGCTACCTCTATGGTGGCTGCTAATAATGTGTATTGTGTATGAACTTTAAATTGGGGAAGCAAGTAACTAATAATTTGCGCTCAATTAGATAACATGCCGAAACTTGGTATTGATAATCATCGTAATAAAAAATTTGTGAAATAAAGAACAGTTTCCTATGCTACATGTACATTGTATGGTGTTCAAACTGTATATTTTTTACAATGAAATAAACACTTTATAAATTTCGTACGTCCGAAGCGCTTTGCCGGATTAACCATCATCAGGAACGGTTGAAAGCCAGGGATGCGTTAATACGCGGCAACGTTAGGATCTATATGACCCCAAATAAGACCTAAACAGAATAGCCAAATTCACCTGAGGTCAACTTTGTCTGAATGAGTTGGAACTTTCGTATCTTAATAGTTTCTAAATATTTGAACGGTAATTTTTCAATAAGTATATGTTATAAATCATACCAGTACCGAAAACTGACTACTGAGCTGACGAAACAATCTTATCTGGGAATAAAAGTCCATCAGCAGCGGTATAGATCAAGGCTAGTAAATGAAATAAACACATTATGGAGTTCGTACGAGTAGTATAGTCCGGACAGTACGAGCCTCAAACCTCGGACGCCGGACGCCGACGCCATATTTGGGCCTTGACGCCAACGCCATATTTGGGTCTGGACGCCGACGCCATATTTGGACCTGAAATCGGAACGCGAACCTTAGGGTTGGACCATGTGACTCTGACATCGGAACGACGACGCCATATTTGGGCCTGGGCGCGGACGCCGATGCCATATTTGGGCCTAAACGCGCACGCCGACGCCATATTTGGACCTGAAATCGGGACGCGAACCTAGGGTTGGACCATGAGACTCGGACCTGGACGCCGACGCCATATTTGAACCTGAAATCGGGACGCGAACCTTAAGGTTGGACCATGTGACTCTGACATCGGGACGCCGACGCCATATTTGGGCTTAAATCCTGGACGCCATACCCTAGTGTTGAATCAGGCTACCATCCAAGGTGGACACTATTAGTGACCCTAGAAAGTGGTTTTCGGATAAATCTCTCTCACACTTCCAGATATAAGATCTGGTTCAGGACTTGAGACCTGCTACACAACCATGTAGGTGGTTTAAGATTTTTTTTCTTTTTTCTTTCTTTTTTCTTTCTGTTTTCTTTTTTTTCTTCTTTTTCTTACTTTTAAAAATTTTTTTTTGTATTATTATTTTTGTTTAACCAAATATGGCTACGAGTTTGCTGTCATTCTTAATCAAGTCAGTGGATGAAAAGTTGTTAATAATGTCCTTCATCTCGAGTCCTCGGCATCTCAATTTGACGTAATAAATGCAATACAGGCCACAGGTATCTGAATCATCGGGTTGAATTTGATTGCCAACAACACAGTATTCCGGTCCATTCACGATGAGTACATTCTAAAATAGCGTTGGTACGTTTCCGGTAATTGTCCTAAGGAGTCGAAAAATTAGGGTGGACCCGATGCGGGAAAATGAAAAGCAACCCAATGACGCCCCTTTTGATCACAGTTGTCTGTATTGACCACAAACGTTCTAGGTCTGTCGCTCACATAGCTAGGCAAGTCTTCTCCACAGCAAACGGTCACGGGCAATCCACTCAAAGCATCGTCTACATCCTTCCCGGTCATCGGAAGAGCAATGTTGATTTTCTTCCCACACCCTTGCTGACTATGGGCTTCCAATGCACGAAGGTGAGCAAACACTACTCCACAATCCCGACATGCTATGAGATCTTCTCGTCTCTCAGAATCTTCCGACGAACTAGATGCGTTTGTTGTCTCGTCGGCAATGTCTTCTTCTGATGAGATTGATATATTGTCTTCAAATGTATCGGAGAGACGGTCGTCCTCCATCTTTTCGTCTTGTGCCGCGGAATCTCCTTTACCGATATGCAAGACCTCTGTGCGGAATCTGGATGCTTCTGGGGTTCTAGCTTTCAGGTCAACAAGAAGGTACCCGAAAGGTGTCCTCGTTGCCTCTTCGAATTTCCGGATAAAGAAGTCCACTCGAGAAGGATACATCTGTTGGCCAAGAGTCATGATGGGCTGTCGATCAATTGGGTTATTAAAGAGAATGAGATAAGGACAGTTTCGTCTCTGGGTTGGGTCTTTGCCAAAGTATAAATTCTGATTCAAAACGACTACCGATAAATTTCTATGCTGACTTCCTTCCTTAAGCAAATCATTTATTCTGGAGTCTTTGGCCGATGTCGACATGAGGTCATCTAATAGGATCATGTTTCGAATGTTGGGATCGAAAAAATCGTCCTCATCGAGATCAAAAGGAATTCCACGAATGAATTCAACGCGTGGAAGCACTGTTCGTTGTATTTTCTCGTAAAGAGGTTGCCACCTTTTATACAACCAAACGATCCTTTCTGGATAAGGACTACACAGCCTTTTTATTTGTTGAAGCATATTTTTCATGAAATGAGTTTTTCCGCAGGATGGTGGACCGGACACGATCATGGTGAAAGGGTGTCTAAATACGAAAGCCTCCTGCTGCTGCTGCTGCTGCTGTTGGATGAAAGGGTGTATAAGCACGAAAGCCTCCTGCTGCTGCTGCTGCTTGGTTAGATCTTGGTGGTATAGTTGCTCATCGGAAGAATGCTTACTTCTCATATGTCTTCGAAGATCGTGCGCCCACACATGCTCTTTACGACAAAGATTGCAGTTATACATATTCATAATGTCCCAAATGAGAGTGAGTAGTTTTCTCTTATAGAATTGTTTACTTCACTTCCTTCGAAAGTGTATCAAAAGAAATACGTGGTCATCTTTTAGACGACATATTTGCAGATTATTGTCTCTCAAAACAAATTCGATGTGATACAATTCGTTTCTAGTTACCGTTAAATAGATTGGTTTATCAAACGTAACGTCCGTTATATCTTCATTTAATAATCTTATCGACTGGAGAATAGGGAGAGCCGTTTCCCTAACGAACGACTGGTGCACGAAATCTGAACAGAAGTACATACGTTTCGTTGAGGCTTCTAATTCCGGTAGGAACGACACCTCAATAATGCACATTCCACGATCCATCCAAAGTATACCGTTTTGGAAGGCACACTTTGAAATTGCCACCTACGTTATTTGCAAACGTTGAAAGCGAGTCTTCGCTATTAATAAATAAGCAAAACTCGTCCATAGTGTTCATTCTAGTTTAGCCTTTCGTTCTCTCTTATAGCTTTATTATAATATCTCTCTTCCTTAAGCATATAAAGAGGGACGAAAGATACCAGAGGGACAGTCAAACTCATAGATTGAAAATAAACTGACAACACCATGGCTAACAATAAAAGACAAACAGACAAATAATAGTACAGAAGACACAACATAGAAAACTAAAGACTAAGCAACACGAACCCCAGCAAAACTGGGGTGATCTCAGGTGCTCCGGAAGGTTAAGCAGATCCTGCTTCACATGTGGCACCCGTCGTGTTGCTTATATTATTACAAATCCGGTAAATAGTCTAATTCGGTAGGTCACATTCGTGAAAAGGGAAGGGTATTGTAGTTACGACATACGGAACATATCCGATATCATTTGTGAAACGGTTATTCCATAACGGTCAACCAACTCGTGATGGCGTCCGTAAAATTTACGAAGGATGATTTCAACTTCACCATTTGGAACTCTTGGTTTAATAGCTTCCTTGTGAGCAGCAATCCTCTATCAAGGAAATCATGATAGGAAATACAAGCCCGGAATATCGTATCAATTGGAAGATATATACTCCGTATGCAGGCGCTGCTAGAATGTTGCTACATAGAAATGGAAAGTTCACAATTGGGAAGCTGAAATCATCTTTGTCGTAAAGTTTTGTTTTCAACCGACCCTCATTGTCAATTTCTAGATGTAAGTCAAGATATGAGGCAGACTTATCTGTATCTGTAGTATCCTTTATCTCTAGTTCGATGGGATAGATTCGTTCAACATAGTCACCAAATTTTGTATTATTTAGTGAAAGAACATCATCTATATAGCGGAACGTAAAGTTAAAGGATATTGTTAACTTCTTATCTTTCTTCCTAAGAAGTTCCTGTATGAAGTCAGCCTCATAATAATAAAGAAACAAGTCGGCAAGAAGAGGGCACAATTGGTTCCCATGGAATTCCGACGGTCTGTTGAAAACACGTCCTCCACACTTAACAAATATGTTGTCAATCAAGAAATCAAGCATCTTGATAATGTCAGTTTCAGAGAATTCTTTGTTTGAATCAGAGTGATTCTTTACAAAGTAGGATGTATCCTCCCAATACAAGATACTTTTATCTACGTTCGCCATTCTTTTAATGAAACAAAATACCAACTCTTTCAATTTGTCTTTGAGTTTGGAATGGGAATACTTGTGTAAAGTGTAGAAAAGTCAAATGTTTGAATACTATTGCAAGATGAGAGAGTCTTAGATTGTATGTACTCTGAAAGATATTTTGAATGTTTTAGTATCCACATCTGATTCACGCCACCTCTAGAATAGGCAGTTTCACAATAACTTTTGGATCCAGCCTTTGATTGCTAATTAAATAGATGTTAATAATTTAGAAAGAGGTTTCGTGGAGCACTTGGAAGACCCAGCAATATACCGTTGTTTGTAAGGACACTTCTGGAGTTCAGGTATCCAATACAGTGATGGAAGATCCAGTTCTTCATCTTTGGTTCAAATTCAAAGGAACATAGAACAGACCTTTGATTATCCAGGATTTCCTCTTTGGTAAGTGTCGTGAGGGTATATGTTGAGTTTCAAGTGAATTGTCAATACCTAATTCATTTATCAAGCAGTATATGTAATGATATTTACACACAAAAACGATGTTGTTTGGGGTTTATCTGCAGGGACAACAACATATTTGTCATGGAGGTAGGACAAGTGTTTTGCAACATTTGGGTCTTTAAAATTGACGTAGCGTGGGTATTGATAGACCCATTTAGTTTCTTAATTCGGATTTGTATCATATAGTTATGTTCGTCTTTTTTTCAATCATAGGTTGACTCTATAAGCAGATCATGTGGACTTTTGAAGAATTATTTTATTTATAGGAATATAAAGACATAAAACTTGTTTGTTTGGACGGTATGCTATTACTAATGCTAAGAGCCGCCCACCTACCGAGCCAGTATCGTCTAATTCAAACCGGTTCAAACCGGTTCTTGTTTCTCTGCACATAAATAATTCCTTCGCGTGCACAACAATTAAAAAAAAATGGAGAATAAGAAAAAAAAAAAAAGAAATGTTCCCATATTTGCAATTATATATATTCATATTTATTTTTAATTATATTTCTCTATTATTTATATAAAAAAGAAGATGTGGTGTGATTGCGAATGAGACAACTCTCCACAAGAGACCAAATGACCGGAAATTAACAACTATAGGTCACCGTACGGCCTTCAACAATGAGCAAAGCCCATACCGCACAGTCAGCTATAAAAGGCCCCGAAATGACAATGTAAAACAATTCAAACGAGAAAACTAACGGCCTAATTTATGTACAAAAATTGAACGAAAAACAAATATGTAACACATAAACAAACGACAACCACTGAATTGCAGGCTCCTGACTTGGGACAGGCACATACATAGTCCTACATACAGAATGTGGCGGGGTTAAACATGTTAGCGGGATCCCAACCCTCCCCCTAACCTGGGACAGTGATGTAACAGTACAACATAAGAACGAACTATAAAAATCAGTTGAAAGAGGCTTAACTCATCAGATGGATAAAAATACAAATACTACAAATACAAGTGATATAGTTTAGCACCACATTTTTTATCTAAATTTTATATATTTTAGCAGCTTATATTTCTATATTTTTTTATATTTTAGCACCCGATATTTCTCTATTCTTTATATTTTAGCAGTCCATATTTTACTATTCTTTATATTTAATCATCCCATATATATGATATAGGTGTCCTTTCATACAGATTTTACTACCTTTGATAAATTTTCACAATCACCTGGTTATTTTTCCATGAAATATAAAAATCAAAATCCATATTGCCCATGGGAGGTCAATGATAAAAATGTATGAATGAAAAGGAAGGTTGCATAATTATTGACACAGATTTTCTTTAATTCATATATAATTACCCTTTTGATGTTCTCTACATAGGAAAATCGGGAAAAATCAGTAATCAATCGGGGAAAATCAGTACTGTAATCGGGGAAAATCACTTTCTGCCGTACTCGGTTACAGGCAGTGAAAACTAATCCTCCTCAAACACTAATTGCCTTTCTGACGCACTTATCTTTCATATCGACGCGTTTGGGTCAAAGATTGGTCTCTTGGGACTATTATAAAATATCATTTGTAGGTAGACAGATATAAATAGATACACACCTGTGATTTAATTAAGACTTGAAGTAACTTAAAATATTTTGTCATTATTTTTAAAGTAACCTTTTATCTCTATACTCCTCTTAAATTTAATAAATTCGCTATTTTATATAATAAAATGATGTAAAAAATCATGAACTGTTGCTTTGGAAGTAGAACATTCGTGTTGCTTAGTCTTTAGTTTTCTATGTTGTGTCATCTGTACTATTATTTGTCTGTTTGTCTTTTTATTTTTGGCCATGGCGTTTTCAGTTTGTTTTCGATCTGTGAGTTTGACTGTCCCTCTGGTATCTTTCGTCCCTCTTTTAAAAGGTTTCTTAAATTTCCTCAATCCCCTGTCAGTTTTTCGCGTTAATTTTGTTTAAAACAATTCTTACGTTCGTAAATTATGATAAAATAGTATATGTCTGCATACATATACTTTGTGAAGATATCTCATTTTTAATGACCAGACGTGCTTCATCCTTTTAGGTAATCATTTGGGGTAAAATTTTAATCATGACTATATGATATTAATTAAGTGTATAAAGAAGTCGGAAAGCAATACTACTGAATGTTTACGGTTGTCATGCTTATCAGATCAAAAATCGAAAAACTAAAAAATAAAGATAAATATTTTATGTCACAGACGATATTCCTATAATTGTCGCTATATATCCGTTAATTAGGACCAGATAAAATAGTGTGCATCTGCATACATTTAATCTTATTTTAAACCACCAGGTGTGCTTTATCTAATTATTTCGGGTGAAATTTTAATCATCACCATATGATATTAATTAAGTGGTTCAGAGAAGTCGGAAAGCAATAATACTGAATGATTTACGGCTGTCATGTTTATAAGATAAGAAATCGAAAAACTAAAAAAAAGATAAATATTTTATGTATTGATATCAAACATTTTAATCCAATTATCTTAACACGTGCATTTATTTATAGTACCGCCTACTGGATTGAGTGACAGTTTATCTGATTAACTGATTAAATATAAATAGTGTATCTTGGAGAATTCTTACAGTTGTTATAAGCATGTCTTTGTAGTAACTTATTTAAGTGGTAGAAAATTCATTGAAGTCTACTCTGTTTCCATGCAAGGCTTGTTCTGGTACGAAGACACTGTTGATGTGGAAATTATTCCTTTTCAGAATTATCACAGACTTATTATACAGGGGTTGGGTTAGCGTTTAGCTAAGAAGAATTCGCGTCCACTTTCAAGGGTGTGACATCACTAATAGTTCCACCTTGGATGGTAGCCTGGTCCAACATTAGGGTATGGCGTCCGCGTTCAGGCCTAAATATGTAGTCGGCGTTCCGATGTCAGAATCACATGGTCCAACCCTAGGTTCGCGTCCCGATTTAAGGGTCTTATATGGCGTTGGCGTCCCGATGTCATAGTCACATGGTCCAACCCTTGGTTCGCGTCCCGATTTAAGGTCCAAATATGGCGTCGGTGTGCGCGTTTAGGCCCAAATATGACGTCGGCGTCCCGATGTCAGAGTCACATGGTCCAACCCTTGGTTCGCGTCCCGATTTAAGGTCCAAATATGGCGTCGGTGTGCGCGTTTAGGCCCAAATATGACGTCGGCGTCCCGATGTCAGAGTCACATGGTCCAACCCTAAGGTTCGCGTCCAGATTTCAGGTAAAAATATGGCGTCGGCGTCCAGATCCAAATATGGCGTTGGCGTCAAGGCCCAAATATGGCGTCGGCGTCGGGCGTCCGAGGTTCGTACTGTCCGGACTATACTACTCGTGCGTGCGAAGCGTTTTTCTGGATTTACCTCCATCAGGAATGATCAAACCTAAACATTTGAAAACACGGATGCATAATAAGTTGTAAAGTATGTAATCCATCTTTTCTTTTGATGTTGAATTCCATTTGCAGTTTTAATTGCTATAATAAATTTTAAAAAAAGTTCAAAGTAACCATTTGTCTAAAACAAAGTCTTTTTAACTTATGTTAATGGCAAACTGATTTTTTCTTATTTTTTTAAAATAAAATATCAAAAGTTTTCATGATGCAAAGGGAATATGCAAAAATCATAAACGAATTTATGCTTAGTCGAATATGACAGAAAATCCAAACTATATAGAATGAAAAATTGATGTTTGTAAATGTTTGGTTATGGTTTATTGTAAGGTATAAAGAGCCAGTCTGTAGTTGTAAGTTTCTGTCCAATCAACAACCAGTCTGTTGTTGTTCCTGGTGTTGTTTTCTGTGTTGTCAATGCCAATCCTGGCAATAGAATGATAATTGTTAAGAAATTAGTGTGAGCTTTGTAGTTTTAGAAACTAACAATCAAAAGCATATGGTTCTTGCAATGTTAAACTAGGGCATTAAGATATTTTTTTATATTTTAGTGTGAAGACTATAATACATACAGATTTCCTAAATTATATTAGTTTTTATAATTGACATAAAATGTTTAAGAAGATTGGAGGCCACTAAGGTTTCATTATGTAAATGTTCCTTATAGCCATAAATTCTAAGAGATCATGAGATACATAGAAAACAAAACGGTGTGCAATTATACTTAAGCCATATAAATATTATTGATATATGTGTTACATATTTTTTTCTCTCAAAAGTCTAGTTACATTGATTTAGACGTCCATTTTACATTTCAGAAAAAGGTACATGGCCAGCAGTATCCAGCTATGTATAAAAAGAGATGAGGGAGACAGTCAATGAAACAAAACCCACCTGCTAACCCTTCCGAATCACCTGAGATCACACCAGTTTTTGGTGGGGTTCGTGTTGCTGATTCATTGGTTTTCTATATTGTGTTTTGTGTACTGTTGTTTGTCCTTTCATCGTTTTTCGTTTTTTTACCATGGCATTGTCAGTTTGTTTTCGACTTATGAGTTTGAATGTCCATTTGGTATCTTTCGTCTCTCTTTTGTGTCGACTGGTTGGAGAACGGGGAATAAGTACTAACAAGATGGCATCTTTGGTGGCGGACGTTGTTTTGTTTTGCAAAAGGTTACTTACGGACCCCTAAAATGTTGTTGTTAGAATTCTTTTAATGTGGAAAAAGCATAGCATTCTAACAATACGTCTCTTACGGTTTTATTTAAAATTACCATTCCGATCAGACTTGGCTGCATTTCATTCACCCCGCACAGCCAAACGAACGTACCCTGACCAGAGGCTTTTAATTCAGATGGCCTTTGTTTTGTCGCTTTCCTTAAGAACAGAATTAACCACAGATGTTTGACTTTGGTAAAGGTATGTGGTCGACCGCGGCACAATCAGTGGTACGAAATAACCAGAAAAAAGGGAAAAGTGACGGAGCAAAGTGTTATATTTGAGCAAATCGAGTGTGAAATTTATTCTTCTATACATCTACACATGAAAAACTCATCAAAGATACCAGGCTTATGATTTTTTACGCCAGGTGTAGAAAATGGAGGTAAAGATTGTTGACGTTTTGAAAATTCACTGTGTTGTAAGCATGATAGGTGAAGAGATACAGAAACTTTTCTATTTTATGGAGAAAAGATATCGAACAAACTATAATATGTATTATGTAATCTGTACGAATAATCAATTAATGTTGGAAATTGAAAATCATAATAGGTTTCGCACGCTTATACACTTACACTCTCTCTAGCAGATACAACACCCCTTTGTCATGCATTGTCATTTTCAGCGACATCTTAAATAAGACATTTGTAGTATTGATATACGTAACAACGATCAATACCTTTTACGTAATGAACAGCATGTCACATTTTAAAAAAATGCATACAAAAGGATAAGTGTTATGCTATTTATTCTCTGAAAAGGAAATGATCTAATGTCTTTAATATCATGCAGAAAGACAAAATAAATTACTACCATTAAAACATCATTCCAGAATATTTTTTTTTCTATGCTTCATTTGTTTTGTTTTTTGTTGCGTTTACGTTTAATGTACAAAATAAAACAGATCTGAATCGTAACAATAAGGCCATTTAATGCCTGATTTAAACATACCGCAATGACCGCAAGTCCGTCTACATAATCGTCCGATTGGTTTGGAACAAATATTTGGTTGGTAACAATGAACCAATCTACTGTCAACACAGTTGAATGACAATAAGATTGATGTTGCCTTTGCTGAGAAGAAAACATCAATAAAATATCATTAAATTTCTAAGAGTAAAAGAAATTATTTATCTTAAGTAATTACATATATTTATATGTAGTTTCATGGCGTTTCGGAACAGATCTGGGGAAATGACATAGATGTGAGGCTGGAGAAAGGGACACAAATGTGAGTGTTATGACGTTACGGGACACAAATCATAGAAAAGGACACAGATTTGATACTGGACATAGATTTGAAGCTTAAAAAATTGAGCTGTGTCGAATTGAAATCGACCAAATGAATATAAATACATCTGTTTACCTATTTAGAATATCTGTGCAAAGTCTGTAGCTGTTTGAAAATTGAGTTGTTATAAGAACCCTACAGAACAGACCAAAATTCATTTTTCATTTCGTATTTGAATGTTTCAAAATCAATAAAAATCTTATACATGTACATGTATACGTGCACTTGCATAAGGTCGATTTATATCCGACGCAGCTCAATTATATAAACTACACTGACTTTTTTAAATATGTGTTTTAATGTCTTAACATCTATCTATAATATTAAATGAGAAGACCTCATTTTGTGTGTCGCTTCTCTTCCTTCCACAATACATTAATCTTCATGCGTCTGTGTCCTATAGGTACCATGCATAGTCGCATTTGTCGTCCTCGCTTATGATTGTTCCGTTTGGATTATTTTGGGAGGAAAACGAAAATAAAGGCGTCCGGATATTGTTTCCGTCATCGGACGGACTTTTAAGTCATAGACAAGACTTCCGTTTAGGAGTGTGAACTGGCCTAAGACCACAATTAATGATCCCGCTTTTCGTTGTCCCGCTTTTTGTCCACAAATATAGTTCCTTTTAATTAGAGTGTATTTTTTCTTATTTTTTTTTCTTTCCCTTCCTCACTCATTTCTTAGATTTTTTTAGATGGAAATGAAAGAAGAGAGGTGAAATAAACTTTTGGATGTTGTATTTTAACTGATTTTGATATGGAAAGAGTGATTAGGCCATGTGCAAAATAGCCTGGCATCCTGACCCAATCTTATACTTCGTCGATCTACTGTCGAGCAGTGAGCCAGGATCCCAGGCTAGGTGCAAAAAGGTGATATTTACAGTTTTCGGAACATCTCTTGACTTGTCCATAGGGGTATGGATGTGTATTGGCTAAATTTGTAAGATGTAAACATTCAATTTTTCTGAAACTTGGATATATTTTTGGACTTGTACTGTACATTACACACACAAAATATTTGACAAAAAGAATCGGTGCATTTTTTTTAATGAAACAAAACGTTATAAAGAACTAATAGAGAATTTAATTGTGGTCTTAGGCCAGCTTGGGGACAGGTCAGTTTTTTTAGCCCTCCCCCTTTTTTCCAAAATCCGTTATTTTTTGTTTTCTATAAATTTCAATTATATTCCAAGGCGGTCGCTGATATATTATATAGAAAGTCTCTTTATAATATGTTAGTGACCGCCGTGGAAAGTAAACTTGGAATTGATAGCAAATAGCAAATACACTTTATTTATAGTATATGTAAGTGCATAGTATACAGAAAAACGCTAAAATAATTGAAATTAAAAGAAAACAAAAAATAATGGATTTGGGAAAAAAAGGGGGAGGGCTAAAAAAAATTGTCCCGTCCCCAAGTACCTATGACTTTTGATGCTTTCCTGAAATTCTCCAGTCATAACATCTTTTACAAAAATTCATCCTACAACAGTTTACTTAATTTCAACCACGCTCTAAATGCCCGCGATTTCGCGGGTGTGTTCTAGTTTTATTTAACTAATAAATGGAAAATGTTGTTTGAACTTCGAACAAACCTCAGTAAATGGTTTAATTGACGTCGATGTTGACCTGTTCTGTTTCGTAAAGATTTTCTCAAGAATCTTAATGCAAACAACCGGCTGTAATATCTGTTCATGTCTTACATCCCTGTTCTTTGGTCTTGGTTGATAGTTTTCTCATTGGCAATCATACCATATCTCTATTTATATTTCATATATTACAGTTAAACCTACGACATTTCCCGCAAGTAACTGGACAGTAACTGGCCCAAGAGCTAGTACTACACAGTTTAAAATCATTGCACCTAACAAAAAGACTATCTTCGCATCTGTTGACCGTTACAATGGGTGCTATTGTCATTGCTGTTTTAGTAGTTGATGTTTGTGTCTTTATCGTTGGTTGAACAGTAGTATTTATTGGGAGTCTTAGTGATTGACCTTAAATAAATAATAAACATACATCCAATATTTTTTATAAAAATAATTAAAGCTACTTTGCTCACATATAAAAATATAAGCAAATTATGTTATAAGGGTAAACTTGATAAAATAAAGGAAATTGAATGAATGGACAAATATAAAATGTAGGGGTATAAGAATTACTGATGACCCTAACAATCGCAATCATGTTAATAGTTTTATTATATTTTTGTTATCTTTACATGAGGTTATCAATAGTTTTGCTAAACTAAAACAGGTAAAACGTGTTCAAGTTGTGGTCGGTGAAATCGTTGCTTTTAGGTAAAGTGAGCGAACTGATCATAACGTAAAAAGATGATGGAACATTCAATATATTTTACCATTTAAAATGAAATTTTTCAAAATAATTTTATTCCTTCGTATGCTTTGGTAATTAATACTTTGCCTACGCAAACACTTATTGTCCACAGCTTGCTGGACATAATCTGTCATCATTCGTATAGCGTCCGTACAATCAGCGTTCGTTCATCGTTCTACAGCCATTTCTATGGCATCGTTAAGCGTTTTAATATGGTAAGCGAATCATCTCGACACTGACTTGTACCAGTTGTGGTCGGTGTATTATCAAATCTGTAATTCAGGTTAACTGAAATTGGGAAAAGAAGACAAAAGTTATATGTGATCCACCATGACATG
This sequence comes from Mytilus coruscus, assembly GCA_017311375.1. Classification (NCBI taxonomy): domain Eukaryota; kingdom Metazoa; phylum Mollusca; class Bivalvia; order Mytilida; family Mytilidae; genus Mytilus; species Mytilus coruscus. Next base: position 53,816,990 of record CM029607.1, read on the forward strand.
ATTCCTGCTGTCGGTGTTAAAACTGTTAACGTTATGTAAAATTTCGTACAAGTTTCACCTATTCTAACGCAAATCATTTACCTTAAATAACCAATCAATTGTATTTTAATACGAATACATGAAATATTTGTCACTGGACGTTATTTCTATACTGAATTTATGTTTTGGATGCATATTTGAAGGATTTCAGTTCTACAAATGGTTGTTATTGAAAGACATTTCTTATCGACGCACCAAACTTTTTCCTTTCATCGTGCATAGCTCATTTTCCGATTCACGTAAGGTTTCTAACGATCTTCTTACTTGTTCATTACATTCTAAAATTAAAATCCTACACAAATTGCCAAAACTTTTATTCTCAGGCTAGACTGCGTAAAAGATGAATACTGTTTTGTTTGTGTACACACGGTGTTTTGAAGGCCTATATCCAGTTCTGAAAACCAATAAATTCTTTGCCCTGGGATATGCATTTGACATTAATCTCCTTCAGTAACTTTACAATACCCAGTCGTGTCATTTCTGTATATTGTACATGTAGATAGCACGTGTGATACATGTATATACACCAGAAATACCCATTCAAGTGAATTTTATCTTTTAGAAGAACTCTATATCTGGTAACATTAAATATACATAAACATAAAATTACAATTAAAAAAAATGGTAATAATAAGTTCAAATGTTGCTTTATTAAATGCACCTAGGTACGTATTTGTAAACTTATGTTATTATTTTATTTCATGTATCTTTTGTATTTTTTTTTTTTTTTGGCTTCAATTATTTATTTATTTTATCTTATTGACTTATTCGTAAATCGAAAACGCAGAAACCTAAATAGAATCATATGGCATTGAATGATTTCTCTAACTCAAAACTAGTTATAGATGCCTCTTAAATTTTATTTTTCTCGTTGGGTTGCTTGTCCATTAATTGACGTTTACGCCATATTCTTTTGTTCAGTATTTGTGAAAAGCCGCTCATCGATCAATTTCAAAAGAAATCTAATACTCGTAAGTCATGAACATTGAAGTTCAACTTGCTTTCAATTTTTGTATACGCACAAAGATAAAATAAATGAAACACTTTTAAGCTGTTTAAATCATGCAGTGAATTTTGAAAATATAGTTTTGAAAAACGGTTATTTCTGTTTAATACTTTTCTGTCCTTTTCTTAATAATTAGGACACGTGTCACTGGTTAATATAGAACTAGTCAACCATGAATAATCCCAAACAATAAATTTTTGATTGGTTTGTCATACTTGCTTATATTTTTCAATTACGTATTGTTTTGGCTGAGACTACTACACGTATAACAGTTATAGTAGTCTCAGTTTTCGGCAATATTGTAACAATATCCTTAGAATTTTAAATTGCTTCAGTCATTTAATACATATATCATTTTTTTGTGTTCATGATTTATATTTTTAGATTGATAATATAATTGCATCATTTTTAAGCATTATTTATATGACATTTTAATATTTATTTAACATGCATACCGATTTGATTGGCAAATAACTGTTTAAACACTTAACGCCATATTAATATTATATATGAACATTTCGGAAAAATTAGGATATTTAATCATCGGCTCTCAGGAAGTTTACTTGTAGGTTAAAAGAAAGGAAAAATATACCTCTAAGTAGTAAAACTTTAAGATTGGTATTCTTTAAATTGTATAACTTTCATATTCTGGCTTTCTCTTCAATTTTAAATTATATGGAGAATCACGTTTTAATGCCAGATCTTTTATTATTTGTTCTGTTAAATCAAAGACATGTAGTTCATGTATTCTATTTTCCGGGAAAATTTATTCACAATGATAAAGAAATTAGGGATGTTGTGTATACACCTTTCTATTGGTGAACACTATATATGTTGCCCACTAGCTGTCCTTATGTGTTTTTGTTGTTTGATTGCTGTCTCGTTGTCGTTAAACCCACTATGATCTCCTACAGTTTCAGTTCCGTTTGATGTACGTTTAATTCGGTTTAAAACAAACCATATTTGATAGAGTTATTCAATATATATTTCCTTAAGACTTTGCTCAGAGGAAAGTAATAGAATAGGTTTGAATATACATTTTAGTGCAAAGTTAACAATAAAAGAAAAGTTTCACTTTACAATTTTAACTCCCAAAATTTTAAACTATTAATTTTGAAGACGTGTTTCATCTAAACGAAGTCTAAATGGTCACCAACTTACCAGTTTATTGTTTCCCTATTTGGCACACACCTAAATATAAACCTCATTGAAAATACTATTTAATTTGTCGTTGTAAATTCTATTGAGCACATGTCAAAACAAATCCATTTTTTTTTAAATATGAAGAAAAAATATTGTTTTTTTTACTTTGAAACACGGAGTTAATACTTTAAATTACATTGTGCACAAAAAAATCCTTAAATCTTCCTAGGAATGAGAAACTCTTTTCTTCATAGAAATGTTTGAAACAGTTTACACTGGACATTAAACAACTTACAATAAATCAACTAAAATATATCCAAGGGATTTTATTATGCATGTACATGTATATAATTGCCGGATACCATATACATATATTGAATAATCAATAAAATATAGTGCTGTCAAAAGAAACATTATCATTAGGATATCAAAATAATTCAGTTTTTCTTTCAAAATGATTTGCAAACAGTCCTCTTTCCAGAGAATTTTTCTGTCTGTGCTATCGCTCTGTGTGGGTTAATTATTTTAAGCATAAAGTTTATAAATCGATCTCTGAAAAACATTGTATATATAGAAGTCAAAGTAAACTTATGCATGGCGGAAAAGAAATATATGAAAACGATAGGTGCAATGTGCATGCAGCCTTGCAAATGATATTTAAAAAAATATGTTTAATCTATAAAACTTAGGACTTTAATTTAAATATTGTTGATGGGATGTTGAAGTTTCCAGAACATAGAAAATACACAAGAAAATCTATCAGTACACTTGTCTATCAAAATGTGCTTGGTGTCCATTTTACAATATATTGTTTAAGAATTTAGTGTTTTCTTATTCATTCTGACATCTGTGTCCTTGGATCTGAACAAGAAATTGCGAAGACGTTATGCTTATCAGTTTACCTTTAAAAGATTTTCAACAGAATATTATATATATAATTTTTTTAATTTTAGTTTTCTTTGCGAAAACAAAATGGCCCTAAAGCTAAATGTCATCGTCAGATGTAAAATGGAAGGCGATAAACACTTTAGAATATACACCACCTGCTGGATCTTTTACCTGGACACAGATCTTGTTACGTAACAAGTACGAATGTAAAATTATCGATATGGTATATTCAGTCGAATATACACAGTATCTCTGGACTGGGGTATTTAAGATATTTTGATCTGATAATGTATGTAAATTTATTTGTGCTTTATGTAAAAAAAAATGCATTTAACCATTTTATTTTCAAAACTTCTTTAAAATGAGTTGACTTTCAGTTTGAGCATATATTTATTTTCAAAACCAGATTTCCAATTATAAACCAATCTCATTATTATCAGCAGTGGGCAAAGTATTTGAAAAAAATGTATTTAAAATGTATTTAATCACTTAATTAGTTGCAAAAGCGTTTTGTTTCAAGTTCATATTCGCCTTTTGAGAATACTAATGCAGGAGTTCCACAAGGCTCTTTATTAGGTTCCCTACTATTCCTTATTCAGGTATATGACATAGCTGGTAATTTGATAAGTCTAACTCGATTGTGTGCTGATGAAACATCCCTTTCTTATTCAAGAAATAGTCCTTACACAATAGAGGATGTCTTAATAGCGATTTAGAACAAATTTCAGCATGGTCTCAGGATTGGTTTATTGATTTTCATCCTAACAAGACAATTACTATGCTATTCTCCTGTAATTCTTCTCCAGATGAAATTAAAATGGAACTTCAAAATCAAGTAGTAGAATTGTCTCCTGTCATAAACACTTAGGTATTACTTTTGATTCCAATGGTAAAGTCTATACAATATAGAAAATGTTTTAAAGTGTGCAAGCACAAGATTAAATTTCTAAAAACAAGAATGTGTCCAAAGTACACGGATGCCCCACTCGCACTATCATTTTCCATGTTCAATGGACCATGAAATTGGGTAAAAAATCTAATTTGGCATTTAAATTAGAAAGATCATACCATAGGGAACATGTGTACTAAGTTTCAAGTTGATTGGACTTCAACTTCATCAAAAACAACCTTGACCAAAAACTTTAACCTAAAACTCCCACTTTCATTTTCTATGTTCATTGGACCGTGAAATTGGGGTCAAAAGTCTAATTTGGCTTTCAAATTAGAAAGATCATATCATAAGCAACAAGTGTACTAAGTTTCAAGTTGATTGGACTTCAGCTTCATCAAAACTACCTTGACCAACAACTTTAACCTGAAACTCCCACTTTCATTTTCTATAGAAAATGAAAAGATATGGAGTAAATGTACATGGGACAAAATCGCACACAATACATAGAAAACATAGAAAATTATCAATGAACAGGGCTTTTATTCCTGTTCTTCATCTTGACAGTTGATGTAAGGCTATGTTCAGTGGACCGTGAAATTGGGGTCAAAAGTCCAATTTGGCTTTAAAATTAGAAAGATCATATCATAAGCAACAAGTGTACAAAGTTTGAAGTTGATTTGACTTCAGCTTCATCAAAACCTACCTTGACCAAAAACTTTAACCTGAAACGGGACAGACGGACGCACAGACGGACGGACGAACGAACGAACAGACGGACGCACAGACGGACGGACGAACGAACGAATAAACGGACGCACAGACCAGAAAACATAATGCCCCTCTACTATCGTAGGTGGGGCATAAAAATGAAATATGTATTGACTAGGAATTATCTGATTCGCATAAACTTAACACCAATTATGTAATATGCACGTGAGTCATTGAATGGTTGTACTCAACAAGATTCCGACAATCTAGAACATGACGTTTAGTTGGAAGCAGGAAGATTAGTAACTGGGTTGCCCGTGTTTGCTAGTCCGGAAGTTATATATTTTCAGTGGTACAGGCTGACGTTTGGTAGTGAACAGAAGAAAATCCAAAATGTTCTATTCTTCACATAAAGTGGGACTGCCTCTACGATTTAATGCCACTTTTTAAAAGTTATTCAACTTGAAGAAATAAAAAAAATCAGCTGGTTTTGAAATTTTTCAAGAGTTGCAAATATTAACAAATTAAATTTATGATACAGAATTATTTTTTTATTTGTGTTCATCAACAATGTTTGCTAAATATTTTTTTCCTCGAATCCCGAAAAGTGAAGAGTTTAATACGTGTAAATCCCAAGTTCACACAAATAATAAAGTCCCAACCCGACGTTCGTAAAGGTCTGTTCTATATAGAGTTTAGTTTCATTTTCAAAATTTCAGACACGTAAATAATATAGGTTATTAGTGCTAGCTTCACACTAGTTATTAGCTGGCCTGGATTATGATAGACATGCAAAATATATCTAATGCCATGGGTCACGCATGGACTGTCTTATTTTATAGGGATGCCCATGTGGCACATCAAAGATAAGATTTAACCATTGTACTTTAGAATTGCAACAAATCTTAAATTCACTTAAATACATTAACCTGTTATCTTGTCGACTTTAAAGCCAACATACAGATAGCCGTAATATCCTGAGAAGAGACCTCGATGAAATTTGAACGTTAAACAAATCTTAGTTTTCACGGGAACGAATATTTTGTAAAAACGTTGTAGTGATCAGATAATCTATGACGTAATTTTAAAAATAAGACGACAAGGTCGAAATAGTTCTAGCCGTCTTATAACAAGAAAGTCTCCTCACTCAGCTTGTGGTTATGTGTTGGTGGTGGATAGAGTCACACCGACTCACAATTGACTTTTATCTCTGCGGTTACAAAGCTCGTTGTTGAGATCAACACAAGGAGATACCATTAAATTTTATGGAGTTGGGGGGGGGCTAGGATGAAAAATGTTGTCCTGCATTTTTCTTTAAATGTAATCTCAATGTAAATGTAGTCCTGCTTTTTTTTAATTTTACACTCTATTCTGTCCTGCCTTTCTTAGTTATTAATTTATTCTGACTTGTTTTACATGAAGTCATCATGCCTTTTCTTTTTGGCAAAATGCCCATGCTGCCTTTTTTTCACTTTTCATACGTCAGACAAACTTCTTCGTGCATGTGACTTCATATTTCAAAAGGGATAAGAAATGTCTTAATTGATAAGTTCTACATTGCATTTAAAAAATCTATTGAAAGAATATTGTATAATTAGAAATCATTGTCCGCTGTTGGAAGTTCAGTTTCGCCATTTTTCGTGCTTGTCATAAGACGATATTTCAGGGGTTTCGATTGTTAAACTCGTTAAATCAAATAACGAACATATTCCATCTCAACATGAGAAAGAGTGGCTCATTTACCTCTATCAATGTTTATCGTTTATAAGATGTTGTACTTTCAATGCTATTTATAAACGCAGAGTAAAATTTTAAATGTTTGGTATACAAATTTTGAATTATTCAGCTTATTTTCAGAAGACAATGGGAAATATCGAAGAATCATTATTTATTTATTATATTGTAACAATTTTTCTTCACAAAGGCTTATAATGATAAATGAAATCAATGTTTTTGCTGTCAATATTACAATTTATGTATTGCTCTCTGGTGAAGAGTCTTTGAGTTCTGACGAAAATGATAGTGTTTTTCTATTTGTCCACAAAGTATATAAAAAGTACAAAGCGTTTTTCTCAACTTTGACAACCTTATTCGCTCTTAAGGATACAATAATCGAATGATCTTTATGATTGACTATTGTATTCTGAAACGTTTCAATGGTTTTAATTAAAAAACAAAATTGATACTTACAATTACGTGTAGATTTATTCCGTTTTCCTATTAATCCGTAACTAGAAAAGCGACTTAATATGTATCACATCATAAACTATGAGTGTACAATTTACATTTAAACAAATTCACACACATGACTTGTCATGTACACTAACATATTTTATTTTACACAGCTCGGTGTGTTTGTATTTATTTCATCCGAAAATAGGCGCACTCGATTAGTTATATTAAGTGGAAAATATCCATTGATTCGATTCTTAAAATTTATATGTAATTTATTTTTATATCTTCATGCTAAATTGTATATTTATGTATGTATTGGAGAAGACGTCACTAAGTTGATAAACTTGTGTCTAATCCATTTGTCATTTTTGAACAATAAAATATGTTCAAACTAAAGAATCATGATTTGAATTTGAAGAAAAGAAGAAAACCAAACACATTTTTTTATTAAAATTGAAAATCCAACTGATTAAAAGTCGTATTGACCTCTGAAATTCTATCACAGAAAACAAGTACTTATAGTATCTCAAAATGTCCAAATATAGCCCGTTTTATAATCGCGCAGTGGACATAATTGTTATATTTCTATTCAGACATTCCACATTTTATCATCCGTTTCAGAACTATTTTTGAAGATTACGACGATCCGTGGCTTCATTGCACATTTGACGCAAAATACATTTTCAATTCTTTATTTACACTCAAACACAAATATGTGTTACATGAGGACAAATTACAAATCAAATGCAATAAATGACAGAATAGACAGGAAAATAATAACTAATAATAATAGGACGTACGCCAATTCATGAGTGCGTGCCTAATTGTCACGAATGTCCAATCAGGTTTTCTGCTGTTCAAAGTTTGACGTGCGGTGATGTTTGAACAGTGTTGAGTGTATTTTACATTTGTCATTTCGGAGCCTTTAATATCTTACTATGCTGTATGAATTTTGCTCATTGTTGAAGGCCGTACAGTGACCTTTGATTGGTCATTTCTACGTTATCCAGTCTCTGGTTAAATTCTCTCAGTAGACATTATCCCATCATTGATGATCAGGTGTGATATGAAAAGAAAAACTACATTATCGTATCTCGGATATATATCTATTTAATATAATAAAGAAAACTTTAGTAAGATTGAGTACAACAAAAGCTTAATTTGCCTTATTAAATCCTTGATGCTGTCTCCTTCAGACTATCAAACACTGTCACCCTAATTGTTAACGTGGTATTATACGTGATAACTTGCTGTAAATAATAGTAAACTGAGTATTTATTCACAGTACGCACTTCCTATTTTAGTTGTGGTGATAGAAATCTTAATATCATTGATACACAGTTGAGAAATATGGTGCAGTTATTCAAATGCAGGTTTAAACCTTATTAATATTAAACCCAATCCCGCATGCAGCTGTGGTCATCCTGATGAGGATAGTATTCACTATTTTTAAGTGCCCTTTATCAACGAAACAAGAGAAATATTGTTTTCAAAATTAGAAAGATCTACTAATATTCATTTTGCTTTTATTGGCTGGCGACGGTGACCTTTCATTTCAGCAAAACAAAGAAATTTTGAGTCTGTACAATCATATATCAGAAATATACTAAGATTTAGAACATTCAATTAAAATTCGAATTCCTACTTCCCAACTCTTCACTCTAGTCCAGTTTTATATATTACTCTATATTATGTTATACTTTTGTTTTTGAGACAAGGCCATATTTTGTCAAAAGACAAGCACAATAACCCCAAAGCGAATTGCGAGAAGTGGTTTCGTATTTCGTTATAGAAAAAAATACTAATAGTTTATGTAAAATAACGACTCTCGTACGGTGTGGCGTTTATATCTTTTAATACATTGGTGCAATTGGATGCAAAAATAATGACCATAAAATGCCAGGTTTGCGAGATCAGACAGTAACCTAACAACTAAACAATTGAAAATCTAGGGATCAATGTTTAACATTCGTCAGCAATGAGCAATTTTCATCAATAAAACATGATTTAGTCGAATACTTTCGAGTAAAGAAAAGAGACTACCATAGACTTGTCATTAACCACAAATGCTTAAGGGTACAAATCAGTATTCAGGAGTTACCTTTTTTGCATTACACCACATTACAACAGAAATTAGAAAATAGGGCCTGGAAGTATTTCTAAGACATTGTTGTTTTCCTGTTCTATGTAGCTTTCTTTCTGGCAAACACGGTGTTAGATTTTATAAATGCTGACAGGCACCGACCATTGAAAAACAATCGATCTGTTTAAAATAAGAAATGAAAATAATTGTTTTTTTTTGTTTTTTTTTTTTTTTTATGGCAAATAGAAAAATGACCGTTTGATTTAAAATTGTTTAAAATTATTTAGAAATAGGTTTATGAAAATAATGTATTTTAATGTGAAAAGGCTAGACTTTAATTTGTGGCGTAGGGATGTGATTGAGTGGTTTTGTTTACAATTATTTCCCATTATTTCCGTAGTGAAAATCTGCAATAATTATTGTTTCATCATGTTATTTGATTTTCACATTATAACAAAACTAAGAATATGACGGATGAATTTATAGTTAGCTGTTTAATGTCCAGTGGTAACTATTAGATGTATCATTAGGAGGACATTTACAATGTTATAAATATGAACAAGGACATCCTTTGTTATGCAAACATGTGTATCACGGCACAAGCGATGACCTATAGACCGCGTGTATCATATGTATATTTAGGGTGGGTTGCTCTGAATAAAGGAGGTATAGAGACAGGAAAATAAAGAAAAAATATAAAATTAGAATAGAGTATAACAGGCAAAATAAAGAACAGGGAAAATGGTATAAGAAAATTAAAGAATAGAGGAAAAGGTCTAGTTTTTGCCGGACAATTGTTGATGATTGTTTAAAGTCAAGTGCATTTATAGTTAAAATAGTACACAATCGTTTGTACATTGGTAGGGATTTATGTCTGGGGTTGATGAGGCACATAATGAGTAATTGTTTTATTTGAAATTTCTCGAATATTTGGTTTTTGTCTGATTTGAAAATGAATAAAAAAATCTATAATCTAAACAAAATGGTTTAATTACGACATATAGATAAAACTGCTACTCAGTCGATTTTAGAATAATGCTATAAAAGAGAATACATAAAATATTTAACAACACTTTTGAACAAAAGGTCAACCTTAAGACTCGAATATACTTTTGTAAGAACATTAGGTTAATTCCGAATTCCATCTAAAATAAATTGTTCATTTGGAAAAAAATGGGGATACCTTAGGCTATATTAAAAATGTTGACTGAATACTCTGCAGACTGTAGTTTACTCGCACATTCACCAAGTACGTATTTCTACGGCTAAAATAAATCATAATTGTATCTTTTAATTTGTTTAAATTTATTTCAGTGTTTATTTTCAAATTTTTATGTAAATAATGTTGGATCAACATCGAGTCAGATTAAATTATAATTTATTAAATTATTAATTAAAACTGAAACATGCATCCAATCTAAATTTTACGCATATTATCACATATATAAAAGATTTAACAGAACACAATTCATGTTTTATATTTAAAAAAACATATACGCTAAACGAAACTATGCATGCCAAGAAACGACGTACGCTCAACGATACGATATACGCTAAACGAAACGATGTACGCTAAACGATACGGTATACGCTAAATGAAACGATGTACGCAAAACCATACGATGTACGACAAAAGGGCGCTTATGTTATCGTTTATGGTATGGTTTATGGTACATGGTTTCGTTCGTACATCATTCGTTCAGCGTCCGTACAACGTTCGGTCAGCGTTTCGTTTGCATTCGTACACCGTTCGGGAAGCGTACGTACATCGTACGGGCATCGTCCGTACATGGTTCGGGCATCGTTCGTATTGTTAACTTTACGTTACACGGACTGTAAGCGAGAGGTTTGGCTAGCCATAAAACCACGTTCAAACAAACCATTTTTTCTTAAAATGTCCTGTATCAAGTCAGGAATATGGCAGTTGTTATCACATATTCTGTTTCTATGTATGTTGGCGTTTGTTTTTGTAGCAGTTCAGTGTTTCTGTTGTTCCGTTTTGTTTCCTCTTATAGTTGATGTGTTTCCCTCAGTTTTGGTTTGTGACCCGGATTTGTTTCAGTGAAATCAATTGATGACTATTAAACAGCGGTATACTACTATTGCCTTTTTATTTATAATTATTACAACCTCACCATGTATTCAATATATATATATATGTATTTTAGAATATTGCAAAACATGAACTTAAAAATAAATGCTTGACATTAAACAGAAAAAAAAATCAATTCCACTAATAATAACTAATTGTATAATGAGGAATTCATTGCGCTTGGCATAACAAAGAGGAATTCATTACAATTTATTATCAATGTTCATAAAGCAGTCTTTAAAAAACAAGGAAACTATTTTAAATACAATTATTTGTACTTAACATTTGAAAATAAAATAAAAGGAAACTTCAGACGTATACAAAATTAATATAGATCACACAAGGGGTGATCAAAGACATCGTTTATTGGGGTAAATAGGGGAAAGTAGAAACCAATGTACTCAAAATTTTATAAGAAATATAGAATAAGAAAGTTCTTTTATAGAACAAAAATACATTTTTAATTGCGACGGTTAAAATTTCTTACTTTGTTATTTATTTATGTGTGAAATATTTTAAAACACAAATAGCAGAATGTAAATTTCATAAACTACTCGTTAAAATAACCAATTGTAATTTTTCATTTATCAGGCTAATAAAATAACCAAAATTTAGATGATGGTTATATGTCAAGAAGAAACAACCACGAATGCCAACGACACCGTTGAAATGACCAAAAGACAGTATGAACAGTCAATTTTTTATTGAGTCGTGTGTATACTTTTCGTTTCTCTGACAGGTACTTTGTTTTTGTCAAGAATAAAACAAAGTACATATTGACGTTTCTAAAATACGGATTATAAATTTCATGTCAATTGCATAGCCTAAGAATTGCCGTACTGATCCTTTTTGCGTCTTGTCAAACATTTTTTTCGTAAACCTGATAGATTCATAAAGTAAGAAAAAATGGATAGATACTTTGTTTTTGTCCAGAATAAATGTTGATAAAAAAGTGTATATTGATATTTCTGAACAACTGATTATTTAATTACTATATATAAATTCAAAAACATATGCCATGGCATAAACCGGATATAAAGTTGGTTCCGATCCGGTACGGGTGATTACACCAAGTCGTACATAATAGAAATCGCAATTTGCATGATTTTCAAAATATTTTGTTTACATTTTTCTTCAGAAATTACATTATTGCGTTGCAAAAAATCCAATTGCAGGTCCTTTGTGCTACATTGTACTCCTTTGTGCACAAAGGATGTCCTTTGCGGTGTTTTCAGAGACCCTATAAAAAGTAAAATCAGATGAATTAATCACCGTCCTTGTTATATAAAAAGTAAAATATCAAAAATACCGAACTCAAAGGAAAATTCAAATCGGAAGGTCCCTTATCTAATGGCAAAATCAAAACCTCAAACAAATGGATAACAATTGTCATATTCCTGACTTGGCACGGGCATTTCCCCATGTAGAAAATAGTGGATTAAACCTGGTTTTATATCTAGCCAAACCTCTCACTTGTATGACAGTCGCAATAAATTCCATTATATTGACAACAATATGTGAACAAAACAAACAGATATAATAGGTAAAAATGTCAAAAATAGGGGTACAGCAGTCAACATTGTGTTATATTAATCTTAATCACTATAAAAACAAACAAATACGTCAACAAAGAAAAAAAAATGGCATATAGACAAAGCACATGAGCAAAAATTAAAGACAAGAATACAAAAAATGAACATAGCACAACAACACAATGGCGGGATGTATATTAAGCACCGAGCCACGCCAAAGAGCACTTTAACACGCACGTAATTAAGATGATTAACAACGTCAGTACCTAGGATATATACTTCAAGACCATCATGTATATCTTCCGAGGAACTTTTTTAAAAAAAGGACGAGACGTTCTTTGACATAACCCTGGTTCATCAACTTTCTGCTCAGATACTATAATTTATGTAGAATTGTTAAAAAACTAATAAAAATTCTCTGCTCTACAGATTTTCATAAATGGAGTCTAAGATATATCATAATAAACGCACCATATCAAATATTTATATGAGAAAAACTACTTATTTATAAACTGTTACGCTTCGCATGATATGTTGTGTAGAGACGTGAATCATAAATCTAAGTTAAAAGACAAATTAAAAAAATTATTCTTAAAGCTTTCTTTGACAAATTTTATGCTAACTTGATTACAAGAAGTTTAAATAACATTTTCTAAATGAGAGCTAAGAACTGTTTGTATTGTAGTAAATTTAATTGGTAAACGGACAGAAAGTCACAGGACAAAAAGTCACAGGACATAAAGTCACAAATTTGATAGGACAAAAAGTCACAAATAATTTGTTGACAATTGTTTGAATATATAAGAGAAAGATCTTGAAATATTTTCTTTTTATTACATATATTCATTTTTAAGTTTAGGAAATTGTTCATAAACCTTGATAAATGAAAATTTATTAAATTTTAATCATGCAAAGGATATATTTCTTGGAACAATGAAGCCATTTAAGTACCAAGCCACTTTGACATTTTGTTTTCATAACAATTATTTGATCATTATTGATAAATTTTAATTACAAAGTTGCTTCATATATAATAGTTCAAGAAAAAAACAATAATATTTTTAAAATTAGTGTTTACTTGTTCAAAGAAAAATAATCTCAAAACTGAATTGTGACTTTTTGTCCTGTGACTTTTTGTCTGTGACTTTTTGTCCTGTGACTTTCTGTCCTACATTCTTTTAATTCGTTTGAAATTTGTATTCAAATACGCTGTTGGAGATTACTAACAATAATTTTGCATTTTATAATTTTATAAATGAGTGCGTTCGATTACAAAAAGTCGTCATCGAATAGTCCAATATGCCGATATTTAAAAAGACTCGTTTCATTGTTATTGCAACACATAGGTTATAATAATATGACAGAGTGTTATGTTTCAGTATGTACTGAATAAATATGCAAAAAGCAAATTTTAGACAAGGTACCCCCATAAACCTGGAAATATCTGGCTAGTCAGAAATATGCGACTACAAAGAGGGCGCCTTCTTTTTTTACTAAAAAATTAGTTAGGTAATATGTTTTAATTGATATATTTTCATGTCATGTGACAATTATGGAATAACTAATCGGAGAATTCAAATATTAAAAATATTCAACAACACATTAATTCACGAATGCGCAAATGTTGTACGGTCACGAGTTGAATATTTTTCAATATTTGAATATAGTTATTCTTTTTATTACACTAGTACTGACACCCGGTACTGACAACGGGTTTTTTTATGGATTAAAGTAGAAAATGTAAGGAACTATATCTTTTCTAAACATTGCGACGTCATCGACAAGTCTTGACAACACCTATTGTTGTATGACGTCAGAGGAGTGATTTATTTATATTACATGTGAAATTATCACTGGGAAATCACAGTAATGCATTTGTAACCAATGCAATAAGATAATTTCTCTAATTCTTCGTCAATTTATCCCTTTCTGCACCCATTGTATAAAAAAATTTAATCAACGTGTGGTCCGTTTGATCTCAGTTCTTCATTGGTTAAAATCCGATTATGACGTCGAATTTTCTTGCTTTCCTCTGAATTTCTTATTGTGACGGCATGAAAAAAGGCGACCATGCCTGATGACGTCACATAGAAAGAACACATCATTTTGCAGATCAGTCGAAAAGAAGGAATAAGTTTGCCTGCATATTGTTTTAAAATCATTAGAGAAACAGATTCCACCACCAAATCTCGTGTAATACGATATTTATCCACTCTCGACAGTTAAATTTTCAATATTTAAAACGCTCGGCGATCCTCGCGTTTTAAATTTGAAAATTTAACTGTCTCGAGTGGATAAATATCGTATTACACTCGATGCAGTGGTAGAATCTATATTTCTCTAATTCTTACCCGATGTATTCTTTTCCTGACCTGCTGATTATTTTTCTTAATCAACGTGTGGTTCGTTTGATCTCAGTTCTTCATTGGTCAAAATTCTATTATGACGTCAAATTTTCTTTATTTCCTCTTCATTTCCTATTGTGACGTCATGACAAAAGGCGACCATGTCTGATGACGTCACATAGAAAGAACACATCTATTTGCAAATCATTCGAAAAGAAGGATTAAGATTGTCTGCATACCGTCTAAAAATCATTAGAAAAACAGATTCCATTACCAAATCTCGAGCAATACTATATATATCCACTCTCGACAATTAAATTTTAAATATTTAAAACGCTCAGCCTTGTGTTTATAAATTTGAACTGTCTCAAGTGGATAAATTATCGTTTCACCCTTGATGCAGTAGTAGAATCTATATAACTCATTACAGACATGGATATTTGATTAAAATTAAATTATTTACCAAATAGATGAAGCTTAGAAGTAGCTTTCGTCTGTTTTCTGCTCTTTGGTCGGGTTGTTGTCTCTTTGACACATTCCCCATTTCCATTCTCAATTTTATTTACTACATGTAGATTGTTTACCTACATCTTGAGGCACAAGAAGATCTTAAGTTAATGTCATAAAACATGAATTCCGACATTAGCAAAATCATTCAAGGTATACAAGTACATTTACTGTTTTGCAAAGTACTAAAATAACCTTCTTACTAAAGTGCACCTAAAGGCGACTAATGTGGGCGTATATAGAGGGGGGGCGAGACCGGGATGGGCTGATTTTAGCAACGGGAATTCGGGATTGCCTTGTTTAAAGATCGGGAATTCGGGATAGAAAAACATCGGGATACGGGAAAGCCACGTTTTTAGCCACGGGAAATCGGGATTTTATGTTGAAATATAACGGGATTGACAAAAAACTGTACCTTGGACAGATAAAAGTGCCATTTTCATTATACTTCAATCACAATCGCATCTAGAAACAGAGTAGATCCAGATCAGAGTACATGTAACAGTAAGTTTAGAGATAAGCTTTGAGCTCGGATCAGGTCTTCAATTATACCGTTAAACGATTTTGATTTAATTACATATATAAACTTAATCATTTATCCTAACAAGTGTCTTAAAATCTGGTATTTTTTTAAATTTTATAATGTAAAGCAGCGTTTCGACTACTTTATAAATCTCTCAAGTGACATTTGTAGTTCTGTTTATGTCTGTAACTTGGTTGATCTTTGGTTCAGTGGTTTTCGAATGGTGACTCAATAGATTCAAATTTCTCTCCGTTACAAGACGATTCCAGTGCTTGTCATATAGGTTCTTGTATTGACTTGAACTGGAATTTGGCCAATTTTCTGACTGGCTACTGAAGATTTATGAGAACAAAATGCTTATATGCAGCTTGACGTCATGATAATATTGATAATACATATTCGGATTGGTTACGCTGAAAGACTTTGAACATCAATCATACCCGAGACGTTTAAATCGTAAGCATTGAAACTTTAAACTTTAAAATTGGGGAACAAATTTATCGGGATCGGGATTTTTAACAAAATATGTCCGGGATTTCGGGATTTTCTGATATTAAAACCGGGAAATCGGGATGAGACCCCTCTCGCCCCCTATATAGTTGGGATTCGTAGATTCTGATATGAAAAGGCACTTCATATACAACTTATATATTTTCGAGGTATGAGTGGAATTTAAACTATTTCAAACAATTGCACAATGTAATGACTGTAATTTTATACATTTTTGTGACTATCTTTTTAAGTTATTGTTTTTTCTATTATATAGTGTACCTGTTGTGTAATGAAGCAAAAATTGCTTTCTTACGTCATTAAAGTGAAGAATTTCCCTGCATCAAATGTATAAGTCACAATTATTATCAATTGTAAAATGATATAAACTGATCTATATAGTTAGAAAAGTAAATGTAATAATATATTTACATACTTCTGTCACAGTGTCTTCCTGTAAACCAAGCAGTACATTTACATTCATATGTATCTCCAGTCAAGTAACACGTTCCTCCATTAAAGCAGTGTTTTGTAGGACAAGCTTAAAATAAAACCAGGTTGCAGTTTTAAAAGTTATTTGTTTAGATACTAAGAAGGGGCTCCAAGTGTGGATATCCGTTGATTCCAGAACCTAAAAATAACTCGCTTTGGCACTGAGGTTAAAACAAAGTCACCAGCTTGTTTCCTTTGATGACAATATTGGTTGAAAAAGAGAGGCGAAAGATACCAAAGGGACATTCAAACTCATAAGTCGAAAATAAACTTATAACGCCATGGCTAAAAAGAAAAAGACCAACAGACAAACAATTATAGTACACAAAACACAACATAAAAACCAAAGACTGAGCAACACGAACCCCACCAAAAACTGCATGGGGAATATCTCAGGTGCTCCGGAAGGGAAAGCAGATCCTACTCCACATGTGGCACCCGTCATGTTGCTCATGTTAGTACATATCCAGTAATAAGTCTAATTCAGTAGGTCACATTCGAGGAAAATGGGACGGGATTGTAGTTTACGACATTTGGAACACATCCGCTATCATTTGTGAAACCGATATTCCATAACGGTCAACCAACACGTGATGGCGTCCGTAAAATTTACGAATGGATGTTTTCAACTTCACCACTTGGAACTCTTGGTTTAATAGCTTCCTTGTAAGCAGCAATCCTGGAAATCATGATAGGAAATACAAGCCCTGGAATATCGTATCAACTGGGTGATATATACTCTGTATGTAGGCGCTGCTGGAATGTTGCTACATAGAAATGGAAAGTTCACAATTGGGAAGCTCAAATCATCTCTTTTGTCGTAAGGTTTTGCTTTCAACCGACCCTCATTGTCAATTTCTAGATGTAGGTCAAGATATGAAGCAGACTTAACTGTATCTGTTGTATCCTATATCTCAAGTTCGATTGGATAGATGAGTTAAACATAGTCACCAAATTTTGAATTATTTATAATTTAGTGAGAGAACATCATCAATATAGCGGAAAGTAAAGTTAAGGGATACTGCTAACTTCTTTTTTTTTCTTCCTAAAAAGTTCCTGTATGAAGTCAGCCTCATATGAATAAAGGAAAGAGTCAGCAAGAAGAGGGGCACAGTTGGTTCCCATAGGAATGCCGATTGTTTGTTGAAAACACGTCCTCTAAACGTAATAAATATGTTGCCAATCAAAAACTCAAGCATCTTAATAATTTCAGTTTCAGAGAATTTTTTGTTTTAATCCGAGTGATTTTTTACAAAGTAGGATTTATCCCTCTCTAGGACTAGATACTTGTATCTATGTTGGCCATTCTTTTTTATGAAACAAAGCAGGACCAAACTAAAAGTTGAAAGTTTTGAAACATATCTATAATTAAATGAAATTAGCTAAATTGAAATATAATACATGCAAATGTCTATTACATGTCATACTTTAAGCGTTTACCTAGAAAAATGCTTTCGAAGCTTGTTACACTAATTTTCAAAAACATAATCTTTGAAGTACACTTATTATAACAAACCTGGACAAAATTTTAATTTTTAAAAGCTTTTGTCCGATATTCAGGCAACAACAAAAATCTGCAATAAAGAAATGTCTACGCCGAGATTTTCAAATTTTTACAGAAGGCAAAATATTAGATTTAAAAGATGTATTATTCAATGATAGCTATATATTTTTATATATTTTTTCAAAGCTTCGAAGACCTACTCTGCGTCGAGCCGCCAATGCGCGGTGTGTTGTCATTCAAAGCAAACAAAATTGGTCAGATGGTAGGCATTGAAAAGAAAATGTAATCATTATACCCATTGCATAATTGACTGTCCATTACATTTGTCTTACTCTATCCTATAATTGTGATGGAGACGCGGTAAAGTTTAAAATTAACACTTAATAAAGTGATTCAATATTTATCTTCTTCCCGCTTCTCAATCAATATTTTTTTAAAGGAAAACTGATATAGAAAGAGCAATTAAAGAAAAGCGAACAAAAGCAATTTAACATAAGTTAAAAAGTCTGTCCTCGAATACGATATAAACGAATTAACCTTATCGTCGAGTTTTTACCTATACGAGCAAAACGATGGGTGCTACATGTAGAGCAGCATCTGCTTAACCTTCCGAAGCACCTGAAATTACCCCGGATTTGGTATGGTTCGTGTTGTTCAGTCTTTAGTTTTGTATGTTGTGTTTCGTATACTGTTGTTTGTCTTTAGGTATTTTTTTCGTTTTGTGCCATGGCATTGTCAGTTTATCATCGACTTATCAGTTTAAATATTGCATTGGTATCTTCCGCCTCTCTTTTGTAATTCTACAATGTTTTAGTTGACCTTTATGGGTTATATAACCTTTGACCTGGCCTTGTTCGCATCATTGTCCTGAATGTTTGTCAGGAACAATCACTGTTGTATGATCATTTAAATAAAGTCATTAATGATTAATGCTCATATTGATATCAAGCATAAAATGAACATTGAGAAAATTTCTATTAAAAAAACATCAGCAGAACGCTAACTGTCTACTTCGCCTTAAATAATCATTGTTATAAAATGTTATGTTTTCAAGTCTTATAGTTCTATCTTTGGAATGTTTCCTAGAATCTCTTTTAGAATCTACAGTATATATCGTTCTTTGTTATAATAAACATGTCCTGATAAGTTGTGCAGTTGTATTATGCTTCGATAGTATATCAAAAGGGTCGATGTTGAGTACACAAGAGTATGTGTACCCGGCTTAGAGAAGTAACGTTCCAATGATTGTTATACATTACCCATTGCAACCAGATCCTTATTTGATATCGACGATAAATTGTTTATGTATAAGTAATTATATCAGACTATATTTAGGCTCTCAATTAACTTAGTGTTGATAATAGTGCATTTCGACGATGCCTGATGCCTGTGTATGGAACGCCACAGCTGTCTTATGTTGAACTCTGATATTACGTTATGTTGTTTTATTATTACTTGATATATTTTGTCTTTACATAATATGGTTTTGACATTACGTAATGATGTTTTGGTATAACTCAATATGGAATAGTCATTACTTAATGATATTTCGATATTACACGATATGGTTTCGTATTGACTTGACATAGTTTTGTCATTACTCGATATGGTTTCACCATTATTTAATGTGGTTGTGTCATTAGGCAATGTGGTTTTATAATTACTTGATGTGTATGTGACTTAACGTAATGTAGTTGTTTCATTACATGATGTGGTTTTGTTATTTCGTAATGATGATTTGCCAATTCTTTATATGGCTTTAACATTACGTAATGATGTTTCAAAATTTGATGATTTTACACTACATGATGTGTTTGTTTCAGTATTTGATGTGGTCCTGTCATTCTTTGATGTGGTTATCACATTACTTGATGAAGTAAAACCACGTGACCATTTCGGAAAAAAAATGTTCTATTTTTAAACCGATTTCCATATGTCGTTTGTTTAATGTGCTTTGGATGAGTATCGCTATCCGTTGAGTTAAAGTTCAAATTAAAGTTCGAGTTGTTGTTCAGAGTTATTTGGTATGAAAAACGGGAACGGGAGACAAAAAGATAAGAAAAAAAAGTATTTTAAAAATAACAATATTTCGGACATAAGGGGGATATCCCCAAACCACTTGGTCCGGCCATTTTTTTCCTTAGTTCTCAAATGGAAGCAGTATTATAATAAATTCGTGAAGGATTCCACGGAACCCTATGTCTGGCCTGAGATTGCTGCTGTCAGTGTTAAAGTGTAATGTTGACTGTAAAAAGTCCATTTATCGTTAAAAAACAAAATTAAAAAAATGTTTTTCTGTAGATGCTTTATTGTTTTTTTGTAGATGCTTTATGTTGATCTTGAAGATTAACTCCTATACAAGTTTTATAACAATTCATGGAGGGTTACAAATTTTAGTAATATTTAATGCAAAAAAAAAACTTATATAAAAATAAGAAGATGTGGTATGATAACCAATGAGACAACTCGCCACCACATACCAAATGACTTAGAAGTTAACAACTGTATGTCACTGTATGGTCTTCAACAATGAGGAAAACCCATGCATACCGCATAGGAATTAAGCTGTAAAAGGTCCAAAAATGACAAATGTAAAACAATTCAAACGAGAAACCTAACGATCTAAATGATGAAGACGACAACGCCACTACCGACGACGGAATATAGGTTTGCTGTATCTCACTTCCGCGTCATTAATATCGCAGACCCGACACAAATCAAATGACTTGTACTTTATTGTCAACAAATGAGACACTTAAGAAAAAAGTACTAAAAAATTAACAGTATTTCCCCAAACCACTTGGTCCTGCCGTTTTTTCTTTAGTTCTCAAATGGAAGCAGTATTATAATAAATTCGTAAAAGATTCCACGGAACCCTGTGTCTCGCCTGATATTGCTGCTGTCAGTGTAAAAGCGTAATGTTGACTGTACATTTATCGGTACATTTATCGGTAAAAACAAAATTTAAGAAGAAATGTTTTTCTGTAGATGCTTTATCTTGATCTTGAAGAATAACTCCTATACAAGTTTTATAACAATTCATGGAGGTTTACAAATTTATCATGTCAAAACAGTTTAATTCGGTAATATTTAATGCAAAAAAAAACCTTATATAAAAATAAGAAAATGTGGTATGATTGCCAATGAGACAACTCTCAACCACATACCAAATGACGTAGAAGTTAACAACTATTTGTGACTGTATGGTCTTCAACAATGAGCTAAACCCATACCACATAGTAAGCTATAAAAGTTCCCGAAATGAAAAATGTAAAAACAATTCAAACGAGAAACCTAACGATCTAAATGATGAAGACGCCGACGCCACTACCGACGACGGAATATAGGTTTGTTGTGTCTCACTGCCGCTACATTAATGTCGCAGGCTCGACACAAATCAAAAGACTTGTACTTTATTGTCAACAAATGAGACACTTTAAATCAACTCACACTAAAGTTACAGGGAAATGGGGGGATCGGACTAGCGACAAAGCATCAATTCTATAAAATAAGAATTCTCCGATTTTTTTTTTAGCGTGTATGATCATTTCAACATATACGAATATAAATCTTTTATTTTTATAAATTGCATTCTCTGATTTACCTCGCACTAATTGAAAAAACAAACTTTTTGGAATATCTGTTTCACAGGTGACGACGGATATGTTCCAGCTGTCGTAACCACAATCCCGTCATCTTTTTCTCGAATGTGAACTACCAAATAAAACCAAATCACTGGGTTTGTACTTTCACGAATAACACGCCGGGTGCCACACGTTGAGCAGAATCTGCTTACCCTTCCGGAGCACGCGAGATCACCCCGATGGATTTATATTTCCCAGTCATTCCGATCTATTGAGTTAAGCCAATTGAAACTGTTCTTACATTTTTTTCTTATGTTGTGCTTTTACACTACAGTCCGAGGTTAGGTTAGGGTTTAGCGCTCACATACAAAGTCATGTTAAACTCCGCCACGTGGACTTTCTTTATGTGCCTGCCCCAAGTCAGGAGCCTGTAGTTCAATGGTTGTCGTTGTTTCATGTGTGTCATATTTGTTTTTCGTAGATTGTTTAGTTATAAATTAGACCGTTAGTTTTCTCGTTTGAATTGTTTCACATTTTCACGTGGTGGCCTTTTGTAGCCTACTATACGGTGTGTTGAAGGCTGTACGGTTGCCTATGATTGCTTACATCCACTGCATTTAAACTCTGGTGGATAGTTGTCTCATTGGCAATCACACAACATCTAGCTTTATTTCAATTTCTATGTTGTGTTTTGTATACTGTAACATCGTTTATCTTTTGTACGCATACCCCTGAGCCCTCTTTTCGGAAGCACGAGCAAAAGCCCTTGATCCGCGATAGAAAATTTAAATACGAACTCATATTAGATAACTCGAATTTCAACTCGAAATCTTAATCTAAATGAGACTCAAATTCGAGTCTAACTCGAACTCTACCTCAAAAGGTGACTCAAATTCAAAATTGAAGTCGAATTGTAACTCGAACTCTACCTTTCAATGTGACACAAACTCGAAGTTCAACTCGAAACTCAATGCTTACTAGAACTTTAATTCTAATAATGGCTTGAATTCTAACTCGAAATCGAAGACTAACTCAAAGTTTAACTCGAACAGTAACCCGAACTTTAATTTAAACTCTAACTCGATGGATGGCCGCACTCATCCATGGCACATACAACATGGAAATCTATTTAAAAATAGAACTAGTTTTTCCGAATTGGTCACGTGGTTTTACCCAACAAGTAATGTGATTACCACATCAAAGAATGACAGGACCACATCATGTAGTGTAAAATCGTCAAATTTTGAAACATCATTACATAATGTTAAAGCCATATAAAGAATTTGCAAATCATCATTACGAAATAACAAAACCACATCATGTAATGAAACAACTACATTACGTTTAGTCATATACACATCAAGTAATGTTAAAACCACATTGCCTAATGACACAACCACATTAAATAATGGTGAAAACACATCGAGTAATAACAAAACCATATTAAGTAATGACAAAACTATATCAAGTCAATACGAAACCATATCGTGTAATATCGAAATATCATTAAGTAATGACTATTCAATATTGAGTTATATCAAAACATCATTACGTAATGTCAAAACCATACTATGTAAAGACAAAATATCATCAAGTAATAATAAAACAACATAACGTAATATCCGAGTTCCACATAAGACTGCTATGGCGTTCCATACCTGTGTTACACTACATCTATGTGTTACGAACTTCATCATTTTCTTATACACAAATTTGTAAAGCGTTTTGCTGAACCCCGTGTCTCGCTTGCGATTGCTGCTGTAAAGGTAAAAGTGTAATGTTGATTACAAAAATAAGTCTTTTTATCAGTAAAATATGAAGAAAAAAAAATGATTCTTTTTTAGATGACCCTTAGATGATATTTCTTAATCATGAAGAAGTTTCTGTCAAAGTTTCATTTCATGCCATGAAGGTTAAACGGATGTCTAAAATCTTAAAAAAAAAAAAGGAATTCAAAACTGTAAATGTTAACTGCAAAAATGTCCAACTATCAGTAAAATACTGCAAGATGAAAAAAAAAAAATATTTTCAAAATTTTGATTGACATTATCTCTT
The DNA here is from genome assembly GCA_017311375.1 of Mytilus coruscus. NCBI lineage: Eukaryota > Metazoa > Mollusca > Bivalvia > Mytilida > Mytilidae > Mytilus > Mytilus coruscus. The sequence goes on from CM029607.1 coordinate 53,841,047, forward strand.
AGAAATAGCTTCTACCAGGTTTGACAAAGTTATTGATATCTAAAAACAAGAATGCACACGCTGAAATGTCTCGCCTGGGTTTATTATGATTTATTTTATGTTGATAGTCCTAAAGCTACAAGTATCACATAATTTTAACATTATCAATGATCCATGACAATAATGTCAACATCAGATGAACCCTTCCAGAAAGACATGTACACCTTGCAATCATTCCAGACACCCAAATATGTTGACCTACACATTACAGTATCTGTGAAAAGGACCTAATCACGTAACTTTAACTTTGATCACTGATCCAGGAAATGAGGTCGAGGTCAGGTGAACCCTGTCTGACGGATATGTGGACCTTGCAAGGAACCAATATATCAAATATACATATTACTCATAATAAAGTAGAAATTCACAAAACAAAAAAAATCAACTTTTTTTCAAGCAGTCGCTGAATCATGAAAATGAGGTCAAGGACAACGGAAATATGACAGACGGAAACTTCGTAACATAAGGCATCTGTAAACAAAGTATGACGCCTCCAAGTCTACTACATTATAACATATAAAGCTTAAGGAGGCTCGAGGGTATAAAAATTTCAGATAAAAAATAAACATTTATGTTTCATTATAAATTTTATTTATTACCTTAAGTAGTTGTTACTTTATCATATGGTTTAAAAATCATTCAAAATAATCAATTTGTGTTGGCCCCAGACGACTTTTAAAATGTGGATATCATTGAAAAAGCTCCAAATTATCTCCCTTTGGTGCAAAACTACATTTTTTTGGCATTAAAATTGAAATATCTTTTTTAACTCATCGGTGACCTATATTTTTTATTATAATTTTCAAATAAGCTGTACTTAAACTAAACTATTGTCAAATTTGAGCTTTTCTGCAATAAAGTTCTTTTTATTTAGATATTACCTCTATTTCTCCTATTAGTTCAACAGAAAAATGTACCTTTACAAAACGTATGCTTCTTTCAAAGGCAGATTGTGAGCCTAAATGAACGGTGACCCCATTTTTTATTTTATTTTTCTATTAAGTATAAGATAAAGTTCATTTATAGAAAATATAGCGAAATCCTATATAAAATTAAAAAATTGATTAAGACCCGCGAGCCCCTTAAAACATATAGTTTATGCTGCCGCCGCCGCCGGATGGTAATCTCTATGTCTTACATTCTTTGACTTTCGTCGCAGGCGAGACAAAAAATTGTAACCCAAGACTGTATCTAACTGTTATCTGCCAAACAAAATCAAGTCCTTTTAACTGCTGTAAAAAAATACGAAAAAAATGAACAAAATAAATGTTTTTTTTACAATTTTGTACATGGTACCGTCTTTTGATCATGCAGATTATGCTTCTGTCCAAAATTTAGTAAAATTCCAAGGAGGTTTGACAAAATTATTGATGTCTAAAACAACATCAACAATAGATTGAACCTAAATGTTGACACTGCCGACGCTGAATATAGGATTGATACTTCTAGCTGGGAACCGCGACAAAACGTCGCAGGCCTAGGCTCGACAAAAAAATTTTAAAAATAAGCGGTAATATCATTGGTTCGTCCACAGGTACTTGTCTCCGAATTGTTGTTAACCTTAATACATCGTTGATATATCGTTATATTATTTTTATTGAATATTTTTAAGGATTTGTGATTCGTTAAAACTTGGTCACATGTACATTTGTATTTGTATTTACTCAGTTTGCATGCAAATACTGTTGTGCTTAGCTTTTCGTAGGTCAAAAACAGCATATTGCACAGGGCATACAGCATGTTACTAAAAAAATACATTCTAGAAATCCCCAATTTTACATCGTTCATGCAATAGTTGTTGATTTATAATATAACAATTGTAGCCTTTGGTTGAGGTAAATACGATTTTATATCGACCTAGAGAAGCATATCGACCTCGGACTTCGTCCTCAGTCTATATGCTTCTCTTAGGTCGATATAACCTCGTATCGACCTCATACAAAGGCTATAATTGTATATTATTAATTGAATATTTTTAAGGATTTGTGATTCGTTAAAACTTGGTCACATGTACATTTGCATTTACTCAGTTTGCATGCCAATACTGATGTTCTTAGCTTTTCGTAGGTCAAAAACAGCATATTGCACAGGGCATACAGCATGTTACTCAAAATACATTCTAGAAATCCCGAATTTTACGTTGTTCATGCAATAGTTGTTGATTAATAATATAACAATTGTAGCCTTTGGTTGAGGTAAATACGATGTTATATCGACCTAGAGAAGCATATCGACCTCGGACTTCGTCCTCAGTCTATATGCTTCTCTTAGGTCGATATTACCTCGTATCGACCTCATACAAAGGCTATAATTGTATAATAATGTTAAGGTATATAGGTATTTTTTCAGAGACAAGTGCCAATGGGTGCGTTCTAGGGGAAGCTACACAGACTTTTAAGACTTTTCAATATTATGTTTACTATATTCATAAGTTCAGAATTGAAAGCTGCTCTGCAATACCAAGTATTTGATTTCTTTAATAAATTAAATTTGATAAAAGTTATTTAAATCACGTTGAAACTTCAAGTACAGATTTGGAAACATAATGTACAACATTTCTTACCATTAGCCAGTATTACATAAACCATGCTTAAAATTGAAACAATTATCGAAAGCATATTTTCCACGTTAGGTTAATATGTATTCTTATCATAATAGGACATTTGTGGGTGACAAATCTGGTACATAACCGCAAGTATACAAATATAAGCTTTTATCTCGTGACATAATTTCCATTATGGAATTTCCGTTTTAGATACCTGAAATATGCAGTTCAATTGTACGTCAAACTTTCTTTGTCAAAAGTATCATTTAACTATGTTCATCAACCTAAACAAAATTCAAAGATAATTTTCAAACTTTCATCTAATAATCATATCCGATTAAAGAAAAACGAGTAGCAAAACATCGAAACATAGCTTTAGAGAGGGCGGAAGCACCTTTTTCGGGAATTCGGGATTGAGCCGTTTAATTCACCAGAATTCAGGAATAGTCAATTACTTCCCGTCGATAATTCGGGATTTAATTATATGATAATGCGAGAACGGGCACATTATTTTCAAGGGAATTCGGGATTTGACATTTAATTTCTCGGGAATCCAGCGGGAGTCCCCCTCCTTAGATATTAAGTTAGTATAACAGTTTTGACTTAAATTTTACGCGAACTAATGTTACTATACAATTGAAGGGATGATCCCTACGCATATATTTTTTACAATTCACATCTTAATATATTCCTGGTTTAAGTGTCATTTACTGAAACACATCGTTCCGTTGACATATATTTTTGTACATCATTGATCTATAACGTTTCATTTACGTCTAGTTATATCTATATTAAACGCCTTATTCTGATGGACGTGCAAACCGACCAATTGACAACTTGACATAAAAGTAAAATTGACACCATTTGTTTCTCACCTTCTGCTATATTTAAGTAAATTGTACATAAATAAAAAAAAAAAACATCTCTGAAAATGAACTTAAAGCCAAAATATGATACCAATTGGCATTAATCTCAGTTCAAGAGATGACGTAAGATAAACATGCACTCCATACCATGCGTTCATATTCATCATTTTGTTACGAAATATGAAATATGGAAAACTCTAAAAAATGATTCAATATACCAAATGTTGTTGACTTTTAAGATATAGTTATTGAACAGAAGACCACATTCGTTAAATTTGCATATCAAGAAGCGTGAAAATGAGGAAAACATCATATAAAATGGTTTCTACAAATAAAATGTATAATACTGAATTCCATTCACACTTCACGTGTTTCTGGAATATCTTTTAACAGGCTCTTTGGAGACCAAAAGTTAGGAAGGTCAATACATGTTTTTTTTTTATAAAACAAATCCATATATTTAAACAATTCATTTATTTTAACGAATTTATTGTTGGTCTTTTAAGCTACATGATGAAGGCTGTTTAGGTACATGCCTAATACTGAAAACCTAACGTGATCAGTGAATATAATTTATCATATATCGATGGATTGGTGTTAAAAATCCGGTGGCAAATATTGCATGCGTATCAAGAACAAACAGATCGGAAAATATAATGCCAACCTCTAGACGGAGCATCAATACGCGAGGAACCTTCTTGAATGAGAAAATGAGGTCATGTCCATATTGCAGAGAGAGAGAGAGAGAGAGAGAGAGAGAGAGAGAGAGTCAAAAGAAAACGTTGGTTAAATGTTACAATATTGAAAGAAGCCATTTCATAAAAAAATTGAATAACTAACTTAAACTAATTAAATTGCTTGTCTTGGGTGGTTAAACGAAAAGGATAATCCATTAATTATTCATATCTTTATTAATTCCAGCTAACCTTCAAGGTAAATCAAGGAGAATGGTCTTATCATGCTCTTTCGTATACTCGTTATCTAGTTATTTTTCTATTACTAACTTCAAATGTAAAACCATTGCACCAAATAATTAGAAATTGCAAGCTGTAAATATTTAGTGATTATTTTCTAAGTTTTCATTAAGCCATGATGAGTAATTACTTTTAATTAGTAACTGATGTAAATTGCTGTTGAAATTATGAAAGTGGAAAATTCGAAGAGTAGTAATTCTAAAGTAACCCTAGAAGTTTAATACCATTCAAAGAACTAATTTCGGTGTAATATATTGAATAACAAAAGCTTAAAACATAATTATTATTAATTAAATAAGAAAATTAAAACTGAAATATATATCAAAACTATAAACAGAAGACCACATTCGTTAAATTTGCATATCAAGAAGCGTGAAAATGAGGAAAACATCATATAAAATGGTTTCTACAAATAAAATGTATAATACTGAATTCCATTCACACTTCACGTGTTTCTGGAATATCTTTTAACAGGCTCTTTGGAGACCAAAAGTTAGGAAGGTCAATACATGTTTTTTATAAAACAAATCCATATATTTAAACAATTCATTTATTTTAACGAATTTATTGTTGGTCTTTTAAGCTACATGATGAAGGCTGTTTAGGTACATGCCTAATACTGAAAACCTAACGTGATCAGTGAATATATCATATATCGATGGATTGGTGTTAAAATCCGGTGGCAAATATTGCATGCGTATCAAGAACAAACAGATCGGAAAATATAATGCCAACCTCTAGACGGAGCATCAATACGCGAGGAACCTTCTTGAATGAGAAAATGAGGTCATGTCCATATTGCAGAGAGAGAGAGAGAGAGAGAGAGAGAGAGAGAGAGAGTCAAAAGAAAACGTTGGTTAAATGTTACAATATTGAAAGAAGCCATTTCATAAAAAAAAAAAATTGAATAACTAACTTAAACTAATTAAATTGCTTGTCTTGGGTGGTTAAACGAAAAGGATAATCCATTAATTATTATTCATATCTTTATTAATTCCAGCTAACCTTCAAGGTAAATCAAGAAGAATGGTCTTATCATGCTCTTTCGTAATCTAGTTATTTTTTCTATTACTAACTTCAAATGTAAAACCATTGCACCAAATAATTAGAAATTGCAAGCTGTAAATATTTAATGATTATTTTCTAAGTTTTCATTAAGCCATGATGAGTAATTACTTTTAATTAGTAACTGATGTAAATTGCTGTTGAAATTATGAAAGTGGAAAATTCGAAGAGTAGTAATTCTAAAGTAACCCTAGAAGTTTAATACCATTCAAAGAACTAATTTCGGTGTAATATATTGAATAACAAAAGCTTAAAACATAATTATTATTAATTAAATAAGAAAATTAAAACTGAAATATATATCAAAACTATAAACAGAAGACCACATTCGTTAAATTTGCATATCAAGAAGCGTGAAAATGAGGAAAACATCATATAAAATGGTTTCTACAAATAAAATGTATAATACTGAATTCCATTCACACTTCACGTGTTTCTGGAATATCTTTTAACAGGCTCTTTGGAGACCAAAAGTTAGGAAGGTCAATACATGTTTTTTTTTATAAAACAAATCCATATATTTAAACAATTCATTTATTTTAACGAATTTATTGTTGGTCTTTTAAGCTACATGATGAAGGCTGTTTAGGTACATGCCTAATACTGAAAACTTAACGTGATCAGTGAATATATCATATATCGATGGATTGGTGTTAAAAATCCGGTGGCAAATATTGCATGCGTATCAAGAACAAACAGATCGGAAAATATAATGCCAACCTCTAGACGGAGCATCAATACGCGAGGAACCTTCTTGAATGAGAAAATGAGGTCATGTCCATATTGCAGAGAGAGAGAGAGAGAGAGAGAGAGAGAGAGAGAGAGAGAGAATATCAAAAAGAAAACGTTGGTTAAATGTTACAATATTGAAAGAAGCCATTTCATAAAAAAAAAATTGAATAACTAACTTAAACTAATTAAATTGCTTGTCTTGGGTGGTTAAACGAAAAGGATAATCCATTAATTATTCATATCTTTATTAATTCCAGCTAACCTTCAAGGTAAATCAAGAAGAATGGTCTTATCATGCTCTTTCGTAATCTAGTTATTTTTTCTATTACTAACTTCAAATGTAAAACCATTGCACCAAATAATTAGAAATTGCAAGCTGTAAATATTTAATGATTATTTTCTAAGTTTTCATTAAGCCATGATGAGTAATTACTTTTAATTAGTAACTGATGTAAATTGCTGTTGAAATTATGAAAGTGGAAAATTCGAAGAGTAGTAATTCTAAAGTAACCCTAGAAGTTTAATACCATTCAAAGAACTAATTTCGGTGTAATATATTGAATAACAAAAGCTTAAAACATAATTATTATTAATTAAATAAGAAAATTAAAACTGAAATATATATCAAAACTATAAATTGTAGCATAACCAATAACCTTAAAAGATAAATGAAAACTATAAATCAATTTCAAAAGATAATTGTAAAGCTTTATTGCCAACAACAGAAAAAACTGTCTTGGCAGAGCTGAAACAGAAATGGACTTTCATTTCTCTATTTCATGATAGTTTTAATTCAAGCCAGTAAGTATTGTGAATCAAATAACCACTGAAAAGAAAGATCACACATACAGTAGCAGACTCAGAGGGGTGGGGGCATAAAGGGAGTATTTATTTTTTATGGAAATAATATAATTTTGTGCAAATAAATTTTTCCAAATAAATAATTTTTATTTTCAGTTTTACACAATAACATCTCCCTTTCAGAAATCCTGGATCCAGCCCTGACAAATAATTTATTTTCAATTGAAAGAAAAAAAAATGTTTAAAATGTAAAGAAATCTAACCTAAATTGATGGGAAAGTGAATCTGTCTTACTATTACTTGAATTTAATTTTGCTATCGTTGCAGTCAGATCATATTTGTTTACCAAACTACAGTTTGTACTATCTGAACAAACAGAAGAAGGGTAGTGCCAATTTCCCAATAATATATTTCACACCAGGGTAATTTTTATTAAAGTCTTTTAATCTTTACTTAAATTAACATTCCAATTTGTGTACTTCTAACAATATTATGGCTTATTTCTAAACAGATAACCAAATCATAAGCGCATGAAGATAAATCCAAATGCAATTTCGACACATTTTAGCAAATTTTCAAATGTTAGAAGTGCTTATAAAGCATGACATATACACACCAAATAGACCAAAAATAGACATTTTGGTGAAATTAAGTTGACAACAAACTTAAAGTCAAAAGATCTTTTTGTCTACATATGAGCTGTATGTTTGCAGTCTGTAAAACCAATGAACGTTACTGTAAATTCAGAAATTATTGAGAGGTTTTTATTAATGCAAATAATGCGACTACTTGAGTATCGCAATAATAAGAACTCGCATTCTGATATCAAATACATATATCTGTATGTAGCTTTTCCTAAAATCGCAATAAATGAACTCGCATTTTTTGTTAATTCTTCAAAAATCGCAATAATAAATGCATGCAATAATTTCTGAATTTACAGTAACCTGTTTTTATTGAATTTCGAAGAAAAGCAAAAGATGTGCTAATTGTAATGTCACAAAAAGAAAGCAGATTCCTAAATTTCAAACAAAGAGACATATTTCCTATCTAGTCATTGTTTTTATAATGGTCAATAAATCCTTATTTGACTTTTAAGCTAGAAATAGGGGGCCAAATGTGGGGTCTTTTATAAGCTACTCCTTTTGATAGCGTTATTTGTATGAAGCATTTCCAAAAATCATAGTTAAACTCACATGCTTGTCAATTTTTAACAATCACAATATTTAATGGAGGCAAACATTCTGAATTTACAGTAATTAGTAATTGTCAAACCAAAACTTTGATGCGTGTGTTAATTCTAAATTGCTTTCATCATGTTATTTGTTGCTGATCTTTGATTGTTTCTGTTAAATTTTTTCCCAACTTGTATAGAATCAAGGCGATGTAGGGCTTAACATAATTAATATCCATCTGTCTATTGTTGAATACTGTATGTTGCCCTCTAATTTATGTTATTTTGTCATTGGGTTTCTGTCTCCTTTACAAATACCCCATATCTCCTTTAGTTCATATTTAAAGGTCAGCATTGGGTCTTCAACAATGTACAAATGTCTTTACAAAATGACATTCTATAAATCTACATATATATAAAAAATATATTTGCAAGGTTTCTAAGGCAGATGAATCTTAATTTGTTTAGATTAGGTCAATATGTCTTTAATTAAGATAATCAAATTATAAGTTAGCCAGAAAAATATTTCATATGTTGATTATTTAGTCATAAAAGTAGGAAAATTCCTGTTTATAATGCTCTACTCAAGTTGATCCGTTATTTCTCTACACCAGGTAATTTTTGCATACTTGAAAATTTCAGATCTTTCATGAATCTATTTATTTTAATCAACAAGTACTTAAATATGAGAAACAATTGTCTGTCTGATTTTTATCAGAAAAATAATTTTCAACAAAACTGCAAATGCTGAAATGTCTCGCCTACTTTACTTATTAATTGATTGAATTTATAATGAAAGTCTGTAATATGAAGTTTAACTAAAAGTATCAAATACAATTAACATTATCAATGATCCATGAAAATGAGGTCAAGGTCAAATGAACCCCATCAAACAGACATGTACACCTTACAATCATTCCAAACACCAAATATAATATCTATTGCTTTAAGTATCTTATAAACTAACAAAACCATGAAAAATTAACATTGACCAATGAACAATGAAAATGAGGTCACAGTCAATGAAACTTGCCAGACAGACATTTACATCTACCAACAGTCAATACACGATATATAAATTTTGTTTTCAAGCAGTCACTAAACCATGAAAATGAGGTCAAGGACAATGAACATATGACAGACGAAAATTCATGACATAAGGTATCTGCATAACCTGCACTAGTATACATTAATGTTTAGGGACAAGGTGAAGCCCATCTCCAGGTGCGAGACTTTCTCACTGTGTTGAAGACCCATTGATGGGCTTGGGCTCTTTTCTGCTCTTTGGTCGGGTTGTTGTCTCTTTGACACATTCCCTGTTTCCATTCTCAATTTTAAGGTATGAAGAATCCAGGTCTTCTATCATCTAAAATATAAAGCTTTATACAAATAGTTTACACTATTGTTGCTCCAGGATGTAATCCCTATGCCTCACATTCTGTGACTTTCGTTGCAGGTGAGACAATAAAACATGACAGAAAGTTAGGGGATAACGATTCTCTATGATGTTTTCGGATTCAAATTCTGAATTTTATTCCCAGTAATTATGTGCCACCTGTTTTTAGACACAAAGTGATTTTTCAAACCACAGTCCATATACAAGTATAGCCAAATACCTTTGATAAATATGCTTTCATGAGGAAATTTTTTGTGTTAAAACCAGAAAGAAACTGGATACATGATGAGAAGGATAATATTTGCATACCATACAATTTTCAAATCTGGAAATTTATAAAAACTTAGTCATAAGTCATTGTGATAAATATTTTAGTGTGTAAGGTAAAGGAGTCGCAGCAATTTATAGACCTTTCCTGTCCATACACTTTATCTAAAAAGAATGCACACATTGTCTTGATAAGCATACAGGTCCCCACTTTTAATTCAAAGTATTTGAAAAAGAGGAATTAGATGTTTGATAGGCCCAAAAAACAAACACATACTTCAACTCATCATTGTTGAAGTGCTGGCCAAATATGATGTAATTCTGTTCAGTAGTATTGGAGAAATGTATGAAGAAGAAAAAAAGTTCATTCAACATTTTGAAAAATTCAAAGAATCAGGAAACAGGGCAAAGATGTCATGACAGATCCAAAAAGTGCCACAGATTACAACTCATCACTGTCAAGCTGCTCACCAAATACAGTTATTTTGTTTATTATTTACTTACAAAAGTGTGATGAATATATTTGTTGGAAGAAAGTATAGCCGCCAGTCCTAGATCTTGAGTATAATATCATTCTATTATCAATGAAAATAATATTACATAATAGAAAGTACATATATATATATATATATATTTATTGGGTATTACAATCATCTACTTTATATTTAGGTTCTGATGCTTTTCGCGTACAAACAGTTACTTTGCCTTGAGAAGGTTTATCCCTAATAAGTTTTCTATAATTCTCATCATCTTTTAATGAAGTTGTATTCATCTGTCCATCTGCATCAAATACATCAACGTCATCCGACATTCTGACTGACCTTGACCTAATTTGATCTTTCTTTTTGTCTTCTTCTACCTTTTTCAAGAGATTTAAAGCCCACTCTCTATCTGCACCTTTGTATTCATTATCACTTGTTCTTTCTCGTAAAACTGACACATTTTTCTCTTCAATACCTTCTAGGCCTGTTGGTATCTGCTCTGTTCTTCCTACTGGCTTTTGTGCTTTTTTCATCTCTAAAAGAAGAGTGAAAAACAATTTGTGAATACATAGTATAATTGACAAAGTTAATCCTAGCTATATATATTTCATAGCTAAATTTAAAACTAAATGTAATGCAAGCAATGCTCACAAAAGTATACCCCACTGTCCCCACATGAAGCAATGGCAAAGTTTATGATTTGCTCTCCAAAACCCATAAAATTTCAGATAAAAAAATCGATGTGTACAAAAGACGATCATTTCAAAGTTTAATAAATATTTAAAGTCGTCAACAGGATATCTGATGGACATTACCTTCCTGTGAAAATCTGCAAACACATTTATTTTCTTCTTCTTCTAAAATGACACTAGGTTTTGAAACAAATAATTATTTAGACTTTTGTACATGGTTTAAATATTGTTGGTAAAAAAAGATGATCCATTTTCATTATTTAATGTCATAACACAACAACAAAAGACGTTTTTGGACATATGTTTTGGTAAACAGTAGTAAAGGAAATTACACGAGTTACACTTCAGCAAATCAATTTTTCAAACATTTGTATTTGTTATAAAAATAAGAAGATGTGGAATGATTGCCAATGAGACAACTCTCAACCCGAGACCAAATGACGTATAAGTAAACAACTATAGGTCACTGTACGGCCTTCAACAACTTTCTTTTTTCTCTCAGTTCTCTTTCTTGGCTATTTTGATCTTTATTATTTGTCTCATATATTTTTTTTGTCCATTAACCACATCAACTTTTACCTGGTTTAAGTTCTATTTCCAGCTCTTCTTTTTCAAGTTTTAACTGCTGAAACTTCCTTAACATTTCATCCTTCTTTGTCTCAGCTGCATACAACAATCTCTCTTTTTCAGTGACCTTATTTTTCTGGTCTAGTAAACGCATGCTTTGTATATGTAACCTTCTCGACAAATCTTCTATCTCACCTCTGTAAAGCAAAATATCCACAGTGAAATGAAAATACCAAGATTATTTAATCCATGTAGTGAAAACAATTAAAATTTTTTATCGCTATTTTGTGCATTTTTCCTTTGATCTTTTTTTGTGATAATTTTTCATATCATGCTACTCGCTTGAGATGGAAAATTGTCGCTAGAAACTAAGGAGGCACGTGGCGTTGCTAATGAAATTGACACGAAATTGACAACGTCGTCATAGGTAAAATAGCGATAAACAGATTATCATTGGTCATCTCAACTTGATTGCTTTTCTCGCTTTCGCCGTCCCGGCTCAAGCGAGAAAATCAATCTCGTTGAGATGATCAACGATAATCTATTAGTATATCCCATATAATACAGAAGTTTTCAGTAATATTATTATAAACCCAGCTCCAATATATGTATCCAGTTAAATTACTTCTACCAAAAGAATTTTATTTAGGCAGACTGACTAAGACATGAATACCAAGTTTATGACTGTAGTCAAATTTTTCAGAGTAAAATGAAGGTCAGACAAAATTCATTTGCAATCTTATCTTTTATGTATGTTTGTCATACTGACCTACATTTGATTGGAAAAGTTGTTTTACTCTCTGAGTGTATCCTTACATCAAGTTATCAGAAAATTGTAGGTCACTTAGTATCTGATAACTGAACATGAAATTAAACTTATTTAGAACTTGTGGACCATCAAATATAGGTCAGGACCATTATAAAACATTCAAATTCCCCCAATTTGCATCTTAACATCAAACTGTGTGGCTGTATCCACATCAGATTTTGAAGGTGTGTGCATTTTATCAAGTGTTTTACTCATATGGTATATAAAATGATTTATCATGTTTATAGGAGTTTAATGATGTACCTTCTGTAAACATGGTAAATGGAAAGCATGTTTTAAATAATAAATAATTTAAGAGTTAGGATATAGCAGTCTTGTATCTGAAGTTTGGCAGATGTTAAACATTGGTTTTACTGTCGAGTTACCTTGAAACCTGTAGCGAAGCTAGCTAAACATATATATATTTGTGACAGAAAACCAAGTTTCTTGTAGACCAAGCTTAAAATATAGTGCACTTATCTACATTGTTATGCAAAATTAACCATACATATTTAAGTATTTTGGTGTAAAAATCTTATGAAACATTCAGACTTACTCTTTAGACTTCAACATATTCACCAAATATTCAATGTAGTCCTTGTCAACACCGGTCTGACTTGTTATCTGCTGTGAAAATTCTGACAGCTTGTCTGTCATCTTTTCTTTTGCCTTTAAATAATGAATGAAGATAAAAATTATCTTATAAATGCAATCAAATCATAGATTAAGTTTCAGAATGTGTGACTTTGTAAAGGAAAGATTGCAATACAGGCCTTCCAGTGGCAGAATGCGTACCCCTACTCCATGTACTCCTTGATTGGAAAATACATAATCATTTAAATTTTTTTCATCTTGCTCTGATCATCGGATTTATGGAATTACACCCCTTTCAACTATCCTGGATCTGCCCCTGTTCTCTAATATTTCAAGATTTCTGTTGTTCTGTTTATATCTTTATTAATGCTAATATATTATTACATAAAAATAGATAGTTCAGGAGCAATGATGTCACAAACAATGTGATTGTGACATCATTAAAAGGTCATATACTGTTATAATTAGGAAATGTTAAATGTATGTAAGTATGGTGTAAGAGGTGTTGTTCATTAAATAAACTGTTTACACAGAGATATGTCTCGCCTTTTTGTAATTTTGATAATGCAAATGTTGAAATTAAAATAGCAATATTTTAACATGTAAGTTATGCAAATATTCAAAGTCAATGAACCATGACTGAAGGTACATGGCTAAACAATCTCCATGGAAATAAGATGTGCCAATACTAATACAACTGAATACCAAATACCACTGACTTATCATAAGTCGTTCCCTTTAAACAAACCTAAACACAAACATTAACTTGTAAAGTATGTAAAAGTTTCAAAGTCAATGAACCATGATGAGGGGGGTGGGGGCTATATAATCTCCATGGAAACGTGACTTGCAAATGCCAATAAATTTGCATACCAAATATCATTGACTTATCATTAGAGGTTCATCTTAAACTGATCTAGTCACATACTAATACATGTAAACTAAGTAAAAGTTTCAAAGTCAATAGACCATGACTGAGGGGGCGGGTCCAAATATTCTCCATCGAAATGAGATTTGTTAATGCTTATACAACTGCATACCAATTAACATTAACCTACCACTAATGGTTCCCCTTGAACTGACCTAATCACAAACTAATACATGTTAACTAAGCAAAAGTTTCAAAGTCCATGACTGAGGGGGCAGGGCCAAATAGTCTCCATGGAAATGAGATGTACCAATGCTAATACAACTGCATACCAAATATCAATGACCTACCACTAGTGGTTCACCATAAACTAGACCTAATCACAAAATAATATATTGTTGACGCCGCCGCTGCCGAAAACAGCATACCTATGTCTCGCTTTTTGACTCCGTCAAGGCGAGACAAAAACTGTGGTAATAACTTAGTTGGTTCATGCATTTGCTCCTAATATAAAATTCCAGGGGTTGAAAAAAAATTTCAATTGCTTTTTGTGATTTTTTGGGGGACTTTAATGTTTGGTTCATTTGTTTTCAAACAGAAAAATTCATATACCAATATCCCCAGCAGGCATTAACACAATACATATACAGTCGACACTGGTTATCTCTAAGTTGGAGGGGACCAGATAAATATTTCGAGATACCTCTAGTTTGCCTCAAACCAATACCAGTAGTTTGACAAACCAAGGGATACAACTCTTGCTTAGCTTGGTAAGTCTAAAATAAATCCAGATGAAAATAGGTAGGGGATCTATATTCTGGTCTAAGATCCATATATCTGTATTTAACAATCTTTTATTATTAAGAATAAAAAGAAATGTTTTTGTTTCTAAGTAATTTCTTTGTACAAGTTTTCCTGTTTTTTAGTCGAGAAAATTTCCAATCGATCTTAGCATGCTTTTTAAATTGACAAATTATATATTCTTGTAAGCAAGAGATTTGAAAAAAATTTAGATTTCTTTTCATTTTCTTTTATTGCAATCTTTTTACGACATGAGAAAGTACAAAACACAGATTGAGTGGTTTTGATCACTTAATCCTTACTTTTTGGAAAACCAAGCTCATTAATGTATGATAAGGGTTAATTGATTTTAAAACATTTTAAATAAATTTTCATAATCTATAACAATGTATCCTTAATTATTCATTATGGTGATCAAAGAAAATCCTAGGTAAACACTTATGGGAAAAGAATGTCATAAACCAATACAGTGGGCAATGACCCGAAATTTAATTACAGGTGTATTGTCAGATTAATTCGTCAATCTATTTGAATCCCAGAGGTCACGCTTTGACATAATATGTGTATTAAGTTTGAGATAGAAACTGCTATTTAAATGCTTTTGTTAACCTTGGGACTGTAAAATTAGTTAGAGTCAACCAAAATTTCGACTCATCATGGTTCGAAATACATACATTCATATGGAACAAAGTTCAGGACCACGTTAAAATTTCGACTCATCAGAAATTTTGAGTCAACCCAGTTCGAGACACGGAGAGTTAACTGTATATGGATTATTATACAATACAGAGTGGCCGTTTTTTAACCAGGAAAGCATTGCAATCAGGATTTAGTAACTGATAATAAAAAAGGCTATTTTTTACAAAAAGGGGGTTGAAAATATCTGATCTTGGTAATTTTCAAAATTCAATTTGATGGAAATCAAGAAATTCATTTCAGTCATATGAATTTTTAATCAGTTAAGACTAGTTGACCTTTTCTTGACCCTTTTCTGGTCAAATGGATATGAAAATCAACTATCTATGTATCTAAAAGTGACTTTTCATATATTTCCTATCTTTTCATTGTGAATTCATGGATCTTAAAAGTACCTACTTTTAAATTTGTATTATATCTACTTGAAAACAGACAATTAAATATTTAAAATCTCAGTTTCAGTGAGAAGTTAAATCAAATAAGACCCTGAAATCATTCTGCCCTTTTCATAAAAATCAAGTCACCAGTTTTATAAGACTTGTTTATCCAATCAGAATGAATAATTGGTTCTTGCATTTATACAGTCTTCCATGTTTATATACAGAAAATTATTACAATTTAAATAAAAATATAAATTTGGCTATCAAATGAAGGGCAAAAATCACGAAAAAAAATCTAAATTATATGCCAAAGTTGAATTTGATCAGGTTTAATGTCCTGTAACAAAAAGTTCATAATTTGGCATGATTGGGCCATGAATAACTGACACAACTTGAAATTTGCATATTTTTTTTTTCAAAAGGTCATCATTACCTTAGAAATGTCACAACATGAAAACATGTCAAATTTAGAATTTACGTTTTTGAAGTGTAAAACAATATTTCAAAATTTCAACAACATTGCTTACTTTAAGTTACTAAACTGTAACCTAAAATTTAGTAATTCCCTGATTAATCAAGGGCAAAAATCAAGAGTGACAAACTGAATCATATAAGTCTATCTTGGAAACATTCCTAAATTTTAGATAATTTAGTAGACATCAACTTAAAGTATTGCATGGAACAGAATTAGATACAAAGATGAATGAACATACAACAGTAACATTTGATACACTTGTTGCCACTAATTATAGAAGAAAAATGAAAAGATTCTTACATACTGATATATTTGTGAACCGTATAAATTTAAGACCATGTTTAACTAGATTTACCTGATTTTCTTCCAACTTATTAACTTTTTCCAATATCTGTTGCCTTTCTATTCTCTCCTGTTCTAGCTGTGCTTGTAGTTGTTGTACTCTCTCGGAATCATCATTTCCCCTACCCATAGCGGCAAATAACTGCATCTAATCATAGAAAACACACAATTAATGTATAAATGTGTAACTACAAGTTTATTATTGCAATTGATTAAACTGAAAACTAATTGAAATTACATGCATGTATATATTTAAAAAAAAAATTTTTATTCACAATCAGCTTAAGATCTAGATAAAATACTAACAATAAATACTATTCAGTTTTTTGTACACTTGTGAACTCATCAAGATTTATAAGGATATGCCAAATGTGTATGAAATGAATGAAGTATTTTTTATTGATAATTCTCATAATTATATATAAGCTGTCTATAATTCTAAAACTACGTTTTGTGAACTGGTCCTTGTGTGGCAAGCTGGTAACTGATTAAACGGAGCATAAGAGGGAAAAACAAATTCTTTGTAAATATGTAAACATAGAAAAATCTGATAACTTAAGATACATTACTGGGGGCCTTGGAGTCTACATATGCTTTAAATATACTTAATTATCACTAACTTTCAGCTTCTGATTGTGTTGTTTTAACACTTCATTCTTCTTTTTCATTGTTTCAAATGTTTTCTTTTGGGACATAAGTGTCTTTTCTGCTTCCACTCTGCGATCATCAAGCTAGGAATAGAAAAATTGGAGATGATGTACTGTGAGCATACTTAATTCAACTGTCAACATTTCCTAACTTTTATCAGAATGAATAGTTATTTCATGTAAAAGAGTCTGCCAAGTTGGTAATGCTCTTCATATTTATGTCTGTAAAATTTAGTGCTTACATAAAATCTCGATTTGTATCTACTGTTTATAATCACAACTTTAACTGTCTACCCTGTGCCTGTGGATAATTAAGAATATTCCTTGGTTAGGTGCATCACCATCATAAAAGACACTACAAACTGCTCAGAGTCTGAAAAGACCAGTTTTTGTGCTCGACCAGTAAAGTGGAGCACAGATTTTACTCGACTAGACTCGACCTTGTCTCGACAGTACTTAACTGTACTCGACTTTGGTCTCGACTTTACTTAAGTCTAATTCAGTACATGATGATCTTGGTGTAGTCTGAAATGGTCTCGACCAAGGCTCGACCAGTCTCGACTCAGTCTCGACCAGTCTTGACCTGTCTCGACTAGTCTTGACCTTCAAATTTAGTCTTGACTGGTCTGAATCAGCCCATCTAACTAAATTGAATATTGATCTTACAAAATTCCAGATTATTTAGTAGTTGGTTCATTGCTGTGTAATTAAAGAATTTAATTTATAGGTTAAAAAAAAGCAAGAATTTTTAGTTTTGATTAAATTCAGATAGTCATCTTTAATTATTTCTATAACTTTTTCAAATCACCTTGGATTTTTACAAAATTCTACAGCTATCTCAACTATACATTGATCTTACTGAATACAAGGTCATTATGTAGTTTGGTGTATTGCTGTCAAATTCAAGGATTTAATTAATAGGTAAAGAAAAGCTATAATTTTCAGTCGGACTGCATTCAGATAGTTAACTTTAAATTTGTTTATTACTTTTTCAAATTAACTTGAATTTTCATAAAACTATACAGCTATCTCAGTTGTATATTGATCTTACTAACTCTCATTATGTTGTTTGGCATATTGCTGTCAAGTTTAAGGATTTAATTAATCAAGGTAAAAAAAGCTAGAATTTTCAGATTGGACTAAATTCAGAAAGTTATCTTTAAATTTTTTTATAACTATTTCAAAGCAACTTGGGTTTTCATCAAAATCTACAGCTATCTCCATTATATAATTATCTTAAAAAATACCAGGTTATATGTTAATTTGGTTTATTACTGTTAAATTTAAATATTTAAATTATAAGTATCTGTCTGAATTTAGTCAAAACTGAAAATTTCAGCCTTTTTGACCTATTACCTAAGTCCTTAAATTTGACAGCAGTACACTAAAATACAAAACAACCTGGCATTTTGTAAGATAAATATATAATAAAGATAGCTGAAAAGTTTGATGAAAATCCATACTGATTTGAAAAAGTTATAAAAAAATTTAAAGGTGACTATAAGAATTCAATACGAACTAAAAATTTTACAGTTAAAATAAATTTCTCTTTAACTGACATGCATATCTGTCAAGATGAAGAACAGGAATAAAAGCCCTGTTCATTGATAATTTTCTATGTTTTCTATGTATTGTGTGCGATTTTGTCCCATGTACATTTACTCCATATCCTTTCATTTTCTATATGGCAAATAAGATAAAGATATATATATAAAAGATTTTTACATCCTTACATGATTCTCAGATTTATCAAATAGAGATAGTTAAATCAAATTATCTTATATGGGTTTGGCATGTTGTGGCACCGTTAAAGTCCACAATTCCTCTAAAGTCCACAACACCGCTAAAGTCCACAACAAATTTCCGCTAAAGTCCATAATGCCGCTAAAGTCCACAAACTTTCCGCTAAAGTCCACAAAATGACCTCCGCTAAAGTCCACAAGAACAAGTTCCGCTAAAGTCCACAAAAAAAACGCCGTTAAAGTCCACACAGCTCTTTTCTTTGTTATTGAAAAAAAAATTCTTTTCTTTTTATCCCGGTGTTATAGTAAAATGCATGGACTTTTGTTCTTGGCAGTTTTTTCTTATCGATCTGATTTATATATTTAATAAATAAAGATTACATGTATCTGCAGAAGATTTTGATCCTCATAATTTGATCTATCATGTATTGTGAATTTTTGTGAATCAACATTTATGATTTTGAAAAAGAGCAGTCTAATGTCGCTACAAGGCAGCACTCGCACCCGCAAAGTGGAAAGGAATTAATATAAGTAGCAAACTTGTTTTTCAATCCACTATGAATAAATTTGTATAAACTACCATTTATGAAAAGTTATCTGGTTCTATCTATAAACATAAGATCGAAACCAATTCAGTTTCTGTCATGCTTCCCAGCAGCAAAAACGGTCCATAAGCCTCAAAGATAGACTTCAAACCATAATGTTCACGTTTGAAATCACACTGATAATAAATTTTAAAATTCCACAATTGCAGAATATTTTGTGGTGCTAAGCAGATTTCGTTCACTGATTGGTTTGTATGTTTGTTTGGTTTGCTACAAGAAATAGATATTTGTTTGAGAATGTGTTGAAGACGATTTGAAAAAAAAATGTGGATGCTCTTCATTGTGTTTTACAAATGACGAGTAATAGAATTAAAGGTTTTATTTCAACCATGATATATGTATATGTTGTAGGGTACTGTGAAAACAATTTAAAGTTGTTAGTTTGATTAAAACACAGCCCTAATGGAAATCGGTTAAACTTGCATAAACTAGATTTAAGATTTAGATGTGAAATTCATCAGACTATAATACCAATCATTTTATAGAGTCCTTTACACAGGAATTGAACCTGTCCCAAGTCAGGAATTCAGTGGTGTCGTGTGTTATGTGTAACATATTTGTTTTTCGCTCATTTTTGTACATAAATCAGGCCGTTAGTTTTCTCGCTTGAATTGTTTTACATTTGTCATTCGGGGCCTTTATAGTTGACTATGCGGTATGGGCTTTGCTTATTGTCGAAGGCCGTATGGTGACCTATGGTTGTTAATTTCTGTGTCATTTGGTCCCCTTGTGAAGAGTTAAATCATTGGCAATCATACCACTTCTTCTTTTTTTTTGATATTGAACAACAACT
The DNA here is from genome assembly GCA_017311375.1 of Mytilus coruscus. Classification (NCBI taxonomy): domain Eukaryota; kingdom Metazoa; phylum Mollusca; class Bivalvia; order Mytilida; family Mytilidae; genus Mytilus; species Mytilus coruscus. The sequence goes on from CM029607.1 coordinate 53,861,398, forward strand.
TTACTTTCGGTTAACCAGTTAAAGAGGTCGAACGATGATCCGAGTAACCTGATGAGCAAAACTGTTGAATTGACAACACGAAAATATAGTATCAATGACAGGAAAGGTGATCAACATAATGTTTTGTGTCTTATGAGAATTGATAATAAACAAAAACGTAAGAAATCAAAATTTAATAAACGACAGGAAATTCGGTACAATATATACATAGATCTTAAACGTTTTAAACCTCGGGAAGGATGTGATCTTAAGGTTGTATCGCTCCCTGACATAAATAAAATTTAAGAAAACACATGATAGTTTAAAGTTTTCTAAACTTTAGAGCTCCAGTGCTCGGGCCTCTTGGACATGCATTTCTTTCAACAAAAAATTCACACCCACCCTGCTGAGGGTTAGTACAAAAGTTTTAATTATCTTTTGCAAAATATTTCTAGCAATGGTGGTCATCTTGGATGCTATTGGATACGAATCTAAAAGGAGATTATATTAAAAGAGTGATTCATATTGTCGTATTGTTTTATCGAACGTATTTTGAAAGAAGACACATGCCTGCCCCCCTCCCTTTTCAGAGAATTTTTTCAAAACAGAAAAATACGACGAACTGATGTTTATATCGTCAACAATGATGGTCGCTCAGTGTTGGCAAAACTCACATGTATAAGCAAAAGAAAAATGATATTTTAGTCCATCGAAACAAAATACATTTGGTAGTTAACCAGACTCAATTTTGAAAGAGCAGCAATCGAGACTTATATAAAAGTTTGGTCAAAATAGAAAAAAATGTTTTTAGAGGAGGAGATTTGCTATTTGTGAACAAATGAACAACGGAGGCAGTAATGGCAAACGCTATATGACCAGGTCATATATATGACTTGACTTTCTACCGTAAAATAATGGCTTCGATACAATTCTTTACTTATAATCTTATACGAAATCTAACTAAATGTTTAAGACATTTTCAGTCAAAGAATAATGTACCTCATTATAGAAAAAAGGAAAATCAAAATTAAATTAGATGTACAAATACTCAGACTTCTTATCTAACTATTTCATTCCTGAAAAAAGCAAACACTGCCTTATATAATAACTAGTGATTAACTGACAGAAAGACATTCTGCATCAAATAAATGAAAATATAACTTCTTCCTCTTATTGTAAAAATCAACATAACTGTGTAATATACAATTTAATATATTCAGGTTTCTTTTTCTGAATTTTTATGTAGTTTACATAATAATTTATAATTCTTTTTATCCAATTGCTATGTACAGATGATCCAGACCATATCGCATTTTGTCCATACAGCAGACGGTCAGAACCGTAGTCGTTTTTTTCAAAATACTATATTTTTCAAAATACTATACGGTCTGACCGTTCTGCCCAAAATTAAGAAATGAAATAAAAACTTATTTTAACAATAAAAGTAATGTTACATTGTAACTTAATATGTCAATATATCCTGTATCCAACTTGTCAGTAATACATGAAATGAGTTAAAAAGCTTAAATTCAAGTTGAATGAAAGAAATCTAATATTTAAAGATAAGCTTATAGAATAATTAGTAACTTTACTACAAAACCACCAAACCAGCTGTTTACTCGTGAAAAGACATAGAATTACTAATGGAAAACTTGATAAATGAAATAAAAATATATCCTTTGTTTTTGTCAAATTGTACAAACAGTCCCTGTTCCAAGAAAATAACCTGTTCTATTGTTTTAATATCCTTTTGATAATTTTTTGACAAAATGATTTCTTCATTATAGAATTTAAAAAACATATAAGTTCCATACGTAAATGCACGCATGCCCAAATTTGCTTTGAATCATCGATATCTAAGCTATGATGTACATGATTACAACACTTTAAGTTTATGGTTCAACAGAAGTAAACAAAATAATGTTTCCATTACTGTACTGTAGTAACATATAAGTTCAAAATTGCTCAGAATTACCTTAAGGATGTACTTAGGTGAGATTAGGTGAAAATTAAATTAAAAGTTAAAATTGATACTATAAGCTGGTAGATCATCAATTAAGGATAAAAATAAGTTAAAAATATTGATAGGTCATGGACCTCCTTTTCGAGATATTTGAGATTTAAAATATGGCGGGAAAAAGCTGACTCGGACTTTTACCTTGGTGTTATTAGGTTTCAAAACAAAAGAAAGAAAAATAAGAATCTTCTAAAATTTTGGTAAATGACCTTTCATGAGCTATTAAGTCCTATATGAAAATATAAATGGGTGTTATGGGGCAAAATATTTTACATTGTATTGTATGGAAAACACCAAGGAGTCCGGAAATTTGACACAAATTCCAAAACCTCACCTAAGTACATCCTTAAGAACTATATATAAATGTAGTTTTACGGGTAAATAAGTCACACCGAGCATATAAATCATTATGGTGTTCTATTTACGTCTTGACCACCAAATATTCTTTATTTCGAACCATCGATTGTCTCGTTGTATTAGAAAAAGCCATGCGTTTATCCATGATGGGTCCCGAATAATTTCGCGAATAGCCAAAATCAAACCACTACACACCCAGAAGCTCTTAAAATTCGCCTGACGTTTACAGGGTTTGGTACATTCAGAAGAACAGAAATTCGATGTACAGTATTGGAACAGGGACTGTTTGTACAACTTGACGAAAAAAGAGTTAACTCAGATTAAGACATATCTTGATGACGGATTTTGATGGAGACACAAATTGATAATTATAAATTGAATTTCTCTGGGTAGAGTCTCTCCACGTTCAATGTTGTTACTATGGGGTACACAATGCTTTTTTTTCTCATTACCTCCACTTGATGACGGAGGCTTATGGGGGATTCTGTGTCTTAATTTTCATTGTATATAACGCCTGTGTCGTGGTGTACATCACCTGTTATGTCGTGTTCATCACATGTTATGTTGTGTTCATCACCTGTTATGTTGTGTTCATAACCTGTTATGTCGTGTTCATAACCTGTTATGTCGTGTTCATCATCTGTCATGTCGTGTTCATCACCTGTTATGTTGTGTTCATCACCTGTTATGTCGTGTTCATCACCTGTAAGGTCGTGTTCATCACCTGTTATGTCGTGTTCATCACCTGTTATGTTGTGTTCATCACCTGTAATGTCGTGTTCATCACCTGTTATGTCGTGTTCATGACCAGTTATGTCGTGTTCATCACCTGTTATGTTGTTCATCACCTGTTATGTCGTGTTCATCACCTGTTATGTCGTGTTCATCACCTGTACTGTCGTGTACATCACCTATTATGTTGTGTTCACCACCTGTTATGTTGTGTTCATCACCTGTTATGTCGTGTTCATAACCTGTTATGTTGTGTTCATCATCTGTCATGTCGTGTTCATCACCTGTTATGTTGTGTTCATCACCTGTTATGTCGTGTTCATCACCTGTTATGTCGTGTTTATCACCTGTTATGTCGTGTTCATCACCTGTTATGTTGTGTTAATCACCTGTTATGTCGTGTTCATCACCTGTTATGTTGTGTTCATTACCTGTTATGTCGTGTTCATCGACTGTTATGATGTGTTCATCGCATGTATCGTAATTTTCATACCATGTTATGTTGTGTTCATCGTCCGTGTCGTCGTATTTATCGTCTGTGTCTGTATCGTCCGTGTCTTTGTGTCCATCGTCTGTGTCGTGGTGTTTATCGTCTGTGTCGTCGTGTCCAGAGCCTGTGTCGTCGTGTCCATCGCTTCTGTCGCCGTGTTCATCGCCTGTGTCGTCGTAGCCCCAATGAATTTGTGAACTGTCTTCTGCAATTCTGTACGGCATTGTGATTGTATGTCAATGATAGATAATGTTCACCATGTCCTTGGGATAATGTCCAATCGTTAAAATAGGAAGGTGTCTTGTTATAATATTACTTCCATCGGGCCTTAATAAAGTAGTCCCGTGGTTTAATGTGGAAACAATAACAATTTGAACATTAAACATATCGGATATAGCCTGTAAGGTGATCTGATCACCAAACTCTGTGTCTCTTGCCATTCTCAGTAAGTAGTCGGACCTCGATTCTATTATCATATTTGACCAAAGAACTCTATTATCAGCGCTGCCTAAACGTGATTTTTGCCCAAGATAAGTAATGACCTCGCGTCGTAATGTTTCTGCCGATCGATAAATACCGAGTCTTTACAACTGATGCGAAATGGCTGCAAACTGACAATTACCATCACCAGGTGGATTAAAAGCAACTGTTAATCTAAAATCAGATATCAGATTGTAAGTTTTATCTTTTGGGGTTAAAATCATGTAGTAAGGTGATTTATAATTTGAGTGTTTTTCTGTCTTTGTTCTGGGTTAGAACTATTTTGCCTCCAGACAAACTTGATCCAGTAATATCAGATACATAGAACCACCGTTTCTTATTACACTTGAATAAGGCGGTACAAAGGAGACTTGATATTTATGGTTTCTCTTCTCAGCTTTTATGACAGTACCTAATAAAGCCCATGCCTTATTTGGAACTCGATTGTTATTTCGAGTTCTGTATCGCACTAGAACTTGTTGTCCGACTTCATAAATCGGTGTTTTACTTTTCTTCATCCAGGCCTTGTTTTTTCTATCGTTACAGTGCCTCGTTGCTTTCTGTGCTAAATTTCTGTTATGTTTTACATGATCCTCCCAAACTTGTGGGGACTTAAAAGACTTTCTCAGATGACTTTGGCGAGTTCTTCCATAATATATTTCAAACGGACACTTCCACGCTAAACATTCCTTGGGACCATCATTTATTTTCCTCTCATATTTTGTAATTGTCTAACCCAGTTAACTCCTACTTGTTTCATTTTAATAAGTCAAATGCTATTTTTTTCAAAATTAAATGCATTCTTTCCACTTTTCCTGACTCTGCGGGTAGTATGGACGGCTCTTTATCTGCTTGATTTTTTCTTTTCAGAAAAATCCGAACTTCCCTTCAAATTCCTTCCCACAATCATGCTGAATTACTTTTGGTTCTCCAAATTCCTCAAACAAACTTTTCAATTCACGTTTAACAGTCGCTGAATTTTTGTTCTGCAACGGACGAAGCCAAACATATCTACTAAAACATCCAAAACACTCAAAACGTACTTAAAATTTTCTTTCTATGTGTGACTTTATGTCTTTGCATGTCCACTAAATCTATTTGCAAAATGTGATGTACACCTTGACTTACCACTGGTCTGTATGGAGCTTTATTTTTAAACCTAGCTGTTAGGGATTTGTAATATAATTATTTATTCATTTCTTTACATATCAATTTTTCGGACAATCCAGAGAATCTGTTCTTCAACTGATGAAACATGCGCCCGGTCCAATGCCTTTTTCTTGTGTGTACTGCTTTTTATCAAACGTGGACACTCGTCTTTCTTAAGAACAGGCTTATTATCAAAATATAACCGTGGTGGTTGCCCTTGTATAGTGTATAAATCTTTACGTTTGTAATATGTTGATATTGCATTATTCTGTTCCAATGTTCTTTCCTTTACTGGAATGTCAAACGTTCCTTCAATGGTTCTGAATATAGCATCATATGCAGCTTCACTTTTTGGTGAGCATGATCTATGCACTGTTCTTGTTGTGAAACCAAATTGATCAGAAATAGAAGACACGTTATCTTAAAGCTGAAAAGAAGAGATAAACATAATCAGCAGATAATACTGGGTTAGCCATGTCATTTTACTGACTGGTTTCATGATATAATTGTTTTAGCCATTTAATAGCATTACATAGGGTTCTGTATAAAGTCATCTTGTACGATGGTCAGGGTCTGTAATCATTATTTAACAATGAACCAATAAGAACAAGTTCTGTAATGCTTGCTTTTCATTGACCAGACTAAAGCTCGCAACCCCTTTAGCAGCCAAACAAGATAAGAACAATTGTTTTCACGGCTTGTAGGGATTTTCAAAGGATTTAAGTCCGTTTTGAATATCATTAATGATAACATACACTTTTTCGGTCACTATTTGTTTAATAAAAATTGCACAACGTACAGTTTAAATATAAATGTTCGTTTTTTTTCGTTTCTGATTCCTTCTGACGCCCGGTCACACCTTACCGGATAACACGAACGGACGCTGAACGAATATTTTTTTCAATCCGTTCATGTCTGTAAGACGTCCATTATTTATCCGTTAGACGTCCGTACATATCTGTTTCATGCCCGTTAAGCGTCTGCTTTATCTGTCGACGTCCGTTCTGTATGTTAGAACATTTTCAGCATAAAAGTACCCGTTGAACATCCGGTAGTCGTCCGTTCCGTTTTCGTTTTATCTGTTACTTTTCCGTTATATATTCGTTGAAGGTACGATAAACCAGATAACCAACGGACTTCTACCGGACGATAATGGATAAAACAGACGACGAATGGATTTGAAACGAACATGAACGGAAGGTTAACGTAAAAAACGAATAAATTCCTATTGAACATTTTGGTAATCTTGGAGTCTGATACAGCTTTTTGTGTGTTTAGACAAGTTGTCAAAATTGTCTGCTGGAAAAGTGGCTGCTATCTTTATTGGCTGCTGAAAGTGCCAATCTGGTTTTAAATTGGCTCACTAGTCACCTAACACAATAGTGAAATTCGATCATTTCAACATAATTTTAACATAATTAAGGTATCTACTTGATTATCAAGTTTCTTTTATGGGTGACCATTTCAGGCATGTTACAATCTCATAGTTGAAGATCGTTTTGCGACCTCTAGATATAATATAATATAATATAAATTCTTTACAAATTCTTTATTATAAACTACTCATATTGTTAAATCGCATTATTCAGACCTCAAATACAATGAAAGTTGAAATATGAAAGAATATTGTCAATTACATTAATTTATATGTAACGATCTTCTCATTGGCTGACAGGATTTTGTTTATCATCTCAGAGACACAATTCTGTCATGTGCCTGTGACGTCATTAACGTTTTTTTCTTCCATGATTTACGACAGTGTAAATTCAAATTTAGAAATGACTAATATTTTTCTGTCCATTCAAAATAACATAAAAAATGTGGCACCCACTTAATAATAACAAGGGTGCACCACTTTTTTATGTTATTTCTTCATAAACAGAAGAAATATTACTGTCATTCTTATAATTGAATTCTTAATTTGATTTTTTTATTACAGTCATTCCTTAAATAGAACAAAAGATGAAAAGAGGGTTCGACTCACATGTGCCTGTGCCTTTTCTTTTTTCTCTATTATAATTGCCCTCCCCCTTTTTTCTCTCATTTAGATGAAAGACGACCCGTCAATTGTATGTTGTATCAGAGGAAAATTTCTTGCAGATTCATGTTTTAGTTTTGTAAGATTTATATCAGAAACACTTACCATCAGTGTTTCCGCTGGCGGTCGCCATTTTCGCATTTTGCGAAAAAATAAAAATTGTGGCGATTAAAATTAGTTATTGGCGAAAGAATTTGGCGAAAGAAATATAACTGTTCGACTGCGTCCATCTTGTTTACTTTTTTTTGTGTTTCTTGGACTTTTTCCCTGATCAGACAATACTGGGAATTCACCTTGAACTCGTTACGACAATAATCATCTGATTGCATTTTATAACCATCGGCAACAAAGGATTATAATTAATAAATGTGTTGATTGTATTGTTTCGTGAAATGGTGTGGTTAAATGGCTTCACATGTCATTTAAAGGATATTTTACAACTTTGATTGAAATAATTGTTTTGAAGTGGGTACTTTACAGTCCTTTTAGCGACGCACATTTTACGTCTCCTCTTTTTCTTTTAATGATGGTCTGGAAAAAAATCTGTTGTTATGACAAAAATGTTCAAAAGTAAGAAAAATTTCTGACTTTAAATTTTATCTTATAACTTTTGAGAGTAATAATTCTTTTGAAATTGGTAATTTACAATCGTTTTAGCAATGCACGTGTTTGAGGCATAATTTTACGTCCAAACTTTTTTAATGATGGTCCGGAAAAGAAATCTATTGTTGAGAAAAATATTCAAAAGTAAGAAAAATCTCTGATTTTATCCTTCAACTAAACGGGAAGTATCTTATAAACTATTATAGATGAATCCCGTGCTCCCTTGCAGAAGTCAACATGATGATTTCATGATCTTATCTATATTGCAATTTTACAGTATCTTTTAAAAACTAAATGTTTGTTATTATTGAGTGTTTATTTATGACAATGAGATTAAAAATATATATTTAGAATTATAAAAGACATAGTTCGTTTTCTCGTTTGAATTGTTTCACACTTGTCATTTCGGGGCCTTTTATAGCTGACTATGTGGTATGGGTTTTGCTCATTGTTGAAGGCTGTACGGTGATCTAAAGTTTGGTAACTTCTATGTCATTTGGTCTCTTGTGAAGAGTTGTCCCATTGGCAATCATACAACATCTTCTTATTTTCATATACTAGTAGCAATGTGGCAAACTAATTTTTTTTGTTAGAGAAGGAAATTTTAAACGAAAAATATGTTTTTGTTTGTTGGCGAAAAAAAACTGAAAGTGGCGAAAAATATATTGTTTTGGCGAAAGAGGTGGCGAAAAAGAAAATTGACCCAGGGGAAACCCTGCTTACCATATTCGAATCCACATATTTGTCGTTGGATAAGTTGCAAAATACTGCATGTTTGGAATAGTAGAACTATAATCGAAATGCTGTGAAGACTTGCTTTGATTCCGGAAAAAGGGCCCGGAAAATGATGAAAAATGCGTTCACGATACTATCAAACTGCGTTTGTGAGATCCCGTAATTATCACATTATATTAAGCAAATTTCCAAAACACGGAAAATATATATTTCGCAAATCACAAATTAAACCCGCTGCAAGTTCTTTCACGTTTTCAAGGTCTATATTCAAAAGTCACGCCTAGACCCTTTCCAAAAATATTCTAACTTTGATCTCATTTTCATGGTTCATTGGTTAATGTTAACTTGTTCTTGTTTCGTCTGTTCTTCGGTTACTTGAAGAAAAAGGAGAACTTGTCAGGTCTAAATATTTGTCTTGAAGATGTCATCTTACTTGGCTTGTTCATGGTTTATTGCATTGATCAATTTTAAATTCAACTGATTTGGTACATGGGGACAGGACATTTGTTTTAGCTCTCCAACAAATGGAAGTTTTCGTTTTTTCAAAAATCTGTTATTTTTCCATTAATTTCAATTATTTCGTGTTTCAATGTATAATATAATTCAACATACATTTAACTGTACTAGAAATAACTTGTATTTGCTATTTGCTATCAATTCCAAGTTTACTATCCAGCGGTCACTGATTTGATTTGATTTTGGTGTTTTAACGCCACTTTTAAGCACCGCTTTTGGGCTATTCGTGGCGGCCAGTTTTATTGGTGGAGGAAGCGGAGTGCCCGGAGAAAACCACCGACCTTCGATAGGAAAACTGACAATCCTAGTCAATTAAGATTGAGTCAAGTGCACCCGCACGAGCGGGGTTCGAACTCACAACCTCAGTGTTGACTGGCTAGTGATTACAGTAGTAACTACTTAGACCACTCGGCCACCGAGGCTCCCGCAGCGGTCACTGATATATGATATATACCTCTATGATTTGATCTGTGTGTTTAGATACTATAAGTATGCATGTACTTTATTTTATTTGGTGTATGGCATACTTGTTAGTGAATTATATTTCAAATTGGTTTATCGCATACTTGTATTTGTCCGCACAGCAGGTGTCCTTGGACATTAACCATGTGTATAGAGCTCTATATAATATATCAGTGACCGCTGCAGATAACAGATTTTGGAAAGAGGAGGACCAAAACAAATGTCCTGTCCCCAATACCTATAGTTTGCTGTGTTTTAGATACATGTCCTTACTTTAAGGATAGTGAATTATATTTGGTGTATGGTATATTTGTAATTATAACCTAAAGGAGATGTGGTATAATTGCCAATGAGACAACTCTCCACAAGAGACCATAATGACAAAGGAATTAACAACTATAGGCCACAGTACGGCCTTCAACAATGCACATACCCATACCGCATAGTCAGATACCAAACGCCCGAAATGACGATGTAAAACAATTCAAACGAGAAAACTAACAGCCTTATTCATGTACAAAAATGGACGAAAAAAACAAATATGAAACACGTAAACAAACGACAAACACTGAATTACAGGCTTGGGACAGGCACATACATACAGAATGTGGCGGGGTTAAAGATGTTGGCGGGATCCTAACCCTACACCAATCTGGGACAGTGGTATAACAGAACAACATGAGAACGAACTATAAAATCAGTTGAAAACGCTTAACTCATCAAATGGACGAAAATACATTGCAAGTGGACGTGGCGGGTATTTGTACATCCCAACAACAAAGGACGTTGGGTACAGATCAGAGAGATCCGAACTCGCAGTTAACTGACAGCTAGTCCAAAGCCACTAACAACTACCAACTAATAAAAAACATGCATTTGAGATTAAATTATCAATCCGTAAATATCCAACATCCAATGGATTTAGTGTAAATACGTCATAGTCAGTCAAGACAAAGTATTTGTAATGCTTATTTGTCCGTTTGTCGTGTGTCAGTTGTTCATAAAATTATTTCTTTTTAATATATAGTTTGGAGAATTTCTCAGATACTATAAAAAAATTGAAAACAACACGTTTAATAATTTCTTGCGTCCAAGCGCTTTTCTGGATTTACCTTCATCAGGAACGCTCAAAGCCAAACATTTGAAATCCAAGATGTATATTAGTGGTAGTAAAGTCATGTATACATGGTATGCATGACTGTCTGCCTAGACGGTGTCATCTTTCCTTGACCTTTTAATTTGTCACAGGTTTTTTTTCGTGATGGTGCTTGCTTCTGAGATACTTTAAACAAGAAGTTTACTTAATTTGATGTATTGAATTAATTTTGTGCGGCCTCCATATCTGTCTGAAAAGATTTATCTAACCTTGACTTCATGCAAATTGATAATTGAAATGTTAATTTGTTGAAATGCTTGAAGTAAAATCTCTGTTTGAAATTCAATAATAAACACATGCAAAACATTAAGTGTGTTAAGTCTTGTTATGATACGTTCAATATACAGATTCCTCAGGACGTTATTCCGATAGCAATAATCAATACAAAAGTATTTGATCTAGAATTGTCTCATTCACACTCAGTCTACATCTCTGATTTACACCTGTTGCAGGTACATTGGGTCAAGATGATGTTACTGTTCACCCTTTTAATTTTTCCGAGGCAATACTGTTTACAAAATTCTAATTGGAAGTTATTTTTTATATAGATAACTTCTTACTATCTATTCCGTGCCATCTTAAGTCAAAATTTTAGCTTTTTTTGTTATGTTGGCAAACTATATTAAGTCGAAAAAAAAATAGCTGGAGGGGAGGCATGATACATCACCATGACCCAATCTTCCTATGCTTATGTTAAGTAACAATTTAATTAAATCTAAAAATCTTCTTCATACATTCTTTGTCGAATTTGTTGTATTGGCATGTCTTTCAACAGCAACATCAAAAAAATGTGTGGACTTTAACAGTGTTTTTTTGTGGACTTTAGCGGAACTTGTTCTTGTGGACTTTAACGGCGTTTTTTTGTGGACTTTAGCAGAGGTCATTTTGTGGACTTTAGCGGCGTTATGGACTTTAGCGGAAATTTGTTGTGGACTTTAGAGGAATTGTGGACTTTAACGGTGCCACACATGTTTTTTTTTTTTTCTTAAACCTAATTTTCCTAAATTCTTAAAAAAAAACTAAATAGATTTCATGGTTACATACAATAGTTATATAATTATCTTTTTAATGAGGTAACAACAGCCAACAAAATCACTGAAATTGTTTAATAAAATTGAGAATGGAAATGGGGAATATGCCAAAGAGACAGCAACCTCAACAAAGAGCAGACAACACATGAAGGCCACCAATGGGTCTTCAACGCAGCGAGAAAATCCCGCACCCGTAACCTTATATATTATTATAATTTGGGATATAGTATAAATAATATATCTCAAAAGCGGATAAAAAATTAAAGAAATTAATAAAATTGTTCTTCTGATTAGTGGTGAAGTATAAAGTAATACCTCTTGCTTGGGGCAAGCTCATTAAAAAGATCACAACAGGTCGAGACAGGGTAAGACTGGTCGAGACAGGTCGAGACCATTTCAGACTACACCAAGATCATCAAGTACTGAATAAGACTTATTAAGTAAAGTCGAGACCAAAGTCGAGTACAGTTAAGTACTGTCGAGACAATGTCGAGTCTAGTCGAGTAAAATCTGTGCTCCACTTTACTGGTCGAGCACAAAAACTGGTCTTTTCAGACTCTGAGCAGTTTGTAGTGAGAGCACATGAATGTTTTATGATTTAATTTGTATTGCATACTTCATTCAAAAATTCCTGTAAGAAAAGGTCATTTTAATTTCTTATTAGGTAAGATATACATTTATATATAGTCTTACATTGCAAAAGTTACCTTTTTCGATTCAACATGCAACAGAATATTTCTGATGGTATTGAAAGGTATTTGCTGTCAAACATCACAACTTGCTTTTTTAACTGTGTTGAGATTATAAATCAAACAAAAGTAGGAAACTTGTTTCATATACTCCAGCATTAATGTTTTCTAGAATATGTAGAATACATTTGTAGATGTCAAACCTCAGAGAACAGTGAATTTCCTTTCTTTTCATGACATTTTTCTTCATCTTCCATCATCAGAACATCAAGCTGTGTGGTCAGTTCTAAATTTTCCATTCTGGCTTTCTGTTCAAAAAAAGAGGAGTACTGTTAGTGGTTTTAGAAACGTAAACTGTCAATAAGCCAATAAACATTGGGTTAATAAAATCATTGGTTGCCCATCATGTCCTCTAAAATTTCAACTTTCAACATAGAAACCATCAAACAGATTTAATATTACTAAGAGTCAAAGAGAGATAACATGTTTTGTTTTATTTACCAACAAAATATAAATCAATTCTGTTGTTTTATCACATTCATATTTAGAATAAATATGATGTCAACACATTTGTAGTTACAATTATTTTATTAAAAGCATATGCATAAACTGTGAAGGAGAAGATATTATAAAAATTAATGTTTTAGTCTCCCAGATCATAAAAAGAACAAGGTCATGTTTTTCTCTGACTGGTGGTTGATGGGGTCTGTTGTACTGTGCTGTGTTTTTGGAGGAGTTGGGTGTTGGTGGGGTCTGTTGTACTGTGCTGTGTTTTTGGAGGAGTTGGGTGTTGGTGGTTGATGGGGTCTGTTGTACTGTGCTGTGTTTTTGGAGGAGTTGGGTGTTGGTGGTTGATGGGGTCTGTTGTACTGTGCTGTGTTTTTTGGAGGAGTTGGGTGTTGGTGGTTGATGGGGTCTGTTGTACTGTGCTGTGTTTTTGAGGAGTTGGGTGTTGGTGGTTGATGGGGTCTGTTGTACTGTGCTGTGTTTTGGAGGAGTTGGGTGTTGATGGGGTCTGTTGTACTGTGCTGTGTTTTTGGAGGAGTTGGGTGTTGGTGGTTGATGGGGTCTGTTGTACTGTGCTGTGTTTTGGAGGAGTTGGGTGTTGATGGTTGATGGGGTCTGTTGTACTGTGCTGTGTTTTGGAGGAGTTGGGTGTTGATGGGGTCTGTTGTACTGTTCTGTGTTTTGGAGGAGTTGGGTGTTGATGGGGTCTGTTGTACTGTGCTGTGTTTTTGAGGAGTTGGGTGTTGGTGGTTGATGGGGTCTGTTGTACTGTGCTGTGTTTTGGAGGAGTTGGGTGTTGGTGGTTGATGGGGTCTGTTGTACTGTGCTGTGTTTTTGAGGAGTTGGGTGTTGGTGGTTGATGGGGTCTGTTGTACTGTGCTGTGTTTTTGGAGGAGTTGGGTGTTGGTGGTTGATGGGGTCTGTTGTACTGTGCTGTGTTTTGGAGGAGTTGGGTGTTGATGGGGTCTGTTGTACTGTGCTGTGTTTTGGAGGAGTTGGGTGTTGGTGGTTGATGGGGTCTGTTGTACTGTGCTGTGTTTTTTGGAGGAGTTGGGTGTTGGTGGTTGATGAGGTCTGTTGTACTGTGCTGTGTTTTTGGAGGAGTTGGGTGTTGGTGGTTGATGGGGTCTGTTGTACTGTGCTGTGTTTTGGAGGAGTTGGGTGTTGATGGGGTCTGTTGTACTGTGCTGTGTTTTTGAGGAGTTGGGTGTTGGTGGTTGATGGGGTCTGTTGTACTGTGCTGTGTTTTTGGAGGAGTTGGGTGTTGGTGGTTGATGGGGTCTGTTGTACTGTGCTGTGTTTTTGGAGGAGTTGGGTGTTGGTGGTTGATGGGGTCTGTTGTACTGTGCTGTGTTTTTGAGGAGTTGGGTGTTGGTGGTTGATGGGGTCTGTTGTACTATGCTGTGTTTTTGGAGGAGTTGGGTGTTGGTGGTTGATGGGGTCTGTTGTACTGTGCTGTGTTTTTGGAGGAGTTGGGTGTTGATGGTTGATGGGGTCTGTTGTACTGTTCTGTGTTTTGGAGGAGTTGGGTGTTGATGGGGTCTGTTGTACTGTGCTGTGTTTTTGGAGGAGTTGGGTGTTGGTGGTTGATGGGGTCTGTTGTACTGTGCTGTGTTTTTGGAGGAGCTGGGTGTTGGTGGTTGATGAGGTCTGTTGTACTGTGCTGTGTTTTTGGAGGAGTTGGGTGTTGGTGGTCGATGGGGTCTGTTGTACTGTGCTGTGTTTTTTGGAGGAGTTGGGTGTTGGTGGTTGATGAGGTCTGTTGTACTGTGCTGTGTTTTTGGAGGAGTTGGGTGTTGATAGGGTCTGTTGTACTGTGCTGTGTTTTTGGAGGAGTTGGGTGTTGATGGGGTCTGTTGTACTGTGCTGTGTTTTTGGAGGAGTTGGGTGTTGGTGGTTGATGGGGTCTGTTGTACTGTGCTGTGTTTTTGGAGGAGTTGGGTGTTGGTGGTTGATGGGGTCTGTTGTACTGTGCTGTGTTTTTGGAGGAGTTGGGTGTTAGTGGTTGATGGGGTCTGTTGTACTGTGCTGTGTTTTTGGAGGAGTTGGGTGTTGATGGGGTCTGTTGTACTGTGCTGTGTTTTTGAGGAGTTGGTGGTTGATGGGGTCTGTTGTACTGTGCTGTGTTTTTGGAGGAGTTGGGTGTTGGTGGTTGATGGGGTCTGTTGTACTGTGCTGTGTTTTTGGAGGAGTTGGGTGTTGGTGGTTGATGGGGTCTGTTGTACTGTGCTGTGTTTTTGAGGAGTTGGGTGTTGGTGGTTGATGGGGTCTGTTGTACTATGCTGTGTTTTTGGAGGAGTTGGGTGTTGGTGGTTGATGGGGTCTGTTGTACTGTGCTGTGTTTTTGGAGGAGTTGGGTGTTGATGGTTGATGGGGTCTGTTGTACTGTTCTGTGTTTTGGAGGAGTTGGGTGTTGATGGGGTCTGTTGTACTGTGCTGTGTTTTTGGAGGAGTTGGGTGTTGGTGGTTGATGGGGTCTGTTGTACTGTGCTGTGTTTTTGGAGGAGCTGGGTGTTGGTGGTTGATGAGGTCTGTTGTACTGTGCTGTGTTTTTGGAGGAGTTGGGTGTTGGTGGTCGATGGGGTCTGTTGTACTGTGCTGTGTTTTTTGGAGGAGTTGGGTGTTGGTGGTTGATGAGGTCTGTTGTACTGTGCTGTGTTTTTGGAGGAGTTGGGTGTTGATAGGGTCTGTTGTACTGTGCTGTGTTTTTGGAGGAGTTGGGTGTTGATGGGGTCTGTTGTACTGTGCTGTGTTTTTGGAGGAGTTGGGTGTTGGTGGTTGATGGGGTCTGTTGTACTGTGCTGTGTTTTGGAGGAGTTGGGTGTTGGTGGTTGATGGGGTCTGTTGTACTGTGCTGTGTTTTGGAGGAGTTGGGTGTTGATGGTTGATAGGGTCTGTTGTACTGTGCTGTGTTTTTTGGAGGAGTTGGGTGTTGGTGGTTGATGAGGTCTGTTGTACATGTTGTACTGTGCTGTGTTTTTGGAGGAGTTGGGTGTTGGTGGTTGATGAGGTCTGTTGTACTGTGCTGTGTTTTTGGAGGAGTTGGGTGTTGGTGGTTGATGGGGTCTGTTGTACTGTGCTGTGTTTTTTGGAGGAGTTGGGTGTTGGTGGTTGATGGGGTCTGTTGTACTGTGCTGTGTTTTTTGGAGGAGTTGGGTGTTGGTGGTTGATGGGGTCTGTTGTACTGTGCTGTGTTTTTGGAGGAGTTGGGTGTTGGTGGTTGATGGGGTCTGTTGTACTGTGCTGTGTTTTTGGAGGAGTTGGGTGTTGGTGGTTGATGGGGTCTGTTGTACTGTGCTGTGTTTTGGAGGAGTTGGGTGTTGATGGGGTCTGTTGTACTGTGCTGTGTTTTTGAGGAGTTGGGTGTTGGTGGTTGATGGGGTCTGTTGTACTGTGCTGTGTTTTTGGAGGAGTTGGGTGTTAGTGGTTGATGGGGTCTGTTGTACTGTGCTGTGTTTTGGAGGAGTTGGGTGTTGATGGGGTCTGTTGTACTGTGCTGTGTTTTTGAGGAGTTGGTGGTTGATGGGGTCTGTTGTACTGTGCTGTGTTTTTGGAGGAGTTGGGTGTTGGTGGTTGATGGGGTCTGTTGTACTGTGCTGTGTTTTTGGAGGAGTTGGGTGTTGGTGGTTGATGGGGTCTGTTGTACTGTGCTGTGTTTTTGGAGGAGTTGGGTGTTGGTGGTTGATGAGGTCTGTTGTACTGTGCTGTGTTTTGGAGGAGTTGGGTGTTGGTGGTTGATGGGGTCTGTTGTACTGTGCTGTGTTTTGGAGGAGTTGGGTGTTGATGGGGTCTGTTGTACTGTGCTGTGTTTTTGGAGGAGTTGGGTGTTGGTGGTTGATGGGGTCTGTTGTACTGTGCTGTGTTTTTGGAAGAGTTGGGTGTTGATGGTTGATGGGGTCTGTTGTACTGTTCTGTGTTTTGGAGGAGTTGGGTGTTGATGGGGTCTGTTGTACTGTGCTGTGTTTTTGAGGAGTTGGGTGTTGGTGGTTGATGGGGTCTGTTGTACTGTGCTGTGTTTTTGGAGGAGTTGGGTGTTGGTGGTTGATGGGGTCTGTTGTACTGTGCTGTGTTTTTGGAGGAGTTGGGTGTTGGTGGTTGATGGGGTCTGTTGTACTGTGCTGTGTTTTTGAGGAGTTGGGTGTTGGTGGTTGATGGGGTCTGTTGTACTATGCTGTGTTTTTGGAGGAGTTGGGTGTTGGTGGTTGATGGGGTCTGTTGTACTGTGCTGTGTTTTTGGAGGAGTTGGGTGTTGATGGTTGATGGGGTCTGTTGTACTGTTCTGTGTTTTTGGAGGAGTTGGGTGTTGATGGGGTCTGTTGTACTGTGCTGTGTTTTTGGAGGAGTTGGGTGTTGGTGGTTGATGGGGTCTGTTGTACTGTGCTGTGTTTTTGGAGGAGCTGGGTGTTGGTGGTTGATGAGGTCTGTTGTACTGTGCTGTGTTTTTGGAGGAGTTGGGTGTTGGTGGTTGATGGGGTCTGTTGTACTGTGCTGTGTTTTGGAGGAGTTGGGTGTTGGTGGTTGATGAGGTCTGTTGTACTGTGCTGTGTTTTTGGAGGAGTTGGGTGTTGATAGGGTCTGTTGTACTGTGCTGTGTTTTGGAGGAGTTGGGTGTTGATGGGGTCTGTTGTACTGTGCTGTGTTTTTGGAGGAGTTGGGTGTTGGTGGTTGATGGGGTCTGTTGTACTGTGCTGTGTTTTGGAGGAGTTGGGTGTTGGTGGTTGATGAGGTCTGTTGTACTGTGCTGTGTTTTTGGAGGAGTTGGGTGTTGGTGGTTGATGGGGTCTGTTGTACTGTGCTGTGTTTTGGAGGAGTTGGGTGTTGATAGGGTCTGTTGTACTGTGCTGTGTTTTGGAGGAGTTGGGTGTTGGTGGTTGATGGGGTCTGTTGTACTGTGCTGTGTTTTTGAGGAGTTGGGTGTTGGTGGTTGATGGGGTCTGTTGTACTGTTCTGTGTTTTTGGAGGAGTTGGGTGTTGGTGGTTGATGGGGTCTGTTGTACTGTGCTGTGTTTTGGAGGAGTTGGGTGTTGGTGGTTGATGGGGTCTGTTGTACTGTGCTGTGTTTTTGGAGGAGTTGGGTGTTGATGGGGTCTGTTGTACTGTGCTGTGTTTTTGGAGGAGTTGGGTGTTGGTGGTTGATGGGGTCTGTTGCTGTGCTGTGTTTTTGGAGGAGTTGGGTGTTGGTGGTTGATGGGGTCTGTTGTACTGTGCTGTGTTTTTGGAGGAGCTGGGTGTTGGTGGTTGATGAGGTCTGTTGTACTGTGCTGTGTTTTTGGAGGAGTTGGGTGTTGGTGGTTGATGGGGTCTGTTGTACTGTTCTGTGTTTTTGGAGGAGTTGGGTGTTGGTGGTTGATGAGGTCTGTTGTACTGTGCTGTGTTTTTGGAGGAGATGGGTGTTGGTGGTTGATGGGGTCTGTTGTACTGTGCTGTGTTTTTGGAGGAGTTGGGTGTTGGTGGTTGATGGGGTCTGTTGTACTGTGCTGTGTTTTTGGAGGAGCTGGGTGTTGGTGGTTGATGAGGTCTGTTGTACTGTGCTGTGTTTTTGGAGGAGTTGGGTGTTGGTGGTTGATGGGGTCTGTTGTACTGTGCTGTGTTTTTTGGAGGAGTTGGGTGTTGGTGGTTGATGAGGTCTGTTGTACTGTGCTGTGTTTTTTGGAGGAGTTGGGTGTTGGTGGTTGATGGGGTCTGTTGTACTGTGCTGTGTTTTGGAGGAGTTGGGTGTTGATAGGGTCTGTTGTACTGTGCTGTCTTTTTGGAGGAGTTGGGTGTTGGTGGTTGATGGGGTCTGTTGTACTGTGCTGTGTTTTTGAGGAGTTGGGTGTTGGTGGTTGATGGGGTCTGTTGTACTGTTCTGTGTTTTTGGAGGAGTTGGGTGTTGGTGGTTGATGGGGTCTGTTGTACTGTGCTGTGTTTTTGGAGGAGTTGGGTGTTGGTGGTTGATGGGGTCTGTTGTACTGTGCTGTGTTTTGGAGGAGTTGGGTGTTGATGGGGTCTGTTGTACTGTGCTGTGTTTTTGAGGAGTTGGGTGTTGGTGGTTGATGGGGTCTGTTGTACTGTGCTGTGTTTTTGGAGGAGTTGGGTGTTAGTGGTTGATGGGGTCTGTTGTACTGTGCTGTGTTTTGGAGGAGTTGGGTGTTGATGGGGTCTGTTGTACTGTGCTGTGTTTTTGAGGAGTTGGTGGTTGATGGGGTCTGTTGTACTGTGCTGTGTTTTTGGAGGAGTTGGGTGTTGGTGGTTGATGGGGTCTGTTGTACTGTGCTGTGTTTTTTGGAGGAGTTGGGTGTTGGTGGTTGATGGGGTCTGTTGTACTGTGCTGTGTTTTTGGAGGAGTTGGGTGTTGGTGGTTGATGAGGTCTGTTGTACTGTGCTGTGTTTTTGGAGGAGTTGGGTGTTGGTGGTTGATGGGGTCTGTTGTACTGTGCTGTGTTTTTGGAGGAGTTGGGTGTTGATGGGGTCTGTTGTACTGTGCTGTGTTTTTGGAGGAGTTGGGTGTTGGTGGTTGATGAGGTCTGTTGTACTGTGCTGTGTTTTTTGGAGGAGTTGGGTGTTGATGGTTGATGGGGTCTGTTGTACTGTTCTGTGTTTTTGGAGGAGTTGGGTGTTGATGGGGTCTGTTGTACTGTGCTGTGTTTTTGAGGAGTTGGGTGTTGGTGGTTGATGGGGTCTGTTGTACTGTGCTGTGTTTTTGGAGGAGTTGGGTGTTGGTGGTTGATGGGGTCTGTTGTACTGTGCTGTGTTTTTGGAGGAGTTGGGTGTTGGTGGTTGATGGGGTCTGTTGTACTGTGCTGTGTTTTTGAGGAGTTGGGTGTTGGTGGTTGATGGGGTCTGTTGTACTATGCTGTGTTTTTGGAGGAGTTGGGTGTTGGTGGTTGATGGGGTCTGTTGTACTGTGCTGTGTTTTTGGAGGAGTTGGGTGTTGATGGTTGATGGGGTCTGTTGTACTGTTCTGTGTTTTTGGAGGAGTTGGGTGTTGATGGGGTCTGTTGTACTGTGCTGTGTTTTTGGAGGAGTTGGGTGTTGGTGGTTGATGGGGTCTGTTGTACTGTGCTGTGTTTTTGGAGGAGCTGGGTGTTGGTGGTTGATGAGGTCTGTTGTACTGTGCTGTGTTTTTGGAGGAGTTGGGTGTTGGTGGTTGATGGGGTCTGTTGTACTGTGCTGTGTTTTTTGGAGGAGTTGGGTGTTGGTGGTTGATGAGGTCTGTTGTACTGTGCTGTGTTTTTTGGAGGAGTTGGGTGTTGGTGGTTGATGGGGTCTGTTGTACTGTGCTGTGTTTTTGGAGGAGTTGGGTGTTGGTGGTTGATGGGGTCTGTTGTACTGTGCTGTGTTTTTGGAGGAGTTGGGTGTTGGTGGTTGATGGGGTCTGTTGTACTGTGCTGTGTTTTTGGAGGAGTTGGGTGTTGATGGTTGATGGGGTCTGTTGTACTGTTCTGTGTTTTTGGAGGAGTTGGGTGTTGATGGGGTCTGTTGTACTGTGCTGTGTTTTTGGAGGAGTTGGGTGTTGGTGGTTGATGGGGTCTGTTGTACTGTGCTGTGTTTTTGGAGGAGCTGGGTGTTGGTGGTTGATGAGGTCTGTTGTACTGTGCTGTGTTTTTGGAGGAGTTGGGTGTTGGTGGTCGATGGGGTCTGTTGTACTGTGCTGTGTTTTGGAGGAGTTGGGTGTTGGTGGTTGATGAGGTCTGTTGTACTGTGCTGTGTTTTTGGAGGAGTTGGGTGTTGATAGGGTCTGTTGTACTGTGCTGTGTTTTTGGAGGAGTTGGGTGTTGATGGGGTCTGTTGTACTGTGCTGTGTTTTTTGGAGGAGTTGGGTGTTGGTGGTTGATGGGGTCTGTTGTACTGTGCTGTGTTTTTTGGAGGAGTTGGGTGTTGGTGGTTGATGGGGTCTGTTGTACTGTGCTGTGTTTTTGGAGGAGTTGGGTGTTAGTGGTTGATGGGGTCTGTTGTACTGTGCTGTGTTTTTGGAGGAGTTGGGTGTTGATGGGGTCTGTTGTACTGTGCTGTGTTTTTGAGGAGTTGGTGGTTGATGGGGTCTGTTGTACTGTGCTGTGTTTTTGGAGGAGTTGGGTGTTGGTGGTTGATGGGGTCTGTTGTACTGTGCTGTGTTTTTGGAGGAGTTGGGTGTTGGTGGTTGATGGGGTCTGTTGTACTGTGCTGTGTTTTTGAGGAGTTGGGTGTTGGTGGTTGATGGGGTCTGTTGTACTATGCTGTGTTTTTGGAGGAGTTGGGTGTTGGTGGTTGATGGGGTCTGTTGTACTGTGCTGTGTTTTGGAGGAGTTGGGTGTTGATGGTTGATGGGGTCTGTTGTACTGTTCTGTGTTTTTGGAGGAGTTGGGTGTTGATGGGGTCTGTTGTACTGTGCTGTGTTTTTGGAGGAGTTGGGTGTTGGTGGTTGATGGGGTCTGTTGTACTGTGCTGTGTTTTTGGAGGAGCTGGGTGTTGGTGGTTGATGAGGTCTGTTGTACTGTGCTGTGTTTTTGGAGGAGTTGGGTGTTGGTGGTTGATGGGGTCTGTTGTACTGTGCTGTGTTTTTGGAGGAGTTGGGTGTTGGTGGTTGATGAGGTCTGTTGTACTGTGCTGTGTTTTTGGAGGAGTTGGGTGTTGGTGGTTGATGGGGTCTGTTGTACTGTGCTGTGTTTTTGAGGAGTTGGGTGTTGGTGGTTGATGGGGTCTGTTGTACTATGCTGTGTTTTTGGAGGAGTTGGGTGTTGGTGGTTGATGGGGTCTGTTGTACTGTGCTGTGTTTTGGAGGAGTTGGGTGTTGATGGTTGATGGGGTCTGTTGTACTGTTCTGTGTTTTGGAGGAGTTGGGTGTTGATGGGGTCTGTTGTACTGTGCTGTGTTTTTGGAGGAGTTGGGTGTTGGTGGTTGATGGGGTCTGTTGTACTGTGCTGTGTTTTTGGAGGAGCTGGGTGTTGGTGGTTGATGAGGTCTGTTGTACTGTGCTGTGTTTTTGGAGGAGTTGGGTGTTGGTGGTCGATGGGGTCTGTTGTACTGTGCTGTGTTTTGGAGGAGTTGGGTGTTGGTGGTTGATGAGGTCTGTTGTACTGTGCTGTGTTTTGGAGGAGTTGGGTGTTGATAGGGTCTGTTGTACTGTGCTGTGTTTTTGGAGGAGTTGGGTGTTGATGGGGTCTGTTGTACTGTGCTGTGTTTTTTGGAGGAGTTGGGTGTTGGTGGTTGATGGGGTCTGTTGTACTGTGCTGTGTTTTTGGAGGAGTTGGGTGTTGGTGGTTGATGGGGTCTGTTGTACTGTGCTGTGTTTTTGGAGGAGTTGGGTGTTAGTGGTTGATGGGGTCTGTTGTACTGTGCTGTGTTTTGGAGGAGTTGGGTGTTGATGGGGTCTGTTGTACTGTGCTGTGTTTTTGAGGAGTTGGTGGTTGATGGGGTCTGTTGTACTGTGCTGTGTTTTTGGAGGAGTTGGGTGTTGGTGGTTGATGGGGTCTGTTGTACTGTGCTGTGTTTTTGGAGGAGTTGGGTGTTGGTGGTTGATGGGGTCTGTTGTACTGTGCTGTGTTTTTGAGGAGTTGGGTGTTGGTGGTTGATGGGGTCTGTTGTACTATGCTGTGTTTTTGGAGGAGTTGGGTGTTGGTGGTTGATGGGGTCTGTTGTACTGTGCTGTGTTTTTGGAGGAGTTGGGTGTTGATGGTTGATGGGGTCTGTTGTACTGTTCTGTGTTTTTGGAGGAGTTGGGTGTTGATGGGGTCTGTTGTACTGTGCTGTGTTTTTGGAGGAGTTGGGTGTTGGTGGTTGATGGGGTCTGTTGTACTGTGCTGTGTTTTTGGAGGAGCTGGGTGTTGGTGGTTGATGAGGTCTGTTGTACTGTGCTGTGTTTTTGGAGGAGTTGGGTGTTGGTGGTCGATGGGGTCTGTTGTACTGTGCTGTGTTTTGGAGGAGTTGGGTGTTGGTGGTTGATGAGGTCTGTTGTACTGTGCTGTGTTTTTGGAGGAGTTGGGTGTTGATAGGGTCTGTTGTACTGTGCTGTGTTTTGGAGGAGTTGGGTGTTGATGGGGTCTGTTGTACTGTGCTGTGTTTTTGGAGGAGTTGGGTGTTGGTGGTTGATGGGGTCTGTTGTACTGTGCTGTGTTTTGGAGGAGTTGGGTGTTGGTGGTTGATGGGGTCTGTTGTACTGTGCTGTGTTTTTTGGAGGAGTTGGGTGTTGGTGGTTGATGGGGTCTGTTGTACTGTGCTGTGTTTTTGGAGGAGTTGGGTGTTGGTGGTTGATGGGGTCTGTTGTACTGTGCTGTGTTTTTTGGAGGAGTTGGGTGTTGGTGGTTGATGAGGTCTGTTGTACTGTGCTGTGTTTTTGGAGGAGTTGGGTGTTGGTGGTTGATGGGGTCTGTTGTACTGTGCTGTGTTTTTGGAGGAGTTGGGTGTTGGTGGTTGATGGGGTCTGTTGTACTGTGCTGTGTTTTTTGGAGGAGTTGGGTGTTGGTGGTTGATGGGGTCTGTTGTACTGTTCTGTGTTTTTGGAGGAGTTGGGTGTTGGTGGTTGATGGGGTCTGTTGTACTGTGCTGTGTTTTTGGAGGAGTTGGGTGTTGGTGGTTGATGGGGTCTGTTGTACTGTGCTGTGTTTTGGAGGAGTTGGGTGTTGATGGGGTCTGTTGTACTGTGCTGTGTTTTTGAGGAGTTGGGTGTTGGTGGTTGATGGGGTCTGTTGTACTGTGCTGTGTTTTTGGAGGAGTTGGGTGTTAGTGGTTGATGGGGTCTGTTGTACTGTGCTGTGTTTTGGAGGAGTTGGGTGTTGATGGGGTCTGTTGTACTGTGCTGTGTTTTTGAGGAGTTGGTGGTTGATGGGGTCTGTTGTACTGTGCTGTGTTTTTGGAGGAGTTGGGTGTTGGTGGTTGATGGGGTCTGTTGTACTGTGCTGTGTTTTTGGAGGAGTTGGGTGTTGGTGGTTGATGGGGTCTGTTGTACTGTGCTGTGTTTTTGGAGGAGTTGGGTGTTGGTGGTTGATGAGGTCTGTTGTACTGTGCTGTGTTTTGGAGGAGTTGGGTGTTGGTGGTTGATGGGGTCTGTTGTACTGTGCTGTGTTTTGGAGGAGTTGGGTGTTGATGGGGTCTGTTGTACTGTGCTGTGTTTTTGGAGGAGTTGGGTGTTGGTGGTTGATGGGGTCTGTTGTACTGTGCTGTGTTTTTGGAAGAGTTGGGTGTTGATGGTTGATGGGGTCTGTTGTACTGTTCTGTGTTTTGGAGGAGTTGGGTGTTGATGGGGTCTGTTGTACTGTGCTGTGTTTTTGAGGAGTTGGGTGTTGGTGGTTGATGGGGTCTGTTGTACTGTGCTGTGTTTTTGGAGGAGTTGGGTGTTGGTGGTTGATGGGGTCTGTTGTACTGTGCTGTGTTTTTGGAGGAGTTGGGTGTTGGTGGTTGATGGGGTCTGTTGTACTGTGCTGTGTTTTTGAGGAGTTGGGTGTTGGTGGTTGATGGGGTCTGTTGTACTGTGCTGTGTTTTTGGAGGAGTTGGGTGTTGGTGGTTGATGGGGTCTGTTGTACTGTGCTGTGTTTTTGGAGGAGTTGGGTGTTGATGGTTGATGGGGTCTGTTGTACTGTTCTGTGTTTTGGAGGAGTTGGGTGTTGATGGGGTCTGTTGTACTGTGCTGTGTTTTTGGAGGAGTTGGGTGTTGGTGGTTGATGGGGTCTGTTGTACTGTGCTGTGTTTTTGGAGGAGCTGGGTGTTGGTGGTTGATGAGGTCTGTTGTACTGTGCTGTGTTTTTGGAGGAGTTGGGTGTTGGTGGTTGATGAGGTCTGTTGTACTGTGCTGTGTTTTTTGGAGGAGTTGGGTGTTGGTGGTTGATGAGGTCTGTTGTACTGTGCTGTGTTTTTGGAGGAGTTGGGTGTTGATAGGGTCTGTTGTACTGTGCTGTGTTTTTGGAGGAGTTGGGTGTTGATGGGGTCTGTTGTACTGTGCTGTGTTTTTGGAGGAGTTGGGTGTTGGTGGTTGATGGGGTCTGTTGTACTGTGCTGTGTTTTTGGAGGAGTTGGGTGTTGGTGGTTGATGAGGTCTGTTGTACTGTGCTGTGTTTTTTGGAGGAGTTGGGTGTTGGTGGTTGATGAGGTCTGTTGTACTGTGCTGTGTTTTTGGAAGAGTTGGGTGTTGATAGGGTCTGTTGTACTGTGCTGTGTTTTGGAGGAGTTGGGTGTTGGTGGTTGATGGGGTCTGTTGTACTGTGCTGTGTTTTTGAGGAGTTGGGTGTTGGTGGTTGATGGGGTCTGTTGTACTGTTCTGTGTTTTTGGAGGAGTTGGGTGTTGGTGGTTGATGGGGTCTGTTGTACTGTGCTGTGTTTTGGAGGAGTTGGGTGTTGGTGGTTGATGGGGTCTGTTGTACTGTGCTGTGTTTTGGAGAAGTTGGGTGTTGATGGGGTCTGTTGTACTGTGCTGTGTTTTTGGAGGAGTTGGGTGTTGGTGGTTGATGGGGTCTGTTGTACTGTGCTGTGTTTTGGAGGAGTTGGGTGTTGGTGGTTGATGGGGTCTGTTGTACTGTGCTGTGTTTTTGGAGGAGCTGGGTGTTGGTGGTTGATGAGGTCTGTTGTACTGTGCTGTGTTTTTGGAGGAGTTGGGTGTTGGTGGTTGATGGGGTCTGTTGTACTGTTCTGTGTTTTGGAGGAGTTGGGTGTTGGTGGTTGATGAGGTCTGTTGTACTGTGCTGTGTTTTGGAGGAGATGGGTGTTGGTGGTTGATGGGGTCTGTTGTACTGTGCTGTGTTTTTGGAGGAGTTGGGTGTTGGTGGTTGATGGGGTCTGTTGTACTGTGCTGTGTTTTTGGAGGAGCTGGGTGTTGGTGGTTGATGAGGTCTGTTGTACTGTGCTGTGTTTTTGGAGGAGTTGGGTGTTGGTGGTTGATGGGGTCTGTTGTACTGTGCTGTGTTTTTTGGAGGAGTTGGGTGTTGGTGGTTGATGAGGTCTGTTGTACTGTGCTGTGTTTTTTGGAGGAGTTGGGTGTTGGTGGTTGATGGGGTCTGTTGTACTGTGCTGTGTTTTGGAGGAGTTGGGTGTTGATAGGGTCTGTTGTACTGTGCTGTCTTTTGGAGGAGTTGGGTGTTGGTGGTTGATGGGGTCTGTTGTACTGTGCTGTGTTTTTGAGGAGTTGGGTGTTGGTGGTTGATGGGGTCTGTTGTACTGTTCTGTGTTTTTGGAGGAGTTGGGTGTTGGTGGTTGATGGGGTCTGTTGTACTGTGCTGTGTTTTGGAGGAGTTGGGTGTTGGTGGTTGATGGGGTCTGTTGTACTGTGCTGTGTTTTGGAGGAGTTGGGTGTTGATGGGGTCTGTTGTACTGTGCTGTGTTTTTGAGGAGTTGGGTGTTGGTGGTTGATGGGGTCTGTTGTACTGTGCTGTGTTTTTGGAGGAGTTGGGTGTTAGTGGTTGATGGGGTCTGTTGTACTGTGCTGTGTTTTGGAGGAGTTGGGTGTTGATGGGGTCTGTTGTACTGTGCTGTGTTTTTGAGGAGTTGGTGGTTGATGGGGTCTGTTGTACTGTGCTGTGTTTTTGGAGGAGTTGGGTGTTGGTGGTTGATGGGGTCTGTTGTACTGTGCTGTGTTTTTGGAGGAGTTGGGTGTTGGTGGTTGATGGGGTCTGTTGTACTGTGCTGTGTTTTTGGAGGAGTTGGGTGTTGGTGGTTGATGAGGTCTGTTGTACTGTGCTGTGTTTTTTGGAGGAGTTGGGTGTTGGTGGTTGATGGGGTCTGTTGTACTGTGCTGTGTTTTGGAGGAGTTGGGTGTTGATGGGGTCTGTTGTACTGTGCTGTGTTTTTGGAGGAGTTGGGTGTTGGTGGTTGATGGGGTCTGTTGTACTGTGCTGTGTTTTTGGAAGAGTTGGGTGTTGATGGTTGATGGGGTCTGTTGTACTGTTCTGTGTTTTTGGAGGAGTTGGGTGTTGATGGGGTCTGTTGTACTGTGCTGTGTTTTTGAGGAGTTGGGTGTTGGTGGTTGATGGGGTCTGTTGTACTGTGCTGTGTTTTTGGAGGAGTTGGGTGTTGGTGGTTGATGGGGTCTGTTGTACTGTGCTGTGTTTTTGGAGGAGTTGGGTGTTGGTGGTTGATGGGGTCTGTTGTACTGTGCTGTGTTTTTGAGGAGTTGGGTGTTGGTGGTTGATGGGGTCTGTTGTACTATGCTGTGTTTTTGGAGGAGTTGGGTGTTGGTGGTTGATGGGGTCTGTTGTACTGTGCTGTGTTTTGGAGGAGTTGGGTGTTGATGGTTGATGGGGTCTGTTGTACTGTTCTGTGTTTTGGAGGAGTTGGGTGTTGATGGGGTCTGTTGTACTGTGCTGTGTTTTTGGAGGAGTTGGGTGTTGGTGGTTGATGGGGTCTGTTGTACTGTGCTGTGTTTTTGGAGGAGCTGGGTGTTGGTGGTTGATGAGGTCTGTTGTACTGTGCTGTGTTTTTGGAGGAGTTGGGTGTTGGTGGTTGATGGGGTCTGTTGTACTGTGCTGTGTTTTTTGGAGGAGTTGGGTGTTGGTGGTTGATGAGGTCTGTTGTACTGTGCTGTGTTTTTGGAGGAGTTGGGTGTTGATAGGGTCTGTTGTACTGTGCTGTGTTTTTGGAGGAGTTGGGTGTTGATGGGGTCTGTTGTACTGTGCTGTGTTTTTGGAGGAGTTGGGTGTTGGTGGTTGATGGGGTCTGTTGTACTGTGCTGTGTTTTGGAGGAGTTGGGTGTTGGTGGTTGATGGGGTCTGTTGTACTGTGCTGTGTTTTGGAGGAGTTGGGTGTTGGTGGTTGATGGGGTCTGTTGTACTGTGCTGTGTTTTTGGAGGAGTTGGGTGTTGGTGGTTGATGGGGTCTGTTGTACTGTGCTGTGTTTTTGGAGGAGTTGGGTGTTGATAGGGTCTGTTGTACTGTGCTGTGTTTTGGAGGAGTTGGGTGTTGGTGGTTGATGGGGTCTGTTGTACTGTGCTGTGTTTTTGGAGGAGCTGGGTGTTGGTGGTTGATGAGGTCTGTTGTACTGTGCTGTGTTTTTGGAGGAGTTGGGTGTTGGTGGTTGATGGGGTCTGTTGTACTGTTCTGTGTTTTTGGAGGAGTTGGGTGTTGGTGGTTGATGAGGTCTGTTGTACTGTGCTGTGTTTTGGAGGAGATGGGTGTTGGTGGTTGATGGGGTCTGTTGTACTGTGCTGTGTTTTTGGAGGAGTTGGGTGTTGGTGGTTGATGAGGTCTGTTGTACTGTGCTGTGTTTTTTGGAGGAGTTGGGTGTTGGTGGTTGATGGGGTCTGTTGTACTGTGCTGTGTTTTTTGGAGGAGTTGGGTGTTGGTGGTTGATGAGGTCTGTTGTACTGTGCTGTGTTTTGGAGGAGTTGGGTGTTGATAGGGTCTGTTGTACTGTGCTGTGTTTTGGAGGAGTTGGGTGTTGATGGGGTCTGTTGTACTGTGCTGTGTTTTTGGAGGAGTTGGGTGTTGGTGGTTGATGGGGTCTGTTGTACTGTGCTGTGTTTTGGAGGAGTTGGGTGTTGGTGGTTGATGGGGTCTGTTGTACTGTGCTGTGTTTTTTGGAGGAGTTGGGTGTTGGTGGTTGATGGGGTCTGTTGTACTGTGCTGTGTTTTTTGGAGGAGTTGGGTGTTGGTGGTTGATGGGGTCTGTTGTACTGTGCTGTGTTTTTTGGAGGAGTTGGGTGTTGATAGGGTCTGTTGTACTGTGCTGTGTTTTTGGAGGAGTTGGGTGTTGGTGGTTGATGGGGTCTGTTGTACTGTGCTGTGTTTTTGGAGGAGTTGGGTGTTGGTGGTTGATGAGGTCTGTTGTACTGTGCTGTGTTTTTTGGAGGAGTTGGGTGTTGGTGGTTGATGGGGTCTGTTGTACTGTTCTGTGTTTTGGAGGAGTTGGGTGTTGGTGGTTGATGAGGTCTGTTGTACTGTGCTGTGTTTTGGAGGAGATGGGTGTTGGTGGTTGATGGGGTCTGTTGTACTGTGCTGTGTTTTTGGAGGAGTTGGGTGTTGGTGGTTGATGGGGTCTGTTGTACTGTGCTGTGTTTTTGGAGGAGTTGGGTGTTGGTGGTTGATGAGGTCTGTTGTACTGTGCTGTGTTTTTTGGAGGAGTTGGGTGTTGGTGGTTGATGGGGTCTGTTGTACTGTGCTGTGTTTTTTGGAGGAGTTGGGTGTTGGTGGTTGATGAGGTCTGTTGTACTGTGCTGTGTTTTTGGAGGAGATGGGTGTTGGTGGTTGATGGGGTCTGTTGTACTGTGCTGTGTTTTTGGAGGAGTTAGGTGTTGGTGGTTGATGGGGTCTGTTGTACTGTTCTGTGTTTTTGGAGGAGTTGGGTGTTGGTGGTTGATGGGGTCTGTTGTACTGTGCTGTGTTTTGGAGGAGTTGGGTGTTGGTGGTTGATGGGGTCTGTTGTACTGTGCTGTGTTTTTGGAGGAGTTGGGTGTTGATAGGGTCTGTTGTACTGTGCTGTGTTTTGGAGGAGTTGGGTGTTGATGGGGTCTGTTGTACTGTGCTGTGTTTTTGGAGGAGTTGGGTGTTGGTGGTTGATGGGGTCTGTTGTACTGTGCTGTGTTTTGGAGGAGTTGGGTGTTGGTGGTTGATGGGGTCTGTTGTACTGTGCTGTGTTTTTGGAGGAGTTGGGTGTTGGTGGTTGATGGGGTCTGTTGTACTGTGCTGTGTTTTTTGGAGGAGTTGGGTGTTGATAGGGTCTGTTGTACTGTGCTGTGTTTTTGGAGGAGTTGGGTGTTGATGGGGTCTGTTGTACTGTGCTGTGTTTTTTGGAGGAGTTGGGTGTTGGTGGTTGATGGGGTCTGTTGTACTGTGCTGTGTTTTTGGAGGAGTTGGGTGTTGGTGGTTGATGGGGTCTGTTGTACTGTGCTGTGTTTTTGGAGGAGTTGGGTGTTGGTGGTTGATGGGGTCTGTTGTACTGTGCTGTGTTTTTGGAGGAGTTGGGTGTTGGTGGTTGATGGGGTCTGTTGTACTGTGCTGTGTTTTTGGAGGAGTTGGGTGTTGGTGGTTGATGAGGTCTGTTGTACTGTGCTGTGTTTTTGGAGGAGTTGGGTGTTGGTGGTTGATGGGGTCTGTTGTACTGTGCTGTGTTTTTGGAGGAGTTGGGTGTTGATGGGGTCTGTTGTACTGTGCTGTGTTTTTGAGGAGTTGGGTGTTGGTGGTTGATGGGGTCTGTTGTACTGTGCTGTGTTTTTTGGAGGAGTTGGGTGTTGGTGGTTGATGGGGTCTGTTGTACTGTGCTGTGTTTTTGGAGGAGTTGGGTGTTGGTGGTTGATGGGGTCTGTTGTACTGTGCTGTGTTTTTGAGGAGTTGGGTGTTGGTGGTTGATGGGGTCTGTTGTACTATGCTGTGTTTTTGGAGGAGTTGGGTGTTGGTGGTTGATGGGGTCTGTTGTACTGTGCTGTGTTTTGGAGGAGTTGGGTGTTGATGGTTGATGGGGTCTGTTGTACTGTTCTGTGTTTTGGAGGAGTTGGGTGTTGATGGGGTCTGTTGTACTGTGCTGTGTTTTTGGAGGAGTTGGGTGTTGGTGGTTGATGGGGTCTGTTGTACTGTGCTGTGTTTTTGGAGGAGCTGGGTGTTGGTGGTTGATGAGGTCTGTTGTACTGTGCTGTGTTTTTGGAGGAGTTGGGTGTTGGTGGTTGATGGGGTCTGTTGTACTGTGCTGTGTTTTGGAGGAGTTGGGTGTTGGTGGTTGATGAGGTCTGTTGTACTGTGCTGTGTTTTGGAGGAGTTGGGTGTTGATGGGGTCTGTTGTACTGTGCTGTGTTTTTGGAGGAGTTGGGTGTTGGTGGTTGATGGGGTCTGTTGTACTGTGCTGTGTTTTGGAGGAGTTGGGTGTTGGTGGTTGATGGGGTCTGTTGTACTGTGCTGTGTTTTTGGAGGAGTTGGGTGTTGATGGGGTCTGTTGTACTGTGCTGTGTTTTTGAGGAGTTGGGTGTTGGTGGTTGATGGGGTCTGTTGTACTGTGCTGTGTTTTTGGAGGAGTTGGGTGTTGGTGGTTGATGGGGTCTGTTGTACTGTGCTGTGTTTTGGAGGAGTTGGGTGTTGATGGGGTCTGTTGTACTGTGCTGTGTTTTTGAGGAGTTGGTTTGATGGGGTCTGTTGGTGGTTGATGGGGTCTGTTGTACTGTGCTGTGTTTTTGGAGGAGTTGGGTGTTGGTGGTTGATGGGGTCTGTTGTACTGTGCTGTGTTTTTGGAGGAGTTGGGTGTTGGTGGTTGATGGGGTCTGTTGTACTGTGCTGTGTTTTTGGAGGAGTTGGGTGTTGGTGGTTGATGGGGTCTGTTGTACTGTGCTGTGTTTTGGAGGAGTTGGGTGTTGGTGGTTG
Source organism: Mytilus coruscus (assembly GCA_017311375.1). Taxonomy (NCBI): domain Eukaryota; kingdom Metazoa; phylum Mollusca; class Bivalvia; order Mytilida; family Mytilidae; genus Mytilus; species Mytilus coruscus. The sequence continues at coordinate 53,892,565 of CM029607.1, forward strand.
ATGGGGTCTGTTGTACTGTGCTGTGTTTTGGAGGAGTGGGTGTTGGTGGTTGATGGGGTCTGTTGTACTGTGCTGTGTTTTTGGAGGAGTTGGGTGTTGGTGGTTGATGGGGTCTGTTGTACTGTGCTGTGTTTTTTGGAGGAGTTGGGTGTTGGTGGTTGATGGGGTCTGTTGTACTGTGCTGTGTTTTTGGAGGAGTTGGGTGTTGGTGGTTGATGGGGTCTGTTGTACTGTGCTGTGTTTTTGGAGGAGTTGGGTGTTGGTGGTTGATGGGGTCTGTTGTACTGTGCTGTGTTTTTGGAGGAGTTGGGTGTTGGTGGTTGATGGGGTCTGTTGTACTGTGCTGTGTTTTTGGAGGAGTTGGGTGTTGGTGGTTGATGGGGTCTGTTGTACTGTGCTGTGTTTTTGGAGGAGTTGGTGGTTGATGTTGGTGGTTGATGGTGGTCTGTTGTACTGTGCTGTGTTTTTGGAGGAGTTGGGTGTTGGTGGTTGATGGGGTCTGTTGTACTGTGCTGTGTTTTGGAGGAGTTGGGTGTTGGTGGTTGATGGGGTCTGTTGTACTGTGCTGTGTTTTTGGAGGAGTTGGGTGTTGGTGGTTGATGGGGTCTGTTGTACTGTGCTGTGTTTTTGGAGGAGTTGGGTGTTGGTGGTTGATGGGGTCTGTTGTACTGTGCTGTGTTTTTGGAGGAGTTGGGTGTTGGTGGTTGATGGGGTCTGTTGTACTGTGCTGTGTTTTGGAGGAGTTGGGTGTTGGTGTTGATGGGGTCTGTTGTACTGTGCTGTGTTTTGGAGGGGTGTTGGTGGTTGATGGGGTCTGTTGTACTGTGCTGTGTTTTTGTGTTGGTGGTTGATGGGGTCTGTTGTACTGTGCTGTGTTTTTGGAGGAGTTGGGTGTTGGTGGTTGATGGGGTCTGTTGTACTGTGCTGTGTTTTGGAGGAGTTGGGTGTTGGTGGTTGATGGGGTCTGTTGTACTGTGCTGTGTTTTTGGAGGAGTTGGGTGTTGGTGGTTGATGGGGTCTGTTGTACTGTGCTGTGTTTTTGGAGGAGTTGGGTGTTGGTGGTTGATGGGGTCTGTTGTACTGTGCTGTGTTTTTGGAGGAGTTGGGTGTTGGTGGTTGATGGGGTCTGTTGTACTGTGCTGTGTTTTTGGAGGAGTTGTGCTGTGTTGGTGGTTGATGGGGTCTGTTGTACTGTGCTGTGTTTTTGGAGGAGTTGGGTGTTGGTGGTTGATGGGGTCTGTTGTACTGTGCTGTGTTTTTGGAGGAGTTGGGTGTTGGTGGTTGATGGGGTCTGTTGTACTGTGCTGTGTTTTTGGAGGAGTTTGTTGGTGGTTGATGGGGTCTGTTGTACTGTGCTGTGTTTTTGGAGGAGTTGGGTGTTGGTGGTTGATGGGGTCTGTTGTACTGTGCTGTGTTTTTGGAGGAGTTGGGTGTTGGTGGTTGATGGGGTCTGTTGTACTGTGCTGTGTTTTTGGAGGAGTTGGGTGTTGGTGGTTGATGGGGTCTGGTACTGTGCTGTGTTTTTGGAGGAGTTGGGTGTTGTGATGGGGTCTGTGCTGTGTTTTTGGAGGAGTTGGGTGTTGGTGGTTGATGGGGTCTGTTGTACTGTGCTGTGTTTTGGAGGAGTTGGGTGTTGGTGGTTGATGGGGTCTGTTGTACTGTGCTGTGTTTTTGGAGGAGTTGGGTGTTGGTGGTTGATGGGGTCTGTTGTACTGTGCTGTGTTTTGGAGGAGTTGGGTGTTGGTGGTTGATGGGGTCTGTTGTACTGTGCTGTGTTTTTGGAGGAGTTGGGTGTTGGTGGTTGATGGGGTCTGTTGTACTGTGCTGTGTTTTTGGAGGAGTTGGGTGTTGGTGGTTGATGGGGTCTGTTGTACTGTGCTGTGTTTTTGGAGGAGTTGGGTGTTGGTGGTTGATGGGGTCTGTTGTACTGTGCTGTGTTTTTGGAGGAGTTGGGTGTTGGTGGTTGATGGGGTCTGTTGTACTGTGCTGTGTTTTGGAGGAGTTGGGTGTTGGTGGTTGATGGGGTCTGTTGTACTGTGCTGTGTTTTGGAGGAGTTGGGTGTTGGTGGTTGATGGGGTCTGTTGTACTGTGCTGTGTTTTTGGAGGAGTTGGGTGTTGGTGGTTGATGGGGTCTGTTGTACTGTGCTGTGTTTTTGGAGGAGTTGGGTGTTGGTGGTTGATGGGGTCTGTTGTACTGTGCTGTGTTTTTGGAGGAGTTGGGTGTTGGTGGTTGATGGGGTCTGTTGTACTGTGCTGTGTTTTTGGAGGAGTTGGGTGTTGGTGGTTGATGGGGTCTGTTGTACTGTGCTGTGTTTTTGGAGGAGTTGATGGGGTCTGTTGTACTGTGCTGTGTTTTTGGAGGAGTTGGGTGTTGGTGGTTGATGGGGTCTGTTGTACTGTGCTGTGTTTTTTGGAGGAGTTGGGTGTTGGTGGTTGATGGGGTCTGTTGTACTGTGCTGTGTTTTTGGAGGAGTTGGGTGTTGGTGGTTGATGGGGTCTGTTGTACTGTGCTGTGTTTTTGGAGGAGTTGAGGAGTTGGTGGTTGATGGGGTCTGTTGTACTGTGCTGTGTTTTGGAGGAGTTGGGTGTTGGTGGTTGATGGGGTCTGTTGTACTGTGCTGTGTTTTTGGAGGAGTTGGGTGTTGGTGGTTGATGGGGTCTGTTGTACTGTGCTGTGTTTTTGGAGGAGTTGGGTGTTGGTGGTTGATGGGGTCTGTTGTACTGTGCTGTGTTTTGGAGGAGTTGGGTGTTGGTGGTTGATGGGGTCTGTTGTACTGTGCTGTGTTTTTGGAGGAGTTGGGTGTTGGTGGTTGATGGGGTCTGTTGTACTGTGCTGTGTTTTTGGAGGAGTTGGGTGTTGGTGGTTGATGGGGTCTGTTGTACTGTGCTGTGTTTTTGGAGGAGTTGGGTGTTGGTGGTTGATGGGGTCTGTTGTACTGTGCTGTGTTTTTGGAGGAGTTGGGTGTTGGTGGTTGATGGGGTCTGTTGTACTGTGCTGTGTTTTTGGAGGAGTTGGGTGTTGGTGGTTGATGGGGTCTGTTGTACTGTGCTGTGTTTTTGGAGGAGTTGGGTGTTGGTGGTTGATGGGGTCTGTTGTACTGTGCTGTGTTTTGGAGGAGTTGGGTGTTGGTGGTTGATGGGGTCTGTTGTACTGTGCTGTGTTTTTGGAGGAGTTGGGTGTTGGTGGTTGATGGGGTCTGTTGTACTGTGCTGTGTTTTTGGAGGAGTTGGGTGTTGGTGGTTGATGGGGTCTGTTGTACTGTGCTGTTGTACTGTGCTGTGTTTTTGGAGGAGTTGGGTGTTGGTGGTTGATGGGGTCTGTTGTACTGTGCTGTGTTTTTGGAGGAGTTGGGTTGTGTTTTTGGAGGACTGTTGTACTGTGCTGTGTTTTTGGAGGAGTTGGGTGTTGGTGGTTGATGGGGTCTGTTGTACTGTGCTGTGTTTTTGGAGGAGTTGGGTGTTGGTGGTTGATGGGGTCTGTTGTACTGTGCTGTGTTTTTGGAGGAGTTGGGTGTTGGTGGTTGATGGGGTCTGTTGTACTGTGCTGTGTTTTTGGAGGAGTTGGGTGTTGGTGGTTGATGGGGTCTGTTGTACTGTGCTGTGTTTTGGAGGAGTTGGGTGTTGGTGGTTGATGGGGTCTGTTGTACTGTGCTGTGTTTTTGGAGGAGTTGGGTGTTGGTGTTGATGGGGTCTGTTGTACTGTGCTGTGTTTTTGGAGGAGTTGGGTGTTGGTGGTTGATGGGGTCTGTTGTACTGTGCTGTGTTTTTGGAGGAGTTTGGTGTTGATGGGGTCTGTTGTACTGTGCTGTGTTTTTGGAGGAGTTGTTGATGGGGTCTGTTGTACTGTGTCTGTTGGACTGTGTTGTGGGGTCTTTTGGAGGAGTTGGGTGTTGGTGGTTGATGGGGTCTGTTGTACTGTGCTGTGTTTTTGGAGGAGTTGGGTGTTGGTGGTTGATGGGGTCTGTTGTACTGTGCTGTGTTTTTTGGAGGAGTTGGGTGTTGGTGGTTGATGGGGTCTGTTGTACTGTGCTGTGTTTTTGGAGGAGTTGGGTGTTGGTGGTTGATGGGGTCTGTTGTACTGTGCTGTGTTTTTGGAGGAGTTGGGTGTTGGTGGTTGATGGGGTCTGTTGTACTGTGCTGTGTTTTTGGAGGAGTTGGGTGTTGGTGGTTGATGGGGTCTGTTGTACTGTGCTGTGTTTTTGGAGGAGTTGATGGGGTCTGTTGTACTGGCTGTGTTTTTGATGGTTGGTCTGTTGTACTGTGCTGTGTTTTTGGAGGAGTTGGGTGTTTGGTTGATGGGGTCTGTTGTACTGTGCTGTGTTTTTGGAGGATGGGGTCTGTTGTACTGTGCTGTGTTTTGGAGGAGTTGGGTGTTGGTGGTTGATGGGGTCTGTTGTACTGTGCTGTGTTTTTGGAGGAGTTGGGTGTTGATGGGGTCTGTTGTACTGTGCTGTGTTTTTGGAGGAGTTGGGTGTTGGTGGTTGATGGGGTCTGTTGTACTGTGCTGTGTTTTGGAGGAGTTGGGTGTTGGTGGTTGATGGGGTCTGTTGTACTGTGCTGTGTTTTTGGAGGAGTTGGGTGTTGGTGGTTGATGGGGTCTGTTGTACTGTGCTGTGTTTTTGGAGGAGTTGGGTGTTGGTGGTTGATGGGGTCTGTTGTACTGTGCTGTGTTTTTGGAGGAGTTGGGTGTTGGTGGTTGATGGGGTCTGTTGTACTGTGCTGTGTTTTTGGAGGAGTTGGGGTGTTGGTGGTTGATGGGGTCTGTTGTACTGTGCTGTGTTTTGGAGGAGTTGTGTTGGTGGTTGATGTTGGGTCTGTTGTACTGTGCTGTGTTTTTGGAGGAGTTGGGTGTTGGTGGTTGATGGGGTCTGTTGTACTGTGCTGTGTTTTTGGAGGAGTTGGGTGTTGGTGGTTGATGGGGTCTGTTGTACTGTGCTGTGTTTTTGGAGGAGTTGGGTGTTGGTGGTTGATGGGGTCTGTTGTACTGTGCTGTGTTTTTGGAGGAGTTGGGTGTTGGTGGTTGATGGGGTCTGTTGTACTGTGCTGTGTTTTGGAGGAGTTGGGTGTTGGTGGTTGATGGGGTCTGTTGTACTGTGCTGTGTTTTTGGAGGAGTTGGGTGTTGGTTGGGGTCTGTTGTACTGTGCTGTGTTTTTGGAGGAGTTGGGTGTTGGTGGTTGATGGGGTCTGTTGTACTGTGCTGTGTTTTTGGAGGAGTTGGGTGTTGGTGGTTGATGGGGTCTGTTGTACTGTGCTGTGTTTTTGGAGGAGTTGGGTGTTGGTGGTTGATGGGGTCTGTTGTACTGTGCTGTGTTTTTGGAGGAGTTGGGTGTTGGTGGTTGATGGGGTCTGTTGTACTGTGCTGTGTTTTTGGAGGAGTTGGGTGTTGGTGGTTGATGGGGTCTGTTGTACTGTGCTGTGTTTTTGGAGGAGTTGGGTGTTGGTGGTTGATGGGGTCTGTTGTACTGTGCTGTGTTTTGGAGGAGTTGGGTGTTGGTGGTTGATGGGGTCTGTTGTACTGTGCTGTGTTTTTGGAGGATGGGGTTGGGTGTTGGTGGTTGATGGGGTCTGTTGTACTGTGCTGTGTTTTTGGAGGAGTTGGGTGTTGGTGGTTGATGGGGTCTGTTGTACTGTGCTGTGTTTTTGGAGGAGTTGGGTGTTGGTGGTTGATGGGGTCTGTTGTACTGTGCTGTGTTTTGGAGGAGTTGGGTGTTGGTGGTTGATGGGGTCTGTTGTACTGTGCTGTGTTTTTGGAGGAGTTGGGTGTTGGTGGTTGATGGGGTCTGTTGTACTGTGCTGTGTTTTTGGAGGAGTTGGGTGTTGGTGGTTGATGGGGTCTGTTGTACTGTGCTGTGTTTTTTTGGAGGTTGATGGGGTCTGTTGTACTGTGCTGTGTTTTTGGAGGAGTTGGGTGTTGATGGGGTCTGTTGTACTGTGCTGTGTTTTTGGAGGAGTTGGGTGTTGGTGGTTGATGGGGTCTGTTGTACTGTGCTGTGTTTTGGAGGAGTTGGGTGTTGGTGGTTGATGGGGTCTGTTGTACTGTGCTGTGTTTTTGGAGGAGTTGGGTGTTGGTGGTTGATGGGGTCTGTTGTACTGTGCTGTGTTTTTGGAGGAGTTGGGTGTTGGTGGTTGATGGGGTCTGTTGTACTGTGCTGTTTTGGAGGAGTTGTTTTGGAGGGTGTTGATGGGGTCTGTTGTACTGTGCTGTGTTTTTGGAGGAGTTGGGTGTTGGTGGTTGATGGGGTCTGTTGTACTGTGCTGTGTTTTTGGAGGAGTTGGGTGTTGGTGGTTGATGGGGTCTGTTGTACTGTGCTGTGTTTTTGGAGGAGTTGGGTGTTGGTGGTTGATGGGGTCTGTTGTACTGTGCTGTGTTTTTGGAGGAGTTGGGTGTTGGTGGTTGATGGGGTCTGTTGTACTGTGCTGTGTTTTTGGAGGAGTGTTGGGTTGATGGGGTCTGTTGTACTGTGCTGTGTTTTTGGAGGAGTTGGGTGTTGGTGGTTGATGGGGTCTGTTGTACTGTGCTGTGTTTTTGGAGGAGTTGGGTGTTGGTGGTTGATGGGGTCTGTTGTACTGTGCTGTGTTTTTGGAGGAGTTGGGTGTTGGTGGTTGATGGGGTCTGTTGTACTGTGCTGTGTTTTTGGAGGAGTTGGGTGTTGGTGGTTGATGGGGTCTGTTGTACTGTGCTGTGTTTTTGGAGGAGTTGGGTGTTGGTGGTTGATGGGGTCTGTTGTACTGTGCTGTGTTTTGGAGGAGTTGGGTGTTGGTGGTTGATGGGGTCTGTTGTACTGTGCTGTGTTTTTGGAGGAGTTGGGTGTTGGTGGTTGATGGGGTCTGTTGTACTGTGCTGTGTTTTTGGAGGAGTTGGGTGTTGGTGGTTGATGGGGTCTGTTGTACTGTGCTGTGTTTTTGGAGGAGTTGGGTGTTGGTGGTTGATGGGGTCTGTTGTACTGTGCTGTGTTTTTGGAGGAGTTGGGTGTTGGTGGTTGATGGGGTCTGTTGTACTGTGCTGTGTTTTTGGAGGAGTTGTTGGTGGTTGATGGGGTCTGTTGTACTGTGCTGTGTTTTTGGAGGAGTTGGGTTGGTGGTTGATGGGGTCTGTTGTACTGTGCTGTGTTTTTGGAGGAGTTGGGTGTTGGTTGATGGGGTCTGTTGTACTGTGCTGTGTTTTTGGAGGAGTTGGGTGTTGGTGGTTGATGGGGTCTGTTGTACTGTGCTGTGTTTTTGGAGGAGTTGGGTGTTGGTGGTTGATGGGGTCTGTTGTACTGTGCTGTGTTTTTGCTGTGTTGGTGTTGATGGGGTCTGTTGTACTGTGCTGTGTTGGGTGTTGGTGGTTGATGGGGTCTGTTGTACTGTGCTGTGTTTTTGGAGGAGTGGTTGATGGGGTCTGTTGTACTGTGCTGTGTTTTTGGAGGAGTTGGGTGTTGGTGGTTGATGGGGTCTGTTGTACTGTGCTGTGTTTTTGGAGGAGTTGGGTGTTGGTGGTTGATGGGGTCTGTTGTACTGTGCTGTGTTTTGGAGGAGTTGGGTGTTGGTGGTTGATGGGGTCTGTTGTACTGTGCTGTGTTTTTGGAGGAGTTGATGGGGTCTGTTGTACTGTGCTGTGTTTTTGGAGGAGTTGGGTGTTGGTGGTTGATGGTCTGTTGTACTGTGCTGTGTTTTTGGAGGAGTTGGGTGTTGGTGGTTGATGGGGTCTGTTGTACTGTGCTGTGTTTTTGGAGGAGGGGTGTTGGTGGTTGATGGGGTCTGTTGTACTGTGCTGTGTTTTTGGAGGAGTTGGGGTGGTTGATGGGGTCTGTTGTACTGTGCTGTGTTTTTGGAGGAGTTGGGTGTTGGTGGTTGATGGGGTCTGTTGTACTGTGCTGTGTTTTTGGAGGAGTTGGGTGTTGGTGGTTGATGGGGTCTGTTGTACTGTGCTGTGTTTTTGGAGGAGTTGGGTGTTGGTGGTTGATGGGGTCTGTTGTACTGTGCTGTGTTTTTGGAGGAGTTGGGTGTTGGTGGTTGATGGGGTCTGTTGTACTGTGCTGTGTTTTGGAGGAGTGGGTGTTGGTGTTGATGGGGTCTGTTGTACTGTGCTGTGTTTTTGGAGGAGTTGGGTGTTGGTGGTTGATGGGGTCTGTTGTACTGTGCTGTGTTTTTGGAGGAGTTGGGTGTTGGTGGTTGATGGGGTCTGTTGTACTGTGCTGTGTTTTTGGAGGAGTTGGGTGTTGGTGGTTGATGGGGTCTGTTGTACTGTGCTGTGTTTTTGGAGGAGTTGGGTGTTGGTGGTTGATGGGGTCTGTTGTACTGTGCTGTGTTTTTGGAGGAGTTGGGTGTTGGTGGTTGATGGGGTCTGTTGTACTGTGCTGTGTTTTGGAGGAGTTGGGTGTTGGTGGTTGATGGGGTCTGTTGTACTGTGCTGTGTTTTGGAGGAGTTGGGTGTTGGTGGTTGATGGGGTCTGTTGTACTGTGCTGTGTTTTTGGAGGAGTTGGGTGTTGGTGGTTGATGGGGTCTGTTGTACTGTGCTGTTTTTGGAGGAGTTGGGTTTTGGAGGTCTGTTGTACTGTGCTGTGTTTTGGAGGAGTTGGGTGTTGGTGGTTGATGGGGTCTGGGTCTGTTGTACTGTGCTGTGTTTTTGGAGGAGTTGGGTGTTGGTGGTTGATGGGGTCTGTTGTACTGTGCTGTGTTTTTGGAGGAGTTGGGTGTTGGTGGTTGATGGGGTCTGTTGTACTGTGCTGTGTTTTTGGAGGAGTTGGGTGTCTGTTGTACTGTGCTGTGTTTTGGAGGGTCTGTTGTACTGTGCTGTGTTTTGGAGGAGTTGGGTGTTGGTGGTTGATGGGGTCTGTTGTACTGTGCTGTGTTTTTGGAGGAGTTGGGTGTTGGTGGTTGATGGGGTCTGTTGTACTGTGCTGTGTTTTGGAGGAGTTGGGTGTTGGTGGTTGATGGGGTCTGTTGTACTGTGCTGTGTTTTTGGAGGAGTTGGGTGTTGGTGGTTGATGGGGTCTGTTGTACTGTGCTGTGTTTTTGGAGGAGTTGGGTGTTGGTGGTTGATGGGGTCTGTTGTACTGTGCTGTGTTTTTGGAGGAGTTGGGTGTTAGTGGTTGATGGGGTCTGTTGTACTGTGCTGTGTTTTTGGAGGAGTTGGGTGTTGATGGGGTCTGTTGTACTGTGCTGTGTTTTTGGAGGAGTTGGGTGTTGGTGGTTGATGGGGTCTGTTGTACTGTGCTGTGTTTTTGGAGGAGTTGGGTGTTGGTGGTTGATGGGGTCTGTTGTACTGTGCTGTGTTTTTTGGAGGAGTTGGGTGTTGGTGGTTGATGGGGTCTGTTGTACTGTGCTGTGTTTTGGAGGAGTTGGGTACTGTGCTGTGTGTTTACTGTGCTGTGTTTTTGGAGGAGTTGGGTGTTGGTGGTTGATGGGGTCTGTTGTACTGTGCTGTGTTTTTGGAGGAGTTGGGTGTTGGTGGTTGATGGGGTCTGTTGTACTGTGCTGTGTTTTTGGAGGAGTGGGTGTTGGTGGTTGGTCTGTTGTACTGTGCTGTGTTTTTGGAGGAGTTGGGTGTTGGTGGTTTTGAGTTGGGTGTTGGTGGTTGGGGTCTGTTGTACTGTGCTGTGTTTTTGGAGGAGTTGGGTGTTGGTGGTTGATGGGGTCTGTTGTACTGTGCTGTTTTTGGAGGAGTTGGGTGTTGGTGTTGATGGGGTCTGTTGTACTGTGCTGTGTTTTTGGAGGAGTTGGGTGTTGGTGGTTGATGGGGTCTGTTGTACTGTGCTGTGTTTTTGGAGGAGTTGGGTGTTGGTGGTTGATGGGGTCTGTTGTACTGTGCTGTGTTTTTGGAGGAGTTGGGTGTTGGTGGTTGATGGGGTCTGTTGTACTGTGCTGTGTTTTTGGAGGAGTTGGGTGTTGGTTGATGGGGTCTGTTGTACTGTGCTGTGTTTTTGGAGGAGTTGGGTGTTGATAGGGTCTGTTGTACTGTGTGTGTTTTGGAGGAGTTGGGTGTTGGTGGTTGATGGGGTCTGTTGTACTGTGCTGTGTTTTTGGAGGAGTTGGGTGTTGGTGGTTGATGGGGTCTGTTGTACTGTGCTGTGTTTTTGGAGGATGGGTGTTGGTGGTTGATGGGGTCTGTTGTACTGTGCTGTGTTTTTGGAGGAGTTGGGTGTTGGTGGTTGATGGGGTCTGTTGTACTGTGCTGTGTTTTGGAGGAGTTGGGTGTTGGTGGTTGATGGGGTCTGTTGTACTGTGCTGTGTTTTTGGAGGAGTTGGGTGTTGGTGGTTGATGGGGTCTGTTGTACTGTGCTGTGTTTTTGGAGGAGTTGGGTGTTGGTGGTTGATGGGGTCTGTTGTACTGTGCTGTGTTTTTGGAGGAGTTGGGTGTTGGTGGTTGATGGGGTCTGTTGTACTGTGCTGTGTTTTTGGAGGAGTTGGGTGTTGGTGGTTGATGGGGTCTGTTGTACTGTGCTGTGTTTTGGAGGAGTTGGGTGTTGGTGGTTGATGGGGTCTGTTGTACTGTGCTGTGTTTTTGGAGGAGTTGGGTGTTGGTGGTTGATGGGGTCTGTTGTACTGTGCTGTGTTTTTGGAGGAGTTGGGTGTTGGTGGTTGATGGGGTCTGTTGTACTGTGCTGTGCTGTTGGGTGTTTGGAGTCTGTTGTACTGTGCTGTGTTTTTGGAGGAGTTGTTGGTGGTTGATGGGGTCTGTTGTACTGTGCTGTGTTTTTGGAGGAGTTGGGTGTTGGTGGTTGATGGGGTCTGTTGTACTGTGCTGTGTTTTTGGAGGAGTTGGGTGTTGGTGGTTGATGGGGTCTGTTGTACTGTGCTGTGTTTTTGGAGGAGTTGGGTGTTGGTGGTTGATGGGGTCTGTTGTACTGTGCTGTGTTTTTGGAGGAGTTGGGTGTTGGTGGTTGATGGGGTCTGTTGTACTGTGCTGTGTTTTGGAGGAGTTGGGTGTTGGTGGTTGATGGGGTCTGTTGTACTGTGCTGTGTTTTGGAGGAGTTGGGTGTTGGTGGTTGATGGGGTCTGTTGTACTGTGCTGTGTTTTTGGAGGAGTTGGGTGTTGGTGGTTGATGGGGTCTGTTGTACTGTGCTGTGTTTTGGAGGAGTTGGGTGTTGGTGGTTGATGGGGTCTGTTGTACTGTGCTGTGTTTTTGGAGGAGTTGGGTGTTGGTGGTTGATGGGGTCTGTTGTACTGTGCTGTGTTTTGGAGGAGTTGGGTGTTGGTGGTTGATGGGGTCTGTTGTACTGTGCTGTGTTTTGGAGGAGTTGGGTGTTGGTGGTTGATGGGGTCTGTTGTACTGTGCTGTGTTTTGGAGGAGTTGGGTGTTGGTGGTTGATGGGGTCTGTTGTACTGTGCTGTGTTTTTGGAGGAGTTGGGTGTTGGTGGTTGATGGGGTCTGTTGTACTGTGCTGTGTTTTTGGAGGAGTTGGGTGTTGGTGGTTGATGGGGTCTGTTGTACTGTGCTGTGTTGTACTGTGCTGTGTTGATGGGGTCTGTTGTACTGTGCTGTGTTTTTGGAGGAGTTGGGTGTTGGTGGTTGATGGGGTCTGTTGTACTGTGCTGTGTTTTTGGAGGAGTTGGGTGTTGGTGGTTGATGGGGTCTGTTGTACTGTGCTGTGTTTTTGGAGGAGTTGGGTGTTGGTGGTTGATGGGGTCTGTTGTACTGTGCTGTGTTTTTGGAGGAGTTGGGTGTTGGTGGTTGATGGGGTCTGTTGTACTGTGCTGTGTTTTTGGAGGAGTTGGGTGTTGGTGGTTGATGGGGTCTGTTGTACTGTGCTGTGTTTTTGGAGGTTGGGTGTTGGTGGTTGATGGGGTCTGTTGTACTGTGCTGTGTTTTTGGAGGAGTTGGGTGTTGGTGGTTGATGGGGTCTGTTGTACTGTGCTGTGTTTTTGGAGGAGTTGGGTGTTGGTGGTTGATGGGGTCTGTTGTACTGTGGAGGAGTTGGGTGTTGGTGGTTGATGGGGTCTGTTGTACTGTGCTGTGTTTTTGGAGGAGTTGGGTGTTGGTGGTTGATGGGGTCTGTTGTACTGTGCTGTGTTTTTGGAGGAGTTGGGTGTTGGTGGTTGATGGGGTCTGTTGTACTGTGCTGTGTTTTTGGAGGAGTTGGGTGTTGGTGGTTGATGGGGTCTGTTGTACTGTGCTGTGTTTTGGAGGAGTTGGGTGTTGGTGGTTGATGGGGTCTGTTGTACTGTGCTGTGTTTTGGAGGAGTTGGGTGTTGGTGGTTGATGGGGTCTGTTGTACTGTGCTGTGTTTTTGGAGGAGTTGGGTGTTGGTGGTTGATGGGGTCTGTTGTACTGTGCTGTGTTTTTTGGAGGAGTTGGGTGTTGGTGGTTGATGAGGTCTGTTGTACTGTGCTGTGTTTTTGGAGGAGTTGGGTGTTGGTGGTTGATGAGGTCTGTTGTACTGTGCTGTGTTTTTGGAGGAGTTGGGTGTTGGTGGTTGATGGGGTCTGTTGTACTGTGCTGTGTTTTTTTTGGAGGAGTACTGTGCTGTGTTTTTGGAGGAGTTGGGTGTTGGTGGTTGATGGGGTCTGTTGTACTGTGCTGTGTTTTTGGAGGAGTTGGGTGTTGGTGGTTGATGGGGTCTGTTGTACTGTGCTGTGTTTTTGGAGGAGTTGGGTGTTGGTGGTTGATGGGGTCTGTTGTACTGTGCTGTGTTTTTTGGAGGAGTTGGGTGTTGGTGGTTGATGGGGTCTGTTGTACTGTGCTGTGTTTTTGGAGGAGTTGGGTGTTGATGGGGTCTGTTGTACTGTGCTGTGTTTTTTGGAGGAGTTGGGTGTTGGTGGTTGATGGGGTCTGTTGTACTGTGCTGTGTTTTTGGAGGAGTTGGGTGTTGGTGGTTGATGGGGTCTGTTGTACTGTGCTGTGTTTTTTGGAGGAGTTGGGTGTTGGTGGTTGATGGGGTCTGTTGTACTGTGCTGTGTTTTTGGAGGAGTTGGGTGTTGGTGGTTGATGGGGTCTGTTGTACTGTGCTGTGTTTTTGGAGGAGTTGGGTTGATGGGGTCTGTTGTGTGTTGTTTTGGAGGAGTTCTGTTGTTGATGGGGTCTGTTGTACTGTGTTTTTGGAGGAGTTGGGTGTTGGTGGTTGATGGGGTCTGTTGTACTGTGCTGTGTTTTTGGAGGAGTTGGGTGTTGGTGGTTGATGGGGTCTGTTGTACTGTGCTGTGTTTTGGAGGAGTTGGGTGTTGGTGGTTGATGGGGTCTGTTGTACTGTGCTGTGTTTTTGGAGGAGTTGGGTGTTGGTGGTTGATGGGGTCTGTTGTACTGTGCTGTGTTTTTGGAGGAGTTGGGTGTTGGTGGTTGATGGGGTCTGTTGTACTGTGCTGTGTTTTGGAGGAGTTGGGTGTTGGTGGTTGATGGGGTCTGTTGTACTGTGCTGTGTTTTTTGGGTGTTGGTTGATGGGGTCTGTTGTACTGTGCTGTGTTTTTGGAGGAGTTGGGTGTTGGTGGTTGATGGGGTCTGTTGTACTGTGCTGTGTTTTTGGAGGAGTTGGGTGTTGGTGGTTGATGGGGTCTGTTGTACTGTGCTGTGTTTTTGGAGGAGTTGGGTGTTGGTGGTTGATGGGGTCTGTTGTACTGTGCTGTGTTTTGGAGGAGTTGGGTGTTGGTGGTTGATGGGGTCTGTTGTACTGTGCTGTGTTTTTGGAGGAGTTGGGTGTTGGTGGTTGATGGGGTCTGTTGTACTGTGCTGTGTTTTGGAGGAGTTGGGTGTTGGTGGTTGATGGGGTCTGTTGTACTGTGCTGTGTTTTTGGAGGAGTTGGGGTTGATGGGGTGTTGTACTGTGCTGTGTTTTTGGAGGAGTTGGGTGTTGGTGGTTGATGGGGTCTGTTGTACTGTGCTGTGTTTTTGGAGGAGTTGGGTGTTGGTGGTTGATGGGGTCTGTTGTACTGTGCTGTGTTTTTGGAGGAGTTGGGTGTTGTACTGTGCTGTGTTTGATGGGGTGGTTGTGGGGTCTGTTGTACTGTGCTGTGTTTTTGGAGGAGTTGGGTGTTGGTGGTTGATGGGGTCTGTTGTACTGTGCTGTGTTTTTGGAGGAGTTGGGTGTTGGTGGTTGATGGGGTCTGTTGTACTGTGCTGTGTTTTTGGAGGAGTTGGGTGTTGGTGGTTGATGGGGTCTGTTGTACTGTGCTGTGTTTTGGAGGAGTTGGGTGTTGGTGGTTGATGGGGTCTGTTGTACTGTGCTGTGTTTTTGGAGGAGTTGGGTGTTGGTGGTTGATGGGGTCTGTTGTACTGTGCTGTGTTTTTGGAGGAGTTGGGTGTTGGTGGTTGATGGGGTCTGTTGTACTGTGCTGTGTTTTTGGAGGAGTTGGGTGTTGGTGGTTGATGGGGTCTGTTGTACTGTGCTGTGTTTTTGGAGGAGTTTGTTGGTGTTGATGGGGTCTGTTGTACTGTGCTGTGTTTTTGGAGGAGTGTTGGTGGTTGATGGGGTCTGTTGTACTGTGCTGTGTTTTTGGAGGAGTTGGGTGTTGGTGGTTGATGGGGTCTGTTGTACTGTGCTGTGTTTTTGGAGGAGTTGGGTGTTGGTGGTTGATGGGGTCTGTTGTACTGTGCTGTGTTTTGGAGGAGTTGGGTGTTGGTGGATGGGGTCTGTTGTACTGTGCTGTGTTTTTGGAGGAGTTGGGTGTTGGTGGTTGATGGGGTCTGTTGTACTGTGCTGTGTTTTTGGAGGAGTTGGGTGTTGGTGGTTGATGGGGTCTGTTGTACTGTGCTGTGTTTTTGGAGGAGTTGGGTGTTGGTGGTTGATGGGGTCTGTTGTACTGTGCTGTGTTTTTGGAGGAGTTGGGTGTTGGTGGTTGATGGGGTCTGTTGTACTGTGCTGTGTTTTTGGAGGAGTTGGGTGTTGGTGGTTGATGGGGTCTGTTGTACTGTGCTGTGTTTTTGGAGGAGTTGGGTGTTGGTGGTTGATGGGGTCTGTTGTACTGTGCTGTGTTTTGGAGGAGTTGGGTGTTGGTGGTTGATGGGGTCTGTTGTACTGTGCTGTGTTTTGGAGGAGTTGGTGGTTGATGGGGTCTGTTGTACTGTGCTGTGTTTTTGGAGGAGTTGGGTGTTGGTGGTTGATGGGGTCTGTTGTACTGTGCTGTGTTTTGGAGGAGTTGGGTGTTGGTGGTTGATGGGGTCTGTTGTACTGTGCTGTGTTTTTGGAGGAGTTGGGTGTTGGTGGTTGATGGGGTCTGTTGTACTGTGCTGTGTTTTGGAGGAGTTTGTTGGTGTTGATGGGGTCTGTTGTACTGTGCTGTGTTTTTGAGGAGTTGGGTGTTGGTGGTTGATGGGGTCTGTTGTACTGTGCTGTGTTTTTGGAGGAGTTGGGTGTTGGTGGTTGATGGGGTCTGTTGTACTGTGCTGTGTTTTTGGAGGAGTTGGGTGTTGGTGGTTGATGGGGTCTGTTGTACTGTGCTGTGTTTTTGGAGGAGTTGGGTGTTGGTGGTTGATGGGGTCTGTTGTACTGTGCTGTGTTTTGGAGGAGTTGGGTGTTGGTGGTTGATGGGGTCTGTTGTACTGTGCTGTGTTTTTGGAGGAGTTGGGTGTTGGTGGTTGATGGGGTCTGTTGTACTGTGCTGTGTTTTTGGAGGAGTTGGGTGTTGGTGGTTGATGGGGTCTGTTGTACTGTGCTGTGTTTTTGGAGGAGTTGGGTGTTGGTGGTTGATGGGGTCTGTTGTACTGTGCTGTGTTTTGGAGGAGGTGTTGGTGGTTGATGGGGTCTGTTGTACTGTGCTGTGTTTTGGAGGAGTTGGGTGTTGGTGGTTGGGTCTGTTGTACTGTGCTGTGTTTTTGGAGGAGTTGGGTGTTGGTGGTTGATGGGGTCTGTTGTACTGTGCTGTGTTTTGGAGGAGTTGGGTGTTGGTGGTTGATGGGGTCTGTTGTACTGTGCTGTGTTTTTGGAGGAGTTGGGTGTTGGTGGTTGATGGGGTCTGTTGTACTGTGCTGTGTTTTTGGAGGAGTTGGGTGTTGGTGGTTGATGGGGTCTGTTGTACTGTGCTGTGTTTTTGGAGGAGTTGGGTGTTGGTGGTTGATGGGGTCTGTTGTACTGTGCTGTGTTTTTGGAGGAGTTGGGTGTTGGTGGTTGATGGGGTCTGTTGTACTGTGCTGTGTTTTGGAGGAGTTGGGTGTTGGTGGTTGATGGGGTCTGTTGTACTGTGCTGTGTTTTTTTTTGTTGATGGGGTCTGTTGTACTGTGCTGTGTTTTTGGAGGAGTGTTGGTGGTTGATGGGGTCTGTTGTACTGTGCTGTGTTTTGGAGGAGTTTGTTTGTTGATGGGGTCTGTTGTAGTTGGGTGTTGGTGGTTGATGGGGTCTGTTGTACTGTGCTGTGTTTTTGGAGGAGTTGGGTGTTGGTGGTTGATGGGGTCTGTTGTACTGTGCTGTGTTTTTGGAGGAGTTGGGTGTTGGTGGTTGATGGGGTCTGTTGTACTGTGCTGTGTTTTTGGAGGAGTTGGGTGTTGGTGGTTGATGGGGTCTGTTGTACTGTGCTGTGTTTTTGGAGGAGTTGGGTGTTGGTGGTTGATGGGGTCTGTTGTACTGTGCTGTGTTTTGGAGGAGTTGGGTGTTGGTGGTTGATGGGGTCTGTTGTACTGTGCTGTGTTTTTGGAGGAGTGGGTGTTGGTGGTTGATGGGGTCTGTTGTACTGTGCTGTGTTTTGGAGGAGTTGGGTGTTGGTGGTTGATGGGGTCTGTTGTACTGTGCTGTGTTTTTGGAGGAGTTGGGTGTTGGTGGTTGATGGGGTCTGTTGTACTGTGCTGTGTTTTTGGAGGAGTTGGGTGTTGGTGGTTGATGGGGTCTGTTGTACTGTGCTGTGTTTTTGGAGGAGTTGGGTGTTGGTGGTTGATGGGGTCTGTTGTACTGTGCTGTGTTTTTGGAGGAGTTGGGTGTTGGTGGTTGATGGGGTCTGTTGTACTGTGCTGTGTTTTGGAGGAGTTGGGTGTTGATGGTTGATGGGTCTGTTGTACTGTGCTGTGTTTTTTGGAGGAGTTGGGTGTTGGTGGTTGATGGGGTCTGTTGTACTGTGCTGTGTTTTTTGGAGGAGTTGGGTGTTGGTGGTTGATGGGGTCTGTTGTACTGTGCTGTGTTTTTGGAGGAGTTGGGTGTTGGTGGTTGATGGGGTCTGTTGTACTGTGCTGTGTTTTGGAGGAGTTGGGTGTTGGTGGTTGATGGGTCTGTTGTACTGTGCTGTGTTTTGGAGGAGTTGGGTGTTGGTGGTTGATGGGGTCTGTTGTACTGTGCTGTGTTTTTGGAGGAGTTGGGTGTTGGTGGTTGATAGGGTCTGTTGTACTGTGCTGTGTTTTTTGGAGGAGTTGGGTGTTGGTGGTTGATGGGGTCTGTTGTACTGTGCTGTGTTTTGGAGGAGTTGGGTGGTTGATGGGGTCTGTTGTACTGTGCTGTGTTTTTGGAGGAGTTGGGTGTTGATAGGGTCTGTTGTACTGTGCTGTGTTTTTGGAGGAGTTGGGTGTTGGTGGTTGATGGGGTCTGTTGTACTGTGCTGTGTTTTTGGAGGAGTTGGGTGTTGATGGGGTCTGTTGTACTGTGCTGTGTTTTTTGGAGGAGTTGGGTGTTGGTGGTTGATGGGGTCTGTTGTACTGTGCTGTGTTTTTTGGAGGAGTTGGGTGTTGATGGGGTCTGTTGTACTGTGCTGTGTTTTTGGAGGAGTTGGGTGTTGGTGGTTGATGGGGTCTGTTGTACTGTGCTGTGTTTTTGGAGGAGTTGGGTGTTGGTGGTTGATGGGGTCTGTTGTACTGTGCTGTGTTTTTGGAGGAGTTGGGTGTTGATAGGGGCTGTTGTACTGTGCTGTGTTTTTGGAGGAGTTGGGTGTTGGTGGTTGATGGGGTCTGTTGTACTGTGCTGTGTTTTGGAGGAGTTGGGTGTTGGTGGTTGATGGGGTCTGTTGTACTGTGCTGTGTTTTGGAGGAGTTGGGTGTTGGTGGTTGATGGGGTCTGTTGTACTGTGCTGTGTTTTGGAGGAGTTGGGTGTTGGTGGTTGATGGGGTCTGTTGTACTGTGCTGTGTTTTTGAGGAGTTGGGTGTTGGTGGTTGATGGGGTCTGTTGTACTGTGCTGTGTTTTTGGAGGAGTTGGGTGTTGGTGGTTGATGGGGTCTGTTGTACTGTGCTGTGTTTTGGAGGAGTTGGGTGTTGGTGGTTGATGGGGTCTGTTGTACTGTGCTGTGTTTTTGGAGGAGTTGGGTGTTGATGGGGTCTGTTGTACTGTGCTGTGTTTTTGGAGGAGTTGGGTGTTGGTGGTTGATGGGGTCTGTTGTACTGTGCTGTGTTTTTGGAGGAGCTGGGTGTTGGTGGTTGATGAGGTCTGTTGTACTGTGCTGTGTTTTTGGAGGAGTTGGGTGTTGGTGGTTGATGGGGTCTGTTGTACTGTGCTGTGTTTTGGAGGAGTTGGGTGTTGGTGGTTGATGAGGTCTGTTGTACTGTGCTGTGTTTTTGGAGGAGATGGGTGTTGGTGGTTGATGGGGTCTGTTGTACTGTGCTGTGTTTTTGGAGGAGTTAGGTGTTGGTGGTTGATGGGGTCTGTTGTACTGTGCTGTGTTTTTGGAGGAGTTGGGTGTTGGTGGTTGATGGGGTCTGTTGTACTGTGCTGTGTTTTGGAGGAGTTGGGTGTTGGTGGTTGATGGGGTCTGTTGTACTGTGCTGTGTTTTGGAGGAGTTGGGTGTTGGTGGTTGATGGGGTCTGTTGTACTGTGCTGTGTTTTGGAGGAGTTGGTGTTGATAGGGTCTGTTGTACTGTGCTGTGTTTTTGGAGGAGTTGGGTGTTGATGGGGTCTGTTGTACTGTGCTGTGTTTTTGGAGGAGTTGGGTGTTGGTGGTTGATGGGGTCTGTTGTACTGTGCTGTGTTTTGGAGGAGTTGGGTGTTGGTGGTTGATGGGGTCTGTTGTACTGTGCTGTGTTTTGGAGGAGTTGGGTGTTGGTGGTTGATGGGGTCTGTTGTACTGTGCTGTGTTTTTGGAGGAGTTGGGTGTTGGTGGTTGATAGGGTCTGTTGTACTGTGCTGTGTTTTTGGAGGAGTTGGGTGTTGGTGGTTGATGAGGTCTGTTGTACTGTGCTGTGTTTTTTGGAGGAGTTGGGTGTTGGTGGTTGATGAGGTCTGTTGTACTGTGCTGTGTTTTTGGAGGAGTTGGGTGTTGATAGGGTCTGTTGTACTGTGCTGTGTTTTTTGGAGGAGTTGGGTGTTGGTGGTTGATGGGGTCTGTTGTACTGTGCTGTGTTTTTGAGGAGTTGGGTGTTGGTGGTTGATGGGGTCTGTTGTACTGTTCTGTGTTTTTGGAGGAGTTGGGTGTTGGTGGTTGATGGGGTCTGTTGTACTGTGCTGTGTTTTGGAGGAGTTGGGTGTTGGTGGTTGATGGGGTCTGTTGTACTGTGCTGTGTTTTGGAGGAGTTGGGTGTTGATGGGGTCTGTTGTACTGTGCTGTGTTTTTGAGGAGTTGGGTGTTGGTGGTTGATGGGGTCTGTTGTACTGTGCTGTGTTTTTGGAGGAGTTGGGTGTTGGTGGTAGATGGGGTCTGTTGTACTGTGCTGTGTTTTGGAGGAGTTGGGTGTTGATGGGGTCTGTTGTACTGTGCTGTGTTTTTGAGGAGTTGGGTGTTGGTGGTTGATGGGGTCTGTTGTACTGTGCTGTGTTTTTGGAGGAGTTGGGTGTTGGTGGTTGATGGGGTCTGTTGTACTGTGCTGTGTTTTGGAGGAGTTGGGTGTTGATAGGGTCTGTTGTACTGTGCTGTGTTTTTGGAGGAGTTGGGTGTTGATGGGGTCTGTTGTACTGTGCTGTGTTTTTGGAGGAGTTGGGTGTTGGTGGTTGATGGGGTCTGTTGTACTGTGCTGTGTTTTGGAGGAGTTGGGTGTTGGTGGTTGATGGGGTCTGTTGTACTGTGCTGTGTTTTTGGAGGAGTTGGGTGTTGGTGGTTGATGGGGTCTGTTGTACTGTGCTGTGTTTTTTGGAGGAGTTGGGTGTTGGTGGTTGATGGGGTCTGTTGTACTGTGCTGTGTTTTTTGGAGGAGTTGGGTGTTGGTGGTTGATGAGGTCTGTTGTACTGTGCTGTGTTTTTGGAGGAGTTGGGTGTTGGTGGTTGATGAGGTCTGTTGTACTGTGCTGTGTTTTGGAGGAGTTGGGTGTTGATAGGGTCTGTTGTACTGTGCTGTGTTTTGGAGGAGTTGGGTGTTGGTGGTTGATGGGGTCTGTTGTACTGTGCTGTGTTTTTGAGGAGTTGGGTGTTGGTGGTTGATGGGGTCTGTTGTACTGTTCTGTGTTTTTTGGAGGAGTTGGGTGTTGGTGGTTGATGGGGTCTGTTGTACTGTGCTGTGTTTTTGGAGGAGTTGGGTGTTGGTGGTTGATGGGGTCTGTTGTACTGTGCTGTGTTTTTGGAGGAGTTGGGTGTTGATGGGGTCTGTTGTACTGTGCTGTGTTTTTTTGAGGAGTTGGGTGTTGGTGGTTGATGGGGTCTGTTGTACTGTGCTGTGTTTTTGGAGGAGTTGGGTGTTGGTGGTAGATGGGGTCTGTTGTACTGTGCTGTGTTTTGGAGGAGTTGGGTGTTGATGGGGTCTGTTGTACTGTGCTGTGTTTTTGAGGAGTTGGGTGTTGGTGGTTGATGGGGTCTGTTGTACTGTGCTGTGTTTTTGGAGGAGTTGGGTGTTGGTGGTTGATGGGGTCTGTTGTACTGTGCTGTGTTTTTGGAGGAGTTGGGTGTTGGTGGTTGATGGGGTCTGTTGTACTGTGCTGTGTTTTGGAGGAGTTGGGTGTTGGTGGTTGATAGGGTCTGTTGTACTGTGCTGTGTTTTGGAGGAGTTGGGTGTTGGTGGTTGATGGGGTCTGTTGTACTGTGCTGTGTTTTGGAAGAGTTGGGTGTTGGTGGTTGATAGGGTCTGTTGTACTGTGCTGTGTTTTTGGAGGAGTTGGGTGTTGGTGGTTGATGGGGTCTGTTGTACTGTGCTGTGTTTTGGAGGAGGTGTTGTTGGGGTCTGTTGTACTGTGCTGTGTTTTTGGAGGAGTTGGGTGTTGATAGGGTCTGTTGTACTGTGCTGTGTTTTTGGAGGAGTTCAGTGTTGGTGGTTGATGGGGTCTGTTGTACTGTGCTGTGTTTTGGAGGAGTTGGGTGTTGATGGGGTCTGTTGTACTGTGCTGTGTTTTTGAGGAGTTGGGTGTTGGTGGTTGATGGGGTCTGTTGTACTGTGCTGTGTTTTTGGAGGAGTTGGGTGTTGGTGGTAGATGGGGTCTGTTGTACTGTGCTGTGTTTTGGAGGAGTTGGGTGTTGATGGGGTCTGTTGTACTGTGCTGTGTTTTTGAGGAGTTGGGTGTTGGTGGTTGATGGGGTCTGTTGTACTGTGCTGTGTTTTTGGAGGAGTTGGGTGTTGGTGGTTGATGGGGTCTGTTGTACTGTGCTGTGTTTTTGGAGGAGTTGGGTGTTGGTGGTTGATGGGGTCTGTTGTACTGTGCTGTGTTTTGGAGGAGTTGGGTGTTGGTGGTTGATAGGGTCTGTTGTACTGTGCTGTGTTTTGGAGGAGTTGGGTGTTGGTGGTTGATGGGGTCTGTTGTACTGTGCTGTGTTTTTGGAAGAGTTGGGTGTTGGTGGTTGATAGGGTCTGTTGTACTGTGCTGTGTTTTTGGAGGAGTTGGGTGTTGGTGGTTGATGGGGTCTGTTGTACTGTGCTGTGTTTTTGGAGGAGTTGGGTGTTGATGGGGTCTGTTGTACTGTGCTGTGTTTTTGGAGGAGTTGGGTGTTGATAGGGTCTGTTGTACTGTGCTGTGTTTTTGGAGGAGTTGGGTGTTGGTGGTTGATGGGGTCTGTTGTACTGTGCTGTGTTTTTGGAAGAGTTGGGTGTTGGTGGTTGATAGGGTCTGTTGTACTGTGCTGTGTTTTTGGAGGAGTTGGGTGTTGGTGGTTGATGGGGTCTGTTGTACTGTGCTGTGTTTTGGAGGAGTTGGGTGTTGATGGGGTCTGTTGTACTGTGCTGTGTTTTTGGAGGAGTTGGGTGTTGATAGGGTCTGTTGTACTGTGCTGTGTTTTTGGAGGAGTTCAGTGTTGGTGGTTGATGGGGTCTGTTGTACTGTGCTGTGTTTTGGAGGAGTTGGGTGTTGATGGGGTCTGTTGTACTGTGCTGTGTTTTTGGAGGAGTTGGGTGTTGATAGGGTCTGTTGTACTGTGCTGTGTTTTGGAGGAGTTGGGTGTTGGTGGTTGATGGGGTCTGTTGTACTGTGCTGTGTTTTTGGAAGAGTTGGGTGTTGGTGGTTGATAGGGTCTGTTGTACTGTGCTGTGTTTTTGGAGGAGTTGGGTGTTGGTGGTTGATGGGGTCTGTTGTACTGTGCTGTGTTTTGGAGGAGTTGGGTGTTGATGGGGTCTGTTGTACTGTGCTGTGTTTTGGAGGAGTTGGGTGTTGATAGGGTCTGTTGTACTGTGCTGTGTTTTGGAGGAGTTCAGTGTTGGTGGTTGATGGGGTCTGTTGTACTGTGCTGTGTTTTTGGAGGAGTTGGGTGTTGATGGGGTCTGTTGTACTGTGCTGTGTTTTTGGAGGAGTTGGGTGTTGTTGGTTGATGGGGTCTTTTGTACTGTGCTGTGTTTTGGAGGAGTTGGGTGTTGATAGGGTCTGTTGTACTGTGCTGTGTTTTTGAGGAGTTGGGTGTTGGTGGTTGATGGGGTCTGTTGTACTGTGCTGTGTTTTTGGAGGAGTTGGGTGTTGGTGGTTGATGGGGTCTGTTGTACTGTGCTGTGTTTTGGAGGAGTTGGGTGTTGATAGGGGCTGTTGTACTGTGCTGTGTTTTTGGAGGAGTTGGGTGTTGGTGGTTGATGGGGTTTGTTGTACTGTGCTGTGTTTTGGAGGAGTTCGGTGTTGGTGGTTGATGGGGTCTGTTGTACTGTGCTGTGTTTTGGAGGAGTTGGGTGTTGGTGGTTGATGGGGTCTGTTGTACTGTGCTGTGTTTTGGAGGAGTTGGGTGTTGGTGGTTGATGGGGTCTGTTGTACTGTGCTGTGTTTTTGAGGAGTTGGGTGTTGGTGGTTGATGGGGTCTGTTGTACTGTTCTGTGTTTTTGGAGGAGTTGGGTGTTGGTGGTTGATGGGGTCTGTTGTACTGTGCTGTGTTTTGGAGGAGTTGGGTGTTGGTGGTTGATGGGGTCTGTTGTACTGTGCTGTGTTTTGGAGGAGTTGGGTGTTGATGGGGTCTGTTGTACTGTGCTGTGTTTTTGGAGGAGTTGGGTGTTGGTGGTTGATGGGGTCTGTTGTACTGTGCTGTGTTTTTGGAGGAGTTGGGTGTTGGTGGTTGATGAGGTCTGTTGTACTGTGCTGTGTTTTTGGAGGAGTTGGGTGTTGGTGGTTGATGAGGTCTGTTGTACTGTGCTGTGTTTTTGGAGGAGTTGGGTGTTGGTGGTTGATGGGGTCTGTTGTACTGTGCTGTGTTTTTTGGAGGAGTTGGGTGTTGATGGGGTCTGTTGTACTGTGCTGTGTTTTTGGAGGAGTTGGGTGTTGGTGGTTGATGGGGTCTGTTGTACTGTGCTGTGTTTTTGGAAGAGTTGGGTGTTGATGGTTGATGGGGTCTGTTGTACTGTTCTGTGTTTTTTGGAGGAGTTGGGTGTTGATGGGGTCTGTTGTACTGTGCTGTGTTTTTTGGAGGAGTTGGGTGTTGGTGGTTGATGGGGTCTGTTGTACTGTGCTGTGTTTTTTGGAGGAGTTGGGTGTTTGTGGTTGATGGGGTCTGTTGTACTGTGCTGTGTTTTTTGGAGGAGTTGGGTGTTTGTGGTTGATGGGGTCTGTTGTACTGTGCTGTGTTTTTGGAGGAGTTGGGTGTTGGTGGTTGATGAGGTCTGTTGTACTGTGCTGTGTTTTTGGAGGAGTTGGGTGTTGGTGGTTGATGGGGTCTGTTGTACTGTGCTGTGTTTTGGAGGAGTTGGGTGTTGGTGGTTGATGAGGTCTGTTGTACTGTGCTGTGTTTTTGGAGGAGATGGGTGTTGGTGGTTGATGGGGTCTGTTGTACTGTGCTGTGTTTTTGGAGGAGTTGGGTGTTGGTGGTTGATGGGGTCTGTTGTACTGTGCTGTGTTTTTGGAGGAGCTGGGTGTTGGTGGTTGATGAGGTCTGTTGTACTGTGCTGTGTTTTTGGAGGAGTTGGGTGTTGGTGGTTGATGGGGTCTGTTGTACTGTGCTGTGTTTTGGAGGAGTTGGGTGTTGGTGGTTGATGGGGTCTGTTGTACTGTGCTGTGTTTTGGAGGAGTTGGGTGTTGGTGGTTGATGGGGTCTGTTGTACTGTGCTGTGTTTTGGAGGAGTTGGGTGTTGATAGGGTCTGTTGTACTGTGCTGTGTTTTGGAGGAGTTGGGTGTTGATGGGGTCTGTTGTACTGTGCTGTGTTTTTGGAGGAGTTGGGTGTTGGTGGTTGATGGGGTCTGTTGTACTGTGCTGTGTTTTGGAGGAGTTGGGTGTTGGTGGTTGATGGGGTCTGTTGTACTGTGCTGTGTTTTGGAGGAGTTGGGTGTTGGTGGTTGATGGGGTCTGTTGTACTGTGCTGTGTTTTTGGAGGAGTTGGGTGTTGGTGGTTGATGGGGTCTGTTGTACTGTGCTGTGTTTTTTGGAGGAGTTGGGTGTTGGTGGTTGATGAGGTCTGTTGTACTGTGCTGTGTTTTTTGGAGGAGTTGGGTGTTGGTGGTTGATGGGGTCTGTTGTACTGTGCTGTGTTTTTTGGAGGAGTTGGGTGTTGATAGGGTCTGTTGTACTGTGCTGTGTTTTTGGAGGAGTTGGGTGTTGGTGGTTGATGGGGTCTGTTGTACTGTGCTGTGTTTTTGGAAGAGTTGGGTGTTGGTGGTTGATAGGGTCTGTTGTACTGTGCTGTGTTTTTGGAGGAGTTGGGTGTTGGTGGTTGATGGGGTCTGTTGTACTGTGCTGTGTTTTTTGGAGGAGTTGGGTGTTGATGGGGTCTGTTGTACTGTGCTGTGTTTTTGGAGGAGTTGGGTGTTGATAGGGTCTGTTGTACTGTGCTGTGTTTTGGAGGAGTTCAGTGTTGGTGGTTGATGGGGTCTGTTGTACTGTGCTGTGTTTTTGGAGGAGTTGGGTGTTGATGGGGTCTGTTGTACTGTGCTGTGTTTTTGGAGGAGTTGGGTGTTGTTGGTTGATGGGGTCTTTTGTACTGTGCTGTGTTTTTGGAGGAGTTGGGTGTTGATAGGGTCTGTTGTACTGTGCTGTGTTTTTGAGGAGTTGGGTGTTGGTGGTTGATGGGGTCTGTTGTACTGTGCTGTGTTTTTGGAGGAGTTGGGTGTTGGTGGTTGATGGGGCTGTTGTACTGTGCTGTGTTTTGGAGGAGTTGGGTGTTGATAGGGGCTGTTGTACTGTGCTGTGTTTTTGGAGGAGTTGGGTGTTGGTGGTTGATGGGGTTTGTTGTACTGTGCTGTGTTTTGGAGGAGTTCGGTGTTGGTGGTTGATGGGGTCTGTTGTACTGTGCTGTGTTTTGGAGGAGTTGGGTGTTGGTGGTTGATGGGGTCTGTTGTACTGTGCTGTGTTTTGGAGGAGTTGGGTGTTGGTGGTTGATGGGGTCTGTTGTACTGTGCTGTGTTTTTGAGGAGTTGGGTGTTGGTGGTTGATGGGGTCTGTTGTACTGTTCTGTGTTTTGGAGGAGTTGGGTGTTGGTGGTTGATGGGGTCTGTTGTACTGTGCTGTGTTTTTGGAGGAGTTGGGTGTTGGTGGTTGATGGGGTCTGTTGTACTGTGCTGTGTTTTTGGAGGAGTTGGGTGTTGATGGGGTCTGTTGTACTGTGCTGTGTTTTTGGAGGAGTTGGGTGTTGGTGGTTGATGGGGTCTGTTGTACTGTGCTGTGTTTTTGGAGGAGCTGGGTGTTGGTGGTTGATGAGGTCTGTTGTACTGTGCTGTGTTTTTGGAGGAGTTGGGTGTTGGTGGTTGATGGGGTCTGTTGTACTGTGCTGTGTTTTGGAGGAGTTGGGTGTTGGTGGTTGATGAGGTCTGTTGTACTGTGCTGTGTTTTTGGAGGAGATGGGTGTTGGTGGTTGATGGGGTCTGTTGTACTGTGCTGTGTTTTTGGAGGAGTTAGGTGTTGGTGGTTGATGGGGTCTGTTGTACTGTGCTGTGTTTTTGGAGGAGTTGGGTGTTGGTGGTTGATGGGGTCTGTTGTACTGTGCTGTGTTTTGGAGGAGTTGGGTGTTGGTGGTTGATGGGGTCTGTTGTACTGTGCTGTGTTTTTGGAGGAGTTGGGTGTTGGTGGTTGATGGGGTCTGTTGTACTGTGCTGTGTTTTTGGAGGAGTTGGGTGTTGATAGGGTCTGTTGTACTGTGCTGTGTTTTTGGAGGAGTTGGGTGTTGATGGGGTCTGTTGTACTGTGCTGTGTTTTTGGAGGAGTTGGGTGTTGGTGGTTGATGGGGTCTGTTGTACTGTGCTGTGTTTTGGAGGAGTTGGGTGTTGGTGGTTGATGGGGTCTGTTGTACTGTGCTGTGTTTTGGAGGAGTTGGGTGTTGGTGGTTGATGGGGTCTGTTGTACTGTGCTGTGTTTTTGGAGGAGTTGGGTGTTGGTGGTTGATGGGGTCTGTTGTACTGTGCTGTGTTTTTGGAGGAGTTGGGTGTTGGTGGTTGATGAGGTTTGTTGTACTGTGCTGTGTTTTTGGAGGAGTTGGGTGTTGGTGGTTGATGGGGTCTGTTGTACTGTGCTGTGTTTTGGAGGAGTTGGGTGTTGATAGGGTCTGTTGTACTGTGCTGTGTTTTGGAGGAGTTGGGTGTTGGTGGTTGATGGGGTCTGTTGTACTGTGCTGTGTTTTTGAGGAGTTGGGTGTTGGTGGTTGATGGGGTCTGTTGTACTGTTCTGTGTTTTTGGAGGAGTTGGGTGTTGGTGGTTGATGGGGTCTGTTGTACTGTGCTGTGTTTTGGAGGAGTTGGGTGTTGGTGGTTGATGGGGTCTGTTGTACTGTGCTGTGTTTTGGAGGAGTTGGGTGTTGATGGGGTCTGTTGTACTGTGCTGTGTTTTTGAGGAGTTGGGTGTTGGTGGTTGATGGGGTCTGTTGTACTGTGCTGTGTTTTTGGAGGAGTTGGGTGTTGGTGGTAGATGGGGTCTGTTGTACTGTGCTGTGTTTTGGAGGAGTTGGGTGTTGATGGGGTCTGTTGTACTGTGCTGTGTTTTTGAGGAGTTGGGTGTTGGTGGTTGATGGGGTCTGTTGTACTGTGCTGTGTTTTTTGGAGGAGTTGGGTGTTGGTGGTTGATGGGGTCTGTTGTACTGTGCTGTGTTTTTGGAGGAGTTGGGTGTTGGTGGTTGATGGGGTCTGTTGTACTGTGCTGTGTTTTTGGAGGAGTTGGGTGTTGGTGGTTGATAGGGTCTGTTGTACTGTGCTGTGTTTTTTGGAGGAGTTGGGTGTTGGTGGTTGATGGGGTCTGTTGTACTGTGCTGTGTTTTTGGAAGAGTTGGGTGTTGGTGGTTGATAGGGTCTGTTGTACTGTGCTGTGTTTTTGGAGGAGTTGGGTGTTGGTGGTTGATGGGGTCTGTTGTACTGTGCTGTGTTTTGGAGGAGTTGGGTGTTGATGGGGTCTGTTGTACTGTGCTGTGTTTTTGGAGGAGTTGGGTGTTGATAGGGTCTGTTGTACTGTGCTGTGTTTTGGAGGAGTTCAGTGTTGGTGGTTGATGGGGTCTGTTGTACTGTGCTGTGTTTTGGAGGAGTTGGTGTTGATGGGGTCTGTTGTACTGTGCTGTGTTTT
The DNA here is from genome assembly GCA_017311375.1 of Mytilus coruscus. Lineage (NCBI taxonomy): Eukaryota > Metazoa > Mollusca > Bivalvia > Mytilida > Mytilidae > Mytilus > Mytilus coruscus. Next base: position 53,920,185 of record CM029607.1, read on the forward strand.
TGGAGGAGTTGGGTGCTGTTGGTTGATGGGGTCTTTTGTACTGTGCTGTGTTTTTGGAGGAGTTGGGTGTTGATAGGGTCTGTTGTACTGTGCTGTGTTTTTGAGGAGTTGGGTGTTGGTGGTTGATGGGGTCTGTTGTACTGTGCTGTGTTTTGGAGGAGTTGGGTGTTGGTGGTTGATGGGGTCTGTTGTACTGTGCTGTGTTTTGGAGGAGTTGGGTGTTGATAGGGGCTGTTGTACTGTGCTGTGTTTTTGGAGGAGTTGGGTGTTGGTGGTTGATGGGGTTTGTTGTACTGTGCTGTGTTTTGGAGGAGTTCGGTGTTGGTGGTTGATGGGGTCTGTTGTACTGTGCTGTGTTTTGGAGGAGTTGGGTGTTGATGGGGTCTGTTGTACTGTGCTGTGTTTTTTGGAGGAGTTGGGTGTTGGTGGTTGATGGGGTCTGTTGTACTGTGCTGTGTTTTTTGGAAGAGTTGGGTGTGGGAGTTGATAGTGTCTGTTGTACTGTGCTGTGTTTTTGGTCATTCCTATCATCCCTTGTAATGTATTGTTTTATGATACCTTAGAAAAATATTAAAATAAATGCCAAGCGTAAATTAGAGATACTGTAATGCCGGCCTTCCCCCCTTTTCATATTAAACCTATGTCTGTATAGTTTCTTGAAATTATTGAGGATAAACGATAGATGTTAGTGAGATGTCTAGTGATGGAAATAATATAAGACTTGTGATTTTTTATTTTGGCTGTTGTTTCAAGGATACGACAGATTTGTGTATGTTAGTAAGTTTTATTTCACGTACTGATTCCATATTTTCGCGGTAGTTACCTTATTTGACAATAAACTCAAAAAAAACCTCTTCTAATGATCTACTAATAAATTTTAAGTCGAAACCCATCTTTATTGATGAAGATCAATCCATGTTTACAAATAATATCAACATTACGGGAATTTTCCTTGTGTGATCCATGGTTGCCAATTGGTAAACAATATGTAACAAGCTCTGCAATTGGTCATTTGGAAGTATAAAAGCAAAAGCAACAACAGAACCGACAGATTGTTAGGTTGACAAAGTTGGAAAGTAACAAATATGAATAGAAGTTAAAATGTGTTTGATAATTACAACCAAGCGTTGAAAGTTAACTTTGTTTTTATTTAAGGTTGTCGGTTCCGGTGCTAAATCGGGTTGCCGGTGAAGGTGCTAAATACGGTTGGCGGTGACAGTGCTAATTATAATGTAGTTATATAGACGGTGCTAATGTAGTTATATTGACGGTGCAAATTAAGTTTGTCGGTGACGGTGCTTATGTTGTTAGTGGTTGTGTATAAGTTGTTTTTGACGGTGCTGAATAATTTTTATGGTATCGGTGCTACTTAAGATTGCCGGAGACGGTGCTAATATAGTTATTGATAGTGCAAATAAAGTGTATGTGTGTCGTTGACAGTGCTAAGGTTGTTAGCAACAGTGCTTAGGTTGTTATATTGACGGTTCTAAAGTAATTAATATGTTGTTGGTGTTATTATGCTGAGTTTATGTTGTACAATGTGGAATGGTGGTAATATCCTTAAATTGGGATTATTGAAAGATTCTAAATAAGTGACAACCTTGTTACTTAACTGTTGAATTATATACAAGTAGCTTGTTATTATCAAAAGTTTGTTTGTCTACTGTGAGACTAACCATTACCGGGGACCCAACCAGACCAGTGACAGAGCCAGCAAGACCTATTCTCTTCGCCGATGTTTATTTTAATGCTAATAAAATATGGAACTTTATCTATTTAGATATTTTATTTCATAACTCAGACTATATATATAATCACAAGTATTACTGTTTCCCTTTCTGTAACGTGTTCTGGTCCGACGGTAAACATTGGATGTCTAACCTAACACTTTATAGACCCTTTAACCCTCTTTTCCTGTGTGACCCTGTGATCTCTGGTGGCCAACTCTAGCACCAGGGAGGCAGCATTTCAATACCACCTTAGTAGACTATACAATCATATGGCATTAAAATTCACATAATTCTGAAAGGATTGATGAATTTCAATTTTTTATAGCAATTCCAAGGGCAAAATACTTGTGATAGTTATCTACTTCTTTATCATATTAAAATATAAAACAGTTTTAGATTATCTATTGTATCTTATATTCCTTTGTTCCCCATTGATATTTGCTGCCATACTTCATGTACTTGATAAAATTACATCAGTTAATGAGAATAGTTTATAGATTGAACATGTTGAAGGTACCTAGGATGTGTAGGGGTTTGTTTATTTCTAAAACTTTAAAAATAGAATAGAATTACATTTAAAAGATTGTGATAAATATCTTTATAAGGAGAATAATTGTTTGATAAATATTCACCATATCATTGCTAGATTTAAAACCATATTTTGATACCTACTTCTAACAAATTACAGTACGTTGTACATTCTGTTTTGACACCAACAAGTTCTTCGTCCTTTTCAAAAAGGGTATTTTTCAATTTGTCAATTTCTTTTTTAAGAGAATCCAATTCTGTTTTATCTGTTCTGAACTTGGCTTTTAATGTTGTCTGAAATAAAATACATTAGACTTAAAAACTAGATGTTCTAAAGAGCCTGTGTCGCTCACCTTGGTCTAGGTGCATATTCAACCAAGGACACACTCCAAGATTGTAGACAAGAATAGAATTCATGACTAAAATCTCAGTTTTGTTGCTCTTGTATTTATTGCTGATCATTTAATCTGTTTAGTTTCTCTCTATCTTCTTAAGTTTTTGCTCAAAACACAAAAGAGGGTAAAAAATCCTCATTTACGGGCAATCACTCCTATAAAGAGTGACAGTCTACTAAACATGCTAACTATATCAGCAAAATTTGACATGTTAGTAGGTCTTGCCTTGCTGATCATTTTTGTGATTTAAAGTGTCTATTTTCTATAATAATTTTTATCATATCAGGTAAATCACTAAATAAATGGTAAAAATCCTCATCAAAGGGCAATAACTCCAATAAAAAGTTGTCAGACTATTTTCTCCATTTGTCTTAATTGTAGATCTTGTCTTGCTGATCATTTTTGCTTAATAAAGTTTCTATCTATCTATTATAATTTTTAAGATATAAGGCAAAAAACTCCTAAAATTTGTAAAAATCGACATCAAAGGGCAATAACTCTAATAAGGAGTCAACTGACAATTTCAACCATACAGACTTATTTGTAAAACTTGTCTTGCTGATCATTTTTGCGTTTTAAAGTTTCTCTCTATCTATCATATTTTTAAAGATAATAGGCAAAAATGAAAAAAAATGGTAAAATTTGTCATTTAAGTGCAATAACTCATATAAGAAGTCGTCTGACAGTTTTGACGTATATAGACAATTGGTAGTGCTCAACATTCTGAACATATTTGCTCCTTTCTCTATTTATATCGAATTTCAAAATAATAGATAAAACATGCAATTTACCCCTATGTTCTATTTTTAGCCATGTTAGCCATGTCAGTCATCTTGGTGGCTGAGTGAGGCGGGGTCATCAGACACATTTTTTAAACTAGATACCCTAATGATGATTGTGGCCAAGTTTGGTTAAATTTGGTCCAGTAGTTTCAAAAGAGAAGATTTTTGTAAAAGTTAACAGACGACAAGGGATGACAGATGCTAAATGATGAGAAAAGCTAAACTAGAGGCTCCAAGGACCCTGTGTCGCTCACCTGATATTTTTATTTACAATTGATGCATGATAAATGCAACTGTTGTACTGTCGTTTAGTTTCAGAGATATAAGACTAAAAAGTGCGTTTGAAACCTATGTTTTATTTCAGCCATCTGTGCCATGTTGGCAGGCAGGGTCATCATACACAGTGGTCCCTGGATATCCTAGTGGTGATTTAAACCAAGTTTGGTTTAATTTGACAGTAGTTTCAGGGAGAATTTTGTAAAATTTATCTAACGAGAAATGCGAAGTGATGAGAAAGTTTGTTGTGAAGTTTTGTTGTTGCTCAACACCCCCAAAAAAAAAAGGTAATAAAAATTGTCATTTAAGGGCAATCTTTCCTATTAATGATTTCTGCAAATTTCAGTTGATTGTGCAAGGGTTGTATAGCCAGCTGAGGTCGTTAAAACTCTCATTTGTTGTTGCAAAATTCAAGTGGTTTTGAATTGCTTTGTTGATCTTTTTTGTATTCAACTTTTAAACAACAAAGTACAACAAATATGATGACTGATACTCATGACACTGAAAATATGGTCTTCATTCTTGTGAAGAAAATGGTAAGGTTTGAAATATTTCTTAAATATTAATTCAATACCAATACTTTAATTTGTATTGGATTTATCCAAGGAAATGAGAACAAGGGACACAATTAAATTCAATTTTTTCCCTAAACTTCTGATAAAATATAAAATGAAGAACTATATTTTTTAATGAGAATTTTTATTTTAATAGTTAATTGATAATTTGAACAATATTAATTAAGTTTTAGATCTTGCATGGTTGATTAATTTTCTCTCAAAATTTCTGATATTCTATTAAAGTTTTAAATATAATATGAGGCAGGCATTACCTGTGAAGGGGATGAAGTCTGTATAAATTAGTGTAGGAATTCAAGCATCATTTGCACTTGAATCTGTAGAAAATTAAGCCAAAGTACTGAAACATATCTGACATTCGACCTATTGTTCGGGATTATAGTTGTGACATCATTTTCAATGTAAAGAAAGAAACACCATCATCAGGTATTAATGTGTTTTTTTTTCATGTTATAGAATTATCAATTATTTTATTGCCAGTTCATTAGTAGATTGTTTTCTATATTGATTTTCTACTGCAGTTTCAGAAAAGAAGATTACAAAAGGAAAACATTTTGTAAAACTTACCAAAATTTACCAAATTAATGAAAATTGTTAAAAGTGACTATAAAGGGCAATAACTCCTTAAGGGTCAACTGACCACTTTGGTCATGTTGACTTATTTGAAGATCTTACTTTGCTGAACATTATTGCTGTTTACAGTTTATCTCAATCTGTAATAATTTTCATGATAATAACCAAAACGCAAAATTTCCTTAAAATTACCAATTCAGGGCAGCAACCCAACAACAAGTTGTCCAATTCATCTGAAAATTTGAGGGCAGATAGAGATTTACTTGATAAACAAGTTAATCCCTGTAAGATTTGCTTTAAATGCTATGGCTTCAGAATTACAAGCAAAATCTACATTTTACCCTATGTTCTAGTTTTAGCCATGGCAGCCATCTTGGTCGGTTGGCTGGGTCACCGCACAAATTTTTAAACTAAATACCCTAATAATGATTGTGGCTAAGTTTGGTTGAATTTGGTCCAGTAGTTTCAGAGGAGAAGATTTTGTAAAAGATTACAAAATTTACAAAAATTGGTAAAAATTACTTTAAAGGGCAATAACTCCTTAAGGGTCAACTGACCATTTTGATCATGTTGACTTATTTGTAGATCTTACTTTGCTGAACGTTAATGCTTTTCAAGATAATAAACGAAAACGGAAAAAATCCTTAAAATTACTAATTCAGGGCAGCAACCCAACAACCCATTGTCCGATTCATCTGAAAATTTCAGGGCAGATAGATCTTCACTTGATCAACAATTTTACACCATGTCAGATTTGCTCTAAATGCTTTGGTTTCAGAGTTATAAGCTAAAATATACATTTTACCCTATGTTCTATTTTTAGCCATGGCGGCCATCTTGGTTGGTTTGGCAGGTCACCAGCACAATTTTTAAACTAGATACCCTAATGATGATTGTGGCCAAGTTTTGTTAAATTTGGCCCAGTAGTTTCAGACAGGGTTCCCTGGGTCAATTTTCTTTTCACCACCTCTTTCGCCAAAACAATATATTTTTCGCCACTTTCAATTTTTTTTTTCGCCAACAAACAAAAACATATTTTCGCTTAAAATTTCCTTCCTAACAAAAAAAATTAGTTTGCCACATTGCTACTAGTATATGAAAATAAGAAGATGTTGTATGATTGTCAATGGGACAACTCTTCACAAGAGACCAAATGACATAGAAGTTACCAAACTATAGGTCACCGTACAGCCTTCAACAATGAGCAAAACCCGTACCACATAGTCAGCTATAAAAGGCCCCGAAATGACAATTGTGAAACAATTCAAACGAGAAAACTAACTATGTCTTTTATAATTCTAAATATATATTTTTTAATCTCATTGTCATAAATAAACACTCAATAATAACAAACATTTAGTTTTTAAAAGATACTGTAAAATTGCAATATAGGATATCATCATGAAATCATTATGTTGACTTCTGCAAGGGAGCACGGGATTCATCTATAATAGTTTATAAGATACTTCCCGTGTAGATGAAGGATAAAATCAGAGATATTTCTTACTTCTGAATATTTTCTTAACAATAGATTTCTTTTCCGGACCATCATTAAAAAAGTTTGGACGTAAAATTATGCCTCAAACACGTGCGTTGCTAAAACGATTGTAAATTACCAATTTCAAAAGAATTATTACTTTCAAAAGTTATAAGATAAAATATAAAGTCAGAGATTTTTCTTACTTTTGAACATTTTGTCATAACAACAGATTTTTTCCAGACCATCGTTAAAAGAAAAGAGGAGACGTAAAATGTGCGTCGCTAAAAGGATTGTAAAGTACCCACTTCAAAACAATTATTTCAATCAAAGTTGTAAAATATCCTTAAAGTGACATGTGAAGCCATTTAACCACACCATTTCACGAAACAATACAATCAACACATTTATTAATTATAATCCTTTGGTACCGATGGCTATAAATGCAATCAGATGATTATTGTCGAACGAGTTCAAGGTGAAAGAAACACGAAAAAAAGTAAACAAGATGGACGAGTCGAACAGTGATATTTCTTTCGCCAAATTCTTTCGCCAATAACAATTTTAATCGCCACAATTTTTATTTTTTCAAAATGCGAAAATGGCGACCGCCAGCGGAAACCCTGGTTTCAGAGGAGAAGATTTTGTTAAAGTTAACGACGACAGACGACGGACGCCAAGTGATGAGAAAGCTCACTTGGCCCTTCGGGCCAGGTGAGCTAAAAAAGGTGAAGAGAGTCAGACTGTAATCATTAGTTTGCTGCAGCTCAAATGAATTTTAGAAGTATGAGTTGGCCAGTTAGTTTTCATACTTTAGGCAACAAAACATCTAATAATAATTATAATATTTTTTTGTCTTTCAAGCTATAGAAAAAGACAATTTAATTCTGACCTAAGAATAAACAAGAGTGCACATGCCTGATTTACTGATTATGATTAATGAAGAATTGTTAAAGTATCCTATGGGTAAAATTATTCCAATCATATCATTAAGGTAGCACAATACAAAAGTAACTAAATTTTATCAAAATTTCATTTTCAGCTGTTTTTGTTACTTCTTAATATTCCAAAACCACAGAAGAAAAATTTATTTACATAACTTGCACTGTTTATAAACAAATACACATGTCTGACTGATACAAGATAAGAACATATGGGTAGTACTTTGTGGTTAATCAATAGAATCATTTGATAGCTTTATGACCACTGACCAGCAATAAAATAACAGTTAATAAAAAGAGGTGTATTAGGATTTATGGAAAATGAAGATAATGAATTCCAAATAAAAATACATTTCTATATTGGAGCTGCCAGTAGAAAAAAACAAAACAACTATTTGGAGATATAGAGGAATCAAAATATAAATGTACAGATATTAAACCAATATAATTGTACTATAATTAATGTTGCTGATGTTTATACTAGAATTTCTTTAGAAGAATGTTTAAATATGAATTCTTTTTAAAAGAAAATACAAATTAAATATTTCATTTTCAAACTGCAAAAATGAAAAAAATCTACTTTGTGTAAAACACCATATTGTCATTGTATACAATCTGGGAACAGTATATCTAACGGGAAATGAATCTGATAGGCTTTTCAGTATAAAATTGTTAAAATCTCGGACTCCACCAGACTTCGCGAGATTTATGGATTTAAGGGCGTCTGACTGAAAAACTATCAGAACTGCTCGATAAATTAACCACATACTTCTAATCGTAAATAAATACAAGTTTTATCATAAAGTAGACATATTTTGTCATATAAAATGACCAAAATAAGTGTGATTTATTTGATGTGAAGTGTTTTATAATGTTTTGAATTCGGGAATGCTATCAGCCCCATTTTTTATTACCCTGTTTGCATTCTGTACCATTCTGTGATAAAATGAATGAGATTATAACAAATTTAAAGTGACAGAATACAAGTTTGATACACAGCCATCACTGTAAAACTAGTTTGAATGACATTTTATTGATATTATCAGAAATTATTAGGATAATAGCAAGTACGTTTTTAACACATGTTCGTTTCCATATCGTACCTTTATTACCTATGACCCGACAATAAAATCGGCTACAATTAGCTAGTGTCAAGTCCCGTCATTATATATGTTCCTGATACAATTATGTAATTCTAGAAATCCCTCACAAGGATCCTCTAGACTGACCAACTGATGATTTTGTGTACACATGCATAACTTACTTTTGTAACAATGCAAAAAACAAAATATATTATTTTATGTACTAAAAGAATAAGATCCATATTGAAAAAAGTAAATGCAATGTGTAATTAAATTTCTGAGATCATCAATAGCAAAGGTTTATCATGGTGGGCGAAGTTTTGACCATATCAGTCGCAACTGACTTACAGCAAGGTCAATAATGATATAACATCTCCGCCAGATCTGATTTTTGATGCATAGGGTTTGCATTTTCTTTATATATTTAGAATTGCTGAAACGGAATGCTTTCTTACTGGTCAAAACCTAACTGATTTATGATTAAAGGCCAATCCTGAAGTATCCCCATGGTACATGTGTGAATTATATTGAAGTTAATGGGGTACAAGTAGGAAAATCCTTATTTATTCAATTGTGACACATTCATTTTTGTCATGAAAATGTAGTTTTAAATGAAATTAGCTCCTAGATGGGTGCCCCTATATGCTTGGTTTTCAGACATGTTGCTCCTTGACCAGTTATTTTCAAAAGAGTGTCTCAGATTTCCAAAAACATTAATTTTATACTCAATTAAATTTAGTGATCTCTTATGAATTGAGGTTGCAAACTTCATTGAAGGTTTATGAGAGAATGAAATACAATAGGGAAAATCTGAGATACCGCTTTGGAGATCAAACTGTACAAGATTGATTGATTGATTGTTGGTTGCTTAACGTCCAGTGGTGTGTTGTACAAGAATCTATAAAATATTTTGGGATGGTATGAATAACAAAGAGGCTAATTTCATTCAAGTGTGGACACAGGGTTCTCGCTAATGATTTCTGAAGGCGAGTCCAGGGACTCATCATTTTAGCCATGATGAGTCCAACAGCAAGAAGAAAATATTTTTGCAATATAATGTAATATTTTAGTCTCCATTTCCAAATGGAGCAATGAAATGACATTAAATTCAGATCACTTTTAAACTTTTGCTATAAAATGATGATATTTGTGTTTAACTGTGTCACAATATAGCAACTAATTACATACAGTGACATAATAATTAATTATGTAATAATTATGTCATAAAGAAATTATCCCCATTTGAAAGATTAATCTTTCTTCTTTCTTTTGGTACCTCATTTATAAAATTTAAAGCTGGATGAAAGAAATTACATCAGTTTAAAGTTGTCTGATTAGGGGTGAAAAAATCTTCATATTGTGCTATCTTAAATATATAAGAAATGTTTAAGTATTCAAAGAGAACAGAAGACATGGTGTATAAATAATAAATTTCAAAAAGTTTTTGTTTTTTCCCATTGACTTAAAAAATACAACATGCACAAACATTATCTTTTCAAATTGTTAGAAGTAACTTACAATGTCAGAATGTAATTGTTAGAAGTAACTTACAATGTCAGAATGTAATTGTCAGAAGTATTTACAATGTAATCATGTAATTGTCAAAAGTAACTTACAATGTCATCATGTAGTTGTTAGAAGTAACTTACAATGTCAGAATGTAATTGTCAGAAGTATTTACAATGTAATCATGTAATTGTCAAAAGTAACTTACAATGTAATCATGTAATTGTTAGAAGTAACTTACAATGTCATCATGTAATTGTCAGAAGTAACTTACAATGTCATCATGTAATTGTTAGAAGTAACTTACAATGTCAGAATGTAATTGTTAGAAGTAACTTACAATGTAATCATGTAATTGTTAGAAGTAACTTACAATGTCAGAATGTAATTGTTAGAAGTAACTTACAATGTAATCATGTAATTGTTAGAAGTAACTTACAATGTCAGAATGTAATTGTCAGAAGTATTTACAATGTCATCATGTAATTGTCAAAAGTAACTTACAATGTCAGAATGTAATTGTCAGAAGTATTTACAATGTCATCATGTAATTGTCAAAAGTAACTTACAATGTCATCATGTAGTTGTTAGAAGTAACTTACAATGTCAGAATGTAATTGTCAGAAGTATTTACAATGTAATCATGTAATTGTCAAAAGTAACTTACAATGTAATCATGTAATTGTTAGAAGTAACTTACAATGTCATCATGTAATTGTCAGAAGTAACTTACACTGTCATCATGTAATTGTCAGAAGTAACTTACAATGTCATCATGTAATTGTTAGAAGTAACTTACAATGTCAGAATGTAATTGTCAGAAGTATTTACAATGTCATCATGTAATTGTCAAAAGTAACTTACACTGTCATCATGTAATTGTCAGAAGTATTTACAATGTCATCATGTAATTGTCAAAAGTAACTTACAATGTCAGAATGTAATTGTCAGAAGTATTTACAATGTCATCATGTAATTGTCAGAAGTATTTACAATGTCATCATGTAATTGTCAAAAGTAACTTACAATGTCATCATGTAATTGTCAAAAGTAACTTACAATGTAATCATGTAATTGTCAAAAGTAACTTACAATGTCATCATGTAATTGTCAAAAGTAACTTACAATGTCATCATGTAATTGTCAAAAGTAACTTACAATGTCATCATGTAATTGTCAAAAGTAACTTACAATGTCATCATGTAGTTGTCAAAAGTAACTTACAATGTCATCATGTAGTTGTCAGAAGTAACTTACAATGTCATCATGTAATTGTCAAAAGTAACTTACAATGTCATCATGTAATTGTTAGAAGTAACTTACAATGTCATCATGTAATTGTCAGAAGTAACTTACCATGTCAGAATGTAATTGTTAGAAGTAACTTACACTGTCATCATGTAATTGTTAGAAGTAACTTACACTGTCATCATGTAATTGTCAAAAGTAACTTACAATGTCATCATGTAATTGTTAGAAGTAACTTACAATGTCATCATGTAATTGTCAAAAGTAACTTACAATGTAATCATGTAGTTGTTAGAAGTAACTTACCATGTCATCATGTAATTGTCAGAAGTAACTTACACTGTCATCATGTAATTGTCAGAAGTAACTTACCATGTCAGAATGTAATTGTTAGAAGTAACTTACACTGTCATCATGTAATTGTTAGAAGTAACTTACAATGTCATCATGTAATTGTTAGAAGTAACTTACACTGTCATCATGTAATTGTCAGAAGTAACTTACCATGTCAGAATGTAATTGTTAGAAGTAACTTACACTGTCATCATGTAATTGTTAGAAGTAACTTACAATGTCATCATGTAATTGTCAGAAGTAACTTACAATGTAATCATGTAATTGTTAGAAGTAACTTACAATGTCATCATGTAATTGTTAGAAGTAACTTACAATGTCATCATGTAATTGTCAAAAGTAACTTACAATGTCATCATGTAATTGTCAAAAGTAACTTACAATGTCATCATGTAGTTGTCAAAAGTAACTTACAATGTCATCATGTAATTGTCAAAAGTAACTTACAATGTCATCATGTAATTGTTAGAAGTAACTTACAATGTCATCATGTAATTGTCAGAAGTAACTTACAATGTCATCATGTAATTGTCAAAAGTAACTTACAATGTCATCATGTAATTGTTAGAAGTAACTTACAATGTCATCATGTAATTGTTAGAAGTAACTTACAATGTCAGAATGTAATTGTTAGAAGTAACTTACAATGTCATCATGTAATTGTTAGAAGTAACTTACAATGTCATCATGTAATTGTCAAAAGTAACTTACAATGTCATCATGTAATTGTCAAAAGTAACTTACAATTTCATCATGTAGCTGTGCCACTTGTTCTCCAGTATTGACTCCCAATGTTTCATCACAGTCCACATTTGTATCATTACATTCCACATTGTGTCTTTGATTATCAGCTACAATCTTTTCTAGTTCGGCTATCCTATCTTGGTGTTGTTTCTCTGACTGCTGAGTTAACTCTAACTCATGCCTTAAAGAACTGACCTTCAACAAAAATACAATTTAAGAACAAGATTAAATATCTCCTGGAATGCAAAAGAAAACAGAAACTAAGAAATAATTTTCATTTTGGAGAAACAAATTTCAATTGAACATATGAACACTGATGCAGCTCAATAATTAGTAGTTGAACTCATTGTAAAATTTATAGCATACTTAAAATTAATTTCTCCTCAAAGAATTCGTATTTTATAATTATCAGGGCCAAAGAAGTATAAACAGCTTTTATACGCCTGTTTACAGGACGTATTATGGTATACCGTTGTCGGTCCATCTGTCTGTCGTCAACGTTTCGGACAATAATCCAAAACACTTTCACCAATTTTCATGAAACTTTGGTGAATTGTTTATATTTATTGTTGTAAGCTCCCTTTCGATTTTTATAAATTTTAGATTTTATGTTTTGAAGCATTGGGACTTTATTCATAAAAAAGGGGGGATTTTCCAGGTTCGGACAATAACACAAAAACACTTTGAGCAGTTCTCATGAAACTTTGATGGCTTGTTTATATCTATTGAAATGAACACCCTTTTTTTTTTTTTTTTTTTTTTTTATCAATTTCTGATATGACATTGTGGAGTTATGGAACTTTATTCGTTGAAAAATCGTTAAAAACTGTCTATTTTTAACACTGTGGAAGGTTATAGAATTTTATTCCTTCAAAAATCAAGGTCACAAACTTAGTTATACTTGAGGTAGCCTTAATATTGCAAAATTATTGATGTTTTGTGTCAATTGGTTGGGTGCCTGTTGTTTTTTTGGAGGGGGGATCTATTTGGGCAGTGCTCACAGTATTTCTAGCTGATCATATAAATTCATTTAAAGCATATAGATGAGCTAAACAGGATGACGGGCGTATCTTGCGCTCATGGCGGAACTCTTTCTATTTTTCATGTCTTTCTTGTCAGTTAATCTAATCTTTCTTTATCATGTTTATTGATTTACCTTAATTGGGAAACTTAGTGAACATTTCCCACTATACAACTGTAAGCATGGTAAGTAATTAGATGTTGATAACAGTAATTATAAGATTTATGAAATATCAAGCTTTTGTGTAAATATACCTTTTCTTTCAGTTCTGCTTCTTTCACTCTAAATTCCTTGTCATTTTTATCAGATCTTCCATGACCATGACTAGATGTCTGTTCATATTGTGAGATTTCTTCCTTATACCAATTTTCTTTGCTTTTATATTCTTGTAACAATGATTTCAATTGGTAATTCTCTTGCAACAAGTCCTATAGTAATCATAGCAAATTTAAATGACGTAGCAAGGACAATTTTCAACGTCCTCATACAATGATTGCATTACTTCCTGAATGGCAAGTGGAAAGTTGTTAATCAACCTTTCAGAGTTAACTAGGGATTTACCTGTCTCTATTTCTCTATTTCCTTTAGCAATAATGCTATATTGGTTGGAATGAATATTTAAGTACATGCATATGAAGTGTGTTTTAAGTTTGGTTAAACAAGACACAAAAAGTATATTGCATCTGCAGTGTGTGACTTGCAATTTGATGATTTTTACTTCTTCTAACACGAAATATGCATTAGAATTAAAGTCATGATAGGAGAGTTAATAATATTCTCTATTGTCTATTAAAAATTATATTTTAATCTGGAACAGATTGAGTGAAAATGTCCTTTATCTTTATTCTTCCTCATGTGTTTAATACATGAGTTTTCAATCCCTTATTTATGCATTAAAAAATATCTAAACCTGTTTAACCTTACCATATTCTTTATGCGCCTGTCTACAAGCCAGGAGTCTATTATCCAGTACTCGTCTTTGGTTGCTGTCTGTCATAATTGTTTATTGTTAAAGTATAAATCCTACCATTGGTTTTTCCCTTTTCAATTGTTTCCATTTTTTCATTTGTTTTTTCATGTTACTTAATGTTCTGACCTTATATATCAGGCCATTAGGTTTCTCCTTTAATATGGTTTCACATTATGTTATGATTGCTATATAACATTATAAAATAAGATATAATGTATGTGTTTTGTTGAAGGCCATGAAGTGACCTACAAGTATTCACATCTTTGTCCTATAGTCTTTGGTGGAGGTGTAATACTACCAAATCATAGTACGTCACATCCGGTTGCACACAAAAAGGGTTGAAAAAAAATATTCCCTTGAATTTGACAGTTGTATGAAATTAATCATACATTTCATTGCAGTAAAAAATTTCTGAGTCATAAACATATATCTTGGGTGTTTCAAAGCACCAGTCTTCATGGTCTTACTTTTATTTGGTGTTTCTATAAAAGATTTTGTAACTTGAGGTTACATGGTTACTAAAGCTTGTAAACAGGTAAAAAAGGGGTGAAATTTGATTGGTTAATTTCCAGTAATGGTTATTATCTTATATGCAACAAAATGTCATGTGAAATTTTGTCTGTAGTACTGGACAGGATAAAACTTTACTCATGCCAAGTATTTCTTTATTTGAAACAAAGATAAATTCTGCACATTTTTTTGAAAAGTGCCAATTTAACAAAGACTAATTGGGGTAAAACAATGGTGATATTACTCCTGGATAGGTTTCTCATTGGCATTCATACCACCATGGAAGTATTATATTGACAGGAACTACTACGACCCGACTTCAAACGTTTCATCTGCGATGCCGTGCGCAATTCAATGACATGTTTATTAGCTTGAAACATGGCACTTTTTTAAACACCAGCGTGTGGTGCCCTACAACATGTACAATATCGTCATTCTCGGTTGCTTTCGCAATTACAGAAATAAACGAAGAAATCGAAAGTTGTGATAAATTCTTAGGAAACAGCAATCGGCAAACCTCGGCAGAATCCGTTACCCTACATCTGCATATGTGTGCCGATTGATAGATTGATGGATTTGTGCGAGACATCATTAATTCTATAGCAAAACACATTGACAATGGAAATTTGTACCATATTAATTGAATATAAATGCCCCATGTTTATTGATTTATTTTTTGGAAGAAATTGCACTATACATGTGCTATATGTAATATATATCGCAAGTTGTGATTATATAATTACTGTTTACTCCAGTGGCACACATTTCAGGCATATTTAAGACGATTGTAAAATGATTGTTCTGATAAAAATTAAAGATCAACATGATCAAAGAGATTTGAAATAAATGTAGGAATTATCAAGCTTCGCTCTAAATCCAGATCACTGGTTGGTATACGAATGTTTCAGCTGAGCCCCGATGTGTTGAAATTTAGTAAGTACTGCAACTGTTCAATAATATTTGCTAGTATCATTTGGACAGATAGTCATAAAATATTTTATGGGACAGAGATGCTTTAGCTATTCCATAACATTTTATAAGTCTCTTTTTTTTCTCAGATTGATAAATACGGGTCAAATCATAAGTCATGATTGGGACACCCTTTTGAGAGTTTTAACGTAACCCCTGAAGAAATAAAATAATGTCACTCACTATTTTGAAGCATTGTAGAACAGTCAGGGATATAACTCTATAGGATTATTACAGAAAATAACATACATTTGTTATTGTGGACTAAAAATCAAAGAACTGTGATAACTTATGTATGTTATATGTTTCAAAGGGATAATATACATCATTAGTTTAGTTAAAATATTTAAAAGTTCTATTGATATTACTTTTGTCTATATGTATACTTAACTATTGAAAGGTATAACAGTTCATAGTTTGCCAATTTTGCATAGTACACCTATATGTTATTACAGAAAAATATGCCTGTAATAACTAAAGGGTGTTATCACAGCTTTCTATATCACTTCAAAGCATTTGCTCAGACATACATCATGCTTAATTACAATGTATTTTAATTTATTGTAAGAAATAATGACCAGAGCATGTAATGAGGTTCTCATGCAAGTTTCTCAGTAATTCCCAAGTGTCTTATATAATAAGTTAAATTCCTTTAATAACTGAGCCTTGTTATCACAGCTAAGTTTATCCCTTAATCATGTTAATAGCCTTGTCTTATTGATTTACCATGGTTAATCAAAAATGTATTAATTTAATTAAAAAGAGATCCCTAGAGGCCACTATAAATGAAATAATTTTACAAATAACAAACATATGTTATTACAGATTTAGAAAATTTTAGGAATAAAGAGTAGACAACTCATGAAAGTATCTATAATAACACACGCAAGTTATTTTCTGTAATAACCCTATAGAGTTATATCTCTGACTGTAGAATAATTAATTCTGGGCTAATTTTTTATTTTTATGCATCAGTCGATTTGTTTAAATAAGTTGTTCTTGAACATGATGAATAAATGTCAACCTATGCGATTGAAATAAGTAAAGGTGTTTTCAGACAGGTATTGATGTTAATCTGTCTTGATAAAAACCATGTGATTGATAATAAGTATCTCTGGTCAATTTATGACCGTGGCATCGCAGATAGTCACAAAATAACTATAAAAATAGTACTAATAAGACAGTTTCCATATCTTTTCTACAGTCTACCCGGTTATAAATAAGTGCTAATTAATCGTTGTAGTTCCTGTCAATATAATACTTCCATGATACCATGCACATATATAAAAAATTCTTAATTAAATATACAGGTGTTTCAATCATGTTAAGGCAGTTATATAATATGGTAAACATGGTAAAGTTAAATTTAAGGTATAACATTCCATACTGTAAATTCTATCGAAAGTTGTGATAAATTTAGAAACAGCAATCGGCAAACCTCGGCAGAATCGTTACCCTACATCTGCATATGTGTGCCGATTGATAGATTGATGGATTTGTGCAAGACATCATTAATTCTATAGCAAAACACATTGACGATGGAAATTTGTACCATATTAATTGAATATAAATGCCCCATGTTTATTGATTTATTTTTCGAAGAAATTGCACTTTACATGTGCTATATGTAATATATATCGCAAGTTGTGATTATATAATTACTGTTTACTCCAGTGGCACACATTTCAGGCATATTTAAAACGATTGTAAAATGATTGTTCTGATAAAATTAAAGATCAACATGATCAAAGAGATTTGAAATAAATGTAGGAATTATCAAGCTTCGCTCTAAATCCAGATCACTGGTTGGTATACGAATGTTTCAGCTGAGCCCGATGTGTTGAAATTTAGTAAGTACTGCAACTGTTCAATAATATTTGCTAGTATCATTTGGACAGATAGTGATAAAATATTTTATGGGACAGAGATGCTTTAGCTATTCCATAACATTTTATAAGTCTCTTTTTTTTCAGATTGATAAATACGGGTCAAATCATAAGTCATGATTGGGACACCCTTTGACAGTTTTAACGTAACCCTGAAGAAATAAAATAATGTCACTCACTATTTTGAAGCATTGTAGAACAGTCAGGATATAACAGGATTATTACAGAAAAATAACATACATTTGTTATTGTGGACTAAAAAAAATCAAAGAACTGTGATAACTTATGTATGTTATATGTTTCAAAGGGATAATATACATCATTAGTTTAGTTAAAATATTTAAAAGTTCTATTGATATTACTTTTGTCTATATGTATACTTAACTATTGAAAGGTATAACAGTTCATAGTTTGCCAATTTTGCATAGTACACCTATATGTTATTACAGAAAAATATGCCTGTAATAACTAAAGGGTGTTATCACAGCTTCTATATCACTTCAAAGCATTTGCTCAGACATACATCATGCTTAATTACAATGTATTTTAATTTATTGTAAGAAATAATGACCAGAGCATGTAATGAGGTTCTGCAAGTTTCTCAGTAATTCCCAAGTGTCTTATATAATAAGTTAAATTCCTTTAATAACTGATCCTTGTTATCACAGCTAAGTTTATCCCTAATCATGTTAATAGCCTTGTCTTATTGATTTACCATGGTTAATCAAAATGTATTAATTTAATTAAAAAGAGATCCCTAGAGGCCACTATAAATGAAATAATTTTACAAATAACAAACATATGTTATTACAGATTTAGAAAATTTTAGGAATAAAGAGTAGACAACTCATGAAAGTATCTGTAATAACACACGCAAGTTAATTTCTGTAATAACCCTATAGAGTTATATCTCTGACTGTAGAATAATTAATTCTGGGCTAATTTTTATTTTTATGCATCAGTCGATTTGTTTAAATAAGTTGTTCTTGAACATGATGAATAAATGTCAACCTATGCGATTGAAATAAGTAAAGGTGTTTTCAGACAGGTATTGATGTTAATCTGTCTTGATAAAAACCATGTGATTGATAATAAGTATCTCTGGTCAATTTATGACCGTGGCATCGCAGATAGTCACAAAATAACTATAAAAATAGTACTAATAAGACAGTTTCCATATCTTTTCTACAGTCTACCCGGGTTATGAATAAGTGCTAATTAATCGTTGTAGTT
Organism: Mytilus coruscus; assembly: GCA_017311375.1. NCBI lineage: Eukaryota > Metazoa > Mollusca > Bivalvia > Mytilida > Mytilidae > Mytilus > Mytilus coruscus. The sequence goes on from CM029607.1 coordinate 53,938,985, forward strand.
CCAGTCAATATAATACTTCCATGATACCACATATATAAAAAATTCTTAATTTAATATACAGGTGTTTCAATCATGTTAAGACAGGTAGATAACATGGTAAACATGGTCAAGTTAAATTTAAGGTATAACATTCCACACTGTAAATTCTATTCTAAAAGTAGCCCTGTATTTTCTATGGTACTTTAATACTTACATCTATTTTCTTCTCATACTTAGACTCCATGGCATTATTTTTAACTCATTTATTTCTGAAAATATAAGCAAAAAGATTAACATGACTGGAGGCTATCAAGTTAATCAACAATACCGGTACTTAAATTTACTCATTGTGAAGCAACAATGAAAATGATTATGAAATGTATAAGACATTTTGTAAGAAACAAAACACATTTATATACCATGTATACCAACATATCATTAATATCGCAAAGAAATCAAACTTGAAATATACAATTTTACAAATATTATCATGATTATCATGATTAAATATCATGTATATTTCATATCTACATAAACTACATTTTTTATCAAAAGTTATTCTGGGATAATTTCTGGTTGGATTTTAATCAATTTGGTACCAATAAAAAAAAGAATTGTCACAGAATTTTTGTTCGTTTGGTTATATTTTTGCTGTGAACATATCAAGAGAAAACAAAAACAAATGTTGACAAAACTATGACCAAATATAAAAAATACTTTAGACAAATTATGTCTTTTTACATCTGTTCAAAATTCAAACAATAAATGCCTTCACAATAATTTTTAGAGAAAAAATGTGTTTTTACATGAAATATATAGAAAAAAGAAACATAACAAATATTTTTAAATGTATTAAAAACAGCTATTTTGTGAGCTGTCTAAACTTTTCAAAATGTCAGTTGGACCCTCGCTCATATCGGGATATACATGTATCCAGTTAACGTTTTGATTTTACTCAATATAAAATAATCAGCCAAATACTGTTGGAATTTGGATAAGGAATATAAAATTCTGTTTTCAGAGTATACTGAGATTATAGATTACACAATTGTACATGTTGTATGCATGTTAAATGATCATTAAACAGCTCATTACTATTAGTCATGTTAGTCAGAGCTCTGACATATAAACAAGTCTGAATTTTTTGACTCATGGAAGTAGGAATACTTGGAATCACATGAATCATGAGTTAACTCCCATCATTTTTTTCCACCGAAAACAAACTTCTACAAGTAACATGTAGATTAAATGTCATGTCATTTTTTCCTCATACAAAACAGCAAAAGTACCTCAAATTTTGATTTCTACAAAATTTAATAAACATGACCCAAAAAAATTCTAAAATGCCAATCTTTTTGGGTTCCACAAACACCTTTTATCATTTAAAAATATGTATGTTAGAGAGCAATGTGAAATTGACTTTTTTATGCATTTGTGTATTGTGTGAAAATGTCCTGAAAAATGGAATAAACTGAGTTTTAGTTTTATTTCTCCATATTTTTAACAATTGCATAATAGACCATGCTTGTTCTGCATTTTGTATGAAATGGATGTTTGGTACACATGTAACATATTTAAATTTTCATTTTAAAAATAAAAGTAGATCTAGCCTTTTGTATATAGCATGCAACATTGCCATAAATTTAACTTTTTCACCAAAGACTTCACCTGTCGAAATATAATGTGACTGTTTTGAGTATCTTTTAGAATATATATAATTTAGCTATGCTGAAAGATGTGCATAATGATAAATGATTTAAAATATGAATTGATTTGTCTCTAAAGAAACTTTTCGCAAAATGGGAGCAAATTAGGTACGGTCTAGCTACAACCCATAGCTCTAAGATTCTTCTGGTATTTTTTGACAATCTGCAAATTGTCAAAAATATAATGACCAAGGGCTACGGTTCCGCAGCTAGGTACTGTCATGACTTACATTAGTTGTTGCTAGGCCTTATAACTTTTCTAACTGCACAGGATTGTCTGTAGTAAATTTTAAGTGTATAAACAGAGCCATTTTTGTTCATTTTTTATTATTATTTGTTATGGTTGTTATGATGAACCTTAAGATTCATCATAACTTTTTAGCAATTATGGCTGTGTTTACCATGTTTACACCACAAATTTCACTCTGGGTACAGACAAACCTGTGCATCTTGAAAAGTTTTAAAGCATGGCTGGACCTATGGATATATATAATTTAAATGCATTTTAAGAATTTTAAAAAGCTTAACTGGATTTTGCTATTCATTTTTTATTCATTTCTGCAAAAAGTGCCAAAATAAACTAAGTTGGGGAAGAGGTTTGAGAAGCTCCCCTCTGTGGCACATATAACAAATGTTGTGAGTTGTATTGATTTAAATGGACAACAGATGGACAATAGATATCTGCAAACAATAGGTGATTTAAACTGTGTAACTGACTGGACCGTATCAAATGAAACTCAAGTGTTTGTTTATTTTGCTACATTGTGTATCTTCTGCAGACTGGAAAAAAATGGACATCAAACTCCAGGCAAGTTTTTAATTTTCTGTAGCATAAACTTCATATAACTTCAGACCTGCCAACTTTTGAAAATCTCCATGGGGCACTTACAATGTAGTGCGCGCCCAGATTTTTAAGGGTTACAATTTTTGCGGCTTTTCTGTGTGCAGTTTTTTACTCTTGAAGTAGTCTCATAACTCTTTTTTTCTTTTGGTATACTGATGATGAGCTAATAAGCTTTGGTATACAGATGATGAGCTTTTAAGCTTTGGTAAACTGATGATGAGAAAATAAGCCTTGATTTCTTTTATTTGCCTGATACTTGTACATATTAATTGGCAAAATAACTTAAGAATAGAGAAAAATGGCCTAAAAAAAATAAAGGATACAAAGTGAAGACAAACCCCCTCCCTTTCCCCTTTTCCCTTAAAATTGAAATGCCAACTGAACGATTCTGTTTACAAATTAATTAATTTAGAGGATCTTTATGACCCATCAGATTTAAGCAGATTACCTGTAACAACAAATTATGACACCTGTTGTGACCGTTGATTAGCGTAGGGTCGTAAACTTGTCATGCATATGTCTCAATGTAAAATTATTGATTTATAGAAATTGATCAGAAAAACTTCAAAATCGGTAACCAATAATTTTTTCGGTAGATTTTGTGAAAATCGGGATTTTGACTTGTTTTACGATCCCGATATCTGGATTCGGGTTGAGGCATGAAAATTGGGATGATACCGCCAAAATAGGGATAGTTGGCAGGTCTGAACTTTCATATACAGTACACACAGAGAGGACATATTCTCATACTCTCAACACTGACTCTGGTGTAACACAGTGTCTCACTGTGAAACACAGATTTCTCTCCCAAAAAACTCCCAGTAATTACTCCCATCTGGGAGGATTTTATGACTTGTTGATTGCAGGTAAAAGTAATAAAATCAACAAAGCATGACTATGATCCATAGTTGCCAACTGACATGATATTCGCGTAATACACGCTTTTCAACGGTTTACACGCGAGGATTGTGTCACATGGTGTGTACACGCGCTTTCGCCACTTTACACGCAATTACACGCTTTTCGTTGTTTTGATTTTTGGTCGTTAGTGATATCGCGATTCTCGGTTTTTCATTATTAGACAAAAATACCGAAAATTTCAAGTAATTGTATCGTCACCATTGTTTATTTTGCTGTATGGACAAACAGCAAAAGCCCTTAAGGTAAGTAGTTTGTGATTAGTTTTACGATTTTGTGACTTTCTTTTTCAAATTCACTTAGGGATATGTAGATAGAAATAGTTTGCTTTCAGGACCTGTACCGTCGTCTAAAGAGCCGATTGCTAAGCGAAAACGATGTGTACGTACCAAGATAAATTTCAAGATTTACAAATTATATTTGGGAGTTCAAGTTAAAATTATTCAGAGACGAGTAACGCATTGTGCACCCTATGTTGCAATCATAACAATACATGTGAGAGGAGAACTATAATGTAGCGATTTGATAAAGCATTTAACGTGCTTAATGGTAATCAAATAATAAAATACTTTTCTTTTTCAGTTTCAAATCTAGCCAACAGATTTCCACAGGCCAAAGGGGATGGAAATATCACGAAACTGTTGGATCAGTTTTCATAGTACCAGCTGTCTTCTGATGATCTACCCAGTTTTGACCAGACAAAAGCCTCAGAGACAATCGCAACATATATAGTTCGTTGGGAGCAATGGCAAAGATAATAGATGACATTTTAGATGGCAAAAAAACGTTATGACACTCTTTCAAAGCTTGATCAAGCTATTTAAGTTCAGCCAATTATCAATACTGACTGTGAGAGAACATTTTCAATTGTAAAAAATCTACACTGAATTCTGATCAGAACTCGATGATATATTGTGTGCCTTGTTATCAAGTAAATGTAATCAAACTGGCAGTTGTTTTGAATATGTGCCCAAGCCTAGGGTGTTGCTTTAAAAGCAGCAAAACAGACCACTGTTGAATACAATAAAAGTTTACTCTAGAATATTGTTTTATTATATATTAACATGATTAACAAATTTGTATAATCATGATAATGTGAAATTATGAACTTGTTCATATAAAAAGTCTGCATCTTCGCCACGCGCTTTCACATGCTTTTGACATGTCATGTCATGTCATGACATGATTTCTCATTGTCAGAGGTTGGCAAATATGCTATGATCTGACATTGACAGGTAATTACAGGTCAACTATTCTAACTACTTCATCCTATTGAAATATTTATCTTTATATCTTAATTCTGAAATAATTTAAAAGGTAATGAAATGAAATTTTAAAATTTATATAAAATATGTATTGATATTTGTTTTGTTTATCTTATAAGATTGGAAAATTATTTACTTTCTTACATCATTTGTACATTATCAAGAATGGCTAGTTTGATTTGTCATGTTTGTAGTCAGATTAAAAAATTATTTAATGATAAAACAAATAATAAACATTGATAAATGTCTGTAAAAATTGAAAATATAGATTTCTTCCTTTAGTTTTCATTCAAATTTAAAAGAAAGATTGAATAAATTCAGTAAAACATGTCTTAAATTCCAATAATTATAATCATCTTATAAAACATGTGACATTTTAATATTTTCTATATAAATTTGAGGTACTTCAAATTTTACAAATCAATGTGACTGCCATTTAATGACAGGAAACACAAGAAATGTTTATTATAGCCAACAACTACTGGCACACTTCAAAGGTAATTATAGCAATAAAAATCATGGTATTTGGAGGAAAGACACCAAGTAATAAACAATTAAGGAGTTTTAGGAGGAATTACTCCAGGTTTCTCCCAATTTCCTCCAAAGATTTGGAGAGAGGCGCTGGAGTTTCTTGGTGTGACACCAAGTTTTACACAAGTGTTTGAGTATGAGAATCAGTACTCTGTGTGTACTGTATCTAGGTCATGCCATGCCTTAAACAGGTTGGGGTGGGGATCCTCATAAATGGGTACTATCCTCATTAATGGGTATTATACCCAAAATGGGTATCATTTTTCTGTGATAAAAATATGAAATTTTGATTAACAGATATTTTCTATCATGGCACATACATACGGGTAAAGGACAACATTTTGCCTACAGACACCATGACTGAAATATCATCAGAATAAAAGTTAACAGCCTTCAAAAAGTAAGATTTTAGGAGGCTATTATCTTTGTATTCAGTTCTCATTTAAACTATGGTCTTTAAGTGAAAAATATTGCCATTTATATGAAATATTTGTGTCATGACAGCTTAAGGTAAACAGACAGAAAGTCACAGGACATAAGTCACAAATAGCTTGTTGACAATTGTTTGAAAAGAGGGACGAAAGATACCAGAGGGACAGTCGAATATATAAGAGAAAGATCTTGAAATATTTTCTTTTTATTACATATATTCATTTTTCAGTTCAGGAAATTGTTCATAAGCCTTGATAAGTGAAAATTTATTAAATTTTAATCGTGCAAAGGATATATTTCTTGGCACCACGAAGCCATTTAATATGTTTAAGGATCAAGCCTCTTTGACATTTTGTTTTCATAGCAACTATTTAATCATTATTAATATTTATTGCATAAATTTTAATTACAAAGTTGCTTTATAAATAATTGTTTAAGAAAAACCAAAATATTTCTTTTTAAATTAGTTTTTCTTGTTCAAAGAAAATAATCTCAAAACTGAATTGTGACTTTTTGTCCGTGACTTTTAGTCCTGTGACTAATGGCTTAAGCTTTCTGTCCTACATTCCAGCTTAATATAATAATAATACCCGATTTTGGATTTTATGAGGATCTTCCCCAACCTGTTAAAACTTTCCTGGATGCGTCGGTTTTTCTGTACTCAGAGTAGATTTTGTGGTGTAAATACGGCCACATTTTTCAATTTTTTGACTGTTTGATGAACTGAACCCTGGGAACAGTATATCTAACAATATATATGTTCCTGCTGAACCTTAATCAGTAAAAATTTTGAAAGCCAAAAGTCAGTACGGTTTTCAATATATTTTATACGGATTTCGTCCTCTTTGACAGATGACATCTGCCTATCATTGTCAAGATGATGAGACATACAGGTTTATCTGCAATCACCATTCTTGTTCGGTTTGTTATTTATGATTACCTATATCTGCGTTTGTCTTCTTAATTTTGAAATTTCCGCCTTGTAATTTCGATACGTCTAAAACCCGGTATTCTATTACGTACTTGGATCTAAATAAATTTTGCATATTTTCATAAATATTTACAATACAAAGAATTTCAATTTATCTTTATCTATTTAACAATAAAAATAGATTTATGAGCAACATAAACAAAAAGGTTTAAAAATAATGAAAATACTGTGATCAGATTTAAGAAATTAAAGATTGTTTATCAGCTACCGGACATAAATTAGCATATTTAAATATTAAAAATAATAACAGAGTCGTTATGGTTTTATTCCGGAACTGTTACAAAAACAGGAGCCTTAACAGCCTTGTTAATCCTGAAACTATATGTATGTATTTTACATTCATGTATACCATGCGAGTCTATCTCCCACCTTGCCATGCAGCACCGTCCCTTGGTGGATTTTGTAGTTTAGTTAAATATCCAATACATTGCCAATTTATTTTAGGAACTGGCTTTTTCATGTTGGGGTGTACCTGAGAAGGAGGGAAACACTGTTGAACGTATATTTATATATATTTATATATGTGTTCAAACTGCTTGTTCTTTTCTTTGTATGTATACTAGACTATTGTTGTTTATTTTTGTAATTGTCTTATGAGGGGGCGGACAGGGGGGTACCTTTCTCCTTTCTCCCGCCTCCTCTCTCCTTTCTCCCGCCCCCTCTCTCCTTTCTCCCACCCTCTTCTCCTTTCTCCCGCCCTAAAACATAAAAAACTAATGTATAGGAAGCCCATTTTAAAAGAAATCGATCAAATGTCTTGTTTTTATGGCTCATCCCCGTCTTGTCCTTTCAGGAGAAAGAAGTGTTGTTTCTTCTTAAAGAATCTCAATAAATTTTTCACTAAATGTTAAGCTTTCTGTTTGCAATGAATTTGTAAGTCTGGTGCACGCCGTTTCCTGATGATTTTTTTCAAAGAAGAAACCAAATTATAGAATCGCAGGATAATGTTTTAAAATACGGGGAATTTTGTGCCACTATTAGTGCAATTTCGTTTGGATGTCAACACTTAATGTGCAGCCGATGGAACGAAATAAATTATATCATTCAGATCCCGTTACATATATTTCTTTCAATTCAACAAATTATTTCTCGAAATTTACAATCACACGATTCATTAAAAAACAGTGGCCAACAATAAATGAATAATCGGTACTTTGATAAAGTTTAATCCAAAAAGCGCTCCGAACGCAAAAAATAAATTAAAAGAGATACTTTTGTTTACCTATAGTCCGCAACTACGCACACAACAACTCTATTAAAAATATGTATTATTTTATTTATCACTTTATAACTGATGGAATGTTTTTATAAATAACCTTTTTGATGGCTGCATTAAATTAAATGTGTCTTTTAGACACAACTATTTCAAATTGTATTGTATTGTCCTGATAATGCCTGAAATATTTGCCCCCAGACAATTTGCAACCTCAAATCAATCAATTCAAACTGTACTTGAAAATCAGAGTGTACTTAATCAAATTTTTGAAGCACTTTATCCATGCATGACAACAAAATAACAAACACCATTCAGATCCGTCCCATTACATATTTTTTTTAATACCTCTGAGTAAAAATAACGTTACTCTAATTCAGTAACGTCATTCCTTTTCTGCCAAAATATTTGCATATCAGTCAATTTTGAAGCAATTTGTTTAAAAAAAAAAGGGGGATTTGACATGTGTTTGATTTGATTTTATGTGTTATTCACGCCATTTTTAAGTACCACTTTTGGGCTTTTTTAGTGGCGGCCAGTTTTGATTGGTGGAGGAAGCCGGAGTGCCCAGATAAAGCCACCGACCTTCGATAGGAAAACGGACAATCCTAGTCAATTAAGATTGGAGTCTAGTGCACTTGCACGAGCGGGATTCGAACTCACAACCTCAGTGTTGACTGGCTAGTGATTATAGTAGTAACTACTTTAATAGACCACTTGGCCACATATAAAAAAGAAGATGTGCATGATGTGATTGCCAATGAGACAACTCTTCAAAGAGACTAAATGACATAAAAATTAACAACTATATAGATCATTGTATGGCCTTCAACAATGAGCAAAGCCCATACCCCATAGTCAGCTATAAAAAGGCATCGAAATGACAAATGCAAAAAAATTCAAACGGGAAAACGAACGGCCTAATAACTTTACAAAAAATGAACGAAAAACAAAAATGTAACACAGCAACAAATGACAACCACTGAATTACAGGTTCCTGACTAGGAACAGGCACATATATACAGAATGTGGTGGGTTAAACATATTAACGGGATCCCTAACCTCCCCCTAACCTGGGACAGTGGTGTAACAGTACAACATAAGAACGAACTATAAGAATCAGTTGAAAAGGCTTAACTCAGATGGATACATATATAAATACATATAACAAAAACACAGAATGGACGTGGCCGGGTACTTGTACATCCCAACAACACAAAGACACTAAGTACAGATCTGAGAGTACTAGTCGCAGTTACTGACAGCTAGTTCAAAGCCACTAACAACTAATAATACAAAATCAAGCATCTAAGACTAAATTATCACAAACAGCAGAGAAAAACACGACCTTGTGCAATGCCACGATATAGGACCTGTATCGTTGCATTACACAAGATCATGCTTTTCTCTGCTGTTTATGACATCTTTACACGACCTGTATCGTTGCATTGCACAAGGTCATGAATTTCTCTGCTGTTTATGACATCTTTACACCAAATCCAATGGATGTTGAATGTGTACTGAATGATAATTTTGAGGTATCGACAGATTGTAGATCCATGTAGACTCAGTATAAAATCCTGGAAATTGTTAGTTTTTAGTCTTTCTCCGAATATATGAGATCGTAATGAATGAGTGACGACGCTCGGAGTATTTATGAGGTCGATTTTGTTACTATGACATTTATTAGCACTTTCTTGAAGCTTTTTATAAACTAATTTAATAAAATAATTGTTTTCCAGCTCACTTTTATTAATTTTTATATTCATTTTGTACATTTTTGTCTCCCTTTTCTATCCTTTTTCTCCTTTCTCCTGTCCCATCTCTCCTTTCTCATGCCCCCCTCTCTCCTTTCTCCCGCCCCTGCTCTCCTTTCTACCACCTTCTCTCTCCCTGTCTCCCTTTACCCTGTCCGCCTCCTCTCTTATTAATGTCTTATATTGAACTATGCTCCTTGTGAGCCCATTTAATGGTAATAAAACATCTTCTTCTTCTTTGCGTACATCAGCATGATATTTCACATGCTGGAGACTCAAATCTGGACGTTGTCGCTCTTCTCTGAATCATCCCGAAGTTTATTTGTTGTATCTGCCGTGGACCCTAGACACCACTAATATAAGTTGGCCTGCATGACATATCATGTTTTATAAGCTAATTCTCAAGTTTTTATACTGCTGGTCTTTACATTCCTCTTGTTTTGGGATGTCATTTATGTGCTAGTTTCACTTCAGATTACTTTTTGTGATGGCAATGAGACGATATTTTGGTTTGTCTGTTGATTTTAATATAAAGGAAATCGAGATATTTTGGTGTGGGCATACCAGTAGTGATAGGCGGTTTTTACAAAGACAGTAGTGGTAAAATCATGTGTCAAACTTGGCATTTTGGATCACTAACGTATTCAAATTTTACCAAAAGCAGTTCATTGTTCAATTAATTTAATTATCAAAGTACCGGTATATAAAATAATTATTGTTTTGACATCTGAAATGGAAAAAAACAACAACAAAAAACAGATACAAGCACTTTTTATATGATAAAAATTTGAAAAAAAAAATCTAAAAAATATATATATAAATTGCAATAATTCGACTTTATAACCTGCATTTTAACAGTTAAGAATTTGTACTAAAACAATAATGCTTTGACACCTGAAATGGAACAAACCACGATTACACCAAAGACAAACACCATCATGATAATAATTTGAAAGAATTAGCCTAAAAGAATCAAATTAATTGCAATACTTTGACATTAGAACCGAGTTAACTCGATATTCAAACTTGAACTAGAATTCTAGGTTAAACTTGATTTCAAAATCCAACTCGATGGCTAGTGATCATGAGGACGATTGAAAAAAAAAAAAAATTTCTAAACAGATGATTTCAATTTTCTCATTGCAAACATTCAATGAACTCCGTGTAACATTTAATCAGCACCTATACATAACGAGTAAATATATTTCCCAGTTTATACGATATTTCAGGGTTTTCTGTAATAATTTCATTCATAGAGGGCTGCTGCTGATAAGGAAGCTTCTGAACCAAGTGTTCATAATAGTATATTGGAAGCCACCCCATCGAAAATTTTACTCGAATATGATAATAACATCATCATCATCATAATTGACGGTTTTGAAATATCTGCATCACATGTGACAGAGGATATGTTCCACTTGTCGTCGCCGCCGACATGCCATCTTCTTTTCCTCAACTATCACATCAACATTTTTTGCTTGACATGAGCAACACGACGGATGTCATTATAGAGGAGCAGGAACTGTTTATAACTTTCCGGAGTATTATTTTTCACTTTTGTTTTTGATGGGGTTCGTGTTGCCCAATCTTTGTTGTTTTCTGTGGTGTGTTGTGAACTGTTGTTTGTCTTTGTGGCTTTGTCATGATATCTTCTGTTTTTCATCAACTAATGATTTGTGATTGCCTCCTTGGTATCCTCTGGGTTCTCCTATATTAAAAGTGTTTGTATTGACAGGGAGTCAAACATATGACCTCTAACACTAATTACCATGATACCAATGAATTTTTACCTTAAATAGGTCATGAAAGTGAAATGCGAATTGACAAGTGATACATGAAAACTGTAAGATCTTCTTCAGTCAAACATTTATTACCTTAGAATATCGTCAAACAAAAGAAATGTTTTCGAACTGACTCAGGAATATACGGACAGACACGTCAGTCAAAAAGAGAACTAAATGCTGCGTCCTAATCAATCATCATTACGCACAGACAAGGTAATGATGACCATTCATAAAACTGGATTTGTTTTAAAAACTGAAACACAGAATGGGCATGTTCAATGAGAATTATTTGTATCAACAGTATTCCAATGTTGAAAAGTAATAATTTTTATTGTTATAACAGAAGTAAATACAAAATCAAAACAGTGTAATCTCCTATTATCGCCAATTGACTATAGTATACTAGTGAAAAAAAACTATCCCATCCTTTGGTTGAGGTAAAAAGCTAAAAAAAAGAGTATCATATGTAAATAGTTCAAAAGACATCATAAACTTTCTTTTATAAATTCTTTCCATTCTAATAATGAGGTTGATGCCTCTAATATCAAAGCTTTTGTATAAACTCGTAATATATAAAAGAGATTGACAAAGTCTGTAGTACTAAATAAAGTGTCAGCTAGAGCAAAGCCAAGGGTGGATGGAATAAAGCCTCTAGCATATTCTACCATCCATGTTCCTCCTTCCCACTGTACAGCTGTCACTTCTCCCCATTCATGGTAAACGGTGTCACCTTCAAAGAAAATGAATATAAAATATCAGGACTAAATAAATTTGATTTTACCAAAATTTTGTTTTGTTTTGGTCATAATTACTACTGATTCTTTGCACTGTGTTGTTTTTGAGGCTGTAAGGACTTCTGAAATCAAGTTGATTTCAAAAGTAATGAATTACGCTATTCAACCAACAGCTAACTTACCAGTAGTAGCAACCCATTTTCACCCTGCTTTCCCACAGATGTTTGGAGTTGATGGCATAGCTTTGATACTATTTTAAAACTTGTTTACAAATAATTTAACTTGTCTAAACCCTGGTCAATTTAGAATTGACATATTGTATAGTCAGATACTATGTCTTGTAAATTGTTGAAGACTATATGTTGTCCTCTATAGATGTCTATAATTTTCTGTTGTCCTAAATATACATTTTTCATGTTGGGGACTTTTATATATAGCTGACTCTACGGTATGGGGTTTCTTCATTGTTGAATGCCATACAATGACCCTTAATTGCTTTTATCTAAGTCATTGGAACTCTTGCAGATAGTTGTCCCATTGGCAATCATACCACATTTCCTTTTTATATATGTAATACTTGTCAATACGTTTAGCAAAAATAATCAATCGTATAAAGTTGATTTATTATTTTGATTTACCTTCTGTTTATCAGAAAAGCTCAATTTACAAAAATTGAAATCTAAGAATGTGTAACTTCTTGAATTTGTTCGGAACCTTATATATATGACAGACCATCTGATGTCAACTTTGCCTGAGGCAGTGCTAATCTTATTTTCTCAATATTTCATTTTTTTAACGGCGATTTTTTTAAAAGGTGTGTTATAAATGAAGCACTGACTTCCTAGAAGATGATACATTCGGGGACTAGCATGTGCAAATAGTTGAATTCATGAGAAGCTTATGACCAAATGTGACCTTAAAATAATAGCCAAATCAATCTACGGTCACCCATGCCTGACGGTGTAGGAACCCTAGTTTCCTTATATTTTTTAATTTTTCAACGTCTATTTTAAGAAACGTGTGTCATGACAGAAGCTTACAATGGTCCTTGTGCGAGATAATTTTATATAACTGCGGAACCAACAGGGAATACATCTAGTTTCCTTATATTTTTTTTATTTTTCAACGTCTATTTTAAGAAACGTGTGTCATGACAGCAGCTTACAATGGTCCTTGTGCGAGATAATTTTATATAACTGCGGAACCAACAGGGAATACATCTAGTAAATATGTTGTATTCTTGTACCTATCTGTCTTAAGTGTTGAAGAAGTGTTCTAAGGTGTTTAATATTTTTGGCCGTTCCCGAAAGTTTAAATGTATGATATCCTTCCTTAACCAAGAGGACAGAATCAACAAACTATATTTAAAATGCACGCATATTATCCATCCCGCATATCCTGGTATTTAAATTCCCATGGTTGGCTTAGGAATTGGTTGAAGTTGTTGAGTTTTAAGTGACGAAATCAAAGGAATCCAAATGGTTACATCCCTTATTTAACATGCTAGGTGTTATTGATATGGCTTTTTTACTGTTTTGGTTCGGCGCGATTGACAAGAATTATCTTATGAAGACGAAATGCGGGTTTGTCGTACCAAATTATAACCCTTGTATCTTTGATGATACATACATTGTAAAATAATGGTCAGTCTGATGGTCAGTTAATGCTTTCGATTTGACACGTAAATTTACTTTTTTTATATATATATATGCATTTGATATTTTGTCATAATCTCATACACATTCTATCCCACTGACGAGGAACACATTAATCTTATAAAAACCTATTCAACCAACATAATTACATGTACGAGGTTATACCTGGTTTGAACATTTTACTTTCCAGCTCCCCTTCTTTCCATTGTCTAAAGGAACCCTTCAGTATTGTATCAGATATATTTGCCCAATATCGACCTAAGGAAAAAAACACAACAATTCAAAATTCGTCATATACATTTCAAATTCAAAAGAACAAAATTTGTTCCTCTGGATAAACAAAAATCAGAGCAAACATTTTGGAAAGCTGAAGGTGGAAGCTATATAACTAAAAAGAGGCTAGCAAGAAATTGACTCGGTTGGCTAGTAATGATATATAGAGAGAGTTTTGCCAAATTGGTAGAGGAAACCCTATACCTGTTCAGATTTAATTATATAGTTTAAGAGCAGAAAACAGATGAAAACTGATATATATGTACGAAAGTTTCTGGCGGCCTTAAACTAAAGGTACACGGAGTACATAAATATGGTTATCTAGACTTCTCTTGCAATAGTTCTAGACCTAAAGTGAAAGACAAAAGTAAGTATGACTTTGAGGGATGTATAAATACACAGTCGTATTAGGTTGCATCGTAGATGTCTAATTTGATTCTCCATTCTCTGTATGTTAAAGATCCCTTGCAACAATTATTGGGGAAACCGTCGATGCAATCTGTTTCAAGAACAAATCTTGTTCCTATACAACAAAACTGTCCTTTTCAAGTTGCACATCTAATTTTGCGATCTTCATTCCGCTTGACCTATACTACAGGATCTATATTGTTCATATTGCCTCGTCCTAAATTTGCAAAAGATATTTTTAAACTGAATATTAAATAAACATTAATCAGTATGGAGTCCCTGCTTTGCGTGTGGTAGAACAAAACTGCGTTTAGATCCCAATCTTGATCAGTGGTCTCACAAAAAGTCTTATTGCAAGGGGAAATTTCCATCTTTATTTACATGGCCTTTCTTCCAGTGGATATTCGACGTTCTAGCCCTTCATCCCTGTCGAAAAACTTTGCTAAACTTACCCATTGGACTAATTGTTTAATATGTTTTCATTCGGAATATGCATGACATTTTTGCCACTGGATGTTAAAACAAATAAACCAACCAATCAATCATCAATCATAAAAGATGATGAAAATAGATTTTCTGAGGGTAAACATGGTATAGTAGGAATCAATTTGACATAGTTCTTACCATATACGACACGTAATTAGCATAGAACAAGACATACTTGTAGCTGGTCTTACAATTGTTATTCGCATTAACATGAAAATGTTCGAAAATATTTGACTTTTTATTGTCAACAGAAGTACAAGGAGACGAAGAAGAAATAAAAAAAAAATGAATCATTCGAATAACTTTTTGCCTCCATTTGCCATGTTTATATTTTATCTTTGAAACAGACAACCAGGCCTTATTTATTACACAAAACATATATATACATGTATATGTGCATCCTTTAAAGTGAAAATGACCTGTCTATTTTATTTTGGGACAGACGTATAATATACAAATAAGAAGACGTGGTATGATTGCCAATGAAGCAACTCTCCACCAGAGACCAAATGATGCTGAAGTTGAGTCTAATTGACGAAAAACGTAAAAGATAACTTAAAAAAAAATAGCTAAATATATTGTTTAAGAAGTCAACAGTTTTACTAACGGAAGTGCAGAAATTTGATTCGATTTGATTTGTATTATATCAAAACGGATGTGTTTAAGAGACCGAGAGCGATCTTATAATCTTGAACGGTCTTTTGACATTCCAACCTGTACACGTACTTTGACAAACGCATACAAAATTACAAGGAAATCAATCATTTCCTTCACTTTAAGTCATGAGCCGAACGACTATCATGTCATTCCTTACAAAATCATTAAACCGTTACTCTTACAGCACTTTACATATACTTATTAAACATTCTCAATCCCTGCATCACCGAGTGATGGTGTACATACGTACCAGAATTTCCAGAAGTATCAATGGCTGTACCGAAGAAGAGTATATACTCCGTAAGAGAAGCATATAATAGACACATGCTCCCCATCCATCCTCCGGCGTTCATAAACAGCCATTCTGTATCCTCTTCTGGTAATATGTGGCCAGGAAATCGCTTTTTTAATTCTTTATAAATCTCTTTATACGATACTTGTATATCTTGCGTCCCTAAAATAAAAAGAGAACTTTATATGAAGGGTATCGAAAGAATGAATTTAGACACTGGATAAAAGCATATTGACAAAAATATTTCCATATAGGCTATTTTGGATTGAAAAATTGGATCATATTTCATGATTATTTAAAATTCTTTACGAACTACTGGTAAAAATTTAGGACCACTTCCATTTAACAAAAATTACAGTTATAACATTTTCATGTGCTACTACTTTAAATTTCAAAGGAAAATCCTGTAGCCTTTAGTTGGTATAATCTGTTCGATTTTTATTTATTATCATCCGTACCTGAAGTGACCCAATTCAATCAAGTGCCATCTGCTAAGTAGGAAACTGGCATGATTTTTAAAATGACACGTTTTGAATACAAATTATGTAACTGGGCTTCCAATTATGTATCATCAGACACCCTATCGACAAGCTTCATTTTTTGCATTTGTTTTGGACATTTGCGCGTAGTGTTTTAGTGTTTAAGAATTGTATGCGACTGTCATACAAATGAGCGGGTACAGGCATTTCCTTATGTAGAAATATCAACATTTATCACTAAATTTGTTGCCCCAAGGGTGAATAGGGAATAGAAATATGGTCACTTTGGTCTTCTTCCGACCGGCAGTAAAACCCTCGCCAAAGTGGGGGGTTCGTTTGGCTGCGTTGGATGTATCAAGTACGCAGCCACGTCCGGTCCTACGCTCTCTGCATGTTAAGAATCCTTGCAACAACTCTTTGAGGGGTCTATAGGTGGCCTGTTGCAAGGCCAAATTTCTGTCGCTATCCAATATATACCCTCATTTGACAGTGGCAATCGGAATTTCCCCGACCTTATCCCGGATTGCCTCAATTACAAGACCTATCTATTGTATCTAATGTTAATTTGTTATCGTCCTGGACATGCATGAAATATTTGCCACTGTACGTTAAGCAACCAACAATCAACAAATCAATAAGTTTGTTTTAATTTTTGTAAACCAATACCCTAAAGATTAAATTGCGTCTAATGTAAGCTTATGTGGATACAAGCTAGAACACATTATAATACGAGAAAATATGCTGAAACTGAAACAGTGGAAATGAAGGACCCCCCGTCAGACCCTCATCCGTGCCTATTCCAAACTTCCATGTAAGAGACACTGGTAATGGAGAAAGAAAAAGGAGACAAAAGAAAGGAGGAAATGATAATGCTAAGCAAGGAGAGGACGAAAAGAACATTTCGACATAAGATCCACTTGCACCGCGACACAGTTAGGAACTACGTCCTATTTATTAACCTTATTAGATACAACTATACTCACCGGTGTGTTTCCGTGCTATTTCTGCAATATCTTTATGATTAGTTAGATATATTTTGTTCTGCATCCAATACTGCACACAAAATACAATAAAGCACATCAAAAATATAATCTTAATAGCTGAAATAAGCGACAACATTGTGATTTTTCAACATTAACGACAAGTGTAAACAAAGGAAAGTTTAGTTTTAAAGACAGTCCGGTAACATGATGACCTAAATACGGGTTTCCTTTTCCTGTTTAAGGAAGCATGTTATTTAAAGACTAAATAAATAATACATAATATTAAAATAAAGATTTATCAAACAGTAAAAAATGTATCTATTGTCGTCGGTCTTCATTTGGAAGAACAAATTAGCCAGTTGTTTCAAGTCGTTTTTTTCTGATGTAGCAAAAACTTTAATATCTTAAATTTTTAAATGAAAACAAAAGTGTTGGTCTAATTTTTCAGTGGAAATCTGTCATTTTAAGATTACTCAGTCTGTCAGCTAAATATTTCCTCGTAAAACAAAGCAATTTTTATCGAATAGGTAATTTATTTACCAGATATTTACCTACAAGACTTGTTTTTTATGCAACCAGTGAAATAGAGTTATTCCTCTTTTTCTATGAGTGAGAAACATGTCTTTTAAAAATGTAGGAAGGGATGCATTAAACATGAAATAGGCACACTTTTACAAGAAGTTATATTTCGATTCAAAATGCTATATGCAATTATACCAAAAATTCTACCACGTTAACTAAACTCAGATAGAAGATTTGATACATCATTGTCATCCATCGAGTACATGAGGTTGTAGGTTCGACCCCCGGCTATGTCAAACCAAAGACTTGGAATTTGCTATTCGCTGTTTTTTCCGCTTAGTACGCGGCATTTAGGAGTAAGAGCAAAGACTAGTCGGCTCGAAATCAGCACAAAGTGTCGCCTTCCTGGGAACTGAACACATTACTTACACAGTAAAAAATCTGACATAGCATGTCGGGCTTGTACAAAGTAGAATTGATATTCATATATCATATCCACATGTTCTCGTCCTAAATATACATTTTTAAAATTTGCCGCTGGACGTTAAACAGTCATCCATCACCATTGAAATAAGATAATGATGTATAAATGACCATTACTTATCCAGTCAAAAAGAACTTTTACAGCGCATTTTACATCTGAAGAGCTCTTTCTTTTGCAGTTTTCCAAGTCATATATTTTTCTTTCTTTCTCAATTCCCACATCGTTTAGTAGAATTAATTTCGACTTTTAAAATAGCATTACTGCTAAACATCTACACATTAGAAATCCCAAAATAACAATGCTTAAAGTTTGATTACATCATTCTAGAACTGTGAATGACATACTGTGTCTTTTAAAATGGTTTAATGTTCTACAATACTTAAAAATATTCAATGCTCACCACAATGAATGATTGAATTCCTTCTAGGTTACTCAATTGTAGTTCACGAAATGTCTAATCAGACTTGTGTCATATACTGTTTGGGTTTTGCTTATTGTTGTTTAAATCTCAGTCCTTTCACGGTCTTTATGGATACTATTATATTTGACTCATTGGCATCTCCTTTTTCATATTGTATGCACAATACCGGATTTAGTAGAGCAGTGGCGAATATTTCATGCATTTTCAGGACGAGAGCAAATTAACACTAAATCCTATATGTAGGCTCTGTAAACTGGAAAATAAGGGTATGCTGTATAGGAGCAGAAATTTTGCTTTAAAACAGGCCACCTCAACGAGTTGTTGCAAGTGTTCTTTAACGGACAAAAGGCTTGGAAATCTCCTTACACGAGGAATAAGATTTAACGTCCTTATTTCGATAGGATATGGCAGCGTATTTAAACATCTCATAGAATGTGGTTCACTTTTAGATGTCAGAAATCCAGGGATCCCATTATTTCTATAACCAGGTTCACCCTTGGGGCATCTTCATAAGTTGAGAAGACATCTATATAATCAGTTAAAACAGACTTGAAGTCGTTGGATTGCTGTTTCCTTAACGCATGCCCCACATCTCTTTTTTCATTTATACTAATTAAATGCAAGCTCAAAATACCTCATCTGCTGATACAGGTCATACAGGAGTTATGTCTCCCTACACTAAATTATCTAAAGCTGTACTTTCAAATACATCTCTAGATTATTACCTTGTATATTACAAAACTCGCGGACTAACAGATAGATACTCTTTTATAATGAAAACACACATCCTGATTTTCATTAACCGAGACACCCACCAACAATCAAAATATATAATCTGCTAATGCAGAAGTCATGTCTCCGTACACCAAATTAACTTTAGATGTACTTCTATATATAGGGCTTTTACATCTCGAGAATATTTCCATGTAATTACATTACATGTAATGATGTATGTTTCATAAGAATCCAATGTGCTTCGGTCAACGGTTTTACAACCCAATTAAATTTAAAAAAAAAAGAAGAATTCAATTCTTAATTAGATATAAGAAGATGTGGTATGAGTGCCAATGAGACAACTCTCCATCCAAGTCAAAATTTATAAATGTAAACCATTATAGGTCAAAGTACGGTCTTCAACACGGAGCCTAGGCTCACACCGAACAGTAAGATATTAAGTATATTACAAAACTCACCGACTAACATATACACAGTCTGTAAAAAAAAAAACCCATCCTGATTAGAATTGAATGCTTCTTAAATTTTTTATAGTTTTATTGGGGTGAAAAAGCGTTGACCGAAGCACATTAAAAAAATGTGCGCACGATCATCGCTTTGACAACCCTATAAATTTATAAAAAGAAACATTCAATTCTTATAATTACATTTTTATGCTACAAATAATAATGAAATTAAGAGATATTCCAAGCTTTTCGTTTTTCGTGCACTATTCAACTATGTCACGGATAGCACGTGCGGTCATACCTGTTGTAATTTATACGGAAATAAAATATGATATTGGAGTGCCTCGCGATTGTTATCAGCCAATCAAAATGACGGTTTCCTTTTAAATCTTACATGTAATGTAATTATTAACTGATAGACCAACAATAAGTAAGATTTTGAAATTTCTCTTTGAATAACTTAATTTCTATGGTGGGAACAAATATAATCATTTGTAAAAAACAAATAGGATGCATTTTTCGTTTTTATGTTTAGATGAATCACATTTATTGTAAATCTTGCGACAGTGAAAACTGCACTTGACTTTCAAAGAACTATTCAAATGAATTTCGTCCGTGTGTTAAAAAACGTTGTGTTAAAACAAAAACAGAGTAATAGAGACATCACATTCTTCAAAATGCGTACCGGGTTATGGTTTATTGATGTATGGGAACCGATAAAACGGTTTAAAATCAACCATCCACTATGTCAGTTTGAGTACACCAGATAGCCATATATATCACGTATACACTTTATGATATTAAACATGATCCACCATTGGTCTGCATTCTATTTTAGATGTTCACAGACTTTACATGACTAGCCCTTTTATTAACGAACTGTTTAGCGAAATATTTCTCACACTTTATGATGTTTACATAAAATTGTTGATTTTTTGTCGTTACAGACAGGGTAAATGCGAAGTTATACCATAGGTCTCTTTTTAGCCCCTGAATTTGAAAATCAAAGATCATATCACATCTATCAAATAACCCCCTTCAGACAATTTCAAAACGACCAGAAAAGCCTCCTTTTAAGATTGTTCATTTATACAAAAAATACTAAGCAACAACGAACAACCTTACCCAGTTTTTATTTAATTGCGAAATATTAGTTTAAGTACCAAACAAACAAACAAATACTTTATTTGCCTTTCTCGGCGCCCAAAATGAGCAGAATAATTACAATATAATTTTCAAACATAAAATAAAAGTAAAATAAAAATAGGTCCAAGAACAAATTTGTAAAACGAAATTTTAATGTAAAATAAATATCAGTGGTCTGTGATTGCAAGATATATAAAAAAAAAAAAAACATCTATAACTCTTTGTATCTTGCAAAACTATCTTTATTACACCGTACTCCTTTGTCTATGTTCACATTAAATATCAACACAAAAAGCTATAAACTACAGTTATTAGAGTTTTCCGAGTTACCATTTTTATTTCAGAAGGTTTTACGTGGAAAAAATACCCAATCAGAATGAAAATGCCATAAAGCAAAAATTGTAATCCATTTCAAGTGCATACACGAAAGGACCTAGAGTCCAAAATAAAACATGTAAGGGACAAAAAGACAGAGAGTTCATTTAAAACGCCTCTGCAAGTGAAATTGAACAGAAATTACAACAATACTTTTTGCCTTTATATCTTTTGCATTACGTACATTTCCTTACAATAGGTTTATTACGAGAGAGCTTTCCACACTGCTGGTGTTTATAAACGGTTTACAATATACTCACCAAAGACCAGCTTAATACAGGATTGATTGAATGTAAATGAAAAGGCAATATGCTTTTATTTTTATTTCCCATGATGTTTGATCTATATTTTCAGGAAATATGACTGTCTATTTAACTGTTCTTTTAAAGAACATGCACGAGCTCGTACAGAAATAGAAACAAATGGCTTAGAGACATCATGGCACAATGACATCTAGTGTAAAGTAGGTACAAATTCTTTTATGGAATCGATAAAAACATACTCACTTGACATGTTGAATTAAAATCTTGAACAAGTTTTATACCAAACTATAACTGTTACAGTATTTCACTTGAGAAAATAATATATTCGGATCTGTATTATTTTTTGTAACAATGGTTATTCACAGAAAGTAAAAACAAATGGATTAAATAATAATAATAAATATTTTAATTTCAAATGTTCTTCCAGTCCACAAGTGTATTGTTAGGTGCAACAATGAAGTTAGCACTTATATGAAGAATTGAAAGAAAATCAAAGTTAATCAGTGGCGGATCCAGGGGGTTCCGGGGTTGGAACCCCCCTCTTTATCCTGGGTTGGGAACCCCCCTTTTTAAAATGGCTGGATCCGCCCCTAGTTAATATATACAGATTGCAATTAATTCATTCAAAGATGTAAATAAGATAAACATTTGAAAACTATCTTACTACGCTTTTCTGGAAAAAAATCCCTTTGTCAGTTATGCTTGAGTACACACTTCTAGGAACTAGATAAAATAAAAAGAAGTCATACATTTGTACCCCCAACAAAAATTATTTATGCCATAAAACATACTTCATTTGCACCAAAATAAAATATTTCATTTGCGCCAATGATACAGTAAAATAGTATAATTAAGTCCATCTTGTCACCTCGAACATTTCAACACGATACAATTTCGTATGAACATGATTATGAACTTATTTCTCTTTAAAATTTGTTATGCAAGCCTCGTATTTGGAATACAACAAACATTAAAACTTTAATCTTTATCTATGATACCTAAAAAATGGCGCGTAATGAATATTTTATCTTTGGGTCAAATGGAATACTACATCTTAAAAAATGGCGCAAATATACTGCGCCCAAATAAATGACGTACTTATTTCATATTGAATAAATGACAAGTTTAAATGCGCAATCAATATATTTTATATTAAAGACACGTATATAAATTGTCTGAATTGTGGATCGCTTGTCACCGATGGTATCATCAGCTTTGTCGTCAGTGCGTCTGTACTGAAATAATTCGAACATATTTTTCTTAAATACTCCATAGAATAATTTAGAAAATAAGGTTCCAAATTCCAGAAAATTTTGACTGAATAATTTAAGCATGTATATATATTTTCGGTTGATCTAATTCTAAGGTAATGAATAACTCAAACATAGTTTACCATAGACTTTTTTTTATGAAATTGCTACGTTTCGGCATTTTTAATAATCTCTAACTTGTTATAGTTTTATTCTTACTCTAGAAACACATTTAGTGTGCACGGAAATCAGCTCCCTTCAATTAAAAATGGCATGTATTAAACAAACGTGCGTGATGACTTTAACTTTCCAACTGTCAACTTCCCATTTTTCTTCGGAGTGGGTTTACATTTCTCAAGTAATGTGTCTCCCTCATGCTGAAAAACAAAAACTGCTCCAACAGAGTTGTGTGGAAAAACGACTTGAGTCGACACTACATACGTTTTACGGTTACCATCACGAATTGGTTGACTGATTCAATGTGTTTGATACTCCACTCACTAGCAACATGTTTTACGGTTACCATCACGAATTGGTTGACCGATTCAATGTGTTTGATACTCCACTCACTAGTGACATGTTTTACGGTTACCATCACGAATTGGTTGATCGATTCAATTTTTTTGATACTCCACTCCCTAGCAACATGTTTTCGCGGTCTTAGATATCTAGATACCAGAAAAGTCGTCTGATTTACCGATTGTGTCCCGATCCCGATTGTGACATTTAAATGAGTTTAGATTCGTGTATCGAATGATGCATGCATAGTATAACTTGTTGTTCGGTGTGAGCCAAGGCTCCGTGTTGAAGGCCGTACTTTGACCTATAATTGTTTACTTTTTACACATTGTGACTTGGATGGAGAGTTGTCTCATTGGCACTCATACCACATCTTCTTATTTTATATAGTAGGAGGCGTTTACCCTGTCGATACACCCGGTCTCGCTCCCTTTATAGAGTTCATGCGATTCCCTCAGTTTTTATTTTCTATCTTGATTGGTATCTTCTTATTTGATTGATGTGTTTCGAACATCGGCAAACTAACGATTTGACATCATTTCTTTATTATTAGCATATACACGTGGAAACATGCTACACTTACGTCCTGTACCCAGTGCTTCAGTACTGGCATGATTTAATTAGTAAACTGTTATTTTCATTTTCTGTCACTTTGTAGAAACCGCTGCAGGTGAACTGTTTGTATCATCAGCTCAGTAATCAATCCTTCGGTACTGAAATGATTTTAACATATTTTCCTTAAATTCTCCGCTAATTAATTAAGAAATGATTAAAAAACTCAGTTTCCAACTCCCATAGCCAAAGTTGATATTAAAACCGTTAGGTTATTCTTTTAGGTGCATTTTATTCATATACCGCCTCACGTGTTCAATAACTTATATATATGTATATATGCTTCCTTGGCTTTCGTCTGTTTTGGTTTGCGCGTACTCATGAAGGTCGATCTAGATAAGCACTTCAGATGCACCATTTATACATGTTTATTTGATTAACATGATGATCTTGATTGTATATTTTTAGTATATATATATATAGGTGCTTATTTATGTTTACTTTTTCAGGGTTATATCTGGTCTATATACCAGCTTTGATAAGTGTTTGGTATTACTATAAATTTTCACTTCTTCGTACTATAAACATCAAAATTATTTATTTTATAAAAATATTTCCTTTCTCCATTTGAACTGTACATGTATACCTAACAACAAAATTATTTTCATTTACCTGTGTTTAAAGTCATTGCAAATGGCTAATATTTTTGTTCAAGCATATTGTTTTTCTTATAAATTGTTTAACATTTCACAGCGGTATAACATGTTACTTTAATTATTCTTCCCTTAGTTTATTTATTTTGTATTTACATTGTATATCATAGATCAAATTAATTAGTTCAGTGTATGTTCACTGGTGTTAATATGTCTTTTGATTGAGTTAAGCCATTTCAATTGATATTTTATAGTGTGTCTTTCTATGTTGTGATGTTACACTATTGTTTCAGATAAGGGTGAAGGTTTGGTACCATTAAAACGTTTAAAACCGCTGCAATTGTTTGCACCTGTCCTAAGTCAGGAATCTGATGTTTAGTAGTTGTCGTTTGTTGATGTGGTTCATAAGTGTTTCTCGTTTCTCGTTTTTTATATAGATTAGACCGTTGGTTTTCCCGTTTGAATGGTTTTACACTAGTAATATTTGGGGCCCTTTATAGCTTGTTGTTCGGTGTGAGCCAAGGCTCCGTGTTGAAGACCGTACTTTGACCTATAATGGTTTACTTTTATAAATTTTGACTTGGATGCAGAGTTGTCTCATTGGCACTCATACCACATCTTCTTATATCTATTAAGATAAGGTAATGACTCACCCAAAGTTGACTGTAGACGATATCCTTTTTCGGACCTTTAGCTTTAATGCTCTTAAACTTGTAACAGTTTTTGCCTCGCACATGTCCGATGAAAGTCTAGAAACACGTTTAGTTTGCACGGAAATTAGTACTACTCGTGTAATAAAACCTTATCTGACATTTATTGATGGGCATCATCTCTTTTTAGCATATAAACGTGTGAAAAAAGACTACAGTGCGTATGACGTGTGTTTTAAGACTGATCCTCATCGGATCGAGAACCAAATGGTTGTTAAGCCTTACATGTAAATATCTTATCTTAAAATATCTTATAAATGGAAATAGAATAATAATACATACATGCAATTACGAATAAGACATCAGATTTGTGTTGCATCAACATTTCGCAGTATATAATTTTTGTCCGTGTCGATTTTAATTAATATTTTTTTTATTATGAACACACATAAGTACTGTCTGTTATTAAGTCTGTCTGTAATAAAGTTACCAGTTCATGGTAATATCTTGAGTACAGACTTTATTTTGTAACGGAATTATGGAACATTTAAAACGTATAATATAATTTACGTGTCTGGATCACGTGTTTTATGGATAAACTTCATTCTATACGCTCGACGCCAACAGTTTAGAAAGCCAAAAAAAAAAAAATAAAATAAAACAATGTTCAACACAAAGCCAAATAAAAGCAACAGTAGTATACCGCTGTTCAAAAGTCATAAATCGATTGAGAGAAAACAAATCCGGGCTACAAACTAAAACCGAGGGAAACACATAAACGATAAGAGGAAAACAAAGGAACAACAGAAACACTGAAGTACAACAAAAACAAACGCCAACATACATAGGAACGAACTATTTGATAACAACTGCCATCTACCTGACTTGGTACAGGACATTTTTAAGAAACAATGGTTGGTTGAACCTGGTTTTATTGCTAACCAAACCTCCCGCTTATATGGCAATGTTAAAAGATATCGCTAAAATGACAACACTACGTGACATAAATACAGCACAAACACACGCAAAACACTCATCACAGAGAAACGCACATATAAATAATATAATAGTCGATACAACATGTAAACCGCAGAATAACAACGAACGAATGCTAAAAGCGCATTTATACTGTCTGAAGTAAATTTTGCCGGACGGAGTTGCAACTTGAGCTTTACCATAGTTGCATACTTTCACGAAAAATAACAGACGCAATTTACTATTTGAATCATGCCCAGTAAAAAGCACTGGCTACTGAAAAGATGGTACCCGCAGAAACTTATAGTGGTAATTAGATTCGTGTTATATTTTCTATGAGCACTTATTTGAACCATAACCTTCATTACGGACACATGAGGTCAAAATTTAGAAAACGGAAACGTTTTAGAGCACAACATAAGAAACGACGTTCTGATTTGTTTTGCAATTTATATATAGGAACATGTGTAACCAAAGTTCATTGTTTCGTTTGATTTAACTTATCGCCGGAAAAGAAAATAAACTACTCATACAAAAAAATAGGTACAAAAACGAAACATTGGTGAGGAATCCAATCAACGGCATACAACAGTTGCTCTGTCAATTAAGTTTTATGTATAAAAAAGTATTTAAAAAAGATCCCGAACCCCAAGGCAAATCCAAAAAAAAGGAAGTCCATGAAAACTGACAAACTCTAAAGTTAAGTCTATATCAACCAACGGAACACATGGACGATCACAGATCATGATAAAATTCTACTTACAAATGTATGTTATATACATATATGGAGTTATTTTCTTTCAGAACGACAGGTCTTTCTTTTGAAGAATCAACCCGGACGATACCAAGTTTCAATGAAATTTGCTTCAAGGCATGAAATATTGACCTGTGTAAGGTCGTTATTTTCCTGATTAAAATGCAAACTATAATTTACTTAAACATTTAATTTGTTTGATAGTTATCGTGTGTTGTTGATTAAGACAGAAACAATCCTGTCCTCCGTTTAATAGACTGAAATATAAAAAATCGTCGTGGACACACATTTCAACTTTCGAAACAATAATAATGTGAAGTTTTCTTAATTTATCGCTACAATAAAGGGACATTATTAGAGATGAATTTGATAATGCAAATCTTTTCATAACACTTTTAAAACATGCCAGATTTAACACATTCGTGTGTAGGATTTTGAAAATCTTATCGATTCACACTGTATTGACCTATGGATATTCGCTTTTCGTGTTATATGTACGATTTCGTGCTCTATTCGTGTCAGTTTACTCTATCAAAGGATCAAATAACCAAATAGAATAACAGCCACGTACTTTATGATAGGGTGGAAAAGTGGGGGCGGGGTGTATAATATTTAGTCCTGACTAAGTTCTCTGTTTAACAAAATTGTATTACCATTCAAAAGGGAAGAAAACAATTATTATGAACATTTCGTTAAAAATTGTTGGAAAAAGAATTTCTATTGTAACTGATAATGATCGCTAAAGTTTACATCTAGATTAATTCATTCGTTCATTATTTTTTGTACTTAAATCAGTCCGTTAGATTTCTCGTTTGAATTGTTCTACACTTGTCATTTCGGGGCCTTTTATAGCTGCCTATGCAATATGGGTTTTACTCATTGTTAAAGGTCGCACGGTGACCTATAGTTGTTAATTTCTATGTCATTTGGTCTCTTGTGGAGAGTTGTCTCATTGGCAATCATACCACATCTTCTTATTTTTAAAATTGGTGAGTTTTATATCACATTACAAATGAGCCGTAGGGCGTATTAAAACCTGAACGCATCAGAAAATATTATCCCACTTTAAATAGTGTGGTCGGTAAAATAGGATACAAATCCTACAAATCTTTGCAGAAAATAATATCTGTTGACGGTATATAAGTGAGATAAAAACCACCTTCGGGGTGTGTTATACGACAAGAAAAACCTTAAAATTTGCATTATCTGTAACTTGTACATTAATTAAAATATGATTGTTTCAGCTACAGGTTCCAAAGTTTGAAATGTAAACTCTTTACATATAAATCAATCTGAATCGGTTCTCAATGTTTCACTATTAATTTTAAAAGGGGTAAGTATGATGGGAGTTTATTTGGCACTTAGCAGTGCAAGTAATAGTGAAATTCTGCAATACTTTCAAAATTCAGTTTTATCCATAATATATATTTTAGACATTTTAGTGCAAAAAATGTCCGCTGTGACTTCATAAACCATGTGAAAATTGACACATCGTTTTTGGAAATATCAAATATAAACCAAGGCTGAATCAAACAGATATTTCACACAAATTCCATTTTTGTATACTACATCTAGTAGAAAAAAGATAATTTGCGTAAGGCTTTGGCTATTATCAAAATATTCAAGATAAGTTCTCAGTTGAAACTATTCTATCATTTTTCGCAGTTTTGATTGACAAGCAACAATCCCGAAGATTTAAAACAAATATGAGAGACACAATTAAAAAAATACAAATTTTGATATTTCACAAAGCGATAACATGACGCTTGAAGCGTATAAACATTAATAATTAATTTTGTTTGCGTTTTCGAAAGAAAAAGTAACTGAATAGCAATGTTTTTTTTTATCTCAGCAAGTATGACAGATGCAACGTAAAGAGCCGAATATGTAGTTTATATTATGCTTAGTCTAATCTTGTTTCTGACAAAATTTTAATTGTCGATTTTGTTTGGAAAATTAAAGAAGCAACCTTATGTATATGAAGGAATGGTCTTCTATTGTGTCTTTATTTTTTGATATTGTAAGTGATTTACTCTTTCATGCTTGACTATTTTGGCATAACTCATACACACTTGGTGTGTTTAGGACACCAAAGCAGAGAATGTTTGACGATAACACCATCGGAGTCTAGTCCGTTTTTTTCATCTTGATTGACCTTCAATTGCGTGGTCCCAATAAATGTGCATTTAAATGTTTTACGTTTTGCATTGGTTTTTGATAATTATCAAAACCAATCTCAGGTGTTAAGTGACTTATTATTTAAACCAATGTAAAGAAACTCTGCTTTTTCATTGTCAGTACGCACGTTTAATGTGGTACCCAACACCTTGACTAATATTAATTTGGCTCGTTTAATTTTCATAAAATTTTGACAAAATGTTTACTTTGACCCTTTGACAAAAATATAAAAATTTAAAAAAATTTGAACCAACCACTTTATCAGAAAAATTTCGTTGGTTATATAGCAGTTTGACAAACACTAATTTTGATCATTGAGAAGCTTAATATTTCCTTAACAAAGCAACGTGATTAAAACGTTTAGCTGATTTTTACAGAGTTATCTCCCTGTAGTGTAATGTAACACCTCAATTCTGAGTAGTAAGAGTTTTATATATCTATTTTAACAACGTTGCAAAATATGAGGTTCCTTAGATTAGGCATAGCGGTAATGTTTTTGGCAAATATTGTTTTTATAAGACTAACATTCTCTTCTCTGTTTGACCCTTACGGGAGCTTCAAAATACGGTAGCCAAATAAAGAACGACGAAAAAGTTGACGGGTAATTTTTTTGGCAAATATTGTTTATTATAAGATTAGCATTCTCTTCTCTGTTTGACCCTTACGGGAGCTTCAAAATACGATGTGACACTAACGGTAGCTAAAAAAAAGAACGACGAAATAGTTGACGGGGATTTGACGTTTACTGTACGGAAAGGTTAAAAAGACCTCAAATAGAAAGAGTCAGCTAAACCATCATTAATCCATATATTATATAGAACATACAAATAAAAACAGTCGGATAGCCAATCAGGCCTAGTGAATCGAAATGATTGGAACTTTGGGAATGAGTGAGACTTTCTTTACCACAAATGTTACGAACTGATCGATACGCAATATGACAGCGCAACTACTATCCAGACAGGCGATGCATTAAGCTTATAATACCAGTAAGTGATCAGATATGATGCAATTATGGACAATACTGTCTTTACTTGTTAAATAGTCTTTGGCTCAAATATACATGATGTATTATATTGTTAAAGGCGTCTTTTTAATTATCTTTCCATGTATTTTAGGTAAATTTGTCTGTTACATGTATGTACATGAAGCATATACTGCTGAACTACGTTTTTTCCCTTTTCTTATTTTGTATATCTCGATAAAATAATAATATATAAATGTAGTCAAAAATATCTAGAATTTAAAATTGATAATATAAGTCAGAAGACCATTAGTTAAGGAACAAATTAAGCTAAAAATAATGATAGGTTATGGAACTCCTTTTCAAGTTGAGATATTTGATATTTAAAAAATGGCGGGAAAAGGCTGACTCGGACTTTTACCTTATATCTAGCATTGGCATTATTTGGGTCTTAAATAAACAGAAAAAAAAATCTAGAATCTGCTTAAATTTTGGTAATGACCTTTTATAAGCTATTGAAGTCTTCTATGAAAAGAAAAGTGGGTGATATGGGGCAAAATATTTTACCCTGTATCGTAGGAAAAAACCCCAAGGAGTCCGAACATCTGACAAAAATTCCTAGACCTGACCTGACTACATTTTTTAATTCACTTATACCACAATCATTCTTTAATTATCAATCTGCAACCATGATAGAGAATACATGATGGATTTATGTTATTGTCTATTTTATCCTCAAAATTATAGGAAACGCCTTTGTTAATAGAAACCAAATATTAGAACAATTACTGTTATTATACGTTTTATAGCTATAAAACTAAATATATTGCGGACAGCTGTGAAACAAACAAAAATGTAATGAAAAAGGAACACGAGAAAACCAAAATAAAACAAAATCTGTTGTCTGCAATTTGCATCAGATTTATTTCCAAACATTTATAGAACGAATTATCACATCATACGTCATTCATTTTGTTATAAAGTTATAAAAGATGCTGACTTCTTTGATATTGTTTCTTGTATTTTTGTTTTATATCAAGCTGTCTCATTGACGTACACCCCACGTATCCTATGATTCAGATTATAAAAATATATATCAACATGATAAATTCGGTATAAATTTCTGCTATGCATATCACTGAACAACCACAACAATTTCATTTTCGAGCATGATAATTAATTTGGTATGTATAATATGTAGTATCTACGCTAAGGTGCATAACTGAGAGCCATTTCTTGCAGTTTTAATTGTCTTGATTATGTAGATTTTGTATGATTAAATCGAGGAGAAAATAACACGAAAAACAACTTAATAATTGTACCATTTACATACAAATAATCCAAATTACGGAAATGCCATGACGCAATTTAGGTCGACCGTGTTCTATCTAGTTAGTATGCTATCCTCGTTTTTTCACTTCGTAATTAATATATTTCACTATTTGTACATTTAGACGAAAGACCCGTGTTTGCGTGTTGTTTTTTCGACAGGAAACTTACTTTTATCATTATGACTTTTGACTTAAAGTAACATGAAGCAGACACAGAAATTAATAGTTTCTTCCCTTTCTAGTTGCTTGCTTCCACGACGTCTTATATGCACCAAAAATGATCAGACCCGTGTTTAACAGTTTAACATAAAAAATAAGAGATGTCTATGCCGATTTTGATATTGTTGTTTACAGGCTTCTGTAAATGTAGTCCCTATGAAATATCAGAATGAGTTGTTCATTTCCATGGATGCATTAGAGAACACATTTAAGCTTGCTTTACGTTATAGTGTTTTTGTTTACATTTATTATTGTTTTGTGTGCTGGTTTGTTGTGTTCCTTCTTCTTTTTTTGGTTCGAAAATAGCTTAAAAGTGGGTAGGCTGAAGTTTGATCAATAAACAATCCACGTACCTATGGTGCTCGAAACTCAAAAACTGTTGGTCCTTTTTTTTGCATTGCTTTGATATGTTGTGCAAATCCATGAATGTGCATTCCTGGCGACAAAGCAATCTCATTTTGATGCATGAAGGTTGAAATGCTTAATTGTGTTATGTTCATTAAATTATGCCGTCTCTTAAGCCTCAGTGACATATGATGTTAACTATCGTCCTTGACAGGACAATTTCCGATTAAACATTATCAAACGTAAGATCAAGATCCTGTGATTCATTGCTCGAAATTTGTAAACGTTTCTTAAATCACGACAACAATCAGATATTGTCCAGGGAGCGTTCCGATCATCCCGTTCTTAATCCGATTGTAATCCGATTTATATTTTTTGCATGGTAATAAATCGACCGAAGCTGTCCCGACAGCGTCCCGATTCTGTTGCATGCGATCAGAGAACCGACGCAGGACATTGATACGATTTTGATCCGATACAGTCACGACATAGTCACGATTGTTATCCAACTAGACAAAATGTGCCGATTTTTCCGAGACTCTCCTAACTTTCTCGAGTGCTTTGCCGCACTATTCATACCATTCCCGATCAATAGGACTCTCTTTCAAGCGAATACGACTGCGTTCAGACAATGATAGGACATTTCAGATCATTGAGAATAGTTATATAACTTTTCACTTTTCGTGTTGCAGAGCTGTCTGATCTAAAACGAGAGGCATAATCGGCCATGTGTATGTGTGATCTTTACATTGACTTCATTAACAATATAAATTTAAAATCAACATAGACATATTTTGATGAATTAAAACAAAATTATATTGAAGGTTTGTATGAAATAGACATATTAACGGTGTAGATGCTGATTTTCGCAATTAAATAAAACAAATTTTTTCTTCCCCTTCTGTGATCGGCTGTGTTATGTTTGTTACATTATATCACACATTCCAACTGACAGTACAATAGTATACCCAAACTAGAGGACTGGAGCTTTCACCTTGTTCATCCTTCGTCCAACACATATTTTTCACAACAATTTCTATCTGGTACTTCGGCACAAAATGACTTCATATTTGACCAGCAGCTTGACAGTAAAATGTTGTAACGTGTGAGCAATTTAAGGATCTGCCAGACAATTACTTCTTGCTTGCCTGTACCCTGATTTTTTTTTCAAATGTTGACTGAACTTTGCAAATAACGCGACTGGGTGAATATTGCAATAACAACTCGCATTCAGATTTCTTATACATTTATATGCATGCAAATTTTTCTGGAATTGAAATAGTTTATCTCGCTTTTTTGTAAATTTTAAAAAAATCGCAATAATAAATGCACGCAATAATTTCTGAATTTACAGTATGTTCTTCGACTACGACCCGAAATGACACCATGTTTGATTAGGCGCTTTCCAGTAATGTGTTGGAACATTTGAGCGCTTGCAGGGCCTGTCAGACACCTACGTTCTGTACTTCGATTCTTTCATGAATTCCTCAAAACGTCTGTAGTTACATAAAAAAATGTACACCATTCATAAAATACAATACTGCAAATATATTTAGATAATATAATTTTAATCAACGGAGCGGACGGTAGATCATACCACATACAATGAGATCAAAACCAATTTTACATGAACATCTCAGTTTTGACACGCACAGAATGTAACTGCAATTATTATATTGATAATAGTAAAAAGTAATTGAAAAGATAGCCAAAGATTTATATTCACATCATCATGATCATGTCACTAATTGCTTTAAAACACGGCAAGAGTTGATTGAATGTCTTGGAATTGCCTGAAAAAAAATCTAAATTGAAAATGTTTTCGTCACCCAATGGTCACGACAAGATACACCAGTTGAACTATGTTAAGTATTTGTTTTTTTGGTCCGAGATTAAGAGTTTATTATTATATGACTACTGCTTCAGTGGTCTTTGGTAGTGAGTTGTTCGAATGCGGAGGTCGTGTGTTAATTTCCCGACCATATCGAACCCAATGCTTTAATATTGGTATATTCTTCATCTCCGATATAAAGATAAGGAGATGTGGTATGATTGCCATTAAGACAACTATTCCCCAGAATTCAAATGAAGTGGATGTAAGCAATTATAGGCAACTGTACGACCTTCAACAATTAGAAAAGTCCATGACGTATAGTCGTTAAAAAAGGGCCATACATGAAAAGTGTGAAACAATTCAAATGAGAAAAGTCAATTAGCCTGCAACATTTAGGAGGAAGAGCAAATGTTTGATTTATGAAAAATGATGCTCCAGATAGAGAGCCATACCTTCCTACATTTGGTTACCGTTAGAACTAGCACCTTCAATCTCCGATTCAGCTTGTGTCTAGTACGAGGCACGATATTTTCCCACGTCACTTGCACGTTACGTCCTGATTATGCATGTATTCTTGGCTCCTGAACAGTCGATTATTTTATGTTCACGTGTTTACAGACAACTTTCTGTAAGTATGGAATAAGCGTGCAATGATTTGAATTGTGAGTACAGCTAAACTTATACCCTAACAATGAACGGTTATTTCTATTTTAACAAGAGTGCTGTAAAGTGTGCGAAAGATAACACTTCGGTTATAAATTGTAAATTTTGATTGGAACCGGACGACCATACAATTAAGAAAACCTGAAGATTTTTTCTGATGTCATAAATAAATTCTGCGGACACATATTATAAACGTTACACATAAAATGTATACGAACAGTAACACATGCTTGTACAGTCATTGGTTTGAAAAATGTACAACACATGTTTAATAATGACTGTTACACATAAGCAAGTCAATCGTTCGACAATAAATTTATCATAATAAGACTATACAATGTAGTTATACAAAATATAAAAATTACGTTTACGAGACTTAAAAAAGACAAATGTCAATGCTCTCAGTGATATTATCCTGTTTCGGGTGCCAATGCATATTACAGTTCTAGACATTGTATGTTTATTTCTGCTATCCTCCAATTGAACATTCACACTTATATATGATTCAATGTGTAGGTTTATAATTTCAGCTTAGTCCGACTTGTTTTCCTAAAAAGTTGACATTTTTTAATTTTAAATTGATCCACAAAGAGGACATCGACGATATCTGTTATCTTAGCAGTGATCTGCATTTCACCATTTGTTTATATAAAAGCGTGATACAAGGTGACAATAATTGTAAACAATACATTTCAGAATATTCTTCTCCTCTATCTGTACAGAAAAAGTGACAATGGAATAATAAAAATATCCTATATTTAATTGAAAACTAACGTGCATTAAATATCTTGCCATGAATTCTGAACAGTAATTTAAGTTCAAAGAGTTAAAAACGAGAAATGGCATAAACAAATTTGATGATTTACAAACCAGATTTAATTCTCTCTGCAGAGACCACCATTAAGAGAGTGATTATTAACGTAAAAATTGCATAGTTAAAGTGTGACATAGTTTTCATTCAAAAACATCAAACGTCGACAAAACAAACAATAAAAGCCAGTAAAGCAAAAGCTTCTTTTTCAGTATTGAAACTTTTATTATAAACTTTTAACACTCTTGAAACATCTTCGGTTTCTTTTTTGTAATTAAGTTAAGTATGTTGTAGAACAGGGATGGTTGATTGAAAAGTGACAACGTAAATAATGGTTACATATTTAGTTTTCTGATAAAATGTCACAACAGGAATTATTACGAATAAGACGACTATACTGGTAAATAAAGCCATAAGACCGCAAAGACATGTCGGTAGTAAGTTAGGATACCGACATATCATATCAGTCAACCAATTCATGATGATGAAAGAAGATTGAAATATTCTTAAAACGTAATTGTTCTATGACGTCTCCTGCTCAATTTCAGAAGTGTGTGCAATTCTCAGTCAAAGTACACACAAATGATATTTATTATGTCAGGTTGATTTGTTGTCCTTTTCAGAGTATCAAGTTGACGTCGGATTGTTTTATCGTCTCTGTTATTGTAAAAGAAATAAAATCTTTCATCAAAACTAGTCGGTATTCATCGCTATTCATTTTTTTTGCAAAGTGAATAGTGCCATTGAATAAATAGAACAATAGCTATTGTTCTCTGTGGATTTCCTAACATGAAACCGTTAACTTTCTTCTTGAAAATGATTAATATCACTGTACTAACTGATTCTGGGGGAAAGGTTTAATTTCCTTCGCAATAACTAACTGTGTAGTCTTTGGACGACTTTCAGCTTAACCTATGTACAAAAAACGTAGACGCATTTATCTTTCCATGAAGAGCGTTTGTTAACCAGGTATACTATAGTGCAAATATAAAAAAGAAGATGTGTTATGATTGCCAATGAGACAACTCTCCACAAGAGTCCAAATGACACAGAAATTAACAACTATAGGTCACCATACGGCCTTCAACAATCAGCAAAGCACATAAATCATAGTCAGCTATAAAAGGCCATGTCGTTTTACTTATACTCTTAAAAATTGGTCTTGTTTCGTGCGAATTTTAATTTTATTTAAATATTGCATTACAACATATTAATCAATGAAACTAATAAAGACACATTTAACGTTAGGTGGCGTCCAAGGTGTTATGTCTCCTGAACCTGAATGGGTATTCCTATTAAAATATATTGTATACTGAAGGTCTTTGCTAAATAAACATTCTGTGTTTATTTTTATTATTTATTTACTTTAAAGAACTTTTTTACTTTTCAAACTGCTAGTGTTTAAACTTGTAACAGAATACCCATAAAGCAATAAATGAAATAAGCATTATTATACCCCACGCAACGAGTTGCGGAGGGTATAATGTTTTTGACCCGTCCGTCCGTCCGTCAGTCCGTCCGTCAGTCCTATTTCTTGTCATCGCAATTCCTCTCAAACCACACAACAGAATTTCACGAAACCTTTTTAGATAATAAGGACATACTATGTAGTTGTGCATATCGACAGGAAATTACGATTCAATTCTTTTTCTAGGAGTTACGCCCCTTTGAACTTATTTACTTTAATGTACTACTGCAACAGTTTGTCATCGCAACTCCTCTCAAACCACACAACAGAATTTCATGAAACCTTTTCAGATAATAAGGACATACTACTTAGATGTGCATATCGACAGGAAATTACGATTCAATTTTTTTTCCATGAGTTACGCCCCTTTGAACTTATTTGCCCAATATACTACTGCAACCTTTTGTCATCGCAACTCCTCTCAAACCACACAACAGAATTTCATGAAACCTTTTCAGATAATAAGGACATACTACGTAGATGTGCATATCGACAGGAAATTACAATTCAATTTTTTTCCAGGAGTTACGCCCCTTTGAACTTATTTGCCCAATATACTACTGCAACCTTTTGTCATCGCAACTCCTCTCAAACCACACAACAGAATTTCATGAAACCTTTTCAGATAATAAGGACATACTACGTAGATGTGCATGTTGACAGGAAATTACGATTCAATTTTTTTTCCAGGAGTTAAGCCCCTTTGAACTTATTTGCCCAATATACTACTGCAACCTTTTGTCATCGCAACTCCTCTCAAACCACACAACAGAATTTCATGGAACCTTTTCAGATAATAAGGACATACTATGTAGATGAGCATATCGACAGGAAATTACGATTCAATTTTTTTCCAGGAGTTACGCCTCTTTGAACTTATTTGCTTCAATGTACTTCTTCAAACAGTTTGTCATCGCAACTCCTCTGAAACCACACAACAGAATTTCATGAAACTGTGTAGATAATAAGGACATACTATGTAGATGTGCATATTGACAGGAAATTATGATACAATTTTTTTTTCTTACACTTATTTTATTTCTCCAATGACAATGTGGGGACGTGGGGTATATGAGCGCGCTCACTAAGGTTCTTTCATTTAATACCCCGTGTATATCTGTTCATATTCTGAAACAAGAGAACGTATGGGCGACAAGAATATTTCCACGCTCCTGCATTGTAAATCACTTACCACTACTAAATTGATTGATTGATTGTTGGTTGCTTAACGTCCAGTGGCAAATATTTCATGCATATTCAGGACGAGAACAAATTAACAATACATACAATAGGTAGGTTCTGTAATAGGGGCATCCGGGATTAAGGTCGGAGAAATTTAGACTGCCACGGGAAATGAGGGTATATTGGATAGGGACAGAAATTTAGCCTTGCAACAGGTCACCTACGGACCCCTCAAAGAGTTGTTGCAAGGGTTCTTAACGTGCAAAGAGCGTGGCACTCTCTTTACACGAGGCATCGGATTTAACGTCCCCATTCTGACCGGACGTGGCTGCAAATTTGTACATCCCGCACAGCCAAACGGACGCCCCACTTTAGCAAGGGTTTTACTGCCGGTCGGAGGAAGACCAATGGTGACCATACTTCTATTCCCCAGTCACCCTTGGGGGCTACTAAATTGAACTGTAAATATAACTTGTATCATTATTATAGCAATAGAGTCAAAAAAACAATAATTCCTGACCGAAACTGAAATGTCATTTCATTCGGAGTTGTATGTTGAGCATTCGTCAATGATCCTGCAACCCCAAAACCATGTACTAAGTATAACGTAAGACATCTAGCGGGCATATTATATCATTATGTTAGTGTTTTTTACTCTAAATATTTTCGTACATTAGCAAGTGAGGACGACGAATCTCTTTATTATACCTCGGTAATCTTCCCATTTTACGTTTTTTAACAGATTATCAATCATAGAAATTTTAGAAGTTATTTATATTTTATGATTTTTTTATATTTATTTAGCAACAAGATATAAATAAAGATCTTTTGAACATCATGTTTGTTTTTACTCCAAACATTCACATAAATCTTCCAAACTTAAACAATGAGCCTACTTGAAATTCAATACAACGAAGGAAATCTGATGCAATGTATTTTGTGTTTTTGATATTATTAATCACAATTATGTAACTCAATGTTATGACATAAATTTTGTTGCATCAACTAGATTAATTAGAATAAATAAAATCAATCAATATAAATGATGACATACCATGTAGCGATTTAATCAGTTTGAACATGCAACATGTATAGCATTTACTTTATAAAATGAAAAATTGTAGAAAACATCTTTTCTCATTGTGTCATAATAGTCTTGGAAATTTGTTATGCGACTGAAACCTATCAAAGGAAGGTACATTTTAGTCATATGTTTCCTTACTAATTAATTTAAAGTAAAAAAATTTCATATCTCCGATTTTTAAATTTCTATATAAAGGTCTTCAAACACGTAAATGTTAGCTCAGACTTGATGGCACATTTTGACAAGATGTCAAAAGGACGATTTGCTAAAATGCGACTGTATTTAACGTAAAGCACAAGAGTCGCTCAATTTAATTGATATTTCTAGCAGGTAGGTACTATTAAATACATTTCGTGTATGTATATGTTTTTTGGCGAGGAATGTGTTCTATTTTTTTTTCTCTGCTTGTTCGAGTAAAAAGATATTTTTTGTATAGTTCAACTATTTTACCGAGTTTTATATATATGTCCTTTCATGTCATCATGATAATTTAAAGGCAATATTGTAATAAAAAATGCTAATATTCTATTTATGTGCATAGATTCGACATTCAATTCAGCAATATGTAAACTAAAAACATATGAATTTGATTTTTGGTATCAAAATTGTTCCTTATTATTTCTGATTGTTAAGAGAAACCAATAAACAATAAATCACTGTAATGACTTGTCTTTTCAAATAACCAATTTGAAAATTGGTGATTGTACCATCTTCTGAACACATGTATAATGTTCCTGTCAGAAAGCAAAGTTTTATACTGTTATTGTAAACAAGGTATTGAAATATTTTACACCATGAATCACAGCTTTGATAAAGTGAACATCGATTACTTGATATCTAAAGTATCAAATACCATCAAAGAAAGAAATATTCGAACTTAAAGGATATTAAAGGATATTAACGTGTAACTAGTTCTCTAGATTCAACGGGTCGGAATTGAAAGCTTGGCACATAGTATAAGCACCTGTTTGTTATTAAAGACTGTCAATCTCCGCAGGCAAAGATGACGTTAGATGGATTTGGCTATTATTTTCAAATCCTTTTTAATCATATAGCTCTTCACCTGTTTCGGATTTAATTTATCTTTGGCTTTCAAATATTTGGCTTTCAGCGTTCCTGATGAAGGCAAATCAAGAAAAGCGCTTCGTACGCATGGAACTAATAAACTGTTGTTTTAATTTTTAGTCAGATGACCGGTAGCAGTCTTTTCTGTTTTTGTTTGTTTGTTATCTGGTTGTTTTCTTGATGGATAACAACCAATCTCCTTCCATTGGAACTACATTCTCGACTCTATTTATACATGCAGTAGTTGCCAGATGCAGGGTTATCAGTTTTAGGTCCACAAGAGGTTCCCGTCGTGTTGCTCACGGCTTGTAGAAGTCCGGTATTAAGTCTCATCCATAAACCAGGGAAGGATTGCGAAATTGTGGCTACAGCAAGGGGAACATTTCCATATTCCTATGTGACACTGGCGTCAGTTAAACATTCAAAGAGATGCTTCAATTTTACTATTGAGAACCTATGATTTAGTTGCTTCCTAGTAAACAGTTGTTACATATTATCTATTTAAACAAAATTATTTTTAATAATTGCTATATAGTTAATTAATGAAGAATAATTTGGAAATTAGCAAAACATCAACATTATATCATATTTTGAGTGATGATTTACAACTAACAAAAAGCAGTTTAATGTATATTTTACTGTAATGTTACGTCTTTATATTTCTAGTTCACATTTAGCCTCTTGAATGTAATTGTGCGGATAATGTAGAATACATACTTGTTTTAAAAATCTTGGCAAGGAAAAACACAAAAAATGAGAGTAAGATGTAAAAAATATCTAATTCATGAGAAAAAATTAACAAATCTTGTTTTTCGCTGATGAAGCTTTTGATGTATTTTTGGATGATTAAACTGACATAAACTAAATGATAATATTTCTTGAATTTCACTTAAAGCAACAACAAAAAACAAGAAATAAGGTAAAGGAATCGACAAAGAGCTTGTCAATCGATCTTCGCTTAGGATGCATAAGCTAATGTATTTGAAACTCAAACATATGCATTTTGATTTCTATAAAGTTTTTCTTCAAAAACAAAAGTTTCATCCACTGTCTAGTTGGCGCATTTTAACATATAAGCATAACGTAAAATGATGTTAAGTGGTTGCACAATTTGCTTGTACTGATGTTCTAACGTGTTTTACATGTGGAGCAGGATCTTCTTTCCCTTCCGGAGCACCTTAGATCATCCCCAGGTTTTAATGGGTTTCGTGCTGCTCAGTCATTAGGTTTCTATGTTGTGTTTTATATACTGTTAATTGTTTGACTTTTGGTCATTTTTCTTTTTTTGCTATGGCGATGTCAATTTATCATTGACTTTTGAGTTTGAATATCCCTTTGGACCCCCCCCTCTCCTTTCTCTTTTAGAGTACATTTATATCTACCATCCACACAGTCAATATGCTTCGAAAGTGTTCGTGTCTACTATACCTAAGTCCAATTTGTTTTGCAGTAAAAATTTGCCCACTATTTGTTCTAGAAAACATTGTTATGTCTTCAAAGTTATTTAAGAAGAGTCCTACAGATCAGTGACAAAAATGTGGTTCTGATGATAAAAGCACCAACTTTGGGATGTTACTATGTAGTGTTTGGTGTTTCAAACAACATTAGCTATGGACCTATCTTGAAAATTGAAGACGGCGGCTTTTTCAAAGATGGCCGCCATAAAATATAAAAATTTACAAATATCAGTTATATAAGGTTACGAAGTGTTGTTTTTTTTGTCGTAAAACTAAATGCCCCATCATACCAAGTGTATGCCACGTTTATATACTAATGCCAAACATCAAAAGATTAGTGAGAAAAGTATAGATAATCGTAACTACGGTACAGTTCTTGCAGAACAGAAGTCTTTTTGTTTTTTTTTTCTTTTGCCATCGCGTTGTCAGATTTTTTTTTTGACTAATGAGTTTGAATGTCCTTTTGGTATTTTTCGCCTCTCATCTACAATGAGGGATCACGTATAGACACTGACATTGTTCCAATATTTAAGCTAGACATCACTTAGAAAGTATACTTTTCGACTCGAACATTTTTTTATGATCAACTTGAAGAGGACATTCACTACAAACCAGTAAAAGTCTGAAATGGCCTATATCTCTACTCGAATGTACTGATTTTTACTCGACTAGTCTGAATTGGTCTGAAATTTACTTGATAATACTCGACTGTAGTCTGAACCATACTTAACAGTCTGAACTTATACTCGACCTTTACTCGACCAGTACTTAACCATTTTATACGTGTCTGAACCATGCGCGACCTAGTCTGAACCATGCTCGACCTAGTCTGAACCATACTCGACTTGGTCTGAACCATACTCGACCTAGTCTGAACCATACTGGACCTAGTCTGAACCATACTGGACCTAGTCTGAACCATACTGGACCAAGTCTTAACCAACC
Organism: Mytilus coruscus; assembly: GCA_017311375.1. Classification (NCBI taxonomy): domain Eukaryota; kingdom Metazoa; phylum Mollusca; class Bivalvia; order Mytilida; family Mytilidae; genus Mytilus; species Mytilus coruscus. Next base: position 53,981,663 of record CM029607.1, read on the forward strand.
TATACCTTGTTTTTGTATCTCATCAATTAAGGAACTGTTTTTAACAACACCTATTTCCCCTGGCTAGAAATTTGAACAACAATTTGAAATTAAAAATGTATTCAATATAGCATTGAAATCAAAATTTCACAATAAACATAATATAACTTCAACACCATATTCATCAACACTTACATATATATATCACCTTTAAAATAAAAAAATAAAGCAAGCTAATCAAGTAACCTCAAAACTGAATTGTGACTAATATTTCAATGTTATTCAATTTTTTTTAATGTTTCAGATATATTTTGTGGTTACTGGACAATTTTCACCATGAACTTACACCTAGTATAGATTTATGGTGTCAGATGAGTTTAGTTAATAATGCAGTGAACATTTTTTTTATATTAATATATATATAAAATAGTATATAAAGCAACTTTTAAAATAGATTTAAAAAATGACACCTTTGTTTTGTAAAACCAAGAATTTAATATAATCATGGTAATAGAACTTCCATATCAATCCTTGATAACCTTTTAAAAAAAGGAAATGTGTTCCAAAGTTTAGTAAAAATTTATTTCAATTAAATTTAAATAATTTTTGTCAAAATTAAAGACATGGCATACAAGAAGCACTTTAATAAGGTTTAATTACCTCAGTACATGTGTCATGTGTTTGTTTTACAGGTAAAAAGAAAGCCCCATGCTTCTTACACTCTTGTATTACTCATCTAGTGAATTCAAAAGGCCTTGCGATTTAAGTTAAACAGGATGTTGCAATTTTGAATGACTGTTATTTAGAATTTAATACTCTCTGACCAGGTGTGATCTTTTCAATGAGTAGCCCCAAGCAGGAGGTATTACTTTATACTTTACCACTAATCAGAAGAACAATTTTATAAATTTCTTTAATTGTTTTATCCCTTTTGATATATATTATATATAATATATCCCCAATTATAATAATAGATATATTTCTAATATAAGGTTAAACAATTTCAGTGATTTTGTTGGCTGTTGTTACCTCATTAAAAGATAATTATATAACTATTGCATATTGCATATTGCATATATATAACACATGCTAAACAAGAAGCACCTTAATAAGGTTTTATTACCCTCAGTATAGGTGTGGTTATTAGGTAAAACTCTAAAACTTTGAAATTAATATAATTGAATTATTATATAAGATAATTTGATTTAACTATCTCTATTTGATAAATCTGAGAATCATGTAAGGATGTAAAATTCTGTTTTTTATATATATCTTTATTTTATTGTGGCTGTTGTCATGTCAGTTAAAAAGAAATTTATTCTAACAGTTAAAATTTAAAAAAAGTAGAGGTTATTTGGTCCAGTATGGTTCAGACTGGTTGAGTATTGTTCAGACCTTTGGTCGAGTATGGTTTAGACTGAAAAATAGGTCGAGTACAGGTCGAGAATGGGTTAAGACTGTTTCAGACTGGACGAGTAATAGTTCAGACTATTTTCAATGGCAAAGATAATGGTCAAGTACAAATCAGTACAGTCGAGTATGGTTAAGACTGGGGTCGAGTAATGTCGAGTAAAATTCAGACCAATTCAGACTGGTCGAGTAAAAATCAGTACAGTCGAGTACAGATATAGGCCATTTCAGACTTTTACTGGTTTGTAGTGATTGTAATGATCTAACAATTTGCATTCTTGCAGTAATCCCTGGCTTGGATGGCCATTAAAAAGGCAGGTGCTTGCTTCTTCTGTTTAATGATTATTTTGCAGCCGCAACAATCTGCATGCATGACTGAGAGGCACTGATACTTTCAAAAGCTGCACAAAAAGACATGATGGAAACTAAGTATGCATCCAAAGTAACCTTAGACAGGATGTAGACAAAAGTCATTTAACCACAGTCATTGAAAACATTAGTTGATCATCTTCGGATAGCCAAATATTCAGATACAGTCGGTTTATTTCATTGAGGCAAATACGACGTTAACCATTTCGAAGTAACTTCTGTTTTATTTCTCTATTCCTCTTTATGTTTCATTCAACTGAACTAGAACCATCTCTTACTGTATATAGGCCTTCTCCAGGATGCTAGGACCACGAAAGGAGGTAATAAGTGACAAAATGTACGGTTTGTGTATGTTGTTTATGTATGATCGAATTAACAATTTATTTGCATTACTAGAAGATTCAATTTATGAAACATTCAACATTGAATATGGGTTTGTTCCGCGAAACTTCCTAGTGGTTTTACAATAGCAGCCGTGGACAATATTGACAACAACCAGACTTGAACTAAGACTACAGTAGGACAATTTCAATATTCTAGCATTTTCTTAGTATACCTTCGCAAGTTCGTCATAATCTTATGCTTTGAAATATATGCACTCTGGTACTTTAGCCAACATGAAGGTAAATCCAGAAAAGCGCTTCGGACGCATGAAGGTTGTAACGTGTTGTTTTCATTTTTTAATTGAATATGTCTAGCAGAACAATATATCATTGGCTTTCAAATCAGGAACGCTGAAAGCCGGATATTTGAAAGCCAATGATATATATTAGAACCGAAATTGAGTGCATGGCCATAAAACGGTTATTATTGATGATTTAGTATTTAAGGTAAGCATGAAACGCATGGTTATAAATTAATCAAGCATTTCATTAGAATTAAGGATAAATGCATATATTATTCTATAGTAAGAATAGTTATATGAACAGTTGTGCTGGCGCATTAAATATTGGCTAAAGTACCAGAGTGCATATATTTCAGAGCATAAAAGATTATGACGAATTTGCGAAGTTAGACTAAGAAAATGCTAGAATATTGAAATTGTCCTACTATGTAACGATTCTGTAGTCTTAGTTCAAGTCTGGTTGTTATCAATATTGTCCACGGCTGCCATTGTAAAACCACTAGGAAGTTTCGCGGAACAAACCCATATTCAATGTTAAATGTTTCATAGACAAAGCACAATAGCAAAAAGGAACGACAAGAATAAAAAAATTGACCATAGCACAATAACACAATGGCGGGATGTATAAATGCCGAGCCAAGCCAAAAGGATATCACCAAAAAATGGACTAAATAGTAAAGGTTAATAATATACAAAGACAAATAAAAGAACACTATAACACGTAATTAAGGAACAGTAGATGCTTTTTATGTTTCTCGCGCACCATGAGCAAGACATTTCCATGAGGTTACAGCAAATGTACTTCTCAGTCTTATGCACACATTCTGACAAAGTTTCAATAGAGGAACAGGACCCTTGTCAAAACTATGTAACATTCAAATAATTGAGTAATAAGATGGATAATGAGAGTCTACTTAACCACAACTGGTCTGTAACATTAACGATTTAATTGAAAATTTTGATGTGAGAACATTAAGAAAATGTTCCCTTTGGGTGTATGAAGATTCCTATATACTGCTAAAACATTAATTCTTTGCATTTGTCTATCCAACTTATGGTTTCAGGTACCCGTACGCGATATTAGGACATTGCACTATACAGTTCAAGTGTTGGAAACATAATATGAAAATGGTAAATGTAGATCAAGACCATGCGTAGAATTACACCCTTGTAAAAGTAGAAGGCCGGGAAATCGGATTGAGCGTCAGTATCGTACAACTACAACATTTAATGGTGTATTCTCCAAAAATGGCCATAGTAATTTACAAGTTTCAATCCTCATATGAAAAAATCAAACAAGATCAGGTAATCCCCATGATACTGTATTAATCTAACAAATGACATTTTCAAAGCATGATAAAGTTTTAGGTAGGGAATATTTTTCGACCTTTTCCAAGGTGTGCTTCTTCGAGTGCATGTAGAAGGCATATACCCTATTGGATATTTATCACACAGCTATCAGCATCTTGTAATGAGCTAATAAAATGTGGTTAAAAGATAGAAAACGGATGTCGCGGTAGAGGCAAATGCGCGAGGGCTATGTTGTTATGTACGCTGCTGGGTAAATATGGTGAGGATTATGGCACTTATTGGGCTGACCTTAAGATACATTTCGAAAATTGTTTATGTAAAAATGTGTTGTTGTTTAGATATAATAACAAAGAGATCGAGAAGATTCTGAGTAGGTACTCAAAAATCATTACTCCAATAATAACAGATAGCTACATGGAAAAAACGACTAAAAAACTCACAGCATTCAGCAAATCACTACAAAAAAAAATTTTAAAATTGAGCAGCACGAAGCTCACTTAAAACCAGGGATGGTCGCAGGTGCTCAAAAAGGTCAGCATTTCCTTTTCCACAAGTGACATCCGCCTGGGAGCTCTTATTTGAATAGACTGACAAGTCATATCCAGTAATTAGGCATATTTCATTACAATAGCGGATTTATAAATGACTCTTTTCTAACCCTTAAAATCACAAAATTTAAAACATGTAAATGTCATCGGTATATGTAAATTATCTAAAACTTGACCGAATTTTAACGTTTTGAACAAAACAAGATTTTCCAGGACAATGGATAAATCAGACTTTCGCTGGTTGCCAACACAGACATTGAAAAAAAGGTCAACTTACTCAACATTGAAAGCATAACACTACAAACCAGTAAAAGTCAGAAATGTCCTATATCTGTACTCGACTGTATTGATTTTTACTCGACCAGTCTGAATTGGTCTGAAATTTACTTGATATTACTCGACTGTAGTCTGAACCATACTTAACAGTCTGAACTTGTACTCGACCAGTACTTAACCATTTTATACGAGTCTGAGCCATACTCGACATAGTCTTAACCATTCGCGACCAAGTCTGAACCATGCTCGACCTAGTCTGAACCATACTGGACCAAGTCTTAACCAACCTAGACCTATTTTTCTGTATCTATCTATTGTATTTCATCAATTCAGGAACTGTTATATATATAAATTTACTATGTACCGGATCGTCTAGAATAGACGATACTGTGCAGATAAGGCAAAAATTATATAAGTCTAAAGATTTGCGCAACGGTACTAATATAAGATGATATTATACGAAGATGTTGTTATTAAATCGTGTTGACAAATATTTCGGCTTAACAAATAGCCTTCGTCAGTGTAAATAGTTTTAGTAACACTGATTGTATGTATAAAAATAGCTCAGTAATCCAGGTAAGTTTTGGTCTATTGATTTCATCCAAAATCCTGAACATCATAATATAAAACAAAACTCGATACTCAAATATACGTGACTGTGTATATTTACATCCCAAAATGAGTGAAAAATAAAATTTAGTATTTCTTATTGATGCCGTTTGGATGATGTACATTTAGTTCCTTTATCCAAAAGCTTTACCGAACCTGTCGCTGGGCATCACTCCAGTGAATATTCTGTTCAATCACTAGGATTTTCATGCGGTTAAAGTCATCAAGTTTGTGACCCGACTGTCTGAAATGCTGAGAAGCTGGAAGAAGTGGCTTCTTAGAGATATCACTCCTATGGCCATTGAGGCGTTTGTGGAAAGGCTGCTTTGACTCACCAACATATTGGAGGCCACAAACCGAACATTCTAGAATGTAAATAACATTCATACTTATGCAGGTAACATTGCAAAATATCCTATAGTTATTTTCGGTTGCCTTACTGTGAAAAGTTGATGAGTGATGCATCTGTAGGCAGCATTTGCAGCGTTTTTCATCACACGAACGACATTCTCCAGAAGTACTTCTATTATCAGACACTTCAGCCCGCACCAGCAGGTTCCGCAGACCATTGGGTTGCCTAAAAGCTATCATGAGAGGCTCGGGAAAAATCTTGGATAGTTTGGAATTCTTTTCAACTGTTTTCCAATGCTCACGAATGACACCGAGGCTGTTTTTGAGAGATGGGTGGTAAGTCAGAACACATGGAGTCCTTTTATTTTTCTTTTTATCTTTGTATTCTAACAGTTTACTCCTTGGAATAGTTTTCGTTTTCTGAAAACCTTTTTGGATAGTTCTGTGTTTGTAGTGCCTTCTCTTCAAGCGGGTTTCGAGTTGACGTAGTTGTTTTTTAGTTGTTTCTGTGTTGGAACATATTTGCTTGACTCTGAGTGCCTGACTATACGGAATGCTCTTAGTCAGATGAGGAGGATGGCAACTTTTAGGGGACAGATATCGGTGAGTGTCAGTAGGCTTAGAATATAGATCCGTGGATATGATGCCATCTGTGAGTGAGCTGGAGGTATCGAGGAAGGTGATTTTGGATTTAGATTTCTCATGAGTAAATTTGATACTTGAATGTATGTTGTTGGCATGAGTGATGAATGTATCTAAATCCTCGTCACTTTTATTCCATTTCATATCCACATCATCTATAAATCTAAACCAGGAAAGCGGTTTTTCGATGGAAGATTCAAGGAGTTGTTTTTCTAATTTGCCCATAAATATGTTGGCATATGATGGAGCCGTTTTGGTGCCCATAGCAGTTCCATTAACTTGCAGATAATGATCTCCATCAAAAGTGAAGTTGTTGTTTTTTAGTACCAGCGTGAGCATTTTGTCCAGGCATTCAGTAGGTGGATATTTCACTGGTCGGGAATTCCAAACATCTGTACATGCATCAATGCCATCTGCATGTGGAATATTCGTGTAGAGGGAGGTGACGTCCATAGAGACAAGTGTCGTGTCGGAGGGAAGTGGATTTAAGGCCTGCATTTTTCTAAGATAATCGGTTGTATCTTTGATGTGAGATGGTAAGTCTTCAACATGTTGACGAAGATGGAAGTCAACGAATTCCGAGATTTTTTCCGTCGGATGACCGTTCGCTGAAACAATAGGTCTTCCTGGGTTATTGTCCTTATGAATTTTAGGTAAAAGATAAAATCTGCCCGGTTTTGGATTTTCTGGGATTTTCATCGATGAACCATCGTTGTTCAAATTATCAGTTATTTTCTGCTAAAAGATGTTGTAGGATCAGAGTCAGATTTTGGTAGAACCTTGCATCAGTTGTCGTTCATGAATATAGGCAGATTTATCCATGACAACCACTGCACTGCCTTTGTCTTCAGGTTTAATGACAATATATATACAGTGTATATCACATTTAAAATTAAAATAAAACAAGGTAATCAAACTTCTGGTTGGATTAAAAATATCATGAAATAAAGTAAGTTTTTGTTAAATGTTTATGTACATAAAAATACTAGAACTTTCAACCATTATTCAAATATCTTAAATGTTATTCAAATTTTTATTTATCAGAATATATATAAAACAGTAATAAATGTTACAATTGACACCTTTGTTTTGTAAAACTAAGAATTTATTATAATAATATAAATAAAACTTTCATAGCAATCTTAGATAACCTTTTAAAAAAGGAAATGCATTTCAAAGTTGCAGTAGAAATTTATTTTAATTAAATGTAAATACGTTTTGTCAAAATTAAAGACATGGCATACAAGAAGCACTTTAAAAGGTTTAATTACCTTAGTACAGGTGTGTTTTACAGGTAAAAAGAAAACCCTATTTTTCTTAAACTCGTGTATTACTTATCTAGTGAATTTTAAAAGCCTTGTTATTTAAGTTTTACAGGATGTTGTAATTTTCAATGGATGTTATTTAAAATTTATTACTCTATGACCAGGTGTGTTCTTTTTAATCAGTGTGCCCCAAGCAGGATGTATTACTTTATAGTTTACCCCTATCATTTCTTTAATTTGTATCCCTTTATAAATAAATTTGGTGTATTTACTGTATTCTGATTGGTTAAAAGTATTACTTTTATTTTCAATGTTGTCAATTTTTATGGCGCATGCCCACTCTGACGTTGTATATTCATACGCCAACATGTGTGTACGTTGTTATTGTTAATATAAATAATATAAAAAGTTCTTTAAGCCTTATTTTGATAGAAATTTATTTATAATGAATGGCAATAATTTATTTTGAATTTATTGAACCATAAAATTAATTTTGACTCTTCATTTTACATAATCCGCTTCGCGGATTATTCAATGTGAAGAGTCAAAATTAATTTTATGGTTCAATAAATTCAAAATAAATAATAGCTATTCATTAATTAAAATATACATATCCCAAATTATAAATAGGAATAGATATATTTCTGAAATAAGATTAAACAATGTCAGTGATTTTGTTGGCTGTTGTTACCTCATTATTGTATGTAACCATGAAACCTAAGTAGTTTTTATTTAGGAATTTAGGAAAATCAAGTTTAAATTTGTTTAAAAAAAACCAACACATGCCAAGCAAAAAGAACCTTAATATACCTTCAGTATAGGTGTGGTTTTCAGGTAAAAGAAAGTCTTTTTTTTTAACAAGACTCAGACTTTAAAATTAGATAATTTAACTATCTCGATTTGATAAATCTTAGAGAATCATGTAAGGATGTAAAAATCTGTTTATATACATATATATATCTTTATTTTATTGTGGCTGTTGTCATGTCAGTTAAAAAAGTTATTTCAACAATCAAAATTGTAAAAAAGTAGAGGTTATTTGGTTAAGTATGGTTCAGACTGGTCGAGTATGGTTCAGACTGGTCGAGTATTGTTCAGACCTTTGGTCGAGTACGATTCAGACTGAAAAAATAGGTCGAGAGCTGGTCAAGTATTGGTCGAGTACAGGTCGAGAATGGGTTAAGACTGTTTCAGACTGGTCGAGTAATAGTTAAGACTATTTTCAATAGCAAAGATAAGGGTCAAGTACAAATCAGTACAGTCGAGTATGGTTAAGACTGGGTCGAGTAATATAAAGTAAAATTCAGACCAATTCAGACTGGACGAGTAAAAATCAGTACAGTCGAGTACAGATATAGGCCATCTCAGACTTTTACTGGTTTGTAGTGTAAACAACTTGAGTCCGTCAAAACTAGGGGTCAACGCAGGTGATACGGAAGGTTGAGTAGTTCCTGGTTAACTAGTAGCACTCGTGCTATTACTCATTACTTGTAGAAATTCGGTGATTAATCGTATTTGTTGATCATCTTGATGTAACAATCTAGGGAAAAATAAAGGATTGTGGCATGAGAAGAGGAGCATATTCATGGTCATTTTTTACGCAGATGGTACTAACGGTCAATCAAATCCTGATGGCGTTAACACATTAGAATGCATGGATCATTTTTGGAACCCTTCATTAAATTGTCTTGATATTGAAACGCAATCCCAATATCGTATCAACAGCAAAGTGGAACTTGATCAAAGAAACAAACATCAGTAAGACCTAGGTAGTCTCAGTTTTGTTAATTTTCACTTTTTGATGGCCATTTCAAAATTTTCCGCCATTTTGTAAAAAAAGTGAAAAGTACGTTGGATTACATTCTATAAGCCTTTAAAAGATTTGGTTTGTATGTTGTTTGCTTTATTTTATACATGGTTATGTAGTTTAGACTGATTGGCCGACATCTTGATAGTAGCCGCCATATTGGATTTTTCAGACTGGTTCCAAAGCTTGAATTGACTACTAAATATATGTCTACAATTGTGCACAGTTTCATGCTTTTATCACCAAACCCACAACTCTAAAATATGCATGAATCAGCTGGACTAGAAGATAGTTCCCTTTGAACCCACATGTCCATTCGTTTAAGATAAAACTACAGTCAAAAGTTGTTTTTCACATACGATACATTCTTTAATGTGTTACTCACCAAGTTGGACAGTTATTTAGCAATTGTTATTTCAGAACTTGTTAATGCATATATTAGATTTGACTAATGTTTTTAAGAGAAACCAATTTATCTTTTGAAATCGTGTATTAATAAACCAAAGAGAGAGGCCAGATTACTTACTTTTAACTCTGCCCCTTCGTATGGTGTTTACATATCTCAGTTGATACGTTATGCTCGTGCATATTCACACTATACGGACTTCATATACAGGAGTGTGCTCCTAACGCAGAAACTGCTCCAACAAAGTTGTGAGGAGGACAAATTAAAAATGACACTCCGTAAATTTTACGGACACCATCACGAATTGGTTGATCCATACGATGTGTCTTTGTCCAAACTAACTAAGGACATTTTTACCACGTGTTAGATTGTGGTTTGACATTACGTCGTCTGATCTTTTTATTATCGAACGTGACTTATTCCCGATTGTGACTGTTTTGCTGAGTGTGAATTCGCATTGCTATAAGATGGGTCACGGTACTTTTCTATCCAAAATTCATGTATTTAGTTTTGATGTTATATTTGTTATTCTCATCGAATTTTGTCAAATGTCTTATCGTTTATAGTTGTAAATCTTATTTTTTTCTGATGTATTTGTGTGTTATGGTAAAGATAATTAATCACCCAGTTCATTTATTAGATTTTAGTTTGGGTCAACTAAATTTATATGATATATTTGGTTTACAGTTTGATTTAGAAGGAACACCGACATAGATAGAATACAATTAATTATCTAATTACTACCACAATTTTATATTAATTAGTATTGTAATTTTCATTGTTATTAATAAATGTTATATGAGTATTACAAACCTAATCTTGAATTCTATGGTATTTTGGGGAAATTTTTAGAAATTCAAATGTGACGTCACTTTGTGCGTTGATCTGTTTGGCTAACTCGGCTGTGAATTTTTATGTGCTGGTTTATGTTGTTTTATGTATCCGTTTTTATTCTGTAGTTAGTCACGACTTTGGTGTTATCATGTATATCTATTATATAGTCATTTTTTATAAATTTACTGTTTGCAAAAGTATGAATTATTCTAAATAATAAGGATGTTCTTATCCCAGACAGAAAACCTTAGCTGTATTAGGCACAACTTTTTGGAACTTTTGGTCCTCAATGCTCTTCAACTTTGTACTTGTTTTGGCTTTCAATTTTTTTTTATCTGAGCGTCACTGGTTAGTCTTGTGTGGACGAAACGCGCATCTTGCGTATTAAATTTTAAACCTGGTACCTTTTGTTATGTACTATTATTTGTCTGTTTGTCTTTTTATTTTTGGCCATGGCGTTGTCAGTTTGTTTTCGATCTATGAGTTTGACTGTCCCTCTGGTATCTTTCGTCCCTCTTTTGTTAGCTATTATTCGTATGTTTCTCTGTCCTATATGTTCTCCCATTTATTTGTATTGTAGTCCTGTCATGCAATGTTGTCATTTTGCCATAAAAGCGGGAGGTTTGGCTAGCCACAAAACCAGGTTCAACCCACCATTTTTTTCTTGAAATGTCCTGTACCAAGTCAGGAAAATGGCCATTGTTATATTATAGTTCGTTTCTGTGTGTGTTACATTTTAATGTTGTGTTTCTGTTGTGTCGTAGTTCTCCGATTATATTTGATGTGTTTCCCTCAGTTTTAGTTTGTAACCCGGATTTGTTTTTTCTCAATCGATTTATGAATTTTGAACAGCGGTATACTACTGTTGCCTTTATTTAACATACGTTCAATTTCTATTGTTCTTTCATGAGACTATTTAAGAATCGAACTATTTATTTTGGACCTTTCAAGCTGCTACATGTTTTCTATGAAATTGCTCATCAGAAAGTAAAAAAATAAAACTAAAACAATAATCAAATGTCTCAACGTCAAATGTTGTGTGACAGCCTCGTTGGGGAACAGTACACCGATTTGAATGAATGTCAGTTTTAAGGTACACATTTAATTGATAACTAATTCCTATCGCAAAATTTTTGTGTGAGAAAAGCTCCAACATTGCGCATGTTATTTTACAATGCGAAGATAGATTTAAGTCAAACAAATTTAGCTTAAATATAGAAATTGATATTCACTCATTTCAATGTTACGTAACCTAATTAATTGTCATACTTTATTTTAATCAAAAGCGTCTGGCATTCAATCACTTCAAAAAGAAAATGCATCATGCTTTCATTGTGAAATATAATGGTTTGAAGGGTATCAAAATAACAAACCGTTAAATGTTGGCAGAATACATTTCACTCTAATATGTTATGACAATCTACTCAGCATTGCTCATTAGAGAGAAACAATTTCTTACAGAATTAAATCTTTTGACGAATGAATTGCTCAATCTCGGAAAAGTTATGTCAGGACTGGAATTATCGTGTGGGAAAATTACGATGTATTCTAATTGATGAATGCTTGACAATGCATACAGTTGTTTCAATCATTTTCAGACATATTTATTTAAAGCAACAAAAGTAATTGATTATATGTCTTCGACTTCTGTTACTCTTACTATACCTACGGCCATCTGTACTTTAAGTCACATTGATTTTCGAAAACGCTGTTCATGTTGAAAAATTAAAAGTCATCTAAAAGTCCTAGTAATCTAAATTCAAACATAAATGGAACCGCCTTGAGATTTACTTCAAGTAATTAACTGATAGTAAATCTGAAATTTGATTCCAGCGCGCACGATGTGCATTTCTTGAGGGACTATGATGGTTAAAGGGACATTAGCTACTAGATATGAAAAAAATCAAAATATGATTTTTGTTTGGTTCAATCATTAACAAAAGTGAAATAATGAAATAATAATTCGCTTTTAACAGCCAGTTTGGTTCAATTTTGTCAAAATAAGTAAAGAAACATCGCTAATGAATTATTCACTTACAAGTGAATAATTCGACCACATTGAATCCGTATTTATGTGACCTTCAATTTAAACCATTAGTTAGAGATTGGTTACGCATGTATTAGTCGTGTTCAGCTATTAAAAGGAAAAGAATGTCAACATTGAAAGTGAAACAAAGGTGAACCATTTCGTTGACTGATTCGATCCACAAAAAATCATTCTTATACAGGTAAAAACGATGATTAACTTATTTTTTAACCTGTAATATGAAATCAAACAGACCTAGAAAAGTCCAATTGCACGAGGTCGCTATCTATTTATATTTATGTTAATGTTTATATCGGGTTATGTGACCGTCGTCAGTCTTTGGAGATCATCTCAATAGTAAATTAGATGGCGTCTAGATTAAAATACACACGAAATACTGATATATATTATCGAGTACATGCATTATTAAGTGTTTATTTCAGACTTATTGTAATTTGGATATACGTTTTAGTATGTTATAAATCAAATATTAGAATTTGAGTCAAATCGGTGAACATAAAGTTGACAGCTAATGCCCCTTTAAATATACAAAAACCATCATAGTTAAACATAAAACCGATTTAAAAAAAAAACGAATTTTTGTTTTTGCATTAGAACTAAGGGTTGATAGCAGATGTTTGATTGTCTCTGTTAATTTTTTTTTTCACAACTCTTTTGATAGATTATTGGATATTTAAAGATTTGCATTGTGTATTGACAATAGCACAAGGTCTGTCTTTTGTTCCAAGACTCTATGTCTTTGTTATACCTACGGACATCGGTATTTTTAATCATGTGGATTTACCGAAACCATTTGTAATTTAAAGGTAGGAATACTTTAGGGATGATTACACACTTTGAACACAACAAATTAACAGAGTGTTTTTCTTATTTTGAACTAAAAAATTCTGGAGGTTTTTGTATTTTTGCATTGTTTCCTCATTGACATATATGCCACATCTAATTGTATTCATATCTTAACCGGACAATAGAAACCCTCATACTTTGCCTCTTAGATTAGGTACTTTTACAAAATATGGAAACTTAAAATTTGCAGTAAAAAATCTCATTCTTATACTGAAGGCAAGTCGCTGAACGGACGATCCATTATATGGAATTATGACAGCATTATAGAATTGTTATATGTCTGTAACACTACGAATGTTCCTTCTGTATTTATAAAGATGGTCTATTTTATGGAACATGTTTCACATCTGACCATGGATATGATACAATCCTCGTAACCATAAACCAGTCCTTTTTTCCTCAAATGTGACATTACCGAATGAGACTGGTCAACAAATTAGTCCTTGCAATGAGCAACATGACGGTGCCAAATGTGGAGCAGGATCTGCTTGCCCTTCTGGGGACCTCAGATCACAAAGCTTTTTTTGGTTCGGGTTCGTGTTGCTCAGTCTTTAGTTTTTTATGTAGTGTTTTGTTAGCTGTTGTTTGTACTTTAGTCGCTTTTTTAAAATTTTTTGCCCATGGCATTGTTAGTTTTTTGATGTAGTGTTTTGTGGGCTGCTGTTTGTAATTAAGTCGTAGTCTTTTTTGTCCATGTTATTGTCAGTTTTTTATGTAGTGTTTTGTGGACTGTTGTTTGTAATTAATTCGTCTTTTCCTTGCTATTGTCAGTTTTTTCTGTAGTGTTTTGTGGACTGTTGTTTGTAATTAAGTCGTTTTTTCCTTGCTATTGTCAGTTTTTTATGTAGTGTTTTGTGCACTGTTGTTTGTAATTAAGTTGTTTTTTCCTTGTTATTGTCAGTTTTTTATGTAGTGTTTTGTGCACTGTTGTTTGTAATTAAGTCGTTTTTTCCTTGTTATTGTCAGTTTTTTATGTAGTATTTTGTGCACTGTTGTTTGTAATTAATTCGTCTTTTCCTAGTTATTGTCAGTTTTTTATGTAGTGTTTTGTGCACTGTTGTTTGTAATTAAGTTGTTTTTTCCTTGTTATTGTCAGTTTTTTATGTAGTGTTTTGTAATTAATTCGTTTTTTCCTTGTTATTGTCAGTTTTTTATGTAGTGTTTTGTAATTAAGTTGTTTTTTCCTTGTTATTGTCAGTTTTTTATGTAGTGTTTTGTAATTGATTCGGTTTTTCCTTGTTATTGTCAGTTTTTTTATGTAATGTTTTGTGCACTATTGTTTGTAATTAAGTTGTTTTTTCCTTGTTATTGTCAGTTTTTTATGTAGTGTTTTGTAATTAAGTCGTTTTTTCCTTGTTATTGTCAGTTTTTTTATGTAATGTTTTGTGCACTATTGTTTGTAATTAAGTCGTTTTTCCTTGTTATTGTCAGTTTTTTATGGAGTGTTTTGTGCACTGTTGTTTGTATTTAATTCGTCTTTTCCTTGTTATTGTCAGTTTTTTATGTAGTGTTTTGTGGACTGCTGTTTGTAATTAAATCGGTTTTTTTTCGTGTTATTGTCAGTTTTTTATGTAGTGTTTTGTGGACTGTTGTATATAGTTAAGTCGTTTTTCGTTTTTTCCTTGTTATTGTCAGTTTTTTTATGTAGTGTTTTGTGCACCGTTGTTTGTAATTAAGTCGTTTTTCGTTTTTTTCTTGTTATTGTCAGTTTTTTCTGTAGTGTTTTTAAGTTGTTTTTTCCTTGTTATTATCAGTTTTTTATGTAGTGTTTTGTGTACTGTTGCTTGTAATTAAGTTGTTTTTTCCTTGTTATTGTCAGTTTTTTATGTAGTGTTTTGTGCACTGTTGTTTGTAGTTAAATCGTTTTTCGTTTTTTCCTTGTTATTGTCAGTTTTTTATGTAATGTTTTGTGCACTGTCGTTCGTAATTAAGTTGTTTTTTTCTTGTTACTGTCAGTTTTTTATGTAGTGTTTTGTGCACTTTTGTTTGTAATGAAGTCGTTTTTTTTCTTGTTATTGTCAGTCTTTTTTCGTGTTTTGTGCACTGTTGTTCGTTATTAGGTTGTTTTTTCCTTGTTATTGTCAGTTTTTTATGTAGTGTTTTGTGGACTGTTGTTTGTAAATAAGTCGTTTTTTCCTTGTTATTGTCAGTTTTTTATGTAGTGTTTTGTGCACTGTTGTTTGTAGTTAAATCGTTTTTCGTTTTTTCCTTGTTATTGTCAGTTCTTTATGTAATGTTTTGTGCACTGTCGTTCGTAATTAAGTTGTTTTTTTCTTGTTACTGTCAGTTTTTTATGTAGTGTTTTGTGCACTGTTGTTTGTAATGAAGTCGTTTTTTCTTGTTATTTTCAGTCTTTTTCGTGTTTTGTGCACTGTTGTTCGTTATTAGGTTGTTTTTTCCTTGTTATTGTCAGTTTTTTATGTAGTGTTTTGTGGACTGTTGTTTGTAAATAAGTCGTTTTTTCCTTGTTATTGTCAGTTTTTTATGTAGTGTTTTGTGCACTGTTGTTTGTAGTTAAATCGTTTTTCGTTTTTTCCTTGTTATTGTCAGTTCTTTATGTAATGTTTTGTGCACTGTCGTTCGTAATTAAGTTGTTTTTTTCTTGTTACTGTCAGTTTTTTATGTAGTGTTTTGTGCACTGTTGTTTGTAATGAAGTCGTTTTTTTTCTTGTTATTGTCAGTCTTTTTTCGTGTTTTGTGCACTGTTGTTCGTTATTAGGTTGTTTTTTCCTTGTTATTGTCAGTTTTTTATGTAGTGTTTTGTGGACTGTTGTTTGTAAATAAGTCGTTTTTTCCTTGTTATTGTCAGTTTTTTATGTAGTGTTTTGTGCACTGTTGTTTGTAGTTAAATCGTTTTCGTTTTTCCTTGTTATTGTCAGTTTTTTATGTAATGTTTTGTGCACTGTCGTTCGTAATTAAGTTGTTTTTTTCTTGTTACTGTCAGTTTTTTATGTAGTGTTTTGTGCACTTTTGTTTGTAATGAAGTCGTTTTTTTTCTTGTTATTGTCAGTCTTTTTTCGTGTTTTGTGCACTGTTGTTCGTTATTAGGTTGTTTTTTCCTTGTTATTGTCAGTTTTTTATGTAGTGTTTTGTGGACTGTTGTTTGTAAATAAGTCGTTTTTTCCTTGTTATTGTCAGTTTTTTATGTAGTGTTTTGTGCACTGTTGTTTGTAGTTAAATCGTTTTTCGTTTTTTCCTTGTTATTGTCAGTTCTTTATGTAATGTTTTGTGCACTGTCGTTCGTAATTAAGTTGTTTTTTTCTTGTTACTGTCAGTTTTTTATGTAGTGTTTTGTGCACTGTTGTTTGTAATGAAGTCGTTTTTTCTTGTTATTGTCAGTCTTTTTTCGTGTTTTGTGCACTGTTGTTCGTTATTAGGTTGTTTTTTCCTTGTTATTGTCAGTTTTTTATGTAGTGTTTTGTGGACTGTTGTTTGTAAATAAGTCGTTTTTTCCTTGTTATTGTCAGTTTTTTATGTAGTGTTTTGTGCACTGTTGTTTGTAGTTAAATCGTTTTTCGTTTTTTCCTTGTTATTGTCAGTTCTTTATGTAATGTTTTGTGCACTGTCGTTCGTAATTAAGTTGTTTTTTTCTTGTTACTGTCAGTTTTTTATGTAGTGTTTTGTGCACTGTTGTTTGTAATGAAGTCGTTTTTTTTCTTGTTATTGTCAGTCTTTTTTCGTGTTTTGTGCACTGTTGTTCGTTATTAGGTTGTTTTTTCCTTGTTATTGTCAGTTTTTTATGTAGTGTTTTGTGGACTGTTGTTTGTAAATAAGTCGTTTTTTCCTTGTTATTGTCAGTTTTTTATGTAGTGTTTAGTGAATTGTTGTTTGTAAATAAGTCGTTTTTTTCTTTTATTGTCAGTTTTTAATGTAGTGTTTTGTGGATTGCTGTTTGTAATTAAGTCGTTTTTTCCTTGTTATTGTCAGTTTTTTTTGTAGTGTTGTGTGGGCTGTTGTTTGAAATTAAGTCGTTTTTCTTCTTGTTATTGTCAGTTTTTTATGTAGTGTTTTGTGGACTGTTGTATTTAGTTAAGTCGTTTTTCGTTTTTTCCTTGTTATTGTCAGTTTTTCTATTTAAGATTTTTTGATTATCTCTTTGGGGTCTTTTGTCTTATTGCTTTTCACACAGTTTTAAATCAAACCAAATTTTGTCTAATTCATGCCGTAAGTGGCATAAGTAAGAAATTAAAGACTGGTCTGGAAGGTCAAATTTGCGGTTGTAAACGTGTTTACATAACTGAACTTGCATTACAGATGAAAAAATAATTATATTTATAAACTTACTACTAGTTCTCAATCTCAGCACTCAACAAAATATATTTTGTCATATTTTAATGGGCTATCACAGATAAAACAGATGTAAAAATAACATATTCAATAAATATTAAAAGTCGTAACAAATTATAAATTAGCAAACTATTTTCTTAATGGAAACTGTTTACACATTCTTGGACTTTCTTGAAAGTGTTTTAAAGATTTAAAGTATGGACAACACCGATGAATTGCTTTAACGTACACTTTCCTGAAGTCTCGCATGAATAAAGGATATATTATAGGATTAATTAAACTGTTACAATAGCCTAGCCATACAAATGCTACAAAAACTTTAACCGGAACACATTCACATACTGATTCAGTTATATTTGTAATAAAAAATGGCGCCCACGTTACAACGTATGCTACAACTATAATTCCTAATGTTACAGTTGCCTTATGAGTAAAAGGTTCTCGTACATGTTTGGAAGTCATGTTTTTTCCTAATAATACGTTGCTTGTAACCATTAAAGTTCCTACAAATAATGCTTGTCTTTTAGCTTCTTTTGACACTCGGTAATACAACACAAGAGCTATTATTATTGGAATTAGAATGGTAACCGTTGATGCAGTAAACGCATACGGTGCACTCACTATGAACAGACATTGTGGTTTATTACTGATTAATGTCAAATTCTTCAGTGTAGGTAAAGACGGATTATGAAGTCCACTTATTATTGGAACAAACGAAGAGAAAATTGCAATTCCCCAAGCAGCTAGAAGCATGTATAGCGCTCGGCGATGTGTAATAATAGTTTTATACCGGAGAGGAGTCATAATGGAAATATATCGGTCGATACTAATTAAACACACATTTAAAACCGAAGAGCTAGTCAACATCACATCAAACGAGACCCAAATAGAACAAAATGAATGATGTAAAATCCATTCACCAAAAATTTCGTTTATTGCAGCCGGGATCATGACGATGGTGCCGACAAATAAATCGGCCAAACTTAATGAAAGGATAAACATATTAGAGACAGTTCGTAGTTTTTTGTTCGTTGTCACGGCTACTAAAACAACTACATTACCAACAATTGTCATGGTAATGATAAAAAATAAAACACATCCTGTGCCAATATTTTCAGACGGAATCACAGTTTTAACGGCGGCCTCTGTTCCTATATTCAATCCGTGACTGTTATCATTCGACAAATAATTCCGGTTCTCAAAAACACACATGCTATTTTTGCACGTTACATTGTGTATTTCAGTAGTTGTGTTGAATAAAGTTTCTTTAATTTGTGGAAAACTTATATTTGTTTCTCCCATGCCACTTTAAAACACTTCATTTATCTAAAAATATAAACAATTATTCAATTAGTTCAATGTAAACCACATGTATATTAAATATTTTGTGTTATATATTTCAATACTAGTGACCTTAAATGAATTTGTTATTTTTAGGTATTTTTTTTATCATATGGAGCCTTACATACTTAGGTATATATGCATCTTTCATTCGCTTTCAAATCTTTTGGTTTGACCGTTCTGGTTGAGGATAAATCCAGAGAGCGTGTCGGGAGCATTAAATTCATAAAGTGTTATTTGTATTGAGTGACTGGTACGTTGTTCCGAATATCTCTGGTAAATATCTTTTGAAATTCTTGTGATCGGTTTTTGTACAGCCTCATTTGGTCGATCTGTTAATCTTTTGTTTAAACGTCCATACATATCATAAATGTACCAAACAGACAAGGATTTTACATTAAAAAAGATTTTCTTGTTCTTGCTGTACTGAAATAGACATTTGAACTGCTCGATCCACCGTATTGAAATAGTATCAAATGGCATTGTAAAGCTGGTATTTTATTCATTATCCAAAGAAATTCTGGAGATTCCCATAGCAATACATGAACTCTGCCGTTTATTAAAAAAATCGCAGTTTGTCTCTCACAGCACTGACTTGATTTCATTGAAACATTCACACAATATTTCTTACAAAATGTCCTTGTGTATCTATTGTATTTTTACTTTTTTCAAAACGAAATTTTGAATTTTACGTAACTTTTAGTGGAGGAGCGGGGTTTGAAATTAATGAGCTGCATCCACATTTCGTTATTTTTCTATTATTTCTATTTAGTCTTATAGATTTCATTTGTTTGTAGTTTTTTTTTCGATTTCAGGTCACGTATTTGTGAAAATTAAATATTTTGCTCAATAGTTCAAGGACATTTACTGATTTCAGAGAAAGTAAAAATATATATATTTGTAAGACTTCTATATATATAACATCGTGACGGATGAATGTGTCAACTTGACTTCCACATTTTAAAATAGTCTGTAATGGGTTATTATCCGTTAAGCATTCGTTAGTGAGAAAAAATTACTTGCGGAAATCAGAGTTCCTCTTTTCCGTTTAATTCAGCTTTAACAAATGGAACCACGTTTTGTATTACTTAAGTAGTAAAAATCCATAATATTGATTCATTATTTAAGAAATGCATTATTCTTTATTTACTAGTATATCACGATTTCGGAAAGAAAACATGGCAGGATTTCCTTATTTTTATCTATCTATTTTTATCATAAATGACTAAATAAAATGCCATTTAAGGTAAAAAAAAATTGTTTTGCTACAATTGTTTTTAAATATACAAATTTTGATATAGAAATATAATAATAGATTCCTTCCGGTTGATGGCCGTTTTTTAACCTGTAATTCATGGATAACTTTGCTTAAGTCCGCAATCAAACTTACATATTTGTTTTGATCCTTATCGAATCGTTGACACCGCGAAATAATTCATATATAATATAAAACTGAATTATCTTTAATAGCATAAGCGGTAATTACCCTCAACGTTTACAACAGACCTATACAAGCGCGTACATTTGTTGAATGATTTTGGTAATTCATCGCAGTAAATAATGTCTTTGTACTTTCTTAAGAGGAATTTGACGATTTTACACGAACACGTATCAAATGGAACATTTCAAGTGTTGAAACATCAGTGAAATTGCCTATTTTCTCGAATTAATTTATATTTTTAAAACATTTATGTTGTTATTCAACTTCCTGAAGTCTGAATGCTCGAACTATTGATTAACTTGAAGACTTAATTAGTGAAAAAGAGCAATAGTTGTTTCTGACTTAAATACGGTTATTAAACATATTTTCAATACATCTACAAGTTGTACTTTCATTTGACTTTGCTGAATATAATTATCATATTATATTGAAATTTAAATGAAAGGCTCGGTATTCAACCTTTACATCTATTTGGTGTGATTAAAAAGCTTAAAATCAAATCATATCCCTTAAAATAGTTTTCCGTATCTAATAAGTGATCTTGAAGTTCTATATATTGTCGTTAAGTTTGTCTAAAAGAGCAATCTAAAAATGAATAATGCGACTTTACATTTTTAAAAATGCCAGAAAAACCAATATCAGAATTAAGCATATTTTGGCAATATACTTGGTTATTTTTTTTTTCTAATTACACCCAAAAACTTATACTTTTTTTCACAAAATTTTGTTTTTTATAACATATACATGTATTGACTTTAAAACCGTATCCATCTTGGCCGCATAATCGAAGTACCATTTATATACAAGGTAACTTCTCCGCTAAGCGATTTAAAAGACAAAATGCAGTAAATTACAATTCCATGGTAGATGATCAATTTGCACAAAGGTCAACTAAACTACAGTTTAAGTACCTAAGTCTCCCTACATTCTATTACTAGATCATTATGCTTCTTTTAGTCGTGTTATATACTGCTAAGTAATTTTATGCTATAATTGTTGTTATAAAGAAAACCAATACAGAACTTCTATAAACTATTTATATAAAAACAGACGAGGTAATCACACTTATTCGCAGAAATTGAATAGAGAATAATTAATAATAAAATTTCTATTATCGATATTATATAGCTGATATTGAAGATCAAAGACTTATACAGAACTGTAATTTGCATTAAACCTCAGTGTAAACACAATGTCATAATATACCCTGTAATTTTCTTTACTAAATTCACAGATGTACATACATGGATGCACGTAAATGATCGGTTTTGTATGGTCAAATTTTATATCAGAAACGACACTGGCCGGCCGTGGTTGAATTCAATGTTGGTCGAAGATCGATGTTGTCTGTTAACTGCATTTAATATTTGTTTATCAGTTAATTCCTTGCAGTAAAATCAAAACTGTTTAGACATTTCACTGGCAGTTAAACTATAGATCTATTCAATAACTGTTCAGACATTTCAATACTGTATATTCAGAAATTATTGCGATGTTTTTATTATTGCGAAAAATGCGACAGGGTTATAATCGCAATAATTTAAACTTGCATTTTGAAATTTTTATATGAATTAAACAGGATTTTTCTCAATATCGCAAAATTAAAATCGCATTTTAGTCTAAAATGACAAAATCGCAATAATAAATGCACGCAATAATTTCTGAATTTACAGTATTTATTTGTCACATTCAATCTGCTCACCCTCCCGGAGCACCTAAGATCACCTCCGGATTTTAGTGGTGTTTTGTTACTCAGTCTTTTGTTAGTCTTTTTTCGTTTTTTGCATTGACGTTGCCAGCATGTCTTCGATTTATGAGTATGAATATCCTTATGATATCTTCCGCCTCCCTTGCAGGATCTGCTTACCCTTCCGGAGCACCTGAGATCACCCCCAGTTTTTGGTGGGGTTCGTGTTGCTTAGTCTTTAGTTTTCTATGTTGTGTCTTGTGTACTATTATTTGTCTGTCTTTTTATTTTTGGCCATGGCGTTGTCAGTTTGTTTTCGATCTATGAGTTTGACTGTCCCTCTGGTATCTTTCGTCCCTCTTTCATTGTTTGACATTGGAAACAGCAGCTACAGAATATGCTGACAATAAACTGAACTACAAGGTAAGTGTCGGAATAATACAGAACATGCCACCATATAAATGTCTAATAATTGATCGAATCGTACAACATGACGGACTTTTTTCGTATCTTCTTTGAGATCGGTCTTGCCCAAAAGAGTCTTAATTGTCGGTTCAAATGCTATTCTAAAAATGTCGATGGTACCGAATAGCATTTATACATGTTTTTCACGAGCTGGTTATATGTGATTGGTTGATTGGTGTTTGCCTAACGCCTTGTGGCAAACATTTCATGTAAATTCTGTGTATGACATATATGTAGCTCCAGAAGGGACCCCACCCTACCCCCCCCCCAAAAAAAAAAAAAAAAACACAAATCCAGAAAACACTTCAAAGTTTAATTACGTGTCATTTCGTGGGTGGTAGTTTTTAATTTAGATGGGGTTAATGTGAGCACATGCGATACCACTATAAAAACTATATGCTGTTTGGTCAGGAAACTGTCTTTGAATAAAGTATGGACATATTTAACCATAACTGGGTATTTTTCAGAAAATACATATACATATATACATATAGGAAGATGTGGTGTGAGTGCCAATGAGACAACTCTCCATCCAAATAACAATTTATAAAAGTAAACCATTATAGGTCAATGCACGGAGCCTTGGCTCACACCGAACAACAAGCTATAAAGGGCCCCAATACATATACACGAATTTTTCTCATATGAAAAATATAAGTTATATGCAATTTCAGATTGAACTTAATTGTGTCAATTTCTGTGCCATTTCCAACTAATCAATTTCAAATTTTGTTAGTTTAAATAGTAATGACATGTTAAAATCAATAAAACTTTTTTTTAAAAGTGCTCCAGTCAGGATTTGAAAAGGATACTTAAGCGCGTAAAACAAACTGGAAGAAAGTAACTTATGGTGTCAGAAATTTCAAATTAAATTCCCTTTACAATTCATATACATATTAATATCAAGATAGATAATAAATTAACGTTCATTTACTTTCAAAATACTGTTCATCGATATTGATGTGCTAATTTTAGAATATCACAAACTTACAGTGTATGAAGATGAAAAAAAATTCAGAAAAGAATGACTACATGAATATACGGTACCATCAGTAAGCCAATATTGGTAAATACAATTTACGTGTCGATTTTTTTTCTAAAATGGCAACTTTATTTGACCGCCTTTATCTGTGTGAATAATTAAAAACAAAGGGTACTTAACTAGCGCTGATTATCTCATTGTTTAACTAGCGTAAAGAAAGATGGTCATTTGAAATTCTCTCATCTAGCAGTAATACCTTTGTTAGAGGAGGGCTCCTTTTAGTTACGTGGGATGTATAAATACGCAGCCACGTTCAAACAGAATGGGAACGTTTAATCTGATAATCTTTTATGGCGAGTGCCAAGCTTTCTCAAAGTTATAACACATTGCAGTTACTCTTTAATGTGTCAGTTGGAACCCTGCTGTAAGGTAAAATTTCTACCCCTTAATCCATCATACCCTTTATTCCCGCTCTTGATCCAAGTCTATCCGAAACCTTGCAAAACCTAATTGGATGTATAATCGAGAGTATGTATGAAATATTTGTCTCTGGACGTTAAGTAAACAACAATCAACCGATCAACCAATACTGAATTACAAATGATCAGGTTAGAAACCACTTGGTTATAAATGTCCTTCAGTCATCCTTCATTTTATTTTTAAGGTCTTGTGTTTCGGGACCACTTATACATGCGGTGTAAGATTGTGTCCTTTGTATTAGGACGTTAAAACGCCAATCAATCAATTATTTAATCCTGTTTGGAGGTCGTATGATGAGCATTAAACTTTGTTGTCAAACATACCTAGTTTGTCAACGTATATATGTTCCCCCGAACAGAAGTTTCCAAGAAAACTTTGTTTTAAACAATGCCATAATATCTGTTCATGTTGGAAAAAAATCTTTACCATTTATTCCGTTAGGAACAAATACTGTAATATTTGTTTCCAGTGGAAAAATTATTCCGGAATATTTTTTTCTATTTGGAACTTATGATACGAAAGAACTTTTTATTTCATGACAAACCATGTGTCGTAAATACTTCAAATCTCACCAAAGATATTAGATTTCCAAATTGGTACGGCAGAAGCTTGTTTTGTCTACATAAGACTCATCAGTGGCAATCGAATCAAAGCAGTTGGAAGGCCACATCAAATATGAAGTTTAAGAGCATTGAAAATAAAAAATTGTGCCAAATACTGCTTAGGCAGTCTATGCCTTGTGGTAATCTCTGTTTGGAATATTTCTTCGTATTTGTACATCCCAGCTAGCTTTCAAATGTTTAGATTTGACCGTTCCTGATGAAGTTAAATCCAGAAAAGCGCTTCGGACTTTATTCATTAAAGTGTTATTTTATTCTAATCATTCACATACTTGTGTCGGTATCAAGCTAAATATTTCAAATTGTTAACTTTCTTGTTATGATGCTTTTTATAGTTTTCCTCTCATATCATATTTTCCCTTTTACTATAAAATCATGAGACGAAAAACGATTAAATTAACATGACTATAATGTCATCCCAAAATTGTATGACAATTTTTTTAATATTCTTTAAAGGAAGTACACATTAGTAACCCCTTGCATGAAAACTCTGTTTCTCATACATGTAATAATATTTTGTAATGATTTATGTCTTAGGTAAGCCTTGAATTTATGTAGAACGACAATGTTTGTTCACGTCTTAAAAACAAAATAAAATAAATGAATAAATAGATGAACGAGTAAATAAAAAAATGGTATGTATATAGTAATTTACAAGAAAGGTAAACCCATCTAGTTTCTTACCTCTGATGTTTGTTTTCGTTGATGCTGATTGCCATAAATCGTCCAGTGGCACCATCTTTGCCAGGTGTCCTAATAGGCTTGTATCCGATATTGGTATTCAGTGTTGAAGTTATTCCATTACTTTATTCACTGATATTATTGGTTGTTGTGACTAGTTTAATTGCGACTTATTGAAGATTAATTTCCCAGTTTGACGCAATGTTAGTTCCTAACTGAGATCACAAAGGTTGATGGTATAAGATTTTCTAAGTATATAAAAATTCGATAATGGAATTTTCTTCACCGTATAGCGTGGTGTTATATCATTATCGTCATTTTCTTGTCATCATCAATGTGTCAGATTCCTGAAAAATACCATCAATGAATGAGCCAGACGAACAATAAAATGATAGGAAACTGACAATACTCAAACTTTTTAAATGTCCGATAAATTAACGCCTCCAAAGCATAAGAGCAATACATATATTTGGAAAATGTACGTTAGAAGTAAAATAGAAGTACTACATCTGCAAAGGAGAAAAGACATTGCAAATTGTCTTCATAATAGAGAATACTAATGATTTTAACAAAACACTGCACACTCATCGACCACATTATAAGCTGTATACTCCGTAAGCGTTGTCTTCAAATGTAATTACTAATTCGTAAACAGAAAATAATATCCTAACTATTTCTGAAAAATTGCGATCAGTAAGCGTTTTATGTCGAAATGTTATTTTTGATAATAGTTAGCAACTTTATAAGTTCCCCAACCTCTGTTTCATGTTTGGTCCACCCAACATGATAGAAATAACAATTCCAACGGGGACATAAATTATATTTGTTGTTGTCAAACATAATGACGACTAGTTCTATTTGATTTCTACTTCTTATTCCTTAAGACGGACATGACAAGGGCGTTGTTAAACAAAAATGAACAAAACTGATTGTCATACTTGTACAATTTCATGTTTTCATGTTGTGAAGGTTGTTATTTTACATTTAAGTGAGGGAACCGAACAGCTTATTCAGGTCTTCGTTTGTTCTTATATGTTATGTACACAGGGATTAAATTTGAATTAAATGGACAATTTTCAAAGTTAGTAGAAACTCGATCACAAATTTGCACATTTCTGTATGTACTGACAAAATAGGAATTCAAATTGCGACAAAAAAAAATAATTTAAAATTTTAATTCATGTAATTTAAAAGTATATCCCTTAATAGCCTATAATTTGTTGACATTACCCAGCATCGGTATGCTTCTATAAAATTGAGAATGGAAATGGGGAATGTGTCAAAGAGACAACAACCCGACCAAAGAGCAGAAAACAGCCCATGGCCACCAATGGGTCTTCAGATGAAAAACAACAATAAAACCGACCATATTTGCTTTGTTTTTTATCAAGTTCGTCTAGGAATTTTGTCTCACGAATCTTGACACAATATAGCTTCTTTTAAATCGTAAAATGTTTTTAAATGAAGCACAAACTAAAACGTCGTTACAATTTTTTTTAGAAATTTAAAAAAAAAGAGAGAAAAAAAGATGAAATCTTGCATCTCATATGCGCTTTAGATTTTGAAGAGAAATGAATATAACTTCAATAACGCCCTTGTAAAATGTTTAATTATTTTACCTCCTGTGCACAAGTAATAAACAGATTGAAGAAGTAATAAGCAAAAATTGTTGTCGGTATATTAAATGAAACAAATTAGGGACAACTGTCATGGTCCGAGATTTTGTATTCCAGGAACTTGCAAAAACAAGTAATGGTTAGACAAAACTATTAAGAAAACATTACTACACTTTTCAGAATAATAAATACATGTAGTCCACTATCTTACATCTGTTGTGCACTTTAGTAGTAAAACACGCACAGCACACAAAGAGTTTTTTCAAACTAAATCTCTACTGTGGTATGTTTGATGACAAATACCTATAGTGAATCAAGCCATATGAAAGATTTATAAAAAAAAAACATACCATATGTAAAACATAATAGGCAATAAATAAAACAAGAGGAATTAATGCGATAAAATTGCATTAATATCCCCCCCCCTTTTTTTGGTCACAAAAGAAAGACGCCAAGGCTCCATTAAAAATTCATGTGTATAACGAATTCATCTGAACTCCATCAAAAATTCACGTGTATAACGAATTTATGTGAACTCAATTAAAAATTCACGTGTATAACGAATGCATTTATACTACTTGTGCTGTCCGTATTGAAACCATTACACTTTTCAGAATAATGCATAGATCACGATTTTACATATAGATAAGTTGAGCACATGCACACAAAAAGAGTATCAAACTAAATTTCTACTGCAGTATTTTTGACGACAGACATACCATATGTAAACATAATAGACATTAAATAAAACAAGAGGAATTAGTGCGATAAAGATTGCATTTATTTCGTGCTTTGGTCACAAAAGAAGGACGCCATGACTCATTTAAAAATTGACGTGTATTACTAATTCAAGTTACATGCAGTGGTAACACATGAACTACTGGTGCTGTCCGCATGACTTGATTTTACGCAAATCATTAAATATTGCAGTGAGCTTCATGTGTATCTTTTTCTTTCTTTTTATAATCCATCTAGTTAAGGCATCCATACTCGCTTTATCTTTCCATTTTATAAGCGATAAGAATAAATAATGTTTTCAATCAATCCAATGATATTGATTATAACTAATGACTCAATCTATCAATAAAAATCCAGATACTCTGAGTAAAAAAAAGTTAAGCAACATGTATCTTTAATATTAAAATATCACTTAAACAAAAATGACTAAAGTTGCGAGATTAAAGTTTTAACATTGATTATATTGTAGTAAACATTGTATCTTGTGGCTTATCTAATGTAGTATAATAATGATTTGAAATAGAATATAAAATTATTTTTGTTGCTAAACACTTTTACTCAGTATATATTTAAACGTGTATTTGTTTATAAAACTTTTGTCAGTTTGTTTGACAACTCTTTGAAGTAACTCCATGTATATATATTTATGAAGTTAACCAGAAATAAACCTACATAGAACTGTATTAGTATGTTTACAATTAGTTTAAATAGAATTCTAGAAAAAAGCAATACAATCACATTTTAAACTCGTTTGAATCTCGTTTGAATTCGTAATATGATTTACAAAGCTTCTGTTCAAATTTCTTGTGTTAAAATGTGTGGCATAAGTCTAATTTTATGACAAAAACATTGAAATCTCATTTGCAGGCATTCGTCAATAGTATTACTGAAATAAATCTGTTTTTAGTGAAAATTAGACATCAAATTCTTGTTAACAACCAACTTTTAAATCCGAATTTGAATAGCAATATCCCGTGTGTTTATTCATCCCTTAAGTAGCCATTTTTTGCGTGTTATAATAAACTCTTATAACACTTCAAACGATTGCAATTTAATTCCAGTGTTAACTAACTACTGTTTTGAACCTATAGTTTGGAAAATAAATGCTAATTTGTGAAATATTTGGCGATCATAAATGGAACTAGTGGATTTTTGGCATGTAACATGATATTATTTCCATGCTCAGCCGCATACTGTGCGAAAACTTTAACTACACTGACATTGTTACGAGAAAAATTAGGAATAAATGTTTTATTTCTTTGTTATTTTATTTGTTTTGTATATTAAATCACACGTTCAAAATAAATGAGTATAGCATGATAGACTCATCAGTAAATGTCAAAGATTTCTTTTAAGTTTAGAGAATATACAACGATTAACAGAAAAGTGCATAACATAGCAATTTGTTGTTCTTTTTTTCTAATTTGAATGCACAATGAGGAGAGAGCTAGTCTATCGTTTTTAGGTTAATGTGGCATCCTGCTATGTTATATGTCAAACTGAAAATCTAAGACGACCGCTTCCACCCCACCCCACCCCAAAAAATATTAACAGAGACTTAATAGCATAAATTAACAAGCCATCCAAAAAGAAAACATTCATTAGTATGAATCCGAACAAACCTTGTAAACTGGATTATTGTATTATTATTACCATATTTACACAAGAATAGTTTCGAAGTTGAAAATTAATTGGCGTCAAACTATGCATATAAAAATAAGGAAATGTAATATTGCAAATTAGACAACTTTTCACCAGAGTTCAATTAAAGTAGATGTAGCCAACTATAGGTCACCATACGGCCTTCAACTATGAGCAAAAACCATACCGTACTGTCAGCCATAAAAGGCCTCGTCATGGCAAAATGAGAAAACCATTTTAGTGTTGTGTTTTTGTTTTTGTATTAGCTTTCGTCCTTGCTGGCTATTAGGCTTTACAGATATAACTTAACATAAAACAAATTAAAAAACAGACAAGACCTTTATTAGCATATGACTATTAAAGTAGTTAAGGAAGATGATATATTGAGCAATGGTCAATGCCTCCCTTCTCCTTTATCATATATTTTCTTGTCCAGTGATTCTATTGACAATGACTTTGCTGACTGCAATAAACTGATGAGGGATAATGAATATGGCGTGAATCTTTACGATATGATTGATTATTTTCTGAACAGCCGTGGTGGCTTGTTGGTATTTTGGATTGATTTTTAATGATATTAAAATGACGTTGATTGATGAACCTCCCCCGACTCAGGTGCTTACTTTTATCTATTTTCACAATTAAACTTTATGACGTCATATGTCACCGAATGACAGACAATAGATATTTAGAGGTTAATGTACAGCTTCAACAAACAACAAATATTTGTTAAACCCCCGCCCCATACCAGAAACTCCGAGTCAAGAGAAGTTGTAAATACATTAACACAATTTAAACAGAAAAGACTTGCAGAGGCAGCGAAAACCGCCGACAAGATTCCTGACAGTCTTGCGAGAGACCGACACAATTAGGAAAACACGTGGCTTGATTTATCTAGTTTTTTAGTACACCGCCCTACCATTTTATCTCAATGTCTGGAAACAAGCATTTACTAAAGAGAAATTTCGTAAACTCGCGCTATAAAACAAATGATTGCAAAATCCTCAACGATTGACAAGAAATCGAAGACCACCAAGATTTATAAAAAATTTAGCCACAAGCTGCACATTGAACTGGTAAAAAGTGCAATGAAAACGTATGCTTTCAATTTCCGCATGCCGTGACGACACATGGTCTGGAATAACAATTTTCAATTGCGCTATTGACTTACATTTTCTAAAGCTAAATATATAAAATAAAAAAAAAAATATTTTCGCGTTTTAAAACCGAAAGTTTCAAACAGATTACTAGCAATTTAAATTGTCTAAGAGATCTAGAGCGTCTATCTTTAGTTAGTATACTTGCACAATGCATAGAAACTGAACATCATAAGTCCATATCAATTAAATGTTAGTACCAAATCCCTTGTAACAGAAAATACCAAGCGGACAATCATAAACTTCAGGTGAAGGAACGCTATTGTCAAACGAAAAAAAAATGAAATGACAAAGAACAGTACGCAAGACACTAAACAGAAAATTAAAGTTTACATCAAAAACCTGTGTCACTATATTAATTTCCACGTTAGATGTGTTTCAATTAATCTATTTCAGCAACTTCACGGATTTTCCACAATACGAGTATATAACATGTCAAACAAGAAGAAATACTTTCATTAATAGGATGACAATAAATCTAGATAAAAGAAATGATGACCTTTTATATCGTCTTTCACGCAAGAGACCCGTCTAATTAACATCAAGTAACATTAATTATCTAAGAAACTTTTTTAAAAACTTATTTGCACAGGAAGATGGCAATTCGACCTAATTCAATCGACTCGTGTTGTCCCCATAACTTTTAACCGGCGAATAGCGCCCTTTAAGCCTTTCTCTCAAACCATGTATTTTCGTCTGGTCTGTAAAACCGCCTCGGTAGTCTCGTGGAAACGTGCTCGCCTCAAGTGCAAGAAGTCGTTGGTTCAATCCCCGGTTGGGTCAAATTAAAGACTTATAAATTGGTGTTTGCTGTTTCTCCGCTAAACACACGGGATTTAGGAGTTATATCAAACACTGAATTACTAGGAGTCAGAGTATTATCGCTATTTTGTGCATTTTCCTTTGATCTTTTTGTGATAATTTTCATATCATGCTACTCGCTTGAGATGGATAATTATCGCTAGAAACTATGCAGGCACGTGGCGTTGCTAATGAAATTGACATGAAAGTGACAACGTCGTCATAGGTAAAATAGCGATAAACAGATTATCATTGGTCATCTCAACTCGATTGCATTTCTCGCTTTCGCCGTACCGGCTCAAGCGAGAAAATCAATCTCGTTGAGATGATCAACGATAATCTATAATTATAATGTGTCCGGGTAAGGTGATATATCTTTCTGCTGACTGTTATGTATATACCTTGTAAACAAGCACGTTAAAAATACGACCCAGCGTGTCCGTCTAGTACAACGCAGGGTTCATATCTATACCTCTTACAGAGCACGCTTCCACGAGACTACCGAGGCGGTTTTACAGACCAGACAAAAAAAACATGGAATGAGAGATAGGTTTTAAGGGCGCTATTCGCCAGTTAAAAGTTATGGGGACAACACGAGTCGATTGAATTAGGTTGAATTGCTATCTTCCTGTACAAATAAGTTTATAAAAAAGTTTCTTAGATAATTAATGTTACTTGGTGTTCATATCTATATTGCAATAACATGTTCTCGTGCAGAATATGCATTGCCTCTAGACATTGCTAGACGTTAACCAGCCACCAATCATTATCATCATCTAGTCTGTATGCATTGCCACTAGACGGTGCTAGACGTTAACCAGCCACCAATCATCATCATCATCATCTAGCCTGTAAGTATTATATACCGGTAACATCAGAATTTGATATGGTTTGTATCAAATATCTGTACATTTTATCGTCCTGAATATGCATCTTATATTTGTTCAGTGGCGATCAATCTATGCTTAAAATTTGACTTTTTAAACTAGTTGATTATATGTCACCACGGTGTATCAGAATAGACATTTAAGATATGTCCTACTATATAGACCTATAGCTTGCATGTATGTAGACTTAATTAATACATGCAACAGATATGAATTGAAGGCGCCATCAATGTAATGTATGGTGTTATTTCAGAAAATAAATAGTGACTTTTTCACCTACAAAATCCATGTACATCAAAATTGATTTTTTGAAATAACGATTTGTATAAAAAAACCTTTGTTCAGTGCTCAGTCATGTTAACGGTCAAAATTATAAATTGCTTTTAAATGAAAGCAACTTGATGTGAAATTGTGATAAACAAAGGAGATCCCACCAAGTTTTTAATGACTGGAATAACAAAACAATCAAATATTGTTATTTATTGAGATTTACTTTTACGACCAATGATCCCGATAGACAACACTAACATTTACGGTACCAATTTTCTGCTGATTCCTGTTAATTTTTTTTTCTGTAAGACTCCATCAGAAGAGTAGTGATAGAGGTTTACAACAACAAATCAAATCCAGCAAGGTTGTACAATGATTTCATTGACTATAATTAGAAATAGAAGGACGTAAGGATTTCCATTAAATTCCAGGGAGACTTCAATTTGCCATTTGTCATCAACCATCTTATATCCGACCATTCTAAATGTGAGAGTGGGTATTAAGACAGAAAAGTTTGTTTTTTTCTTTTACAGTAAAATTGCAAAAAAACATCTTTACTAGCATGAAAAATAAGCTTATATCTATTAGAGTCATTTCCCTAATAAAAAGAATTTCCATTTAAAACTACGGCTTCAATTATTTAACTATTAGTTATTTTGGATTGTCAATGAATTGACTTTAGACGCTTTATTCTTCACGAGGGATGTTTGTTTTTCAGAATAAACAACTTAATAATAACATCCTGAGATTATAATATCAGGAAAAAGGAGTTCTCGATGTTCATGACACAAACAAGTTTACTCTTTCGTGTACTCTCCTCAGGTGTAGGAGCGCTTTGATTGGATTTATGAGTATGTTTTTTTTTTCTGAAAAACACAATGCGTATTACTTTTTATATCTCTAGGTCCAGCTTTGCCTTTAAACTTTTCCAGGTTTGCATGTTTGTCTTTTCTCACGTTATTTTTTTTGTGGCGTGAACACGGGCATACTTGTCAATACCTTATGAAAAACCATGACTGGTAAAAACTTAATATGATTCAATTCATATTATTATTAATCTTATTATCACTTTCACACAATCGGATAAAAATTACTTTGTAGTTAATAACTTCGGTTGTTTTCTACGTTAATTCATTTTTTCACAATATCTAATTCAATATCGGTTAACTCTAACTTATTTCTTGTCTGTGACGTCATAGTCAAAGCAACGTAATCAAAGGACTTCCGAAAATCTAAGTATGAATAATAAAGAAGTCAATATTTACGCCAATGAGACAGCAACCCTAAACAAAAACCAGACAAACATCTTAATGCACGTTTCGGAGCAAATGTTAAAACTCCGTGGATAAAATTTCGTATTGCAATTTGTATTAAATCTCTCTATGCCAAGATACATATTTAATATTATACATTTAGATTTTTATTAGCAGGTTAAGAACTATGAGATTGCTTTCAGTAACTTTGAACATTTTTTTATGAGAATATAAAATGTAGCAAACTTGGAAAAATCATCCAAATTCATCGGCATAACAGAAATCACTATAAATATTAATTGATAGAACAACATGTTTTATATGTGACATTTGTACTTTGTACTTAAATGTTTGTTAAAAAGCGTATGGGCTATGATTATCGTTGGGACAACACATTTGTCTGTATTAATCTTCATCCCATACATTCGAGACCGACAGTTTGGGAAGTTAAACCTAGAAAAGTTTTGAACGCATAACAATCAAAAGGAAGAACAGTCTTTGCACGAGAGAGTCGCAAACCTTATTCTTCAACAATTTCATAATTGAATGTAAATTAAAAATCATCAACGTAGGATTTTGAACATGATACAATAAAAAAAGAGAGTTTAAATTAACATTGGTAAATTGTTCTAAAAACTGACAGAAAACATCAGGTACATGTACCAAAAAACTAAGACACAA
Source organism: Mytilus coruscus (assembly GCA_017311375.1). Taxonomy (NCBI): domain Eukaryota; kingdom Metazoa; phylum Mollusca; class Bivalvia; order Mytilida; family Mytilidae; genus Mytilus; species Mytilus coruscus. The sequence goes on from CM029607.1 coordinate 54,016,016, forward strand.
GGAAATGTCATATCTAAAATCTTATCACACAATAAAGTCATGATAGCACAGCAAAACTTTGTCAATTGACAGACCACCTACAGATCCATAGAAAAGAATTGTTTTTGAACTGTATAGGCGCTTTTCCAGTTTGAATGTTAATATAGACAAAAGATTGAATTCAAGAAAATATCATATTGAAAATGGTATAACAAAAACATATTGTCAGTAGTATAAGGGAACATGAACCTATTCTTAAATGTAAAAATAAAACGACACAAATATAAAATAATGTTTTTTTTTTGTTAAAGACTCGTGTTTCTTAATTACGAAACATGTTTCCATATGTAACTTATTCAGGTAAGCGTTAAGTCAAGAATTCTCATTGAACTCAGCTGTTCAATAAAATGTGGGGAAAAAACTTTTTTTTAAATTCTCTCGCTGCAAGGGTCGAAATTCGGTAGGAGTAGACCACCTAGAAAAGGCTGTAAACTACTTTTCATATATAGTTCATGTTATTCAACCATCCCTTAGTTAGTTTCGGTTCGGATTATCAATATATGGTTTTGAGCACATAAAATTATATTTTCGAAATTTGAATTTGGCGCATCAGTAAGCTCTGGTATTTTGTATAGTTTTAGCAACATCCATACCTAAGTACCCAAAATCAACCCAATATTTATTTGTTAGTCATGTATTTTACTATCATGACTGATATGATTAAATTCTGTTTGAAATAGAGAACCATCAGAGTCAACAATAATTTATCAAAATTTCAACAAAATGAAATAACAGAGTGGTCCCTTTGAATCATGTGTTTTATTCGTGTTATATGAGATTGTAGCGTCACGTTCACCTATACTAATATCCATTATAGAATCAGAACAATGTATTATATATACAAGCACAGCGGTTTTATAAATATATGGAGGTTGGTATCCTAATTAGACCTTGATTAGTCTAATATACAAGTTCTATTTAGAGCGTAAAAATGTATCAGGGGATAGTTGTTATCAAATGTAATCAAAATGTTATAATTTTGTTTCATTGTAAAGAAATACAATTTATAACGAAGCAGATGTAATAATGAAAAAAGTGTTAGGGAAAATAAATTCGTCAATAAACGAACAGGTCAGGGAATCTTTTCACAAAATAATCTTTCGACAAAAAATGATCGGAAGTTATACTGAAATGTTCATGACTTACGAGTATTTTTTCTCATAAATTTGTTTTGGTGAAATGGGTCGCAGATATCAATTCCGTTGCACTTTTTTTTTATTTCAATACGTTGTTGAAAATATTCTAAATAAAAAATCCTTGATACGGAATGCGCACAAAATAGCAAAAAGAAAGAAAGGAATTAAAACCGTAAACATTCCTGTTTTGAAACGAAGAAAAGATCTATAGATGAGAAAAATAATAACAAGAGAAAACTAAATAAAAGAAATAGATAAACAAACAGAAGAAAATCAAAAACGATAAATATCAACACAAGATCAGCCAAATATTTTTTTTCAATGGACGAGTCTCAATCTTAGATCAGTGCTTTGTGAGTTTTGTCTCATTTTAGTTGTTTATTATGTTCCTTGTCGATCTGATGTGTCGAGGCATTTCCAAATAATTTTTCACAGTTTTGCTTTTATTGTACTGCTACACTACTGTCCAAGATTAGGCGCTCACAGACTTTTTTTTAATCCCGCCACATTTTATATGTACCTGTCCAAAGTTAGGAGCCTCTAATACAGCGGTTATCGTTAGTTGCTCTCGGTTATATTTGTTTTTCGTTATTATTCAATATTATTGTTATGTCATAAATCAGGCTGTTGATTTTTTTCGTATGAATTATTTCACATTTTGTCTTTTCGAGACCTTTTATAGCTGACTTCACGGAATGGGTTTTGCTCATTGTTGAAGACAGCCCGGTAACATATAGTTGCTTAAATCCACATCATTTGTACCCTGATGGATTGTTGTCTTATTGGAAACCATACCACATCTCCTTCTTTTTATATAAATATTGAAAAATAAATCCACTATATTAATTAAATGTTACATTTTAGAACCAAAATACAAAATAATCTGAAACAGTGGGAGTTATTATGAAAAACACACGACATGGACTTATTAACCCCACACTTTCATAGTCAGGTGTTTAGTTGAAGTCGTAAAAAGATAATTTTAAACACTTTTTTTCAAATTCGGTGATGAAACAATGACGTACACAAATAATGACGAACACACAAAAGAGGCTGAAGACAAGATTCCCACCAACACACCAAGGGTGATCTCAAGTGCTCTGAATGGGTGCAAATTGGTTAATCATTTCCCATCTTCCCAAGCAAATTTTGCTTGAACAGTTTTTTTTTAGAAAGTGCTGAGGAGACACTTTTGTTTCAACGAAAATAACATATTTTATGTTTTTTTTAAATATTTTGGTCTCGAGCTTTCCTGATGAAACAGAATAAAAAGAGATGTAGGAGGGTACACGAAAATGAGACAGCAACCAAACAACAAAAATAAATAAAAGACACGTAGAGGGCAACATACAGACTTCAACAATTGACAGGTATACATGATATGACATGCAATCAGACATCAGCGAAAACTATCCAAATGACAAAAACCATAAGAAAATAATAATGAACGAGAACCATTGACGAGGTTCCTGACTTGGGACAAGAGGTTTCTAACTTGGGACAAGTTATAGCACAAAAAATCTTCTTTGTGTTTGCTCATTAATTTCATGCGTACGTTTTTTTACTCACTTGGTTGGTATCGCTGCTGATGGACTAAGTCCCCGATAGTACTATAGATGCCAAGTGGTCAATGATTTGGTATTGGCTAAATCAAATGGTAAAGTTAGTCAATAAATTTCCATCCAGTTCATAAATTATATAACTGTTCTTAAATTAAGGTTAAAATCCCACCATGCAGGTTTATGTCTGTTCTGTTCAGGACCCATTATTTTTTATGCTTTCAAACATCTTATATATTCGACTTTTCTTTATAAGAATCACGTGGTGTACGGGAGAAAATAAGAATCATATTTGTTTTTCATTTTTGCAATTTGTGATGTAAAGAAAACCAGTATCATATACACACAAGGATAAAACGACGCAATCAATAAACTACAAAAAGCTATTTTCAAAAGATAATCGGCTTTAAAAGCTATTTTCAGGTGAAATAAATGTGCGTATAACATTCTAGAGGTATAGGGAGGTTGAGCATTTTGCGCCTGTCCCAAAATGGAATTGACATTCGGAAAATCTTTTAGTTTCAGGTATAATTTGATGACGTCCATTATCAGGTATATATTATGGCCAAAATTACTCGCAACATGCATGCTAATTCATTTCCATTCTCAATTTTATGCTAATTAGTATTAGTGTGCAAAGGAAATTCACCATTGAAACAGTCTGACAAATAATGACTAGTTTAGGTGTACTGTTCCAAGTGGAATGGCGCTCCTACGTTTTATGAAGCATTCGAATATTTTTAATTATAAAGATTCGTCGATTGTGACATAAAAGACATCGTCTATGTCTGAAGGACATGTCACGATATCAACATATCAAAACAGGGTTCAGGGATTGATCGTGGGATTTTTAATTTAAGTAATGTTGTTGATGAATGAAGGTAGCCTTCAGTAGGATTCGCTTAATTTTAAGACGACATCTTAAGTGTGCTTAGAGTAAACAACAAAATTAATGTGAAATAAGGAAACTTGTCATGAGTTCCATAGTCAGCATTTGTATTTTAATTTTTTAATTTTCGTTTTACGTTACTAGATCAATTGATTGGTTGTCAAGCTTATGCATAAATTCGTAAACATTCGTAAACATTGGTAAAGTTACATATGGAATTAAATAGGCTCTGTTTTATTTCAAGATATGGCGCCATTGTATTCAATCCATTATAGAAACAGAAATCTTTGAAATTCTAAAGCAATAATGATTATGAATGAATTGATAGGTCAATATAAGCTGTTTACTCAAAGTCATACACAATATAAGCTGTTTACTCAAAGTCATACACAATATAAGCTGTTTACTCAAAGTCATACACAATATAAGCTGTTTACGCAAAGTCATACACAATATAAGCTGTTTACTCAAAGTCATACACAATATAAGCTGTTTACGCAAAGTCATACACAATATAAGCTGTTTACTCAAAGTCATACACAATATAAGCTGTTTACTCAAAGTCATACACAATATAAGCTGTTTACTCAAAGTCATACACAATATAAGCTGTTTACTCAAAGTCATACACAATATAAGCTGTTTACGCAAAGTCATCAATATAAGCTGTTTACTCAAAGTCATACACAATATAAGCTGTTTACTCAAAGTCATACACAATATAAGCTGTTTACTCAAAGTCATACACAATATAAGCGAATGTAAAGAAAGAACAACATATCCATTTCCATAAGTTAAAGAAAGTTCTAATTTTTATATTTGAATCTCTCCTTTTTGGGATTTTTCATACCAGAAACGTCACACACTTGTGAGCCAAAACGTTTTTATTATCCAACATTAAAAATCAGGTTTAAAACCCGCAGTCACCACACTGCACCACTGATTTTTTGCGAACGAGTTTTAAAGAATTCAATATCAACTAATATCTCAAGAACACCCAAGGGGGGTTACTGAGATATAGAAATATAGTCATAATGATTCCTGAATTTTTCTCATCCGGAAGTGAAAACCATGCTAAAGGGGCGTCCGCTTGGCTGTGCAGGATATTTGCATACGAAGTTTAGAATGGGAACGTTAAATCCGATTCCTCATGCAGGTAGAGTATCAAGCTCAATGCATGTTCAAGAATTCTTGCAACAACTCTTTGGGGGATCCAAAAGTGGCATATAGCAAGGCCAAATTCTACCCCTTTTCAACATACCCTTATTTTCAATAAACTTTCTTGCCCTTCACAACGGCACCTAAATATTGAATGTATTGCTAATTTGTTCTCGCCATGAAAATGTATGAATTATTAGCCACTGGACATCAATCCAACAACGACAATCAATAAATCAAACGAAATGTTAAGAATATATCGTAATGTTTGTGTTGATAATGCTTTCATCAACTCATATTTCATAATACATATATCGTCCTGAACATGCATGAAATATTTGCCACTGGACGTTATAAGCAACCAACAATCCATCAATCATAATACATATAAACGTATAACATCTCAATGTATGAAAGTAACTACCCAAAGTACAAAGTTGTGTATACACCATATCAAAATCAAATTCATTTTCAAACATTATGTGCAAACCAAATTGTTATTTGCAACAGAAATTTTATGAAGAAATAAAAAAAGTCCCAAAATGGACGAGTAGCACTTGCAACCGTAATAATATAATATAATTATTAAACCTCTCTAAATGGATGAGTAGACTTCAACGTACAGTAGTTTAAAACAAGCTCATGGAGAAGCTAGCACAATTTTCCAATGAACGACGATTGAAATGTTGTCACGCATACAGTGTAATGCACTCAGCTGTGATTGACAGTTTGAAAGATCGTCAGGCTACGGACCAGTATTACCTAAATTAATCTTTCCGGTTTCTGCTCGTAAGACATTTCCACTGTCAATCGACGTTGTATATTAGACAACTTCAGTTCATTGACACCACAGAATATGCATGTATTAACAATAGTCTGCCATGATTTACGCCAATAACTTGATATGAATAGGAAATAAATGAATGAAGTATATATTTAAAACTGCAGTAATTAGAAAAAAATCTTTATAGGTTGCTATACTCATTCATTCTCTGATGAGAAAGTGTAAAAGAAGTATTTGTGTCAAATCTGAATCACATAAAGGTGATCAAATGCGTAAACCGTCGGAACTTAATAGAACAGCCCAAACTGTCGGGCTTTAACATAACAGCCTAAACCGTCGGGCCTTAACAGAACAGCCAAAACAAGCGGGTCTAAACAGAACAGCGTAAAACCGTCGGGCCTAAACAGAACAGCATGAACCGTTGGGCCTTAACAGAACAGCCTAAATAGGCGGGTCTAAACAGAACAGCATTGCCAGTCGGGTCTAATCAGAATAACCTATAACTATCGGGTCTAAACAGAACAACCTAATCCGTCGAGCCAAACAGAACAGCCTAAACAGGCGGGTCTAAACCGAACAGCATAAAACGTCCGGCCTAAACAGAACACCCTAAACCGTCGGACCCTAACAGAACAGCACAAACCGTCGGGCCTTCACAAAACATCATAAACCGTCGGGCCTAAACAGAACAGTCTAAACCGTCAGGTCTAGACAGAACAGCCTAAACTGTCAGGGTCTAAACAGAACTGCATAAATCGTAGGGTCTAAACAGAGCAACCCAAAACCGTGGGTCTAAACAGAACAGTCTAAATCGTCAGGGTCTAAACCGTGGGGTCTAAACAGAGCAACCCAAAACGTCGGACATAAACAGAACAGCCCAAAGTGTCGGGCACTGATCAAAATGATCTTAAAAACAATAGAACCATATTCAATTATAATGCAGAAAGTATTCATGTAAAAATAGTCGAACAGCGTTTTTTCTCATAATGTTTTAATTTGTATGAATCTCAGTTGAATTAATTTGTTTATTCAGATGACAGTCTCATAACAATGATTGCTATTTATATAATATCCAGGTAAGGCATAATTGCTATTTTCTGCCATTAATAATAGCTAAAGTTTCAATTTGTAATTAAGTTAACGGAGAATAATTCAAAATCAATTGTTACTTTATATATCATTTATCAAAACAACGTTGTTTACTGTTATAACACAAATATCTTTTATGTTTCAATTAGTTGAACGAAATTGACAAATCAAAAAAGCCACATGAGTATAAATAGAATGCTCGCCGTAATAATAGCAGGTTCAAATACAAAAATGTATCAATAGCTGCTTAAACATAAAAATGCTTTATTCACTGTTATTTTTTAGATAGACAAGAGTGCGTGCACACGCTCAAATGTCTCGCCTGCTTTACTGACCATTGATTTTATGTTGATAGTCCTAAATATAAAACTCTACTACAAGTATTACATAAACTTAACATGATTCAAGAAAAAGAGGTTAAGGTCAGATAAACCAAACCTGAAATATATGTATACCATTTTCATTGAACTAGTACACATTTTTGTTTAGGGGCCAGCCGAAGCCCGCTTCTGGGTGCGGGATTTTCTCACTGTGTTGAAGACCCATTGGTGGCCTTCGGCTGCTTTCTGCTTTTTGTTGGGTTGTTGTCTCTTTGACACATTCTCCATTTCCATTCTCAATTTTACTTGCTTATAGTTTCTAAGAAACAAACTTAACCATGAAAACTTAACATTGACCAATAAACCATGAAAATGAGTTAAAGGTCAGATGATACCTGCCAGACAGACATATACACCTTACAATCATTCCATACACCAAATACAGTTGACCTACTGTTTATAGTTTAAGAAAAACAGACCAAAACACAAAAACTTCACACTGAGCAATGAACCGTGAAAATGAGGTCAGGGTCAAATAAAACCTGCCAGACTGACATATACATCGTAAAATATTTCCATACACAAAATATAGTTGACCTATTGCATAAAGTATTAGAAAAAAAGACAAAAACACAAAAACTTAAACCACTGAACCATGAGAATGAGGTCTATGTTAGATGACACCTGCCAGTTGGACATGTACACCTTACAATCATTGCATACATCAAATATAGTAGACCTATTGTTTATAGTAGCTGATGTATGGACTTGACCACGAAAGCTTAACCTTGTTCACTGATCCATGAAATGAGGTCGAGGTCAGATGAAAACTGTTTGACAGGCATGAGGACCTTGCAAGGTACGCACATACTAAATATAGTTATCCTATTACTCATAATAAGAGAGAAATTAACATTACCAAAAAATCTTAACTTTTTTTCAAGTAGTCACTGAACCATGAAAATGAGGTCAAGGACAATGGACATATGACAGACGGAAACTTCATAAATATAAGGTATCTATATACAAAGTATGAAGCATCCAGGTCTACCACCTTCTAGAATATAAAGCTTTTAAGTAGTTAGTTAACGCCGCCGCCGCCGGATCACTATCCCTATGTCGAGCTTTCTGCGACAAAAGTCGCAGGCTCGACAAAAAAGGAGTTTGGGAGTAAAGTCAAGACGAAAGAAACCAAACAATACTATCTAAAATTGATTTATATAGGTCAATGTATGATCTTGAATGATAGACAACCGTCCAAACTATGCCAAGCCCTTAATATCCTTATTTTGATTTGTTTTTCATTTTCAACAACCAAACTTCTGGTTTTCCTAAACGGCAATCTTCTAATTTTTCTTCCAAAATAAAACAAAATCATCGAAATGGGAAAAAAAGATTATGTATGTACAAACAAATTCTTATAGTATAAAATACACAATTTCGTATCTTAAGAACAAGTTGTGTTTAGCGATATTAAGTTAAAATCCAAAGAGGGGGAGAAAGGTTTGCACAGAATAGAAGAAAGTTCTCGCGTTTCCAAAGTATTTAGTATGAACGTTTAATATCTCAAAACAAAGATTGAAAAACACTGAATACCGCAGTTGTCCATTTGTTGTAGGAAAATTCAATAATTAATATGAACATACCAAAAATCCATAGTTGACCATATTTTGTGTTAAGTTATATGATTAAAAAATAGCTAATGCAACGGTCAGGCGTTGTTTCACTTGTTAAATGCCATTTTCTTCAATAACACTTGTAACAATTTATTGCGGAGCAGTATTGTATTGAAGCGTCAAATACATAAAAACAATTTTGATCTTTATTAAATTATTAACTAAGAATAAAAGTTACTTACCGTTAATTGACTCCTTACTAAATGTATATTAAATCATTTGTAAAGTTACAAGCAGAAAACTTCACACTTGTACGCTATTTTAAGAAATCCAAGATATATAAATGTTTTTTCTAATGTTATTACTAGTAAACAACTGTCTTCAATTACCTAATGTTTTATAAATGTCCTCCTACACCGCCAATCTTGTCCTTTTGATCAATACTCCAAGACAATAACATCAAAAACGCAATTAAAGTCACACTACAGGTAGGCAACCCTTATGGAGACAACGTTCAGTTGAAATTATCAATATTATTTTTTAAAATCAAATCTTTTGTCGTTGCGCTGTATTCATGGTTGATGACCCCGATATTATAGGATTGGAATTCTGCAAAATTAAACAAGTTTTCCCAATGGAAAATGTTATAGTTGTATCAGTCATTTAACAGCATATGTATCTTGCTTTATGTCAGGTACACAGTAATACGAGTAGCTATCTGGAGGTGACTATAAGTACAAAACTTCTGTTCTGGTTGACTAAACAATCCGGATACTAGTCACTCTGAGTCAGGATCGTCGGGGTTTCCGTTTTTCGAATTAATAGGGTTTTTATTTTGATTTAAATGTTGACTTTTTGCTCTTTTATATGTTCTTAAACATCTGTGCAAGTAATGAAAGTACATTTGTATTACGCCTTACTATTATAATCATAAAAATAACTTGGTTATGAAACAGTAATGCTAATTTATCTATTATGTGTACCATAAAATTTTATCTCAGTTTTACCTTCTTGTATTGTATTGTATATATACTAAAAACCTGCAGCCATATTAGATCATATTAAAGTGTACTATTACATCGTTATAACACAAACCTGTTTAAAGTAAATAAGTTGGAAATAGTTCATTGATTTTTACCGCTATTAATTTTCAGGTGACAATATTTGAACAGATACAATTAAAATTCACTTGGACACAAGTGCTACTCCGACCCCTGGTAATAGCAGACTACTGCATGCTTCTCTTTGTATAGTTTTATGAATAGAAATGGGGAAAAGGAAAGCGATACAAATGGGGAAATCAAAAGCCAAAACTTGAAGAAAGACAACCAACACTAAGACCAAAAGATAATTCCAAAAACGACAATCAAAGGTCCACAAATGACTACATGTACAAACACACAGAAAACTAAGATTGATAAACTAAATCCAAAATAAAACTGAGGGTGCGCTGGAATGATAGGCATATAAAAGGAACCCGAGTAGAAAGTCCGATCATGTCCTGTTATGTAGAAAGTCCGATCATGTCCTGTTATGGAGAAGCAAATACGTACATTGTATGAACAGTGCCTTTGTTGCTGTTCTTGACCACAGTAGGACATTGTTTTAGTTATAACCACTGCGACCAATCTTTAAATGACGCACTAAATTGTATCTTAAATGGTACTAACGGGCTTGATAAGAGTACATACACGCTATTTAACCGGAATAGAAATAATACGAATGCATGTTAGAAAATGAAACGTATTTTACACAAATTACGTCAATATTACTTTTAAAATCTGATAAGAGCAGATATCTATGGAGTGTTGAGCAAATTTTTGTGCTAAAACCAACTTTTAGTTTCTTTTTCCGAGTATTTGATTTAATAACGAAACCATAAAATGTATGAACTTCCTATCAGATTTAATAGTTTCATTGTCCAATGATTTGAACTCCATATAGAATTAAGACAACATTTGAGAACCAATTTCAAAATAATTCGTCCTGTTTCGCTGGTCAAGTTATATTTAGGGATTGTTCGTACTGAGATGATTTAAAACCTTTCTGTACCTATGCAAATTTTAGTTGTTAAATAGCAGCACTCTAGGTTCCGGCCAAAGGAAAAAAAAAAACAGAATATAAAAGAGAGGCGAAAGTTACCAGGGAAATTCAATCTCATAAGTCGAAAATAAATTGACAATACCATGGCAAACAATGCAAAAGACCAAAAGACAAACAACAATATACAAAACCCAACTTAGAAAACTAGAAAGACTGAACAACACGAACCACACCATAAACAGGGTGGGATCTCAGATGCTCTGGAAGGGTAATATAAAACTTATAATTATCTTTACCATATATGTCACCAGATTTTACCTATATATTTATTACAACAATAAAAGATCAATTGGAAAAGGATTATTGTACTGTTTTTGTTGATTTTTCATGTTATTTTCTGTATCATTTTGTGTTATTTGTTATAGTGTTATGCCTCTGTAAATATGTTACATGATAACTTACCTAAATCTTTGCAAAATAATATGCAAGATCTATTTTGTTCCATCAGAAGCTAGTTTATTTATCTAAGCCCGCTCGAAGATTTGACAAAAAAATTCCAATAAAATGGGGAACTGAAACACTTAAATATCATAAGATTCGTATATTGACGGAACTATGAAAGATTTCAAAATGACTTCATTTATTGATAATATCAGTTAATAAACTTTATATATTTTTAATCTTACCAGCGCCACAAATACATAACTAGGAGTCAGCAGTTGTTATATAACATCGGAAATATTTTTAGATAAGGCACATATCAGATTTATGTTTAAAATTACCGTATTTTAATACCGTTCAGGCTAATCCGTAACTATATTTTAATATTTCAAACTAACAAACCGAAGTCTGACAAAATAAAATCGGTTTATCTGTAACATTCTTTGATGGAAGTAATTTTCGAGTGGCTACTAACTCTAAACATCGTTTTTATTTTAATATTGAATCACGGGATTAAAAGCAGAATATAGAAATAAAATACGGATTGTAGCTATTTTTATATGAGATAAGTTTATTTGTTGTTATTAAATACACGACCTTATTTTTAAACATTTGGCGATGTAACGTACATATACTTAACCATTGATACAATCAATACATCAAACGAATTCTACATTAAGTCTAAACTTGATAAACACCATTAGTTTTCTCGTGTGAATTGTTTTACACACGTCGGGGGCTTTTATAGCTTGCTATGCGGTATGGATATTGCTCATTGTTGAAGATCGTACGTTGACTTATAGTTGCTCACTTCTACGTCATTTGGTCTCTGGTTGAAAGTTGTCTAATTGGCAATCATACCACATCTCTAGATTTTCATATGAAACAGCTTTTTATTTTCCAAGATATGCATTGCTCAAGTCCACCGACAATAACCTTTTTCTAGATTTTTTGCACGATATCATTTTTTGCACTTTGATATTAGCATAAAAACAGCAAAATGTCAAAACCTTGACCATGTGCGTATATTATATCGAATACATATATTGCGATCTCTACATTTTCATGATTATATTTAGTAACATCAAAATTTTTTGTTGGGTTTCCATCCTTTTAAAACTTTACTCACTTATCTTTTTTTAACATAATTCACACAAGAGGTAACTAGGTAAATTCTATAAAACGAATTCCTGTAACTTCTATGTAGTATGCATGTAGTTGGAGTCATGGGTCAAACATTATAACGATGATCCATATGTATCTGCTGGCAGAGAAAAACGAGGGCATATACAAAGAGACAAAAGTCTCAATAAGAAGAATCTCGATTTGTCTTCAAAGGATTGAAAGCGTAGCGTAATCGAATTTGAGGTTGTGCCTATTGATTTGGTTTGTACAATTGTACTTTCATTTTTGTTGCGCTTTAACCATGTTAACGACTTTCTGGTACAATAGATATAGATCGGAGCTCACGCTGGAGGATAAAACAAAACATCTCGTGTAATTATAGTCAACTGAAGCTTAAACCAACTACTTTCACTCTATGTGGGCATAATTACATAAAGATTTCATGTCTTAATTGTATATGACAGCACAAAATGGTTTTAACACCAACAATTGCAAGCGTGGTTTTCGATTTCTTAGGTTTTTCTGAAAAGTGTGACTGATACTATTTTGATACTTTACAATCAAACTCAGGGTCATGTTGTTATTTCATAACTTTAATATATTATGATTTTTATTCAAAGATCTTGTTTTGGCTGTTGCGTTTGTTGTTTACATCTAATTATGCCAAAAATTTCGAATAAAATGAAAATTTTCCCTAAACATTTTTGTGAATTTTGGCGTATTTTTACGATTTGTGTTTATAGATATAAGGTTGAATAGTGATGTTTGTGAAAGAGGGAATATTACAGATTTTTCAACGTTTAGTTAATATATATATATTATTTGAAAATAATAAACATGTTCCGTCAATTTTAAGCCGTATAAACGATCCAAAACTGTCGTTTTACATATATAGCAAAAGTAATATATGTATATGCTTTTATCGTCACATGATTAAATACATCAAATGTATCATACCATCCAACAACTTGAACTTGACTTTATTGCTTTAATTCTGACCTTTTCGACAGTGGTGCTATCAACAGTCAACGACTTGTCAGACTCGAGTGGTTAGGACTAAGATATTTGATTAAATTATTTTCTAACATTGAAGACCATTATAATATTGACCATGAAATGTGTTTTGTTTGTATTGTGTTGTTGGATAGCTGTCTCATTGGCATTTACACCACATATCTGTTTATTTTAATTAATTAGTAATTTGGAAAAGACCTCTGACCTGTGACTCTCTAACGACTATTTTTGCTTGTTACAAGGTTGTAGTTGTATCTATACAAGTTCAATAGTTGTACATTTTGCACTAGACACCCTTTTATATGTAACATACTCTTATACCGTGTAAAATATACATGTAATATTTCACAACACCAACTGTTACACGTATTTTTTGATTGACAAGTTGTTCAAGCTTTCGCTTCAATTATATATCAATTATATTTAACAGAACCATACATTCACATGTATCATTTTAAAACGATTATATTTAATTTATTTTTCATCATACAATTCAAAAGAAAATAATAGCGTGAATTTGTATGCATTTATGTTTTATTGAATTACATATACTTTTCTTACATTTTTAACAAGATCATTAGACTTACCATTGCTATTTGATGAATTTTGTATTGGCTTTGCACTTATCTCTGCCAACATTAAATCTATTATTGACTTAAAAATGATTTGTTTAGCCCTGATGTATGAGTAAGTGACAAGCTGCAACGTAGTGCTTAAACAGGAAAAGAAAAGCTTCAGATCAAAATGGACAGTTTCTGTACAAGCAATATACCAAAAATGAGCAAACGGTAAACCGAGACAATGTTTACAACAGAAAAGTACTTCTCAAACTAGTAGAACACATTTTTTCCAATAAAGATCAATAAACGTAAACGACAACACAAACTTTGTTAGATTAAATAAAACCTGTCACGTAATAAATGTTTATAGAATATCTTTTATAAAAATAATACCCTGCTGTTTCCATTGTTTTAAATCCAGTAAAATGTAATTACAAGGTAATATTAATTGTTACCTTGAATACGTATGACTTGACATGAAGTAAAAGCAAACGCTGTCATTGTTTCTTGTTTTTTGTGACATTTTGTCAAGTAATTGCGAAAATATAAATTCATATTGACTTGCGTTACAAACAGGTAATGCTGTTGCAAACTTATAAGGTCCTTCAACGCGAATATATTTTTCAACGGTTGGAACGTATAGAAACAAATGTAAAAAAAAAAAAGATTCTCTTCATCCAAACTTTAATGCATCCTAATTTAAAATTTTTAGTTGCATAATTTACAATTAAGTTAGTAATCGCAAAAAAATGTCGATGTTGCGCATTTCCATTTATATTTATTTGGAACGAAATTACCTCCATGAATCCTACATGATTACCATGGTTAATCGACGTACAAGGGAATTGACAGGAGTCTCGTTTACAAAAACGCTGTTTGACGCTAGTGCAAACACTACTTCCGTTCATATACTAGTGAGGGTAATAAAATTCATTGTCATGTAATGTGTTGGTCTAATTTATTAAGCATTCTATTGTATAAAATAGCTCTTATACATTAAACTCATTTTGCTATTGGAAAGGGTAAAAGTATATATTGTTTTTATAAATTTATGGCAACGTCCTTATGTGAACCAAATGCCCGTTTTGTGACCCTTGTTTGACAGTACATTTAAACGTTGCCTGGTGACAACTATTATTTCAAGGACACAAGGCTCTACGGGATATTTCGTGATATTTCAAATCATATTTTCAGAACAGAAGCAATTTTCTTTGCATGAAACATTTTTGACTTCTTGATTGATGAAAAGGTAATATGACAGTTATTACTAGGAATTTAATGAATAACAATCTTTATTCTCTCAAAAACGAACATTCCATAAATAATATTCACTAATACATTAAAGAAAAGAAAAAAAAAAAACGAAAAAATAAAAATCTGACTTTCTTTTGTAAAGAGTTGTACATTGCATATGATATATACATTTGTGTAGAAAGGTCACAACAAAAAACATTGTATTGCCGGGAATCTGTATGCGTAACTTGTACAATTTCGCTTTATTAAACTCCTATCAGTATAATAATATTTTATACAAGAACAACAGGATTTCAGATAAATAAAAATTACATTACTCACCGTTGAAGACATACTGATCAATTTTTCATTGGAAAATTTATACTTGATTAGACAAGTGTAATGTAGACAACATCTGATATAAGTAAAACAGATATATCGCAGTAAAGGCTCTTACAACAAGGCCTCTCCTTCCGCGTAATTTACATTTCAATTAAGTAGTAAGTCTTGCTATATCTTAGAAAGATTTTATTTCAGGGACACAATCGATCGAGGACCACACCGAACATTTACCTTTGTTAGCGTCGTATGTAACTCAACATCAGACACTATAAAAGGAATACAATTACAGTTAATAGGAATCTAGTCTGGTACCCTCGAACAAAGTCCCTTAACAAATTTACCTTGTTTTTTATGTGATATTGTGCAGAGTTGAAAAATATGCAATGGTGATTTACTCTGTTGAATTTTCATAAGGTATAATTCATCAAACTGTTTCAAAATTTGAAATGTACATGACATGGTCCAATTTGAGTATGGAATTCAAATGGCAGTCAAATTTAGGAAATATAAAATCTTCTGTACATTTGAAAACATTTTAGAAGCAAAAAGGGGGAAAAACTGAGATCCCTTTACCATTCTCAAGGTTTCATAATTTGCTGAACGATGTAATAAAAACAGTTTAGATCAAGAGATGTTAATAAAGGCCAACAGATAGCATTTTGGTTGATCTGAAACAGTTGGACACCATCATCTTTTTACCCAAAGAGAATTATAGAATGAATAGAAAAGGTGACACGATTAAAATTCTAAAAGATTTTTCTTTCATCAGTTTGCTATGACAGTGGTATGTCATATTTGTTTTTATATTACTTTCATTGTTTCCAGCACATTTTTTGTTTTTTTCCCGAAGTATAACCAAATCCATTCTTATCTGCAATGACTTCGTCATTGTAACACATTTCACGTATGTTCACATTTTGTTTTTCAGTTAATTTAATACCAAATAATGTTAAATGAAGGCATACTATTTTAAATATCCTCCAACACATTTTATTATTTAATAGACACATAAAATGCACTCAGCGTTACTTGATTGAATTAAATGCAGAAAGTAGTTCCTGTAAATCAACCTCCAGGCATTAAATGCAGAAAGTAGTTCCTGTGAATCAACCTCCAAGCATAATTATAGAAGTAGGCAGTATTTCCTTTGTTATCACTGATCTAAATATAATAATTCAAATGCTAAATTTGAAAGAATCAGTTGTCACGCATTTAAAAAAGAAGCCAACTTAATGTTTTTGTCAATGTTACATGTTTGTATTGTTTATTGCGTATTGTTTTAATTTAGTAACAATCCGATTGTTTGAATTTTACATTAATGAAATATCTCATCTTATCTTAGCTATTATCCAATACATAAGACATAATACTTTTGCATCTGATCAAAATATAGATTCAGTGGTCATCTTCATAATATTGCAAGCACCACATTCAGTGAGATATTTCTAAGATAAACGTTTGATAAACATGTACATGTATATACTATCAAAATTCTCCAGTGTTGAAAGATGTTTATATCGATATAAATAAAAGCTTATATAGACAGCAACCTAAAGTCTCAAAAAAAAAAAAAAAAAATCCAAATGAGATCTATACCGGGTTTCCATTTGATTTGTTTCCAATGTACCGTACCGGAAGTAATTATCTCTTTCATAAATATCAATAGAAATAATTGTCTCATTCATAAAAATCAATAGAAGTAATTATCTCATTCATAAAAATCAATAGTTAACTAAAAGTCAGACGTTGAACTTAAACGACTGGCATAATTTTGCTTTTTGCCTTTTATGATCTTACTTGACGATAGAAAATTCTTAATAGTATTAAATTATGTTTTCTGTTTTTAAAGGGCTATTTCTCGCGAGATCATTCCCACTATATACGATATCACTAGAATTAAGAGAGAAGATTACTTAGTGCAAGAAACAACAAACAAGTCTGCTTCCGGATTTCAAACCAATGATGAATACTTATATATGAGGACATATCCTGAACCCAAAATAAAAACACCATTACGTAAAATCAAAGACTACTTAAGTATATATCAGTTTATTTTCCGGCATTATGGTCAATTAAACCTTTGCGAGCCACTGTCAATTCCAGGACTTATTCTACTGAAAAGTGATATACGGCGTTCTAATAATGCCATTATCTTGACTGATCTGAAAATGATGGTATTATAAAGGTCGTTTGAGGTGGGTCGTCGACTCTTAAAACTAATATAAGAAAATACCATTGAGAGAAAAATCAATTTACATTTATCGTATCAATTTCCAATTTTCTCCACATTAGTTGGGGAGGAACGTGATGGTTTTATTTGGTTGGTATCTGTTTCATTGACGTTTTTAAAGTGTTAACGTATATTTGATCCGCCTAACATTCCAAAAATATTATTATGAACAAACCTGTAAAAAATTTTCCTTTTGCAGCAAATATTCCATATCTTTAATTCACAAGAAGAAGTATCATTTATAATATTTATAAAATGATGAAACAGGTTTAACCTGTTTATGCCAGAACTATTGATATATAACTGTAGAAAGTTCAATTTTTTTGTTGCTACGCTGAGATGGATTATTATGATTTTACCAGTTTATTAATCCCTAAATATATTTTCATTACTAAAAGTCATAATACATATCAAATGTTCTAAAGGAAAACAATGAAATATTTGCTCTTCAACTCATGATAAAATATTTTGATAAAGAATTCAAATACTTGGGAGATCCAAGAAAACTCTTATATGAATTAAGAATTAGAGAATCTAGTAAGGAATAGGATGTATCATACGTAGAAATAAAAATATCGAAAATCTACTTGGTATAACAAGAGCAAGACAAAAAAAAAAAAAAAAAAAAAATCCTTACGCCTTGCAATTTCCTTAAATGAACTAAATCCAATATTAGAACAGGACACATCACCTTGACCAATGGTCTGCCTTATGATATCACCACACAAAAGCCTTGTATCTTTGGCGGGTTTTTACAACCACTGGGTCGGTGACACAGCTGGTAGACGTTTCGTCCCCAAGGGTATCACCTGCCCAGTAGATACATTTGTGTTGACATGAAATATTGATATGTTCAATTTCTGTAAACTTACTGAATATACAATGTTGAAATATTCGAAACACTAAGGTTTTCTAGCGCTCCCCGCCCCAGATATAGATTGACTTAACTACATGTCGCACAACTTTTCGGTATTTTCGGTTTTTCATGCTCTTTATCTTCGTTTATAATTTGGCTTTATAACTATTTTGATGGAGCGCCACTGATGAGTCTTATGTAGAAAAAACGCACGTCTGGCGTATCAAATTATAAGCCTGGTATCTTCAATGCTTTTTTATGGTGTGAGATACCAAGATAACCAGTCTTGGAAACACTGAATGAAAATTATGAAACCACACTGATGGTAATTTAAAAAACAAATCAATGTTTAATTTATACAAAAGAAACTTCATAATATGCCCTTGTATTGATTTTATGTATTCTATTAAACTTATCTAAATTAGCATTGATGACGAGGAGGTCGACACATCTGCATTTGTCATATTACAGATATTCAGAATTACAATGACCTATTTTATAGTATTCTGTAGTATGTGACCCTAGAACTGCTTCTGAGAATTCTACCCTAGAAATGCTTCTGACAGTCCTATCCTAAAACAGTTCTACGGTAGAACTGTTCAGAAATCAAATACATAAAGAAAATGCATCTTGCAAAGTTTTTTAATTCTACTCTCAAATATATTGATGATGACCTGCCATTCAAAAACCCACATTTCAATGAGTGTTACATCTATTATATAGCAGGTTTGTGTTCCTTACACAAAAACTCCAACAGACTTATGTGGAAGAATGACTGAAATAGACCAGTAAGTTTTGCGGTCACCATAACGAATGGGTTGACCGATATGTTGTGTCGGTGTCTTAACTCAGTATCGACATGTTTTCGGGGATATTTGTAGACCCAATTAAGTCGTATGCTTTCTAATATTACCGATTGTGACATTTTACCTGAGCTTTAGTACGCATGGGAGGTGATGCACAAATAGCAAGAAACGCTAACCCTGTCGACGCACCCGATCTCGCTTCTTTTGGAGTTCATGCGATTCCCCCTTTATTATTGTTATCTTGATTAGTCTTCTTGATCGATTAAAGAGATTATAACATCTGTAAATTACTGTCGCCTTAATCAATGACAGATTATTCTGACAGTTCTAAAGATAGGTTAGAAATAATTCCTACTACTAGTATATTAATTCAACTTATATGCCTACAATATTACAAAAAGTATCGGAAAGACCTCTTATTTTTCTTCGATCAAATCATTTTTTAATGTTTTTTATT
Source organism: Mytilus coruscus (assembly GCA_017311375.1). Taxonomy (NCBI): domain Eukaryota; kingdom Metazoa; phylum Mollusca; class Bivalvia; order Mytilida; family Mytilidae; genus Mytilus; species Mytilus coruscus. The sequence continues at coordinate 54,035,713 of CM029607.1, forward strand.
ATTGCCTTCAAATGAACAAGCATTTTGATTTTTTTTAATTTCTATCAAAGATTTATACAATCTTATTTATTTTTATATTTAGTCTATCAGATTTTTTTTTGCAGCAGAGTAAGACAAACTTTGTGAATGAATAAAAAGACATTATGGGTATACAGCATCACTGAGACAGCAACCCAAAGACAAACAAAAAACAAACAAGATCCATATACAGTACTTAATACGAGACACGTGTCTTTCCAATATATCTATCGAAATCCCCACAGGTTTAGAAAAGTAATTGAGATATAACATATCATTGTGTATCCTTGATATATACTTTTTTCTCTATTTTTATCGTAATAATATTAATTTCGTGTTATTAAAGGAAATTAACAGACAATTTAGAAAATTGTCGTTGAAGTGCGAAACATAAATGTAATATGTACCATTTGAGACTGATAATGTTATTTTCTAATCTCACAAGGGATAAATAATTTCCATAAAATAACATAATGTAACAAGCTATACATTGTTCAAGACTAAAGGCCAACATTACAATAAAGTTTAATATTCGAGAATTCCTGGAAGAACTGCGAAAGACAAAAGATACGATCCTATTTGAAGGAACAGCATGGGCACGGTTTATTTATGTGTTCAGTATTTTTTTTTCTCTTATTTTTTAAGAAACATCTTGTTTTGAAAAACTAGGATGGAAAGAAACATGTTTTGTCAGATGAGAAATAACCAGTAGCTAAATCATTTTACTCAATTCATTTTCCGTGCCCGGAAGAATTATGAAAGTAATATTTAAAAACTAACATTCTACTATTAGAATATATAGGAGATGTGTGTTAGCTCTTATCACCCCTAAGCTGGGACAGTGGTATAACAACACAAGAGCTGACTGTAAAAACCAGTTTGAAATGACTCGACTCATCAGGCTTGTGTTGCAGCACATCGTCGCTCTTGCTTGTATGTGTCATATTTATTACACAAAATGATTTCCTGACTTTTCAAACGTGATGATTTCAACTTACTAATTGTCTATTTCCATTTCTCAGCAGTAACATACTCTCTGCTCCATCGTATAGCGTTAACATATCTCATTTAATACGTTCGGCTCGTGCATATTTACACTACATGGACTTCATTAACAGGTGTGTGTTCCTTCAACACAATCTGATCCAGTAGAATTTAAGAAATAACTACTGAAATCGGCACAAAATAAGTTTAACTTGACTGATACGATGTGTCAGTGTATCAGCTCACTAAAGACATGTTTGCACTGTCTGTTGTTTTTAGATACATGTACTAGAATGTTCATCTGATCTGACAATATACCTATTATGTCCTATTCCCGATTGTGAGATTTTGACTGAAAGTGGATTCGTATGGTGAGTGATCATACATAATAGGAGACGCTAACCCTGTCGACGTACTGGTTTCTCTATTTTTGGTTTCATGTGAGTCCTTCAGTTTTCGGCTGTTGTCTCGATTTGTCTTCTTACTAGATTTATGAGATCTTAACATCGGTAAACTTCTGTTGCCTTAATTTTATAAAAGAAAAAAATCCAATTAGTCCCAATGGGCAAATTATACAGAACTACAATCAAACCTGAGTAAACTGGATCCTGAATAAACCGTTTCCTGTCCATTTCGGCTGAAAATTAAAGTTTAATTTTTCCACCTCAGAACCTTTGCAAAAATACTCTTTGTAAACCGGATTCTGTTTTATTGTACAGTCCCAATTCTTTTAATTATATTAATTATTACCAGTCCGAACTGGTTTGTTCAATTAATTTAACAGTAAATCATGATAACAATATTGGTCGATGTGCAATCAAAACACAGTTGTTTACGCTAGAAGGTCCTTTAGAATAGTTGTGAACTATTTTATAAACACTATTAATTTGTCATTATAATACGTTAGCTCAAACAAACAATACGGAACCCTGTTGTGCGTACACGCTAAATAAAGAATTATGATAGGTATTTGAACACAACTTTGCCAAAAAGGTCTCGGATAGAACTTGCATTATAACAAAGATACATTTTAAAATCGTGGAGTGTGACAATAACATTAGGTCTTCGAAATGCTGAGTTCCCTGTTATGAACCTCGATGAAACCGATGACCCTTATAATGATAAGGACCCGTATGATGACATTATATTGTATGAGTTATGTATAGTATGATCATGTTTCGATCATCATGAAATTTCGTTTGATGAAATGTTTTCTAATGAATCGGCTATAACCAATGAAAGAAACGTAAGATGGACAGTGGAAACGAAAACTCTCATTGAACAATTCAAACAATGGGAGGATTCGGAGTGAAAATGAAGCTTACCAAGAGCTGACGAACCGGAAACTAATACTACGGATCAATTTCACATTTAAGACTATCTAAAAAAAGTTGATGATTAATTTTTCGAATTCGAGAAACAAACGATTCTCAGATTTCAATTGTCAATAAAAACCATTAATGAAAATACTATCGTGCGAAGTCAAATTAAAAAAAGCAGGGAACACATGTTTATTTCAAAATAGTTTTAAATCGTAAAGAGAGGCGAGGGTACCAAAGGGACTTTCAAATGCATAAGTCGTATATAAATTTTCAAATTATAAAGAAACTAAGGTTTCAATACCCTCAGGCAAAGTTGACCTTAGATGAATTTGGCTATTTGTTTTAGGTATTTTTGTCATATCGCTCTTCAACCGTTTCGGTACTTATACATCCCTCGGATTTCAAATGTTTGGCTTTGAGCGTTCCTGATGAAGGTAAATCCAGAAAAGCACTTCGGACGCATGAAATTATTAAACGTGTTGTTTTCAATTTTTTACATCACTGGGTCAATACCACTGCTGGTGGACTATCAGTCCCCGAGGGTATTATCAGCTTAGTAGTCAGTACTTCGGTACTGACATGATTTATAACAAACTTTTCTAAAATTGTCCGTTTATAAAATTTGAAATTATAAAGAAACTAAGGTTTCAACTCCCTCAGGCAAAGTTGACCTTAGATGGATTTGGCTATTTGTTTTATGTATTTTTGTCATATCGCTCTTCAACCGTTTCGGTACTTATACATCCCTCGGATTTCAAATGTTTGGCTTTGAGCGTTCCTGGTGAAGGTAAATCCAGAAAAGCGCTTCGGACGCATGAAATTATTAAACGTATTGTTTTCAATTTTTTACATCACTGGGTCGATACCACTGCTGGTTGACTATCAGTCCCCGAGGGTATCATCAGCTCAGTAGTCAGTACTTCGGTACTGACATGATTTATAACAAACTTTTCTAAAATTGTCCGTTTATAAATTTTGAAATTATAAAGAAACTAAGGTTTCAACTCCCTCAGGCAAAGTTGACCTTAGATGGATTTGGCTATTTGTTTTATGTATTTTTGTCATATCGCTCTTCAACCGTTTCGGTACTTATACATCCCTCGGATTTCAAATGTTTGGCTTTGAGCGTTCCTAATGAAGGTAAATCCAGAAAAGTGCTTCGGACGCATGAAATTATTAAACGTTTTGTTTTCAAATTTTTTCGAAAATAAACTGACAACGCAATGGTTAAAAAAGAAAAAGACAAACAGACAAACAACAGTACACAAAACAACATAGAAATCCAAAGACTGAGCAACACAAACCCCACCAAAAACTGGGAGTGATCTCAGGTGCTCCGGAAGGGTAGGAAGATCCTGCTCCACATGTAGCACCCGTCGTGTTGCTCATGTAAGTACAAATCCATGATATAACCATTCCTTAAGACATTTATTGTTTTTTTTTTATGAGAGAGAACTGTTGCATACATAATATTTTATATCACCCGTCAATATATTCCTGTAAATCTAGTAACCTGAATAAACCGACCCTTTTTTTATTCCAATAGCCGACCGGTTTAAACAGGTTTTACTGTAATACTTTTTCAATTTTAAAGTATTATCCAAAAATTATTAAATATGAAATGAAAAAAAGTTGGTATTAAAAGTAACAATGACTGCATCAAGTATTTTCTTGCTTATGCTTTAGTAATACTCAGATCAAAATGACAAGTTTGTTACACAAAAATTATCTTAATTCTTCGTTACTCGTCACATGTTTCTCTTCTGCTGCTTTGTGTGGTAGAATTTCAAAGGATAACAAAACATAAGAGATTAAACATGACCTACTGGTGAATGACTTAGAACTAGTGATATGAAAAGTAGCGGGACTTGTATAACTAAAGGGGCCTCGGTTGCCGAATGGATGAAGTAGTTCATCTACTGTATGACTATGCTGTCAACACCGCGGTTGTGAGTTTGAACCCAACACGAGGCAGATGCGTTCGACACCAATCTTAACTGACTAGGTTTGTCAGATTTCCTGCCGAAGGTCAGTGGTTCTCTACGGGCATTCAGACTTCCTCCACCAATCAAAACTAACCACAATATATGTATGCCTTTTTATTTGTTTAGTAGCGGTCTATATAGATTTCCGTATAAGCAGTACTCAACCTTCTGAACCATGACTGAGAAGCGTAGAACAGTATACTCTAGAAATATTCTAGGGTAGAACCGTCAGAATCTTCTCTTGGGTAGAACTGTTCAAAATGTTCTAGTATAGAACTTTCAGGTCCAGTTCTATGGTAGAGCTATTTTACGGTAAACCATGTCTAACTAATGTAAATAAAACCAGCTCTCTGTTCATGATTTAGAACAGTTTTAGTCTTTGAGAAAGTCTTTGACACTTAGCTGAATGTCCCTGAATTAAATATTAATATAAATACAGTCTTAGATGGGTATTAGTTCTGTTAATTTCTCAGTGTTTAAAATTAATACTTAATCAAATATATCTTATATGCTATTATGTGATATTGCTTAACTTTAAATTAACTTTTAATCGCTAACTTCTACGTCATTTGATCTCTGGTGGAGAATTGTGTCATTGGCAATAAGCATGCCACATATTTCTTATTTTTATATTAAGCAGTAGAAGAAATAAAAGGAATAGCCAAATTCATCTAAGGTAAACTTTACCTGCGGAATAGGAACATTAATTTCGAAACAATTTCTTTATTTATCAACGGAGAATTTAGAAATGTATGTTATAAGTCATGCCAGTACCGAAGCACTGATAACTGAGCTGATGATATGCAAGATTAAGTGTTCTGAAAACACCGAGTAATTGGGATCTGATCAATTAACAACTAGTTTAAACAAAAAAATTAATTGTTGAACGTGACTTATTACAACCTAACTTTTGAAATGAATGTTTTTAATGAGAATGTCAGATAGCTCTTTAGAGCACATTAACACATGATAATGCTGAATATGGGGGGTCCGAATGGGGTTTACAGAATAGAGAATAATTGGTAAAAGTTGCAGAATAAAGGGCAAAAAATTAAAGAATATAGAATAATAGGCCAAAATATAAAGACTTAAGACTACTGGGAAAACAAGATAAACGGTCTAAACAATCAAAGAATAAAAAAAATGAAGTCCCCCCACCCCCCAAATCCAGACCCTCGAATATGACTTTCATTCATTTCAATCTGATACGAAGAGAATACAGGAAAAGCAATTGGATAATAAGCAAACTTATGCAACAAAGTACATACGTAATAAGAGCCTAAACTACACCTGCAGACTTGATTCAAAACATTTTCCTCATTTCGGTTTTTAATTTAGGTAGGAAATTAAAAATAATAGGCATGGGGATCTCCATGTCCACACAATAGGGTTTATTGTTTTTTCTTTCTTCTTCTTTTCACAGAAGGGTACACTTGATCGCTTTATTTGATATCTAACGTTACACAAATATTTGCTCTTGTTCCCTCTCTGCTGTTTTTATAAACCTCGAATATAGTGTTATTTACAATACTACGATACTGAAAAATTATTTTCCATACATTATATTATCCTCCTTTTAGTTTAGGCCTTTACATATTGATGCCTCTAAAACGGACAATTATTAAATACCGAGAATAAAACCCAAGTTTTGTTTGTTACATCTAAAAACTTTGATCCCAAATTATTAAATTAAGATATACTAAATCATGACTCATAGCATTTAGAATCGTTTCTATACCAGAACATACAGTCTACTGGCGGGGACCCTTTTTACTATAATGGTCATTACTTGAACAAATCATCTCATTATTGCACTACGTTATTGGAGTAAAAGGCACGTGGACGGGCACTTCCGGATGTTTATGAAATTTTGCCAGCAATAAGAACGTATGGGTCTTCATAATTGATATACAAATAATAACAAAATATTACAAAATAAAATATTGGACAACATAGGTACATGTACCATCATACTGAATGTGTTCAAATGTAAATTTAGCCATTTCTCATAACCCTGTCCGACAATTATTTTAACCAAATTAGACCATTTCCAAGTTTTATAGAAAAAACCATGCCGGTAGTGAGTTGAGAATCCGGCAACGCATATTAGGCAACACATTCGTCTGGTGACCGTTAAGCTAATGTAGTGTCGATCTCTGTCGGTATTCTTCATATTTCTGTTGGAGCAGTTTTTGTGCAAAGAGCACACCGTTGTTAAAATCCGAGTAGTGTGAACATGCACGAGCGTAGCGTATTAACTTAAGTATATAAACGTCATACGACGGAGTATGAATGTATTATATGATCGCACGTAAAAATAGTCAGAAGACTTCAACAGATACATCATAAATCCTTTACAGGTTAACTCGTCATACGAAACTTTTGTAAAAATTATATGTTTTTATTGATTTGAAATTCATATGGTGGGTTACCGATTTTGTTATTGTTGTATAAATTATGCAAATATTTATGTCATTCCTTAATACATAGAAAACAAGAAATTATGTAGCATGATACCCTCATTAGATTACACTCTTGTTGGCCTTATTGGTGGTTTATCACATGTTAAAAGTTAAACGACCATACTTATATCTAAACGAACGATTGGGTGATAATTTTAGTGACAATGAGTTATCATTTTGTAAAAAAAAATATTGTTGGACAGGCATTTGGTATATTTGTACATCTGTTGTCGGATATTTGATTTTCTCCATTTTTCTATCTCGTACAGTATCAAAAATCTAAAACTTTTCGAATTTAAAATGTAAGACAATAATTATGCTGTAATTCCATAAAAATCCGACAGATTGCCCATGTATATGTAAGTACCTGTTTCTATAAGGGTTAAAGTCTTTGTCGTGTCTTTTGGAGAAAAAAAAACAGTGAGTTGCATTTCATTTACCTGTACGTAAAATATGCACTTGTTAAAAGTCGGGGATTTGTACCTGAACATGGCGATTTCTAATACTTATAAAACTGACACTAGCATGAGATTGTGCAACGTACAATTAGTGGTATTCAAGCGTTACAAACAAACAAAGATATCATGCACATTTTGATTTCAAAACACATTGTACATTATGTTTAAAACAAACGTGTAGTTCTATGGATGGCAAACCATATGTCACACATCAATGACTTAAAATATACCACATATGTTATGTTTTTTCAATTAATGCTGAATTACCGTAAAATAATATTATTTATGCTAGAAAGAGTCATTGACATGGCTGTTTATGATTTTTCTTCATCCTACTTGTAGCTACCTTAACGTATCAAGTCAGAAGGTAAGCTATATGAGACGATACGAATGACAATGATAACTCAACCAGCGCAAATGGAAGAAAATAAGTTATTTGAAAGACTCCCCTTTGAATGCCTAGATGTTTATCCCATTAACATACTAGGTGAGTTCAGAAGGAAGTCTTCCTAAATATTTTAGAAAAACCATCAGTAGCAACGTTGGGAATAAATATATATGTGTTTATACTGCAATTACGACCTTGTAAATTTTAACATTATAAACTATTCAACTTCATGAACAAGTAAAGTTAAAATAAACTATGACATGCATGTTATTTGAGTGTCAAACATTTGAGTAATGAATTATGAAATGGTCTTACTACAGCAGTGTAATATAATTTACCTAGAAGCAATCCTTGCCACCAAAAACTATTTGTTTGTCTATTTACCTACATATAAGTACCTAATAATAATAATAGAAAAAAATAAAACATTTAAAACAATAATAACTAATATAAATTGTATCGTTGCTATGAGATTTTTGTTAAAAATATTACCCTACCTTATGCAGACCACCAGGCGTTCAAATCCCTTATATTACAACTGATGTTCATTTACAAGACTCTGGCCAGGTGTGAAAGCTTATTATCCAAGCTGTTCAGTGACGTATTTATTTCTCACTCTAACTTGTGTGATCGATTTCACTCGTAATTTTAACATCACTTGATATAATCAGAAAACATATTACTTTCGTTCATTTCTACTATGTCCTTAAAAAGAAGTGAGGATAACAGTAACCTTAATATCATTCAAAGCTGAAGTGGGTGTCCATAACTTAAAAAGTTATTTCAAAAGCCAGAATCATTTAATTAATTTTGAATTGAAGATGTAACATTTTCCGAGAAGATTAAATTAGAATATCGTGACATTAAAAATAGATTATCATAATCGAATATGCAATCTGTTTCAATTTGATAGTGCATATACATGTATTTACATTCACAAATTTGTTTATACTTTTTAATTTATTTTTCTATTTTTGTTTATACATCATACTCGTTATGGGATAGTTCAAGGTAAATGAATATCCAAATTTAAGTTGACTCTTATCATCAATGAGGTCTAGAACACTCTAATGAAGCAAGGTGTTACTAAGTGCTTTTGTTTCTTTGTTACATTTTCTTACTTTTCTTCAAGCTAATAATCTGCTCTCTTGATAATTATCAATCAGCATGTACATGTATATATACTACTTCTCAGAAGCGGATCCATGATTGTTTATCAGGGGACGCAATTTTATCACACTGAATATAGTTAAGATTTTTGGACGATTTTATGCTTACAAATCATATAAATCGTAAGAAACACTTGATTTGTTTTGGCGATCAAAAAAGGGGGCGTAGTACTCCCTCTACGCCCCTGTGTCAGCCGCTGCTTTCGGTGAAACAAAATAATTGTATGCGTCACATTTAGAAGATCATATGCGGAATTCAGATTTAAAGAGCGGCTTGATAGTCAACATCAACTTTTTTTTAATAATTTTTATTTGTATATCACTGATAGGAAAATGACACGATCTTATATAAAATAGTCTAAAAACACTCTATTTTTGTATACAATGTATCAATTACTTCTACAACTTCACATTGTATATAATATACATCTCAAATGATGAAAAATTTATATGGCAATCAACTGATGAAAACGTCTGTCCGCACTGAAATATTAGGTTCAATGTAATTATATACATAAATGTATAAATGTTAGACAATAAGTATACAGCTATAACGGTTATTGTAACCCATTTAATGTATATATAAATTGTTTATGGTTGCATTGTATAACGTTTTATTTCAATCATATTGTAATATCAGTGTCAAGTTGACCATAAAGGGCCCTTAATTATAACACTTAATATTTTCTGTACTTATTACAGACAAGCATTAAAACAAAATTTCCTTAATTTTCCTTCTCATATTTAATTATATTCTTTTATGAGAATGTAAGTTTTTTATCATTTAGAAATATGTATATATATATAAATAAGGAGATGTGGCATGATAACCAATGAGACAACGATAAAAAAAAAAAACCCTCTAAATTACCTGCTTATGACTTGGCACAGGCACAAATGGTGTTGAAAATGTCCGTGAGCGCCCAAACCCTCCAAACCTGAGACAGAAGTGTTTCAACACATAATAAGAACAAACTGTGAAATTCAGTTGGAAATCATCAGATTGGCACAAAGCACTAAAGCAACTAACAAAAGGAAATAAAAGACAACGTCCCCACTTTCGTCAAGGAAAAAAGTTTCATTTAATTAATAGATATATATGTAATTTTACATGTTGATTCTTCTAGATTTACTTGACACTTATCGAGACAAATGAGTAAACATTCTTGAGCCAACACCATACTATGACTGGGCAACTTGGGGAGACAGTTGGTACCTAACGTTCAGTTCTGCTCGAGTTGATATCAAGCGATATCTAAGTCTCACTCGCTTTTCATTTCAATATCATAATAAACGAGCTTGATATCGTTCGATACCCAATTCTCATGATTTGTAAAACCTATTTCTCTTTTGGTAAAAAGGAAAATTTTGGCGAAACATTTTCGATTTCGCAAGCTCATTTTTAAATACAAATCGACCCCAAATTAACGCATTTTTTGTCACATCACAATCCCTTCAGTGTGACACGAGAAACATCTATTCACGCGGGAAATAGATAACTGCTTACATTAAATACTCTAATTTCGTATTAAACATAGTCCTTATATTCTCCATAAGAGGGTCATTAATCCTTTTCTCATGCTAGCGTCAGGTGACAACACAATAACGCAATGTTACCACTGAAAAAAACCCAGTTCAGGATCATTTTTGGGTTCTTTCCGACAACTGTTTAATTTTGGTATAACGAACCACCGGAAGGGCTTTAATTTGTCTTCCGGTGACATTTTGGTATTTTGATTATGTCCTGTCAATACTGTACGCCATTAAAAATAAGTCGATATTTGATGTACTAACACAATTTAAGACCATCTCTCTATAAAGATACTCTATTGTTTAGTTATGACTGCATTACCCGTTAACGCATTTCTGTACTTTAGAGATATAATCGAAGATACCAGGCTTATAATTTTGTACACCAGACCCTCGTTTCGTTTACAAAAAAAAAAAAAAATATATATATATCCCAGATATTTTTGAGCATAGAGACGCTTATGTTAATTTGTTTGTGGCTGTTTTTTCATGGTGTCTCTCATTTAACACAAATGTTTTCCTCGTTACTTATAGACAAAAGTTTTATATCTTATTCTACAAAATTTGATACCACAAAATTTAATGCGCACGACAGTTAGAAAAATTAGCATGTGCTAAACAATCATAAGGAATCTGCCATTCGGATTTGTGTATCACCGGGTATCTTGGTAAATGTTATTTTAACAAGATTGTGACAAATTATAAGTTTAAACTTCAGGTTTGTAAATTTTAGATATTTTGATATATAAAAATAAGATGTGGTATGATTGCCAATGAGACAACTATCCACCAAAGTTCAAATAAAGTGGATGTAAGCAATTATAGGCAACCGTACAGCCTTCAACAATGAGAAAAACCCATACCGTATAGTCTGATATAAAAGGCCCCGACATGAAAAATATGAAACAATTCAATTGAGAAAACTAACAGCCTAATTCATAACAAAACAATTTACGAAAAACAAATATGACAGACATGAACCAACGATTTGCATATTTTCCACTCTCTGCTGGTATAGCTACTAATAATGAGTTAATAGCGCTAGGCTCCTAACAACTATTTGATACTTTTAAAGTGCTGTGAATAAATCAAATCATATGCACATGCTGTATGAAAAAGGTCATATGTAAGTCAAACAAAATATGAATGAAGTCATTGACATGTTGGATACCAAGAGACTGTAACAGTTATTCAATTTTGTTATGTTTTACGTTTACCGATTAATGTGAAACTCAGTATGAGTAGAATCTATAATTAGTATCCAAGATCTAAATTGATAAGGATCAGATCTAAAACACTAGAGAGTTTGTATATTGTCTTGTAGCATCGTCAAACTTGATGCAATAACTCTCCTTGACAAATTGAACTTCAAGTTCAGATGTCAAAGATAAATGCCATTCGATAGCATGATTGAAAAAGGCTTGAAGACAATACATGTCTAAAGATATCATAGCAATCAGCCTTCATCAACTTTAGTACACTGGTTTTCCCTGAGGAAAGTCAGAACATCTTTCAATGTGACAATCATCTGTCAGTTGTAAACGTGTCTAATAGGATGATAGAAAAAAATAGAATTCCGAAACCATTTCAAGCTATGCGATTTAATTGTGAGATTTTGTAACAAACTAAAGTTGACGCTTATATCCACGTGCTTTGGTCTCTGGTGGATAGATGTCTCATTTACAAACCTACATCTCCTTATGTTCATATTAAAGTATGAGCAAGAGTTGTATTGAAGTCTTTAATATGATGTGTTCTTTTAGGAATTTGTTATTGATAACATTTACTATGATTAAAAAAAGACTGTTCTACATATTAGGACATAAAAACGTATTCTTTTTAGGCTGTAAGTGTTACATCTGGGTTTGGATGTACTTATTCAGAACCGTTACACATAGTACCATACCGATGGAAATTACCTTGTAGAACTTTTATCTGAAAAAGAGTAATTTTGAACAAAAAACTAATAATGTTGTATCATGTAATAAAATGTATAATGATGAGTTATGCACTATTAACTTTTCTGATTAACTCATTTATCAATATATATTTGAAAAATAGGGGAATAGAACACTGGACACTTTTAATTTGCAAAACACTCATTTGCAAATCCGCCGCCTCAAATAAGAGCTACAGTGTCATGTATATAACCAAAATGTGCGGAATTACATGGATTCAATAATTTCATTGGTTTTCTACTGTTACTATTATATTTATTTTGCTATTTGATTTATAAAAACATGGGATTTTCAATATCCCATGGGACAGGGCAAAATCCCATGGGATTGACCATTATCCCATGGGATTTTGGTTAAATCCCATGGGATTTTTGGTCCCATGGGATAATTGTAGTCCCATGGGATATTTGTTGTCCCATGGGACAAAAAAATCCCATGGGACTATAATTATCCCATGGGATTTTAATATCCCATGGGACAAAATAAAATCCTATGGGATTCAAATTATAAATATATAGATATAAATATACAGTAATGTGTATGTTACAATGAATGCTGTTTGGTAGTAAAAGTTTTAAATGTATACTGAGTTTTTATATTTTTATATATATATATATATTTATTTTTTCATTTTGTCACAAACATGTTTTTTATTTGTTTATATGACAATAAAGATTATTCTTATTTTGCAATTTGGAATGCATAATAATATTTATGGTCAAAGAGTAAAGTCCTTTCACTGAAACAAAATGATGACATGTCTAAATAAATGAAAAATATTGTTTTGAAATCTTTGTCTTGTTTATTTTATTATGAAAAATAGAACTGAAAAAATATTTCATATTCTGACTGACAAGTTTACTCTTTTCATGAGGTAAGGTTTTCTTTGTTATAGTTTCATTGCAATACATGAATATGCAAACAATTTGAATTATCTACCTTTGTGGTGTACATAATATTAACCTTATATTTGCAAATTTATAATATAAACACTTTTTCTGTTAAAGTTTTAGTTTTCTTTTTCACTGCTTGCTATGTACAATTATTCAGTCCACTATATAAGAGTCAAGTCAATAAATTATTTCATCCACTAGAATATTCCTGCAATTCTTAGACAACACATTTTTCAATCTGTTCTTCAAAGATCTTCCTCCGTACATCTTTATTGGTTGGAGCGATTTAAATGAGAAGACAAAGCAAGTTTATTTGGACAACAACATACTAATATTTTTTCATTCGTTCCTTCTTTCAATTGATAATTACATTGTTGCATTTACATGATCAAGTTCTTGTGCATCTATGATCGTGATGATATGACTCCTTTTGTTTAAAGTCATTATGTTGAAATTTCCTCTTTCTAATAAATGTAGGAAAAACACGTTCCATTTCAAATTAATAAAAAAGTCGCACTATGGAGAAAATATCAACTTTAAGTTTTCTGTTCAGTATTGATCTGTTGAATGATGACCATGAAAACCCAGATGTCTGACCTACAAATACACAAAACTCAAAATTATCAGTGAAGAGAAATACAGCAATAAAATGGCTATTTTATCATGTTTATGAACATTTTGATAAACTTTCATTTGAATATTCATTGTTAGTACTCTTATTTCAGTGCTTTGTGTCTATGATTTACATATTACCGGTTGTTGTTTGGTTCTTTGTTGCAGTCTTTTGAGTTAAGCCCATTGCAACAAATGTTTACAATTTGTTCAAATGTTGTGCTGTTATTAAAACCACTGTCGGGTATAGGATTTGCTCATTGTCAAAGGCTGTACAGTGAACTATTTTGTTAAATTAAGGGGCTCAGGTCTAAATCAAATTTTTTCTTAATATAGGATTTTGCTATATTTTTCTATAAATGAACTTTATCTTATACTTAATAGAAAAATTAAATTAAAAAAACGGGTCACCGTTCATTTACGCTCACAGTCCGCCTTCGAAAGAAGCATACGTTTTGTAAAGGTACTTTTTCTGTTGAACTAATAGGAGAAATAGAGGTAATATCGAAATAAAAAGAACTAAATTACAGAAATCGCTTAAATTTTACAATAGTTTAGTTTAAGTACAGCTTCTTTGAAAATGACAATAAAAATATAGGTCACCGATGAGTTAAAAAGATATTACAATTCTAATGTCAAAAATGGCATTTTGCACCAAAGGGAGATAATTTGGAGCTTTTCAATGATATATACATTTTAAAAGTCATCTGGGGCCAAAACGAATAGATGGTTTTGAATGATTTTTGTACCATATGATAAAGTAACAACTAATAAAGTTATAAATAAAATTAGTTATGAAAAAATTTTTTTCAATATTTTCTGAAATTTTATACCCTCAAGCCTCCTTAAACACATGTTAAATGTCATTTGATCTCTATTGGAGAAAAGTCTCATTGGAAATCTGACTACTTCTTATTTTTATATCAACCCAGCCATATTATGCCTGTCCAATATCAGGAGCTTGTACAAAGTTCAGTGGTTGATGTTGGTTCATATCTGTTATTTTTGTTTTCATATTTTTTGTTTTATAAATTAGTCTGGTATATTTGAAGTTTGAATAGATGTTTTGTTTCAAATGTTGTTAGTGTTGTCTTTTATAGATTACTATATCATGTATAGGGTATGGGTTTTCTCATTACTTACAGGTCATCATTGGCCTCTAATAAGTAATTACAATGCTAACATCCACTTAATTGAACTCTGATGGATAGTTTTCTCATTTATCATACCACATCTTATTTTAATAAATATTTAATCATTATTCAAGGGCAAAACTTTTATAACAGTGGACTTACCATTTAGGCTTTATTGACCTCTGTAAATCTATTTTTGTTGATAATTTCTTCTGTTTATAGTTTCCTTTATCTTTACTGTTCTTGCCCTACACATATAAGGGTAAACATTATCATTTAATGACAAAATAACTACTACTACATAATTAGTAGGCAACTGAAAATTTTGCCTCATTTGTATATAATGTCGACTTGCTCATCATTCTTGCTGTTTAATATTATCATTATTCTAGGAAAATGAGGTCACAGTAAAATTAACCTTGGCAGACAGACATCTTTTATTCTTATATGACACCTTGCAGTCATTCTGTACAACAACAAGTAGACCTATGCTTATAATATCTGATAAAATGACAAAACCAAGAAAACTTAGCATTGACCAAAGAACCATAAAATGCGGTCATGGTTATATGAATCTGCCAGACAGACATGCACACCTTACAATTGTTACATATCCACCAAATATAATCTACCTGTAACTTTAAGCATATGATAAACTGACAAAACAATGCAGTGTTTCATTGACCAATGAACCATGAAAATGAGGTCAAGGTCATATAGAATATGGCAGACAGATATGTGCATCTTACAATCATTCCATTCACTAAATAAAGGGGCCTTATTGCTTACAGTATCCGGAAAATAGACCAAACTTCAAAAACTAAACATTTTCATAGTTCCTTATACCCTGCCACATTCGTTATGTATGTGTCTGTTCCAAGTCAGGAGCCTATAATTCAGTGATTGTAGTTTGTTTATGTGTAACATATCTGTTTTTCCATTTTTTGTACATAAATTAGGTCGTTAGTTTTCTCGTTTGAATTGTTTTACATTGTCATTTCTGGACCTTTTATAGCTGACTATGCAGCATGGGCTTTATTCATTGTTGAAGGCTTTACAGTGACCTTGAGTTGTTAATTTCTGTTTCATTTAGTCTCTTGTGGAGAGTTGTCCAATCATATCCCATCTTCTTTTTATATTGTCCAATGTACTATGAAAATAAAGTAAGATGAAACTTCTCAGTCAGACATATGTACCTAGTTGACCTTTGCTAATTTGAAAATAAGAAAATAGAAAAACTGGCCAAAAACAAAAAGGTAACATCAAGCAATGAACCATAAAATGAGGTCAAGATTGAATAAAACATGTCAGACCAACATGTACATCCCTAAAAATTTTCATACAACGAATATACTTGACATGTTGCATACAATATTAGAAAACCCGACCAAAACACAAAAACTTAACAATAACCACTGAACCATGAAAATGAGGTCAAGGTCAGATGAAACTTGCCAGTTGGACATGCATACCTTACAATCATTCCATACAATAATTAAAAGTAAATATAGTAGACACATTGTTTATGGTATCTGAGATATGGACGTGACCACAAAAGCTTAACTTGTTCACTGATCCATGAAATAAGGTCAAACCAAGTGAAAACTGTCTGGCGAACATGAAGACTTTGCAAGGTATGCACATATCAAATATAGTTATCCTTAAATTTTTTGGTATTCTTGATTTCTCTTATAATGAGTAATAGGAATCCTATTACTCATTATAATCATGATAATAAAAATTAAGGATACTAAAACACCTTAACTTTTTTCAATGCAGTCACTTAGCCATGAAATGAGGTCACTCAAGGTCAATGAACATATGACAGACGAAAACTTCATAACATAAGGCATGTATATACAAAGTATGAATGGTCCAGGTCTTCTGCCTTCTTAATATTAGGCTTTAATTAAGAAGTAAGTTAACATTTTATCACTAGTATTTTGGGGTTCGTGAGGATAGAAAACCAGAAAAATTGACACAAATCCTGTGGTACGACAACATGTGCCATAATATTAGTCCAAATGATAATGACGTCTTGCATGGCTATTTCAACTTTTTATGGGACGCCGTCATGGTAAAAAAAAAGCCTTGCAAGACGTCTTAATTGTTTGTATTACAAAAGAAGTAACCTAATTCTTACTTGTTCGTTGTTAGGGGCTAGCAAAAAGATTTATTTAAAGTCGGTTATACATATAACAATACAACATAAGCTCTGTAGAGCTTTTATCCGACATACATATATGACAAGCACAATACATAAAACATAAAGCTCATCACTGAGATGGTAGTCTCAGATAGAGGGAGACGGGTCAACCAAACCCCTATTCAATCTGAATGTAGGACAGAAAGTCACGGTCAAAAAGTCACAGACAAAAGTCACAGGACAAAAGTCACAATTAAGTTTTGAGATTATTTTTCTTTGAACATGTTGAACAAAAACACTTTTTTGTATTTTTCTTGAAGTTTTATACATGAAGCAACTTTGTAATTGAAATGTATTCAATAAATATCAATAATGATCAAATAATTGTTATGAGAACAAAATGTCAAAGTAGCTTGGTACTTAACATGCTTAAATGGCTTCAATTTGCCAATAAATATACCCTTTGCATGATTAAAACTAATACATTTTCATTTATCAAGGTTTATGACATGTATGAGCAATTTCCTTAAATTAAAATGAATATATGTAATAAAAAGAAAATATTTCAAGATCTTTTCATATATATTCAAACAATTGTCAACAAATTGTTTGTGACTTTTAGTCCTGTGACTTTTGCAGTGGCGGATCCAGAGGGTGGTTCCGGGTTGGAACCCCCTTTTTGGACGATCAATGCATTTGAATGGGGACATATAATTGAACCCCCTTTTACAATGGGTTGAGAACCCCCTTTTAAAATGGATGTTTTGTCCTATCAAATTTGTGACTTTATGTCCTTTGACTTTTGTCCTGTGACTTTCTGTACTTTTACCTTCCATCTAAATCAGTGAACTGAATAATTGTGTTTTGCAGTAGTCCGGGTAGCGAGTCGATATCTGTTATTAATCATGCAAATTGAGAGTCAACACTTACACAATACCTTTTAAAAACAAAGAATCACTGATGAGAGGGAGTGTAACCGATGAATTGATCCTGAATCAGATAAGATTTTCCAAGTAACGGAGAACCTCTTAATTGAGCACAGTCGCCTGAAGATTTAATAATAACGCTACTAAAAATATTTTATTTCCCCATTTGTCGCTATTTTTCGCTATAATTTTCGCTATGATTATTAATTCTCCAGGCGACTGTGCTTTGAGTGAATATAAATAATGACGAGGGCCTCACGAATAAATATAAATCTGAAATACTGGAACATCGATTAGCAGAGCTCGAGCAGCAGAGTAAACTTACACATAAATCTCGAAGTTATTTACGATTAACAGACTGTGCTCCTGAATAAAGCTGTTAAATACATTAATTTGTGTTTTTTACTGCTACAAGATATTTGAATCAAATGCCAATTACGCACCAGTTGCTGAGCAGAGAATCATTCTAAGTCAGGAACAGTCTATTACTAACTGTTAACAGTAAGAATAGAAAGTCCCTGTAAAAGGCAGTCAAATCCTAACAGAACTATAACTTAATGATACATGTATATCAAGTTCCAGCACCTCACCCAGCACACTGAGTTAGCAAACTGATGTGTGTCAGTCTTATAATATAAAACTGCGTAGGTTTGATTCAACGTTTGTTTGCATATTTTCTTAGGATCGTTGTAAAATTATATCTTAATCCTTCTCACTATACAAATCCTTGATCTTTGTTAAAATACGATTTTAAATTGTTCAATTCTTTCTATTTCTATTTCTAAAGTTTTAAATTTTAAAGATAAAATGAATATTCCATTTTGATTTGAGGAAAATCTTTTTGAACTGTAATGACATGGTCAGTCAACTGATTTGTTGCAAAGCTGATTACAGGTAATTATAACATACAGTAATTTTCCATTACGACAGTGCGTGTACCCTCGGTGTGTATAACGTATAGTTTTCTAGAGAACATCCTGTCTACGCGTAATACAGATTGATGACATTACACAAAATTTCTTTTGTTAAATGTGCTTAGGTATCTGTGTCCATTCCTATTTCAACACCACAAATTTAAAAAAAATCAAAAATCATTTATATGAAATAAAGAAGAAAAGTAGCAAATATAAACTTCAGTAACTGCGCATTGAGTAAACATAATTTCAAAATTGCATGAACCAACCCTTGAGAAAACGTATACATGTATGTAGATGTGTTTAAAAAGACCAATTCCTATTGGCTTTATTTCACACTAGGACCTAAGATAACTAGAACTAAGCAGTGGTTGATCCAGAAATTTTCATAAGTGGGGACCCATTGACTGCCTTAGAGGGGGTCCCTTCCAGTCATGCTTCAGTGATTCCCTATATAGTCTACCAATTTTTCCAAGATGGGGGCTGGGAAAAACCTAAATCCGCCTCTGCTAATTGGGAAGTCATTTGGTCTGATACACATATATATATATATACCTATTATGTACAAAATTAAGAACAGCTTCAAATATATGCATATAAAATAATGGTACGTATAAAACCGTTCAGGATATCCTGGGTGTCACTTAGGACATGTATATATAAGTTTTAGTGAGCGTTGAGGGTATACATTCGATTGATAATTTATTTAATAATTTTGTAAATTTTGTTTTGATAAAATCAGAGACATATAATACATGTATTGAGACATATAATACATGTATTATATGTCTCTGATAAAATCAAATGATTGGTGTGCCTTATATTAAACGCTAAGGTAACAATGATGTTGATTTTTTAATATTAAAAAATCAGCGTATTATTTAATATTACAAATTCATTTATTAATATTAAAAAACAGAGACATATATACACAGGTGATCGGAGGGCAATAAATTGCGTAATCGCACACCTGTGAATCCACAGTCACCACTCTAAGGAAATAATGACCGGAAAATCGGACACCTATAATTTCACTGTGTAATTTAGAAGCAAACTTTAGCAAAGAAATGTTTCTTGTAATATCATGATCATTACCAGATTTTACTTTTTAAATAAAAGAAATGCCGATAAAAAGAAAAAAATATTTTCTCAATCAAATACATAAAAAAAAATACAACTATTTCAAGTAGTTTTTTTTAGTAAAAGAAATGATTTGATCTGAAATAAGTTTTCCTATTACTTTTCTTGATTAGCTATCGAGGTTATTCATCCCTGACTTGTTTACATGTTGTAGAATAATTATCGACGAGAATCTCATTCCGGGCCGCGTGTTTTAACGGGATTTCACGGAGTTGCCAATCTCTGTGTATATATGTCTCTGTAAAAAATCAGACTGAATATTTAATGTTAAAAAATGATTTTTTAATATTAATACATGATTTTTAATATTAAATATTCATTTATTAATATTAAAAATGACAGTATTTTTAATATTAAAATTCGATTTATTAATATTAAAAATGATTTTGTAATATTAAAAATAATTTTAATATTAATGAATAGGAATAAATTCCACAACGGCTTGCCATACAAACCATCTTTATCTATCATTCTATCTATCTATCGGCATGCGCCGGTATTTGGGATACGTCACGGATGGCCGATGATCATATTCAATACCAATCATCATTTTAATTTGGTTAATTGATCTTTAATGATTAGGACTGATTGGTGATGGCAGAGAATATGTCTCTGGTGATGGTTATAAACACATAGAAGTTAAATTTTCCAAAAAAAGTTTCCTTGGAAAAATTATAAAAAATATGAATATGCTAAATAATTTTTCTTTCGTATGTAATAATTGAAGACGTTTAGAAATATAAAAACCTTCACACAGCTGGAAAATTTTTCAATTCAAGTTATTTCATTTAAAACGTTTAGAAATATAGATCTTATTCGATGTGGCCAGCTTGGAGATCAAAACCCCGTTTAATTAGGGTTTGTCCACTTTTGTCTATTTATATTGCCGAACATTCTATAATCAAGGATTTGTACAAGCCCTTGCTATCATATAATGAATCTCGTCGCCAATATCACCATAATTACATAAAGTACAGATACAATCTTCTCCTAAAGAGTTTGCCATCTAACAATTCCAAAAGAAATTTTGAGTCGGAACTGATCGAAGTACCAAATCTATAAAAATAATCACTTTTTTTTTTTGTAGCAGTAGACGTCGAAAATTAAACTGTATATATTCTTTTTCAAAACTCCTGAAATAATTTAACATTATCTATAGACAGCTTACATATGCAAATCTTTTAGAAGTATGTGAGCGTATAGTAAAATTTGTTTATTTACCCCCTTTTTCCTTCTATAAAATTTAACTGTAAACGATTTTGTTTCTTAATTTGTGTTTGCTAATTAACTGGGGTTCATGCTGTCAAAAGTCAAAAATGTCTCCTTGTGTAATAAGTTATTGATAAAAAATATTTGAAGCCGCCAGAAGAATAAATCATTTCCCGAACTAAAATACATTTATCTGTAAATAAAGACAATTCGCCTAAAACATTCTCTCATATATTTAAACAATTGTAAAATAATTAATTCAACGACTTTCTGTCTGTTTTCTAATACTTTTCTTGTTCAGTTTTTTTTTCATACCCATTGCTCTTCATATATTCGAATGATAATTACTGATCACAAATTTTCCGGATGCTTTTATCCTATTTTCGTATCGAACTAACATGTTAGCAGTTGAACGGAATTAAGTACTTTTTTTAGGAATTTACAACTTAAATTTTCAACAACAAAATTCTACACTTTTTTACCTTGATTTTTTTCTCTGTTTCGAAGCCGCCACCGGTGACCCCATAACATAGCCAACACCCCACATGGCGTATTCACGATGTTGTGGTATTGACAATATACAATCACGTTTATCAATATACAGCAAGTAAGTAATTTGGTGTTGAATGCCAGTAGATCAGAATTTGTTAATTGAATTTTACCTGTTAAAGGGCACTAGCTGTCAAATTCATGTTCATCGATTTTGATCAAATTCACAAAACGTGTAGTGTTGAATTGTTTATTAAAATTTCACGCACAATCTTGGCTGATATCAAGGAATTGAAAATGAAAATTGACTTATCGCATAATACAGGGGCGGATCCAGAAACTCGATGTCTAGGGGAGGGGCACCATGAAACCAAAATTAAAGATTTTTTATCTATGCATATATGCGAGTGTGGGTGGTGGTGGTGTCATGTATTGGGGATGATGGTGGTCGTATGAGGGAGGGTAGGGGTCGGGTCTTCATTTTATACCTTTTCATTATTTTGGGGTCCGTTTCTTTCTACTCTTTTATTTGTTGCCAATTGTCCTCTATTCTTTACAGTTCATCACAGCTTTAATCTGTTTTGTATATTTTGGGCCCATTTTTTCTAGCCTTACCTTTTGACCACTATTCTCTAATCTGTAAAACCCGTTCATACCCTCATTCAGGGTAAACCATTCATACCCTAGTTCACGGTAACCTATTCGTACCCTCATACATGGTAATTAAAACAAGAAAAATATAGACCTACACATATTACTGTACTATAATAGAAAAACAAAGGATATGGGGTATCCATCCATGACACAAAATCAGCACATGCACAGCAAAAAACACACAATAAGCTTTTATTGTTGTTCTTCATCTCAAATATAAGTAGGTTTTCTATGATACAATATAATTTTATTAATGGTTATATATAAGGCACAGACCATTCATGTTTTGCAGAGGGGGAAGTGTTTGTTTCCATAAAAAAATAAGAGGAAAAAAAACTTTTATATGTATGGAAACTTGTGGTATAATTTCAGAGATTCATTCACTTAAACACAAGTTATTGTCTGGAAACTGCAAAATTGCTTATTTGGGCCCCTTTTTTGGCCCCTAATTCTTAAACCTTTGGGACCATAACCCCCAAAATCAATCTCAACCTTCCTTTTGTAGTTATAAACCTTGTGTTTAAATTTTATTGATTTCTATTTACTTATACTAAAGTTTCTATCCGGAAACCATCTGCTTTCGGACGATGACGACGTGATACCAATATACGACCAAAAAAATTTTAATTTTTGCGGTTGTATAAAAAAAATGCTGTATGCATTGAAAAAAAATCGTTTGTTGTTTAATAAAATCCGAAAAGACTGTTCTGAGACAGGCACATTCCCAGAAACCGTATACAATGTGAGTGTTTGGTAAAAAGACATATCTCATATCGATACTAACATTCCTGACACTAAACATCTATTTTACATATTCCTTTAAGACCGATTTTATAGTTGGTAATTTCTTTCCTGATCAGAAGATTTCACTTGTTAATCGATCTTGATCCTGTAATATTGTATTAGAAACCAATAAATATGTTCGTATTAATTCCAATCAGCATGTACATGTACATGTAGTTTACATAAATGCTTTTGGATATAGACATTATATATACACAAAGTTGTCAAATTAACACCCATCGATAAGTTGTCATAAATCACATGTTGAAGCTGGGGTTAATTAACGATCAGTTTAAGAAGTCAAATCAAGCTGTGTCTTGATTTTCGATCTAGATATCTAAATAAGCAGATACAGTAGCAATAAAACTATGTTAGAAAATTTTTGGTGCCCCTGTGCCCCGGTAAATCCGCCACTGTAATACCAGAACTAAAAAACCCACCGAAAGTCCACTTAAGAGGGTAGGGATGTGAATTAACAGAATAGAGAATAACGGGCAAAGAAAAAGGAATAAAGAATAGTGAAAGAAAGAGAATTATGGAAAAAGTGTAAGTTATTAAAATTATAGCTAAAAAGAAGACCCCCGAGACGATCCTTACTTCAACTGTTATTTGACGCTGCCGAGTTATTTTGAGACAAAGACATGTATTAGTAGTCGGCCGGTAGCACTCTTGCATCAATTTGAGGATTACCCAAGGTTAATTTTACGGCGGATCATCTTATTTTGGCTTAAAATAAACATAATTGACAAGTTTCCTTCCCTGCATTATCGATCGCACATGTAAATAGCACGTTGGCCTCAAATAAGACATTGATGATCATTGATACATTGATACATTACAACACTTGTCGTCAGTATTTGAAAATATTGATTAAGAAGGTACATAAAAATTAATGCACGCACACTATTATCCACCACAGGCCTAAATCGTTAGTCCGCAAACAACGAGGGTGATGAAAACCCAGCACTTTGAACACAGCCACCGCATGTTGTGAATTTGAAAGCTTCCATTAACTATCCATTTCTACCCATAGAAAACTTTTGCCCTTCTTTTATCAAAATGAAATATGTTGATATTAATGAATGGTATAAAGGTTAAATCAATTTATTCATATATTTGACCGACTAGAATTATTGGGGAATTTAAACCATTCCTATTGTAAGTGATAAAATTAAATTTATATCAGGGTGATTGAAATGAGGAAAGGGAGGGCTGATCAGGAGTTCAGGGCCCTTTTTGGAAAAATGGATTGATTATATAGGGAATTACTGAAGCATGACAGGAGCAGGCCCCTCTTAGGCAGTCAGTAGGCCCCACTTATGAAAATTTCTGGATCCACCACTGTGGGCTTCAGTTGTATTATCTTGAAAACTTTATACCTGTATTCTAAAGTGTAAATCAAGGAAAATAATGTAAATTAGCTGTGCATTGGGGTCTATTAAGGGTATTTTGGGGAAGAAAGAAGGAGGGTTTACTATAGAACCCTATGGGATTTTAAATTTCAAATGAATATAACTTGTAAACTGTAAGTGATAGACACACGCAGTCTTCAGAATTGATGATAGGAGAATAAAACAAATCACATGAAATTAGGGTGAGTCCCTGGGGTAATACCCACCCCTTCAGTTTGAGAATATGCTATTATCTTGTAAACAGTCCAGATCCCCACCCCTAAACCATACATATTCTTGAATGGGACGATAAAACAAATCAATTAAAATTAAAGGAAGTCCCTGGGGTCACCCCACCCGTTCAATTTCAGAATGTGCTATTATCATGTTAACAGTCCAGATCTCCACCCTATACCATATATATTCTTGTATGGGACAATAAAACTAATCAAATGAAATTAAAGGAAGTCCCTGGGGTCAACCCACCCGTTCAATTTGAGAATGTGCTATTATCTTGTGAACGATCCAGATCCCCACCCTAAACCATATATATTCTTGTAGGGGACAATAAAATAAATGAAATGAAATAAAAGGAAGTCCCTAGGGGTCAACCCACCCCTCTTGTTTGAAAACTTGTAAACGGTCAAGATCCCACTCCTAAACCATATATATTCTTGTATGGAACAATAAAACACATCAAATGAAATATAGGGAGAGTCCATGGGTCACCCCACCCCACATGTTTGAAAAACTTTTAAATGGTTGAGATCCCCAGTGGTTAGGTGAAAAATTTCGGATCCCTGATCCCCACCCCTAAACCATATATATTCTTGTATGAGACAATAAAACAAATCAAATGAATATGTGACAATAGGAATGGCGAGTTATGTGAGCTTTGTTTGGGAGACTTCGTAACAGCATCCTGTTACAATTACTTCTTGTTTGAACATAATTTTGGTTTTTATTATGCATGTCTTTCTTCTACATTTTGGATAAATAGACCTATAATCCGCAAATTGCAAGTTGAACCTTCTTCAGTAGGCCTATCCCCACAGAGACCAAATGATGCACAAGTAAGGTATAGGTAACGATATGAATGCAACTGTGAGCAAAAGCCTTACCAGTGGCGGATCCAGGGGAGGATTCAGGGTTGGAAGTTCAACTTGAACCCCTTTTTTCAAATGCATTTGAATGGGAACATATAGTTGGAACACCCCTTTGTCTTGGGTTTGGAACCCCTTTTAAAATGGCTGGATCCACCCGGCATACCATCTAGCTAGCTATAAAGGCTTTAAAGATATGAAATAAATCAAACAAGGAAATTAACGGTGTACATGGTGTAGGCAACTGTTTTGAATTTTAAAAAACCTTTAATAACAATGTTAAATTTTGTGTGCATTTATTTTGCTTATTTTCAATAATGGATGAAATTGCGTGATTGATTATTGTAATTTAAGAAAATCTGCATACATGTTATGAAATGGGAATTTGTCAAAGAGACAGCAACCCAACCAAAGAGGAGACAACGGCTGAAGGTCACCTATGGGTCTTCAATGCAGTGAGAAAATTTCGCACTGGTCTTCAGCTCATAAATATGTATCAGAAATGAGAATGAGATACAGCTCTCAGTTGCATTAATAAAAACCTCACAATAAGTTCTGAATATCAGAATATACAGTATTGAAAGATTCTCTCAAAATGTACACATGGAGCTGAGAAACTGTAAAATTAATCATGCTAATTTAACATTAAAGTCCTCGGAATCAATCTTAATATGCATACTCTTGTACAAAGGAATATAAGTATGCAATAGACATATATGGTCTTCAAAAATAAGAGTATCGATGCTATTAATTTATGACAAGATCTTAATCCAGTTATAATTTTGGTTTATTTAAAATTTGGAGGTTAGTATGACCTCCTTTTTTGTGATGATGTTTTCATTTTAAGTTGGGAAAAATTGTTTGTACCAACAAAATAAAAACACAAAGTTAATCTAGAATTATGTTTTTATCATTTTTTATGTTTAGGTTGTCAGCAAGAT
The DNA here is from genome assembly GCA_017311375.1 of Mytilus coruscus. Classification (NCBI taxonomy): domain Eukaryota; kingdom Metazoa; phylum Mollusca; class Bivalvia; order Mytilida; family Mytilidae; genus Mytilus; species Mytilus coruscus. The sequence continues at coordinate 54,062,321 of CM029607.1, forward strand.
GAAAAGAACAAAATGCAGTTCAAAAATCAAAATGTGGATAAGCTGAGGTTCAAGGTCCTACCTTTGCAGATTTCCATATTTTGCATGAATAAATTTAAAGTTTATATCATGTATATCATGGACGGCAGAGGAAGAAAAAACACTTTTCAATTTTCCTGCATCTGAAGGATAAATGTAAAACATCTTGTTTTCGGTAAGTTTTATGCTCTGTTTGTGCATTCATCTGTCCAGTCCTTCCTCTAAATTGTATCCTCTTTAAGTTTTTGGTGAGTGTTCGCCATGAATTTCAGTAAGTATTTTGTGGATTTACATGTATATACGCAAAATTTAGTACTAATATTAATGGGATTTTAGCAAGACATCCTGTCAAATGCTTGTTAATCATGTTTATGTTCCAGAACATATGAGTATCTGGTCTGTACGCTGCACAGTCTGCCCAATTTAAGAAGTTGGTCAAGTTTATTAGAAACAAATGTACATTACAGATCAACTTAACTGAAATCTTTAATAGATTAATACAAAAGTTTAATTGCAGTTGAAATAAAAACACATGTTTGGTCGAGCTGGTACTAGACAGTACAAGTATACTCAAATGGTCTGACTATATGCATATGGTTGGACTATAAGAGTATACTTATATGTTAACGCACGGTCCAAATACTGATATGGTCTGGAACATTTATACATGTCTTAAAATTAATATAAAACACATTGGTGTTTGTGAACTTGGTAATAAGTTATTCGATAGAACTATAATGTTTTGGGATATCAAAATAAAAATATCCATTTTAGCTCACCTGGCCCACAGGGCCAAGTGAGCTTTCTCATCACTTGGCATCCGGCGTCCGTCCGTCGTCAGTCCGTCGTTAACTTTACAAAATCTTCTCCTCTGAAACTACTGGACAAATTTAACCAAACTTGGCCACAATCATCATTGGGGTATCTAGTTTAAAAATTGTGCCCGTGACCAAGCCAACCAACCAAGATGGCCGCCATGGCTAAAAATAGAACATAGGGTAAAATGTAGATTTTGGCTTATATCTCTAAAACCAAAGCATTTAGAGCAATCTGACATGGGGTAGAATTGTTTATCAGGTCAAGATCAATCTACCCTGAAATTTTCAGATGAATCGGACAACCCGTTGCTGGGTTGCTGCCCCTGCATTGGTAATTTTAAGGAAATTTTGCAGTTTTTGGTTATTATCTTGAATATTATTATAGATAGAGATAAACTGTAAACAGCAATAATGTTCAGCAGAGTAAGATCTACAAAAAAGTTGACATGACCAAAATGGTCAATTGACCCCTTAAGGAGTTATTGCCCTTTAAAGTCAATTTTTAACAATTTTTTGTAAATTTTTGTTATCTTTTACAAAAATCTTCTCCTCTGAAACTAGTAAGACAAATTTAACCAAACTTGATCACAATCATCATTAGGGTATCTAGTTTAAAAAATGTGTCCGATGACCCCACCTGCCAACCAACATGGCTAAAAATAGAACATAGGTGTAAAATGCAGTTTTGGCTTATATCTCTGAAACTAAAGCATAAAGAGCAAATTTGACATTTGTAAAAATGTTCATCAGGTTAAGATCTATCTGTCCTGAAATTTTCAGACGAATCAGACAACCTGTTGTTGGGTTGCGGCCCCTGAATTGGCAATTTTAAGGAAATTTTGCAGTTTTTGGTTATTATCTTGAATATTATTATAGATAGAGATAAACTGTAAACAGCAATAATGTTCAGCAAAGTAACATCTACAAGTAAGTCAACATCACCAAAATGGTCAGTTGACCCCTTAAAGAGTTATTGCCCTTTAAAGTCAATTTTAACAATTTTGTTAAATTTTTGTAATCTTTACAAAATCTTCTCCTCTGAAACAACTGAGACACTTAACCATTTAACCAAACTTGGTCACAATCGTCATTAGGGTATTAAGTTTAAAAATGTGTCCAATGACCCTGCCTGCCAACCAACATGGCAGACATGGCTAAAAATAGAACATAGGGTAAAATGCAGTTTTGGCTTATATCTCTGAAACTAAAGCAAAGTATAAAGGTTGCATTGATTTATGCATCAATTGTAAATAAAAATATCAGGTGAGCGACACAGGTTCCTTGGAGCCTCTAGTTACTTTAATAAAGAAGAAGATTATTGATGTATGTATAACTGTATATAAAATGAGACAGCAAGCCAACAACACAAAAAATAAGGATAAAACAATATAATTTTTGTATCAATGTTATAATTTCAATATGTCCAAAGAGTTCAAGGTATTTTTCATTGAAATCAAACACAAATTGAACTCTGTCAGAACTTCAAAAGCTTAAGGAAATATTGTTTCTGTTGTCTGCGTTTTGTATAATATATTGCAAATTCTTGTGAATAATGGAATGTTATTACAATTGCCTAAAGTTTTAACATTGATCTTTATATATATATTATATATATAACCTGGGAAAATACCCAAATGTTATAAAGAAGAATAAATTAATTGATTGTTATATAGTATTTGAATAGGAAGATGCGGTATATTGCTAATTTGACAAATCTCCATCAGAGACCAAAGGATGTAGGAGGTTAGCAACTGATGACACTGGACAACTTTTAAAAATCAGTAAAATCCATACCGCATAGCTATTTTTATTGAAAATCATATTATTACTACATGTATGCAAACAATTTTGTATAATACATAACTTCAGATTTTATTGGTTCTTTTCAGAAGGATTGAAATTCATCACCTAAAATAAATGGAGAAAACATAGAAACAAGACCAGAATAAATTCAAAGACAAAAGTTGGATCAGTTATTATTTTCATCACTCAGTCAATGAATCAAGTTCTATTAAACACCAAAAGATATTGAAACCACAATAATGTCAATGTTCTGTGTTGAATGACCAAAAGTGGACTATACAATCACACAATGCTGGATGATAAGAAACTATTAATGTTTTGTGTGGAGGATATTGTGAAAAAATAGATTTACTTAAATAGCTACTAGTATGTTAAGCCTAATGATAGAGTTTTTCATTGATTTCAAATGGTAAATAATTGTGTTTCAAGAAAGTATTCTATAATTCATAAGTAAACATATATTGATACTTACATTATCTGCTTTGTTGTTTAAAAGTTTAGTTTTGAACAGTTATAGAACAATACGTTGAATTAACATTTCCAAAGAAAAAGATATTCAATTAAAAGATTCATCTTATAACAATTTACTACCAAAAGAATACATATTGTAACATACACATTAATATATATTTATATCTATATAATTATAATTTGAATATTATAGGATTTTAATGTGTCCCATGGGATATTAAAAATCAAGACAAAGATTTCAAAACAATATTTTTCATTTATTTAGACATGTCATCATTTTGTTTCAGTGAAAGGACTTTACTCTTTGACCATAAATATTATTATGCATTCCAAATTGCAAAATAAGAATAATCTTTATTGTCATATAAACAAATAAAAACATGTTTGTGACAAAATGAAAAAAATAAATATATATATATATATAAAAATATAAAAAACTCGTATACATTTAAAACTTTTACTACCAAACAGCATTCATTGTAACATACACATTACTGTATATTTATATCTATATATTTATAATTTGAATCCCATAGGATTTTATTTTGTCCCATGGGATATTAAAATCCCATGGGATAATTATAGTCCCATGGGATTTTTTTGTCCCATGGGACAACAAATATCCCATGGGACTACAATTATCCCATGGGACCAAAAAATCCCATGGATTTAACCAAAATCCCATGGGATAATGGTCGATCCCATGGATTTTGCCTGTCCCATGGGATATTGAAAATCCCATGTTTTTATAAATCAAATAGCAAAATAAATATAATAGTAACAGTAGAAAACAAATGAAATTATTGAATCCCATGTAATTCCGCACATTTTGGTTATATACATGACATTGTAGCTCTTATTTGAGGCGGATTTGCAAATGAGTGTTTTGCAAATTAAAAGTGTCCAGTGTTATAGGGTAGATGTCAAAAAAATATGGCAAAATGGTCCGTACTTTTTTTAGGAGATTTGTATCACGTGACTTGCTCTTTTCATTTAATTACCTCCCTTGGTTGTTATTTGCAATAATATTTAAAGATTACTAGAAAAAATGCGCGTGGACGCATTAAAAAGATATCTGGGAACATACATATTGCAGAGTCGTTCTTTGTATTTTCTTTATATCAGTTTAAATGAATATATAGATTATATCATGAAAATTGAATGTATAATATTTGTAAAACTGGGAAGATGTGAAGAAAGGCAACACCATTAATAACATAAGAAGAAGAAAATAAATCCAAAACTGATGGTAATGACGAAAAGGACATCCGGAAATCGTTTTGTTTTTTTAATTATCATTAGGGAGGATAACAAACCACAGGGTGAACACTACATTTAGGGTAGAGAGCTATATTGATTAGACAGAAAAGCTACAGTTAGTATTAATTTTGTATATATATTAAATTTACGGATAATGAAGTCTTTACTTGTAGTGTTTCCTTGTATGCGGTCAAATCATGATCGATTTCGTTTTGCATCGATATTTGGATTTTGTATATGACTTTTTACGGACTTTGGTTATTTTATATAGCAATAATACTATAATTTAAAAAAAAAAAAGTCGAAATTTTCCAAAGTTGACAATGTTCATTTGTACACGAACAGAACTAGGCAATTGAAATGTAAAATATGACTTTTTTGAGAACAAATTGTTGTTGAGACATGTCATTGAGAATTGGTGCATTTGTATTTTTATTTCAAGGGCATGTATAATCTATAGAAAGTGCAGTCATTAAAATAAAGTCAATATGGCTGCTATGCTTTCTAAAAGTATCCTGGATTTAGATTGGTTGATAGCCAATGAATTTTTCTTGTATTTCCTATATCCGATGATTTTCTTATAGTTAGAGGAGATGATAAGGCGGCTGCACAATGATAGGCGGCGTTGCCATAGAAGTTAGAGACAAATGTGTAGGTTCTAGCCCGTTTGGGGAGGATATAAAAAAATCAGATCTACTCTAACTTGTTAGATTGATTTTCTAGGCACTTTATATATTATACATACAAATTTTAAAGGACCCATGTTGTTCAATTTTTCCGTGAGTTGTTTTGTGGTATGTTGTTGGTCTTTTTGTCGGTTTTCTTTTGGTCATAGTGTTTGATGTTTTTGTTTGACTTATGGTTTTTGATTTTTCCATGGGTATTATCTACCTCTTTTTGCAATTACCATATAAACGCTACATGTTTACTGTTGTCATATAAAAGAGAGGTGAAAGATATCAAACAAGAATTTTAAACAAAAATGAACAACTTTCATACCCCAAATCGTAAATTTTCCATTCGTTCATTATGCTATGGTGATAGCTGATTCTCATGGAGTCAATAACTCTTAATATATTCTCTTATCTAAAAATCTCAGCATCCTAGACTTATCGAACATAACGATTTATTTTTTGAAAGAGGATTGACTTATTAATTCTTTCAAAACGTATTCTGTTTTATTTGTTATATTCAATGATTTGGATTTCGTGCAAAATGTAATTAAATGCATTGCATAATATTAACTTTTCTGAACATGATGTCTTATGTTATCGGTTTAGATAAAGTCGCCGGTTTCGGTGCTACATAACCACAGACCTACATATACCATTTAAACCGAATTATAAAAAGGCTAAAATATATATGGTACGTATGCATTAGCAAAGACATTTACTGGCGAGGATACATAAATGGAACAATAACATTAACATGTGTCAAACTAGTTTCTGTACTATTCCACGATTTCTTTTTTCCCATCTTGATCAGTGAAATAGTCCTGTCCAATACCTGTTTCTGCTAATTGTATCTGGTTGGAATTTTGTGTCTCCTGTCAAGATTTGAGGTCTTTAGAGGGTTCAATATGGTCTAAATATTGTTCCATTTTTTTTTAGTTTAGAAAGACCCTTAACGTTAATATGTAGTCTCATTTTCGCCAATTATATTTTTTTCTTTTATGTGTCTTTGCTTGACATATTGATTCTTTATAGAATTTAAATTTCTTTTACAATAGGATTAAAATGTATTATTTGATTTGTCAATTTTAAAACATCTTTAAGTTTCTGATTGAAATATTTATATTTGAATCACATACGCCAAGCTTTTTATTTATGTGTAAGCTAAACATTCTCTTCACAACAAGCTTGATATTGAACTGTCAATCAACTTCAGAAGAGTGGATGCATTTTTCATTTAAATTCGTTATTTGCATGAAATGTCATGAATTCAAAATTTCAATTTTAAATTCTTAATTTAAAAATGAGTGTTACGTCATTTTTCTTTGTAATTGCGCATAATTTAAAAAAAGAATAACTACATATTACTTTCTACTTTGTGTAAACCCGGTCAGGCTCCAATATTTTATACATTAAATTTCATTCTGCTAGAACGTGTCATAATAACAAATTCAAGCTTGTTAAACAGATGTGTGCTCTCCGTTGCTGGCTCGTACATTCCAATCACAAAACAATTTGCCTTATGGTTTATTTGAAATATATTTCTACTGATTCAGTGATTATGAATAATGGGATACGTGGGATATTCGTCAATGAGACAGCAACCCAACGACACAAAACCCTAGACATCTTGAGTTCAACATACGGTCAGGATATACCTTTATCAAGAACGCTCAAACCTAACAATTTGAACTCAAGGGATGTTAAAGACGTAGAATAATAAGGAGCATATGACATAAATGGAATAGCCAAATTCATATAAGGTCAACTTTGATTGGGGGAGCTGGAACCTTAGTTTCTTGATAATTTCTAAATTTTTCAACGATGATTTTTGAATCAGTCGTTAGAAATCATGTCAGTGCCGACCCACTGATAACTGAGCTGATGATACCCTCGGGGACTAGCAGTCCACCAGCAGCGGTACCGCCCCAGTGCTAGTAAATGAAAATAACACATTGTAATTGTCATGCATCCGAAGGGTTTATCTGGATTTGTCATCACCAGGAACGCTCGAACCCGAACAAAGCATACATATTTAGATTTGTATTTTCGTATGATACGTTTACACATCTGTGAATGCGTTTATTTTAAAACATTCGTGTAATGACCTTTTCCTAAAAACACTCATAATCAAGTCCAAAAACAAATTCTCCACATTTTTAAATGTACAGCTTTTAGATAGTTGTTGGAAGAAGATTATAATTACAATTTTCAGCACATTAATTTTATGAAGTATTTGTGAATAAATAGTTCTAAAACTGTAATAATATATTAATGTAAAATGGTCATATAACTTGTTTTACTTGACTCATGCTTAAATCATTCCACTTTTATTCCAGTTCAAGTTGGTACTGTATTTATTTAATGTCCGCCTACGTTGAATTATTCATCCTAAATTATTTCATCTGAATTATATTTTATGTTCTTGCATATTTGTTCATCATATCCTTGATTATAAATACTGACCTTTTGAGGCCGCATAGTTTTTCTTACTTGTCATTTACTAATCATCAATTTACGTAAGAGGTGGATTACTTCAGATAAACATTTTGAAATGAAGCTTTTAATTTGTCAGAAAAGATTTTTTTTTGCATAATATCTTTTGTTCGGTAAGATTGAATGCTGAACTGTGTCAATCTCATATTGAGTTTGTAATCTTATTTTGCACAAAATCCTTTAGAATGCTTCTGCATCTATACTAGTTTTTATAATTTAATTTTGATGTATTTGGTAGGATTGAATTTGATATAAAATTACATTTGAAAATGAAATTAACTAATTCTAGCATTTCGGTTGCATATTAGAGGCTTTGTAATGACCTTTTTCTATTATTTCCTCTGTCTTGAAATACAAGCATTCGAATTCTTAAGGATGTGGTTGTACTGAAATTATTAGGTAGTTTTATTCGACCGAAAACAAATCTGCGTTTGTGTGATAACTTCCTGGTTTGTTGTCTGTCTATGGTAAATTCTTTTTTTAATATGATAATCTTTGTTATTGACCGATCCTTATGAAACGTTATCGCTGTCTATTTTTTTTTTTTTCAAAGAATCAATTATTATTGAGATGTAACTGTATCTTCTGTCACATTTCTATACCTTATCCTTTCAATAATTTTGGATGTATTTGACATCCTATATATCTTAAGAATTCATAAAGTACCTCCCGAAAAAACCCAACAAAAGCTGTCGAGTTTCTTCTATTCCGAATTTATACGTGATTTTTTTCAGTTATTGGAGGTAGCAATAGCCGAAAACCACACCCTTACATTGCAAGTTCTATGTTGTATGCATCTTGTCCCCACGAGTTTTTTGCCACGTAAATTAGATTAAGTTTCCATTTCCGTATATTATGCATTTGCTCAACCCGTCCATTACTTACATATAGCCCATGTTCAAGTTACTGAATTTGAGAATAAACAAAATTATAATAAATGCAAAAACAAAAACAAAAGAAACAACATATCCCCCCAAAATATCAAAAAGACAAATGCATAGGAAATAAAACCAAAATAAAACCACAGAAAAAAAAAAAAAAAAAATGCAGAAAAAACACAAAAGTAGAAGGTACAAATTTAATTTGCATGACACATTTCAATGATTTGTTACAGTTTAACACCTAATGAAAAGGCTACATAATCCGATCTTTTGAGTCATACTAAAATTATTAATTCTGATTTCTGACATGGACCTAATCTACCACAACAATCTATTTTTTATTTGGGTGATGAAAAATCTGTTTACAGTTATTTATTCTAATTCTGGTGCTCGCATTTTATAATACTGTCTGTTGTTTATTTGCCAATCTTTTTTTATAAAGGGAACGAGACGTAAAGTACACAACTGCAAAGAATAACTTATATATGTTTGTTATAAAGCATTTATAGATTTTTAATTACTTAAGATGAAAAGATATTTAAAACATGAAATCTTTCTGGAACAAATTATTTTCAAATTATTATTTTACTATTGTTGGCAGGTTAAGCCGAAGTGTTCAAATGTACTTTCATATGTAATAACCGGTAACGGATATCCGAATACCTGTCATACAGTAGTAGACAACGATGACAAAGAATTATGTAAACAAGAACCAAAAGAGATAAAAAAAAAAAAACAAAAACGAAAAGTCCTGGAAAAACCTTCACAACATGTTGAACACATATGTGAATGGACTGTCAAACTATTTATCTATCACCTGACAGTGACAATTAAATACCATTTAATTAAAACAATTGACTTTGAAATCTGACAAAATTATTCTTGGCACAATCTTGTAGCCTGTTTTACTTTTGTGCAATATATTGTATACATTTGTTATGAGTACGTTGTATACCAAGCTCTAAAACAAAAGAAAATTCTTAAAATAACAGCATGTATCCTAATGATACTCAAATTTTAAGGTAACACATACATGATACATAATTATGATATTATATATATGTTCCGGACCATATGAGTATTTGGATCGTACGCGTATGGTCATGACCATATGGGTATGGTCGGATCATATGAGCAGGGATCACCACAGGCTATTTAAGGGTGGAGCTCCTCCACCCTTAAATTTTCAGTTCCACCCTTAAATCTCCAGCACCACTCTTGAATTTCTCAGCACCACCCTTGAATTTTTGAAAAATGTGATGACAGGATAAAATTTTTGACAATCTTTACTTCAAAACTATAAATTCATGCCTTATTTACAATTTTTTTTTTACAATGGCTTTAATTTGTTTATCTTTTTCCTAATTAACAGATTATGATCTACAATAAAGATCTTGTGTGATTGTAAAATATAATTTTTTTTTGTGAACACCACCCTTAAAATAAATTCTGTGATGATTCCTGTATGAGTATATACTCGTTTGGTTATTAACGGGCCAGACCATATGAGTATTGAGACCATATAGGTATTTTTCGAATAAATTCAAACTTCTTTAACAGACACAACTCGATCTCATGACCATACGCGTATGGTTCAAATACTCATATGGTCCGGAACATATTATCGTCCGTCGTCTGTCGTTAAGACTTTGGACTTTCATGGACTGTTGAAATAATATATCCCAAACATGTGTTTTCAATGACAAATGTTCTAAAAATGATAGATCTGATTAAAAATAAACTGTTATGATGAATAAAATATTAAAGAATATCGAGATAACCACCGAACCGATTGCATAAATGAGAGAAATGATTCCTGGCAAGGTACGTTCTTAGTATAGTTCCTTTAGTGCTGAATAGCAAATCAATGTGATAATTTACTTAAACATGGAACTTTCTCGTAAATTACAGATATAAAAATCCAGGAATCCATTGATATTTTACTATAGAAGAGACGCTAATGAAACCAAGGGTAGTCAAAATCATCAGTTGAAAAAAAAAAACTGACAATGTCAAGGCTAAAAACGAACGTCGACCAACAGAACAAAAAAAAATTAATAAAACAAAACGATTTCGTGTGGACATGAAGAAATGACCTTTACTTATTTTTAGTTTTGTATTTTCTTTCACTCTTTGGTTCTTTGTGCTGTGTGTATTTACGTGTGTTGATCGTTAAATAAGTATTGCCACCCACAATGTGAATTTTGTCTTACGTTCATCATATCGAAGTATATAGGTTGTGTATATAGGTTGTGTTAAAATTCAAAGATCTTTTTGAAAAGCGGTAAATTTATTGACATCAACATTGATACTTGTTATGAGGTGGTAGTCTGGTGTCATTCAACTGCCCATATTGACTTGTAACAAGGAAATGGTGCTAGAAATACGTGTGTGTTGATAATCTTTATCAGAACCACTCAATCCATAAACAACTGTAAAGAAATATTATGAAACGGTTACTTTTGTAGTTCTTACACAGTATTAAGTGGATACCTATAGCAATTTCATTCATATTTTTTACGGGCAATTCAAATAGTTGAAACCAAATATCATGATTTATATGATACATAAAAAGCGTTGCTACTTTGGAAAAATATAGGCCAACCAATATGGCCGCCAATGGAACAACTAAGTTTTACATTTGAACAATCTTTTTCTTGAGAACAACTTAATTAACTGAAATCTTATATGAAAATAAAATTCCTTGAATGTAAAGCAACTACTTAGTATCATTACCTTAGGACTGATCAACCGATCCATTATTCTGCAAACAAATAACTTTAAGTTGGTGCCTATGTTGATTTTAAAGCAAACCATCTTGAGAACTGTTTCACTATTTGAAACTAAATATGTAACTACAAACGTATGGAAGAATTTTTCACTAAGTACTAAACTGATTTTTTCTTTGTTGTTTAATTGGCAAGTCGAGGGGCTGGTAAGGTTAACATTTACACTTAAATATCGTCACAACTATTCAAAATCATTTAATATATATACAAATAAGAAGATGTGGTATGATTGCTAATGAGACAACTCACCACCAGAGACCAAATGACATAGAAGTTAACAACTAGAGGTCATCGTACGGCCTTCAACAATGAGCAAAACCCATACCACAAAGTAAGCTTTAAAAAGCCCCGAATTGAAAAATGTTAAATATTTCAAACGAGAAAACTAATAACATAATTTATGTACAAAACAATAAACGGAAACAAATATGATAAACAGCAACAAACGACAACCACTGAATTACTGCGACTCTTTTCACAAAATAACTTACGATTAAAATTGATCGTTAGTTGTACTGAAATTTTCATGACTTGCGAGTATTTCTACTTCAAATCGTAAGATTTTTTGTGAAAAGAGTCCCTGGCTCCTGACATTGGACAGCAAATGCAGAATGTGGCGGGGTTAAACATGTTTGCTGGCGCCAAACTTATGTTTTTTGAAATATTTATCAAGTATTTGTTTTTTCCATTATTAAAGGTATTTTTTACACCAGGGGGAAACTCTTTCTGTACTGTATAACATGGAATTTTCTTAATTCATATGAGACATGTCTGATATGTTTTTGGTGTTGGTTCATGCATATTGGCCAATTTATTCAAGGATGCTATGGCTCTCGTAGCAGCATGACAAGGAACTTGTGCCTCAAAAAAAAAAACTGTACATATGTTTATTGAATTTATGTTAAAAACACTAAACAAACACTCCCATCCATTAAAAGAAAACCATAAACAATGAAGAAAAAAAATGACACTATAGCACCAATCAATCAAACTTAACTTGCTCGGTTAAATAACCCACAATAAATTGGCTGGGGAGCATTATTATAACCTGCGCAAAATGTATTAAAGGAGGGATTGAACCTGATCTTGGTAAAGTTATATAAAAACTGCTAAAGTAAGAGTAAATAGTCATCTACAATTAGGATGTCGCTCTCGAAACAAAAGTCATGCACTGTAATAACCGTTATTTAATATGATAGTCAATTAAAACAACGAGCAAAATTCCTAAAGTATGAAATGGAAAGTCGTGATTCGTATTAAAATAGTTTACCTTGGTTTTTCTCGTTTAGTATTCGAATACTTTCCAAATTATGATCTGATGTCACAACTGACACGGGTAAAAACTAGTACGATTTATGACAAGTGTTTAGCTCTAAATCCCTCTCCATAGTTGTGAATGAAAAAACTAGTACGATTTATGACAAGTGTTTAGCTCTAAATCCCTCTCCATAGTTGTGAATGAAAACACTAGTACGATTTATGACAAGTGTTTAGCTCTAAATCCCTCTCCATAGTTGTGAATGAAAAACTAGTACGATTTATGACAAGTGTTTAGCTCTAAATCCCTCTCCATAGTTGTGAATGAAAACACTAGTACGATTTATGACACGTGTTTAGCTCTAAATCCCTCTCCATAGTTGTGAATGAAAAACTAGTACGATTTATGACAAGTGTTTAGCTCTAAATCCCTCTCCATAGTTGTGAATGAAAAACTAGTACGATTTATGACAAGTGTGTAGCTCTAAATCCCTCTCCATAGTTGTGAATGAAAACACTAGTACGATTTATGACAAGTGTTTAGCTCTAAATCCCTCTCCATAGTTGTGAATGAAAACACTAGTACGATTTATGACAAGTGTTTAGCTCTAAATCCCTCTCCATAGTTGTGAATGAAAACACTAGTACGATTTATGACACGTGTTTAGCTCTAAATCCCTCTCCATAGTTGTGAATGAAAACACTAGTACGATTTATGACAAGTGTTTAGCTCTAAATCCCTCTCCATAGTTGTGAATGAAAACACTAGTACGATTTATGACAAGTGTTTAGCTCTAAATCCCTCTCCATAGTTGTGAATGAAAACACTAGTACGATTTATGACAAGTGTTTAGCTCTAAATCCCTCTCCATAGTTGTGAATGAAAAACTAGTACGATTTATGACAAGTGTTTAGCTCTAAATCCCTCTCCATAGTTGTGAATGAAAAACTAGTACGATTTATGACACGTGTTTAGCTCTAAATCCCCTCTCCATAGTTGTTAATGAAAACAGACTACCAAAGATTTCCATTTGTTACTTCAACGGCTTAGACATATAAAGTTCATACACGTAAATGATTGATTTGCTCATTTATTACCGATGGAGTGACCTGTCTATAACCCGGCAAAACTGTGGATGCTAATGATTTTATTGTTTTATATTATGTTAAATCAAATGTATCAACTTACAACGAACACAAGGTCATAAACGAACAGCTGTCGAATAATTTTTATCGATTTGAGGATATTTGAAGATACCAATTTTGCTTGGTTGATACTATTTCTTGATTGACCTTCACTAGAAACTTTTGTAATTAAACATACACCAAGATGTCTTTATATGAAACTGGATACCCTAGTTACATTTATCATGTTTTTCATGGACGTTAAGCAACCAAAAATCAATCAATCATGCGTTTCAGTAACATATGATCAAATCGCTGAAAACCCCCCTCCTTAATTATAAAAACTATCATTCTGCATTGACAATAGTATCTTGGTGTAAATAAGATACACCCATTCGGACTAACGCCCTCAAGGTGTATTTAATTATAAACCAATGGATATAAATTTGTTCTTGGGACCTTTTTGGTTTTTAAGTTTTGACTCTTTTCGGTTTTTTATTGCTACTCGATGTTGAGGGTATTTGACTTGACAATCTTGTGCTCTTCGGCATACATGACGGGGATTACTCTAATAACACTAGTCTTGCGGACTGAACTCATGAATAATAAGAATTGTAAAATACATGGGAAATAATATGATCGAAAATGTAAAATTGTAAAACGAATAGGTAAAAACAGTCTAAAGTTAGTCCTTCTTTAAGTCATTGGAACTTTCGTATTTGAACAAAAATCATCTACATGCATTAAAGCATACCCTAAGGGAAATCAGTAACTGCGTGGCGAATGAATTACTCAGGGATAAAGCTGTCTACCATCTGTGGTATCAACCAATGGCAGAAATACATAAATAAGTGGACCGAGTTTTATATGCTATTTAGTTGACTTTTCTTTAGTAATACCTTCTTATGCAATCAAATCAAATCACCATTAATCCTTAGAGTAAAAAGGAATACGTGAATAATATTCGAGAAACTTTCTTTTATGCTCTATACTTTCGCATATACATATTCGCTGCTTCTCCGCTAAGCACGCGCTATTTCGGATTGACATGTAGGGTGACATGTCTTCCTTGTGAACTTGCACGTTTAAAATCCAAATCAGCGTGTCGGTATAATATAATGCAGGGTTTATATTTCATATCACATAATCATTTTCTCGTCCTGAATATGCTTTTATTTTGCCACGGACGTAAAACAGGCATCCATATCTATTTGTTAAATCAAAGATTTTTTAAAATATAATCCTGTATTTGTTATGACTACTGCTCCCAGGTAATATATATCTACTTCAATGTCTGTTCACCATTTTTTGCAGTCGCCCGAAGGTAATCAATGATAAATAGAATACCGAACTATAGAGCTTAGATTCCTAGCGTTGATTTAAACGGTAATGTCTGATTCTATGAGCTTATTTCTTTCTTTTTTTAATTTAGACTATATCGCATTTATCACATCTGCTTTCACCAGCTTGATTGAACTTGTCGCTTTGTTAATTTTTACAGTTGATAAGTATAATTATTAGAAGAAATGACTGTCGTTTTGTAACTGTTTAAATACAAGAGCTCCAAATGAATTATTGTACATTGAAATTTCACAAAACGTCAAGTACAAAATCTATTTAAGACTTGCTTGTTTGTTTTATCACATTATTTATTGCTAGTTAATTCCAACACAAATCATTTAAAGTTATTGTGATGAATAAAAGGGAAATAATGAGTATACCAAAATGAAAAAAGAACCAAACATAACCACAACAATATACATGTATTAAACTTCATGTTCACTTAAACAAACTGTATCTAACAACAGCCAGCTGTCTAAACGACAGTTTAGTTTCTAAATCACCGTTGTCAGTGTAGTACATGTATAATGATAATAGATAAAAGTAGATAAATCAAAAACCTGACAAATAACACAATTACATACATATATACAGAGGTCAAAATACGAGATCCAGTGATAGACAAGAGTTCATTACATTATACCACAAATTGTAAACGAATTTAACATATGCAGCTTCACTACGACCTTGGGTGGTGTGGTGGGTGACCTTGCGACCTGACGTCTCATTTACAAGGACCTGTGACCTTTTGAAATATTAAAATCTTGTTAATTTAAATGTTAAATTTGCTTAAAAGTAACCTGGTGATGAGAGTCAATTTTCAAATGTGACCTTGTGACCTAAGGGAGATATCCTTCTAGGTCTAGAGTCCCGCAGAAAGTCGTCTGATATTCAACATGTAATGAAATTATTTGCCAAAAACAGAATTATGCGTTTGACGACATCTCATTAACTGTGTTTTATGTTAGCATTGATTAAAAGGGAATACTGAGAAATAAACAATCATGTGTGTATTTGTCTCAAAACACATAAAGTCTATTTCCACATTTTAAAAGGAAGTAGTTTATTGTCTGGACTGATCGTATCTGTATTTCTATGTCGAATAGTGCTGTACCCAGGTAGATACAAAGAGCATGGAACCTATACAGTTTGATGCTACCGAAAAAAGAATGGTTCCACAACAGGCGGCGTCACAGCAACTCATACAATTAACACTTTTGATTGTCGTAAAAATCAATGAGAAGAACCTAGAACTTCAGCGGTTTGTATATCATTACTTTAATTACATATGTTTCCTAAGGATCATTTTAAATGTTAGAAAACAATCATAAAGGAATGTTTTATGTCAAAATAAAACGCACCATCCATCATGACTTCACGCCCTCTCAATAACAACGTTATGAGGGAATCAAAATATAAAACAAATGGAACGGCATGACTTAACTCGTATTTTCTTGGTTTTAGCATTAAAATGTAATTATAAGAATGGCAGTGCGCACATTTTTACTATTGGACTTGACCTTCCAGAACGGCAGGAAGCACACAACAAAAAGACGAAAAAGACGAAGTATCGATCTAAGAGTACTCGCAGGTTCTTAAAGCTAGTTAAAAGGCAATTTTAACCGATATAGAAAACATGTTTTCCAAACTCAGTTATCAACAAGTACACATCCAACGAATTAAGCGTAAAAAATCAAATGAATAGTCTGAGAAAATCATGACTGTGTACAATGCAAAAATATAAATATCTACAAGATGTTCGTAACTGTCTAACAATAAATATTCAGTTATGGGTTTATCTTTTAACAGCAAAATCAATATTAGTACCGCTTAAAGACAATACTCAGAGATCTGACCACATTATTGGATTGATATCCTTTAACAGTAAGTTTATTCAAAGGGTCAATAAGTTTAGATAGACAGTATTTGAATTGACGGGATCTATACACAACATCACTGTAAAAATAAGGATGTGATATTCCGTTTGTAATAAGATTTCTACAGGTACATTTTGTACGTCTAAATTTTGAAACTTTATCTTGTATGTATGAAAGAATTTAGCCAAGGTTTTAAGTACGTTGTGGTAACGATTTAAAAAAAAAATTAATTTACCAATAACTGTTATACAAAGATAACGTTCATTGGAATCCAAAACGTTTCTCCAATCACAGGCATAGCGAACGAGATAGAATATATATCTATCGTTAGAAAGGACTAATGGAAAATCACCGTCCAAAAACGAACGATTACTATAGATACAAATTTTATCATATTTAGCTTTTGTGTTGTTGGTGTGTTATCTCATTTAGGGAATAGGTATACCCACACTATCAGTTTATTCGTATTCTAAAAAGCTTTTATTAATTTGAATTCTTATACACATACCAAACACCAGACAAAATGAATGAATCATTAAAAATACCAGAGCAGTTCCCATGAAAATCGCTACAGAACATGATGCTACAAATTGAAAAAAAAAAAAACATTAATTGTGAATAGAATCTAAACAATGATACAATACATGTAAATTGATAGCAATCGAATTGGACATTATCGTTTTTATGCCCCACCTACGATAGTAGAGGGGCATTATGTTTTTGGTCTGTGCGTCCGTCCGTCCGTCCGTCCGTCCGTCCGTTTGTCCGTCCGTCCGTCTGTCCCGCTTCAGGTTAAAGTTTTTGGTCAAGGTAGGTTTTGATGAAGTTGAAGTCAAATCAACTTGAAACTTAGTACACATATTCCCTATGATATGATCTTTCTAATTTTAATGCCAAATTAGAGTTTTGACATCAATTTCACGGTCCATTGAACATAGAAAATGATAGTGCGAGTGGGGCATCCGTGTACTATGGACACATTCTTGATTATAAATATATAATAGATGTATCATTACAGTGAGAAGATGAAAATTAAAATGACTGAAGAGCTATTCGTTATTTGAGTAAGACTTTGCAACATGCCATATTGATCTTAGGTACATATAAAAATCGTATCCCTTTATTTACGTCGAGAAATTCAAATCTTCCTTTAATGGAATTAGGATTTATCAAATAATAAAGGAGATAACGTGGATAAACGATGGTCCCAAACCACGATAAATGAATGTGCTGACGTCACAGCAATGGTTTAACTTGGGGTTAACTATGTGCAATGTCTGATAAAAACAACATAATAGCAAACATACAGGTTGTCCTGCATCAACCTTGTGTAATAAAAATCATTATCTCACTCATCCTTGAGGGTCATGGTAATGCTAATAAAACCTTTTGTCTACTATAGATGATGAAAATGTGAATTTATCCAATCTATATTATTCATTAGCTTTGTGGAGATAAGTATTGTAGTATGGCATTCAACTGATTTAAAGATAATATTGTAGATAATTGCAAACTAAGTAACATTAACAATTATTACTGAACTTGGTCATGCGGGTAATAACCTTGTCTAAGTCTAAACAAAGAATGTTAAACTTATGGATGCCACTCAATATTCTAAGAATGTTTTAAGAAAAAGATCTATTGGTGCATGGTTGATCGGTGTCTTCCTGTATCTTCAATTCACGCAAGTTCACTACTGCGTAAGTATAAGATAATGTGGGATATACGTCAATGAGATCGCAATCCAACGACACCCAATACCAAAAGATATCTAGAGAGGAACACATGATTATTAACAATAGACACGTGTCTATAAAATACAGAAAGCTCTGAACCGTCCCGAGTCTGAATAGTTTTGAAGAACTTAAAAGAACCTATTCAAAATCCGTCATCATCAATAAATTCTCCAAATAAAAATAAAACATTGTAATATGATATAAGGCAACCACTATTATAATCATATTAATCATAGTTATATTAGACAATTGCATTTCAATACATACTTAACAACTCATCCTCTGCTTAGTATACGCTATATATACATATTCCTGAAATATGAAATACAAAACCTCTTTTCACAAAAAAGCTTACATCAAAAGATATCGTAATACTGAAATTTTCATGACTTACGAGTACTTTTTCTCGGATGATTTTTTTGTGTGAAGTGAGTCACAAATCAATGTAAATATAGATTAGATAAATATAATAGTACATGTGACTGTGGCTACAAGCATTATTCCTTTTCAAGACACCAGTCGAACTCAGAAAGACTACATGTATGTTTATTTCTTCCCCAGGAATAGATTACCTCAGCTGTATTTGGAAAAACCTTTCGGAATTCTTGGTCCTTAATGGTGTTCAACTTCGTACTTATTTTGCTTTTTAAAATTTTTGATTCAAACGTCACTGATTAGTCTTTTGTAGACGAAACGCGCGTCTGGCGTACAAAATTTTAATCCTGGTATCTATGATGTGTTTTTTTTTATTAATTAGAATCATGATTATTTATGAGATATAGCATATTGTTTAACCGTGTAATCCTGCTTTTGTTCTATAATTCTCTTTGAACTGACATCTTTTGTCATATTTAATTAAAAAGGCTATCATAAAACAGGAACTTAAGCTTTGTTTTACGCAAGTAAACATTTGTAATGTATATGTAATGAAACAGATATAAAACAATTCCAATACAGTTATTCAAAAGGCTCAAATTTGACAGTAAATGTCTGATTCTGATTTTGAGACGGCTTTACAATAGACTGTAGGAATATACATTTTATCTTTATATTCATAACATCTATTATACTAGTAGACATTGACTTTCTACTTTAAGATGAACCACAATTTTAGATCTGCAAATAAGATTATATTGAAAATGTTTGAACCTTATCTATGTCTTTACCTTTTTAGGCTGCACTTTGTAATTACAGCTGATTCATAAACCACGCCTCTTTTGAGGAGATATTCAATATTCATAGATATTTTGTTTTGTTTACTTACTGGTTCCCAGATATGATCTCCATGTTTCATCTCATGGAGACACAACTTGGGTTTTTTGATAGTATAAATACTGTTGTATAGCGGACAAATTGATTTCCCAGGAAGACTCAAAGAAAAGGGAGAGGTAGTACAGAATTTTAGTACACGTTTAAACTCTAAGAAGTTCAAGGCATATAAATGTTGAAAATATGCTGCACAACCATATGTTCTGACCTTTGCAAAAAATAGTAGTGCATATGATATTTTTATGAAACTTCATAGTAAAAGTGGAACAATTTTAGACGTAAAAGGAGTCCCTATGGAAAATTGCAGTGTCTACATTCACAGAAGTACAACCTATGTACATTGATAATGTCGTGTCACTCAATCATTTGAGCAAGTGCTTACCGGTGCATTACATTTGTGCGCATTACCACTACATTTGCGCGCAAAAATAATTACATCTCATAAATGATTGATTGATTGATTGATTGATTGATTGGTGTTTAACGCAACTTTCAACACTATTGTGCTATTTCGTGGCGGTCAGGTTTTATTGGTGGAGGAAGCCGGAGTGCCCGGAGAGAACCACCGACCTTCGGTAGGAAAACGGACTAGCCTAGATCTCATAAATATATATCCCAGTAAACTTAACATTAAGGATTACTACATCAACTAAAAAAACTGCTTCATATCGATATATTTTTTGTGAAATTGACACATATGGACATCTTTAAATTAGGATCTATGACAAACGTGACGATTTTAGTTTTCCTATTCTAAATTTCCCGTTTTCAGTAGTAATATATCCTCTGCTGACCCATCGTATGACGTAATTTTGTCTAAAAGCGTTACACTAGTGTATTTTCGTATTTTTCTAATATATACAAGAGTTAAACTTTGCTCCTAACACATACACTTCCAAAGTAGGGTTTTAAGAAGGAACAACTAAAATCGACACATCACAAGTATAACGGTCACCATCACTAACAAGTTGACCGATACGATGTATCTACGTATAATGCTGTACATTTTCGAATTTTTAGATACAATCTGTGTTGTGAACAATTAATTTCACAAACCTATTAACTGTAAAATCGTGCACTGGATATATCTGTATTATTATTTATTAATTATTTTTGTCGTTATTTACGGCCTCATTTACAGTTATCCAACATCACCGAGTCATTTCATAATTTTGTCTCATTGCAAACACATAATGATGTAAACTTAACAGATACGACATGTGCACGAGGTTAATCCAGAACTATTTTAGAGGCAATATTTCCCCGTGAAAAAAATTAATAGCCTTTGTTATCAAATTAGTAAATTTAAATCGAACGACCTAATTAGAACTATTGCACAAAATGATAACAATATAAATAAATATTTCATGCACATGTATATATAAGCTAGACATGCCATGAGATAATCAGGTACACAATCGTGTACTCAATCAGCTCATTGATGCAGATCAACTTTCAATCCTTTGATGCAATTTTTTTCGCAGTTGTATGTGCTTGGGCGGGGCTTGAAAGTTTATTTGAGGTCGAAGTTCTGAATTGACCAATGAAAACGATCGTTACCTTTACGGGGTGATCTGATAAAGTTTGTTTGACCATGGAAGTATTATAGTGTCAATATAATCCTTCCCTGGTTTGACTGATTACGTAGTACGACCTATTGCTAAGCTTTGCCACAGTTAAGTGGATAAACCAGCATGTTAAAAATCCGACTGAGCATGTCGGTTGGGTACAAAGGACGGTTCCTGTTAATAAAACATTAGCATTTTATCGTCCTGAATATGCAAGTTATATTAGCTGGAATATTAGCTTGCACAGCCCTCAGTTTTTGTTTGTTCCCTTAATTTGTACTCTTAATCGATTTATGAGACTAGAACATCGGTTAATTACTATTGGTTGTACAGATAGGTCTCTAACATAAAACTATTCCCAGTATGTTAAATTTACCATACGAACCACACGGATGTATTTAACCGTACTAATTATGAAGTAAGTATATAAATAATAGCAGATTGTTCTTTAACGTCAACGAGACAAAATACTAGCAAGTGATGTATAGATGTCAGTATGTTGTCGCCAGGAAACAAACAAACGACCATACCATATGTAAAACCCGGAATATAGTCAATAATATTAACGGTACCAGTTTTACTGCAACATATGCGCATTTCGACAAATAATGTCTCTTCCGGGATGCTCGAGACCAAGTTGTGAATGAATTCAACGAAGTACAAATGGTCTTGAATCAACACCAAAGTCCATAATAGACAAAAGACACATACGAACTTCGATAGCTACTGGTGAGATTCCGTATTTGGTATATATAAATATAAGGAGGTGTGGTATGATTGCCAATGAGACAACTATCCACCAAAGCTCAAATTAAGTGGATGTAAGCAATTATAGGCAACCGTACGGCCTTCAACAATGAGGAAAAACCCATACCGTATAGTCGGCTATAAAAGGCCCTGACATGAAAAATATCGAACAATTCAATTGAGAAAACTAACGGCCTAATTTATAACAAAACAATTTATGAAAAACAAATATGACAGACATAATGCACATTTGCATGATGCAAATTTAATATTTATGATTCTGTGTACTAAACTCTCCTTGTTATCTTTGCAACAGAGAAACATGCACAATGAATATCTGATTCAGGTAAAACTATTTCACTAGTTATGGTATCGGTTAAAACACCACAATTACAAATAAAACAATACAGCAATGTATAATGTAGATAATTATACCGTAAAAATCATGTTCGCAGTTACTGAAAGCGAGCTATAAGTACTTTAACTGGGTATATAGAAATCTGAATCACTTCACATCAATATCCGCTCTACTTACAAGTTAAAATCAAACAAGTATCATATCCCTCTTTTATTGTTTTTCAAGGAAAATTATTGATGAACATAATTTGCTAACTTCTACGTCGTTTGGTCTCTTATGGAGAGTTGTCTGATGGCAATTATACCACATCATTTAGATGAAGATAGTTTTTGCTCGTATAATTACTAAATGTACAACGAATAAAAAAAGAGAACAATACGGATTTGTATTCATCTTGATAACCATACATTGAATATCTGTGGGGATTTGATAAAATTGCTTAATTTCCTAGCGTGAAATAACCTTTGGAAAATTAAATTATTTAATCAACACGAATATGTTGAGAAATTGTATGTGTCTTAGTAATCACGTGATTAATCATTGCAATCTTGTATTTGACTGAAAATATATATTGGTATAATGGTTAAATTTCCATTTCCATGTTTACAAACGGGACATTTAGGGAAGTTTATAATGAATACGAGAAGAATAAATGTCTTAAGAAAGGTGGTGAAATCACTTGGGTGTCCAAACTAGTAGTAGCAATCACAATATATGTATATATAAAACATTGAATTTGTCAAACTTAATGAAACAGAAGGCAATTTAAAAAAAAAAAAAAACAATCGTACTCTAAAACATCTTTTTTCTTAATGCTCGTCTGACGTGCCAAACTATCAGCCTGAATCAGTGAATAGTTTTTATTTATAAAACGAGTAAATACCATAGAAAATATGAAACATATCATCAACTAGTTAGTTTGATAGCTCATTACCATATTGTTTGAAAGACCCTTTGGTATCCTTCGCCTCTCTTCTAAATGGGAAGTTTTTTAAAGCGTTTTGTTAGACTTCACGTATAATGTATGATTGAATAAACCACATATATCCCTAAAACATAAATAAGATTTATATTAATGGATGGGTTTGGCAGCGTATTTAGGCAGATTTAATCTTGCTGCTCTCCAACGTTTCATATGTTTGATTTTCCAAATTTGGTCCCGAGAGTACGTGAAAACTAAAACAGTTGTAGTTTTGAACAAAGAACAGTACCAATTTTACTGCATCAGATGTATATTTCGATATTTGAAAGTCTTTTCAGAAATTCTCGATGTTTAAAAAAAGAGAAAAATCAAATCTTATACAAACGCTGAATAGCTGATAAAACCAGGATGGACCACACATATAGACAAACTGGACAAGGATTTTGAATTTAAATTCAATCTACATTTTAACATTTAGTGAACTCTTTAAGAGAAAAGCTAATGTAAAGATTTATTTAAACATTTACAGTACATGCATTTGAAAAACAAATAAGCACTGCATGACAGTCGAAACATCTGTCATTTTAATTTAAAGCTAAGCTAGAAGATTAATGGGATGCATGTTTGTAATCAATTTGTTTCAAAAGTATTGGTTATGCTAAAATTGACTTTCCAAGATTCTTAAGGAGAGTGATTTATGAGTCTAATAAGATTACCTACTGTCCATAAAGATGAATGGTGTACTGTATTATTTTATAAATTGTCGTGTCATTGTTCTTATTGAATTAATTCAATTTTAGTTAACATCTAGTGGTGTCGGAGTATCTAACAGCGCTACTGTCTGACGTGAATGACCCAACAAAGTCTATTTAAATATTGTTCACATGTCTGTGGGTCTGTCTTCAATAATTCAATTCAATATTTATTTTTATGCACCGCCTACAATAGTAGGTGGAATAATGATTTCTAGTCTGTATGACATCAACTGAAACTTAGTAGACACGTTTATTATGAGTAAAACTGTTAATTAAATGCCAAATTATGTTTTGACTCTAATTTTATGGTTCACTTTAGTCATAATTATAAATTAACTGTTTACAAAACTTTGAATTTTCTACCTCAGGAATAGATTACCTTTGCTGTAATTGGCAAATCGTTCGGAATTTTGAGTTTTCTATGCTCTTCAACTACGTATTTGGCCTTTTAAACTTTTTTGTTTCGAGCGTTGAAGACAAAACGCGAGTCAGGCATACAACATTTTAAGCCTGGTATCTATGATGAGTTTATTTACGTGGACATAAGATATGACATGTGAGCAGGATTGACACATACGTTTGTGTATGTATGTTGTCCCAACTGTTTTTGGTTATGATAGGAATCGTTGTACAATTTGTTATGCATAGTAAGGCAAATGGTTACTGACATGCATTTACCTCAGAATTTCTAATATGTAACATTGTCTATAATGTACATGTATAAATGCAGTTTTACAATATAAACGTAATGAACGAAAAGGATTACTGTTATGAACAATGGTATCTTATATAATAACAAACATTTTCTTTTTAAAAGATACTGTAAAATTGCAATATAGATCATGAAATCATCATTTTTGACTTCTGGGAACGTGGGAGACATCTTCAATAAGTTTATCGGATACTTTTCCGTCTAGTTGATGAATTTTGTGTCAAATTTCCGCCTTTCGCGTAATATAATTTAAATCCTGACATTTACAGATAAAGAAAAACTGATATTCATATCATAAAAAAAATCCTCTTTTTCGATAATTATTGCAGAGCAGAGAGATAATATAGGATTTTTGCTAGTATGATTTAATTACTTACATAATCGGAATTTTCATCGTATGAAGTCTTAATAGTGAAAGCAGGTCTTACAATAGTTTCAGAAGATATTTCAAAATGTTGTCCAAGATTAGACTGTGCCTTAACAAAATAAGTTAAATCAAAATACTGTACTGAAGATCTAATAATAATATAATATTTTGAATTGCAAGACAAAACATATAACATAAATAATTTCAAAGGCAACAATTTCACACAAACACTGTTTTACCATGACCATAGGGACATAACATGCAAGTATAGCTTAATATATTTGGTTTGCTCATTGAGGAACGAACGGTGACCCTAAGTTGCTTACATCCACGTCATTTTAATCCCTGGGTGACAGTTGTCTATTCTGCAATTTCCTTATTTTTTTTTTTTTTATAGTTAACGGTATTTCAAATTATAACAGACGAATTTTTAAAGATTTGTTTAGATCGCACACCATTAACATTCAATTTAATATATTATATGGGTTGAAATAGTACAAGTTCTCTTATGATGAAATATCAGTTCACAATTAAAACTTTCAAACGAAACTTGTTATGTATTGTGTACTGTTGTTTGTCTTCTGGCCTTGTGGTCATAAAACTTTAGAGCACGATTTTCGTACTCAGACTCAGAAATCAACCAATCAAAATCATGGATTTGGTGTTTCGAGCACAAATTTTGTACTCCGAGTACTGAGTAAAGTTTTATAACCGAGAACCCTGGTCTTTTATTTTTTTGCCCAGGTGTTGTCAGTTTATTTTCAACTTTTGAGTTTGAATGTTCCTCTCTTTTAAACATTTTCCTTTTTTGTAAACTGGATTTACTGCTGAGAATTAATGCATTACATTAAAATCATCTTTCTCATGTGTGATACTTCGTAGGTAGCTATGTAAAACCTTGGAATACAACAACAAAAAAATAGGAGATGTATTGCAGCATATTAGAATAACATTGAACAATACATTTTGTTGTGAAAAAAGCGAGATCTGCTTTTAAAGAGTTAATCAATAAGCTGCAAGATTTTGATTTAATGTGATACATATTATAGAAAATTAAATATTACTTATGATATTCAAATTTAGTGTTTGTTCTAATTGTGAGTGCATCAATCCTTTTGTGGCATCTTGATTTGTTTTTATTCTTTAAAGACATTCTGTGCATGAAACGAATCTTAAAAATATAGAATGAAATCCATTTTGCTTTACTTGAATAATGAATATCTGTTTTGATTTAAAGTTTTAGTTCTGACTGTTCATATAATTGGAAAATTACCTGCCTGGCACGAACAGTCGATACGTTTCCTAATGTTAAATAACCGACGAGACTGGTTCGTAAATGGCTAAAAATGGACAATTTCAAATTACGTGTCTGATCACATTAAAATAATTGTCAAACTTGATGTATGCGCTTCTTCACACCCTCTTCATTAATCTAATTAATTATTTCTTTCTATATTTATTCTGAAACAATCCTTGATATTGCAAACCATGAACTATTAGTTTAGACATCAATAAGTATTGCAGGATATGTCTTAAACAAGACTACTATTCATAAAAACACATTTTAGCAGCTGATATAACAGTATAAAAATCAATTTCCTTTTACGTGCTGACAATAGGAAATATATGTTGAAGATTATCAATTTTTGTGACTATACAATGAAACCGTCGCATTTGTCTCCTCTTAGTTTTATGTTAATATATCTTAAAACATTACTGAAATTCCTCTTCATGTGACTTAATTGAAGTCAACCTTATAGAAAATAACGAATTAATCGCTTTACTAATGTAGTTGTGATGACTTTTTTTGTATCCTCGGTCCTACCTGAATAAAATATACTTGATTAATGTTTTTGTTGACTTTATCGTACCACAATAAGTCCTTTTTCTTATTTTAGTTACGCTTCGCTTTAATTTATTGTATACCTTTGTTCAGTCACCGATCAAAATGTTTTTCAAGAATAAGTAATTGCAAACGTTATTTCATCCAGTTTAACTTTTCTATCTGATCAAAGTCAGAAATTATGGCAATGGTTGTTACTGTTTTTGTTGGTTGTTCATTTGAAGAAGTAGTTGATATTCAAAAGTTGGATCTCATTGTATTGATATATCTCTCATGCATATCAGTGGTTTTTTGACGGCTTTGGCTCTATATTTTGGTTCCTTCTTGTTGTATCATCTATTGATTGGTTTTGCATGTTAAGCAAGATCTGCTTACCCTTCCGGAGCACCTACGACTATCCCTGGTTTTTTAGTTGTTTTAGTGTTGCCCAGTCTTTAGTTTTCTATTCTGTGTTTTGTGTACTTATATTTGCCTTTGGTCGTTTTTCGTTTTTTTGCCATGACATTGTCACTTCGTTTTCGATTTATTAGTTTGAATGTTCCCTTTGGTATCTTTCACCTCTCTTTTTGAACGTTTAATTTTAGTTTTAAAATTTTTAAATGATGTGCCTCAGGCATTGAAGATTCCTTTTTACTGTTTAATGTTATTTAATGTTATGACTGTCATTTGTTTGATGCCTCTACAGGCAAAGTGTTAGCCTTAAGGCGATCAAGAATCCATTAGGTCAATACTACTGTACTGGAATGAAAAAGAATATTATTCACAGGAAATCTTTAATAAAAATCTAGGGATGTCAACTCGGTGAATAATAACTAATCGAATACTCGTTGGCTTTACCGAGCGATTCTCGAGTACTCGCTCAACAAAATATCTACAAAATGGAAACACAAAATTATACCCATTTTGTGTATTGTGTGTCGTTGTCTGTTGGACGCAAAACTCTCGACATTATAATCTAGGACTAGTTTAATTACTACATGTAATTATTATGTAAACAATAATCTAATCAATAATTTAATAAACACCTATTGAAACATGATTACAAAGTCAAACCAGATCAAACAACAGTATTTGGTAATCGTAAAGAAAACAAATTTAATCATTAACAAAGGAGTGATTATTAGTCTAATCATTCTCTGAGGGTCACCAAAGGGTGCAACGAATTTGTTTTACCTAGAAACATTATCTTGACAACTTTTTATTGGCACTTCCAAAATCGGGGTTTCAATTTTGTTACGTAACTAAATGTCCTGCAGACGAAAATTTTGGTCTGACGGGACAGATACATTTGAATGACTAAGACACATTTAGCCAAAAGTGTAAGTATAGTAAAGCTGCTCTTGTGCATAGCCTACCACTTTTCGGAGGAATTTCAAATGACAATTAAGCGCAAACTTTCGAACGTATTTTAATTTTGATTAATCATAGATTACTATTTAATTTCCCGACTGGTGCTTTCAATAAAAATAAATTTTACTTTAAAAAAGCGACAACATTCTTACAAGAATCCAATTAGTCGAGTGTCATTTTGGTATTCAATACTCGTTACTACCGAGCGAAAGTCAAATACTCGTTGACATCCCTAGAAAATACTGTAAAATGTCTTTGAAAATTGAGGGTTATCCGCATTCTCCATCTAAATCGTTTTTGGGATTTTGCTCTTTTATTTGATTTTAGGTGTAAAATTTCCACTTTTGCGTCAAGCATCGCTGGGAGACATTTGTTTGTAGAAATGGACATCAAATAAAGTACAATTTGATATGGTTGAAATTATATCAATGATCTTTTATGACCAGTCAAGACTCCAAACGTAGAAATTCATCTATGCTGATCTTAGGTAGATAATCTGCTTTCCGGTCATTTTATCTCCATTCTAACCAAATTTAATAATTACAACATTTTTTAAAAGTTATCTATGATAAGGTTTAATGCATCATGTTGACGTACATTTCTTATCTATTAAATGAAATACAGACTAGAGGAAAACAATCGCAACAATCTTAATTGAAATTTCGTGAAAAAATAAAACTGTCGCAATTATTCCTTAGTTTCACTGCAAAAATGACCAAACCTACATTTAAAATATATACATTGTACCGTTGTATATATGGGTTCGTGTTGCTCAGTCTCTAGTTTTCTATGTTGTGTTTTGTATAATGTTGATTGTGTTTTGGTCTTTTTCTTTTTTTGTCATGGCGTTGTCAGCCCATTTTCGACTTTTGCATTTGTGTTTGAATGTTCCTTTGGTATCTTTCGCTTCTCTTATACTCAATCATTACATTATAATGAAACCACCAAATAACTGACTATGACTATTCAATATCACAATTATGACACCCTACAATAAATGTACTCTACTGCATATGTTGTCTGCGAATAATCTCTATTTATGACTTGTATGGAAATTGTGACTTTTGATGATCCATATATGACATCTCTTTATATGACATGATAGACAAGTTACAGTCTTTACATTACCCTGTTATGTCAGTTATATGATAAAATGTTTTTAACATCAACAAGCTTTCAGACATTGCTTATGTAGGAAAATTATTGTACCATAACAACTAATCCGTTTATTTGCAACCTCTGTATAGTCGGATCCTAAAAACTATACAATGTGTCAATGATCAAAGATTCACTAAGCCTTTGACATTTTTTCTATAATTTAAATTATTACTGAGAGACTTATATGAACATTATAACAATTTCGTAATGCAATCGACGTGCAAATGTAATTTCTTGAGATTGTCATGTAAATCTAATTTTAGACCATACTTAATATGACAGTGCTTACATTGAATTCGGTTAATTCACTCAGCTATGGTTTCTTGTCCTATATGGCTATACGTTTTGTCATTTTCAGTTGTTTTAGCTCTTTAGCGTTTTTATTAGGTGTTCGGATATTTTGGCCTCGAGCATTACTGACGCGACATTATTAATTTGTCGAATGGAGCATCTAGTGCAGTGGAATTGTGCATGTTATTATTCATCCATCTGAATATTTTAAAATTATTCATAACGACTAATTTTGAATATATATCTATTGGAATCTTTCATATTCTAAATTAGGTCTTGTGTTTACTTAGAACAATCACAAAATTTCCACAGGTATATGTTCTATGAATACGAATAAATAAATATAAATAAACTGAGTCAATGTCAAGCAATTTCCAATTGATTTTTATGGTCTGTTGGTTTGCAGACCAGACGCCGGATTACAAAATTGACAACAAAACGTTTTTAGACATAATTCTTTTCACAGCGATAGCGGTCGGTCAATCAATATGACCACTAGCAAAAAATTAAGTGTAAAATTGCTAAAAAATGTTTTCTTAAAATAAAAATAAAAATATCAATAAATAGTGCATAATAAGACATGTACACATCGTTGTGGTGATACATTGCTGAAAGACATTTTTTATAAATGTACATCAAATAAAGTTTAATTTGATATGGTTGAAATCATATCAATGATCATTCATGAACGGTCAAGCTTCCAAACGTAGAAATTTATTCACGCGGATCTTATGTAAATAATCTGCTTCCTGGTCATTTTATCTTCATCTTACTCAAATTTAATAATTACAACATTCAACAAAAACAGTTGATTATGATAAGGTTTAATGCATCATGTTGATGTTAATTGCTTATCTATCAAATGGAATACAGGCCAGAGGAAAACAATCGCAACAATCTTAATTGGAATGTCGTGAAAAAAATCAAACTGTTGCAAATATTCCTTAGTTTCACTGCAGAAATGACTAATAGATATAAGAAGATGTGGTATGAGTGCCAATGAGACAACTCTCCATCCAAGTCACAATTTGTAAAAGTAAACCATTATAGGTCAAAATACGGCCTTCAACACGGAGCCTTGGCTCACACTCAACAGCAAGCTATAAAGGGCCCCAAAATGACTAGTGTAAAACCATTCAAACAGGAAAACCAACGGTCTAATCTATATAAAAACGAGAAACGACCAAGCCTACATTTAACAATATATACCGTTGTATATATGGGTTCGTGTTGCTCAGTCTCTAGTTTTCTATGTTGTGTTTTGTATACTGTTAATTGTCTTTGGTCTTTTTGGCCATGGCGTTGTCAGCCTATTTTCGACTTTTGAATTTGAGTTTGAATGTTCCGTTGGTATCTTTCGCTCTCTTGTACTCAATCATTACATCAAATTGAAACCACCAAATAACTGCCTATGTTATTAGTATCCTTTAATAGCCAACTGATTTCATGTTTCTGAAATTGCCCCTTTTTGATGTCTCGGCCCTTCCAACACTGTGGTTGTCGTTAAGCTGCCAATGTTAAATGTAAGCATTAAAGTCAACGATTTATGGAGATATTTCATGTGACACCATGGTCAGGTCATCTTGAAACACTGGGTACGAGTTACCCGATGATTGAAAAACATATTTGAATCAAGAACTGTTGCAACCATATTCTTAGTTTCACTGGCAGAAATGACGTAATAGATTAACGAATGTGGTATGAGTGCCAATGAGACAACTCTCCATCAAGTCACAATTGTAAGTAAACCATCTATAGGTCTAAATACGGCCTTCAACACGTGAGCCTTGGCTCACACTCACAAGCTATAAAGGGCCGAAATGACTAGTGTAAACCATTCAAACAGAACCAACGGTCTAATCTATATAAAGGGAACGACCAAGCCTACATTTAACAATTCCGTTGTATATATAGTTCGTGTTGCTCAGGCGCTAGTTTTCTATGTTGAATGTTTTGTATACTAGTTAATTGTCTTGAAAGTTTTGCACAATGCGTTGTCAGCCTATTTCGACTTTTGAATTTGTCGTTTGAATGTTCTTGGTATCTTCAACCAACTCTCATTGTACTCAATTTCTAGATGTACAGTCAAATTGACAAGGCACCAAATAACTGCCTATGCTGTAGTATCCTTTAATAGCCAACTGAGTTTCGATGTTTCTGAAGATTGCCTTTGATGTCTCAGGCCTTCCAACACTGTGGTTGTCGTATAAGCTGCCAATGTTAAATGTACAGCATCTATATAGTCGGAACGTAAATTTAATGGAGATATTGCATGTGACACCATGGTCATCTTTCTTGAAACACTAAGGTAGAGTTACCCGATGATTGAAAAACGTATTTGAATCAAGAAGTATTCGAATCTACCAAAGTACAACAACTGTCGACCTGATTAAATCAACATTGTGTAGAACTGATTCAAAATCGCAATTATGACAACCTACAATAAATGTACTCTACTGCACATGTTGTCTGCGAATAATCTCTATTTATGACTTGTATGGAAATTGTGACTATTGATGATCCATATATGACATTTCTTTAACATGATAGACAGGCAACAGTCTTTAAATCACCCTGCTATGTCAGTTACAGGATAAATTGTTCTTAACATTAACAAGCTTTCAGACATTGCTTATATAGGAAAATGATTGTACCATAACAACTAATCCGTTTACTTGCAACCTCTGTATGGTCGGATCTTAAAAAGTATACAATATTTCAATGATGAAAGATTCACTAAGCCTTTGACAATTTTTCTTTAATTTAAATTATTACTGAGAGACTTAGATGTACATTATAACAATTTCGTAATGCAATCGACGTGCAAATGTAATTTCTTGAGGTTGTCATGTAAATCTTATTTTAGACCATACTTAATATGACAGTGCTTACATTGAATTCGGTTAATTCACTCAGCTATGGTTTTTTGTCTATACGTTTTGTCATTTTCAATTGTATTTGCTCTTTACCGTTTTTATTAGGTGTTCGAATATTTTGGCCTCGAGCATTACTGACGAGACATTATTAATTTGTGGAATGGAGCATCTGGTGCAGTAAAATTGTGCATGTTATTATTCATCCATCTGAAAATTTCAAAATTATTTATAACGACTGATTGAGGATTGGAATCGTCCCTGTTTTAGATTAGGTCTTGTGTGTATATATGTTCTCTGAATACGAATAAATAAATATAAGTAAACTGAGTCAATGTCTATCAATTTCCAACTGATCTTTATAGTTTGTTTTTATGTTGTGTTGTTACGCCACTGTCCCAGGTTATGGAGAAGGTTGAGCGCTTACAAACATGTTTAACCACAGGTACCACATGCAGGATCTTCTTCGAGCACCTGAGATCACGCCTGGTTGTTGGTGCGGTTCGTGGTCAATATGAAGTTTTTAGTGTTGTTTTTATAGACAGCTGTTTGTCTTTTTGTCTTTTTGTCTTTTTTTTGTCATGTTTTGTCGGTGTCTTTTCGACTTATGAGTTTAGATTGATGTCTTATGTCTTTTTTTTACCCTGCCATATTTGTTATGTGCCTGTCCTAAGCCAAGAGCCGGGAATTCAGTGGTTGATGTTGGTTGTTTTCTGTCATATTTGTTTTTTTTTTGTTTATTGATTTGCCTTCTATAGTTGACTGTACGGTGTTGGTTTAGCTCATTGATGAAGGCAGTACGATGACCAATAGTTTCTAATATATTCGTCCTTTAGTCTCTGGTGGATACGTTTCTCATTGGCAATCATACTACATCTTCTTATTTTATTTTAACCTTATCTGTGGTATCTTTTATTTCAAGTTCAACTATGAATATTATAGTAATAGGACATCATCTATGAAATATATTCTGTGTCCATTTCCGTCTTGTTGAGAAGTATACCGATTTCAAATATGAGAACAAATATGTGAGAACAATAAGCTCCCATAGAAATTCTGACATCCTGTTGAAATAAACGCTACCAATGTAACGCATATGTTGTCTATAAAAAAGTTTAAGCATCTTGATGCTCCATTTTCAGAGAGAATTTTCCTTGAATCTCTGTATTTTTACAAAGTATTATAATTTGTTCCTTTCAAAAATAAGATATTGGTATCTACTGTTTTATGTGAAAAATATTTTACCAATTCTTTCAATTTGCTAAGTTCAAAATTAGGAATAATTGTGTAAACGGTGGAGACGTCACATTTTGTTTCAACTGAGAAGAGAAATAAATTATTTAGGTACTGTAACATATCGTATTATTATTTGAGCCACGAGAATAGAACGATTGCTGAAAAATCGTACGTTAATAATTGAAAAGAGGTTTCGTTGAGCATTTGGAACAATATATACAATATATACTGTTTGTAAGGACACTTATGCAATTTGGGTATCCACTCGATTAAAGGATAATCCAGTGAGATTCTAACACAAACAAATAATTTGGCTTGAAACAGCAATGTATTGAATGAAAATAACACTAAATTAGGTTTGTTCGTCCGAAGCGCTTTTCTTGATTTACCTTCATCGGGGACGCTCAAAGTTAAACATTTGAATATAAGACTTAAACACATGGAGAGCTATATGACCAAAGTGACCTATAACAATAGCCAAACCAATCTTTGTCTGAGGGAGCTGAAACCTTAGTTAAACAAAAGTGTTACTTATAACTTGATCAGGTAACCCAAGGCGTGGTTGAAATACAATCAACCTGTTTGTTGTTGTTGTTTTTTATTATTAGTTTGAGTGATTTTAATATGAAGGAAGTGATATTTAATTTGGCTTAAAGAAATGGGCAGCATCTTATAAGTTCCATGTAGCAATATCAAAAGTGAAAATCAATAAAATAGAAAATGGTCAATGGTAAACAGCATTGAATACAGAATAAGTAAGAACTACTTAGTAAAACAAATAATAAGCCGGAAAGTACACTTCAAGCAACTGAATAGATATATGTTTCAATATTAAACGTCAGTAATGGAGTATACATAAAAAAAAACTTATTTCAGACGGAATAGCACATCCTAAATTTTACGGTGATGCTGTTTACCGAGCCCTGAAATTTATATACGATCCGGTTAAACTTATCAATCCTTTAAATAAATTTATTCTAAAAGGTTACCAATTCAACAATGTAAATATATCTTTGAATATTGTTTTTATTGGTATAAATATTGATTTTTTTATCAGTAAATTAAAATCATACTAAATAGTTTTGTTATACACATATGCACTTTGACGGTACTACAGTCTGTCGATACCTTTATTTTGGCATTGCACAAGGTCATATTTTTCTCTGACTGGTAATGATGTCTTTACACTAAATCCATTGGATGTTGGATGTGTACTGATTGATATTTTAGTCTTTGATACATTTTTTTTACAAGTTGTTATTGGCTTTGAACTAGCTGTCAGTAACTGCGAGTACACTCAGACCTGTACTTAGTGTCCTTTTTGTTGTTAGGGATGAGGGATGGATAAATACCCTGCTACGTCCGGTCTGTGTTTTTGTTTTATGTTTTTCTGCATTGTATCGATCTGATGAGTTAAGCCTTTTCAACTGATTTTTATTGTTTGTTCTTATGTTGTGCTGTTAACCACTGTCCATGGTTAGGGGGAGGGTTGAGCGCTCACAAACATGTTTAACCCCGCCACATTCTGTAGGTGCCTGTCCTAAGTCAGGAGCCTGTAGTTCAGTGGTTGGCGTTGGTTCATGTCTGTCATAATTTTTTTTTTTCGTTACTTGTTTTGTTATAAATTAGGCCGTTAGATTCCTCATTTGAATTGTTTCATATTTTTCATGTGGGGGCCTTTTATAACCGACTATACGGTATGGGTTTTTCTCATTGTTTAAGGCCGTATGGTTGCCTATAATTGCTTACATCCAATTTATTTGAACTTTGGTGGATAGTTGTCTCATTGGCAATCATACCTCATCTCCTTATTTTTATAAGCATTTTATTAATATTGACATGCAAATAGTAACTAAAAGAAAGATAACTAGAAGCAATCATAGTTCATAGATATCTATAATAATATCAAACAAATATGAGGAAACTGTGGAAAGCTTTTAAAAAGCAAAGAGTTTATGAAAAATAATATAATTTTATTGAATTATTTCCGTCATTCAGTGACTAAAGTATATATTTTCTTTTATTCAGTCACGAACAGATACATTTCCTTCAATTCAGTCATTGACAATATACGTTTCCTGCCATCTTTAACAAGAATAATCTCAACAAGTTGTCTTTAAAAAAAAGGAAATACATTGCGTAGATCAGATTGGCTGTTTTTAAAATCATATTTGATTTAATTCATGTTTTCATCATTTTGTATATTTTAGAAGAAAACTGACTTGACTGTTTAATGTAACTGCTGTTCAATATAGCATTTGTCTCGAAAAAAATCTTATTACACAATATCTAATGTCTCGCCTACCTGCTCACATGTATAAATAGCTACTCTACTGCTGCACTTGAAACTTTATTAAACATTCAACACATATAACATTGTAATAATCAGCTAATGAACACTCAAGTTCAAATAAATCCCAGAAACCAAAAGAAAGTAAAGTGTAACAATAACTTCAACGATATTTTGCAAAAGCACACATCTTTCTATAAATCTCTGTTTTGTCGTGACTAATTAAACTGTTGTAGAAAATTTCTAACATCATCATTTGCAAAAAAGGCCGTATGTCCATTATTAGTTCAGTTTTATAATCTATAAAATTAATTTTTTGAACAATCTTGTCTATGATAATATATAGTTTATTTCCTTGTTTTTTATTTTAAATTCTCAACATGGAACTAACAGATAAACGTTGCCTTATAATAATCGATTGTACCCTTGGTTTTTTCTGCTCCTTTTTTATTCATTGACGATTCGACTGGACTGTTTTGCTAATTGGTTAAGGTCATCACTGGGGCTTATTTTTGCAGATTTCATTTTTGACCTCTCTTCTTATAGCTGTATTATAATCGTGAAAGTTCAGATTATATTCATATATGAATTATATTAAAAATTATAAAGAGTACGATAATACGATAATAAAAACCTGAGTTCGATTATTGTTCAGATTTTGATTTTGTAATCAATGTAACCATTGACTTGTTTTAACAGTAACAACACAACCGGTTTCACGAGTGGAGCAGTGTCTGCTGACCCTTCCAGAGTACTTGAGTTCACCATCGATTTTGCTGGGGTTAGTGTTGTTCAATCTTAATTTATCTATGTAATGTTTTGTAACCTGTTTTTTTTTTTTTTTTTTTACTTACGATTTTAAATCTATCTTGGTGGCTTTTGTCAAGTTTTGCAGACCAGATGCCGGTTTACAAAATTGACAACTAAAAGATTTTAGACATAATTCTTTGGACAGCGATAGCGGTCGGTCAATAAATATGACCACTAGCAAAAACATTAAGTGTATAAATGTTTTCTTAAAATAAAAATAAAAATATCAATAAATAATGCATAATAAGACATGTACACATCGTTGTGCTATACATCGCTGAGAGACATTTATTTATAAATGTACATCAAATAGAGTTTAATTTGATATGGTTGAAATCATATCAATGATCATTCATGAACAGTCAAGCTTCCAAACGTAGAAATTTATTCACGCGGATCTTATGTAAATAATCATTCTAGTCATCTTATCTTCATCTTACTAAAATTATTAAATGCAACATTTAACAAAAAAAGTTGATTATGATAAGGTTTCATGCATCATGTTGACGTAAATTGCTTATCTATCAAATGGAATATGGGCTAGACGAAAACAATCGCAACAATCTTAATTGGAATGTCGAGAAAAAAATCGAACTATCGCAAATATCCCTTAGTTTCACTGCAAAAATGACCAAACCCACATTCAAAAATATGTACCGTTGTATATATGGGTTTGTGTTACTCAGTCTCTAGTTTTCTATGTTGTGTTTTGTATACTGTTGATTGTCTTTTGGTCTTTTTTTTTTTGTCATGGCGTTGTCAGCCTATTTTCGACTTTTGAATTTGAGTTTGAATGTTCCGTTGGTATCTTTCGCTCTCTTGAACTCAATCATTACATTAAAATGAAACCACCAAACAACTGCCTATGTTATTAGTATCCTATAATAGCCAACTGATTTCATGTTTCTGAAATTGCCCCTTTTTGATGTCTCGGCCCTTCCAACACTGTGGTTGTCGTTAAGCTGTCAATGTTAAATGTAAGCATCAAAGTCAACAATTTAGGGTGAAACTTCATGTGACACCATGGTCAGGTCATATTAAAACACTTGAAAAAGTTACCCGATGATTGAAAAACGTATTTGAATCAAGAGAGGGACGAAAGATACCAGAGGGACAGTCAAACTCATATATTGAAAATAAACTAACAACGCCATGGCTAAAATAAAAAAAACAACAAATTATAGTAAAGAAGACACAACATAGAAAATAAAGACTACAACAAGAACCCCACCAAAACTGGGGTGATCTCAGGTGCTCCGGAAGGGTAAGCAGGTCCTGCTCCACATGTGGCACCCTTCGTTTTGCTTATGTTATTACAAATCCGGTAAATAGTCTAATTCGGTAAGTCACATTCGTGAAAAGGGAAGGGTATTGTAGTTACGACATAAGGAACATATCCGATATCATCTGTGAAACGGTTATTCCATAACGGTCAACCAACTCGTGATGGCGTCCGTAAAATTAACGAAGGGATGATTTCAACTTACCACTTGGAACTCTTGGTCTAATAGCTTCCTTGTGAGCAGCAATCCTCTATCAAGGAAATCATGAAATACAAGCCTGGGAATATCGTATCAATTGGGAGATATATACTCCGTATGCAGGCGCTGCTGGAATGTTGCTACATAGAAATGGAAAGTTCACAATTGGGAAGCTGAAATCATTTCTTTTGTCGTTAAGTTTTGTTTTCAACCAACTCTCATTGTCAATTTCTAGATGTAAGTCAAGATACAAGGCAGACTTATCTGTATCTGTAGTATCCTTTATCTCTAGTTCGATGGGATAGATTCGATCAGCATAGTCACCAATTTTTTATAATTCAGTGAGAGAACATCATCTATATAGCGGAACGTAAATTTAAAAGATATTGCTAACTTCTTATCTTTCTTCCTAAGAAGTTCCTGTATGAAGTCAGCCAAGTGTTCGAATCTACTAAAGTACAACAACTGCCGACCTCATTAAATCAACATTGTGTTGGACAGATTCAATATCAGAATCATGACACCCTACAATAAATGTACTCTACTGCATATGTTGTCTGCGAATAATCTCTATTTATGACTTGTATGGAAATTGTGACTTTTGATGATCCATATATGACATCTTTTTACGACATGATAGACATGTAACAGTCTTTAAATCACCCTGCTATGTCAGTTACAGGATAAAATGTCCTTAACATTAACAAGCTTTCAGACATTGCTTATATCGGAAAATAATTGTACCATAACAACTAATCCGTTTACTTGCAACCTCTGTATGGTCGGATCTTAAAAGTATACAATCTTTCAATGATCAAAGATTCACTAAGCCTTTGACATTTTTTCTATAATTTAAGTTATTACTGAGAGACTTATATGTACATTATAACAATTTCGTAATGCAATCGACGTGCAAATGTAATTTCTTGAGATTGTCATGTAAATCTAATTTTATACCATACTGGAATCAGTACGATATTGAAAAGGATCCTAAAATTAAAATTCAAAACTATATAAAATACAAATAATTTGAATTCTTTTAGAATTAACCTAATTTATAATTTTGAAATTCAAACTTTACGGTAAAAATTAAATACTTATTTTTTATTAATTTATAATTAAAAATTTGTAAATTTCTATTATGTATGTTTTTTTTTTTTATTTTTCTTTTTGTATTTGCTTTATTGAGGAAATTTTCAAATTAAATTTATGTGACCTTTTGTTAAAAAAAAAAATTCATTTTTTTTTTCCCGTGAGTTAATTACGCGTTCCGTTGGTGAATTTTTTTTTTTTTTTTTTTTTTTTTTTTTGTTTTTTTTTTTTTTCCCTTTCCACACGGATGTTGTTTTTTTTTTTTTTTTTTTCTTGTGTTTAGCATTATCTTGGTTTGATTTTTTTTACTGTTTTTATAATAGAATCTTCTTACTTAAAAAAAACCTCTAAAACAATAAAATTATCTTTATTTCTATTTAATATTTCTTAAAAATGTTTAAATTTCATTTATTATAAATGAATAAGGTTTTTAAAAAATTTGATTTTCAATAAAATAATAAAGTTTTTGAAATTAGTATTGGCTAAGACTAAAAAATTGTAAATAAAAAAATGTTTCATTTTTTCTGGGAATAATTAATAAGCAACAACAACATTGAACTTAAAAATTATGACCAGGTAAAACTTTTTTTTTTTTTTTTAAGATTATTGTAAAAGGTATCAAAAAAAAAAAAAAGAGAATAAAAATAAAAAAACGAATAAATTATAAAGAAAATTTGACAATTTGTTCCCAATTCGTAATACTTAAAATTTAAAGTCATAAAATTATTTTTGAATTTTTTAATAAAAATTTTTTGAACTTTTTGTAGTTTGATTAACTGTGTTTTTTTTTTTATTTGTTAACTCTTTTTGGGGGAACCCCGTTTTTTTTTTTTACTTTATTTTTTTTTTACCGTGGGGGTAATTACCCTGCCAGCTGTGTGTATTTTTTTTTTAAACGTATTTGAATCAAGAGAGGGACGAAAGATACCAGAGGGACAGTCAAACTCATATATTGAAAATAAACTAACAACGCCATGGCTAAAAATAAAAAAAAAACAGACAAATTAATGAAGACACAACATAGAAAACTAAAGACTAAGCAACAAGAACCCCACCAAAAACTGGGGGTGATCTCAGGTGCTCCGGAAGGGTAAGCAGGTCCTGCTCCACATGTGGCACCCTTCGTTTTGCTTATGTTATTACAAATCCGGTAAATAGTCTAATTCGGTAAGTCACATTCGTGAAAAGGGAAGGGTATTGTAGTTACGACATAAGGAACATATCCGATATCATCTGTGAAACGGTTATTCCATAACGGTCAACCAACTCGTGATGGCGTCCGTAAAATTAACGAAGGGATGATTTCAACTTTATCACTTGGAACTCTTGGTCTAATAGCTTCCTTGTGAGCAGCAATCCTCTATCAAGGAAATCATGAAATACAAGCCTGGGAATATCGTATCAATTGGGAGATATATACTCCGTATGCAGGCGCTGCTGGAATGTTGCTACATAGAAATGGAAAGTTCACAATTGGGAAGCTGAAATCATTTCTTTTGTCGTTAAGTTTTGTTTTCAACCAACTCTCATTGTCAATTTCTAGATGTAAGTCAAGATACAAGGCAGACTTATCTGTATCTGTAGTATCCTTTATCTCTAGTTCGATGGGATAGATTCGATCAGCATAGTCACCAATTTTTTTATAATTCAGTGAGAGAACATCATCTTATAGCGGAACAAAAAGTTAAAAGATATT
Source organism: Mytilus coruscus (assembly GCA_017311375.1). NCBI lineage: Eukaryota > Metazoa > Mollusca > Bivalvia > Mytilida > Mytilidae > Mytilus > Mytilus coruscus. The sequence goes on from CM029607.1 coordinate 54,103,682, forward strand.
GCTAATTTTTTATCTTTCTTCCTAAGAAGTTCCTGTATGAAGTCAGCCAAGTATTCGAATCTACCAAAGTACACCAACTGCCGACCTGATTAAATCAACATTGTGTTGGACAGATTCAATATCAGAATCATGACACCCTACAATAAATGTACTCTACTGCATATGTTGTCTGCGAATAATCTCTATTTATGACTTGTATGGAAATTGTGACTTTTGATGATCCATATATGACATCTCTTTACGACATGATAGACAATGTAACAGTCTTTAAATCACCCTGCTATGTCAGTTACAGGATAAAATGTCCTTAACATTAACAAGCTTTCAGACATTGCTTATATCGGAAAATAATTGTACCATAACAACTAATCCGTTTACTTGCAACCTCTGTATAGTCGGATCTTAAAAAGTATACAATCTTTCAATGATCAAAGATTCACTAAGCCTTTGACATTGTTTCTATAATTTAAGTTATTACTGAGAGACTTATATGTACATTATAACAATTTCGTAATGCAATCGACGTGCAAATGTAATTTCTTGAGATTGTCATGTAAATCTAATTTTATACCATACTTAATATGAGAGTTCTTACATTGAATTCGTTTTTTTCAAATATATTAGCTCTTTGCCGTTTTTATTAGGTGTTCGGATATTTTGGCCTCGAGCATTACTGACGAGACATTATTAATTTGTTGAATGGAGGATCTGGTGCAGTAAAATTGTGCATGTTATTATTCATCCATCTGAATATTTCAAAATTATTTATAACGACTAAAAGTGAATATATATCTATTGGAATCTTCCATATTCTAAATTAGGTCTTGTGTTTACTTAGAACAATTTCCACAGGTATATGTTCTATTAATACGAATAAATAAATATAAGTAAACTGAGTCAATGTCAAGCAATTTCCAAATGATCTTTATAGTTTGTTTTTATGTTGTGTTGTTACGCCACTGTCCCAGGTTATGGAGAAGGTTGAGCGCTTACAAACATGTTTAACCACGGATGCTACATGCAGGATGTTGTTATCTGTCCAGAGCACCTGAGATCACGCCTGGTTGTTGGTGCGGTTCGTGGTCAATATGAAGTTTTTAGTGTTGTTTTTATAGACAGCTGTTTGTCTTTTTGTCTTTTTTTTTCTGTTTTATTTTTGTCATAATTTGTCGGTCTCTTTTCGACTTATGAGTTTAGATTGGTGGCTCCTGTCTGCTTTTTTTTTTAACCTTACCATATTTCTTATGTGCCTGTCCCAAGCCAAGAGCATGTAAATCAGTGGTTCATGTTGGTTGTTTTTGTCATATTTGTTTTTCGTTTATTGTTTTATGAAGCCGTTGGTTTTCTAGATGGAATTGGTTCTCATTTTGTCATGTCGGGGCCTTCTATAGTTGACTGTACGGTGTTGGTTTAGCTCATTGATGAAGGCAGTACGATGACCAATAGTTTCTAATTTACTAGTTCTTTGGTCTCTAGTGAATACGTTTCTCATTGGCAATCATACTACATCTCCTTGTTTTATTTTAACCGTTTCTGTGGTATCTTTAATTTCAAGTTCAACTCTTAATTTTTTAGTAAGAGGGCATCATCTATATAGCGTAACTTTAAGTTAAATTATATTTTGTGTCCTTTTTCCTTCTGAAGAAGTATACCGCATTCAAATATGGGAACGAATATGTGAGAACAATAAGCTCCCAAAGAAATTCTGACATCATGTTGAAATAAACGGTACCAATGTTCCACATATGTTGTCAATGAAAAAACAGCATCTCGAGGATCCATTTTCAGAAATTTTGCATGAAACTCTGTATTCTTAGAAAGTATGATTTGTTCCTTCTTGAAATAAGATATTGGTATCTTCTGTTTGATGCAAAACAATATTTTATCAGTTCTTTCAATTTGCTAAGTTCAGAATGATGAAAAATTGTGTAAAGAGTGGAGACGTCACATTTCTTGTATACCTGGATAGCGAAATATATTACATAGGTATTGTAACAGATCTTATAATTTTTGAGAGTAGATAGTTTGATAGTATCTTCGTTGCGCATTTGGAAGATACAACAATTTATACTGTTAGTAAGGAAATTGAGGGAAGGATGATCAAGTGATATTCTAACACAAACAAATAATTTGGCTGGAAACACCAATGTATTGAATGAAAATAACTCTTCATTGGTTTTGTTGAAACACCAATGTATTTAATGAAAATAACACTAAATTAGTTCTGTTGAAACACCAATGTATTTAATGAAAATAACTCTTCATTAGTTTTGTTGAAACACCAACGTATACAATGAAAGTAACACTTAATTAGTTCTGCTCACACACCATTGTAATAAATGAAAATAACACTTAATTTGCTCTGTTCGTCCGGGGCGCTTTTCTGGATTTACCTTCCTCAGCATTTAACGCTGAAATCCAAACATTTGAATGCCAAGGACTATAGACTTCAAAGCACGAAGAGCTATATGACCAAAAGGGACATAAAACATCCATACTCATCCAAGGTTTACTTTGTTTGGGGAGTTGAAACCTTGAGGTAGATAACAAGAGTTTCACTTATAAATTGATATCATGGTAACCCAAGGTGGGGTTGAAATATAATTTACATGTTACATGTTTTTTAATTGATTTGAGTGATTTAAGTACGAAGCAAGGATGATTAAATTTTGCTTAAAGAAATTGGCAACATCGTGTAAGTGCCATAGTGCATCTTATAAAGAAAAAAAAATAAATAGAAAATGGTTAATCGTAAACAGTAGTGAATACAGAATAGATAAGAATTAAACAAAAATAATAAGCGCGAAAAGTACACTTCGCACAACAAAGTAGATTTATATTACGTGATTAAACGACAGTAATGGAGTAGATATAAAATCATTTTATGAACATTGATATGCAGATAGTAACTGAAAGAAAGATAACTAGGAGCAATCATAGTTCATAGATATCTATAATAATATTATAAAAATATGAGGAAACTGTGGAAAGCCTTCCAAAAAAAAACAAAAAAACAAAGTAGTTATGAGAAGTGATATAATTTTATAAACTTGTTTTCTTCCATTCTGTGACTTAAATATACATTTCCTTCAATTCAGTCACTAAAAGTACACAGTAACTTACTTCAATAACAAAAATGATCTCACTAAGTTATCTTCTTTAAAAGAGAAATGCAATGCTTGGATGTTTTTTTTAAATCATATTAGACATAGTTCATGTTTTCATCGCTTCGTATATATGAGAGGAAATCTGACTTGAAATTTTCATGTAACATCTGTTCAATATAGCCTATGTCTCGCAACATCGTAACATCGTAAATGTATCTCACAATACCATATGTCTCGCCTACCTGCTCACATATAACCAATTTTATATGCTAATTGAAAATTAAGCTGAATAAAATCATTTAAGACAACAAAGAAGATGATTCTGTATTAAATGTTTATTACTCAGACTTAAATAAAGAGTGAGCTATGTATACTGTAAATTTATGATGTCTCTGTACTGGTCAATGGGTTAGATTTGTCAAACGATAAATTGTTAAAATTAGATAACATGTTTTCACGTGTAGAGAAATTTCACTAATGACCAGTGCATGATTGGATTACAGCTTTCTTATTGGTCAACGATCTTGCGGGGTCAGCACGAGTTCACGTGTAAGTTCTTTGTGGTTACCTCCTTTTATCATTAGCTTTTGACGTGTTAATTTGTAATTCTTATCAAACATTTGTGAAAAATTTTATTTGCAAAATGTATTTTTTGCATTTTATGATTTTCAATAAATGACCTTTTTTCGTCAATTTAGTTTTTATATCATATAGCAAAATAGGCTCAGACTCTGGCATGTGTATACATTAGTATGTTTATGGTATCTAACTGGCTGTTTTAAATAAAATTACTACTCTACGGCTGCACCTAAAACTTTATTAAACACTCAACTCATATAACATTGTAATAATCAGCCAATGAACACTTAAGTTCAAATAAATCACAGAAGTGAAAGAAAACAAAGTGTAACAAATAAGTTCAAATATATCTTGCAAAAGCACAAGTCTCTCTTTAATTCTCTATTTAGTTATGATTATCTGAACTGTTGTAGAAAAACGTAGAAACAACACCATTTGCAAATTGGTCTTTAATAACTTGTTAGGTCAGTTTTATAATCAATATAAATCACTAGTACTTGAACAGTCTTGTCTATGACAATATATATTGTATGCGTTCGTCTTTTTCCTTTTTTTCCTTTTATTTATTTTGAACATGAAATTGACGGACATACTTTGACTCATGATAATCGATTGTACACTTGGTTTCTTCTGCTCCTTTTTATTCACTGGCACTTCGAATGGATTGTTTTCTAATTTATTAAAATCATAAGTATTTTGTTGGCTGATTTCTTTATAGTCCTCTCTTCTGATAGATTTTCAGATTGTAATTATATATGAATTGATTATTGTTACGGTAAAAAAAACCTGAGTTCGATTATTGTTCAGATTTTGATTTTGTAATCAATGTAACCATTGGCTTGTTTTAACAGTAACAGCACAGCCGGTACCACTATTGGAGCATAAACTGCTGAACCTTCCGGAGTACTTGAGTTCACCGCCGATTTTGCTGGGGTTAGTGTTGTTCAATCAATGTTTTGCTATTGTTGTCCTTTTAGCCATGATGTTGTTTTTTTTTTTTTTTTTTAACTTATGATCTTTAATTTATCTTGGTCTTCGGTCTATTTTTGCAGACGTAGTTTTCAATGGACAACAAAAAGTTTTAGACATACTTCTTTCCACAGTGATTGCGGTCGGTCAGTTGATATGACCTCTAGCAAATACTTATAGATTAAGTGTAAAGTTGCCATTGGAATATATGAACATGTTTTATTAAAATAAAAGATAAATAAATAGTGCCTTATAAGATACATCGTTGTCTGATACTTTGCTGTACATTTACCAACAAGCATAGCTGCCCGTGGGAAATTTGTAAAATTGAAGCCTACTGGTAATGTAAACTAGAGCATCGTCAATTCTTTATTAGTTTCTGATAGACTTGATTTACCTTGGATCATATTAGCCTGTCATGTGACTATGGTGGATATTTTGTAAGAGATAGCACCAAATATGATAATCGCTGCAAAATTAAAGTTTTTTTCAAATCACCAAATACATGGAAACACAAATTTGTTTCTATAAATTTTATAGTTACAAGTCTGAAAAGAATTTGCAAGATGGAAATTTCCTGCATCGTCCTTTATATAAAAATTCCCCAAAAAAAAAGACGTGACTGCTAAATGATCAATAGCCTGTTGTTAATGATCTTAATACGTCTTTGGGGTAAATTCAGAAAAAAATCTCCCATTGACTTTAATGCTAATCTATATCATGAATTAAATTTATACCTGATTTACCTTTAGAAATTGGAAGCTTTTATATATAATTCATGAAAGTACAAATGTAGCCCTATCTTTGCAACAATAAAAACATAGGGTCATGCGGCATTTTTGGGCATTCACATGGCCTTGTTTACAAACACTGTAGGTTCGCACTTAATTCCTTTACTGACCCCCATTACTTTTCAATCCTGTAGTAAAAAAATTTAGTATATTCAGTATTCATTTTTTAATTTTTTTTAACTCTAGTTTAGATCCATCTATCAAAAAATATTGATTACAAACATTATCTACCAATCAGAAGAGCACAGGACTTCAGTTTTGTACAGAAAGCTCTCCCCCAATTGGGTGGTCCCTGATGACGTATATTTATTTACTGAATTTACCCCTTTGTCAACATGCTGCAGTATCGAAGTAATACATTTCTGTATGAAATCAAAATTGGTCGTAAATCTCGTTACACAGCCTGATAAACTATAAACCTCTTACAGGTCAGAAAAGTAGGGCATCATTGTAAATATAGATTACAAAAGTGTTATTATGAATCTTGAAACGGTTCGACCATAAGGTATGTGTTTGGATATTTCTGAATTGTCTTTATATTGTCGTGTCTAAAAACTACTATTGAAATTTGTAATCAAATTAAGGATCAACATAATTATGTATTGTACTCTACACCGCCCATTCTCAAAGTAAAACTGAACCATTGTCTAGTTTCAATTAATAAAAAAAGGTGTCGATCGTCAAACAATTACAGACATTATATAAAGTCGTGCAATCTTAACGAGGTAAACGAATTGACAGAAATCAAACTACACCCAAGATAGGTAGAGATATGATTAACTTTAAATATACATTACAATCACAGATCGAATTTATTCGTTCATATGTTAATTTACGTTTTGATTGAGTTAAGCCTTCCAATTGATGTTTTATCGTGTGTTTTCTATGTTGTGATGTTATACTATTGTTTCAGAAAAAGGAGAAGGTTTGGTACCATTAAACGTTTAATCCGCTGCAAATGTTTGCACCTGTCCTAAGTCAGGAATCTGATGTACAGTAGTTGTCGTTTGTTTATGTAATTTATACGTGTTTCGTTTCTCGTTTTTATATATACTAGACCGTTGGTTTTACCGTTTGAATGGTTTACACTAGTACTTTTGGGGCCCTTTATAGCTGGTTGTTCGTGTGAGCCAAGGCTCCGTGTTGAAGGCCGTACATTGACCTATAATGGTTTACTTTATAAATTGTTATTTGATGGAGAGTTGTCTCATTGGCACTCACACCACATCTTCCTATATCTATTACAAACACGGTGTACGAAACACACACTTTTAAGATATTTGTATCATGAAAGCTCGATATTTCTATGTATAAATTAAATAAAATTCGTGAGTAAAAGGGTATAGTGGAGCTATTTTGTAGATATAAAGTTTGAAGACCATGAACATAGCAAGTTTATAAACATGGTCTTATTCTCAATACCTGCAACTGAAATATTATATAAAGTCGTGCAATCAAATCAAGTCTTATTCTCAATACCTGCAACTGAAATATTATACTGGGTACGTGTCATACATTAACCCTATGTCCTTCATCGAAGTAATGTATAAAATGGAAAAAAAATATGTGCTTTAATCTATTTCTCACTTGATTGAAACATCTCAAATGTGGTTTTTAAAATATATTATTTCCTCCAATTTTCTTCAGAAAATACATGCTTGGAGTTATTTGAAGTTGAATGATAAACTCTTGAATTAGTGAACCTTTGTTAACTTCACTTAATCAGAAACTTGAGTAAGATGTTGAAAGTGTTGTACTTCTTTGTATGGATATCCGTGTTAATCAGTCAAGGAAAAGCTTCTTGTGAATTTATACCCAATGTATCAAAAGTATGTTTAGACTTCTGGACATTCACTGATATGACATATGGTTGCCTGAATGTAAAGGACAATATGAAGTTTTCTGGACTAATAAAAACTGTTGATGGAGAAAATTTGATAAGTGTCAATGCTACAGACATGAATACAGGGGTAAGTGTCGGTATTATTGAACAGTATGAAACTGACACGACTTTCTCGTGTTTCTGTCATTGGTTGTTTCTGTAGGATTGCTATCGTCTTTAAATAAAGGTAATAGTAGTATACCGCTGTTCAATAGTCATAAATCGATTTAACTGAAACAAATCCGGGTCACAAACCAAAACTGAGGGAAACACATCAACTATAACAGGAAACAAAACGGAATCCACACGTTTTGAAAATTTTGTAATTTTAAAACCAATCCGAAAAAGTTTAGAAAAAAAATAACATTCCTTTTTCTTAACGTCATAAAGGAAGACAATAAAATGCAACAATAGATTAACGGTTATTCAATTTTGTGAATCCATTTAGAACATACAAACTTAGCGAAAAGTTCTTCTGCAAGAATCGCATGAGCTTCAAAATTAAAAGCGAGACCCACTCCGTCGACGGTGAAAACGTTACATGCTACTTAATTCATAGTTAAAATAGTCTCGATCGGCAAGAGGACGTAATTGGACATTTTACCGGACGAATACATTAGTGTCTTAAGATCTTGGACCGTGAAAAAATGTTTCTTGCGAATAATAAAATAGCATTAGTATCGGTCACTTAGTTGGGATGCTGACCATAACTTCAGTTGTTATAATTTAAGTTGTTCATCCTTATATTTGCGTTAAATCACTGTTATCGATAGCCAATAACCAACATGCTTATAATGGTCAACTGTTCGGTAATGCTTTTCAACATATCAAATACTAGTATACAGAATTAAACTGCTTTGCAATTGATCCTAGTCACACACCTCATAATGAAGGCCGATAAATTTTATCCAAAACGTACATAACGTTACCAAATGAGATGTTACGTACCACGCGGTCGGGGGTATATTAGTACTCAGAAATGGGAAGGGGGGAATAAAGAAATTGAAATCGTAACGGTTGTCATGGATCTTAGTCGTCTATTTGTGTCATTTTCAAGAAAAAGATTCATATGTTATGCAGATCTTTTAGTTTCAATATTATCTTTAATGTAAAGTTAAGTGTGATATATGAGATGCTATCACTCTCTTAAATGTGAGTCAATGAGCTGTAGGACACCATAAATATATCTGATTTGAATGTGCAAATATGGAATTTGGCAAGATGTTTTTTACTTGTTTTTGGTTTCTAAGAACTCATCAAAGATACTAAAGGTTTTGTCTGAATTCTGCTTCTATGAATAAAAACAATCGTCCGACTATGCCAGATTTATCACAATTCAAGATATCTAATATGCTACAGATATTTTTTATCTCGATGTTCAGATGCAGTTCAACTAGTTCTGATTGTATACAAAAAATATCACCCAACTCCGCCTCAAGTCCAAGGTTGGACAAAAATACACGAACAAATTAATCCGGAATTTTATTGATTCCCTTAAGTCAGTTGATATTACGATCACTTAAAATGCAGTGCGTGTTGAAAACACACGTAGAATATGCACTACGCAACTTTAGTTTTATTTCTGCGTCCAGTCAATTGTCAGCTGAAAGTAGTCCCCTCTGGTTAGTGCATTACTCTTACATCAATAAGGGTGTGGAATGTACTATTTCTGGAGAATGGCTATTTGTATGAAAGATTTGAATATGTACCGTGTGTGTTGTAGGATGATTACCGCCATTTACCGGTATGATGTTTGTATATAAACTATATGAATAAATATTCTGATCAAACAGAAATATACTACGTATAATGTTAAAAAATATATAATTATGTCAGTTATACCAAATTAATTTCTAGTACTTCGGACACTTTCCGTAAAAAATGGTACCGAGCGAGCGAAATTTTTTTATTTGTTTTTTTGTTCTTCGAAGTTTGATTTTTGGCAGGCGAAAGCATTTTTTACTAGCGAGCGATATTATTTTTAAAATATTAAAAAAATAAAATCTATGAAATGCATTTTATGCAAACGAGCGATCAGAAATTTACACAGTTTTGGTGCTTCATATTTTTAAATATCTCATATCCTAGTTCTTATAATACCCTACTTTGTTCTCAGACACCCTGTTCAATCTTTTCACAACATTGTTGTAAGCATTGAACAGGTAGACATCCATGTTTGATGTCAGTTACAATTGATGCATTATAAAAATAAAGAGATGTGGTATGATTGCCAAAGAAACAACTATCCACCAAAGTTCAAATGAAATGGATATATGCAATTATAGGCAACCGTACAGCCTTCAACAATGAGAAATCATGTACCGTATAAACGGCTATAGAAGGCCCTGACATGAAAAATACGAAACAATTCAATTGAGAAAACTAAAGGCCTAATTCATAACAAAACAATTTATGAAAACAAATTTAACAGACAGGAACATTTCAGTACATTCCACTTAGTTGCTTTGCTGAAGAATTTAATATGATTGATTGATTTTGGTAGGTTAACATCTAGTGGCAAATATGTCATGCATGTTCAGGACGAGAACAAATTAACAATAGATACAATGGGTAGGTCCTGTAACAGAGGCCGTCCGGGAGGAAGGTCGGTGAAATTTGGACCGCCAAGGGAAAATGAGGGTACACTGGACAGGGACAGAAATTCAGCTTTGCAACAGGCCACCTACGAACCCCTCAAAGAGTTGTTGCAAGGGTTCTTAATGTGCAAAGAGCGTGGTGGCACTCTCCCTATACGAGGCATCAGATTTCACGTCCCCATTCTGACCAGACGTGGCTGCGAACTTGCACAACCAACACAGCCAAACAAACGCCCCACTCTGGCAAAAATTTACTGCCAGTTGGAGGAAGACCTATGGTGACCACATTTCTATTCCCCTGTCACCCTTGGGGGAAGAAGAATTTAATAGCAATCACATCTTTATGTATATGGGGATATTGCTCTGTGTTGAAGGCCATACCCTGAACCTCAACAAATTTGGTCTCTGGTGGAAGTTTGTCTCATTGACAATCATACAAATTCTTAGTTTTAGAAGATTTGTAATTTTTTAAGCTGGATTGATGTGTTATATTCAATTACCACAAAGACTTTCTTATTATCATGCATGTTATATTGTCATCATTTAAATCTTTTAATTCAAAGGCGTTGGTGCTTTGTAGTCTTGTACGGAGCACTTCAAACATAATAATTATCGGTAAAAGAATTTCCAAATCACATTCCACTGCTGTGTTCGGTAGTAAGGTCGTATCCTGCGTTACCACTGTAACTACAAATATTCCACTCATGGCTTACGTTTAAAATTTGTATCATATTATATTTGTCCATAATAAATAACGTTTTGAATGTTAGATCTAGATCGTTTATGATGTCAATTTCCGAGTCTGTATGGCGTTACTTTCAAACGCACAACTGATTAAAATTTTGGCTACATAAATTTAGAAACGGACGCGCGTGGCTCCGTACTGGACGCGGATTTTTAAAAAAAAGTACTTTTTTCTCGTCGTCCTTTCACAACACGCGGGGGATGCGACGAACGATGTATTAATTTGGCGTGGCCTTACAATCTTTTAAGACTTTACTTCCACTTCGTTGATATTATGAAAAATCAGTCTAACAATTTCTATACAAATTGTATTGTAATCGTCAAGCTAAAGGTGATAGGTAGTAATTTTGAATTGCTATTTTTCTTTTGAAAAGTCTTCTATATTCATAAGAATCAGACATCATTTGAATTGAAACATCTTATATTCAGTAAAATATATGCGAAATTACAATATGTTGTTAATAAGTTTCCATGGGAGATAATCTAAAACGCATTGATCTTTTGAAATATTGATCTTATCTCCCTTTAAAACTTCAAGAGAATATGTTTAAGATTCAAGTACATTTCACCAAGTATTTTAGAGATTAATTAAAGAAAGCTTTGTAGCATGCAAAGAAAAACTCCATTTTAAAAGAAATAATTAAAAACTTAAATTTGGACATTGTTTTAGCAATTCAAATATTACTACCAATCCTTTAGCATGACAATTACAATAAAACTTGTATAGAAATTGTTAGACAGATTGTTCATAATGTCTTTGAAGTGGAATTAAAGCCATGTAGGATTGTAATATGCTTTATTTTATCACCTTGCACTTTCACCACTTGACTGTGTTTTTCTACAGCAGCTTGTTAAAATTTCTGACCAGTTGAACAGTTTGGTTTGATAAATATAGATTCTTACATTGATACCAGTGGATTATCGGATTTATCCAATCGAGATAGTTAAATTATCAATTTTAAAGTCCGAGCCTCGGCGAGGACTTTAAAATTTATAATTTAACTATCGAGATTGGATAAATCCGATAATCCACGAGTAATTATGTAAGAATCTGTTTCTCTAATGATTAAAACATTAATTTTCATTTTTTGTTAAACAAAAATCCCCTTCGAGTGCCTTCCACATTTCACAAAGTTGTCAATTTCATTAACACCTGTTAGCATATTTTGATTCATTCAATGAGCTGACAAAGGTTATGACCCTTAAATTCATCCAATCATCTTCTGAGATCACTGGCAACCACATGTTGATTAAATTTTTTATACAATGAGTGCAGAAAGGTATAAATTGTCAAAGAATTAGATAAAATAAATTGCAATTTGGTCAGAATTTTGAATAAACTACAATAGGTGGAGAGCAACATTTACAGTCAACAGGAACTCGCTTACTTCTAGTTTAAAAACAGACAAAAATGTGTGTTTGTTTTTGCATTGGTATATGATTCCCAAGATATAATAGGCAATTAAATGGAAGATCCATAATTGATACAAATTGATAAGAAAAATAAATCAATGAAACATGTAAAACATTTTTTTATAGAACATGATAACAGTATGGGTTCGAAAGGCAGACGGACACTGTAAAATGGATTGCTGTAGTAAGTATTGATACGATTGCTTGTTTCTGATATAAAGAGGTGAAGACAACACCAATTTGAGAGAAGAAAGGACAAAAAAAAAACTTAATATATTCATATTAATCCAAAATCTAAAGTTCTACATAACATTCATTTATTTATTTATATATATATTATGTACATCAAAATTAAACATTTTCCTTACTTAATCGATAGTATTCAATCGTGATGAATTTTTAACAATTATAAGTGACTTTGTCGTAAAATATAATGCAAAGTTCTGAATACAAGGAGATATCGTCAATCGTTGAAAATAAATTGGGAAGAGTGTCGTCAGGTTATTAATGATGCTCTTTCATCCTATTGTAAAAAATGGTGTAAACGGGAAAAATCTGACAAAAAGTCGTTTGGTTCCTATTTGAATTAATGTTTGATTATTGTTGATATTCGCATATCACATTACGAAAATAATTTAGAAATCAATAAAAGAATAAGTAAGACGCCAATTTCTAGGATTAAAAACAAAATTCAAGTACTCGCAAAGCTTTTTGTGTTCGTACCGGCCGACAAAGCAGCCAACAATGTGGTAATGGTTTTGCACAAGGTCATGTTTTTCTCTGACTGTTAATGACGTCTTTACACTAAATCCATTGGATGCTGGATGTGTACTGATTGATATCTTAGTCTTAGATACATGATTTTTTTATTAGTTGTTATTGGCTTTGAACTAGTTGTCAGTAACTGCGAGTACACTTAGATCTGTACTTAGTGTTCTTTTTGTTGTTATGATTGAGGGATGGATAAATACCCTGCCACGTCCAATCTGTGTTTATGTTTGGTGTTTTTCTGCTTTGTATCGATCTGATGAGTTAAGCCTTTTTCAACTGATTTTTATAGTTTGTTCTTATGTTGTGCTGTTACACCACTGTCCCAGGTTAGGGGAGGGTTGAGCGCTAACAAACATGTTTAACCCCCCACATTCTTTATGTGCCTGTCCCAAGTCAGGAGCCTGTAGTTCAGTGGTTGTCGTTGGTTCATGTCTGTGATATTTGTTTTTCGTTAATTGTTTTGTTAAATTAGGCTGTTAATTTACTCAGTTGAATTGTTTCATATTTTTCATGTCGGGGTCTTTTATAGCCGACTATACGATATGGGTTTTTCTCATTGTTGAAGGTCGGACGGTTGCCTATAGTTGCTTACATCCACTTTATTTGAACTTTGGTGGATAGTTGTCCCATTGACAATCATACCTCATCTCCTTATGTTTTATAGAGTTATGTACGGAAAATATAGAGCAAACCAAATAACCAAAAATATATATACATCTTATTGATATGTTGTAGGTAGGAAGAAAAACCAGAGACGTTTTATTATTGGTAATTATCAAACTTATTAAAAAGTACCCTATTTTGAACAGGACGTAAGTCACTGCTGATTAAAATGATCAATAGTAATTTATTGAAGAATATATCAACGAACTTACCATAGTCATAATAAAAAAATATCCTTATTCCTTTATATCAGTTGATGTCAATTTCCCTGTATGATATGACGTTTAATACTTATCCTTGAAGAGGTTTCGTGTTGTGTTACTATGGATCGATACCTCTTTAGTGTATATTATGATGTTACCTACAGCATTTTATAAATTATCAAATAAGGGATTATCTGTATATGAAAGTAAGTAATTGAAATTTCTTGACCTAATAGCGGTATGGTTTAAAAAAAGAATTGATCAGTTGATTATATGGTTCCTCAGAATAAACCTAAAAAGTAAAATCACAAAAATACTGAATTCCGAGGAAAATTCAAAAAGGAAAGTCCCTAATCAAATAGCAAAATCAAAAGTTCAAATATCAAACGAATGGATAACAACTGTCATATTCCTGACTTGGTACAGGCATTTTCTTATGTAGAAAATGGTGGGTTGAACCTTGTTTTATAGCTAGCTAAACCTCTCACTTGTATGACAGTCGCATCATATTCCATAATATTGACAACGATGCGTGAACAAAACAAACAGACACAATAGGTTAAAATGTCAAATATAGGGGTACAGCAGTCAACATTGTGTTATCATCTTAATCACTATAAAAACAAACAAATGTAACAAAGAAGCACAAAAAGGCATACATCAAATTAAACATCCTCATTTTGCTTTTTATTATACGATTTTATTTATCTATGTAAAATCCACCCATAAAGGATCATTTAAGTAAATAATATTGATTTAAATTGATAATGGATTAGTTAAAATGAATTTTATTGTCATGTTTTACATTTATATTTTTGACATTGTCATGTTTATATATTTATATTTTGACAGACTCATGTAAGTATATCTTAATTACTTTATTATCAATATTTTTTTATTATTATTATTTTGTATTATTATTTTACCACTTATGGCTAAAACTAGAAAAAGCAATAAATTACAAACTACTAAATTGGAAAGCTTTCTTTATGGTATATCTCTTTTCCGTTCCGTAAATCCTTCGCAATAACCCTGTAAACAAGATCTTGTAAACTGGGTATATTTACCATCTATTGAACAGAATGAATTTGGAATAATTCATTAAAACTGTATTGTAGTATAACTTAAACAAGTGAATGTAAATGTTTGCGTTAGAATAACACTCATCAAATTACAGTTTCAATATGTATTGAAGCGCTAGTAGCTATATATGTAAACATGTTCGGACACGTATCGAAGCAGACAGCTTACACCTATGCGTAGGACGACAGATGACTTAGGGGTTTCTTAAAAGATAATCATCACAGGCATTTATTTTTACCTTATCTACTGGTAGTTTGATATATCTTATATACTGCAGAAAACATTTATTTGTATTAATGATTTGTTGACTGTCAGTAGAATAGAATAGCTCGATCCTGATAATGTATATTGTGAAATTAAAAAAGAAAGCTCAAAATAGTAGAAATTTCCACAGAAACAGGGGAGTGGCAAGCGTTTTTATGATGTGAACCATATACATGATATAAGGATAGGAAAGTTCTTTCTACCATTTCTTTATTTGAGAGCCACAATAATTTATTACAAGCCTGGTATTTTTAAGAAGTTTTTAATAAAGATTTTCTGAACGCTCGTTTTGTACCTACATTTATTTAGCAGAATTAAAAAAAAAACATTCTTATACATACACATCTTTTCATAACATTTTTTTTTTAAATATAACAACATATGTCATGACAACGGTCATTTCCGATCATTTCCTGGGTACAAAAATATTTCTAAACGGCAACCTGTTTTTACAAAAAAAGATTTATATTATACCAAAAGATTAATATTCAAAAGTTTATATCAACTAATAATTGTTGCTTTATTTCAAAATGGACCAATACATAAAAACTAACAGTAAATTATGACAAACCAAGTATGTAATTTGAAATCCATATACATGCTCAAAATTTTATAAACATTTCAGAAATCAACCATTTGTAGTTGAAATTGTTGAATTCGTAACTACGAATCCATATACATGCTCAAAATTTCATAAACATTTACAGAATCAACCATTTATAGTTAAAATTGTTGAATTCGTAACTATAAATCACCGTGAAATAGTTTTGAATTCCACGACAAACTGTACTGTACTGACATAATGCATATGTTTTCGTAAGAGTAAAGCGGACACAAAGTAACTATAACCTAAACAATATGCATGTATATTTTAAGTTTGAAGACATTGTGAACAAAGAAAAAAATTAAAACAACATGTTATGAATTTCATGAGTCTGAAGCGCTTTTCTGGATTTACCCTTCATCAGGAACGCTAAAATATTTGAAAGCCAAGGATTAGCTACATGACCAGAAAGTACATAAAAAATAGGCAAATCCATATAAGGTTAAATTTGCCTGATGGAGTTGAAAACTTAGTTTCTTTGTAATTTAGAAATTTATAAACGGACAAATTTTAGAAAGGTTTGTTTTTAATCATGTCAGTACCAAAGTACTAACTACTGAGCTGATGATACCCTCGGGGACTGATAGTCCACCAGCAGAGGTATCGACCTAGTGCTGTAAAAAATGAAAACAACACGTTATAAATTTCATGCGTCCGAAGCGCTTAGCAAATTAATAATCAAATGACTCGTGACACACGTGACTAATTCATCTGTTCTTAAGAAGCACTTTTATCTGTCTTAAAGTTTTTTTATTAGTTAGTTCACATTACATGTATATAAAGGAAATTCTAAATGTGTTGTTCCTTCTCTATTAGTTGTTATATACACACCAGCAATCTACATGTGGTTCAGTGTATTTTAACGTGTAATATTTTCAGTTTTTCCATCATTGCAGAGCAGTAAGTATTTTAGAGTAGATTCATAACTGTATAATAATTTTGTGCTACAAATCGAGATAAACCTGCTACAAAATACACGAAAGGTACTATCGTTATCAAATTCAATGCAATGTAATTTCAAACCAAAAATACTACAATCCGCTCAAAGACAGATTTAACATTAAAAAAAAAAAAAAAACTGGCTTTTTATGATATAGTTAAATATTTTGAAATTTTGCAGACACATTTGTAACATTAACCTTTCAAAACTTGTTAATGGGAAGCTTTATCATTTGATTAATGCATATGCAGATCTGCTTGTTTTTCAAATATATGCTAATAAAATTACGATTTGATAAATTCTAAATGTTTCTGCAATAATCAGCAGATACCCACGCCAATTCACACATTACAGATTTAGACAAATATGTTTTGGAATCATGGAATAGCATATATCAAAATGATATATGCTCAACATTTGGTATGAATTGTTTTCATTTAAAGACAGTAATACTGAAATGCCAGATATGATGTAAAATGAAAATAAGACTATCAATGTTATGCGTCCGAAGCGCTTTTCTGGATTTACCTTCATCAGAAACGCCCAATGGCAAAAACTTGAAAGCCGAATGGATAAATACCGAACCACACAAATGACCATAGGGACCTAAAAGTAATAACCAAATCCGTTTAAGATCAACTTTGCCTGAGGCAGTTAGATGTAAATGATGAATTGAGTATTACTCTAATAAATTTTTAAAATAAAACAAACGCAGTTTGACCTGACCGATGAAAAAAACGGAAAAATAGTAAAGAACGCTTAAAAATTTTTTCAGTTGAATTAAGCATCGATACATATTAATGTAGCAAATCACTAAAACATACACGTACAGAAAAAGACAAAGAACAACGAACAACACAATATTCAGATAAGTTCAAGCTGAGCCACGGATGTAAAGTGTCGACAGCAATTTCCATGTTCAGCTTTCTAAAATATTTAAACCTAGTGTTAAAAAATGAAAATAACAATTTGAAATGCCAGGATGTACAAATACTGGAATACTTGAAGAGCTGTATGATAAAAAAAATTACCCAAAACGAGTAGCTAACATCCGCATTAGGTTGCTTCAGTGAATTATAACCATAGTTTCGTAATGCTTTCCGAATTATCAACGGATTTTCTAAGAGAAATATATGGTTTTTGTTAAACGTTCCAAGTGGTAAAGAAGAAATAATCTATATGAAAATCTTTATTGAAGCCATCACGAGCTGATTTCGTGTTATGGAATATCGGTGTCACAGATGTATGAGTGGCCGTTCGTGTCATTGGCGGTATAAACATATCGTATGAAATTTTCAACCCGTTGGTTTTACTTTCAACGCGTTGGTTTTCACTTTCAACGCGTTGGTTTTCACTTTCAACGCGTTGGTTTTCACTTTCAACGCGTTGGTTTTACTTCCAACGCGTTGGTTTTCACTTTCAACGCGTTGGTTATCATTTTCAACGCGTTGGTTGTAAAACTAACGCGTTGATTCGTAATTCATACGGTATGAAAAACCAACGCGTTTGTTTTCAATTCTATACCGTAAGTTTTTTCATTCCATACCGTAAGTTTTGCAGTTTTGTCAACCAATCAAAAACTTTCTTACAAAGTATTATCTAAATATGGGTTACACTAATGACTGGACCGATGACAGGACAATGACAGGACAATGATAAGACAAAATGAGAAATATAATAAGATTTCATCATTTAATACATAAATGTTAGAAAAAAAAAAACGAAAAATATAAAAGCTTGCGAAAACGTGACCTGACCAACGTTGACAATGACCTGACCAACATTGACAATGACCTGACCGATGAAAAGTCCTAATTTCTTTGTTATTTTATTTTAAAAAAAAATTGTTAAATTTTGGTCCATAATTAATATGATTTTAATAAACATAATCGGAAAAAATATATTTTTGGGGGTAAAAAGTTGACCTGACCAAAGTTGACAATGACCTGACCAACAACGAAATTTTAAAATTGTTAAATTTTGATCCATAACTATTAAGATCAAATGGGCCATAGATTGTAGACGCCATTAAATTGATGCACATAATCTGTCATGATTTGACACGTTTGATCACAATTATAAAGTAACAAACAAAAATTGTGTGAAATAAGCCATAAATAAGTTGATAAACCCAATACAGTTTGTGACTACAGTAATTAACAGCATATATAGTTTTTTTTTTAAATATTTTCATAAAAGTAAATAATTATTTTCGCGGACTATAATACTTGAGGTATGCCCGAGCCTTGTGCAGGATATCTTGGTACTTTTAAATATTTTTATAAAAATAAATAAACATTGTCGCGGACTACTTTAGGTATGCCCGAGCCTTATGAAGGATATCTTGGTAGTTTGAAATATTTCCATAAAACAAATAAACATTTTCGCGGACTACTTTAGGTATACCCGAGCCTTATGAAGGATATCTTGGTAGTTTTAGATATTTTATAAAATAAATAAACATTTTCGCGAACTACTTTAGGTATGCCTGAGCCTTGTGCAGGATATCTTTCTTAGTTTTAAATTTTCCGAAAGTCAATAAATTTATCGTTTGTTAATATGTTTTATAATCGTATACATGATGCATTACCTTTCAGCTTTTCTTATAGGTAAAATAATTTCTAGTACATAATTTTGCTTTCTTATACTTTCAAACATTGACGTAGTTTTTTTTTTTTATTGTGATCTATACACTTAAAGTTTGAATTATGCTACAGAATCAGTATTAGGTTACACAAATTTGAGATTTGATTTAAACTCTACTTTGACTTGCATTCTCTACTAGATGTCCATTGATCATAATTGGATTGATGACGCCAGTAACTATAATCTAATTACAATAAACTGATACAATTAGATTAGTCTGGACAAGTTGAACATTTGGAACACTGGTCAGGTCAAGTTTTTTCTGTTTTTTTATTTGATAAAATGAATTATTTGACTCAGACAACGTTTGTCAGGTCAAATGTTTTACCCCAAAAATATATTTCCCCTATTTTTTGTAATATCTTAGATTATGGATCAAAATTTAACAATTTAAAAAAATAAAATAACAAAGAAATTAGAACTTTGCATCGGTCAGGTCATTGTCGATGTTGATCAGGTCATTGTCAACGTTGGTCAGGTCACGTTTTCGCAAGCTTTGAATACTTTTTCGATTTTTTCTTATATTTATGTATTAAATGATGAATTCTTATTATATTTTTAATTTGTTATAAATCCTTTGAGAAACAAAAAGTTATAAGCATTTTCATTTGGTCCCGTCATTGTCCTGTCATTGTCCTGGTATCGGTCCAGTCATAAGTGTTACCCATATTTAGATAATACTTTGTAAGAATGTTTGTGATTGGTTGACAAAATGCAAAACTTACGGTACGGAATGAAACACTTACGGTATATAATTGAAAACCAACGCGATGGTTTTTCATACCGTATGAATTACGAATCAACGTCATTTAATAATCTGAGCATATTTAAAGAGAGGCAAAAGATACCAGAAAGGGATAACAAACTCGCAAGTCGAAAACGAACTGAAACTGCAATGGCAAAGACCGAAAAACGACCATAGGCAAACAGCAGTATACAAAACACAACATAGAAAACTAAAGATTGAGCAACACGAAACCAACCGGGGTGCTCTAAGGTGCTTTGAAAGGGTAAGCAGATCTTGCTGCACATGTGGCAGGCGTTGCGACTGTTAAGTATTCCCATCTGCTGTTATTGCAGCACACCAGTACAGCTCGTAAACAATTTAAAATAAATTCAATTGTAAATTTTAAATCTTTTCAGGGAATTACTCATTGAATAAACGCTTCAAACTTTTATTATTTACATTACACTTTAGTTTGCAAGAATATTTGCCATGGACATGGGAGTTGTACGTTTGGAATAGGAATTGCATCATGCAATTGTCACAAAGGATATTCAGGACTACATTGTGAGAAAGGTAAATCAAACAGATATCATTGTCGTTTTTTTCTTGCCAGAGTTTTGAGTTTGTTATGCTCTTCAACTTCGTACTTTATTTGGCCTTTTTAACTTTTTTTTATTCGAGCGTCACTGATGAGTCTTTTGTAGACGAAACGCGCGTCTGGCGCAAATACAAAATTTCAATCCTGGTATTTATGATGAGTTTATTTTAACAAGTCCAAATTGTAAACATTTTTAGAATATGTTTAGTTTTTGTCATTAACCTTTGAAATCGTTATCTGTAGTCAAAATAAAAAGTTGAAATCACCAATGTAAAGAACATGAACGGATTACATTTAAATATGTCCCCCCAAATAAAAAAAAAAAAATTCTAATTTTTATATTATGCCAGGATTTTGGTTACAGACATAACATGAGTAGATTATGAATTTAGGGTGTATTCTTTTTTAAGAGACTGACATTAACATTTCCAATATAGTGTGATGTCTAATCATCACATATGACTCATCAACGGGCTTTAGCAGGAGTAACAAAGCCAATATCCCTAATTGCACACAAGCTATCGTTTTTCTTTTTGTTCATGGTGTTTAATTCTAATTGGACGTATAATGTTTGATTGTCAGTAGGCATCTTCCTTCTCGTTTTAACAATTAGTTGGTTTTATTGTTGAAAACATCATACACATATCTCCTTTCCGTGTTGTTAGTTGCAGGTGAAACAATGAGTAACAACAACAGCAGCAAACAACAATAAAGAAATCAAAAAAGAATTACATTACTCGAATCTTAACATTTAAAAAGCTGCAAGAACAAATACCAACAATAATTTTTATGAGTTGATGACAAGCGTTGTAATTTCAGTACTTTAATACGGAAAAGATACTTCTTTCATGCTGTTTTTTTTTAAATTTATATATTTCTCTCACGCAAAGCTCAGATTGAATGTCCGTTTTTTTTGCCTATACTTTAGGTTCTTTTTAGTTTGATCATCTTTTTTATGATTTTGAATTTTCAAATCGTTTGACCTTGAATGTCGGAATGCGCAGCATATCCACGAAAATTTGTACCGTTTATGTTATTAGTTCAAAAAATATGTTCTATGTTATCCTCCCAAGGCGCAAGGCGCAGGATCGTTCTTTTGATATTGTAGAGAGTGATTAATTATGTTTAGGGGATTCGATGTGTGCTCTACCATGGTTTACTTAAACGCACGTGTTGACAATACCACTAAATTTATCAGTATGAGCTTTGTTGTAGTGTTTTGAGATACAAATTGACTATGTATCTGTGTATTATGTGTTGATAAAAGTAACGCTATAATTAGGCGAAATTAGTGTATGACGTCAATAATTTTGTTGACATTTTACGCAAAAACTATCGTTGATAAGGAAATCTATGCAAATAGGTTTTTGTAATTCTAGCAAAAAGTTGGTTAATTATTAAAATTGAGAATGAAAACGGGGAATGCGTCAAAGAGACAACAACCCGACCAAAGATCAGAAAACAGCCCAAGACCACCAATGGGTCTTCAACACAGCGAGGAAATCCCGCACCTGGAGGCGGGCTTCAGCTGGCCCTTAAACAATAATGTGTACTAGTTCAGCTAATGGACGTCACACTAAACTCCGAAACATATAAATGAACCAAAATTAAAAAATACAAGACTAACAAAGGCCAGAGTTTTCTGATTTGGGACAGTCGCAAAAAATGCGGCGGGGTTAAATCTGTTTTGTGAGATCTGTACCCTCCCCCTATACCTCTAGCCAATGTAGAATAAACAAACACACAGCAATGCGCACAGTAAAAATTCAGTTCAAAAGAAGTCCGATTCCGATGTTAACGGAAGAAACCCTTGCAAAATGACAATAATAAACATTAATTAACGAAGGACTACTAGCAGTTACTGACATGCCAGCTGCAGACCTCAATTAAACTGATTGAAAGATTATGTCTTCATCATACGAAAATCGTTTGGTTGTAATTACATGAAATTATCTAGATTAGTCTCATATTCTCTCTATTCAATCTACCCCTAACAATTATTTTGATATTGAATGACGCAATGCGATTGGATGAAGATAGTATTGCTTCACTTTTACTGTTTACCGATTGAATTTTTGTGGCGTTCATAATGTCAGAATGTGAAATTCAATAGGTATTTTTTATACTTAATAGTTAATCGTCTAATAGTGTTGAAAGTTCCTTATCTGACAAAATATTGTTTTAAATATCATTATCCTGCATCGGCTGTATATGAAATCTTTTTTATTTGAAAACATGCTATTGTGTTTTTCGTTTGAACCATACTAGTACACAGTAATCAAACTGGACATTAGACGAGATCATGTTATATTCATACATCATCGGCACTCATACCACATCTTCTTATTTCTATAAATTAATATGTATGAAAAGTTAGGTTGCCAATTGTTACTTTTGCACAATTAACGTAATACAGTAAATGATTAGAATATCGAATGGCACTTTCTTCTGATAATTTGGAATAATATACAAAACAAAAGTTATTATTTTGAAGAGAAAATCTTGATATATATCTTTTGCACGTCTTGGCAAGGTAAAAATATCAATTTTTAATTTCATAATGCTGATAGCATTCCAATTGCATTTTAGCAAAAGCAGTGAGTAAATGAATTACGAAAACGAACGATCTGCCTATTTTGAACATAACAAGTCAATCTGATCATTAAAATGCCCGACTCGTCTACCTCCTGACAGTTTGTGAGGCATTATAGTTTATTAGGTTTTCTACTTTTCCGTGGAAAAACCTTTCGTTTTTGTTCTGATTATTATTATTATCATTTTTTTTTCTTCCGCCTATCTTTTTTCTTCCGCTGTTTTTGGTGTTTCAAATCATGTCACTTATATATTTGATAATTTATATCGAACAATTAATGCTCTTTTGAAACTGACACTGCTTAGCCGAACACTTTCTTTGTAAGAGTTATCTCCCCGATCACTGTTTTCTTATTATGAATACTCCTTCGCAACCGTAAAAGAAACCGACAAATTCATTTTTCCAAATTGCTCGTTATATCTTCAGAATGTTACGTTTATTTTTGATCGAAGGTATCCGGAGACTCCATATTAAAGTTATTTCCCCTACTGTATTTGAAATAAGTGAAATGTAATTGTAACTGGTAAACCATAAGTTATAGAGACCTAGGGTCGTTTGATTTGAGGTCCTTGGTCAATCAAAAAGAAAATAAAGTCAAAGCCAAAGGTCAAGGTCATGTTCTGAATTTTGATTTAGGCTTATTATTGCTTCTCTTCATAAACCGTATAAGGTATCGACAAAATATTTTTACTAAACTGTCAGTTGCGACTGGTGTAAAATATATATTTTATATAACTCATCAACCATATATAGTAAAGACTAAGAGTCTTTTGATTTGATGTCCTTGCCATATGACCTTGAAATTTAAGTCAAGGTCAAAGGTAAATTTTGACGTTCTACATTTTGACCTATGCTATAACTTCATATTGATACATGTTAAAACCATAGGATCTTTTGCATTTGATAGAAAAACATGAGCTTGAAAAAGTCAACCGGAAGTGACATAAGTAAATCGGAAGAAGCCATTAATTTAATGTAGAAGTTTCTAGAACCATATATTTTTGGGATCAGTGTCAAGTAACCTTTCAAAGAACACCGGAAGTGTAATGTTTTCATACTGGAAGTAGTAATTATCTCTGATTTTAAGCAAAGGGTATAGAAAATATATTTTTGGAATCAGCTTTAAATTAGCAATTGTCTGATACCAGAAATGACATTTAAAACCCTAATTAATATCTTTATATCAAATTATGTGCATTTGGGGTGGAAAGACCTTCAATTGTTCTTTGAACAATTGGTTTTCATTTTTTTAATTTTTCGTTAGAGTTTATATACATGGAATTCAAATATTAATTTGTGTGTTTGTGGTGCCAGAAGTAAGATTATGTATCTTGCAACTAGCTTCAATTTGTTGCCAACTTTCTCAATTAAATTGATATTGTCGTTTATATAAATGCATAATTGTAGATTTCATTTTTATGTTATGATTGCTATTTACACACTTTATTTGTTTACGTTAGAGGACCCATGTCATGATGTTACGTGTCAAAATGGAGGACATTGTTCATCTGGATTATGTTCTTGTGTTAATGATTTCACCGGTCGACATTGTGAGCTAAGTAAGTATATAATTTTATGTGTTTTGTGTTCGAAGTTATGCACAGTCTTCCGTAACAAATATATAGAGCTGTCCACACCTCTTCTATATTTAGAACGTGTAGGATTTGTTCTCGGAAGAATTCTCGGAATCAATTTTAATGTAGACCTGTTCGAACTGTCAGAATATTTTCTAAGGAAAAACTGTCTAATACTGTTCTAGCGTATAAAAGCTGATGTAAGAAACTGTTCTAAAAGTGTGATGAGAACTGTGATGGAGACTTTTGTAAAATAGACAGACTTTAAGAGTAGTTTGACCTGATACCAACTGTATCACCAGGTATGTTAAAAATCATGTTAGTATCAAAATACAATGAGCGAATAGTTTTTTTACAAATCAACTACGTTAACATATTATCATTGCTTGCACGAATTTCAACCCTTTCTAGAGCAGTTTATCCATTGATATCGCAAAAAATAATCACCCGTTAAACTATCTTTTTTGAAATTTCTTAATTGAAAAGGTAAAGCCAAAGAGGTAATGATGAACAATCCTATCGACGCATCCAATCTTTCTTATTTTGGAGTCCAAATGATTTCCTCAGTTTCGGTTCTTAATATTCTTTGTTAAGCTATTTACAATCGAACTTTAAAAGGATAAAACAATAAGATATAATTCAATATTGTGGTACTAACACCTGCAATGCACATGCAAACAAACTCATCATATAAGGATTAAAATATTGTACGCCAGATGCGCATTTCGTCTACAAAAGACTCATCAGAGACGCTCGAATCAAAAAAGTCAAAAGGCAAAATAAAGTTGAAAAGGGTTGAGTACCCAGAATTTCGAAAGGTTTTGCAAAATATAGCTATGGTAATATATTAATATTCCTAGGGGAGAAAATCCTTAGTATTACGAAAAAACAGATAGTGTGTCTAGCTTTAGATGCACATGAAACATGGCTATTTAAATAAGAAAAAAGAACATTTTGGGTAATTTAACACCATTTTAAAATAAGAAACAGACTTTTTGAAACTTAAAGGAAAATTTTTATTGCCTAATTAGGACAAATAATCCGCGACTTGTATTCTTTCAAGACAAAGTGCTATTTGTAAATAAATTTTCCCTATATAAATTAGTGTCAACATATGGTCTCCGATATGTGTGTATATTATTGCAACATTTAAATCGTAATAGATTACTTTTGAAATAATTCAAAATTCGCTATCACAGATCTGCCATATTCGAGACGAGTGTTTAACAGAAGATTATAAACAAAGTATTTAATAAAGTACTACTGTAAACGTTCCATTATTGGAACATGCATATTAATATCTGATAGTGTTAAACTTGCTTTTAAAGACTAAATATTATTTACAACTAGATGTGTAAAAGAGAAAAAATGCGATAAATCCCAGTATTATGATATTGATTGAAGCAAATGCCATTGTGTATAACAGTGTCAATTCAGGATATTTCATAACACCTTGTTCTATTTTGTTTGTTTTGTTTGAGTGTCTTTCTTTCCGGATATGACGAGTGTTAGTGGTTAATGTGATTTGTTGTACTATGCAGTATTGTAAACACATATCTACTTATCTTTGGTTTGAGACTTTTAATAAAAAGATAAACAAAAAGGGAAGGGATTGGTAAATCAAATGCATGACGCGATATTAGTTTGTTGCTTTTGCTGAACTGTTTACGAATTTAAAAATATTTTTTAAGTGATTTCAACTACAACAGTAACAAGTGTACAAACAACGCAGCAGACGACATCGACAGTAAAACCATGTGTAGACGAACAGTTTATCAACTGTCAGGATCCAGATATATGTCAATCGCCATTAAGTGACAGGTGCCCGTTAAGTTGTGGATTGTGTGGTACGTGTAACTTAAAATCCTACAGATATTCAAATGTATATACAATTGTATTGTTCAAGACTTGTTGGTTTTATGTTCATTAAAAATACCGATAGGATGATCTTGGCTAAAACAAAACAAAAATGAAATGGATTGAAATAACGTCTATTATGATTGGATTCTACTGAAGTCTTGCAGCAAAAAAAGTTTCGAACGATCTCTTACTTTTGAATTTACGATTTCTATCAGAGAAATATGATAATAAATAAAATAATAGAAAATTGTTTTACATACATATATAAGACAGCCGTCCTTCAACTAAGAAAATTGAAATGTCATCAATATTAGAGTTTAGCACGATATGTTTTCATACCAGCAGGTTGAGAACTTTGAAATTGCTTTCGTTACCTGAAATGTTTCTTTAATATGATATTATTTATATTTGTTTTGGTTAAAACTGTGTATGAGATGTTATATATACCGTAAAGGTAGAGTTTACAATTAGGTAGCTGGCGTCATTTCTTTTGACATCATGTTTTGTTCTCAATCGAACCTCATTGTCAATTTGTAGATGTAAGTTAAAATATTATGCAGACTTTACTGTATTTGATGTATCCTTTATTTCAAATTCGCTGGGCTAAATGCGTTCAATATAGTCACCAAAATTTGAATTATTTAGTGAGAGGACATCATCTTAATAGCGGAACGTGAAGTTAGAGGATAATGCTAGTTTCTTTTTCTCTCTTTTGAAGAAGCTCCCGTATGAAGTCTGCCTCGTATACATTTCTCCTTGAAATTGCAACCTTGATTATGTTAGTACCGAACTGCATCTGATTCAGTGATAAATACAGTTTTACATTTCACAAAGTATGACATTCAACAATACAAAAAAAACTATCATTTAAAAACAAACCGTATACTTTAAGGCACTATTAGCTTCATGACTGAGGGCTGAACAATAATTAACTCTTTACCAAATTGCGAAATACAAAAACAAAAATAATTCCTACTATAATTTGCATTGAGAAGATACCTGAAATACGTAAACTTATCCGATGTAGGACTCTGAAAGGCGAAAGTTGTAGCTAAAGTGAGATAGTGTGACACACTGAAGTTCGATGGTTGTCGCCAACATATGTTGGTGTTACATGCTAAATTGCCATGGTTATTTCATCATTGTTGTTGATTTGCTAAAGTACGATGGTCGAAGACGCCTAAGATCGATGGTTATCAACAAAGTGTCATGGTGAGATACTCTTAAATACGATGGTCATGTCGCAGTAGCCGGTATGCTAGGATATGATGGTATATCACGGATTTGTGTTCTTCATTCTCTTGCATGCAGATCTGCTTGATTGCGCGCTTCTTTAAACTTGGAAGACCAAACACGAATAATTGCTGACAGTTATTTCATTGTTACACAAATAAGACTTTATTCCAGTAGATCAATTAATAAAAAAGATATTGAAATATTACAAACACATTTTTGTTGAAAACTATATATTGCCTTATGGATACATTTCGGTTATTTCAGTCTATAGGTTTCTGTCTAATTGACGTACATCTGTCTCTTTTTATTCACAACAACAATGGCAACCATTCCAAAAAGTAATTGTTTCAAATTAATACAACAATCAGTGATACAAGTTGAACTTTTTTCATGTGAATAACTGATTTGAATTTCAAAATTTAAAATGTGTTCCTAAATTAAATTTAGGCGTTTCAAACACTCTGATTACTGATGTAGTTTACCGTTCTAGCAGTCACTAACAGTGAACAACTAAGAAAGAGAGAAAATCGTTTGTTTCCGCCGACAAAGCAGAGGTTGTACTACGGAAAAATAAGATTTCTTAGTTGTCTCATAGATACATCTAGCATCCTTTTAAGGTGGTCCACTTTGTGATTCTTGTGAATTCAGTTATCTTTCTTATACTATATTCTTCGATATGTAATGTTAATTCTTCTTCAATTGTTTTTGTACCCCAACCCTGCGTTTGGGCAAACGTCTAGGTCTTACGGCAAGTCAATTTTACTTGTTAAAACGGCTGTTAATGTCATTACGATGCTTACGTCCATACTTTCACGTACTAACGCAATTTAGCGTATTTAGCCATCGGCGTTTAACGTAGGATGTTGAACAGTGTAACCATTGCACTTTAGTGTATTAATCCATCGAACGTTAGTGCATGCAATGGAACTTTAGTAAACCATCGTATTTCAGCGTCACCCTTGCACTTGAAAGATACTGGGTGCCTATAACCTCGTTACACATTCATTAGAAGATAAGTTATGATTATAAGAAATGTAATAAAATGATAGGTATTGGACATTATATTGAATTTACGTGTATGAAGATCATGTAGACAATATCACTATTTTGCAAGATTATTTCAAAAGTTTATTTGTTTTATTGTTTCTGATTGCCATTAACACTTTTGTTAAAATTTGATATATCATTAAGACGAATGGCTACCTCACTCAAGACGCATGCCGACTATTTGGTGGGATTTGCTTAACACTGAACTTTGAGAAATATTCATTATCTAATACTGGAATGAAATCAAAAATGTTTTTAAATATATTTTGATCTGAAAAAGTTTTTTAATGACAATATGTTTGACAGGTCTCAAAGAAAACCTTATATGCATCAAAGAACATTTTAAATCTTCCAAAAAGAAACAAAATGTAACAATTCTAATACATTATAACCCAGTGCAAACTATATTCCATAATCTGATATTGACATTGACTACATACATATTCAACTGGACATTTGTAATTTTCATAAGCTCGTTATATAATCTTCAAAAAGCTGTTCTTAAATTTTATATGTGGATCCCTGTTTTAAATTTAAAAGTCTTTTTCAGCGTAGACGTGTTCAAATATTTGTTCCAGTCAATATTGTCAGGCAGAAGTGCGATAACCCCTAGATACATAGATGAAACAAGCCATTTCAATTGAGTAATAGGGCATATTAAACTATTTTTATATTATAGTGCCAATAACCACACAGAAGCCCTGTGCTGATAACAAATTCGTAAATTGTCAGGACCACTTGGTTTGCTCATCAAAAGTAAGCCACTACTGTCCTGTCAGCTGTGGTATTTGCGGTGTGTATATCTAAATTTATTCCTTATTCGTTGAAATGGAATTTACAATCAATTATTATGATTTACGATAGAAAATTTAAAAAACAAGCATATGTGCACTTTATGAATGACATTCATTTAACGGAAATTTCTTTCTGAAATTCAAAATAACCTTGTATTTTCTAAAGTAGAGTTGAAATGCGCATCGAGTGTAGTAAAATTAGTACATTAATGTTATTAGACATTTGCGGAAACTACGTCTACACCTAGGATTACACTTAGAATTACGATTACAGTTGACGAAAAACAAGGGGTCATCTCAAAATTGGAAAACAAATGCAACAATAGAGATACCTAGCAAAACCAAATGATTTTTTTTAATCGATGTATTAATTGGATATGTCACCAAAAAAAAAATTCCCATAACTTTATATTTTTTTAATTCTTCGAAGGCGTATTCAAGTTTTACCTTATAGTGTGTAATAAGTCTATGTAATATTTAGACTTCCTCTGCATATCCTGGGGTTTTCGAACAATCTGTTGTCTTGTATAAGGTGTCAATACTGTATGTCTGTCCAATTATATTTTGTCGCCCACCAAAAACAGCAGAGAGCAATACGCGTTCCCCGAGAAACAAGGTACTTCTCTTTTTGTTATAGTTCCAAAATTGTGTCTAAACTTGTATTAGTATAGCAAAATCAGTAAAAATTCTATCCGAGGGAACACTACAAACGGTGCACTTGAAAATAAGGAAAAATGCGATAAGCAAGACACAATATAATTTATAAGCACATGCTTTTGAAATATCAATATCCTTCGTTTTCACGATTACATTTTGTATCCTCAACTGTTCCCTAACTGACTTAGATAGTTTGTGATTTTTTTAACGATTTCTTCTCACCTGGTATACCTTTGCACCTTTTATCCCTTTTAATCAACGGAATAATTTGCAGATATATCTTGTGTAACCGTCAAAAGTGCACTCTAAAGTACAATTTCAAGAAAATGGTACCGGTCCCGGATCATTAGTTACTGCTCATGCTTCGATCAGACCAGACCCACCCATGTTCATGGGAGAGAAATAATGTTCGACACCGTGAAAAAAAAAACCCATCTATACTCAAATAATTCCCAAGATCTCTATAAAATTGCACAAAAACAAACAACTCAGATCCTAGTAGTCATTTTTACATGCGTTGCTGAAGGCGAAAGCAGATCAAATAACAGCTCAGCTCGGCTCTGTCCGTCCGTACGTCCATCCGTCCGAAAGACCTTGTGTAAAAAACTTTCCTCAAAGTTTTCCTGGCCTCTATTGAAGGGAAAGATTTCATATTTGGTCTGCAGCTTAATAATTAGCGATTTGCAGCGTGTATGCTGTTTGTACATCTGCCGTGCAGCCACTTCCAGTGTTCTCATTGCACAGGGGAAATTATCGTCAAAGTTCGACTCAGGTCCAGACCCGGTAATGGTCTTGTGTAATTTGAAAAGATAAATAGTAAAATTCCAATTATCTGAGTACACATATTTTACAATTCAACAGAGTCTGACGAATAGATTAAATTATAAATTCGACACAAACAATGTAGTGTTTTTTCTTATACTTGTTTTTCTTTTCAAAATCGTTGACAAAAAAAAGTTAATACAAATACACCGAACGTCATAAAAAATAAATAGTTCCCCTCATTTTTTTAAAAAATATGGAAACTATATTTCTTAGCATACATTAAATATTGTCAACATGCTCTTTAGTTGGTCGCATTTTCTTTACACTAAGTCTTGTTGAAACGAATTTCTAATTGCCTCAACCTAACCAACGAAATAATACGTTTTTATTTATGTCAAATGTAAAATTTATTAAATGATGTTTATCCATTCTATCATACTCCTTGCATTAACAGCATGTTGAACCTGGATAACACCATGTACAGCAATTAATGTTTACATATCATTTCGTATATTTCTTAAAAATCCTGTTGCTCAACTATAGAAAAACATCTTAGGAGTTTGAATTTGTTTTGGAACGACGGTTTATATTTACGCTTTGAGACGACCCAAAATTTAAATGCTACTGAAATTATAATTGTAATCCTAATCGTAGGTGTATGACAGTTTCCGCAAATGTCTATTAGGATATATTGACATCATAGGGTTTAAAGTCAGTGAAATTATTAGAATGGTTTGCAGGAAACAAACTTCAAAACTATCATTTAAAATGAATGAGAGACTGTGAACAATGCAACACAAGTAACAAGTATTTGAAAAGAATTAAGTGAGAATCATATTTGAAATTTATTGTTAACAAAAAATCAAGAACGACCTGGTTACATGCTATTTTATTTTACTGAACAGTGTAGTAAAATCAAAGGAATTAGAACATATGAACTAAATATTGAATATAATGTGGCAAACAATATCCTTATAGTGTTTCATTAGTATTTCGTTACTTATATTCTTATATTTAAATACTTTATATGTGCATTCCAGTTCGCATTTTATATTCTCTTTGTTTACATCTTTTGAAACATAAAAGGTTTATCCTTTAATCACCCTCTTCAATAGACATACATATTTCTTATAGTTCTTTTAAAACATTCTCAAAATGTACCGTTTGTACATTTGTTTTACAGGTTCAAAATCCAATGTGCAACATGTGCAAGGAACAACAACAAAAGCTTCTACAACAACTGGATGGTTATTTGTAACAAGGCAGCAAAGACCTAGAATAATGTCGAATGAATAGTGTTTTGAAATGAAGACTCAGCTAGTAAAAACACCAAAAATTGCAGTCTTATTATTTAATCAAAACCCCAATAATGGAACCAATCTTATAATTTGGTACCCCAGACGTTTGTTTCGTTTACACAAGACTCGTATTTGGCTGTCGAATCAAAATTTCTGGAAAGCCTAATCAAATACGAAGTTATAGAGCTCATAACAGTTTTGTTAATTACCGCTTACGGTTTTGTTAATTACCGCTTACGGTTTTGTTAATTACGGCTTACGGTTTTGAAATATTCAATGTTTTATAAACAGTAAATGTAGAGGTAATGACAATTCAATGGTATTTCAGGTCTACACAAAAGTGAATACTGAATTGGTTATACACTCGTAGACGAAATGTTCACCATTTGTAGGATAAAAAATCGTGTCTTTCCTACTGATTTCTCAACAA
Source organism: Mytilus coruscus (assembly GCA_017311375.1). Classification (NCBI taxonomy): domain Eukaryota; kingdom Metazoa; phylum Mollusca; class Bivalvia; order Mytilida; family Mytilidae; genus Mytilus; species Mytilus coruscus. Next base: position 54,136,517 of record CM029607.1, read on the forward strand.
TTGTTCCATTCAGTGTAAATATTGATTGTAGCCATAAACATGCAACACTGAGTGTATATGTAGTGCAATATCAACTTCCACCTTTTTGTGTATTAAAATATTATCCAAACAAAATGAAATATATCCAACACTACAATAAATACATAATTAGGAAAACGTGTTATGTAAGCTTTTATAGCGAGAGGTTGAAAGATCATTTATACTTTAACATGACAGGATTGTCCAAAGTTTTTAAATTTATGTAATTGATAAATTTTTTTTATCATTTTTTTTCTCTCTCTCTACATGTCACTCACATTTGTAACATTCAATGATCGCAAATTTTCAATTGTATTCTAAGAAACTTTGATCTGAATCCTGGTCACATTACAGAAGATCCTGGTTTCTTAGCTTTCATATCGAGTAGAACTGAATGCAGAATTTGTAATTATCAGCACGAAGTTGGCTCGAGCATATTGGAAATGACTTTGAAGGCTGAATATCGTTCTAACTTTTAGTATACATCCATTAATGTTACATGTCAATAATCAAAATATACGTGACTTTGCAAGGTGAAGTTTCGTTTCCACATTTGCGTTAAATTTATAAGGGATGAGACTTGAATCTATTTAAAGCTATTTAACCAAAGGTACCAAATGGTAAATTGCAGTCATCCATTCGAAAGTTTTAGGGACAGCCTCTATATTTGGCTAACCGTTATGGAAAATATTTATCGTATGACTTCGACAGATGATTGCAAATATGTGCTTACCCTAAGCTTTCGGATCACTTCAGTTCGAACCAGGCTTTGGGTGGGATTTTGTTGCTTAATTGGAATTTTTCTGTGTTTTATAAACTAATGCTTATCTTCTTGTCGTTTTCTGTTTGACCATGATGTTGTCTGTTTGATATCACTAGCGGTTTTGTCTGTAACCTCGATATCCTCTCCCGCGTGCTTTCTGCGTTGAAACAATTGGATATCAAAGGATATAACGATAGAGAAAATCGTAATAAAAAGGCAATGGTATGTGCCAGAAAAAGAAAATGTAAACTACTGTTATAGTTACCTACCTCTGAAAGACTACGTTTTTCTCTCTTTTGTACATGGAGCAACTACTTGAAGGCTCAAACACATCAAACGAATGGAAACAACTGTCATATTCTTAACTTGGTACAGGCATTTTCCGAAGAAAATGGAGGCTTACACCTGGTTTTATAGCTAGCTAAACCTCCCAGTTTGACGTTTATAGTTTATAGAAAACAGATCATTGTTTGAGGCAAACTGATCGCGAAAATTAAGTTAAAATACAGAAGAGAAAAATATCATGTTGATCGTTACTATATGACCGTTTAATTTATATTATTATGCTCAAACTAATCTTGAAAATGTTATTCACTCGCCAACATTTGCATATCAAATGAAATGCTTGCATTAGTTTTGACCAGTTTTATGATTACAACATTAAAACATTTTCTGGAAACCGAAAATAATGGATATAAATATGATGGAGTATCTCACTAGGTAAAACAATGAATATAATCATTCAGCCAATAGAGGTTTGGAAACACAAACGTCAAATTATATTCAACACTGAGTGGTGGTTTTCTTGGCGAATGCTGAAACCTGACTGTCTCCGCTGATTTTTCAATCAAAAGTAAAAATCAACAAAATCATTAATAGGGTCTAACATTATAACGCGAAAAAGAAATAAATATATTAAGATTTATTAAATTGTAATTACTGGAAGATAAAGATCAGTTACCCCCTTTTACGTAAGAGTTACATGGTAAACATAAAAGACGACCGGACAGTATACTCATATTATTGGTAAAAATTAATAAAACACTACTGAAGATATTACTGAAGTATTCAAAACACATTCATTTTTTTATCGGTCAGCCCCATTCTGATAAAACTTTCAGTGCAGTGAATTACAATTTGTTTTTAATTTTATCAAAGGATAACAAAAAAAAAAAAAAAAAAACAATAAATACGTTTTTTGGTTTTTTATTTCTTGAATGAAAACCAAAAACGACTTTGTTGTTTTTCTTGAATTTAACAAAAATGAAGTTTTAAAAGACTAGAAACCCACCAACTGAAAAGGACGTTATTTCAATATTTTGTAAAACTTTGCGACAAGTTCGTTTCATAAGCTTACTGTAATGGACTTTAACCAAGAAAGTTGAGACTCTCAGTAAATTGGTTAGGGATCGTTGAATTAAAGAACTCATTTTTACCTAACATTATTCCACATAACGCTGCTGGAGTAGTGTTTGTGTTTACACAATTTTATCTCTATGTATGAGTTTGCCGAAATGAGAACATACTGTGGATTCATTTATTTTTTCGTGGGTACCAATTTACGTGGATTGAGGAGAACCAGCATATTCGTGAATATTTGATTTCGTGGTTTTGCGCAAGTCAGCATATAATCCTATAGATCATTTGTAATTCTTTGAACATCTTTATTCGTGGTTTTCCTGTTCTAACGAAATCCACGAAAATTGGTATCAAACTAATAATAGTGAATCCACAGTATTATGGTATATCAAAATTACAAATATTTATAGAGTAACTAATCGAAGAATTCAAATATAGAAAAATATTCAACGAGTGACCGAACAACACATTAATTGACGAATGCGCGTAGCGCATGAGTTAATTATCAGTGTTGTTCGGTCACGAGTTGAATATTTTTCGGTGTTTTAATTCTTTGATTAGTTATTCTTTTTATTACATTGACAATGGGCTTTTTAATAAAATTAAAGTAGAAAATGCAAGAAACTATATCGTTCATTACGCATTCACCATTTGCTTTGATGTGACGTTATTGACAACGTCTTGACAACACCTATTGTTGTATGACGTCAGAGGAGTGAAATAACCGAGTTGTGAAATTATCGGTTTTTATTTCACTGGGAAATCACGGTAATTCATTGCAACCAATATAATAAATGTTAATGCCAACGACTGAGGACGCAAGGCATGTTTAACTTAGGCATTCAAAACTTATACGGAATAGGATATCATACTCCTTAACTACAGCAGTGATTGTTCTGATGCTTTTGTACTTCACAAATTAACCAACACTACTGATTTGTCACGATTTCAATGGTAACTTTGTGAGTTTGACCTTTCATCACAGTGCTTAAACAACGATGGAAACTCCTCAGTTAACCCCCGAATTATTGGCTTTTATGGGTATTTTTTTTATCACCTCAAACGTATAGCATTTTTGGATTATTAGTTGTTTTAACCTTCGGGTATCAGATATAGGAAGGATAAGCAGGTTTTGCTCCACTGGTGGCACCCGTCAGTAAGGTCACTAGCGCAGGAAGAGGGTGGGGTTATGGTTATGTCTTATTGAACATATCCTTGCTAATTTGTGTGGCATTCGGAGCTTGCAAAATGCATTTTTTTATGTCCTTTCAATTGCAAAACGTGCAAGTAAGTTTACAGTGAAGCTTCTTTTCAACACAAAAAAAAAAAGAGACAATCGTCAATAAGGTATCAATTCGAATTGATTGACCAGATACAATAAAAACAAATCGAATGAACCTGGTTCGTACTTTACCATAATATCCGTCAAAGTTACCTGACAGCGACTATAGTATTTTCGATTGTATATTCCCTTGTATTTATAAAATGTAGTTACTGATTACTCCATGAAAAAAAACTTTATATATACATTTAATAGTGAAAGAAAGAAATCTGCCACATATTTACTAACTCAGCATTATATAAGTACACAGGCATAGCTACTTCCAGGAACACGCAACTCATACCAATTTTAATTATGTTTGTTTTCTTTAATTATCCGTGCTTAAATTAAACAAACCAAGAACATATTAATCTATTAAATTGCAGCGCTTCATTGGGATCATTTCGATTCTTAAAAAAGTGATAATCATCATAAACTAAGATGTCATACAATACTCAAATCTTAACTGACCGTTCTTTTAAAAGAAATACTTTTTGATGAGAAATTGTAGAAAATGTAAAAAAGAAAAATTCTAGTTTGGAAACTATTTGTTTCAATTATTTAAGGAAGTATACCTTAAGATAGATCAATCTTATAATAAGCCTGATACAGATTCATGTGAAACAGAATAATGATAGTTCTTATGTATTTGAAATTTTAAATAATCTATGACCAGTTTTATGACTTAACGTTCTTTTGATGATGATCCTTCAAATTTAACAAAAAAGATGAATGTGTTTTTTATGCTTAAATGAATCGGGTTTACAACAAAATGCGTGTTGATAAACATTCTTTTAAGAGAAAATCCTCTACTTTATCGCTTCTGACTGACTTGTCCAATTCCTCATATAAAGCATAATTTTTAACATAGAAAACATTAAACTAGACGGTCTGCTTAATATCTTCATATTTTCAATGATATTGACACAGATGGACGACTTCAAGCAAGGATCTATGACAAACGTGATGATTTCAACTTTCCAATCGTCAACTTTTCATTTCTCAGCAGACATACACCTTATGACCTATCGTTTAAGCGGATTTTGTTTTAAATATCTCAATTGATACTTTACGCTCGTGCATATCCACCCTATACGGTCTGCATTAGCATCGGTGTCGTTTCTTACACAAAAATTGATGTGACAAAGTTATGAGGAAAAACGAAAGAAATCAACATTACATAAATTTTAGTCACTTTCTCAAATTGGTAGGCCGATACAATATGTCTTTGTCTCAGTTCGCTAGCAACATGTTTTCCTAGATCTTTAGATATACCAGAATAGTCGTACCATCTGTAATTGTACATATTGTTTCCGATGCGCAATTGTGACAATTTAATGCAGTGTGGCTTCACATGGCGGGTGGTTCATTCATAGCAGGAAACGCGTAATCTGTCGACGCACACGGTCTTGCTCCTTGATTCTCTCAGATTCTGTTGCTACCTTGATTTGTCCTCTTAATCGATTTATGAGATTGGAACATCGGTGAACTACTTATGCCTTCACTTATCAAATTCTTTGGAAATGCTCTGCTATTGAATTATTGTCTACCCGTACTGTACTCTAATTTGACGACACCTTTTCCGTATTTGGTGATCTAAACCATGACACTTCGTTAGAAATTCGGCAATCGCACAGAGAAAGTGTACGAAGGAAAACCCGTGATGGAGGTAATATCAACAAAGGTGGAAAGAAGATAGTTTAAACCGAATGTGAAAGGCAAATTGTTATATGCCAAATCATTTAACATTGCTGTGACAAAGTTTGATTTACAAATGGGAATGAATGGAAAATAATTAAAACAAATGAAAATCTCTCTATCGTCTCACTCATTATACACGTGCTTTATAATTCTGTGTTGATTGTTAAATCAAGTTAACTATCTGTAAAGTGCGGCTCAAAGACCTGAAAGTTAATAAGCAGCCAAATGTTTCTATCGATATTCGAATGCAATATGTTTTGTCGATTATACGTTATGGACTCGTAATGAACATGATGAATATATTTATAACATGCACAGAGGAATTCGTTTATAGATATAAGAAGATGTGGTATGAGTACCAATGAGACAACTCTCCATCCAAGTCAAAATTTATAAAAGTAAACCATTATAGGTCAAAGTACGGTCTTCAACACGGAGCCTTAGCTCACACCGAACAGCAAGCTATAAAGGGCCCCAAAAATTACTAGTGTAAAACCATTTAAACGGGAAAACCAACGGTCTAATTTATATAAAAAACGAGAAACGAGAAACACTTATGAACCACATCAACAAACGACAACTACTGAACATCAGTATATTCATGCATTGGATCAATAATTTCTTCAGCATCATAATCACCATAAACCTGTTTCATCTGACTTTAATATGTTCAATCCTGATTTGAATAATACTGTTTAATATTTCTAATAGTTATTAGGAAATAGTGTACCAACATTGTTCGCATGTGTTGACAAAAACTGCAAATAAACAAGCTCCAATTGAGTCAAAGAAATGAAGTTCGAATTCCTTATGACAAAGATTAGAAATTAAAAGTTGAAAAAAATGCATGATTTAAATCAGTGTTTGTCTTATTTTGGGTTTTTTTTTTTGTTTTGTTTGATTCAATCAAAAGTCAAAATCGTTTGTATGTTGAATGCCAAAAGTAGAGAACCTAAGCAACATAAATTCAAACTAAAGTGTATTTACCGATTAATCCTAAATATTGAGTTGATATTCGAAAATTATGTTGATATCAACAGGATTAAGGCCATGTTTCGAAGTATAATCACTAAACACGTATTACTGCACATGTGTAGAGATAATAATTCAGTCTAAATCGTAACCTTTATTGTAAGATTTCTGATCTGGACTTTGCTTTTCATCGCAGAACAGAGAGTTCTCGTTAATGTCACCCTGCGGTTAAGCAACACGAGTGTTAAATGTAAGTATCAAATAACATCTAATATTTACACAAAATATAAATTAACATCAAATGTAGAAGTATATATTGATTTTAACTCAATTAATATGTATAATACTAAGCACATGTTCATGAAATAACATGCAAAAGAATACACTTGTCATCAACAGTTTTAGAAACTTGATACACAAGAGAATCGGATCCACATTGTCCGAGGCAGATCAGCCGCCCACAAGTAGCTTTGCCTGAGGGGTTAAAGTTTATTAAAAATTAATAGTATCTAAACTATGTTTTTCACTTCTTATTATGGCTATATGCTTCATATGGTACATGTACAAATGTCAAAAAAAAAAAAAGAAACCATTATCGCATTTTTATCATTTGCAAACTATGTCAGTAGATCAAAATAAAGCGTTCGATAAAGGTATAGTCTCAGGACACCTTCATACTTATTAGTACACGGAAATTCATAATATCCGTCACAAATATAATGATCTTAGTTATCTGTGAATTTTTAATATTCCCACGCTAAACAAACGTATTCCTCGTTGTAAAGCAAAACACAGTTTGAAGAAATTGATATTTTAACTTTTGTTTACAAGAATGGCCAGAGAGAGAGAGAGAGAGAGAGAGTACAAATATATTGCTTTAGAAAAGAAAATTTGCAATTTAACATATTTTTCTGAAAAAAAAAACTGAACGTTAAACAATTCAGGTCTTCAGATTTGTTAGACAATAGTACTTTCCAATTCCAGACGTTCAAATGAGTACTGTTCAGACATTTTGCTAGCAGTCAACCCAGTACCGTTCTGTCGCTTTTCATATAGTTAAGTAATTATTGTTTTGCACAGGTAGAAAACAGATGTTCATCAGTGTACAAAAGAATGAACAGGTCGTAATTGATAGCAATTGAAATGTCTGACCTGTACTATAGTAAACACAGTTTACATCTGAAAAATATAAACACGACTTACCTATTCATTGTTCAGGTTTTTTCGGAGTAAGAACATAGCTAATTAATGAAAGGTAAAAGAAAAACTATAAAAGTTGCATATATTCAAATGATTGTATTCGTTTCTTGCTATTCATCTTAATTATTTACAGAAAATGGTTTTATGGTGGATTTTTATTGTCAATCTATTCAGTTGTTGTGCTGCTGTAGGAAATTATCCATGTGATTTTGTACGCAATGACTCAAGTAAATGTTTAGAGTACTGGACATTAAAAGAAATGAAGCACAATTGTACTCATGTAATAGATAATTTAATGTTTACCGGTTTGATAAAGAAAGTCTATGGAGAACAACTCATTAGTGTTCGTGCTAGTCCGAAATCTTTGGTAATTTACAGTCATCAACTATAAATTATATTCAAATTCATAATTATCTGATTTTTCATTTATCAAATATTTATTGATTTTAATTAATTAATTTATTTATTTATTTATTTATTTATTTATTTATTTATTTATTTATTTATTTATTTATTTATCTATTTATTACTTACCATTTTTACTTTATTCTATATCGTTTATTCATTTATTTTTTTTAATTATTTATCTTTACTTTTATTACCCTCAGTACTGAAACACAGTTGCATCCCATTGCTAAACAGGTCATCCAAACGTTTGTCTGGATTGACTTTCATCAGGAACGCTCAAAGCGGAATATTGGAAATGATGCATGAGAACGGAAACAGTTGAAGAGCTGTATGACCAAAAATGACCTAAACGTTATAGCAAATACGTATGAGGTCAACTTTGCCTGAAGGAGTTGAAACCTTAGTATCTTAATAATTCATAAATTTATAAACGGACAATTTAAGAAAGTTTTGTTATAAATTATTTCAGTACCAATGTACTGACTACTAAACTGATTATACCCTGGGGGACTGATAGTCCACCAACAGATGTATAGACCCCGTGCTGTAAAGAACTTGCAAAATGAAGAAAAACAATTGCGGGAAATTTTGGCTATTTGTATGTACTTATTTTTATCGAATGTGCATTCATCCCTTTTCCTTTAGTTTTTTTTCTGCATGGCCGATAAAGTTAAATATGTTACAATATATAGGTCATTTTAATCATCATTTCGGTGTAAAATGTTCATAAATTGAAAATTCCGTAAATGGTGTTCTCTTATAAACTGTAGAATTAAGCATCATGGGAACACTTCTTTTTATTTTTAGCCATGGCGTTGTCAGTTTATTTTCAATCTATAAGTTTGACTGTCCCTCTGGTATCTTTCGTCCCTCTTTTTTTCCGGCGTGAAAAAAAAAAATTCTATGTTCGCATCGAAATGGAACTATTTTTGACAAGGTTTTAAGAAAAATAATAAGAAAAAAATATGACTTTTATGTTTCTTATCCAGGACATAGAACATAAACCAAATTTGGGATTCCGTGTGGCGGATTTTCTTAGATATAGACATGTAGATTGCAGATATAACACGCTAGCTGGTAGATTGATACAAAAATAATTAAATACCTATTCTTATGTGTGTAAACGTATATTTGAAATGAATTTATTCAGAAATGGCACGTTGAGCAACCGCAATGTACAAAGCTTTCGCCATCGTAAAAATACTACTTTAACCTGATTTTTTCACTAAACATTTTGAATATGTTTATGTACTTGAAATCAACCCCGGTTGTTTTTGGTGAGAGTCGTGTTGCTCAGTCTGTAGTTTTCGATGTTGTATTTTGTATAATGTTGTTTGTCTTTTAGTCTATATTTAATATTTTTTTACCATGCCATTTTTAGTTGGTTTTTTTCGACTAATGAGTTCGGATGTCTTTTTGATATATTTCGCTTTACTTTTATTCGTTTTTGCATAAACAGTGTGATTCGCTTAACTCTGTAAGACAAAAAACGATTTTATAAAATCATCTACAAGCAATCCTATTGATACTTTAAAAACAACACAAATACGTAAACTAGTTTCTTGATTCACAGAACATGGATGTTAAAACGCAAGTATGGGTACGACGAAAAGATGGCATCTGTGAAAACAACTGCTGTGGTAAGCGAAATCAAACGTTACATTTTAGATAACATTCTTCCGCTTAAAAATTCGTTGATTTCTTTATGTTTGTCAAGAATTCGGTGATGGTGTATAGTTTTTTTTTTTTTTTTTTATTTATTCTCAGCTTGTCTCAAGTCGGCGCGATTTATTTCGATATAGACGATTTTCATCTACTTACACAATCGAATTGCTGTCTAAATAGCTTTTTCTACACCACCTTCTATTTCTGATGAAGTCTAAATAACGTTTACTACATCACCTTCTATTTCTGTTTAAGTCTAAATAGAGTTTACTTCATCAACTTCTATTTCTGATGAAATCGTCATTAGATTTGTTTGTGATCCAGTTTCTACTATTTATATACATATTCGTAAAACGTCATTTAAACTTGAATTTAATATTAAATATTTTATTTATTAGTCAAAAGAGACTGACCTATAGAATATAAGATATAAAATGCAGTTAAAATTCTCAGCTTTTGTGCTTCTTTTACATTTGTAGACGAAAACATAAAAGAGAAGAGGTTTTTGCTTGATGGTATGTTTCTTTACTAGCAGCCAGATTTTATACATGATATTGCAGAAGTATACATCTCAAAATGTTAGTGCAAAAGAGAGGCGAATGATACCAAAGGGACATTGAAACTCTTAGTCAGAATTAAACTGACAACGACATGGCAAAATACGAAAAAGACAAAAAGACCAACAACAGTGTTCAAAACACAAAATAAAAAACGAAATCTAAAGAATGAGCAACATGAAACCCATCAAACACCGGGGATGATCTCAGGTGCTCCAGAAGGGTAAGCAGAGCAAAATTATGAATTGGGACGTACATATATTATACTGACTGACCATGAGCACAGATAAGAGCAAAGGGCAAGGGCTACATCCATTAGTGACTAATATCTCGGTTTGTGAGTGTGTGAAAGGCAATTTTTCACTTTTTGTCTTTGTTTATCCCACCATTTTCTTCGAAAAATGCCTGTACCAGCTCAGGCATATGCGAATTTTTTTCCACTCGTTCCGTTGGTTGATAACGTTTGATTGTTTTCAGTTTTAATGGACTTCCCTTTTTGAATTTACCTTGGCGTTGGTATTTTTGTTATACTTTTTTTATTGACGAAACATCCATTGGAATGTATATCAAAATTTAAGTTTCCTATCCAATTAGGGAAATATAATCATACAGTTGACAATAATTTTCGTTATATTATACATGTTTTAGTCAGGTCATTAAAGATTGCATATTTTTGCGTTAATATTGATTCACTTATAGGGTCTTTGCATCGGAACTAAACATATTTATTTAAAAACCAGTTGTTGGCATGACACGGGTTATGTTCTTCTCATATATGTTATGATGGTATGATACTAAACCCTAACGGGAAGGATTGTGCCTGATATTCATATGATGAAGACATAATCTTTCAATCAGTTTAATTGAAGTCTGGAGCTGGCATGTCAGTTAACTGCTAGTAGTCTGTTGTTATTTATGTATTATTGTCATTTTGTTTATTTTCTTTGGTTACATCTTCTGACATCAGACTCGGACTTCTCTTGAACTGAATTTTAATGTGCGTATTGTTATGCGTTTACTTTTTACATTGGCTAGAGGTATAGGGGAGGTTGAGATCTCATAAACATGTTTAACCCGCCGCATTTTGCGCCTGTCCCAAGTCAGGAGCCTCTAGCCTGATCGTTCGATTTTGTCAGTTTTATGGACTTCACTCTTTTTTAAATAACATTGGACTTCGGTTTTGTTGTTTTACTTTAATATATAAAATTTGTTTTGAATAGGCGGAGGATCGAGCCCGAGAACTCCATCAATTTAGACTAGCACGCTGCATTGATACCATAGAGGCGGTTTTTATTATTAAAATCCTCTCCCAGATGGTCTCTTTGAAAGCGTGTAATGTTCACGCGTCCAATTCCTTGTTGGGAGTGTCAGGGCTAGACTGCTTTTCAAGCACACATGCGGTTTTCATGAATATGAGTTGAGACAGGTTTGTTCCGAGTCAAAACAATGTGTCCGTATATACTGACACATAATATTCCTGCAAACCTTGTGAGCTAGAAAGTTAATTACTGAGCTAAGCATGTCTATTTAGTGCAGAGCAGTGTAAATTCTTAATCACTTATTGACATACTGAATGTGCATGCAAAAAAAAAAAAAAAAAAACTGTTATCCAGAGTCAATTTATTAACACAGAAATACTTTTAGAATTGAAAATAGAACTAAGATTTAACCACGTCTGTATTCAATTTGATTGTTAATGTTACGATTTGTAAGATTAAAGTTTAACTAACAATAAGTTATATTCATAGCTTTTGCTTGCATTGGTCAAGTTTGTCTGCATGGTGGTCATTGTGAAGCTGGCAACTGTGTGTGTGTGCCTCCATTCTACGGTCCACATTGTGGCAAATGTAAGTTGAATTCAAATAAAATATGTCACACAAATATCAAATAACAAGGATAGTTAAATACAAATATTCACACAGGTGGCTGTTCTTTCCTTACTTTGATTGACTCAAACAACAGAAACACAGAAAGACACAAAAATCGTCTTCCGTTACTTTGATATGGAAGAATTATTCTAACAATTGTAACGATGGGCTGTTCAAACTTATATATATAGGTTGAGAGAACAAGGCGTTTTTTTCCTTCAAAACATGATATCCCTACTGGAATCGAAACTCATCATCTTGTGTAGTAGAGTTTCTAGTATGATAATCAAAGGAACAAGTCTTATATATACTAGTCATGTATTCAGATGCGCATTCAAATTTCATGACGTACAATGAGCACACATGTTTCTCTTCCCTTGCAAGAAGTCTGAAGTGGAAGATGCTTTATCCTCTCTTCACGAAAAATATTTTGTTATTCAAACAGACAAACAATGAAAAATTCATATGCAAAAAATCATTTGTTGGCATGTCTCTAAAAACATGGAATATACAGCAAAACTGGGAATATCACATTGGTATTTTAGGAGAAAGTCGGTATCACAGTGGGTACTCATTAATCACCACTATTCCCCGACTTGTATTTATTCTAATATGAATTAGATGGCAAAAATTAAATCATCTTGCAAAGTTGTTTAACTTCACTTTCAGATATTCTTATGTCATGTCACTCAATAACCCGCATTTCAATGAGTGCTTACATTTCATATACTAGTATCCCAGTGAACTTGATATTAAAGATACTTCTGAAAGTAGAAGGTCTGCTTTATATTTTAATCTTTTCCTCGATATTGACACATATTGACGACTTCAATCTAGATATTTTTGCAAACAAAATGATTTCAACTTCCCCTTTCTCCCATCAGGTCTCCCTACGTTTAGCGTTCATGCGATTCCCTCAGTTATGTTTTTTACCCTTATTTGTCTCTTCTTTACGAGACTTGAACATCGTTAAACTACAGTCGTCTTAATTTATAGGCATAAAACATATGTAGGGTTTACGTAAATTAGGTAGAAACACTATAGCATAAAGTATCTAGAACGCAAAATACAGTTTTCAACAATAGACATGTGTCTATACAATATCCCAAGCTAAAAATCTTTGCAAGTCTATACCATTCGTTAATATATTAATCAGAAACAAAACAAGATTTTATATCTAACTCAAAACTATCTAGTTCACAAAAACATAAATATATGGCATTAGACAATACTGACGAGGTTGACAGGTATGCAACTATACGGTGGGTTACTATAGGATAGAGTTCTAGAAGAGCCATGAAATATTTCTTTTCACATGGAGAATATAAATCTTCCGGCCAAGGAGAGCAAAACCATTTCCCCTTAATATAACCACCATAATTAAAGGTAGAAGCCGCATATGTATATAATTCGAAATCCATAACACTAGTATAAGCAGAATCATGAAACATGTTAATGCCATTCCAGTTTACCAAAAACGCAAATCGGTACGACATTCATCGGTTAAATATATTTTGTCTTTCAGATCCTTGACAGTTGTTGATAATGATATTACGTATGAAACAAATGAACGACCCGGAATTATAACCCACATGGCGAAATTGAAATGCCCTAACAATTGTAAACGTTCACGTTTGGCACAAGATTGTCTGTTTAAAAACTTCTTGATAAATTGACTGATGCGACTTGTTTTATCTAAAGGCAAGCGGGTCTCCATCTTTTCCGTATCAAGTATAATACCCTAATATTCAATGGCTGTACAAGGGCCAATAACCTTGTGTTTATCCAGTGGAATATTAAGTCTTTTAAAAAGAGTAGTCACTAATGCCATTGTTCTCTCTGCGCAAGAATCGGGTTTATCTATAGTCAAAAAATCGTCTGAAAGGTGAAATATGTATTCAATTTTGTAGATATTAGTAGCAATCCAACAAATCGTTCTAGATAAGTTATCAAAAATAATTGGCGAGCTCATACAACCAAACGCTAGTCTATTAAAGAAATAGTATTCTTTACACCATTTAATGCAAAATAAATGCTACTGGTCCTTTCTAACACCTAATTGTTTGAAAGCGGACTCTATATCAAATTTTGAGCACAATGAAAAACGACCTAATTTTCGTAGAACTTTGATCGCATCGTCTATTCTAACATACGCCATTGAACAATCTTCTTTACTGATCAAGTCATTAATACTACAATTATAATCATCGTCATGTGGGGCTGATGAATCCAATATAAACCCTTTTTTCTCGGAGTACTTCCCCACAGCAAGTCCGAAAGGGCTGACTCGATAATAGTTAAACGGTGGCATTTTATGCGGATCTGACAAGAAACCTTTTTTCACATTCTTTGTCAATAAGCTGCCGTACGAAAAAATGTTGAGAGCGAGCTGAAAAATTATTCTTACATTCAAGTGTCGGCATATCAGTACATTTAATCATAGTGTCAAACCCCTCGTTTATCCCATTACAAAGATAATTAACATTTATATCCGTATGTGTTTCCAATAATTCACGTAACAAGTTAACATTGATCGGTGAATTTTCGATAACGGGAATTGTTACTAGTCATTTTTTCTCTTCGTTGGTTGTTGTCGATCCTCTAGAAGATTTGTTCTTTTGAGTATCTTTGTTGCAGTTGAAGGCTGAATGAAAAGCGTAACAAGAACTGCAAATAAGAGTCAAAGAACAACCCGGTCTGGCGCAACCCCTTGTGGTGTGATAGTTATTGCAGATCTCTTTCCCATCATGCAACACTCGTGTTCTGCCCCTCCTATCAACGCAATCGGAAGATGGTCTATTCTTCGGATATGTATTACGTTCTACTGATTGAGAAGAAAGAGGGCAAAAACTTGTTCCGTGATCGATAAAGTAACAAAGTCTAAAAACTGGCCTTGCATGCGGAGCTAAAAGCGTAAGAATGTCTTTTACTCCCCAGTCAAATTTAACTAAAAAATCCCGAAGTGCAGTTTCATCTTTGACGGCAAAAAGCTTATGATATTCATAAAATTTCCCACCATAACTAGATTCAATCTGTAAAATGTTAGCTAGATAACAATCTTATTCCTCACTGCGTTGAGGAAAAACCCTACACATGACGCGCTTATATTTGCCAGCTCTCTTATAGTCAGCGATCTATGAAGCCGGATATCCTTTTTTCCTGGCAAATTAATTTCTAGACCACTGCTAGTAAGTAAAGTACTAGCGGCCTGAACGGATTCGTAATCCTTCAACAACAAAGCAGCTAAGTTAACGTCCCTACCTGCAATGATTTGCGTTTTAAGCGCTGGTAAAATGATATCCAAAAAAAAGGCACAGACGATGACGGCACTCCGTTAATTGTAACTGTAGAGGTTTTAAGGGTGAGATTTATCCCGCAATCGCTTTCATAAGTCGTTATAGATCATAAAGTTAAGAACGTCCCAACCGAGTGATAAAATGCAGCTGTAGAAACACTATAAACCAAATTATATGCTATATATTCAAATAATTTAGAATTGATACAAATATTGTTTTCTGTAGGGGATCCATGTCACAACAAGGTGTGTCACAATGGTGGATTTTGTTTCTATGGATATTGTGTTCTTGGAAAAAGTTCAGGTATAGTTCCATATAGTTACTATAAAACATTGATGCATTTCATTTATTAAATTTTTGTAAAATTTTTTATCAAGTTTTGTTTTATCTGCATTTGCAGTTATCACTTTTGAAAGATTTGTTTTTGACTCTTGATTTCTGGAGTAAGCTCATTTGTTCTTTTTCTCCTTAATAGTTTCCTGTTCCTTTACACGTCTAATTTGATACTTTATATTCCCTGTATGCCTTATTATTGTTCATTTTAATAAAGATACAATTAGTTTATATCGTGTTGTAGATAATAAATGTTCTGGTATTACTTGTAAAAATAGAGGATCTTGTAAAGACGGACATTGTTCTTGTACACCTGGATTTTCTGGTGATCAGTGTCAAAATTGTAAGTAAATGTTATAATACGCAACATGGATTGTAAATTGGTTACAGTAAATGTTACACGTTAAAAAATAATGATCAAACATATTTGTTGAGTTTCGTATCAAATATCATTTTTTAACATGATCGGGCGTGTTTGAAGATTTTATTCAACAACAAAAAAAGATTTTTGACATTAAAATGTCCCCATCGACAACTTCAAAACTAAACGCATCCTTTTAATCATACACATTGGTGCTTATTTATAGCTTTCATGTAAGGCAAACGCATAAGAATAAAATGAGTATTAGTTGTTATTCAGGAAAGAAAAATCGACAACATTGACTACTTTGTCTTTGTTTCTCTGATGAGATAAGATTTTCTCGCCCCGTTGTTACTTACTATCATGTGGTTTCAATTGACAAAAACAATGTTGATTAATACAAAAATAAGGAGATGTGGAATGAATGCCAGTGACACAACTATTCACCAAAGTTCAAATGAAGTGGATGTAAGCAAGTTTAGGCAACCGTACGGCCTTCAACAATGTGAGAAAAACCCATACCATATAGTCGGCTTTAAAAGGCCCTGACATAAAAATGAGTGAATCAATTAAATTGAGAAAACAAACGGCCTAATTCATAGCAAAACAATTTACGAAAAACAAATATGACAGACATCAGACATTAACCCTCAACCTTCCCCCTAACCAGGGACATTGTATACAGTTTCCCTTGTGAAACTGAAATATCCAAATCTGGAAAAGGGCAAGTATTGCTGTCTGTATTAGATTTATTTAAAGTAAGTTCCTTTGAGTCAAATTAGAAAGCTCTTGATTAATTAAAGCAAAATATCATCACGGTAACGGTTAGTGTTTTTAAATTTATCAATTAAATGTAATTAAGATGAATCTTTACTTGGTTTGGCCATAAACTGTGATTAGTAACAATACAGGAACAAATCTTCTATTAAAGGAGCGCAATTGGTGCCCATAGAAAGAAGTAAACCTTCTTTACACAGAGTATAAGCACATTTTCCGGCTTTTTAATGATTTTAAAACTACTTTGAAAGTTGAAAAGGTGTGAGAAAAATTAAATATTGATAAGAATGAAAGACTTGGAAGACTAAGAAACCATTGAGTCAATTTCAAAGTTTTCTTTGACTCAGACATACTTTACAAGAGTTTTGAATTATATAAATAACTTTCGGATGTCTGCGATTTTCTGGTCTTGAACTTGTTCCGATGTAAGTTTTCTTTTTTTTTTTCAATTTTTCATTTCATTTCATGCTTTTTTATGCTTATCTGCTTGAAATAATCCATACACCACATTGTTCGTTTTTGTTCAACCTTGTTATCAAATGATAAAATCACATGACAGGTGGTAAATGACTGAATTTGCAATACGTCCATAAATATAAGAGAAACATTACACGATTCGACGCTAGAAACAATCATGATCAAATTGTTTCAATGTCCATTTTGAAAATTTGTAAGCATCTTTCTAGATAATGAATCCGCATACTACGACGTTCATTTGAAATAAAAAAGTAAATTTCTATAATTTGACGAGACTTAACTCATTTTCATCCATCCAATATACCTGACTATTCAATGGTTGAAATTGAAAGTGCTTTTATATTTTATATATATATTTCTTTCTTTCACAAATATATAAATATAATTTTACTTACCTGGAATACCTTGAAATCTTATTTTGACAAAAAAAAAAAAAAAAAAACAAACAAACAAAACAAAAATATAAAACACAACAACAAAAACTAAAACAATATTATTTTATTATCAGATGATCCCTGTCATAATGTTTCATGCATGAAAGGAGGGTATTGCGTATCGGGGGTCTGCTACTGTCAACATAATAACCAGTGGGGGATATGTGAACGTGAGTGGAATAATGTATATCAGAATATAACTATGTATCTTGAGAGGTGAATATCGTTTTTATTAATCAGTGACAAAACACATTTATGCATAATACTATAAAATGATTTCAGGAAATTGTAATTGTTTCAGTGAAATTAGTAAATTCTTAAAGAGAGATAAGTTACACACAAAAAAGATGATAAAGGATACAGCACTTGATCAATGGAACTATATAACCCGTCTCAAACTCTTTATGTTACAAACATTTATAATGCCCTAGTATCTATATCATGTAACAACGGACTAGGTGCGTGAAATTTGCATTATAAAAAATAATATACCATGAAGGCAATTATGTATTTATAAATTATGGTGGACAAAAACACGTATAAACAAACAGTCAACAATACAAAGGCAAAAGGCATCTTATATGCGTAAAATGTTTCAAACAAATTCCAATTTAACCCAGATGATTCGGATCGACCAATATTGATTTTGTGACCCTTTATCAGCATCCTTACTTATTCAGAAATCTTGTTTTATAAAAAGAAGTATACATAGCAAAATTTTGTTTCTATTCTACATGTTGTTATGCTTAGATTGACGACAAATGGACGCATATTCATTTCTTATTGGGATGTTTTACGCTGATATTCCTTTGATCCCTTACAAAAGCGTGCATAAAGAAGCATTGAAAAATACCGAACTCCAAGATAAATTCAACAAGAAGTTCCCAAGAGCCAGAATCGCTCACCTTGTAATAAATATGATATTTTGATATATATTTTTTCTTTTAATTGCAATCAGTTCAAAAGCAAAATATCCTATTACAAGAGCTTGCAGCTTTACTCAGACTTACTAAAACGTCACCTTTGTCTGAGCAGAAAGTTGATGCGGATTATGTAAAAGAACGTCTCGTCCTTTTTCTAAAAAAGATCATCAAAAGATACCAAGATCTTGTTAATAAATATTCCGAATCAACTTCACAAATAATATAGATTCTAGGTACTGACATTGTTTATCATCTCACTTACGTGTAATAGTGTTCTTTGTATTTGTATTTGTATATTTTTAACCTTTATTGTTAAGTCCATTTTTGGTAATATCATTTTGGCGTTGCTCGGTATTTATACATCCCGCCATTGAGTTATTATGCTATGGTCATTTTTTATATTCTTGTCATTAATTTTGCTTATGTGCTTTGTCATAGAGTGCCTATATGCCATTTTTTTTTTTTTTTTTTTGTTGACATAGTTGTTTGTTTTTATAGTGATTAAGATTATAACACAATGTTGACTGCTGTACCCCAATTGTTTACATTTTTACCTATTATATATCTTTGATTTGCTCACACATTGTTGTCAATGTAATTGAATTCACTGCGACTGTCATACAAGTGAGAGGTTTAATTTGCTATAAATCCAGGTTTAATCCACCATTGTCTACATAAGGAAATGTCTGTACCAAGTCAGGAATATGACAGTTGTTTTCTATTCGTTTGATGTGTTTGAGCTTTTTATTTTGCCATTTGATAAGGGACTTTCCGTTTTGAATTTTCCTTCGAGTGTGGTATTTTTGTTATTTTACTTTTTACTAGTTTGACAATATTACCCTGTAGACTTACTTGCAGATCTTACTTTAAAGATTTTCTCTTTATACTCCAATAGTTTTGACAAAAATGTAAAACAAAATGATAAAAATCATCATTCAAGGGGGAACAAGTTTGCTTTCACAATTTCTCTCCGTCTTTTATAGTTTCAGAAAAAGTTGAAAAAAAAAAAATATTAAAATTTGTCTTCCAAGGACAATCACTCCTAAATGCAGTCAATTGTCAATATATGCATATTCACTCATTTGTAGATCTAATTGTGATGGTCATATTTACTGTTTAACATTTCTCTCTTTCTTTTATAGTTTTCAGGATAATAACAACAAAAAACCGCGAAATCTTTCTAGATAATGAATTCAAAATACAACGACGTTCCTTTGAAGAAAAATACTCAATTTCCTTTACTTTACAATATTTCAGACTAATTTTCATCCATTCAGTATCCTTAACTAATCAATTGTTGAAGTTGCAAATGCTTTGCTATATATCTTCTTTTCTTTTACATATAATTATAAAAATATAATTCTACTTACCTAAACCTTCGTTTGTTGACAAAAATAATAAACAAAACACAAAACACAAACAAAATATAAAACCAAATAACAAAAACTTAAATAACATTAATGTTTTATCAGATGACCCTTGTTATAATGTTTCATGCATCAAAGGAGGATATTGCGTATCGGGAGTCTGTTACTGTCAACATAATAACCAGTGGTTGCAATGTGAACGTGAGTGGAATAATCTATATCATTATTATATATATAACTATTTATCTCGAGAGGTAAATATCACTTTTACTACTCCGTGATAGAAAAAAAAAATGAATGCATAATGAGGTAAAATGATTTCAAGAAATTGTAAGTGTATCAGTGAAATTAGTAAATTCTAAAAGAGGGACACACACACACACACACACACACACACACACAATGAAACACGATATATCACTTGATCAATAAAACTCTTATAACAAGTCTTAAACTCTTTATAATGCCATTATTTATAATGCCCTAGTATTTATATCATGTAGGAACGTCATAATAGGTGGGTGAAATATGCATTCTAGAAAAAAAAATATACCATGAGGGCAATGAAGAAAAATATAAATGATGGTGGATAAACAACAACTCAACTGAAGGAGTTTTGTGTGCGTAAAATATTTCACACAAAACAAAACAAAATTTGATTAACATCAACCATATAAATATCAAATTTAACTCAGCTGGTTCGAATATAAACATATTGAATTCATGTCCCTCTATCAACATCCTTTACGTATTAGAAATATACAGAAGCAATCTCTTAAAACAGTATTCTTTTATATTCTACATCTTTTCATGTTAAAATTGACGACAGAAAGGACGCAATGGGATTTTTAGGCTGATATTTCATTGGTTCATCCTTACAGTGTGTATGAAAAATATTAATAGAAATACTCTCGACTTTATCAAATAACGGAACGAATGGAAGACATCTGTCATATCCCTGACTTGGTACTTAAAAGAGAAGCGAAACATACCAAAGAGACATTCAAACTCACACGTCGAGAATAAACTGACAACGCCATGGAAAAGACCAATACACAAACAACAGTACACAAAACACAACATAGAAAACCAAAGACTGAGCAACACGAACCCACAAAAACCTAAGTCGGTAGGTCACATTCGGGGAAAAGCGGATGGGATTGTAGTTACGACAGTTGGAACATATCCGTTGTCATCTGTGAAACAGATATTTCGTATCGGTCAACCAACTCGTGATGGCGTATGTGAAATTTACGAAGGGATGATTTCAACTTCATTATTTGGAACTCTTGGTTTAATAGCTTTCTTGTAAATAGCCACCCTCTTTCAAGGAAATCATGATAGGAAATATAAGTACTGGAATATCGTATCAATTGGGAGATATATACTTTATGGTTGGTGTTTCTCTAATTTCTGTACAAAATGGATGGTTAAAACTGGTTTTATAGGCCAAACTGGTTTTGTATACCCGTGTCTGTAGTGATGTTTTGGATTTCAATAAAAGTAATCTATGCATAACTGGTAATATGTGGTCAGGGATTTCATTACAATAATTTCTTAATTCCTGCATAAATGTATATAATAAGATATTGTTTCGAAGCTTTGCAATATTTGTTGAAATCTTATGACAACCGGGCCATCATATCCTAATTTCTACGTTTTCCCAGAAAACGATCTACCGAGTTAGACTTATCACCGGGTTTGTACTTGTAACACGACTCAGTCTATGTTGTGTTTGTATACTGTTAATTGTCTTTTCGTCTTTTTGTTTTTTTGCCATGGCGTTGTCGGTTTATTTTCGACTTGCGAGTTTAAATGTCCCTTTGGTATCTTTTGGCTCTCTTTTAATGTTATCTAAAGGGATCAGAATAAGAATACGCTCAATTAAACTTACATGTCCTTAAAGTAATCTTATTCGTAAAGGTAAATTTCTCACTGAAGTAAGATATTTGAATATTTTCAGACTCGGTACTTATGATGATTTTATTTCCAATAGTTTAATGCACAACTACACATATATTGCTATAAAATATTACCAGTAATGGTCTTACTTACTGTCGATACTTATATTTTGGCATTCATACGATCACACGTTTCTCTTTTTTTATTGAAGCTATTACACTTACATTATTGAAGTTGATGTTTGATTGAGATTTTAGTACAAGGAAAATGGTTTATCTATTTGTTGAAATTTTCTTTAAAGGATTTTTTTCTCAGTTGAGTTTGTGTTCAGTATAGATCTAAAGAGTTCATGGGTACCTAAAATATGTTCAACATCTCTATGACCCTGTCTTCGCAAGGAGTCGAGATCATGTGGTTGTCGTTGTTGCGATCTGGTTTTAGTTTAATGTTCGTAGCTTAAATAAGGCTGTTGATTTCTTCTATTTATTGATTGATCTTGATATGTGTAACTTGTTGCAATTACAATCCCATACTCTTGACCTTTATTGTGACATTATTGAACGCAATTTTTCACCGCAATTTTTCTTGCAATGAGTAACACTGAGTTCTTCATCGAGTTTTGGTGTGGTTCGTTTTGCTCTAACTTCCGTTTGCTGTTAAGTGTTTTGTTATTGTTGATTTTAGTTTTAACACTTAAAAGAAAATAATGGATCATTCCTATTTTAATATTTCATAAATATAAGATATTAACGTGTATTAACATGCACAATGTCCAAACTTGAAAAAATGTAATAACTATCGATCACCTTACATTTCAGTTCTCGAAAGGACACGAAGTAGTAAATATGGACATTCATTTAAAACTCTATATGTCTATTTTATTCTTTCTTTTTTATTAGTTAAACCTATTTCAAATAGTAGGAAACGATTAATTCGAAATGTGACACTTATGAAATATGACTATGGTCCGAAATTACAAGATGCAGCATAAAGTTACCTGAAAATGCATATCATAAAATTCTGTGTCATATGCAAGATACAATATTTGTATCGAGTTCAAAAATACAGACACGAAAACTGTTTTATTATTGGTATGCTTGTAGAATGAGTATTTTACTTTTTACTTTTGTTAAACAGATTGTTATCCAAATCAATGTAGTGGACATGGAAAATGTATAAACCTTCGAACCGGATTTTCGTGTACATGTGATACGGGTTATACCGGGTTAACATGTCATACTGGTATGTCAATATTATCTAATAATACATAACGCGCGTTTCGTCTACACAAAACTCTTCTGTGATGCTCCAAAGAAAAGCATTAAAACCCGAAAACCAAATGCGGCTAAGTACTTACAGAAAATGAACATATCAATGATATTTCATGTCAGCACAAAAGTGCTGACTACTGGGCTAGTGATTTCTCGGTACCCGTAACAAAAAGACAACAAGAAGGAAACGAAACATTGGTAGGAAAAAAAGGAAAACAAAAAATAAATATTAAACTCCCATTATTCTCTTCATTAAAACAATCATTAAATAGGGTAAAAACAATGGAAATGCAAAATAAGATATTTGAGGGGATATATCAACATTTCATTGCTTTATTGAATATAACAAGCATTCGATATATAGTAAGGAATTCCACTCATAATAGTGCTAGGATCCGTCTTGAAATCACTGTGATGTGGGAGTTGTTGCTCCATGTTGAAGGCATAACAGTCACTTTGAGTTAAATGATTTATGCAGCATTAATTCACTATCCTTATGCTTTTAATTTTTTCGTGTGTGTGATTGATTTTGTGTCATTAATTGATAAACTATATCTTTTTTCTCGTCAACTTTATTCAAAATTTAATGCTACTTTTTATTTATTCTGACAAATCAGAATACATTTTAGAATTGATTATACGTCTATTTATTTCTTTCATTAGTAAGATGTATTTTTCTTTTGCAGTTGTTGATCGTAAGTAGTATAGATTTATGGTTGAAAATTTAGAAGACAGAAATAATTAAATACACATCGTTTTGGAAACAGGATACAGAATATTTTCAATTTGAGATTACTAATTTTCTTCTGTCCAAAGTATGAAATACCTTTTCAAAAATACCAAAAGGAGAATCAAACGTCGTAACACGATTAACAAAAACAAAGGAAAAAAGCAAACAACAAGGCAAAGACAAGCAACAGTCTACAAACCACTACATAAAAAAACTAAAACAGCAATTCCAACCTCGTCAAAATGTAGGGGTAGATTTCAGATGCCCCGAAAGTGTAAACAGATCCAATATGTCATTCCCGATAAAGAAATTGAAAACATATTTTGAATATAGGATTTTAAACAGTTTTTATGGTTTTAAACTGGAAGACATACATGGATGATATGCAATGTAATCATAAATATTCAAACATTTAAATTGAGGAAGACTGCATGCTTTGACGTTATTTGTTTCAAAATGTTGTCAAAAAGCCAACAATCAAATAATGTCAATTTAGAAGTGAGAATGTCAAATTACAACTGAGAAATGTCAACACGGAAGTGAGAAATGTCATTGAAGGAGACATGTCATTGACGATAAAATGTCAAATTACAATTGAGAAGTGTCAACTTGGAACTGAGAAATGTCAAGTTTGGAATGAGAAGTTTTAACTACCGAATTTCAGCGGTATTTCGTACTTGTGTGTATCTTACAGATCTTACAATTTAATATAAAAAACCTTTGAATTACAATTTAATGTTTTATTGAACAGTACCTAATGTTATTTTTACAGATTGTCACCCTGATCCATGTAATAGAAATGGGCATTGTACTAACAGTCCTTCTGGATTTTCCTGTACCTGTCAAACTGGATATACAGGATCAACATGCAATAAAAGTATATATATATTATATATATATCATTATAATCTGCCTTAAAGGAAACTTGGTTATATTTTGAAGAATGTATGGGGAAACATTTTTTTTTTAACTTTTAACCGCAAGAAATAGTCTAAGTTTGCGACATAGAAAAATATTCATTGTAGGTTTGCTATCCTGTCCAAAAGTTTACAATTATAGTGATGTCGTGGTATTGAAAATGAAGTGAAAATAGCACTGCACACTTATTGATTTCAACGCCTTTATTGCTCAATCTTCATCGAGAACGTTCATTTTGAAACTTTTTTAACAAAACAATGCATGAGAACATGAATACATGAGGAGCTATACTTGAAGGAGTGGCTAACTCCATATATAGTCAAGTTTTCCTGAGGGAGTAGATGCCGTAGATTAAGGTCATAGAAAGCTGTTTATTCCGCACACTATACGCCGAAACCAGACTTTAAAGGAATGGCTAACTCCATATATGGTCAAGTTTTTCTAAGGGAGTAGGAGCCTTAGATTAAGGTCTGTTTATTCCGCATACTTAACGCCAAAACTGGACCTTAAAGGAATGGCTAACTCCATATATGGTCAAGTTTTCCTAAGGTAGTAGGAGCCTTAGATTAAGGTCATAGAAACTGTTTATTCCGCACACTATACGCCAAAACCGGACCTTAAAGGAATGGCTAAATCCATATATGGGCAAGTTTTCCTTAAATAGTAGGAGCCTTAGATTAAGGTCATAGAAAGCTGTTTATTCCGCACAGTATACGCCGAAACCGGACCCCAAAAGAATGGTTAAATCCATATATGGTCAAGTTTTCCTCAAGGAGTATACTCTGCATATTTAGTTATTTTAAATAAAATGTTGGGGATTTTTTTCACGACATGAATATAATATACCACGATTATATATAAACCTTATTTAGTCTTTAGTTTTGTGTTTTGTTGTGTTGTGTTGTGTTTTGTTGTTAGGGTTGATAATTGTGATTTTTGACCCTGCACCAATCTATTTCTTTTCGCGGCTTATATCACAATTTAGCTTTGTTTTTTGTTATTTCAGTTATTGATTGTGAGTATTAATCTTGTTTCGATGTACAATAAAGTACAATGTTTAAAAACAATGTATGAATTTTAAACTAATAACGTTATCCAGATATTTATGATTACGAAATGTAAGATATATACGTGCAATGACATACGGACACTTCATATCCATTGACGTGCGCCCAAAACGTTTTACTGGACGTACTTGAAAATTATTAAATAACTGATTGTTAAAGTGACTCTAAAATAAATATTCAAGAGGCTGCAGTGGTTTAACAATATAATTATGCTATTCAATAGAAAAATAATTATGGTTGATTTGCATGAACGGAACAAGACAGCGCGCGTCGACAGAGTTAGCACCATGACTGCTGCATGCATACATGTGAATTTAGCCAACATTAAAAAATCTTATTATTAATAACTCAATTGAGGATTATTTAGAGCACAAAATAATTATAGCAGATTTCTTTAAAGTTCGTCGTGAATGTGAATGACAGGTTGATATTGTGAATCTTGAAGGAAAAAGTTTCAATAATAGCCTGGAAATAACCCAATTTCATGAAAAATATCACTGATAAAATACAAACGTAAAAGACATTTATCAACAATATTCACTCTATCTGTAATTTGGCCTAAATGTGGATTATTACGAATGAAAACACCTGATGTAAAAATAAAACTTTGGTTTTTCTATTCAACAGACTGTCACCCTGATCCTTGTTCAGGAGTAGGAACTTGTTTAAATAGTCCAGCAGGTTATACGTGTCATTGTAATAAAGGATATACAGGAAAGCAATGTAATACAGGTAAGATTATTTTCTTTTCAATTATGATTTTGGGTGTAGTTCGACGTAAGTGATTTCTACTATATAAATGAAATAGAATAAAATAATAGAATACATTTAGGGTTATTAAAAATCATGTTTGTTCTTTTACATGTTCGAACCTAAAAAACATTTTACCATAAACCAATGTGATAGTAACATAATTGGGTAAACATGATACCAATATGTACTGTATGTAATTATTTACTTAGTTTTTCTAAAAGAAATAGATCGCCTATTAATTCGCCTATTATTTGTCTTTTTCATCTTTTTAGACATTATTTATGGAGACTGATTTACAGTCCAACTACTTTTGATCGATATTCGATTATATTTCAATCTAAATGAAAACAATTGCTAGATTTCTTGCGTTAAACAAATTTCCTACCCAAATTCACTAGTATAAAAATTAACATTAAATGACTTACGTCAAAAATTGTTATGACATATCAAATGTTATGTGTTTAAGTACCTTTTTGATGTTCATAAAACATTTTTTTTTGTATTACAGTTGTCAATCGTAAGTACATTTTACTTTTTTTATCGCGTCACATCTTTTAATATCTTCAAGTAAAACAGTGATTTTATCTACTTAATATTTTATTATGGGGTTTAATTTTTAGTAGAATATTTGCAAGTACAATAAATATGATGTCATTGAACAACATGTAACCGAAAAGTTAACTTTTTGAACTACACCTTAATTATCATATGGGCGATATCATGTAACAATTTAGAAAACAAATTCTTACCTTCGATAGTAATATTATGTAAGAAATGTGTATTTGTAACTAATTATTCCAATATCGATATTAAGTTAAGCATTTTTCAACTGGATTTTAATGTACGTTTTTTGTTTTTCAGATTGTCTTCCAGATCCTTGCCGGGGTCATGGAAGCTGTTATAACGGCAAACAAGGTTACCTTTGCAATTGTCAAAGCGGTTACACAGGACAAAATTGTGAACACAGTAAGTTACGTATAGAACGGTACCAAATTGATAAAATAAAAAAAAACAAACAAACAAACAAATCAAGATGTATTGTGCTGTTCAATTTTAAAAGTAAAAAACACATAAATGCTATAAACATACACAGTACTCAGAGGGTTCGACTTTGTGAGCGCTACTAATGAGTCTTATATGGAAAAAACGTGCAACTGGCCCACTAAATTACATATTGATAAAGTTGAAAAGATATTACCAAAAAAAAAGCCTTTGCTGAAAAACTTCCCTCAATCTTATCTATTTCCACTCCCAGAATAAATGTAAATAATTAAAAATGATAATATAAAAGTGTACGAAACTGTGCAATTAATTTCAAAAACTCTTATATATCTCACTGTGTTTGTGTACAAGGAATTAACAAAAAAAAATGATTGTTTGTAACTTCCTTTGCGTCTAGTGACAATTAACAGACACGAAGGTTTTGAAAAACTTCTAGAATTATGTTTTCATTTTCTGATTTGTTCATTTTGGTTATATACTTCTATGTCATTTGGTCTCTGATGGAGGGTTGTCTCATTGGCAATTATACCACATCTTTTATTATTATATTGTAAAATGTATACGCTTTGTTCAAGTCTTTAAATTTGATCATTAATTTTTCTTTAAGTATTTATTTTTGAAATCTTGTTTTCTATTATCTCTTTGTTTCAGGCATCAAGCGTAAGTATATTGAAACATTGTACATATTATTATCACAAATTATTAAAGATAAATATCATTATTAATAATAATAATAATAATAAAATAATAATAATAACTGAAACCAATTGTTCAGAGAGCAATTGAAGGTCTTTACACCTCTTACAATTTATTTTGATACAAAATTTTAAAATCGGTTTAAAATGTCAATTCCAGTGTCAAATGATAGCTCATTGTTTGCTGATTCCAAAAATATATGGTTTCTATACAATTTTGTTTGAAAGAAGGGAGGTAATTTGCTACTTCCGGTCTGAAAAATGTCACTTCCGGTATTATTTGATTATTTATTTGTCACTGCTTTCAAAAATATATTATTATCTATACTTTTACATGCAATAAGTACAAAAAATAGCCACTTCCGG
Organism: Mytilus coruscus; assembly: GCA_017311375.1. Lineage (NCBI taxonomy): Eukaryota > Metazoa > Mollusca > Bivalvia > Mytilida > Mytilidae > Mytilus > Mytilus coruscus. Next base: position 54,165,021 of record CM029607.1, read on the forward strand.
TTTACACAAGGTCACTTCCGGTTTGCTTTTTCAAGGTCACATGGCTTATTAACTAATGCACAAAGTCCTATGACGTTATGATGTATAAATACGAATTTAAAGCAAAGGTCAAATTCTAGAACGTCAAACTTATCTATGACCTTGACCTCAATTTCATGGTCATAAACCAAGGACCTCAAATCAAAAGTCCCTAGGTCTTTGATATGTATGGTGAATGAGTTATATCATTTACGCATAATTATGAATATAAGAGGGGCGGAAACTCCAATTTAATGTCTATGCACCCTTTCAACCAAAGTTTATGAGTTACGACATGTCGCAAAGGACAATTTCATAATAATATGTTGTCGATATCTTATATGGTTATTGAAAAGAAGTGAAAATAAGCCAAAATCAAAATTTAGAATATGACCTTGACCTTTGACCTTGACTAATTTTAATTTTTTTTTTGGACCAATGACCTCAAATCAAAAGACTCTAAGTCTCTATCACTTATGGTTTACCAGTTAGAAATGCATATCACTTATATCAAATACATAAGGGGAATAACTCTCATATGGAGTCTCCAGATAGCTTCGATTCAATGATCATCCTAATTTTAATGATGTAACGAACAATTTGGTAAAATAAATTTGTTGTAATCTTTTACGGTTGCGAAGGAGTAGTGGCCACAAGAAAAACAGAGTTTTGGGAGATAACTCTTACAACGTAAAGTGTTCGGTTAAACGGTGTCAGTTTTAAAATAAAATTGAGAATGGAAATGGGGAATGTGTCAAAGAGACAACAACCCGACCATAGAGCAGACAACAGCCGAAGGCCACCAATGGGTCTTCAATGCAGCGAGAAACTCCCGCACCCGGAGGCGTCCTTCAGCTGGCCCCTAAAAGCATATAAATTTAAAAGCATATAAATTGTTCAATATCATATACCAAAAAAATAAGCGACATCTTGTGAAACAAGAATACTACGCAAGAAAAAAATTAGGCGGAAGAAAACAAAAATTAAAAACCAATTGTTCAGAGAACAAAGGTCTTTCCACCCATAAAGATCTATTTTGATATAGAAATATTAAAATTCGATTTAAAATGTCATTTCCAGCGTCAAATGATAGCTTATTGTATACTGATTCCAAAAATATATGGTTTCTATACATTTTTTTTTAAATAAGGGAGAAAATTTGTTACTTCCGGTTTAAAAAATGTTTCTTCTGATATAATTTGAATGTTTACTTGACACTGATTCCAAAAATATATGGTTCTAAATAATTTATATTGAATAAGTACAAAAAATAGCTACTTCCGGTTTACACAAGGTCACTTCCGGTTAGATTTTTCAAGGTCAAATGCCTTGCAACCTAATGCAAAAGTTCCATGGCTTTATCATGTATATATATATGAGGTAAAAGCAAAGGTCAAAATCTAGAACGTCAAATTTACCTATGACCTTGAGCTTAATTTCAAGGTCATAAACCAAGGACCTCAAATCAAAAGACCCTAGGTCTTAGTTATATATGGTTAATGAGTTATATCACCATACCGGTATTTTTAAATACATGTCGCAACTAACAATTTAGTAATAATATGTTGTCGATATCTTATACAGTTTTTGAAAAGAAGTGAAAATAAGCCAAAATCAAAATTTAGAATATGACCTTGACCTATGACCTTGACCAATTTTCTTTTTTTTTTGGACCAAGGACCTCAAATCAAAAGACCCTGGGTTTCTATCACTTATGGTTTACCAGTTAGAAATGCATATCACTTATATCAAATGCAAAAGGGGAAATAACTCTCATATGGAGTCTCCGGAACGCTTCGATGAAAACCAAACTCAACATCCTGAAGATATAGCGAGCAATTTGGTAAAATAAATTTGTCGTAATCTTTTAAGGTTGCGAAATAGTAGTGGCCACAAGAAAAACAGTGTTTGCGGAGATAACTCTTGCAACGTAAAGTATTTGGTTGAGCGGTTGTCAGTTTCAAAAGCATATAAACTGTTTGATATCATATACCAAATATCTAAGCGACATCTCATGAAACATCAATACTACGCAAGAAAAAAATTAGGCGGAAGAAAAAAAAAAAAAAAAAAATTAAAAACCAATTGTTCAGAGAACAATTTAAGGTCTTTCCACTTCTTACGATGTTTTATGATAAGGAAATATTAAAAATAGGTTTAAAATGTCATTTCCAGTATCAAATGATAGCTCGTTGTTTGCTGATTCCAAAAATATATGATTTCTTTACTATTTTGTTTGAAAGAAAGGAAGTAATTTGTTACTTCCGGTCTGAAATTGTCACTTCCGGTATTATTTGATTATTTATTTGACAATGCTTTCAAAAATATATTGCTATGTATACTTTTACATGAATAAGTACAAAAAATAGCCACTTCCGGTTTACACAAGATCACTTCCGGTTTGCTTTTTCAAGGTCACATGGCTTGTTACCTAATGCATAAAGTCCTTTGACTTTATAATGTATGAATATAGATTTAAAGCAAAGGTCAAAATCTAGATTGTCAAACTTATCTATGACCTTGACCTCAATTTCAAGATCAAGGACCTCAAATCAAAAGACCCTAGGTCTTTAATATGCATAGTTAATGAGTTATATCACTTTACGCATTATTCGAAATATAAGAGGGGCGAAAACTCCCATTTAATGTCTACACACCCTTTTAACCAAAATTTAGAAGTTACAACATGTCGCAAATGACAAATTAATAAAATATATTGTCAATATCTTGTACAGTTTATGAAAAGAAGTGAAAATAAGCCAAAATCAAAATTTAAAATATGACCTTGACCTGATTTTCATTTTTCTGAACCAAGGACCTTAAATCAAAAGACCCTAGGTCTCTATTACCTATGGTTTACCAGTTAGAAATGCATATCACTTATATCAAATGCATAAGGGGGAATAACTCTCATATGGAGTCTCCGGATAGCTTCGATCCACATGGTCATCCTAATCCTGAAGATGGAACGAGCAATTTGGTAAAACAAATTTGTCGTAAACTTTTACGGTTGCGAAGGAGTAGTGGCCACAAGAAAAACAGTGTTTGGGGAGATAACTCTTACAACGTAAAGTGTTCGGTTAAGCAGTGTTAGTTTCAAAAGCGTTTAAACTGTACGATATCATATTCCAAATATATAAGCGACATCTTATAAAGCAAGAACACAACGAAAGAAAAAAATTAGGCGGAAGAAAAAAAAAATAATAATCAGAACAAAATCAATAGGTCTTTCCACGGAAAAATAGACAGACCTAATAATCAGAACAAAATATAAAGATCTTTCCACGGAAAGGTGGAAAGACCTAATTATAATAATGTTTGCCAATTAGCAATGAATCTTCATGTACAGTATATTATACCCGGTTTTGCTTTGTTTTATTATTATTTGCTTAAATTCAGATATTTCCGAATTTGGTGTGAGTTTTCGATTCAAATCGCACGATTCCAAAAAAATTAAGTAATATATTATATAAAGACATCAATAAAGTAATTCTGGACATTTAAGATCTTTTAATTATTAAGATTGTTGGTATAAATCTCAATGTTTGTGTTTAACGCCATGAAATGTTATGTCATGCGATTCCGATTCATAAATCTTCGTGTAAAGGACGAGTTAACTCTAGATCAAAGTAATTACGGTTTCTTAATTTTTGTTTTCAAAATGGATATGATCTTAGTCGACACTTGTTATAGAACTTCATCTGAAACTCTAAAATTCCCTAAGGTCAAGAAGAAAAAAAAACCGTTTGAAATAAGTATTTATTGCATTTTTTGTCTGTATCCTATTCCTCTTACTTATTATCTTTTTTGCGTTATATATTTATTTTCGGGTTATGAATTACATGAGCAATACGTGCCACATGTGGAGCACGATCTATTTATCCTTCCGGAGCACCTGAGACCACCCCAGTTTTTGTTTGGATTCGTGTTGCTCAGTCTTTTATTTTTTTCTATGTTGTGCTTAATCAATTTAATGTAATGTTATTTGTCTTAAAGTAGTTTTTCGTATTTTTCCATGGCATTGCCAGTTTGTTTTCGACTTACAAGTTTGAATACCACTTTGGTATCTTTCACATATTTTCTTTGTTCAATTAGGAAACAAGAGAGTATATCTAAATTTCAATTTTGTTTTGTGTCGAATTTCTCATAATTTATCGTTTTCATCTCCGATGTTTGTTATTTCTTTTAAAAATCTTATATGACTTTAAATAATTAAATCAATTAAGTTTGTATACATTTATTAGAGTTCTACGTGTTTCAACATTTTATCTTTATATCTTTCAGATTGTTCTCCTGATCCATGTAACGGTAATGGTGCTTGTCATAGTACGCAGTCTGGGTTTACCTGCTCATGCCATCAAGGATATACTGGACAAACATGTTCAACACGTGAGTTTTTCATCCATCCATCTATACGTTAAGTGCAAGATAAAAACTTTTTTTTTAAATCAAGAAAAAATCATATTTTGCATATAAGAACCACGATATCATCAAAACTTAACTATAATGTTATCGTTTTTATGTATTTACTCATATTGAATTGAAAAGATGAAAGTAGCGCCTTTTATAAGAAATTGTAATCACAACTTATAAATGACTTATTCAACACCTGTTTTAAAAGAGATATTCTATGTTAAACAAGCAGTAAACATTACATTTATTTTGGACTGATCTTGTTATCTATCAATATGAAACATTTTATTTTATTTCAGCTGTGAATCGTGAGTATACTGTATACTTTTCAAACCTTTAAATAATCTTTTAATTGAGTCAGGGATTATTGCAAAAAAAAACTGACTGCTAAACATCATGCATGATGGAAAGAAGTGGATAACAAATATTTTACATCGACCAAACAATAGCACACACAACCTACGATAAAACATTGTCTGAATACAAATATTTCCTCATAACAATTTAAATCAAATTTTAAAAAATTGAGAACAAATAAAAAAACATGTATTTTAATTTTTGAACAAATGAATTGACTGGATGAAGTTTTAAAAGCAATTATATAGAATAGTTGCTATATTCTCTTGTCTCTCTCTCAAATGTTTCCCTGTAGCATTTTGTCATATTGTTTGTTCCAACAAAAGGTATAAAATTGAAGTCCTTCGAAACTCCGGAAATCAGCTTCATGCACAACAATCTTATTGAAGAGAACACAGATCGCACAAGAATAGTGTACTTACACAAGGTTCAAATACAAAAATTCGTCCTTAATTTGGCGAAGCAAAGACTCTTTTCATTTAGAAACTGATGTACATGCTTTGTATTTCGTTAAATTTATTAAGATAATCTCTACCGTGCACGAAAAAATTGCCAACAGAGCCAACTGTTTAGCTAACGTCTTTTCCACGAATCGCATTTGCTATATATACAAAAGATGTAAACACACCTTTCATAAATATAATTAAAAAATGTCTATTTTGAGTTCTTTTGAGGTGAGCATGTATCGTTTGATGGTCTTTTAGACATACATATGCAAGTGACGAAAGTATAGAAGTATTTGTAACGATAAAATCATCGAAAATTACAGATCAGAGATAATAAATGTAAATTGACCTTTTTAAGATCAGTCCTAATAAATCATAGAGAACATAAAGAACAGATATATAAACGATGTTGCTTTGCTTTTTGTATTGTTTGCTGTTCATATACTGATTTTGTGTCATGACTATATACCCCATATCCTTTTTTTTTTCTATCATACTCGAGTTAATCGTATAGAGTTAAAGGTGTCATGCCTTAATTTGAAACCTTTATATTTTTTTTTCACTTTACACAGCTCTCTGGATACTTTACCTTAATGAGAACCATGTATATCCTGAATCATAAATGTATCACCTTTCTACATACCGATGGTCAAAATATTTTTTAAATCATGTCGCGACACATGACGTTCCTGAAGTTACCTTTTATTAATGGAATTTGAAATAGCACATTGATTTTCTGACTACTTTTTATTATTATTTTCATACTATATCTACCCAAAAGTTGTATTGCAAATTAATGGACAAGTAAATATGTTCTCAAAATAGTGTAAATATATTGTTCATTCAGAAAAATATCTTTCTTGTAAACTTATCTAATAGCATCAACATCAAAAGCATTATTTCGGTGTCAGAGTAGGGCAAAATTTAGATATGTTCTCAATGCCAATTGTTGAAACGTTGCGACACCTACTTTAAGCGATTTTTTTAATATAGGATAAAGTTATTAAACCATTGCTTAAAAAGAAATGTCAGTTAAATGGGACAATATGCGCAATTGTTTCTCCATAGGCCATAATGGTAACGTTTTCTACTGTAGCTCAGTCCATATCGTAAACTTAGATATGTATGATGGCTCGTTTGGAAGCTGAGACATTTTCACATATGTGGTTAAATTTTCGGGGTACGAAGTGTGATTCATTTTTCCGTAAATTAGCATACCCCGAAAATCCTTTCGTGATGCGGCTCTTCATGGAAAAAAATCCCTTTATTCACACAATAATTTCTTTGAAAATTTAATACTTTGAATACATTTAATAACTCTATAGTTTTTACACATTTATTCTATGGTCCTTTACTTTTCAGATCAACTCAAATGGTTTAGCTCAGTCCCTTGTTAAACATTGAAACATGTCTACACACAACTTTTATGTTCCTCAATTGGAGGCGCATTAGGGATATTGACCCAAATAATTCGTAATTTTGGTAGATTATGCATCCGCTATTATTACTTTCATCTAGATACCTAGTTATATAATTCATTCTTATTGCTTTTTAATGAAAAGCTCTGATTCTTGCTCAGCGTCGTTTATACGTTTTGTCCTTTGAGGTTTATATGCTCTCATTGTTTTTTTTAATAAGTTTTGGATTTTCAAATAGTTTGGCCTCTGGCATCACTGAAGAAACATTAACTCTCGACATGCGCATTTGACCATTTGTTTCTTTTACAACTACTTTTACTAAGATTGCAGTCCTGATCCTTGTAATGGGCATGGTGCATGTTACAACGGAAAGACCGGATATATTTGTCAATGTCTGATTGGATATACTGGAAGTAATTGTCAAACAGGTAAATGTAACAATAGATCATTTTATTTTCTATTTGTCACAGAAAATTTAGGCTAAAAGAATGAGAATCTACATTCTAAACACAAATCTTTTCCGAGTTAATCTATTGGCTACGCTCAACAAATGCGTGATTGAGGAGCTTTTATTCATTATTACAACTAACGAATCACTAGTCATATAAATCTGCTTTAACCTTCCAAAAATGCTTTCAATTTTGTTTAACGTTTTGAAAATCAGTATCACAATATGTGACATCCAGTTTTATCCGCGCTTTTATTATCTTTGCTGTACATTTAAAATTCTAAATTTACCAATCGTGGTAATACGCTAAAAATGCATAGCCAAACGTAACAGACCATGGTAGGAGTACGAACAGCATAAAACAAACCAGCAACCAGCGGCAATAGAAAAGGAACAGGAATAAGACAAATAAAAGCTTGAAAACTTAAATAAAGACAGAGGAGTATAACGAAATTTCCGACGAAGTGAACCAGGATGCAACTTGCACTTAATAGAACGAACATTGTCTCTGTTCCTACAGTAAATTAGGTAATGCAGTCGTGAATCGAATTTCTGATATATGAATAGCTTATATATACAATACGTACCTCATATATGACGAAGTCTTTAACAAGTGAATGTTTGTCTTATTTTCAGTGTCGACAACACCTGCTGGTAAGGTTAAAAAAAGTCGAATTTATAATAATACAGATGAGTCTTTTAATAGTTTTTCATAACGTTGACTATCGCATGACCTCTACTAGTATCTAAGGGCGAGGAATACAAATCTGAATTGTATAGTGAGATATGTCCATTGATTGATTTGAATAATCAAAATAAACAGATTAAATCGTGGTTCGATATTTGTTTCTTACATCAACCCTTCTCTAACCTGGAACAACGGTGGGATAGAACAACATATAAACAAATTGTAAACATAAAATGAAAAGGCATTGACGCATCAGATCAGCAAAACAAAAACCACTAAACACATATCTAAGAGTACTCAAAATTACAACATGCTGGTTCAAAGTGAATTATAATAATAAATACTGGTAAACCATGTTTTCCCAGACTTTTAATACATCAATCATGGAGATGTTCTATTGAGCTATTGTCTGTTAAAGAGATGTTTGTAATAGTTGTTAATTTTAGAAATTTAATAATTGTATCATTTTACATTAACTTATATATTTTTTATATTAATTGATGTATTAAGTATACTTAAATCTTTAATGAATTAAAAATTTCTATTGTGTCTTTTATGCAACTATTTTCGTTTATTGTGCAGCAACAACACAGTTATTGGGCTTAGGAGCTATGCGTAAGTGCATTTGTGAAATTGATGAAAAGATTTCTTTCATACATGTCATAGAAAAAAATGTAATTTAAAGAAAGGAATTAAGCCATACAATAAAGACAAAACAAGTGCATGATTAAAAATCAGTACTATCATTGAACAAATCATTCCATTATTTTTCTTTTAAGTTCTTTATTTATATTTTTTAAATGAATAGTATTTCAAATGTATTCAGTAGAAACGTTTCAAAAGTGAAGGATAAAAGAATTACAACTGTGTACAAATTACCCAACTAATTAGTTCCATTTTGATCAATGGTAAGTTTTCTATACTGTGCATATTGGTTTTTCTTTCTAACTGTCATGTTGTCTATCTGTCTATGTGTTTTTTAATCATTGGGTTGCTGCCTCATTAAAGCATATATCACGTCTCATTTATATATATCTTAGATTCAACTTGTGTAACCGTTAATAAGACAGCAAAGGCAAAAAGAAAAGGCATCTAGCAAAGTTCTTTAATTTCACTTTCATATATATTGAGGATTTGTTTGTCACATTTCAATGAGTTTTGACATCGTATATATTCAAGTGAACTGAGATTAAGGTTTGTTCAAAAAATACTTCAATTTGTGTCATGGGGTACGGCAAATACCGAAACAAATATTAGAAAAGGTAAACAGTATATATTCGGTCATAGATGACACTTGTGCCACATGTGGAATCTGCTTTAATTTCTGTAGCACCTGTGATTCCCCCGGTCTATGGTGAGGTTTGTGTTACCGAGTCTTGTAGACTACTGTCAGTAACTGCGAGTACTCTCAAATCGTACTTTCTTTTAATTCGACCTGTTGATACTATTTGTAATACTTTTTGTTATTTTATATTAATATGGATCTTGTCTATATGCCAGCTTTGATTATTTGGAATATCTACTAATTTTCACTTCTTCATACTACATTTGTATGAAAATCAAGATTATTATCCTTAAATCTGTACGGGAAGTTTTAGCTAGCTCTAATTGTATAGTTTTATTGTTGATATTCACCCTTATGTATCTAGTGTTAAATTAGGTATTTATATGACAGACCTTTCTTGGTATTCCTAATTATTGGAAGATTTTATATAGACAGAAGTAGTATACCTAAAACGACAAAGTTATTTTTCATTTACCTGTATATATTTTGAAAACCGGTTTTTTCAAAAGTGATTATTTTCTAAGGGTTAAATATTTCGTCGTGGTGTCTTGCCATGGCTTTGTTCGGACTTGTTTGTTTGCTTTTGGCCTTGAATGTTTGTCACTAATATTTTATTAACTATCTATTTACATTCAGGTATCACAGATCTAATTTATTCGTTCATAGTGTGTTAATTTACGTTTTTGATTGAGTTAAGCCTTCCAATTGATATTTTATCGTGTGTTTTTCTATGTTGTGATGTTATACTATTGTTTCAGAAAAAGGGAGAAGGTTTGGTACCATTAAAACGTTTAATCCCGCTGCAAATGTTTGCACCTGTCCTAAGTCAGGAATCTGATGTACAGTAGTTGTCGTTTGTTTATGTAATTTATTCGTGTTTCTCGTTTCTCGTTTTTTATATAGACTAGACCGTTGGTTTTCCCGTTTGAATGGTTTTACACTAGTAATTTTGGGGCCCTTTATAGCTTGTTGTTCGATGTGAGCCAAGGCTCCGTGTTGAAGGCCGTACATTGACCTATAATGGTTTACTTTTATAAATTGTTATTTGGATGAAGAGTTGTCTCATTGGCACTCACACCACATCTTCCTATATCTATATGTCGTGTTTTATGAACTTTGTTTGTCCTTTCGATTTTTGCCATGTTTTGTCGATATCGCTACGACTTAAGACTTAGTTTTAATTTTCACATTTGTATTTTCCGCATCTTCTTTTGTAATCAGTAAAGATCTATCACTATTAGAATCACCAATTATTATGAATGATAGTTAACAAACTATATATATATTGCAAAAAACAAATATGTAAAGATGCATTGTAATATAATATATCAAACTAAAAGAAATATAAAAAGTAGGACCAATTTCACGTGATTTATATTTACACCAGGGCCATTTTCTTAAGGTTTTTTTTGTAAAAATAATTATTTTATAAATGGATTTAAAAGTATGTATTTTCGAACATGTGACCACATGCCTAAGGTGACTCGAAACTGCAATATAGACAGCTTATAGCAAACTTTTAGTATTCATTAAAACTATGAATTAAATCATTTTAGTTAGAGACGTCACTCGGGCAAAATCTGACCACAATAGCAATAAGCAATACTATCTCATTTTTATTTAACTGACAAATGTAAAGGTGTTGTTAGTTTGTGTAAATTATAATGATATTATATAGACTTTTTAATATTCGAATATCAGTAGAATTTTAGAACTTTCTGATTTAAACCTTGTTAGTTATAAACCATAGTGGAAATTCCCTACCTCTACCTAAGACTTAGCGTTTCAAGAAAATGGTATACAAATGAGACTGAAAGAATATGTATATAATGGTTGATCTTTTTTAGCGATGTTACCGTCAGGTTTTCAACCAACTGTAAAAGGTAAGCTCATATATATATTGCTGCTAAAAGAAATACTAAAACTATCAAAATTAACTATTACACTGCTGAAAATATTCCTGTTGATTTAGTTTAATTCTTTTTTCCAAGTATTGTATTTAACTTTGTGTTGGACTGAATGATAAAATTTAGTAAGCTACCGAGTTGAAAATTAGCTATCATCATAGGTAGAAAACATTATATCCTTTTATCTGTCAAATGTTCTAGACTTTCCCCCGAGAAGATAAAAATACACGAATTTCAATACACAAGATTTGAAATGCACATCAATATTTTACATGTTATCAACTTCAAAATCAAAAGGGTAAGAAAACAAAACACAGTCGGAATCCATACTGTCATCAAATGTAGTCATTAGAAATATCATGAAAATAATATATTGTTTAAATATCCTCAATCATTAAATAAATTGTCTCTAGATTTAAATATTCAGCTGTGAAATAGTATTTTTATACAAGATGTGATTGATATGATGTTTATAAAACGTTATTTGTCAATAATATGTAATTGGTTTTTTTAACAGAACATCATTGCAATAAATTTGGCTTACTAATGGATTTAGCTGCAGGAAAAGCTTTACATCAGCAAGGCGCTAAAGGCTGTGGAGGCAATTCATCAGATGCAGTTCTAATCAAACACTGTCAAGCGCCTTTATTTTCTAGATGGCAAAAAGGGTTGCAGGTTCACTACAATACATTTCTTACATTCATATATTAATGTGTTTGTATCATTATTTAAAAATTATAAACAAAAATACCGAACTCCAAAGTAAATTCAAATAGGGGAAGGTAAACAAGACTGATTAAATCAAACGTTTCATTTTATCAACCAACGGAACGACTGGAAAACAACTGTCATATTCCTGACTTGGTACTTTATAATTTATGATTTAATATTATCTACTTTTGAAAAATTTAATTTCTTTATTTTGTTTGAAGTTTTTGATTTCTCGTATGACTGATAAAACATCAGAAAAAGGAACATATGGTACATAAAACTGATAAGGTAGACCGATGACAATCAATGTCTACATGTATATAGGGTTTCCAAAATAGTCAGCACCGTTGTTACACATTCATAAATATGTGTACGGATTACACATGTTTTTATACTTAAGGTTATCAGCCACTGTAGTCAACTTAATACGTATACACCTTTAGCTGAATGGGACAGCAACAGATTAACTGATAACATTGGAGTAATGACGTCTTGTCAAAACGGTGTTATCGAGGTATGCTTAGAGTAAATACTATTTCCACTATTTCGATTATTCATGTTATAGATTTTGTTGTTAAAAAACGCATTCTGTGCCTTGTATCATTAGCATGATTAGAAACGATTCACTAATTAAATTAAAAAAATCAGACAAAATTTGCCGACATACAGTATAATCTGAGTAATTTAAAATTCGATTTGCACTAACTTAATGTAATTTATCGCGTTCATCCATGTTTGTTAGGAAATATTGTGACATTAAAAGCCACTACATACATTAAAAGAGAGGGGAAGGATACCAAAGGAACATTCAAACCTATAAGTCGATAATAAACTGACAACGCCATGGCTAAAAAAGACAAAGACAAGCAGACAAACAACAGTACACAAAACAACATAGAAAACCATAGACTGAGCAATACGAACCCCACCTAAAACTCGGGGTGATCTCAGGTGCTCCAGAATTGCGCAGTACGAATACAGCAGCGGTAAGAAAAAGGCATCAAATCAGAAAAGGAAACAGCCTTTAAAACAATATCAGAATTATACAAGAGGAGAACTTAGCAGCAAAGATTATGTTTGTGTCATGAGCTACAAATTTCAGCTTTAAAATTATTATAATGTCTGAGCGTGAATAGTTTTAAGTTTTAAAATGTGCTATTAAATGACTTGAAATGACTTACTCTTCCTATGTAAATTTCGATCCCAAATCCTAATAAAGAATGAGGTAATTTTTTTTTATTTAATTGACGCAATCGTATACTTATTTTAGGCGCAAATGATACTATAGGTATTTTGAAAAATTAGTGGCGCAAAAGGAAGTCTTTTTGGCGCAAACGGATTTCCTCCAATCAAGTTATAATAATGAATTTAAATGAAAAGATTTTTTTATTTATCAATGGCAGTAAAAATGCCCTTCTTAGCCTGTAAACATGTTCGACAAAATGGCTGAAAAAAAAGTTTTGAAATGTAATAAATATCGGAGAAAACCTTCTGAAACTGATCATAGAATGTTAGTGCATAAAATGGACATTTCACAATGAAAAATGGCTTTTGTTTCTTTTGTCATAATTTTAAGTTCTCAATATGTCATCATTGTCGATATTCACAACGAATTCCATGGTAATAAACAGCAATAGTTATATACTTTATATATTTCTGTATTGCAGATGATAGCTCAGTCATGTGGTAGCCAGATAAGCCTCCGTAATATTACAAGTCCAGCATCCAAATCAGTTTATACAATTGATTGGACATAACTTATTACATTATCAACACCCTTTTAAATGTATGAATAAATAATTTGGATTCAGTTTTCTTATATATATATCTTAAGGTGAGCGAGTTTAAATAAAAGCTTGTATTGTGTCTGTATTCTGGGAAAAGATCGTCGGTCTAATTTTTACAGTAATTTTTTGTTCGGTTAAGTTATAATTTATTATTATTTACTATCAGCTGTGTTCGTCGATACGTTAATGTAGCATGATTGGCTTCTTGCAAATAATTTTGGTCAAACCGGTGGTAATGGCTGTTTTGAAGTTTCTGTGAGATGGGTGCGTTTGGTTAATTTTGAAGACTACTATGACTTTGAGATAAAAAACATCGATAAACGAACTGTTATGTTGGTGTTGATGTAATAAATGAATCATTAATATTACATATTCTTATTATCCCTGTGGCGATAGAGAGCAAGGGTCCATTAGAATAAATACAGAACATGAATTGAATTTAAATGCTATTAGCACAGATTATATATGCCTATTTGGCTCATTATTGTATATAGATTATAAGCAAACATATATGTTGTTACAATTACGAAACGGCGGTAAAACGAAACGTGCTGCATACCACCTAAAGTAATCACGATGGTCCCAAAAACATTTTACAAAGGGAGCACAGAAATAGCAGAAAGTTATCTCACTACAATAAATGGGCCCCTCGATGGTCGGGTGGGGTAATTAGTGCATCTACAGTATCACTAGCCTGGGAATACTGAGATTGTAAGTTCGAACCCCGTAAATGACAGGAACGTTCGACTCCAATCTTATTTGTCTAATATTGCTTTTTTTACCCGCCGAACGTCGGTTGTTCTCTTCGACAATATAAACTGGACGCCGAGATATAGCCAATATTGCTGAAAGTGGCGTTACACACCAGACATCAATCATTCAATCTCTTCAATAATTGCAAACATAAATTAAACATTATTTTAAAATTCAATCAAAGCAAAGTAAATAGCAATATAAAATGTCTGCGTTAAGAAACAGTTCAGACTACGTTAGTAGATAAATAGTAAGGTGTACAAGTCTGTCTGACAGGTGTCATTTGACAAAAACACTTGTCGTTCAGGTTTCGATGACTTTAAGAACTAGGTCTACTATGATTGGCTTACTGGTCATTTTACCCCGATTTCCAACTTACTCTAAGTATAAGGTCGATTATCATATTTACTTCTAATGCAAACTAAGCCCTCCAAACAATATAGCGTATACACTCGTGTTCATTAGGTCTTTCCACTTTTCTGTGGAAAGACCTATTGTATTTGTTCTGATTATTATTTTTTTTCTTCCGCCAAATTTTGTTCTCGCGTAAAATTTTTGTTTCGCAATATGTCGCTAAGAAATTTTTTATATAGTATCATACAGTTTATGCGGTTTTTATTTTCACCCATTCTAAGCCGAACACTTTTCTTTGTAAGAGTTATCTCCCTATTCACTGTTTATCAAGTGTGTGCATCTCCTTCGTAACAAAAAAAAAAAAGATATCGACAAAATTCTTTTTCTAAACTGTTCGTTACATCCTCAGGAATTTTTGGCTAATTTGGATCGAAGCGATTCGATGAAATTTTATAGGAGTTATCTAACTTTACCAAATAACTCATAGTTATTTAACTCATAAACCATTAACCGTATAACCCTGGAACGTTTTTAATTGAGGCCCCTAGGTGCTAACTTCGAAAATGAGGTCAAGGTCAAAGGTCAAGGTAAAGTTCTTAATTTTGACTTTTCTTGTTTTTGCATTTTCTCCAACACTTTTAAAGATATATATAAAAGAACAGGTGCAAAATGTTTGCTTTATTGTTATGAACATATGTTACTTTTGGTCTGAAACAATCTAATGGCATCTTATAAAAGTTAGTGCCCCTGAAATGTCTAATTATAAGGTTAATTGATTATTACTTCAACTTGGTTCATTATAAATCCATATGACCTTTAACAAAAGGTTTGGTGACATATGGTCTTGAAAATGACAACCGGAAGTGACATTGGGAAAACTGCAAGTAGCCATTTTGCACTTTTTCATTAAAAGTACTCGGAATCCATATATTTTGTAATTTAAATACATAAACTGATAATTATAAACTAGAGGTGACTTCCGATTAACCGGAAGTGGCCGATTATCTCCATTTTCAAATGCAAAAGTATGTAGAAACTAAATATTTTTGGAATCAGTGTGAACGAAGCTATCATATGAGACCGGAAGTGAAATTTACTTCACCGGAAGTAGCAAATTATCTCCCTTATTTCACTCAAAAGTATATAGAAACCATTTATTTATCGCATCAGTATGAAGAAACTTATGATTGGACACCATTTTTAACTTTTAGTAAGCCGGAACTAGCTTCTTTTCAATAACTTTGAAAATTGATGTGGAAATCCCTTCAATTGTTCTCTGAACAATTGGTTTTTAATTCTATTTTATTATTTTTTTTTTTTTTTTTTTCACATCATGCAATAAATAGTTGTACCAATGTCAATAGTTACAAGTTTCTTTTAGCAATTTGATTTATTTGTTTGTTGGTCAGAAATCTTATTCTACTTCAAAGACTTGATAGTTGTGTTCGCTTAAGCTTAAATGTCATTAAACAATATACTGACAGTACACGTTATGCATAATTAAAACGAGATGTGGGTATACGTCTATGAAACCAAAATACATCTGGAGAGTACAAATAGATAAGTTATCGACTTCCTGGTAAGGTATTGAAACATTCCTGCAATATCTTTAACCATCTTATTATGATAAACATCCAGGCCATCGGCAGTGGTATCATTCCAGTGCTAGTAAATGAAATAACTTCTCTACATTTCGTGCGTCCGAAACACTTTTCTTGGTTTACCTTTGTCAGGGACGCTCCAACAAAAATATTTTAAAACCAGGGATTCGTAGATACGCTGAAACGGTAAAGGCGATAATACCACAAAAGACAGAATAGCCAAATTAATCCAAGGTTAACTTACATATGGTAAATTATATGATACATTTGAACTATAAAGTTGAAATTAACAGTAAAAATGTGTCTTTTGAATCGAACCTCTACATAGGCACTTGATAGTTGCGAATGATACCGTAGGGACAAACTATTTTATGCAGCGGTACCGACCTTATGATAGTTTATAAACGTATGGCGTATATTTAAAAGCTAACAGCACGTGCTTCTAGAAAAACTTCAATAAGTACGATCGAGACCACACACATGGAAGTCAAATATATACATTTAAAATTTAAAGACGTTTGTAGGTTCACAACCTACTAGTCATTAAAAGAATTATTGTTTACATGGTGCTGTTTATTGTTTGAGCGAGATTATATTTGTGTTGTAACAAAATTACACTGTAAATTACTAAAACAGTTCAGAACACATCATTTTAATCATGAAAAAGCTTAGTTTGAACAAATCAGTTATTTTACAGGATGCCTCAATGTGGTTCTTGTATTAAATGGAAGATAGTGAACAAATAGTTGGAGTGCAGCATAGTAATCGTAAAAAAAGAAAATGCACACATATCCATTTTGTGCAAATAAGTTCAATTTTTTCAGTTATTAATTCAAATGATAATTCTACTATAAAGATAAAGGAAAAATGTAATCATTTCATTGTCAATATAATGGAATTCTATGCGACTGTCATACAAGTAAGAAGTTTAGCCAGCTATAAAACCAGGTTTAATCCACCATTTTATACATAAGGAAATGCTTGTACTAAGTCAGGAATATGACAGTTGTTTTTCATTCGTTCGATGTGTTTGAGCTATTGATTTTGTTATTTGATAAAGGAAGTTTCTCTGTTTTTAATTTTCCTTGGAGTTCCGTATTTGTGTTATTTTGCCTTTTTATTAAGGCTATTGTAGTACCGTAGTGGTTTTGAGTCTAATGATAACCTACTATTTATCGAAAGTTGGTCAAGTTTTACATAAAATCGAAAACTAGAAACAATACTCCTTGAACAAGGCTCAAAACATTTTAGATATTGCCACGGTCAAGACCATTTATTCTATTTGAATGGAAACACAATTTCAAACATTGTACACATAAATGTCGGACTTTTGTTTATCTAGTTAAAAGTAAGTCCTTGTGGGAACATAGCTTTTCGCACTATAATTATATAATTATATCAGTACTGTTCCATGTTTTCCATGTCCTTCTTATCAAAATAATATAGTCCAAGGTGTGATCTTCAAAGTCTAGACGATGGTAAGAATACGCATTAATAGACTATTCATAATGATATACATGCATGTTAATGAATTGAGTTGATTATATAACACTATTGTATTAAGATGAACGGAACTGTTATTTCGTTTACTAAAAACTGTAGCATTTTGCCATC
Source organism: Mytilus coruscus (assembly GCA_017311375.1). Classification (NCBI taxonomy): domain Eukaryota; kingdom Metazoa; phylum Mollusca; class Bivalvia; order Mytilida; family Mytilidae; genus Mytilus; species Mytilus coruscus. The sequence goes on from CM029607.1 coordinate 54,182,821, forward strand.
CATGTCATTTTCTAAGCATGGCTACATATCTTGAAAGGGTCCGTAACATAAAAGTTTTAATAGTGGACCTTCATCAGTATTGTTTCTTGCTACTAGTTAGTTTGCCATAAACAAAATAATGAAATTAACACTATATAAATTGAATGCATCAAAAAGGCATTTCTGGATATACAATTATCAGGAACATGAAATTATTGATAAGTTATATAATTCAGTGGTGAAAATGTCTATGAAAGCGGCTTTAGGAAATGATAATAAACAGCCCTACGAAAACCATAATTCGAAGGCCATAACTTAAAGAAAATCGAAAGTACTAACAGAAATCAGCAAGGCATAAGCACACAGAGACAACTAAATACTGAACAATTTGATCACCACTGCAACTGGGGATGAAACTGCGTTCTCAGAAATGGTACGGAGTTTGTGCTAAACGCTTCAATGTAATGAAACAAAAATACTTAATACAAAACAACTGAAGAAACCACCAATTTTTGAGTATGTAGCAACACGAATTAAGGATGTCTGCTCTGTTTCAAAATAACAAGCTTTTTAAAAGACTGTTATAAATTGATAGTATATAAATAACAGAACTAAAAAAGGAGAAAAAAAAAGAAAGGTGCATGTCCATGATTTCAGATATAAGACATTGAAAATTTGGAAAACATAACAAGGAGTTAAAACATAAGGTTTTAAAAATGGCTTTTTAAACTATAAGTTGTTAAATAACGAAAAGGCAAAGCAGGGATAAGCGGGTCAAATTTTTACGGCACTACATGGATAAAACTGGTGGAATCCGAATATCTGACAAAAAGTCAAAATCAAGACCAGCAAACATCCTAATTTGTTTTGTTGTAAAATTATCGAGTTACGCATTTCTAAAATTATCTAGCTAAGCCTCTGTAAAAGTATCGAGTTAAGCATTTGTAAAATGTACGTTTGAAATAACAGGCAATATCGAAATATTAACTTCATTGTGGATGATGCTCAATCATAAGGGCAAAGTCCACCAATAGCACTGTCATCCGAGTCGTAATCTTTCAGTCTATTTCAGTGCGCACAACATGTGACTTTATATTTTGTGACATTACTGTAGAGGTACAATTCACATAGATAATCATCTCTTTATTTTGACGCAAAACGACTAAACTGGTTCAGTTTAATGGTTTTTGTTGTTTTGTTTTGTAGAGGTAACTTAAATTGAATTAGAAGCTCAGCCTGCCTTGCAAAGCGGTATTATTCTTATACATTGTTCGTGTACTTGCGGCTAGCGGTTAATGCTTACAAAAATTTGTTTAATATGTCTTATTTCCAAGATGTGTAAATAAAATAATGCAAGTTGTACCTGGTGAGATCCCGATGGTTATTGGTGCATTGTTGTCAGGCTAATCGTTAGGCCCCCAAAATTCGAAAATGAAAAGATCATTTTAAATCTGTCAAATAACATACGTTACGTGTTCACAAGACATAAGACTATAAATCATCAGCATTTATGTTTTTGAATTTTGTCTAGCATATTTGCAGTAGGGCTTCAAAAGTATTGAATTTAATGCAAACTACACAATCTGCTAAGATAGCCTCATTTTGAGATATTGTCATCAATAATTAGATATGAGCAATAGCTTTAACCAAAAATATATTTGGCTACAAGATGTAAAAGATGCAAGTGTGTGTAAAATATCCGTTTGGGTAAGGCTGTTGCTTTTATTCATTTTGACAAAAAATTACAGGTAAACTGGTCAATTTAGGTCAAATATGTCAATCTCGACATGTTTCTGACGTAATAGCGATAACACAAGTTATCTTGCTGCACAAAAATTTCCAGATTTTAATCAGTCTGATTTATAAATAGAATTAACATAATTTTTGAAAGGCTTGAACGAGTTCACTATTTTTTGTCATTGCAGGGCCAAATAATGGCTCGAATCATACCTCCTCCCTGCTGGAAATTGTATGCTGCCTTATGTTGTTTGGGGAAAATTCCTAAAAGAACGAAAACCTTACTCGTATTCTCACACGAGATTGCTTCACTGGAAGTTTATAGCTGCCATGTTGTTGAAGGATGTTTTTTTATAGATAGGGGAATCTGCTAAAATGGATATTTCTTCCATTTTTGTCTTGTTTATTTAGGCAGTATTATTACAAATATAAGAAGTGAATGCTATTTTTTTGTTTTAGATATAATTAAAATGAAACCAACTTACGATTTTAATCAATTCTGCGCTTCATGTGAAATGTAATTCTTCAATTGTTTTCGAATTGAATACATTTTCATAAAACAACCATTAATTACATATAAGACAAGTCGCCTATCTAGCTTCTTAGTTATTGTTCTATACTAAACACGACCTGCATTATATCTTTTACATCGTTTATCATTTGTATTTTTAGGCAAGGCTCTCTTATCACTGGCTTGCACAAGGAGTAATAGTTGCACTTTTTTTTGTTCAATTCACTGTGTCGGAAATTCACACTAGGACCTATTGTTATTTCTATCCAATACATGGGGTAATACACAACTGGTATAACCAAAACAATTTCCAACAACCTCAACATTATTACCCATATCAACACAATGGAATCAGCATATTTGGTAAAAGATCAAGTATTCAAGTACTCTCCTGTCAGTATACAGGACATTATCGTTACGATGGCGGTAGACATTACATTCTGGTTTACTGTCATGTAAGCAAGTTTCCATACATTCTGGATAATACACTTTTAACAACGAAGAACACAATGTTGTGTTTGTTAAACATAGTCATTAACAATGGGCGTAAGCCTTATTTGTTTTTTGTTTTCCTTTTGTACATAAAACGGTGAAATAACTCAACTTATATTCAAAATTTAAGAAAAAGGTAAATTAACAAAAATACCGAACTCCAAGGAAAATTCAAAACGGAAAGTGCCTTATTAAATGGCAAAATCAAAAGCTCAAACACATCAAACCCAACTATGTAAAATTATTTTAGCTTCGTAGATACTGAATTGTTTAGATTTTGATTTTCATATATTTACTAACAGAATTTAGAAATATCACTAACAAATATTGAATCTAGGACACAATATCGCTTTAAGAGTAGATTAATTTCGCCATTTGTGTCACCAACTATACATTTATTTGATAAACTTAAATAACCAGACAGTCTACAATTGATAATTGATAATTCTACCAAGATCTGAATAAAAATAATGGAATGTTTTAGATTAGACTGTATCAGACATTGCAAAAAATCTAAATGATATTATAAATGAAATTGTGATGTCCATATACAGTTCATTATAGATATTCGGTATACGCATCGAGAGGTACCATGTTGTACTTGAGTAGGGCAGTTCATTGATTCGATCACAGGTCGGGTGAACCAAATAGTTAAAGAATGTACAATACCTCTGTTTATAAGCCCATATCATTTTGGAATAAACAAGAGGACTAACAGGCATTGCAACAGCTACCTTCAATATTTAATATGTCAATGAGACAACTATCCCACAATGTTCAAACAAAGTGGATGTAAGCAATTGTAGGCAATCGTATGACCTTCAACAATGAAAAAAAAAAACAAATACCGTATAGTCGGCTATAAAAAGCTTCTATATTTATCTGATATACAAGTGCTTTTTTGTGATAATGTATAAAAAGTTTTTCGCTGGACGTAATTAATCCATGGTCTTTCAATAAAGAAATATGAAAGAAGTGGTACTCTATATTTTAGACAAAGAGTAAATTTATATACAGATAAAGGGGGTATGTAATAATTGCCAAATGAGACAATTATCTATTAGAGACCAAAGGATGAGTTTTCACACATATGTCACTGTCAGGCCTTCAACATTCGGAAAAACCCATATCGTATAGTAAGCTTTAGAAGGCACTGAAATTACCAAATTTCAAACTATTCAAAAGAGATAATCAAAGGACATATTAATACTTATACAAAAAACGGAAAACAGATATGACAGGCAGTAAACACAGACAAGCAATGAATAACAGGTTCCCAATAATTAAGTCTTCCTCTTTATGTAGGTGTCCTTTTTAAACTTTTATGTATCTATGCAATTTAAAAGGATTTTCAAATATGTAAAATGAGGAAAGGGAAAGTTACGCAAAACTTTAAGAGGTTGGAGGTGAACTAATACTACAAACAGTTTACCAGTATTGCAATGATGTGTTTATAAGGTGTAAAATAAATACATGATTTGTTTTATATGTCATTCAGAACCACGTTGGTATATGGGTAGATGTTACCGCCGGACATTGTGGGTCACAAGATTGTTGTCGTAAGTAGAATATGAACACATAATTGTGCAAATCTCTCATATTTTGTCTTAATTTCTTGATGCGTGACCTCGATATTTTATTACATAATATCTAAACAATAAACGGTCTAAACGACTTTTGGTAAAGTAAAATCTGAAAAAAATCATTTATTCTTACTAACATTTTTTCTTCATCTAATTTTCGTTTTAATATGAAATACACGCAACAACAAGAAATTCATTTTAGACTCTATTGAAAATATACTAAGAGGATTTGAAACATTTCGATTATCAGTGTATTTGAACTGCTGTTTAAAAAAAAAATATTACGAAATATATGTAAAATATCTATAACATAAACGGGAAAGAGGTTACAAAGAGCAAATGAAATAGTTAGTAATCACCATCTTGAAATCGTTGGATCAGATGATTCGGTCTTATTTATACAAACTCTTTCTATATTATCTATGATATTCACAAATATCATCCCTGCATACTATTTGATTCCAACAGAATTAACCAATTGGATTAAGGTGAAAGGTATTCAGTAAGTATTATATTTGATCTTTAAAAGTATTTAACAACCAATACGATCTTTTGAAGATAAAACTTTTAATAATCAACCATCGTAACAAACTTCGATCAAGGATTTAAATAAGTTTTTTTCAGTTTCTGTATTTTTGCCCTGTACATTGAATTTTGCCAAAATGTTGATAACTACATGAACTAATGCTTTAATATATGTTTTTAATCATTATAAAAATCGATCGCCATTTTGTTTATGGTCGGGATAGCTTACAGTAAATTTTATTGTCAGTCAGACAAAAAAGAGGGCTAATCTTTTTTTTTCATGATGAAGTACTGTCCTCTTTATGAAAAAAAAATGTAATTTAATTTTAATCTTTGAATTAATTGTACTGCACGTAAATAGACTGGTTATATGACCGCAGATGATATATGCCAAATAAACGTTTGCATAGCGAAAAGTAAAATATCAAAAATACCGAACTCCAAGGAAAATTCAAAACGGAAAGTCCCTTATCAAATGGCAAAATCAAAAGCTCAAACACATCAAAAGAATGGAAAACAACTGTCATAATCCTGACTTGGTACAGGCATTTCCTTATGTAGAAAATGTAGATTAAACCTGGTTTTATAGCTAGCTAAGCGAGTTTTAGACTCTGTAATTTGACAACTATATAATTTTGATTGTGTAAAAATTCTTCAGATACAAGCCTTTAAATTTGTTTCGCCAGACTGGTGTTTCCTGAAAACTAAACTTATCAGTGGCTCTCGAAGAATCATTATACATTTGAGGATAATGTATTCCAAAAAAGGTGTTTTAGATTAAACACAGAAAACTGTGTCTAAGTCTATGTCAATTACAAATATATAATTCTAACCGTTAATAGATAGTGGACAACATATGTACAATTACTGTGCGTCAAATCCATGCCAAAATGGGGGCAGCTGCTCAATCGGAAATACTGGATATATGTGTCATTGTCCTACTGGATCACATGGAAGTAGATGTGAATATGGTAAGCTAAAACTAAGATTAAGTACTTTTTATGGGTTGCTTAGCCTTTATTCGTGGTCTTCTTTGAATAAAAAAAAACTTCGTACTCCTGCATGTATTTTTTACAACAGAGATCTTTCTTTTAAGCATACACTATCTGTTTCATGAATTCATGACTCAAACTGTCGCATGTTGTTTACAAAACCTAAAACAAAAGGAGCGGTCTTTAATCGGTTTCGGTTTTTCTAGCAGGAAAATTTGGGCCTTGTGTATGGTACCGTACTTCTGACTGGTCTTTACGTCTGCACCTAGCAATGGCTGGAGCAGACACCCTTCATCTTTATATTGCAGAATATAGTGGCGAAAAAAAACCAACACGTTACAAATTATAACTGTTACAGTATTCAACATATAATGGCATCGCTGCACAAAAATTTGAAGTACAAGATTTTTAATAATTTAAATATCTAGGCCAGGATTGGGGCACATAAAAGCTACTTGTATCATAGTTTTTCGGTACCCATATGAATAGGGAAATTATGATATACTGGATACTTATGAAACATGAGTGATGATCTGTTTCAAAATATGTGATTTAAGCAAACATAACAAAACAGAGATTTTTTTCTGTTTGAAGGAAATGTCGATCAAAAAAACGAAAAGAAACTTCAGAAAGGCCTTTTCCATAATTTGCAAGACTTACTTTTCATGGCTTTTGGATAACTTGCACTAAACTGATGAGTATAGTAACCTATGATCTGTGACCTGTATTTTGGTACAGGGTACATGTAACACTTAGATCGTTGACATTACACCTTTTAAATGCAAACTATGATTAATTTACGAACATCAAGTGTTCTTGAATAATCCTTTATCAAATACGATCGACACCAAAAAAAAAAAAGAGCAAAAGGTTTAAATAGAACAGCAAACCCGTCTTAGAAAAACATCATCATAGATAGATAGAGAATGGCATGCGTTTCGTCTAAGTAAGACTCTTCATTTGCGTTCGAGTCAAAACAGTAGGACGGCCGAAATAAGTAATGCGCATTGAAAACTTAAATTTCAACAAAACGTTACCTGTCTTAAACAATTAATGCCTGTGGGAAGACCAGCGTTGCCTTAAGGTGTCGTAATCGTAGCCATAATGTAATTAAATTAATGTCTGAATTTATAGAACAAATTCTCATGCGAATAATTCCAAAACCAAAGAATATTTACGCAGTCATTGTAATTTCCTTTGAATACTCATAATACAGTGAAAGGACAATAATGTTTACAAAAAATAAATGCATATACGTTTGATTATGATTAAAGTAAAAACGTCAATTACTGTCGCATAGAGTTCTCGCAAAGTTTTAATTCATTAATAAAAGTGTAGCAGTTTTGAGTTGGTTCCATGTTTAAATGGCTGTGAGGTGTACGTTACCCTACTTCCGTCCCGGCATTTTAACACATGATTGTTTTCAATGGATGGCAGGACAAAGTGTATGTTAACAGAAAAATATTTGTGTTACTTTTTTTATTAGTAGTTGGAATGATATTTCTTTCTTTTACAGTTGTGAATCGTAAGTAAATATTCATAATTGTTTTGTAAAAAATGTCACATAACAACAAACGTATCTTACAAACCTTCTGTATCAACATAAACAAATATTCTTAAATCAAATATGCATAAAGTATTGTTTTGTGCATTCAATTCATGTTATTGTTTAATCCAAAATAAATGCAAAGTGTATAGACTAGTAGTTATAACAATCATGGAAAAGCTGTATAATGAGATTTTAATCATTTGAGCTTATTTTATGCGCAAATAAAACAATAATTAATATCATGTATATCATTTTTTTTTTTTTTTTGCAGACTGTGCAAGCAATCCTTGTATGCATGGATTGTGTTCAAATAACGTCACTGACTATACGTGTGCATGTGATGTAGGATATACGGGATATGATTGCGATATACATGTATGTAAGTAAATGTTAGAGACCCAATAACAACAAAATAATGTAAAAGGCATAAGATTCTGACACTGTATAATATAAACGAAAACAGAAATCCTGTTAATATGAACTTGTGGCATTGTTAGTCAGGGACAGCTCAGATTAGGTAAAAAAAAAACTCTTACATTGTACTTGCAATTATATCATGTCGGCAGTTCTAAAATGAACAAGAAGTTTTTAAGGTACAATGTTTTTGAGTTGTCGTGTGCGCATAAGTGATAACACTTTGCAAAACTTAATACCAAAGAGACTATGGACCAATATGTCCACCTCACAATTCCTGAAACCAGAATCTGTCAAACATACATTTCCGAAACGTACTTTATATGGGACGTGAAATCCAACGGGTCTGAGTGTAATTCCTAGCAACATTTTTTGACATTTTCCTGTCTCTTTTCCTTGGTATATGTGAAGGCTGAGTTTCAGAATATCGATGACCATGCGTGCCAACCTTTATATAAAATGGTTGGTCTTTACAAAGAATTGTTCTTTAATACACTCTATCATATCGTTGACTTGTCGAAAAGGTGTACCGTATTTTGTATTCATAGCAGAGATTTTCCTAAAGTTATGTTTTTTCCTGTGTAATGTTTAGAGAACTGTTGTTTTTGAGACAAATTATTTATTATTAGTAAAACAATGTAAAAGATATCTCGCTTATCATTGAAATCATCGCAATCGCAGAGAATACGGAAGCATGTATAGCTGTTAGCTGTCCCGGGTAAACGCAGCGTTTTGTTGCAAGTATTGTGTAACTTGAAACATGCTAAGACGCAGCTACATTTAAATCCAAAGAATAGCTGATAAATGCGACATCATACTAGTACGAACACCTAAACGATGTGTTGCTTTATCGATATCGCGATGGAATTAAACTACAATTGAACTTTGCATAAACAAAACACAATTTTGAGTTCCTTCTTTGCTGAAAATGACTTATAAATTGCCTTAAATTTTTGTAATGTATTTGATAAGATACAATTTACTTCTTTCTTTTAGTGATAGACCGTAAGTAAACCTATCTACCTCTACATTGTATAAGTGTTTTTTTTTTTCTTTTTTTTTTGAGAAAAAGTTGTGATTCCTAAGTTTGCACTCACAACGTAATTTAAGCATCTGTTCATGCATGATTCTATTTGTATGAATCATTTGTTTACTTAAAGAAGATGATTATACGACATAGGTCATAATGTTGCTTTTTATAGTCAGAATTGTTCATAGACTTAAGTGATAGTTCATATATAATATATATATAATTCAAATGTTAGCCTTTGAAAAGTGATAATTCATGCTCATTGGATAGTGGTTTTTTTTCTAAATTATAATGCAAAGGAGATAAGTTACATGTGTTTGTCACATTCTAAATCAATAACAAAATATGACCATAATTGTAAACGAATTGAATAAAATTATTGAAGGTTAAAGAGACTGAACATCAGTGCTCTACTGTCGCCTAAATTTTATCGAGGAGTATAGCATGTATGTATATATAACAATATCTTTCCCGTACCATTATTTGTGTTCCTAGGTTGTGCAAAAGATCCATGCGTACATGGTATATGTCAGAATGGTCTAACACAATTTACTTGTGTATGTAACATTGGTTACATGGGTACAACCTGCTCTCAACGTAATTATGTTACTAATATATAGAATTTTACCTGGTGTCAGTGACTCAATGTATATATATATAGCATTCGAATATGTTTTCGAAAAAATGTTATCATCTTTTAAATCCATTGAATACCGATCGATCTCTTATTGAAGAGGTTAGTAAGTCGACTCATGTTCAAATGTTTGAAGGTAAAGATGTTTTACGTGAGAAGTATGCTATACATACATTATATCGCTGCGCTCAATTTAAGTTTAAGTATTATGTGAGCATTTGCAAAATGCTGTTAAAAGTACATGTGATAGTTTGATGAAAAAAAAACCATACGCTGCATTCTTATATTACGCAATACTTGTTTGTTTTGTGGCGTATATCAGTTGATACTTTATTCAAATATCAAACGACGACGAAACTACAAATATTCAAAATACTGCAAAATAATATCAAACAATTGTTCAAAATCTTATATAAAAAAGCAAGCAGCACAATTCATAATTTAGCCAAGCCATGATCTCCAGAGAATCGTTGAGAATATGGAATCAGGTAAAGCTGTTACCTGTTCTAGATCAACGCCGTAGATATTTGGTGCAAGTATTGTATGACTTGAAACTTCCATAAATGTTAGTTACATTTAAATTCATTGAGTAGCATATGCAATAGCATGCTGGTAAACACAAAAGAATGACGAATAACTTTATTGATATCGTGGCGCAGTAACACTACAATTCGATTTAGCATAAACAAAAACAATAGAATACGTTCATTCTGCGCTAATGATACTTAACCTTAAATTTTTGTCATGAATTTGATAAGATGCAATTTACTTCTTTCTTTTAGTGATAGACCGTAAGTGAACCTATCTACTCTACATTGTAAAAGTATTTTATTTTTTTTTTTAAAAAAAAAATGTGATTCTTTAGTTTACAGTTATAACGTGATTTAGCTGTCTTCTTATGTCCTTTTTGGCCATTGGCTCTTCGACTGTTTCAGTTGTTATTCATCCTTGGCTTTCAAATATTCGGTTTTGGGCGTTCCTGGTGAAGGTAAATCCAAAAAAGCACTTCGTACGCATGAAATTTGTAAAGCGTTGTTTTCATATTTTTTTCTTAGATGACTCTATTTGCATGTATCAATTTTTACTTACAAAAAATGGTTATACGACATAGGTCATCATATCACTTTTTATTGTCAGAATTGATCATCGACTTAAGTGATAGTTTTCTAACAAACGGACATGCATATACATATTTTTTCAAATGTTAGTGTTTTTAAAGAGATCTCATATTCATGTTCAGTTTAACTGTTTTTTTTTTAATTAATGCAAAGAAGATAAGTTACATTTATTTATTACAATGCTACATTCTAAATCAAGAACAAATTATAACCATAATATTATACGGATTGAATTGATTTATTGAAGGTGTGACTTATCTTAAGCGATTTAAGATATTGAACATCGTTAAGCTATTGTCGACTTATTCAACTGAGTGGCGAATAGAGCATATATTCATATATAATGATATATTTCCGTATTATTATTTTTGTTCCTAGATTGTGCAAAAGATCCATGCGTACATGGTATATGTCGGAATGGTCTAACACAATTTTCTTGCTTATGTTACAATGGTTACATAGGTACAACCTGCTCTCAACGTAAGTCGGAAATGGATTATGGTACTACTATTCAATAGATTGAATTTCTGAATTACCTTGCATTACTTAATGTATAGATATAGCCTTCGAATATGTTATTGAAAAAAATGCTTATTCTCTTCCAAATCCATTGAATACCGATATATTATTGAAGAGGGTCGACTCATGTTCAAATTTTAGATGGTAAACAAAAAAGGACCCTTGAGCGTTCCAGATGAAGTTTCATCCAGAAAGGGCTTCGGATGCATAAAAGTGTTGTTTTAATTATTTTTTTCTGAATAAATAAAACAGGATACCTTCATTACTACATATTCATGTATTTCATGCTATAAACCAAAACAGATAATAAATACATTTAACAATGTATAAAGAACATTATGGGACCGATATTGTAGCAAATACTAGTAACTTGATTATTTAAATAGCCCGATCTATTGTATTCACACCAAAAGTCATGAAATCGACAGACATAAAAAAACACCAGAAACACCCTTCATTTAGTGAAATTTGCAAAAGTGATTTAAGCAGTACATCTAGGCTAAAGGAGTTTAAACTTTTTTTATAATCAGTTCCATCAAAGTTTTTTAAGAACTTATGTGAAACAGACGTCAAATCATCTGACTTTTATGTAACTTAACTTTTGCCTCGAGCATCACTGAAAAGACATTACTTGTCGAAATGCGCTTCTGGTGCTATAACATTATTGCCGTTAATGTTTCCAAGTTATTTGTTTTTGAAAAACGTTTACATAAAAGTATCAATGATTTTTTTAGACTTATGTCCCTTCCCTTAGGCCTATCGACTTAAATAAGTTTCGTTTTTGTCTTAAAACAATATGTCTGTTCAAATGTTTAAAAAAAGATGGTTGTTTCATTTTAATATTTTTCATCATGCATTTTCTGACTATCAGTTATAAAATTGGTTAGGAACCTTGACAGTTATATCTGGAAATTCTACTGCTTGACTAATGTTAACCTTAATTGGAAGGAAGTTTTGTAAATATTTGTATATAAGGTACATACGTTATCGTCACTTTGGTACAGGCTTAAATGAGAGGCAAAAGATACCAAAGGGACATTCAAACTCACAAGTCGAAAAGAAACTGACAACGCCATGGCAAAAAAAAACCAACAGACAAACAACAGTACAGAAAACACAAAATAGAAAACAAAAGACTGAGCAACACGAACTCAACCAAAAACTGGAGGTGATCTCGGGTGCTCTGGAAGAGTAAGCAGATCCTGCTCCCGCGTGGGACCCGTCGTGTTGCTTATGTTAGTACAAACCCGGTGATAAGTCTAATTCGGTAGGTCACATTTGGTGAAAAGGGGACGGGATTGTAGTTACGACAATTGGAACATATCCGTTGCCATCTGTGAAACGGATATTCCATAACTGTCAACCAACTCGTGATGGCGTCCGTAAAATTTACGAAGTGATGATTTCAACTTCACCACTTGGAACTCTTGGTTTAATAACTTTCTTAATCTTTGAATGGAACAATAAGCAAATGTAGTCCACTGTGTAAAAATAATGCTTTAAGATATGAATTGATGCTGCTATGAGTTACCTGTTTCCTCAATGATATGTATATTGATTTTTTTCAAGCTATACAAACTACAACAGAGAGAAGTACACAGCCATTACTAACTACAACAGAGAGAAGTACACAGCCATTACTAACTACAACAGAGAGTACACAACCATTACTAACTACAACAGAGAGAAGTACACAAGTAATAGTTACTGCGACAGCAAAACTATGTATGGATGATCAGTTATTTAACTGTCAGAATCAAGATATATGTAAATCAAAATTCAGAGACAATTGTCCATTGAGTTGTGGAATATGTGGTATGCATTATTTCATTTTCAATAAATTGGTTATTGTTATCCTGGGAAGCAGATGTTATACAAAATTTAAAAGGCTTATAAAAAAACATAACTTAGTTTACACGCACCTTATGGCATATCGAATATACTTTTACGAATCCGATACGTTGTACTAGTGCGACTCTTTCATTTCATCTATTCGAATTGTGCAACAAACAGTCTCCGGGTTGGTCTAACTTATGATCCTTTTTGGGTTTATCATTTCTTCCACATTTCTATTAGAGTTTTAGATTGTTTTAATATTTTGGCCTAGAACATCACTTCAGAGACATTAATTGCCAAAATGTGCATCTGGTGCAGTAAAACTGGTACAGTTAGTGCTCTTTAACCACTAATAAAATGTTTGGGTGTATTTTCATATCTGACTCACCCTGCGGTTAGTTAATGAATTTGCAGAGGCTCAAAGAGATTGTTAATTGCCCTATTCCTCAAATGTCAAAATTAAGGCTAAGATCTAAAAATTGAATCATTGACGACGTTCCAGATTTTGCAGATTTGAACCCTTTCTAATGGCAAAAGGGATATGATACTAATTTTAAAAATCACGACAAAACCATGTCGATAAAGAAAAACGAACAAACATTAACAAGAACAAAACACTTAACAGAAAACTAACGATTTAGCAACACTAACCCCGTCAAAATTCAAGTGTGAACCCGGATTATCTTGAAAAGCAATCAGTTTCCACTCATCTATAGTTGTACCCTTTTTTGCTACTCATTGCAAGTAAAAAGAAAATACGGTGATAAGTAACATAGTTGTATAACTACGAGGAGAACATGCAATAAAAGCATGAACAACGATGAAGCGATTGATTTCTGCGGCGTTCATTTTAAGTAATCAACAAAATCACGAGAGTGTCAAGAGAAAAACTAACAAAACATCAAGAAAAAAAAAGTACGTATATGAAATCAAAATTTCAGATGTCGAAACATATCAACAAAAAACCAATTCACAATTATAATAGAGAGGAAGACACAATCGACATCACAATAATACGTTATAACCAACAAAAGACTACGTATTACACATAGGAAGCGGTATAGGATACAATGCATATATGTGTACATAAGACAAAACGACGTATGAATAATATTACTAATTTGAATTTCCAATATCGAGCGTGTCGCAGTAGTGCGTTAATTTCAAACATTTTACTAACAAATAGAGTCGAAGAACATTTGAACGTATTTGAAATACACTGATAAAAGTATATTGTATATTCAAGTTCCAGATCCAGTAACAACAAAGAAACCTTGTGTTGATAACATATTCTTGAAATGCCAAGACCACAGTATCTGTTCATCAAAGTTAAGCCAATATTGTCCTGTCACCTGTGGCATTTGTGATGCTTATGGTATGCATTAATATCATGTGCTTGAAATGTATTAATTAAGCTAAAAACTCGAACATGTTTCATAAAGTTATTTAAAAATAGGACATAATTTGATTTGGATTTCGGTTTGGTCGACACGGGTCGATATTTCTATTTACCTTGCGTAGGTAATATTTGCTTGCAAAGGTTAAACACAACAAAGGAGGGGGGAAGATAAGAGCCAGTACTTCAAATTGCAAAAATATAAGAATTATTCATGACTTAAAAATTGTTTTGATTCTATTGATAAATAAACAGGTAAATACAATCTGGACATTTTAATGTAGAAATGTCACGTGTAATATCACAGTGACGTCATAAACATGCTGAAACTGTCATATTTGACCAAAAGTGGCTATTTTATCCACAGTTAAAAGACATAAAAAAGATAAGAGTGAAGGCTCTACACAAAAATAAGTTTTACACACTAACTTTTTTACATGTTTATAAAAGTAAAATCACAAAATACTGAACTCCGAGGAAAATTCAAAACGGAAAGTCCCTAATCAAATGGCAAAATCAAATGATAAAACACATCAAACGAACGGACAACAACTGTCATATTCCTGACTTGGTACAGGCAAAATATCTTTTTGGTAAAGCCTTTGCTCATTTTTATATATAAATGACAAGATCTCAAAATGAGGCAGCGTTACATAATTCGAAAAAAAAAAACCCTCAAAACTATGAATACTGATATCTATCAGGCTAATATTTTATGAACACGCGACAGATGTTATTTCATTTGGTAAACTGATTTTTTTATTTTCGAATTTAAGGGATCAAAAAAGTTTTTCTTATCATACCTTCTCCTTTGTTCAAAATGTTCCCTAAATTCTTAAAACACATCGTAACACTTCTTTAGAATTTCTTTTGTTTCATTTATATTTACGTGGTAATATATTTAAATTCTGGTATATAAATTTCTAAGACTGCAAAATCATGTCGCTATTGAAATGATACATATAGATTCTTACATCGGTAAGTGGATTATCGGATTTATCTAATCAAGATAGTTTAATTTACGAATTTTAAAGTCCGAGCCTCTGTTTTTCTAATGATTTTCAAATAAATTTTTGATAAACGAAAATCTCTTTGAGTGCCTTCCACATTTCTGAATTTTACATCATACAAATAAAAAGTTGTCAATTTCGATTCATCCAGACAGGTCATAAAGGTTATGACCTAATAACTAAGCTATTCGAATATCTACTAAGATCATAACAATGGGTTCAGAAAAGGTTAGATTGTCAAAGAATTAGAGAAACAGATATATATCGAATCGGTCAACTACTTTGTGATGGAAACCGTAAAATGTATGTAGTATCGATTTAAGTCGTTCTGTTGAAGCAGTTTTTTTGTGTGTAAAGGGCATATACTGCTAGAATATATATACAAGGAAATCAATTCCTATTTATAGATGTATGACTTGTAATGTACCTTTCTAAATTTTCTGGTCATAAATTAAGAAAAATAAGGTCCCAACTCCCTCAGGCAAAGCTTACCTTAGATGGATTGGGCATTAGCATAGCTTTTCGCCTGGTTCGGTATTATAAATCCTTTCGTATTATGGCTTTGAGCTCAAATAATCGATAAATAATGGATTCATTCGAAATCTAGACCAGAAAACCTAGACAAAAGGTCGTTCGTGATATTTCTATAACCCCTTTAAATCAACTTAGTATTTGATTTGGATTTCCATCTTTTTTTTATTCGAGAGCCAATGATAAGCCTTATGAAGACAAAACATGCGTCAGACGTACCAAATTATAAGTCAGGTATATTTGGTGAGTTTTATAATCACTTGAATATATTCTGCTGATATTGAAGTATTACATAACGTTGAAGTAATGTGTTCGAATTCTTTTAAGGGACGCCATCATGATTTGGTTGTCCGTTATAGAATATCTAACCACTGATATGTCCAACTTGTTCCAGCTTGCATTCTTCATCTTTTCTTCATTTGCTACATCGCCGAATGCAAGTCATTTCTGAATTTGTTTTTCTTGGCATGAGAAAATAGACGGGTGCCATTTGTAGTGCAGAAACAGCTTGCCGTCACATGGCACCTATTTTGATTGCGGTCTTATTGCTTAAAGTTAAGTATTTTGTGTAGTGTGTTGTGGGATGTCGTTTGTCATAATGCCGATTTTCTTTTCGGCCATCGTAAAGCCTGTTTTTTTTTTTTTTTTGGGGGAATTAAGGTTTGTGATTGCTTCCTAGGAAACTGTATCTCTTTCAACATTCGTGTAGACATATCAACTATATGAAAATATCAGAAAATTTCTTGATTAGTTCGAAATCATCATACTTTTTTCTGACATTTTAACCAAGCTGTGTAGACAATAAAACAATTGAAGTGTATGTAATATGAAAAGGAAATACAATAATGTTTTAATTGAACACTGCTCTAAGAATACCATGTATTCATTTCATATCATTTTTATAACTTTCTTTGTTTAGCAACACCACAAAGCCAAGTTCACGGAGCTGCGCGTAAGCTTATTTTGTTCAATAATATACACATTTTTTGCATTGAAAATATTACAGTGTTTGAATTCATATTTTTTGATATAATTGATTTTACTATATTTATTTTTAATTTTTTATCAGTAATATTCAAATGGAGTTTAAAAACATATTTAAGATGTAAACCAATACTTAAATGTTCGAAAAGTAGGATTTATAATGGTAAACCTGCATTGTGCATTGAACCTTTAAGTATTGTCAATTTCGTTTACATCATTTTTGTAAATATTTTTGTTTAGAAACAACACAGAGCTCGACAGAACGTGGAGCAGTGCGTAAGTGCAAAATTATAATTTAGTATACATATTTTTCGTCACTGATTGTCACACATAAGGAAAATGTAAATCCTTTGTTTTTCAGGGTTTTTTTTTTTTTTTTTTTGGCAGCAAACACAATAGATATATTTAAATATGTACAAGTGAAGCCAAATTTGAACATATCAAAGGGAAGAGGATAAAAAAATAGCATAGAATACCATGTCCATGATGAACAGATAACACAATGGCAAGAAATCGATGAAAAGACAAACACTAGTCCAAAAGAAAACTACACAGAAAATTAAAGGTAAAGAAACTTGTATGCCACCGACATTTGTGGTAGATCTCAGATCTTTTGAAAAGTAAACAGTTTCTGCTTTACTAAGGACATCCGTCTTATTGTTTGTCATCTCTCGTTTTATTCCATGACTTTGCCAGTTTTTCTCGACTTATGAGATTTGAAGGTCACCTTGGTATCGTCCGCCTCTTTTTTCATACAGAGTGCTAAGATCATTCCGGTTAGAAAATACAAAAGAAATTTACAATTCATTGAAAAGTTAAAAATTGGTGAATCAAATAGAATGCTAAAATTAGGAAAGTTTATCCATGACTACGAACGTTTTTGCGAGAACACAAAATCTACTTATTAATACATTTAATTTTCATCTTCCTCTATAAATTAGGCAAAGTTAAGATAGTTCACCCTGAAATGATCTTTTTAAATAAATATAAAAGTTATGGAACATTAATATAACAAAGGACATAAAACAATTGTTTGATATACAAAAAAAATAATGTACATAATGCATAATACATAATTCAAATACTAAATGTACATTGCGGATGGTCAACTAGCAGCAGCTGCCTTGTGTTATTCATATTAGAATAATGATTATTTCATTATGCACGAGATTAACACTTCTTAAATTAAATACACAAATCATTTAGTCACATTAAAAACATTAGAAAAATTATAGTTTTGTCTTGAATATAACTTGCTTGCCACTAGATTGCAAGATTTCCAAAACGTTTGGGTCACCTTTTTGTCATATGTTGCTAGATTAGCTCATCCCGAGTAGATAAACAATTTTTTTTCATACTAAAGAAAAACAAAAAAACATTTTTGCCATCTAATTAAGTCCTGCTTTAAATGTCTGCAATTGATAATTTGTTTTCTTAAAAGATGAAATGTGATGAGAGCCATCATTTGGTTCCCTATATTACAAAGCAAATGAAATCCAAATCTACTTTCAAAGTCTCTAGTTTTATCTACTTTTGTACGTTTATAATGATATTATCTGGACTCTTTTGTGTAAAATGACCTTCAATGATGAAACATGTCAATATCAACATATTTATGACGTCATAGTAACCTCACAACTGCAATTTCTACAAAATTTAGGACTGTGGGCTTGTTTCATTTCGAGCAAAACTACAAAATTGTCATAAGAAAATGACTTCAAGAACTTTTCATTAAAATTAAGATACGAGCCAATGCCTTGTCCAAAAATATACATGATATACTAAATTCGCTTTAATGTCTTTGAATACATCTTTTAACACAATACATGTTGGGTAGAAACATGGCTAACATCTTAGTATTCCAAACATGTTATTAAAGGAAAAAGGTATTAACAATCAACTTGGAAACCCAAAATATACTCTACATTATGAATGTCTCTTTTACCGGCAATCAATACCGAGCTTCATAGCTACTGTGAAAGTTGATCTCGAAGGGTGGTGTGAATCAGATGTGGATGCTAAAAAAATTCCGAAGACCTGTTAAAAACATACATTCCAATTTCTTCTCTCTTGCAATAGTATTAAAATATTTGACTTATCTAATCTCTCTACCAAAATTCCTCCACCTAGCCTTAAGATAGATTGATATAATTATTACAACTTTGTTTCATAAAAAGAATGGCCAAAGTAATACAAATATCATGTTTTAGGAAGGGATAAATAATACTATGTAAAATTAACTCTCTGATTTAAACAAAAAGTTAAATCACAAAAATACTGAACTCAGTGGAAATTTCAAAACGGAAAGTCCGTAATCAAATGGCAAAATCAAAAGCACAAACACATCAAACGAATGGACAACAACTGTCATATTCCTGACTTGGTACAGGCATTTTCTTATGTAGAAAATGGTGGATTGAACCTGGTTTTATATCGCTAAACCTCTCACTTGTATGACAGTCGCATCAAATTCCATTATATTGACAACGATGCGTGAATAAAACAAACAGACATAATAGGTAAAAATGTCAAAATAGGGTTACAGCAGTCAACACCGTGTCACAATCTTAATCACAACAAAAACAAACAAATATTTAACAAAGAAGAACAAAAAAGCATATATCACATTTGACAACCTCGGTCATTGCTTACTTATTTTTGTATTTTATTTATGTATGCCAAATCAACCCATAAAGGATCGGTGGATTTTAAGCACTGGGACCGAATCGTAATTTTAACATTAACTCTGGCGTAGAATCGGATCGCGGGTTTGACGTCAGAATGTAAACGTCACACAGGTAGAGATATAAGATAATTTTGTCGTTCAAAGTATGCAAAAATTATAATAGAACAATAACACAATGGCAGGATGTTTAAAGTACAGAGACACATCATATGTATAAAAGAAACATAAAAAGTCACACGGACAAAACACACAAGTAAAAATGAAAAATAATACAAACAACACAATGACGGGATGCATAAGTACAGAGCCACGTCAAATGTATATCATCAAAAACAGATCAAACAGTAAAAGTAATATTAATAAAGACAAATAAAAGAACACTTTAACACGTTATTAAGATGATAAACAGCGTCAGTACGCAGAATCTATACTTCAAGACCATCATGTATTATTTGTGAAGTTGATACGGAATATTTATCAACAAGGTCTTGGTACCTTCCGATGAACTTTTTTGAAACAATTCTAAAAAAAAAATTACATCATTAAGCTGCTTGATGTGTTTATTGATATCATATTTGTTACGTTTAAAGGACATGTTTTTCAACAATCGGCATGCCTATGGGAACCAACTGAGCTCCTCTTCTTGTAGAATTGTTTATTTAAAATCATACGAAATAGCCATCATACTGGAGTTTCTCAGGAAGAATGCATAATAGCTAGCATTATCTTTTAACTTCACATTCACTATACATATGATGTTCGGCCATATTGTCTTAGTTAATCGTGAAGGAATATCTGTTTTTTACATTGTCCACATTGCTTTACCCATATTTTTCATATTCTTTTCTTCGATTGTGACATTATAGAATGATACTTAACACCGAACTTAAACTTACAATGATCAACACGATGGGCATCACATTAGGAACAGGATCTACTTACCCTTCCGCAGCAACGGAGATCACCCCCGGTTTTTGATGAGCTTCGTGTTGCTCAGTCTTTATTATTTATGAAGTTTTAGTATACTGTTGTTTGTCTTTTTGTCGTGGTTCGATATTTTTGCATGCGTTTTTCGGTCTTTTTCAGAGTGGTGAGTTTTGTTTCTCTCTTTGGGATCTTCCGCATCTTTTGTATGAAAGTGAGGGGGTTTTCGCAGTTTTGCATTAATTGCAAGAACTGCTTGAAGAAAATACTGGCCAAAACTGTGACCGCAGAATAATATTTCTAAAGAAGTGATTAAAATTAATTATTTCCATCAATAATACTTTTAGACTTTTATAGAGCATACTTGCAATAAATTTGGATTACTGATGGATCTTGCTATGGGAAAAGCCTTACATCAACAAAGCACTAAAGACTGTGGTGGAAATTCATCAGATGCAGTAGTGATCAAACACTGTCAAGCTCCTTCGTTCTCCAAATGGCGAAAAGGGTTCGAGGTTCAGTACAATACATTGCTTACTATCATAAAAGATATTTGATACAGACAAAAAGCGATACGGAAATATTTAACTTACTTTGCTTTTGAAAAACAAGAATGAAATACTTAGAAAGTTAAGTGTACAGATATTTGTATTGCATTTTCTATGTTTTGACTTGGTCACATATAAATCTTATTGTAGTTGGTTTTGTAACTTTAGGTAACCAGTAACTGTAGTCACATTAATCATTATACACCTGTAGCTGAATGGAACAGCCAAGGATTTACCGATAACATTGGAGTGATGACGTTTTGTCACAGTGGTGTAATTGAGGTATGTTTGCAACAAATACTTATTTACACGTTTATAATATCGCGGTTTGAAGATAAAGTTGTTAAAATATTATGATATACTTTACTAAATATTCCTTTAGAAGAGCTTTTGCAACAAAAAATACTTCCACAAATATTTTGTATTATGTAATAGGTTTTCAATGATTGATGTGTTTTTGTCAAGTCTGCGACATTTTGTCGCGGAAGCGATCCGATATTCCGTCAACGATAAGGTTCAGTTTGTAGTTAAAGTTTGGGTTTTTTTTACATCAATAACTTTGTCAGACCTTCATGGAATGTCATTTGAAAATTATTGCCGTATGGTAGCTAGAGTTTATTTTGCTTGAATGAATGAAACTAATACAGCTGAAATATATCAGGAAGGGGAAGAAGCTTGTTGCCTTCTATATGGTTTCTGAATATTTTGTCATTGGGTTGCTGTCTCATAAAAGTATACCCTAAATCTGCTTTTATTGATTTTTACTTTTCTGACATGTTGGAAAAATTTAATTAAGTTATTGCTACATCCATAATACCTATTTTTTGTGACATTTTTTTCTGTATTCCAGATGATGTCCCAAACATGTGGTGGCCAAATGGTCCTTAAAAATATTACATCTCCAGCATCCAAGTCATTTTATACAGTTGACTGGGCTTAATTTTTTGTATTTCAAATATAAATATTACAAAAGTTGAATTTTGCGAGTTTTAAATTCAATAGACCAAGACAGAGAGGGTGTGTCAAATAATCTACATGGAAATGAGATGGAAGAATGTGTATACAACTTCATACCATATATGACTGACTTACCATTAGTGGTTCCCCTTAATCTAACCTTATCACAAACTAAACAAATTGTTGACCCCAGCGTTGCCAAAAACAGCACTCCTAAGTCTTGCTTCCAAAACGCAGTTTCATGCCACAAAACTTGAGGTACTCTGAGCAAAGCTCCCAAATGTGAACTTCCATCCTACCATAAAGCAATGGCAATGTCAGGCTGTTTATGATTTGCTTTGGAAAACCCAAAAATAATTCAGATAAATAACAAAATAGAAGTGCACATTAGCATCACATGAGTAAGTTTCTGGGCATGTTTCATCAACTTCTGATAAAGGACATAGAGGAAAAGCGTATACCGATGTGTACTGTAGTGTGCGGATATGACTAAGTTCATGTCATGCCAAATTAAGCCATATGATCTTCCTCATGAAATAATAAAATAGAAGGTACATTGTGAGTAGGATTCTAGTTCTAAGTAGTCGAACTACTGTATCACTAGCCTGTCAACACTGAGGCTGTGAGTTCGAATCCTGCACGTTGCAGGTGCACTCGACTCAATCTTAATTGAATAGGATTGTCAGTATTTTTTATTACCAAAGTTCATGGTTTTACTCCAGGTACTCCAGTTTCCTCCAACAATAATAAAATGCTTCGCAGGGCAGCTTGATATGATCCGCAAAGGTCAAACCATGAACAGTTGGGTGAAGAATGGACACTAGATTCAAGCTTGATACAGCTCTGAATTTTGATTGTGATTAAATATTTGACACAACATAGGTTTCTGACATAGAATGAATGTGGTCAAAGAGCTGAAAAATTTGAAATTGGACTTTTACCTATTATGGTCCAATATCAATAAAATGCTTCGCTGAGCGCAGCCTGATACGACCGCAGAGGTCGAACCCTGAACAGTTGGGGCAAATTTGGACACAATATTCAAGCTTGATACTATCTGAATTTGGATTGTGATCAAATTTTTGCCATAATATAGGTTTCTGACACAAAATAAATGTGGTCAAAGATTTTACAAATCTAATGCTCAATACTGTGCAATTGAAGATATCTTCTTGAAACTTTTCAAAAATTTGAAATTTGAAAATGTTGAAAAAAATATGAATCGCTTAAAAAAAAATTGGAACCCCCCCCCCCTTTCAAACTTTTTGAATCCCCCTTGGTGCATTAACCATCAAACTCAATCCCAGTCTTTCCTTTGTAGTATGGAACCTTGTAGTACAATTTTAGAGAGATCCATACACTTAAACATAAGTTATTGTCTGGCAGCTACAAAAATGCTTGTTTTTGGCCCCTTTTTGGCACTGTTGGCACCATAACCCCCAAAATGGATCCCAACCTTGTACTTGTGGTATTAAACATTGTGGTACAATTTCAGAGCAATTGAAATACTTATACACAAGTTATTATCCTGAAACTAGAAAAATGCTTGTTTTGGGTCCCTTTTGGGCTCCTAAACGGTTGGGACCATCATCTGCCAAATAAATCCCAATCTTCCTTTTATGGTATTAAACCTTCTTAAAATTTTTTTATAGACATCCATTCACTTAAACTTAAGTTATTGTTCGGAAACCAAATGTGTTTTCAGTTTACAACGATGCAAACGACGACATCATAGCACTATACCAACCCATAATAAATTTTGCGGTCTATAAAAATAGCTATTCAAAAGATACTGTTAAATTAAGCACATATTTTAAATCTAAATTTGCTTTCAATCTTTAATATATAAAAAAAAATTAACAGCAGAAGAACCTTAACAAAATTTAGACTGAGTAACCACAGTTTGAGAATAGAAATTGAAATACATGAAAGAAAAGTAATTTATTATTTTAGGAAAACATGAAATTTTGTCAAGAAATGAAAGGCTCTGTCAACACTGTTCACTGAATATAAAATGACCTTCATTTTGTGTTAGAGTGCCCTATATATATTGCTTTCCATGATTAGACTTGGCAAAAAATGTGTTTCAAAATTTCCAAATTTAAAAAACATAAATTTAGAAAATCTCCTTATCTGGATAATGACATTTTAGTCTATATCTAAATTTTTTTTAGACCAGACGGAAAAATAGACAAAAGTTGAGATAAAAATAATAGAGCTATCCCTCTTTGTACTGGCTGTCTTCTATCATGTACTTATTTTTATAATCATGTTTCCATATTTGTTCTAAATCATATTTTATTATTAGCAATCAGTATGTGTTAGTATGCATTTGTTGTGTGTGTATATTGTATGAACTTTGTGATTTGTGTTGATTATATGCTCTTTATGGACTCTTTTGATTAGGAATAAAGATATGTGTGAATTTACCCATTTAAATACATCATAAAAGTATTAAATAGAAAATGACATCATACATTGTAGTCATGGATAAAATTAGAATACCTCAGCAAAATTTAATAGTAATATCTAATCAAAGAGCTGATAGCTCTGAGGTGGAAGAAGATGCATAAAAGGTAACTTGAATTACCATTAAAAGCAGCCCCCACCAACCCAGCCTGCTTTGTCCTATTATTGCTTTCAACGTATTTTTTTCTTCCAAAAATAATAATACTCATAACTCAACCAAAACTCACTATACTTAACATAAAAATCTGCAAATACTGTTGATTCAAATTAAATTTTCTATAACTAAATTCCATACATTCGTCTCAGCAGGGTCAACTTGATGCAATGCAATTTCGCCAAGCAATTATAACAGTAATTGATTTGCTTTCACTTGGAAGTTTTCTGTCAAAGGCAGACAGTTAACTTTAAAATAAAAACTGGCCACCAAGATTTTAGTCAAGTTTGCTTAAACTAGGGTTTTTCATTATAAACATATATTGAAAAATTCTTAATATATCCAATGCAGATATGTGTCAGGCCAAGGATTGACCGGTCATGTCAGGTGATGACCTTGCTATGATATTGCGATAATTTAGAGTCAAGCGCACACGTGAATCTGCTGGTGTTTTACACATCAAACGATGCACCGTCTGTTGACAGAAATATCAATGAACAAACTAATGTCTGTTGACGGATTCCATTTCAAAGTACATAGTTTTCACTTAAATATTATAATTTTGTTTTAAAAACACATCTTGTCTAAAACTGGAATATGACTTAATTGATTGCATTAAAGATCTGAACGCAGACGGAACAACTAAATCCGTGTATTTTTTGAAGCATCATTGATTTGAAGTCTTACTCACCACGTATATACTTGACTTTAACTCAAGATAGATTGTATGAATATATGACAATTCTGTTTATCATTATTTGAAACTTTCAGATGCACAATTAAATTTCCCATTTGTGCACATGCGCAGATACGTAACCAACGTGGTTTAATTTAACCCGAATAATCCAGTTGTTTTATTCCGATAATTCCAATTATTAATCTACCAAAGACAATTATTACAACAATCAGTGAGAATTATTATCATGACCTATTAATGCTCAAAAACAAGCCATCAACTTTTAATTATTTTTTTTCATGTGTGTTCATGAATTTCGAGAATTTATACCATATAAATTTCTGAAAAGTTTATAAAACTTTAATACCCATAATATTATTATTTTTAATAATTCAGGGTGAACGTACTCTATGGGGACGAACTCAGGCGAACAGACCAAGGGCGAACATGTAATCAGGGTGAACCGACCCAATACCAAATTCATGCATGCGTACTACAAAATCTACTTTAAAAACATTCGGTTTCAAGTAAACAAATAACGTTCATGTAAGATGAGATGAAATCTAATAATTTACATAAATAAAAGGGTTGATATTGATACATTAAATCATGAGAAATTATAACACTACCGATAGTGATCGTTTTCAAGCCTAACTAATAAATTAAAATAGATCATGTGTAAACATCAGTGTCAAGATATGGCACGGAAGTTGTTATGAAATTGTAAAGCACAGAAAGGGATAGGGCATATGTCCTGGTAAGGGTTCAATGATTTTACAGCCAGCAGTAAGGCTTTCAGAAGACTTGAAGTCTTCTTCCACCAAAAATAAATTCCTTCATCAAACCAAACCCATTTAGAAAACCTCAGCAAAATTTAATAGTAATATCTAAATATAAATTCCTTCATCAAACCAAACCCATTTAAATACATCATAAAAGTATTAAATAGAAAATGACATCATAGGCATGGCTAAAAATAGAAAACCTTGATCAGCAAAATTTAATAGTAATATCTAAAAATAAATTCCTTCATCAGCATTTAATATAACTTCTAAAAATAAATTGACAGCTAATCACCTCAAGAGAATACAATATTTCAACAAAAGCACTGAGAACTTAAAATTGGTTATAGGATTTGAATTTATACTCAATTTTTTGCTGTTGTGCAATACACTATGCTGTTGCAAATTGCCCCCTCCCAAAATGAAAAAAATACCCCCATTTTTTTTATTTTGTGCAATACACTATTCTGTTGCATATTGACCCCAAAAAAAAACTGAAATAAGAAAAATTGTCCCTCCCACAATTTCTTTTTGACCCCCATTTTTTTCACCTCCCCCACCCTTTTTCCAAACAAGCCCTCCAAAATGTTTACCCCTCCTTTTTATTGAAAAAAAAATATATGAAGAAATTTTCTTTTCAATTTCTGAAATCTGAAATGAGAAAAATTGTCCGCCTCCCACAATTTCTTTTTTAATCCCCCCATTTTTTTCACCTCCCCACCCTTTTTCAAAACAAAAAATTCTTTCCCTCAAGATATGGTCATAATCTCAATTCAAATTTCCATTGGAGTTTGCAACCATAATTACCCATTTAAATACATCATAAAAGTCTTAAAATAGAAAATGACACACATAACCATGGCTAAAATCAATATTCCTTAATCATCATACTTCTTAATGTAAATTGACAGCTAATCACCTCAAGACAAAACAACATTTCTTCAATGTAAGGGAGGTAATCAAAACTTATTATGTTTGGATTACCACCCTTACACTGCTTTAAAATTGTCTTAATTGTCCATTAACCAGGAAACCCTTGTTTTCCCTCTTTTTTGCCCCTAATTCCTAAACGGTTTGAGCCATAACCCCCCAAAGCCAATCCTAACCATCCCTTTGTGGTATGGAAACTGTGGTATAATTTCAGAGAGATCCATACACTTAAACACAAGTTATTGTCTGGAAACTAAAAAAATGATTATTTGAAACTCTTTTTGGCCCCTAATTCCTAAAATGTTAGGACTACAGTGTAACCTGCCTAATCCGAAACCTGAGTATTCCAACATCCTGCTTTAACCGACACATTTTCTGGTCCCAAAATATGCCTTATCTTGCAGAAAAACCTTAGTATTCCGACACCCTGCTTAATCCAACATATTTTTCTGGTCCCCAGTGTGTCGGATTAGACAGGTTACACTGTATAACCCCAAAATCAATTTAAATTTAAAATTTCATAGATTTCTATTTACTTATACTAAAGTTATTGTGGGAAACAAAGTTTCTTCAGACGACGACAACGACGATAAGTGATACCAATATATGATCACAAAATTTTTTGCGGTTGTATAAAAATCTAAATCACAGTTAGATTCAGTATATCCAAGCTAGTACACAAGAATTTAATTAATTTATTTATTAATGGTCAATATTAGGTTAAGTTTTTAAAGGGGTTAACTTTATCAAATATATATAAATATGGTTAGATTCAGCATATTAAAGAACCCCAAGAATTCAAGACTGAATTAAACTGCATTGAAATTGGTCATGAAATAAGCAATTTATACAAAGTATTAGAAAAGTATTGTTTTGGCTCTTTTTCCTAAACAGTTAGGGCCATAACCCCCAAAATCAATCCCAACCTTCCTTTTTTGGTATGGAACCTTGTGGTACAATTTCATAGAGATCCATAGGCTTATACACAACTGCACAAGTTATTGTCCTGAAACAAGAAAAATGTTGTTTTTTGTCCCTTTTTGTCCCCTTATTCCTAAACAGTTAGGACAATAACCCCTAAAATCAATCCCAACGTTCCGTTTGTGGTATGGAATCTAATGGTTCAATTTCATAGAGATCCATACTCTTATTTCAACAACCACACTGACAACGTCATAACATTATACGACCGCAAAAATTTTGCAGTTGTATAAAAACTGACCGCTAAGAAATAGCACAATAGTGCTGAAAAAGGTGTTAAACACCAACCATTCAATCAATCAATCAATCAAAAAGCAGGAGGTACAATAAAAAAATCTGTATCTTATAAACAGGTACTATAAAATGATTTTTTTCACTAACATAAAACAGAAAATCATAAATAGAAAAAGAAAGTTTATTCTTGCTGCCTCTAACATACAATTACAAATAACAAAACAATTTGAAAGGAAAAAAAATGCATAAATACATTAAAACAAGTAATAGGTGATTGACATAAGCTAATTAAATTTGTATGAAATAATTTATGCAGGTCAAAATATAAAGAGTATTTATGCAAAAAAAATATATATTTATGTATTAAGTCATCAAAGTTCAGCAGCTAAAAATATGGCAACTAACCTGCAAACTCAGAATCTAACTTGTAGATTTATAAATGTGAACTTCTTTAAACTGACATTAATGTACAGCTATTAAATGTAATTCCTGTGCATGTTTATCAATATTACTAGCATAAAATTATATTACCAGTATAAATTATTACAGTAAGTCAGTCAGTAAAATATTCTCATTAATACACAAAATCACTTAAGGTTCTAAATTAATAGATTCTGTTACATAAAATAAAATCTTGAATTTCCAAAAATATAAATCTAGCTATAGACTCCCATGTAAAATTTCTAATAAATAAGTTCATGAATTACATAAAGCTAAAACAATTAGTAAACTTTGGAAAATATAAGTTCTTTACATAAAAAATATTAGGTCAAGAATCATTTAAATATTTATGGTTGAATCCAAAATTACTCAGGTAAACCTATATGTGAAAATCTAAGCAATTGCAACTTTCATCTAAACAGAATTGACTTCAGCACATATCAATATAACAAGCAACTATTGATAAATTCTAATTAAACTGACCCATTTCAAGGAAATGGTTTACACATAATGGTTTTCTGTAACTACAAAAAAAAGTACCAAGTCATGTAAATGACAACCTGAAATTTAACCCTGATAACACTTAATTATGATGTATACAATAAATATACACAAGTTCATTCACACAACCATATCTTTAATGAGGTAAGTACTATACACACAAGTAGGTGATGCATGATTGGCAATACTCCATATTAAGCAGACGGCTTGATCTTGCTACCAGCTTTTAATTTTTAATTGTAGAATGCCTCCTAGCAATTGTGCAAATAAAGGACAGCAATTAATGGCTTGATTTCACCAAACAATAAGCAAAATAAAGCTGCTTTGAATATTCCCATGTTTAGTTACTGAATGGCAAAATAAAATATTTAAGCCTTGTTCACAAATTTAAAATAATCATACCTTAAGTGGTTTAAACTATATTTTAGAAAATTAAATGTTCCCTAGGAGGGAAAATAGTAAGTTGTAAACTTTCAATAGTGAAACACTTAGTTTTTTGGACAGTTTTTGCATTTATAATCAATCAAAATGCCTTTCTTTGAACATGTGTTATAGGTCTGCTTTGCACTCAAAAAGTTCTAAATTTTCCTATTGAATCAAAATAATTCTTTCATGTCATACTCTATGCTTGTTGGCATTATATTTTTCAATATTTCACACCTTGCTAATTCTCCAAATAAAGACCGATATTACGTCTATGCATTTCAAAATGAGCATATAGCATGACATAAAGGAATTATTTGTTAAATATTTATGTGGTTAATCATGGTCTGGAAAACTTAAGACAAGGAAAAAATAATACTCAATAAACTGATACCTCTCTCTTTCAAAACATTAAATTCAAATTCAATTCAGTCAAAAAATCAACATGCTCTCATCATGTGACAAAGGTTAGAAAAATCATGTGATTTAGACAGGTTTTGTACATAATCATGTGACAAGATAAGGTTTTGTAGGTTGTAATGACTTTTTCTTGATACTATTAATCAGCCAGTTCACTGTTACACATACTCCTTTGCCCTTTGTGGTTGGAGTCTGGAAATACATTACATAAGTTTTTAATTCTACATTGTGATCTAGTTTAATGTCAATAGGGAACTGTCATAAATTGTCATTTACAGAATGATCCTATAATTGATTATTTTTATGCACAATAAATGTAAATGAATTCATAATCCAAGAATAATATTTAGGAGTTCTGCAGTTCAGAAGTATGTAAAAAATCTGCTAGTCCTTATCGAACAATGTTTGGAACTGAATAATAAGTAATTGGTCACTTAATTTGCATGCATTTGGACATTAATATTAAATGGATATAAAATTGACTGTGGTGCTGTATACTGTTAATTTTTTTGGATGTTGATGATTCTTGATATTTATATCTGAACATAATCTCTTTAAAAAAACTACAGGTACAAACAACAGTTTACTAAGTGGTTGTCTGAAGATAACTGGAAAATTTATACCCCAAATGCCTGAAATGGATAGACCTATTGCCTGTTACTTACTATATATTCTAAAAAAGCAGTGTAAAGGGTTCAAAATACCCTGTGTCTGGCCTACGACTACTGCTGTCAGTGTAATGTTGGCTGTCCATTTTCAGTAAAATGAAGAAAAAAAGTTGGTATCCTTTGATTATAAAGAAGTGTCTGTAAAATTCCATTAAGGTTTTAAACCTTTAAATCTTTAACCACAGACTGCATTTAAAGGTTAACTGCCAAAAAAACTAAGTCCAACTATCAGTAAAACACAGACCATTAAAAAAAAAACTGTTTTAAATTTTGCTTCAGATGCAGTCAAAACGAAATAGAAAGATGTGATTTGAAAATTCTGCTTTGTATTTCTAATAACCCTAAAATCTTTGAATACACCTATACAAACCTTCAACAGCTCTACATGTTAATTTAAGTCAAACTGGCTAAAAACCCTGTTATACTCGTAATATCTCCTTACACTATTTCCTAACTACAGAAGCAGCAAATTTAATGTTAATTTTTCTAGACTTAATTTCACTTACAGTTTTCCCTGATTCTACTATAATATGGCTGGCTTTTTCAGCACTGTATTCTGGTACTACATCACCATCAAATCTTACATGTATTAAGGCAAAATATAGATATACAAGATGGGTATTACTTCACAAAGCTACCTGATTGGGTATGACTTAACTAACTGTAATAATAATTTAAGTTTATTCTATTGTAGAAAGGGGAAATCTGTGAAATATTATTTACAAGAAAACATTTTATTATTGAGAAAGTGCAATAAGTGAAAATGGCCATAAATCTAGATGTTAAAGTCGCACACTTCTAAAATGACAAATTTTAAAATTGAAAGCAACCTTTCTTCCACCAATTTAAATATTCATTACTACCTTCAGGAAATTTATTGAAAGCACTATTCAAGCTATTGTACATGTGGACAGACTGACAAAGACTATTACTATTTCCACGATAATAGCTAAGACTTTAGGAAAATTGCATATACAAACAAAAGATGTCTTTCTCCTGTATCTAGAACATTTTTTCCCTAATACAGTAATCATACTTCAGTTATATGAGACATGCTCTGCCTTCAGAAACTTTCTTCATTTTGACAAGGATACCCAATAATAAATCTCTTTAATAATCTGTAATCTTTTATCTTTTCTGGGATACAAATCTTTGCTCCATTAAAAACATCAGGTAAACTCTGTAAGCATATTCATATTTCAAATATAATGAAAAAAAGTAGTTTAAATGTAATTATTGATTGACAAATGATTGCTTTCCATCCGTCATGTTCATGCAAAATGGCTTCAATGAAATAAAAAAGAACTATTTTTCTGTGTTGATGAAAGATGATTTATAAAGGTTGCCTACAAATATCCTGCTTTGTACTTGAGGACACATTTCAACAGATTTTTAACCTACTCGACATTCAAACATTTGGTCTTTCCCAAATAACATGTGCTTGGTGTAGAGGCAGCAAATACAGATTTTAAATCTTCTGTTTGATTGGGTTGGTGTTTTTAAACTTCAGACTTTCAATTGCAAGTTCTGTTTCTCAAGACCACTGAGGGTGTTCTAAAGAGGTTGATAATGTTGTATATATTCTTTGCTGGGTATAGTTACATCAGCCCTTTAATTCTAAAGAGGTTGATAATGTTGTATATATTCTTTGCTGGGTATAGTTACATCAGCCCTTTAACTACAGATTTCAACTTAAAGTAACAACATCAATATGTCATCTACTTTTCAATTACATCTATATATGTATTGTAATAAATAAATAAATGATACACATCTGGATGGAAGGGGAACTTTTAGTCAAATGCCCCAAGTCGGTTGAGTGGGATGCTCTTGGCATGTTAAACAAGTCTCTGATGGATCAGTGGGTGGTTTTGTGCAAGTCAGATATTTTGTCTCTATCAAAAATACCCTCGTCCAAATTTCATGCCCTTCACCCAAATTCACCTACCTTGCAGAACCTGCATTGTATTTAATTTTGTTCCTGTCCTAAATATGCAAGAAATATTTGTCACTGGACATTCAGAAAGCAACAATCAATCATTATAAATGCAAAATAGAAAGGGTAATGGTATTGTTGTCCCTTCAAAATCTTTTTTTTTTTGTAAACTGATTTTCCTGCCTTCTGACTAATTTCAAACTATAATTGGGGTATAGAAATACCAATTAATAGATTTCATTTGAAGCATTATAAAACCCAATATGTTAGGTCTTTGTATCAAGGGAGATATCCCAACATTAACACATGAAATCACATATTACAGAAGTAAAATCATGGAACTGTGTCAGCAAAATTTCAAATACTGTGAATTCATTTATTATTGTGAGTATCAATTTTTGTGGATTGAGGAAACATTATATTTTCGTGGATATTTGATTTCCTGGTTTTTCAAAAGTCAGCAAACAAACCTAAAGAATATATGTACTTCTTCAAACATTGAAATCTGTGGTTCACCTATACCCACCAAAACCACAAAATTGGTATGCCATGAATAATCCACAGTATAATATAGTCATTGTTAAACATCAATTGCTTCACAAAGTTTTATTGAAGGTTATGATTAGGAGTTTGTACAGATATTTGTTGTGGAACGGGAAAAAATTGTTTATATAAAAATGAAAGATAATCTCAGGCTTTTCATTTTAATCAAAGACAATGACTTTCTGTTTATAAATTTGCCTAATTCAAATTTGAATTTGATAGAAAATCCTTAGGTTGATGATCTTTTAATATTTTGGGGATTAGGTGAATGGAGTATGTCCTCTCACACGTTGATCAATGTCTATTTGTTTACCTTTTTAGGATGATAAAACTTCTCTAAATGGTCTGGATTCTTTTGGTAACAGTAATCACCATAGTTACATAATACATTCATCTGAAATCATAAAATCAGGTGTTTTTGGTTGCAAATACAATAATTACAGTATAAAAAACAAAAAGGAAATAAATTAACAGCTAGCTGTTTAATATAAGCATCTGATCTAAAATATACTTATTCTAATGTAAGGACACTTGATTTCATGGTTAATTATTGGTATCACGAAACTTTTATTTTGTTGAACACATAAATTCATCAATAACCTATAACCAATAACCAATGTAATCAACAAAAGTTTGAACCCCATACAACAATCAATAAAGAATCTACAGTAGGTATATCCAAACATTTAGTTTGCAGTCAATCCAATAAGGTTAAGTAACTTTTCAAGCAATCAATCAGGCTGCTCTGGCTCCCAAAAGTTGGAGCCAGAAAATAGCCAGCTCCTATATTTTGTCGCCAGTTTTGAAAACTTGAGCAAACTTTAGAGCCAGCTAGAGTCTTTAATTCTTCTATCAAAATTTAAACTATGTTCAATTTAAATTTCTTATGCACTCAGCCTGCACTTTACATCATTTAACATGTTACACTAAGTAAGTTATTGCATAGGGTTTCTATACATACAACAAAACTGACATGTGTACTTTATTTTCTTTGTCAGTATGAAGAAGAATATACATTAGCTTATGGTCTGTAAATGCTACAGAATAAAGAATTTTTAAACTAAAAATAAAAAATAGAAAAAATGGGTAATTGTATGAAGACAACAGAATAAGAGGGTTTAGATTTACAGAATAGTGAAAATTGTATTAGAATACAGAAAAGATGACCAAGGAACCCTACCAACCCTACCCATCCTGCTACTAAACCCTCTTTAACTCTTCCCACAACTCAAAAGACCCAAACATATAAATTATAAAGCCAGAAGTATGTAGCCATATCTAAGACATGTCTTAAGTAGGTATCTCAATGCTAGGAAAAGTAAGAGTGAGTTATCTTTCTTTATTCGGTGTGCTCCTCTTTGGAGGATTATACACAGTACGAGAAGAAGTAAACATGACCAAAATGGCGGTCGTTTTGTTATTTTCGTATCATAACTGAGGGCAGTCAAAGACAAATTTCGTTTGAATTTGCTATTTTTTACGGAAAACAAGTAAAACAATGTTTTTAACAATTTGATTATGGTTTTCAACTTCCTGTCAATTATGTTTTCTTCATTTAACTACGGTAAATATTGAAAATTGTGTTGTCGTATGAACATTTCTTCAAATGAAATAGACAAATGCAGACTGACCAATTCTATTTGAATTAATTAATGTTGATGATCATTAATGACCCATCCGATAAATGGATTACCTGTAACAACAGATTATGACACCTGTTGTTGTAACCGTTGATTAGCTTGGGGTTGTAAACAAAGTCATAAACTTGTCGCCAGGTAAAATTTTGTACAATTTATTTTTAACTTTTACCAATTAACATGAAGATCGATATTGTCAAGAAATGAAAAATTTTACATAGGAAAATGTTGGCGCCAGAAATATCGCCAGCAGCCGTATTTTGTCGCCAGATGAAATAAAAATCGCAAATTGCGACATTGGCGACGCACAGCGCAGTCCCTGATCAATATTTATTGTTTGACAAAGGAATATGACTGTAACTTAACTCTTTGAAAATAGACTGCTCAGAACTAATATTTACTAATTGTAAGCCAACCTTCTGGACATAACTGTTTCATCCTTATGAAAATATTCAAAACTAATGCAAAGACTGAATAAGTCTTTAAGATCTAGTCAACATTAATAGCTGTTTAAAATCAAAATCTATTTGAAACCTTAGATGGATTTGGCTATTATTTTCCTATCTCTTTTGGACATGTATTCCCTGACATGCTTAAGTATTCCTCATCCCTGTTTTTCAAATTTTTGCTGATGAAGATAACTCAGGAAAAGCACTTCAGATGCACAAAATATTAAAAGTGTTATTTTCACCAGTTGACTATTGACTTATATAACTAACTATAAAAAATTCCTTACCTTGCTCTTCTTAGCTGATGATGGTTTGTGTTCTTTCTCATCATCAACATCTGAGGCTTGACGTTTCATCGGTGATTTCCCTTTAGTGGGAGAGGCCTTTTTGGGTGTTATTGTCACATTATCATCTGAGATATCTTGCTTCATGGGTAATTTTCCTTTAGTGGGAGTGGCCTTTGTGGGTGTTATTGCCACATTATCATCTGAGATATCTTTCTTTATGGGTAATTTCCCTTTAGTGGGTGTGGCTGGAGGGGTCTCATTACTGTTATTATTACCATCATCCTCAGTTGAACTACCACTATCATAATCATCATCTCCCATTTTCTTCTTTTTTGGTGTGGCTGCAGGGGATTTCCCCTTCTTTGGAGGAAACATGTCTGATGTCTCTTTGGACTTTTTAAACAAAATCTGAAATGAATATTAATATGCAAATAGACATTTTCTACACTTATGCCAAAATACACTGTGAGAGAAAACTCACTTGTCAATTGATTAGATCCAATCACAAAATATATCATGAAATGTGAACCAGAAATGTATAAGAATGGAAATTACTTCTATGCCTATAATTAACAAGAAGCCTGCTCTTTAAACAATGTCATCAGGTTACACAGTATGTGTCATAATTCAATTAAACAAACAGACTTACCCAACAATCTTAATCAGCCAACTTGACTGTATTAAAAGAGACTATACTATTTGGTTTTCAAAATTAAAAAGTATGTTCCCTATGTACTGCTTACTAAGAAGTGAATGCAGGCTTCTCTAAATTACTTGACATTTGAAACTAAAGTGAGGTGATCTTGGAATTTTTGGAATACAAAGTTTGTACTACTCCAACTATGAATTTCATAATCTAACCAAATTCATCTTAATACTTATTTGTGTATAGGACATTGTGTAAAGATTTTAAAAGATTAAGTCCTACTATAAGCTGGACTTATCAATCTGAGATCATACATGTGGAAGATTGAAAATAAAACAGAGATCACTTTAATCATGTACCACATCCTCCTTCAGTTTGGATATAAAAATAACAGAGATCAATTATCATCTTACCTCCTATACATTTCTAGGAATATCATTGGTTAAAAGCTTTCGTGTGGAGACAGTTTATATTTCATATGGGGTTAGTAGGCGGGGCTTATTCTAATACACAGTTAGTAGAAGTGTTACGTCCCTTTATAAAAACAACATGGCGTTGAGGAAAAATTTGAAACGTTTCAACAAACAAAGAAATTGATGATAAACGATTGAAATTAATGTAGAAAACACATTAGACATGTTAGAAGCTAACAAGTTGTTATTGTTGGCATTTGTTTTTGTATAGACAATGGAGTAGGTTCTTTATATTGAAGACTTGATCACTTTGATAGGCCACTAGTCTAAATGCCACATGTTAAGATAGTCGGTAAGATAAATCTGTTACAGTGTGCTTGTGACCTAATACGATATATATATCCTATTAGGTCACTACCACACTATGTAACTAATAATATGTAGCAGCTTACAACAAATGCTAACAAAATATACAAGATTTTAATTAATATTCACAATTTATAAATGTCTATTCCATAAAATCTTTTTTTATAAAACTGACCTTTAACCTTGGAACATCAGTAGCATTCTCCCAAGTTTTATCATCTCTGACCTTGGCAATTCTTGGGAATCGTATTGATATCCCATCAGCTGTATGGGCAGAAGATTGACTAAACTCTGCTCCCATGATTTCCCAGATTGGTGACTTTTTGGGATCTTTGACCACAAAGTCTGGGATTAAGGTTTTGTTCACATTCAACCAGTTTGGGACTTTTAAAGGATCTTTACTGATTTTGACAACATCAAGTTCTTTCTGCAATTCTTCTAACGTTTTGTCATCAAAACCACTGTGGCATTTTGTTACTGTGCAGAATTTCTTAGTGTGGGGATCATATGCTCCAAGTAGAAATATGGACATAATGCCACCTGCCATGAAAGAATGAAACAACAGTTTTTTTAACAAAATATAGTATATAAATTGCATTTATCACTGATGTGGTAATTTCTCATTATATTATAAAATTGAAAAAATGGATACTTTCAAACTCATAGGAAAATTTGGCTATTTGTCTAAAATAACTTCTTTTTTCAATATACAGATGCATAGAAAAATAAAATATTTTCCTGGTTTGTCTTACAGTTGTCTTTTGTTCTTTGCAATGGCCTTGTCAGTTTCTCTTGACTTTTGAATGTCACCTTGGTATCTTTTGTTAATTTTTTTCCTCCATGAAATAAAAATATTTGCAAGCCAAAATTCTCTTGGTCTTATTGAAATTTGGTATTAATATGAAAATGAGGAGATGCTAAATAAGGTTGTTTGATAATACCTTAAAGTTTACTGATCATCTACTGTGGATTCAACATTATTCATGTAGTTTTTATTTTCATTGATCACATGTGAAAATGCAAATTTTCTAAAGACATGTATGCAGTCTGGTGTGCATGAATAAGCTATAAAAATTAATAATTCTCTTTTCAAGAGATTATTTGTTAAAAGTTTGACTTATCTTCTAAATTTCATTTTTATTTATGACTGTCCTTTTTGCTTTTTTTTGTGCTATTTTTCTGTGACAACAGCACTAAAACTCTAATGTTAAGTTTCAATTAAATCCATTTCAGAATAACTACTTTTGATAGACAATTGATATTGCATGTATATACTTATTCAAAAAAAAAAACAATGTGAAATAAAAAATTAATTGAATTCTTTTCTGACCTTTGTTTCCTGTACCATAATAAGCTCCAAGAACAATTAAATCTGCTGAGTCGGCCATTGTGCCTTCTTGTAAATAATCCTTCTTCACTTTCAACCAATGTCTCTTTCCAGGGGCATATACACTCTGTAAATGTAACGTATGCATGAAAAAAAAAATACCGTACTTAAAAAAAAAGTAAAGAGCATTAAAGTAAAGTTTATAAAAAGAGCAACAATTGAAAGTTTAAATATACAAGAAATCAGAGATACCTGTTTTATTTCAATTCTATATAAAATGCTTCGCTGAGCACAGCTGGATACGACCGCAGAGGTCCAACCTTGAACAGTTGGGGCAAAAATAGACACAATATTCGTGCTTGATACAGGTCTGAATTTGAATTGTAATTAAATATTTGACATATAATAGGTTTCTGACACAGAATAACTGTAGTCAAAGGACTTAGAATTGGTTATATGAGTTGAATTTATATTTAATTTTTTTCTTTTGTGCAATACACCATGCTGTTGCATATTGACCCCCTTATTTTGCCAAAAAAAAAAAAATATTTGAAATTTTCTTTTAATTTCTGAAATCTGAATTTGATTCCCTCAAGATATAGTCATAATCTCAATTCAAATTTCCAATGGAGTTTGCAACCATAATTACCAATTTAAATACATCATAAAAGAGTTAAAATAGAAAATGACATACATAATCATGGCTAAAATTAATATTCCTTTAATAGTAACTTCTAAAAATTAATTGACAGCTAATCACCTCAAGACAATACAACATCTTTATACATAATTTAAAAGCAATGTAAGGGAGGTAATCCAAATTTTTTTTAATACTTTAAATGTATTTGGATTACCTCCCTTTTTTAAATTGTCCATTTACCAAGAAACCCTTGTTTTTTCTCTTTTTTGCCCCTAATTCCTAAACGGTTTGAGCCATTACCCCCAAAGTCAGAAGTTATTGTCTGGAAACTAGAAAAATGCTTATTTGGGCCCTTTTTTGCCCCTAATTCCTGAACTGTTGGTACCATAACCCCCAAAATCAATCCCAACCTTCCTTTTGTGGTATTGAACCTTATAGTAAAATTTCATAGAGATCCATTCACTTAAACTAAAGTTATTGTGTGAAAACCAATGTGTCTTTGGACGACGACAACGACGACGCCAACGTCATACCAATACACGACCGCAAAAATTTTTTGCGTTCGTATAATAAATTCAAATACTGAGGGGATGTTATACATATATTATATAAACTATATATATGTCAGTTTTATAGGGATTTCTAACCAAACAAAAATCACCAAAACTGGTCAAGTACTCTCAGCCTTCATATTTTAAGTCAATTAGTAAATACTGGATGCAGAGGTATAACATGTCCAAACCTGTCAACTGACCGGATCCTGCGGGTGTGACCGAGATTTTCACAATTCTGAGAGGTCACCGGGACACCCGCTGGTGACCAAATAACCGAATTGAAAAATAACCCGTTTCACCGGATTCCTAAGCTTTCAGACTGTAAATTGTAATTCTTCCTGGACAAGAAGTTCAACTACCTGTGTAAACTCAAATCAAGTGACCCATTTCAGTGCATGGCTTCACTTGACAGCTTTGGTGTCAAACACACTGTTTATTAACACCAATTACCTTAGCTTTAGGTCGTAAATAATTTGTGTATTTCAAGAGTTACTCCCTTTTTGTCATCTCACAATATTCTCCTTAAACTTATGTTTTTTGTAAAAGATTAAATCTGAAATGAATTGAATGCAAAACATATCAGAATAATACTTTTACTATTTTTCTACCTTAGAACAATTAAAAATAAAAATTTTGAAAATTACTTTTTCATCTATACCTCTTTTAATTGTTTAACTTTATCTTATTATATTCGAATATCAAAACATGGTATGTGCACATAGTTAAACCTGCTCAAATGTATGCAATGAAAACAGAAATTGGCACACTGTATGCCATGGAATGAGGATGAAAAGGAATTAAGGCAATATAACAAAAATCTATCCATGGCCTTCAAGTGCAATGAAATATTAATGTGTACAATTTTAAATTACTTAACCATGTGGACATGTTTTGGAGAAACTTTGATATAAATTGTAAGAAAAATATCCCTAAATACTGAAATTCAGCTTGAAAAGTTTGTATGCGTTATGACCTGAGATTTCATTCTTCTAACCAGGTCATCACCTGCATTTTCATTGTCATAGGTTGACAGGTATGCATGTCTGTATCTTACTTTTAAATCTTTTAACACCAGACCTTCCAATCCTTGTCTAAATACATCATTCATCATATCCTGCAAGTCTTCTGGGTCCTGAAAATTATTAATGAAACGGATTAGTTTATGTTTTTTTTCACTATGCTATTTGTCTTGTCAATTTGACTATGAAAAAGATTGTAATGTACAGTAATTGATCATGTACAAGCCCCTTGAAAGGGCTGTAGGGATATATATGGTACCAATGCTCTTTAAATGGCCATGGGTTATTTTCACGTATCTGGGATATTATACAATTACTGTCATTTGATGGGGTAAATGTGTTGGGTTATTCACTTTTGAAAAACTAACATTCTCTGAGTCCAACCGATGAAGATTTTACATTATTGTATCACATAAAATTATATAAAAATTTATAAAAATACATGTAGTTCATGCTTCTATAGTGATTTAAAATGAATCTTCTGAGTAGTTTTATAATAAACTTACCTATATTTATATTTAAAAATAATTTCTTGTTTAAGTAATACCCACAACTGCCTAATGTTGAAGACCATATGTTGACCTCTAGATGCTGTTCGGGTATTTGTGTTTTTGGGTTGCTGTCTCAATTACCTTCACCCACCATCTCCTTTTATTCCTATGTCACAATTTTTTTTTTAATGAAAATGGGTATTTAAACAGAATTTCTTCATAAACACATATCACAGAGCTCCAGAACTTACTCACTATTGTATTGTCCTTTATACATGTCATCACTTACTTTAATTAATTTCATCTCTGAAAACATAATTCTGTTTTTAATCTCGTTCATTTCATCATGTAGAACTTTACGTCTCTCTTTGATGGGTCTGTAAATACAGTAAAACCTCTTGTCAATCTATCTTAAAGATTTAAATCAGTCATGACAGACTAAAAAATTGAATTTGAAATTTTTATACACACTTTTATGAATACCATATATATATTTTATATGTTACTGCTCTTACTACAACTTTTTTCTCTAGAAGCCATTTAAGTTGATAAATATTTCTAATGCAGTAGTTGTTCTTTTACAGTAGACAATAGCTGACAACAAAAATACCAAACTCCAAGGAAAATTCAAAACAGAAAGTCCCTTATTAAATGGCAAAATAAAAAGCTCAAACACATCAAACGAATGGAAAACAACTGTCATATTCAATATAAATTACTAAATAATGTCACTAATCTATATACATAACATTAACGGTACCCATTTTTCTGCACCAGATACGCATTTCGACAATAAATGTCTCTTCAGTGATGCTTGAGGCCAAAATCTTTGAAAATCCAAAGCTTAAAAAGATGAAGAGCTATAATCCAAAAAGGTCAAAAAGGTCATATTTATAATCACATATCTTCTCATACTATTTATAGACTCACTTTTGCATTATGTTTTCCCCATTTAAATGCAGACAATCAAATATGAACAAACACACTTGTGCATCCTGGAATTTAGCTTTCTGTAAAATATTAATTGGATATATACCTTTAAAAGCTAAGCAAGTTATAAACATGATAAAGGCATAAATGAGTAAAAATCATTCATCTGGCTTGTAGCTATCTAATAATTCAGCAGGCTGTAAAACAGAATCTCTTAGTCATCACTTATAAGCAAAAGGTTTCTAAACATTCAGTAATTACCATTTTAGAAAAGAATTATAGTATCTGGTTTTTTTCAGAACTAAGAATCCTCTTTGAAAATCATTCAACAATATGAAGATTTCTTTAACAAATCAAAATTTCCATAAAAGATATTTTATATAAATATAGGAAGTGTATTTTTCATTTTATCTGCTCACTGTTAATTGAGCCAAAATATTACTGAAAGTCTATTTTTTTAAATTTGGCAAATCAACCAAATAACATCACATATCACATTAATGGTGTCACAGTTAAGTTGCGACAGCTAGTCTAAACTAATTTCACCATTTTAATATAACCTACATTCTTAGGCTACATGGATATAGTTGTTTTATTGGCAACAAGAGTGCACATGCTGAAATGTCTTGATTTTATGTTGATAGTCCTAAAAATAAAGCTTTACTACAAGTATCACATAAACTTAACATGATCCTAGAAAATGAGGTCAAGGTCAGATAAACTAAACGAGAGGTACATGTACACCTTACAATCATTCAATACACTAAATATAGTTGACCTATTGCTTATAGTTTCTAAGAAACAGACTTAACCAAGAAAACTAAACATTGACCAATGAACCATGAAAATGAGGTCAAGGTCAGATGAACCATGCCACAGACAGACATGTACACCTTACAATCAATCTATGCATCTATACTATTAAATGAGAAGACCTCATTTTGTGTGTCGTTTCTCTTCCTTCCACAATAAATTAATCATCATGCCTCTGTGTCCTATAGGTACCATGAATAGTCGCATTTGTCATCCTCGCTTATGATTATCATGATTCTTCCGTTTGGTTTATTTTGGGAGGAAAACAAAAATAAAGGCGTCCGGGTATTGTTTCCGTCATCGGACGGACTTTTAAGTCATAGACAGGCAAGACTTCTGTTTAGGACTGTTTAAAATTACACAGAATTTTGGTAACTATCATTCTGTGTAATTTTAAACCGTCCTAAAATTAGACAGAATTTTGATAACTTTCATTCTGTGTAATTTTAAACCGTCCTAAACGAAGTCTCGCAATATCCCAAGAGGTGAAATTATAAGGATTAAACTTCTGTTTTTTTTTAATTGGACTGTCCGCTCACAAACTGAATAAAAAAGTTTAATCCTATATATAATATATGACCTTTTTTTATACATCCATTTCGCATAAAAAATAAGTGTTTTCAGTTACAGGACCAACTCTACCAAGACCAACCGATTTAAATTTTTATTGCCAGAATTCCGTCCTCATGAACATTTCACAAAAACTAATCTGTTTGAATAAATGTATAGTTCTGTCATATAAATAAAGAAGATGTGGTATGATTGCCAATGAGAACAAATGACAAAGAAATTAACAACTATAGGTCACCATACGGCCTTCAACAATGAGCAAAGCCCATACCGCATAGTCAGTTATAAAAGGCTCCGAAATGACAAATGTAAAACAATTCAAACGAGAAAACTAACAGCCTAATTAATATACAAAATAAATGTGGATAGTGTCCACATGTGGACACAGATGATGCCCCCGCTTGCATAGCATATAGTTATAAAGGGACATAACTGAAGAACGATAAAAGTGATGCTACCCAAATTTGAACTTGATCTGAGTTTTGTTTTAATAAGCATTGTGTGTAAGTCTCATAACATTTGGTTGAGGCTAATTTAAGTAGAGAACAGAAACTAAAAATTCAGTAATTTTTCTATTTGTAAACATGCATAACTCTAGAACGGTTGTGTATAAGTTTTATAACATTTGGTTGAGACAAACTAAAGTTAGAGAACTGAAACGAAAAATTCAGCAATTTTTATCTTTATAAAGGGACATAACTCAAGAACGGTAAAAGTGTCGCCACCAAATTTCGTACTTAATTTGTATTATGTAGTAATAAGCATTGTGTATAAGTTTCATAACATTTGGTTGAGGCAAACTTAAGTTAGAAAACAGAAACAAAAAATTTGTACTTGATCTTAGTTTTGTGGTAATGAATATTGTGTATAGGTTTCATAATGTTTGGTTGGGGCAAACTTTAGTTACAGAATGGAAACTAAAAATTTTGCAATCTTTCGATTTATAAAGGGGCATAACTCAATAATGGT
Source organism: Mytilus coruscus (assembly GCA_017311375.1). Taxonomy (NCBI): domain Eukaryota; kingdom Metazoa; phylum Mollusca; class Bivalvia; order Mytilida; family Mytilidae; genus Mytilus; species Mytilus coruscus. The sequence continues at coordinate 54,227,045 of CM029607.1, forward strand.
TAAAGTGACACTACCCAAATTCAACTTGATCTGTGTTTTATCCATGGAAGTCAAAATTAAACATTGCATTGTATAAAGCATTGATTGAAGTTGATTCAACTATAATCATGGACAAAGGAAGATAACTCCAATTTTAAAAATTACTTGAAATTTAGAAGAAAATAAAAATTTTGCAATTTTTCCATTTATAAAGGGGCATAACTCTAGAACTGTTAAAGTGACGCCACCAAAATTCAAACTTGATCTGTGTTTTGTGGTAATAAGCATTGTGTATAAGTTTCATAACATTTGGTTGAGGCAAACTAAAATTAGAGAACGGAAACTAAAAAATTCAGCAATTTTTCCATTTGTAAAGGGGCATTACTCTAGAACGGTAAAAGTGATGCCACCAAAATTCAAACTTTATCTGTGTTTTGTGGTAATGAGCATTGTGTATAAGTTTCATAACATTTGGTTGAGGCAAACTAAAGTTAGAGTACGGAAACGAAAAATTCAGCAATTTTTCCATTTGTAAAGGGGCATAACTCTAGAACAATAAAAGTGACGCCACCAAAATTCAAAGTTGATCTGTGTTTAGTGGTAATAAGCATTGTGTATAAGTTTCATAACATTTGGTTGAGGCAAACTAAAGTTACAGAACGAAAACCAATTTTGGGACATACGTATGTACGTACAGACGGACAAGGGTAAAACTACAGCGGGGGCATAAAAATGAACGAACAACAAATATGTAACACAGCAACAAACAACAACCACTGAATTACAGACTTGGAACAGGCACATACATACAGAATGTGGCAATGTCTGTTGCCAAAATTCAAGATACATATAATCAAAATCATGTTTTTTGTTATGATTGTAGTTTACTTCCTTAAAATATACAAGCTTTAGACAACTAACTTCCGATTGTGATTAAATCAGGAATTGTATCTAGAGACAGACAAAACAGTATGTTTCCCAGCAAATGCCCAGAAATTCTCCAGTCATAAAATCTTTTACAAAAATTAATCCTACAACAGTTTACATACTTTCATTCATGCTCTAAATTCCTGCAATTTTGCGGGTGTGTTCTAGTTAAATATAGTTGACCTATTGCTTATAGTATCTAAGAAACAAACTTTACCATGAAAACTTAACATTGACCAATGAACCATGAAAATGAGGTCAAGGTCAGATGATACCTGCCAGACAGACATATACACCTACAATCCTTCCATATAACAAATATAGTTGACCTATTGCTAATAGTTCAAGAAAAACAGACCTAACCACAGAAACTTCACACTGAGCAATGAACCGTGAAAATGTGGTCAAGGTCAAATAAAACCTGCCAGACTGACATGTACATCATAAAACAGTAAAATATTTCCATACACCAAATATAGTTGACCTATTGCATATAGTATTAGAAAAAGACCGAAACACAAAAACTTAACTTTGACCACTGACAGGGTTGGCAAAAACCCGGGTTTTATGAGTATTGACCAGCCCAGTGGGAAATACTGCGAAAACCCGGGTTTTACCGGGTAATACTGGGCAATACTGGGTAATATAAAATAAGGGCCTGAATTTTAAAGAAATTCAGTGATCAACCACAAAAGCAATACATTTAAGATATTTATAAACATATTTTGATTTTTAAATAAGTTTATTTGTTCGAGAGTCTTATAATATATACAAGTGTATACATTTGAGAAAGTATTATTCTAGTAACTTTGAGACAAGTGTACATGAAGACACATTAGACAAATATTAATGGAAAAAGCCTTTCTCAATTCTCACAAAAATCTATTAAATCACCCATCTGTCTAGATTGGTCATACTGTTAACATAAGGCCAAAGAATTCATTTTTCTCAAATATATATAACTAATATAAAGAATAAACAATGTAAGAAAAATTACTTTTAAATAATTTATATGTACATCACTAATTAATAAGTAATTATTCAGATTAGAACACAGATACGTTTATATAACAATAATCAGCCTTTTCATTTCTATAAGTGTTAATGACATGACCCTGTACATGCTGTAGGGTGTTTATTTAGCAATATGATTGCATAGTAATTTAAATTTACAATTCACTTAAACACTAGTACTGCAATAAATGCATTTTTTCAAAGTTTTGATTATTGAAACAATGCTTGGAAATTAACAAGGTATCATAAAATGTGAAAATCTTGTATTCTGCCTACATAGAATTTGTGGAGAAGAGAAAGAAATTGAATTTCCAATCTTCTAGAAATGACTCTCTATGGTTAACTGTATAAAATGTACATATTTAGCTATAATACTATGAAACTACAACAAGTCTTTATATTTTGTGTTGAAATAAGCTTAAAAAATCATATTGCCCAGTATTACCCATTTCTGGGAGTATTGCCCAGCCCGGGAAAACCCGGACCTGGGTTTTCCTGGGCGAGTACTACTTTGCCAACCCTGACCACTGAACCATGAATGAGGTCAAGGTCAGATGACACCTGCCAGTTGGACATGTACACCTTACAATCATTCCATACACCAAATATAGTAGACTTATTGCTTATAGTATCTGATATATGGACTTGACCACAAAAACTTAACCTTGTTCACTGATCCATGAAATGAGGTCGAGGTCAAATGAAAACTGTCTGACGGGCATGAGGACCTTGCAAGGTACGCACATACTAAATATAGTTATCCTTTTACCCATGATAAGAAAGAAATTAACATCACAAAAAATCTTAACTTTTTTTTCAAGTAGTCACTGAACCATGAAAATGAGGTCAAGGACAATGGACATATGACAGACGGAAACTTCATAACATAAGGCATCTATATACAAAGTATAAAGCATCCAGGTCTTCCACCTTCTAAAATATAATGCTTTTAAATAGTAAGCTAACGCCACCGCTGACGCCAGATCACTTTCCCTATGTCAAGCTTTCTGCGACAGAAGTCCCAGGCTCGACAATAAAACCACATCTCCTTATTTTTATACTGAAGATACATGAATAATGGCATCATACAAAGTTAAATTTTTGGTAAATTCACAGCCCATATAAAGCCCAAAATGTACTTCGCCTTCAAGTTCTTAATTTTCTTCTAGTTTTCAGATAACTTATTTTTTCATAAACAACTGACCATACCTTTATTATACAGAAAAACTAAATAATATTATAACACATTGTAATATGATATATTTTATAAGGTGAGTAATAAAATTGACAGTTCTAATACCTTATGCACCCCTAAAGAACCAAAAGGTAGAGGCTTGCTGGTTTTTGTATCCACCAATAAAACTTCAGCATCCAGAATGAGGTCATCTCCTGATGGAAATGCTTTTGGAATGTACTCAGAAAAATGTTGCACCTGAAAAACAGATAAGAATATAACAGAAGTCATAGGTAGGATAAGATTTTTGTTTTGGTCCTTCGATAGTGCTGAGCATAACCAACTAAAAATTAAAGGAGAAAGGATTTGTGTAGAACAAAAATTCATACACCGGTACATCTTTTGAACAAACAAACAGACAAACAAAAAAAGAACAAAAAATATACACTCCCAATTTCGTTATCAAATAAAGGATAATCCATTAATTTATTATTTTGATGTTCATTATCTATAAATTGTCTATTCCTTGCATTTATTTTTTTTTAAATTTACAATATTTTGATATATAACAATAATGTGTCCATAGTACACGGATGCCCCACTCGCGCTATTATTTTCTATGTTCAGTGGACCGTGAAATTGGGTGTCAAAACTCTAATATGGAATTAAAATTAGAAAGATCATATCATAGGGAACATGTGTACTAAGTTTCAAGTTGATTGGACATCAACTTCATCAAAAACTACCTTGACCAAAAACTTAAACCTGACAGACCAACGGACGAACAGACAGACGGACAGACAGACGAACGCACAGACCGAAAAACATAATGCCCCTAGGTGGGGCATAAAAATATATACATAGACTAATATGTACATTCATTTTTCCTACAAAACTGTACCTTGTGAGGCTGTACTGGTTTCAAGCTTCTACTGAAGTAGGAGAATTTATCTCCCTTTTTATGAAGTTGAACTCTTTCTCCATCATACTTTATCTCGGCATACATTCCGTTTGGACATTTTTTCATGGCATACTCCACAGATTTACAAGCTTCTGCCTACAAGAATAGTTATCTCAAGTCAACAAGTGAACTGTAAGCTATTGATTGCTCCCAAAGGATATGGCAACTATAAGTATTCTGTAAACAGGAGGTTCATGAGAAATAAATCTGACAATGCATTATAAGGTATAGCATGCTCATGGAAGCTTGATTCCAAATCTCAGAAAGCCCTGATTTGTAGTTCCTGACATTTTGTGTAAGAATATATAAGTATAAGCTTAACAGAAATTATTGAGCGATGAATCTGAAATGGCATCACACTGTATAGCATGCTCACATGAAGAAATTACAAGAAACTCTGATTTAGTTCCGGAGAAAACTGTGACACAAATTGTATAGGACGAATGGAGAGACTGCTAATAAAGGGACTGACAGACAAGGTGATAATAAGTGAGTTGGGGTAAAATACATGATTCCATTATGGATCAGAGAATGAAAACTGATGTTAGAAATTGTGTCACTGAGTCTGACGATATTTCACTTGAGAAGTTGTAATGGGATTATCTAAATATTTATGTATAAATCTATAGGTGCAGGTACTTTAAAAGCACTAAATTGTAGTACTGTTAAGTGCATAAATTCTATTCTTCTTCTATGCATCAACTGTTTTAAATAATACCCCAATTTGAAAGAAAGAGCATTATGAAACTTATCTAAATCCAACACTAAGACTTAATGTAAATAATGCAAGCTCAGTAACCTACCAACATTGGTAGAACGGGAGTCATAAGTGATGCTCGTACACTGAGTTTTTTACTCATTCCTGGTTTGGATCCCTCTCTTCCTTCCATTACTCTCTCTACAACATCCTTCAGGTCCCTGGAAGCTTGGAAAGCAGCATAAGCATTTTCATCTAATCCATCTAATCTAAAATAAAAAGAAAAAAACATCTTTTCAACATGACTGATAATCTTTTATCTCTATTGCAGATATGCTTCATATTTTTGCAATACTTTAAAAATGATTATTTGATTGTATCTAACTTTTTAATTAAATGACTGACACATAACATTTGTCCTTGCATATTTTATTCAAGGGTTTTTCAACATTTTTATGTTCATATTTGGTTTGTAACACCAGAAGATGTTTGATGTGTAGTATATATCTATGAGACAGCAACCCAACGACATCAATAACCAAATGACATCTAAAGACTAGATGTCTACATACATACAGTCTTTTACCATACATGTATTTTTTTTTTATTAATTTTTTCATAATAAATATAAATCATGTCCTTACATGTGTTTTGCTCCTGCATTTATTCTCAGGTCATGTTTAATCAACCTCACAAACATCTTTAAATCATTGGATGAACATCTGAAAAGAAATTTTAAAATTCATGAAAATCAATTTATTCTGAACTAGTACGAGTTTTTGAGAAATATGTATACCTCACAAATTCACTCATGTAATTATTTCATGATGACCTAAATACTATTGATATGATGTACATTGTTCAAAGGATAGAAGAGATGTAATTTTATCTATATATAATAAAAGGTAGTACGCAAAAAAAAAATTAATTGAGCTGCAAAATATCAGATATATCACAAACCTTTTCTAAGATTTGAATCTAATAGAAAATCTTTAAAGAAATAATTCACCAACATTTTTTATTTCTAAACTGGTTTTTTGTGTACTTTAACAGGTTTATTATAAAAACATGTTAAACTGCATTGAGTTTATTATGCATGCATCATGAAGCCTTAGAAGTTGTAACAACCAACATAAAATGACATCAAATTTTGATAATTTCTTTCAATAATGCACAATCATTTGAAAAAAATCAGAAAAAGCAATTCAACATAATTCTATGTACAAACATGTATTAAAAAAATGTATAATGCATTTGCAATTGGGGCTTTGATGTTTTATGAATCACAATTGTCTTCATTGTACCAGAAAAATCTATTAAAGTTGACTTATGTTTTTTTGTTGGTGTTTAAGGTCACTTTCAGTGACATTGGCAAATTAATGGCAGCAAATTTTTATTGGTGAAGGAGCAGTAGTACACACATAAAACCAATGGCTTACAGCTGGAAAACTAGAAATCCTTGTCAGTTAAGATCGGATATAAACTCATAGTTAGTGATCACTGCAGATTAGCTATTTAGATCACTATGTCACCTAGGTCTTGTTGTTCAATTGTTACATTGAAATCATTATTATGTGTTTCATACTTCTTGCACTGAAATTTTATACAAACTATTATACTTAAATCTTTTCTGCACAAAATTATTTATGAATTATCAAATATTCAAACTTTTGCAGTTGTGTTATCAATTTCTTCATTGTATAAATTCAAACAACCTTTTTGCAACTTTCTTCAAAACTCTTAACTGGTCATCTTCTTTTGTGACATTGGAAAGATCCTCCAAATACTGGTCAACCTGTAAGAACAGAAAAGGGTCACTGTATATATATTCATAAGGAAATATTTTTTGTTATTTTATAAGATCCCTTCAAATAAAACCCCAGGTCAGCATTAACATGTAAATCTGTTTTCTGATTGCCTTCAAACCAATGCTATGCTTAATATAAAAACTTTTGTTGTTGGTGATGCCTATTTAAATATATGGGAACACAATAAAAAATATTGTACATGGTCCAATCAGAAATGATACCATGTTTTTTATTTTTGGAAATCAATTAAGGATATTTACTTGTCATGAATAACCCAATAGTAGAGCAAGAACTGCCTATAGCTACCCTTCTAGGGCTCCTGATTTCAATATCTATTATTACAATCAAAATGTTGTTTTCAAAGAACTCAAATTCAGCCGTTTTGAGTAAAATATGGGGAGAGGGTCCTACTCAAGAGAAAATAAATATTAAATATGTTGCATATACCAATACACTGAATACAAAGCTAGAACTACTATGTGTACATCAATTTTCATCTTTTAAAACTAAACATGAAAAAGAAAAAGAAAAATAAGTTTTGATGAATGAAATCTCTGACCATGGAACCATTTTCCTACCTCCTTTAATAAAAGAGTACTTTTCTTTTGTGGCTGTACTGTATCACTTTGTTCAAAGAAAATTCTCACTGTTTCTGCTACATCTCCCTTTAACATAAAAAAAAACATTATTTACACATGGTATGATTGATGCATTAAACAGATGGAAATAACACACTTGAATTTATTTTTCACTTGTAGTCTACTTTGAATATTATTTTTGTGTCATTTAAATGAATGAGATTTTAGAATGTACGCTATTGTGTTACAAACCAAGATAATATACTCATACAGAAATTGATTTAAACTTTAACATGAAACGCAAATGTTAACCTTTATCAATATGAAAAAAAATTGGACCCTTGGTTAATCATAAAATTTTCCTTTTATTCATTAAGAAATGTTTTATTTGGTTCTTTTAAAAAGTTTTACCTGATTAAGATCTTCAACCATTTCTTCTTGAGAAGTGTTAAAAATCTGAAAATAAGCTAAGATAAAATAGTGTGACCTTTACAGGACAAGATATGAGCCAACTGGTGGCAAAATATAATCTGAGGAAAAACAACAAATAACTGAAATTATATCATGATGAGCATTAGACCTGCAATGAGAAATAATAAAAAACAATCCTATTTTATACTTTTTTCTTTTAATCTATGGGGAACAAGACAGATTATTATCATCTCTTGTCATTTTTTCCCTAATTTTTAATTTCATTTTCCTTTTCTGTCTATAATAGTAATAAGTGTATTTGCTGGTTACATAAAGGCATGCATAACACTTGTATCTTATGTCTCCTTGCACCCAATGAAAAAGACTGTTGTTTCTTTTGTTTTAAGATCAACATAATAAATAAGACATAAAAATACGTTTACTTAATATTATCAGACAAGCATTTGTATTTAACAATTTTCACAAACTAAAAGATAAAAACTTGAATGGAGAACAAAAAAACAGAAACACCGACACAGGGCGTAGAGTACTTTTTCTTTGGTTTAATGGATTAAATAAAATTAAAATTTCTAATCAATATTTAGTAAATATATAAATAAGGTTTCATTACCTGACTAAATAATTTAACTAACTGCTTACTCTTCAAGTTATAAACCCGCTTCACAAATCCAGGTAACAATAACTTCAACCACAGGTAGGCATCACCTTTAAATCCATCTATAAAAATATGTATAAATATGGGGTTTTAAATTTATTTTTACTTTATTCTTATTTTTACTATTTACATGTACATGTGGACAGGATAACCTTTGGGTGCTTATCTGTCAACCAGCTTACATCCATAAGCTGTCTGTCAGTACCTTCAATGTATATTCCAATTGAAAAAAAATCAAATGATATATAAGATTTTTACTACATGGAGCAGAAGGGGGGGTCATTTGAGGCACTTTTTTTAAGACCCCCAACCACCCATAATATGATTCATTTTAATAAATGTAAATTCAGAATTTACTGCATGCATTTATTATTGAGATTTTTGAAGAATGGACAAAAATGCATAATTAATTATTACGATTTCAAGTCATCTGCATATAGATATATGTATCAGATATCAGAACGCCAGTTCTTATTATTGCAATTCTCAACCAGAACTTTGCATTATTCACAATAATAAAAACCTAGCAATAATTTCTGAATTTACAGTATAATTCTTACAAAATTCTAAAGAATATGCAACCACCCACAATTAATTAATTTGAGTGCCTCCCCTCCCCCCGTGCATTTAAATCTGGAACAGTTCTTACAGCACTAGCATTGCGGCATAAAGGAATAAATGTTATAGTCCGAAATAGTGTAAGGGTATTCCCTAGGTATACCTCCATTTGGCCCGCCTTTTAAGAACTTGGATACTTTCTGTGTTTTTGCCAGGTAGCTACTCTCTGCTGCAATATCTGCACACAACTTCCTGTAATTCCTGAAGTTATCACCAGAATCACCTTTCTTATTGGTACTTGCTTCTGAAGGAAGAACATAAAAATGTTTAGGATTATTTCACATATGGGATACTTCTAACTGGAAATTTATTTCACAGTCTTATATCGAGTTATTAAACAATTGTTAAACTAATATGACATTAACTTTTACTTTGTGAACAAAGCCATGTTCTAATTCCAATTGAACATAGGGTTCATGTGCACGACATCAAAAAATTGTAACGTTAGCTGTATTTTGAAAAATCTAACAATTAAAATGGACGTTTTTTTTTGGTGTTAAAATGGGCATAGAGCATGGCATGAAAGCTTTATTTCTTAAACAGTGTATTTATTAATTAATACCACCTTTAGGGAATACCTTTTTTCATGTTTAGTCACTTCTTGCGGACTTCACAAAGCTTTCTGTTGCAATTTTTGAATTTTAGTGATTATTCATGTAAGAGAAGATACAAGTTTCACATAATAACCACAGTTTATTTCTGTAGTTTTTTTTTTTTATTTTAATTTAGTCCTTTTAAAGTTGAGACATTTTTTGTTTCGCACTATTAAAGTTCAGAAATTTTTGGTTAAGCACTGTTAAAGCCCAGAATATTTCTCTATATGTATCCTATGTAAAATATTATTCAAATTTAAACTATTTTACCTACCTACCTACTCTCTTGTTTCTATGCCAGAAGGCAAGAAACATGTAAAAACTATATATTTTTTTGGCCTTAAATATTCTGCACTATATGCAGCTTTAAAATTTAAAGTTTAAATAGTTCATATCCGAAACAAATACATTTGAACAAATTATGTTTGAATCAAACCTTCGTCACTATCAGCAGTTGATGGTCCTGCCTTTGGAGAAGCTGCTGATTTCGTTGGTGAAGACTTTGGTGGGGACTTTGATGGTGAAAATGGCAGCTTTGCTTGTGCAGTGGCTTTTGGTGTCCTTTTTGGAGTTTTTGCAGGAGACTTTGAGTTGGCTTGGGAATCTGAAATAGAAAAATTGTGAAAATGGCAACAACTAAAAGATTTTTATGATTTTTGTTTTCAAATTTAGAAAACTTTAGTTTAAAAAAGTTCCAAGAAAATTAAACTTTCTTGACAATCTGCTTTCTTCTAATTAACTAAACTATTTATAAACAAGATAAACTCATTGATTATTAATTTTGAAGAACAATTTTCATGCTATTAGAAATTAAATATTAGCACATAATATATAATGTACATATAAGGTAAGAGTAATATAGAGATAATGAAGAAATTGCAAATAATTTTTCATGTATGTGTTTATCATACACAGAATTTAAAGAATGTATAAGCAAAATTAAAAACATGTAAAAACATCAAATTTTTGCAAAAGCAGTCAATGCATATAACCTTTAAGATTACAGATAATTGTTTTGCAATATCTTATGTTTTGTTTGTATAGATACCATCAATCATTTTATTAAGACGATCTTTATCTTCTTGTTGAAGATCTCCAAACCCATCCATATCCTCTCCTTCTTCAATCTTCTTTGTTGTTGCTCTTGCTCGTTTGAAAGTTTCAAACATACAATCTGGATGATACCACTGTTTCATATCACCCCCTTCATCAGAGAATGGATTAGTTGTAACTTTGCCTATTCTCAGGGCACCTTTTTCAATCTTAGTTTTACATTTCTTACAACTTGATGTTCCTAGTTTGGCATACCCAACAATATACTTATTATCAGCCATCTTCACAGATGTGTTAGCACGAAGTATACAGCTGTTCCAATGATGTAATTGTATGGTTGTCTAATAAAATCTGGGATCCTTTATATACTGGTAAAAGACAAGTTAACAACCTAGAAATTTGGTAGGCATGGGTTCCCACTCAAAGTAGTGTCATAACTGCAGATGGTGCATTCAACTTCATGCATTCTATCTAGAGTCAATCAGAACATTGGAACACATATAAATCTGAAAAAGTTAAAAAAAAACCAAACATATATGACTTTTAGTTTTCTGACAAGTACACATGGTACATATTCAGCATAAATTGAGCCACACATTACCAGTGCCATTTTACATGTAAACGGTCAAAAGGTCAAAATCTATAGATATTGTTTTATTGATACATGTATAAAAATGTCATGGAAGGTTCAGTATCAAATAAGAATACGAAGATATTAATTGATAAATTTCTTGAAATATTCATTGATAGGAAATATAGAATGTTATGTTCAATGCACTTTATTGTTTTTTTTTTTTATCTCGAAAGTACATGTAGTAGTAAAGGAGATGGAGAATTGATAACTATCGAGCCAGCTCCATAAGGGTTTTGAGTACATGATTGCAATCTTTAACATGTTTAACCTAACAAATCATTCTTGGTATTAATCTTCGTGATAATGATGATAATGCATAGCATAGATCTAGATATGTTGAACATTGAATTGAAATTGTTTTAAGTTTTCTTTTAGTGTTCTTGTAATCATTTGGGTAGATGTTCATATTGTTCATGAGGACAATAATTTTCATTGAATAAATATTTTCAAAGATGTTTGTAACTGTCTAATTTTCGACTTGGTGACTTTCTGTTCATTTACCTAAATACCTCTCAGAAACAATCAGGTATCTAGAAAACTTTCTGAACATGTTGTTAAAGTTTATCCCATTAATAATACACTAGCATGACTAGTCAATATTAATACCAATAACCTCTAAAAGTTTTTGGGGAAACCCGGAAAGGTGATAATATTCTAAATGAGTTATTGTATCCCATCTAGATTTATAAGTGGTTCAAACCCAAATGCACTTGTTTCTGTCATATGAAACTTCTAATGCAATCAAGATGATTCATTTGTAACAATAATTTTAACTGGATAATGTGCAGCAAAAACAAGAATGTGTCCATAGTACACTCCCAATTTCGTTATCAAATAAACGATAATCCATTAATTTATTATTTTGATGTTCATTATCCATAAATTGTCAATTCCTTGCATTTATTTTTTTTTAAATTTACAATATTTTGATATACATGATATATAACAAGAATGTGTCCATAGTTTGGCATTAAAATTAGAAAGATCATATCATAGAGAACATGTGTACTAAGTTTCAAGTTGATTGGACTTCAACTTCATCAAAAACTACCTTGACCAAAAACTTTAACCTGAAGCGGGACAGACAGACGGAGGAAGGGACGGACGAACGGACGCACAGACCGTAAAACATAATGCCCATAAATGTGGCATAAAAAAGCAATCTACCTTCTGTAACTTAGGGAAACTGCCATTTTGAATAATTGAAATTTATTGAAATATGATTTCTTCAACATTTGTTCAACAGTCTGACAGTTTTATTCTCTGCTGACATGACTGAAGTGTAACATTTAGTATGCCTGCGACTTTTTTAAATGCTTGTAATAGATGTTTTAAGATTTCTTTTAAGGAAACCAAGGCTTTAGTTTGTATAAAAAATTTGCGATAATCGTGTATCATGTTCATTTTGAAGAACTTCAAAATGATGTCTGGGTATTTCCCTGAGGAAAAAGATTTTTTATCTCAGTTAATTAGGTATTATGAAGGTTCATTTCACTATTTGACAGAAATAGCTGTGTTGACAGCACAAAAGTACTTGGAATCTGTGTACACTCCCTATTAGGATAAATGGAGATGTGTAACTAACATAAATACATTTATCTATTTACAATAAGGACAACCCCCAACCCAACAAAAAGGGAGTTTTAGGACACCAGGAAGTCTGTTATTATGGTGTAAGATGCCGAAGTACTCGGAGATAACCACAAGGCTCCTCAAAAGGAACAGACAACTGAAGAGATACATGTATCTGCTGATTGATCTCCAGGTCAAAGTCGGGGTCACTTTGACCAACCAAGGTCCCTAAAGTACCCATTCTAGTTTCAACTCCGGGCTGAGTACCAGAGATGTGTGTGGGAGGGTGAAAATCACCCTACATGTATTAATGTACTGAAAATTCCAGCGCCCATTCTATCATGTCTATATGAATATTTGCACTATGAAAGTCATTATATTGAAATACAAAATGCGACTTTTATCACTGTAATTTGATACCCGATTTTGAGTATAATACCCATAAATGGGGATAGTACAAAGTACCTTGATATGGAATAGGATCCCATTTACAGGATCCAAGTCCAGTATCCATGAATGAAGTCCCTTATTAAATTTACCATCTATTAAATGGGATATTGAAAATTATGTAATGATGCTCAAATTTGTAGTTTATCCAACATGTCCAAAGGGTATTCATTAAACTTTCAACTTCTGTTAAATTTTAAGGGATTCTGAAATGTATAAGGTGGATGATTGTCCGAGTAAAGGGTCCAAATTTTATTTTTGATTTTCAATAGCCATAAAGTTAATAAAATGACCCTATTAACAATGATTAATAACTCAAAACAGTACTGCACTCTTAAATGCTCACTGGTCATGACCCTTGAAAACTTCTCCAAGTAACCATGAAGGAGACTACTAGTATGAAAAAGCAATTGAAATTTTGCATTCTAAAACAGGGAATAAAAAATCTTCCCCTCAATCAATGTCAATTATGATAAAATAGCATTGAAGAATTGGGTCCCCATTTTTGAGGTTCTTCTCCGACCTGTTTTTGTTATGAGACAAGTGCTTGTCATTGAAACAAATATATACAAAATAAAAAAAACATCCAATGTTATTCCTTTTTCTTCTGTTATGTACTATACATTTTGGTTAAAACTATATACATTGTAGGTTTTATTTAGATGTTTAGTTGTTTGCTTAGAACAGATATTGGAATCTGTTCTTGTACACAGTCAAGAGTAGATCACTTTTTCCTGCAGCTACATGTAGAAGGTTCCATTGTACATATTGTAATATTGTTCTTCTTGGGTAAAATGAATATTTGTATGAATCTTTAGTGGTCTGTATAGGTCCATAAGAATAAATGTGTGAATGTTGCCTTGTTCTTGTGTCGGATTGGGTTAGTAGATCTGTCAGGTATACATAGTATTGGCTCCAAGATGATGTATGATTTTGTAGAAAATGATGCATGTTCTTATTTGCCTTTTCTCAAGAGTTGTCCAATTTAGTGTTTGCAGCATTTCAGTGACTGAGCTGGTGTTGTGGTATCTGTTGAAGGTGTACCTAGCAGCTCTGTGCTGGACCATCTCAAGTTGGTGTGTTTGTGATTTGGTATGTGGGTCCCAGACGCAGCTGTTGTATTCTAGCTTTAGTCTTACAAGTGCTGTATATGCTTTTTTTCCCCCGTTTCTGAATTGGCCTTTAAATTTCTTGTAATGAGGTTTAGCTTTTGTGGGTCTGTTCGCTCCCAAAACACATTTGCACCCTACATGTTCGCACCCCATGCGTTTGCCCCCTGGGTCTGTTCGCACCCTATCTTTATTTAAATACAGTTGAAATATTAGATGTTTTTTTAGATGTATAGATCAAAGTATTTATATTTTCATAAATAAAAATTCGTGAATTTTTTAAATGAAATATTTATTTTTTTGGTGAATAGATGATTGATTGTAATTGTGATTTATTTAAGATAACTGTTAATTGGTATTTACAAAGCTAATTTGGTATCATTCATGTCATTGTTATATGTTTGGTATAGAGTAAAATACAAGTATAGTTAGCTTGGTAGGAGTAAAACATTGAAGATTTCAAATGAAAAAAAAATGGAAGATAATTGTTCTTAACAGCTTATGACGAGTTTGATAGCCGTTTGGTATATTCTGCCTTTCTTTTACAAGTCTTAGAGATGAATGACTTAGTCTTTGATCATCATAACAATATTCATTTTTATTTCATCTAAATAATTCACAAAACAAAACCTGTTTTCGTTTATAAAATGTCACTTTATTCTAAAACAATAAAAAAAACTGATTTCCTTTATTTTATAGCAATTCACTCACTAAAGCATGATTTAAAACTTCTTCAACACAAAACCTTTTAAACGGGTGCGAACGTAAAATTGGGCGAACGAGAATGGAAGCGAACATGATTATGGGCGAACGGACCTGGATTCGCTTTTGTGTGGCTGCAGCTGTGTTTGTTCCACTTTAGGTCAGTTTGTATTGTTAAGACAAGACATTTTGTGGATGTTTCTTTTTGCAGTACATGTTGGTGAAGAGTATAGTCAAATTTCAATGGGTTTTACTTGGTTGTTATTTAAAGGACTGAGCACTGAGAGATGGAATGACATGAGCCAGTCCTTCTCCCATTTTACTGCTGATGTAAGGTCTTCTTGCAGTTTTTGTTAGTCCAAATAATTATGAGATCTTGATATCCATATCATTAACGGAAAGCTTAATACAAAATTTATGATAAAAGAGATGATTTTCATTTCCTATCGTTAATTATCCATTTTTAGATGGTGACGCCCTTGTCACCATCTTACGGTGTTTATATATCTCAACTTGTACGATTCGCTCGTGTATGTAACAACGTTTCAGATTTTAACGAAAGAAATTTATGTATTACTGAAAAATTATTACACCAGGGTTTTCGATATCACAAACTAGTCAAAACATTTACTAAATTTTATCATCGGTATAAGGACATCATTCGTAAATATAGCTCAACATGCAGACTTCTTATACGTTCAGGTATTTCACATCCAATCTTTTATGGTAATATTCTTTATAAAGCACTAAAATGTCAGTATTCACCTCAGAAGCTAACAAAACCTTTAAATAGACTTATTAAGAAGGGATATAGTTACGATACTGTTGTCAGGTCATTAAAGATTGCATATTTTGGCTTTAATATTGATTCACTTATAGGGTCTTTGCATCGAACTAAACACATTTATTTAAAACCAGTTGTTGGCATGACACGGGTTATGGTCTTCTCATATATTTTATGATGGTATGATACTAAACCCTAACGGGAGGGATTGTGCCTGATATTCATATGATGAAGACATAATCTTTCAATCAGTTTAATTGAGGTCTGGAGCTGGCATGTCAGTTAACTGCTAGTAGTCTGTTGTTATTTATGTATTATTGTCATTTTGTTTATTTTCTTTTGTTACATCTTCTGACATCGGACTCGGACTTCTCTTTAACTGACTTTTAATGTGCGTATTGTTATGCGTTTACTTTTCTACATTGGCTAGAGGTATAGGGGAGGTTGAGATCTCATAAACATGTTTAACCCGCCGCATTTTTGCGCCTGTCCCAAGTCAGGAGCCTCTGGCCTTTGTTAGTCTTGTATTATTTTTACTTTTAGTTTCTTGTGTATAATTTGGAGTTTAGTATGATGTCCATTATCACTGAACTAGTATATATATTTGTTTAGGGCCAGCTTAAGGACGCCTCGGTGCGGAAATTTCGCTGTATTGAAGACCTATTGGTGACCTTCTGTTGTTGTCTGTTCTGTGGTCGGGTTGTTGTCTCTTTGACACATTCCCATTTCCATTCTCAATTTTATATTTTTTTTGCTCGGACACCTTTCAGCGACGCTGTAGCAGTGATCGGGAAGGACGTGCGCCAATTGCACTTTTCGACCAGAAATGGCGATAGATTGACAAATGTAAGCACCCACGGCGCACAATATTTTCACTGCTTTGAAACGTTTAGATATCATAAAATGGATTTCGATCGTGTTTCGTGTCGCCATGTGTGTGTGTGTACAAAACTGTGTATTGTTCCTCCAATGATAGGAGCACTGCCTATATATTTTTGGGACGTCTTGGGCGTTTTCCTATGGTAATAACAGCAACATGCGGTATAACTGATTACTGAAAAAAACGTAATTAGTTTAAACATATTATTTATAGTGGATTGGAAAACAAGTTATTGCAACTTATATTAATCCTTTCCATAAAAACGTAATTAACCATCATTCGTGGTATAAATTTTTATAAACAACTTAAAATTTGTGAAATTTGGCTAGTACAGAAGAGATTTTTTTCTCTTATTATAATCTTTAAAGTACATGAAGTAAGCTTGCTATTTTGATTGAAAAACCCAAAAGCCTTTTTATGAATTTAGTATTTGTCTCCACAAAAGGCGCTAAACTGTCCTTGTCAATTTTTGGTCTTTGGCTCGTTTGAATATTTTGTAAACATGCCTTCAGCGAATTGTTGTTGTCCCTTATCAATTAACGAAACTCTCTACTGTTATTTCTTGTCATCGTGATGATGTTATAATAATACAAGAAGTGCACAGGAAATGTCAGAAATGTCCTCTAATACGGAACGTCTGGAATAAAGGATGGCAATCGACGAAGACCCAAATGTAATGTAAAAAAAAACCATGAACATGAACAAGGCAACAGTACCAGTTTTAACATTGTAGATAAAGGTTATCGTAAATATTGCCGGTTTGGAAGAAGTTATTCATTGAAATTGAAATTACAAAAGCACAGGAACAATATCCATGATATCAATTAGAATCATACCAGTAACCACTACCTCTTTGCTGAAATATACACTTTTTATTTTTTTTCATTGTACATGTTGTAAACGAATGGCCCACTCATTTGACAACATGGCCCATTAATTCTAAAAATGGCCCATTGAATTTATGTTTGGGGGCCCTGGGCCCATAGAGAAAAAATTCTTCTAGATCACTGGCTGTAGGCGTCAAAGCAAAAAAATATAATAGCCTTTAAAGACGTCATAATAATATCATAATATTATTTGGACTAAGTTTTTATGTGTTATTTGACTTCGAATTCTTTTTGCACAGACTTTTTGCAAAAGTGCATAGGGGAAAACAGGATGATACGCCCGTATTTGACAGCTGAAACACATTTTTTCTTTCTTACTAGAAGTTTCAACACAACAGCAAACAATTTTGCACAGGTTTGCTATTTTCAAAACAATGTAAACAGTCAAATTTTATCTTCAAACAGAAGAGTGAAAAGTAATAATAACCTGAGTGCAATCCCGAGAATCTACCCAATTCTAACAAGATATCAAAGGTACGTAATGTCTACTAAGTAGATAGTCCAAATAATTATGACGTCTTGGAAGACTATTTTAAAATTATATAATCCGGAAAAGAAATTTTGGGAAACTGGACAGTACCATGATGCAATCGATCAGTCCATTTAAAAGAATGTTATTTAATAGTTCTAGGCTTGGTTGTGATATCTAGAAAAGGCATGGATACTGTTGGGGGTGCACTCTGGTGCTTACACCCAACCACCTAAAGAACTGTGTCCCTCAACTGCATCTTCAACCATTTTTTGGTAAAAAACATCATGGAAGGGCAATAACTCTATAAAGAGTTAACTGACAATTTCAGTCATGTTGACCTATTTGTAGATTTTGTTCTGCTGATCATCTTTGCTTTTAAAAGTTTCTATCTACATTTGTATCTATTACACTTTTCAAAATAATAGGTAAAAACTCAAAAAAATTGATAAAAACATCTTAAAAGGGAAATAACTCCAATAAAGATTTCAGCCATGATGGCTTATTTATAGATCTTGTCTTTCTGATCATTTTTGATATATAAAGTTTCTTTCTATCTTTTACAGTTTTCAAAATTAAAGTCAAAAATACAAAAAAGTGGGAAATAATTACTTATTTGTAGATCTTGACTTGTTGATCATTTTGGCATTTGAAAGTTTCTATCTATTATAACTTTTATGATATAAGGCAAAATCACAAAAATATGGTAAAAATTGTCATTAAAGAGCAATGGTCGTCTGATGATTTCAGCCATGTTGACTTATTTGTAGATCTTGTCTTGCTTATCATTTCCTAATAAAATTTCTCTGTATCTATTTATAGATAAATGGACAAATTTGAAAAAAAATTGATAAAATTTGACATTTAAGGGCAATAACTTCTATATGAAGTCGCTGACAGTTTTGATATAAATAGACAGCTGCTAGATCTCAACATTTTCAACATTTCTCCCCTGTCAGATTTTCTCTTTTCATAGTGGTTTTCAAGATAATAGACAAAACTTGCATTTTACCCTATGTTCTATTTTAAGCCATGTCGGCCATCTTGGTTGACAGGTGGGGTCAAAGGAATTTTTTTTTAAACAAGATACCCAAATTATGATTATGGCCAAGTTTGGTTAAATTTGGCCCAGTAGTTTTAGAAGAGAAGATTTTATAAAAGTTAACTAACGACGACGATGGACGACGATGGACGTCAAGTGATGGGAAAAGCTCACTTAATTGACCTTTTGGCCAGGTGAGCTAAAAATGGTAATTAAGGTAAAATTACAGCAAGTTTAGTGTCAAAAAGGGCATCTATTTCCTAATTCTAAGGAGCACCCTAACTTCAAATTCTGGATCAGCACCTAACAAGCTCGTATCGTCTAGCATGCAACTTATAACACAAACTTCTACATAGAGGTTCTAATATTGTGTTCAAATGTCTGAAATGAAAGCTTCAGAATTAAGCTGTATGCAGTAGAAACATGAATTGTTTCAATGACAAGACAGCATCTAGCTGATGTTGATCAAAACACATACTATAAAAGTGTTTATTATTTACAAAAGTGGTGTTTTTTGTATGCATTCTAATTCCTCACATACCAATAAGAAAGGAATCAAACTTTTCTCATTTTTTTTACATAACAAGAAGGTACCATCTAGTATTGTGCTGTTAAATACTGCTCTTTTTTACTCTTATATATAAATCCCTATCAAGATTTTAAATTGAACTGGTATTCTAGAAATGTCTCCATATTTGGGTGACATTTCCTACGTTATATATTCCACCAAGATGTTTTAAAGAAGGGAACATTGTCATCTCTTGTTTAATCCAGTCTGACCAGTATTGTTGACTTTTTGTTTCACTAAATTTTTCCATTGTATTTTAGACGAAGTTATATCAAATAAGTACATTTATGGATCATCAATTTCATGTTTCAAGAAGACAGCTTTGATAGCAATATAAACCAGCTATTACTTTTTGTTGTTTTAATTCCCAGATGTCTTTATGCAATTTTCCACTCCGTTAATGAGATGCAGCAAGCTTGCCAGCTCTGTATATATTACCAAATAAAATAAGTGCCTATACGTGTACAACTGCTTCTGCAGGTAGTAAACCAGATATTATGTAAATTGCTGGATCTGCTACATTTACCAGTAATGAGAGAACTTGTTTGATTATCCTTTTACAGTGTTTTGACTATGATTCTAGATTTTTCCATTTGGCAGTAAACCATGGAACATAATTGAAAATAGATATGTTGTCTAGCAGACTTATGGCAGTCAAGGGGTCTAAATAATTATCTCCATGTAGTATTATATGAATGCATCAAACTTTATAATGATCTGGCTTTTTCAGGTTTCATCAATTGTATGTCCTGCTGTATCTTTAGAACCCAGTAGATAATGGAAGACAACTACAGATGCCAAGTTATGCCAGATGCTCACATAATCGATATGGTCAAGTAAGCCTAACATATTTGTTCTTTTGCTGTGTATCTTTATCCATACATAGTACACAAACTCTGGTAATTTATTTCTGAATTTTTGTTTAAGTTATCAAAAAGTTATTTATTAGGTAGGTCAAATGATAAATTATTATCAATAAGGTTAATAACTGATAATGAAGTAAATAAATTTACTGTAAAGCAACTGGTCAGGTGTTTAATTTTATACATTGTAATTTAAAAATGAGAGGAGTTCGTCCTGGTAAAATGTTCATCATTTTTATTTCAATGATTGCTACTGTAAGTGGCAATGACATGTCTGTTGTAATCATTAAATGTACCTCCCTTTCTATAATATGGCTTGTAAATACAAATTGACCATATAAACTTAACAAACAACCTTTTAATTGGACAAAAATGTAGGCAAAAAATTGTCAGTTTGTATACAATAAGAATTTGTGATGAGCTATCAAGTCTGGTATCAAATATGAACTTTAAGATGGAGAGTTGTCTCATTGGCACTCACACCACATCTTCCTATATCTATTTACATCTTTTATAATTCATTTTCAAGATTTATAGAAGTCAAATGAACAATACCATGAAATGACAATTATAATTTTCAGAAAAACAAATTAAATTGGACAAAATGTAGGCAAAAAATTGTCAGTTTGTATACAATAAGAATTTGTGATGAGCTATCAAGTCTGGTATCAAATATGAACTTTAAATCTTTTATAATTCATTTTTCAAGATTTATAGAAGTCAAATGAACAATACCATGAAATGACAATTATAATTTCCAGAAAAAAACAAATTAAACTGTGAGATATTGCTCACAAAGGATACCCCACTATAATTATTTGGTAAACAGAAATATGATGATGAGCAATGGATGTAAAATGCATCACATGGTATAGCATGACTACTTGAAAGCTTGAATCAAAATTTCAGAAAACCTACATTTGTAGTTCCTGAGAAAATGCAACAAAATTTCATGCATCCCCATTATGTGTAAGAGTATATAAGTATTCTGTCAACAGGAAGTTCATGCATCCCCATTATGTGTAAGAGTATATAAGTATTCTGTCAACAGGAAGTTCATGCATCCCCATTATGTGTAAGAGTATATAAGTATTCTGTCAACAGGAAGTTCATGCATCCCCATTATGTGTAAGAGTATATAAGTATTCTGTCAACAGGAAGTTCATGCATCCCCATTATGTGTAAGAGTATATAAGTATTCTGTCAACAGGAATTTCATGCATCCCCATTATGTGTAAGAGTATATAAGTATTCTGTCAACAGGAAGTTCATGCATCCCCATTATGTGTAAGAGTATATAAGTATTCTGTCAACAGGAAGTTCATGCATCCCCATTATGTGTAAGAGTATATAAGTATTCTGTCAACAGGAATTTCATGCATCCCCATTATGTGTAAGAGTATATAAGTATTCTGTCAACAGGAAGTTCATGCATCCCCATTATGTGTAAGAGTATATAAGTATTCTGTCAACAGGAATTTCATGCATCCCCATTATGTGTAAGAGTATATAAGTATTCTGTCAACAGGAATTTGTTGAGTCCTGAATCAGAACATCACACTGTAAAGCATGCTCACATGAAGCTTGATACCAAAATGCATCACACTGTAAAGCATGCTCACATGAAGCTTGATACCAAAATGCATCACACTGTAAAGCATGCTCACATGAAGCTTGATACCAAAATGCATCACACTGTAAAGCATGCTCACATGAAGCTTGATACCAAAATGCATCACACTGTAAAGCATGCTCACATGAAGCTTGATACCAAAATGCATCACACTGTAAAGCATGCTCACATGAAGCTTGATACCAAAATGCATCACACTGTAAAGCATGCTGACATGAAGCTTGATACCAAAATGCATCACACTGTAAAGCATGCTCACATGAAGCTTGATACCAAAATGCATCACACTGTAAAGCATGCTCACATGAAGCTTGATACCAAAATGCATCACACTGTAAAGCATGCTCACATGAAGCTTGATACCAAAATGCATCACACTGTAAAGCATGCTCACATGAAGCTTGATACCAAAATGCATCACACTGTAAAGCATGCTCACATGAAGCTTGATACCAAAATGCATCACACTGTAAAGCATGCTCACATGAAGCTTGATACCAAAATGCATCACACTGTAAAGCATGCTCACATGAAGCTTGATACCAAAATGCATCACACTGTAAAGCATGCTCACATGAAGCTTGATACCAAAATGCATCACACTGTAAAGCATGCTCACATGAAGCTTGATACCAAAATGCATCACACTGTAAAGCATGCTCACATGAAGCTTGATACCAAAATGCATCACACTGTAAAGCATGCTCACATGAAGCTTGATACCAAATTTCTGAAAGTCCTGATTAGTAGTTCCTCAGAAAAGGGAGACAAAAATGACGGACCGAAACACAGACAAGGGGAAGGAAGGACAGACATTCGTAAACCAGTATTACTACTAAAAGTCTGATTAACAAAACATGTACCTGATAAGTATTTTTCTAATGTATTTTCAGTAAAAAAATTTAAATTGGCTGAAAAAACTTGCAGGATATACATGTACATGTATGATACAGATTTCAGTACACACAACAGGTATTTGTGGAACAATTATCATCAGGGATTCCTAAGACAAGTACCAGTAGTTTTAGAGTCGAATAGTAATTAAAAACTTGCAATAAAAATAACTGATTCCAAATATGACAATAACTAAAATGACTCATTCAGTCAGTTTATTCAACAGTCATTTAAATAAGATTTTCATTTTTTTTTATTATTGGTTATCAATTCCAATATAAAATCATCCAAATAAGTATTCATCTTTCAGAACAAACTGTCCAATTTTCCATTTAAAGTTCAAACAAGCATTCTGCAAAGCAGAGCTGTTCACAGTTCTTTGTCTCTTGTACAAAATGTCACCACAAAATCTACATTTTCAAGCTGTATGCTCATTTGGGATGTGACTGGACTAGTGCCATCACTTTCCCAATTGACCATATAAACTTAACAAACAACCTTTAATTGGACAAAATGTAGGCAAAAATTGTCAGTTTGTATACAATAAGAATTTGTGATGAGCTATCAAGTCTGGTATCAAATATGAACTTTAAGATGGAGAGTTGTCTCATTGGCACTCACACCACATCTTCCTATATCTATTTACATCTTTTATAATTCATTTTCAAGATTTATAGAAGTCAAATGAACAATACCATGAAATGACAATTATAATTTTCAGAAAAAACAAATTAAATTGGACAAAATGTAGGCAAAAATTGTCAGTTTGTATACAATAAGAATTTGTGATGAGCTATCAAGTCTGGTATCAAATATGAACTTTAAATCTTTTATAATTCATTTTTCAAGATTTATAGAAGTCAAATGAACAATACCATGAAATGACAATTATAATTTCCAGAAAAACAAATTAAACTGTGAGATATTGCTCACAAAGGATACCCCACTATAATTATTTGGTAAACAGAAATATGATGATGAGCAATGGATGTAAAAATGCATCACATGGTATAGCATGACTACTTGAAAGCTTGAATCAAAATTTCAGAAAACCTACATTTGTAGTTCCTGAGAAAAATGCAACAAAAATTTCATGCATCCCCATTATGTGTAAGAGTATATAAGTATTCTGTCAACAGGAAGTTCATGCATCCCCATTATGTGTAAGAGTATATAAGTATTCTGTCAACAGGAAGTTCATGCATCCCATTATGTGTAAGAGTATATAAGTATTCTGTCAACAGGAAGTTCATGCATCCCCATTATGTGTAAGAGTATATAAGTATTCTGTCAACAGGAAGTTCATGCATCCCCATTATGTGTAAGAGTATATAAGTATTCTGTCAACAGGAATTTCATGCATCCCCATTATGTGTAAGAGTATATAAGTATTCTGTCAACAGGAAGTTCATGCATCCCCATTATGTGTAAGAGTATATAAGTATTCTGTCAACAGGAAGTTCATGCATCCCCATTATGTGTAAGAGTATATAAGTATTCTGTCAACAGGAATTTCATGCATCCCCATTATGTGTAAGAGTATATAAGTATTCTGTCAACAGGAAGTTCATGCATCCCCATTATGTGTAAGAGTATATAAGTATTCTGTCAACAGGAATTTCATGCATCCCATTATGTGTAAGAGTATATAAGTATTCTGTCAACAGGAATTTTACCAAATGCATCACACTGTAAAGCATGCTCACATGAAGTGTAATGACTGTAAAGCATGCTATGAAGCTTGATACCAAAATGTCACACAGCATGAATGAAGCTTGTTGA
The DNA here is from genome assembly GCA_017311375.1 of Mytilus coruscus. NCBI lineage: Eukaryota > Metazoa > Mollusca > Bivalvia > Mytilida > Mytilidae > Mytilus > Mytilus coruscus. The sequence continues at coordinate 54,251,800 of CM029607.1, forward strand.
GTAAAGCCTGAATCTTGATACCAAAACATCACACTGTAAAGCATGCTCACATGAAGCTTGATACCAAAATGCATCACACTGTAAAGCATGCTCACATGAAGCTTGATACCAAAATGCATCACACTGTAAAGCATGCTCACATGAAAAATGCATCACACTGTAAAGCATGCTCACATGAAGCTTGATACCATATTTCAGAAAGTCCTGGTTAGTAGTTCCTCAGAAAAGGGAGACAAAATGATGGACTGAAACACGTAAACCAGTATTACTACTAAAAGACTGATTAACAAAACATGTACCTGATGAGTATTTTTCTAATGTATTTATAGTAAAAAAAATAAATCTGGCTGAAAAAAAAATGCATGATATATATGTACATGTATCATGTGTATGATACAGATTTCAGTACACACAACAGGTATTTTGGAACAATTATCATCAGGGATTCCCAAGACAAGTACCAGTAGTTTTAGAGTCGTATAGTAATAGTTAATAAAAATAACAGATTCCAAATATGACAATAACTAAAATGACCCATTCAGTCAGTTGATTCAACAGTCATTTAAATAAGATTTTTCATTTTTTTTTTTATTATTGGTTATCAATTCCAATATAAAATCATCCAAATAAGCATTCATCTTTCAGAACAAACTGTCCAATTTTCCATTTAAAGTTCAAACAAGCATTCTACAAGGCAGAGCTGTTCACAGTTCTTTGTCTCTTGTACAAAAATGTCACCACAAAAATCTACATTTTCAAGCTGTATGCTCATTTGGGATATGGCTGGACTAGTGCCATCACTTTCCCTATCATCCAATGCCGTTCTAGCAAACATGTTTCTCACTAATGACAGTGGCACCATAAGTTTGGCTATTATATTTTTGTAGGAGTGTCTGAAGAGGGTTTCCCTTTATTTGTGGTTACTATGTCAGATGCTTCTTTGGATTTCTTAAACAGATCCTGAAATAAATATGTATAATTATAGGTAAAATCTCACATGTAAAATATATTACAGCTAAAGTATTTATTGATTATAAGTGTTTACTTAATACATAATATTCATTTTCCTTGTTCATTTGGTGAGCAATTTATTTTTTTATTAGGTTTTAGAAAAAAAATTTAATGGTTACTGTAAAATAGCTTATTTTTGCAGAGTTTAAATTTGTAATTTCTGAGGCCAAACCAGTTTGAGTGATTTTGGTTTTTTTTTTTGTCTTATCCTGATTTTGTTTTTCCTCATATGAGTTGCAGGTTTAGTCAAAACTGTTGTATTTGAGGAGCTCCTGAAATATTTCTGGAACTCCATAATTTGAATTCAGTAAATATCCTGAAATATTTTAGGACCTCCACAAATAATCAGTCAAAATTGCTATATTTCAAGATATCCTTCATACTGATGGATCTTCATAATTATATAATTCAGGACCTCCAAAATTCAATTTCAGGACATCCTTAAATATTTATGGAGGTCCATAATTCTGAAATCTAATTGTGGTGGTCCTGAAATAATTATGGACCTAATCACAAATTTTAACGAATTGTTGACACTGTCACCAGAAACAGCATGCCTAAGTCCCATCTCAGTGAAATATTAGAGGCATGACAAATAAGAGTACATAAAATGAAGATTTCAATATAAGTTTATGTCTGCTGTAAATATTTTTCTATCCTGTTTTGATGTCTTATTCCTACGTATAAACATGATCTTGCTAATCTAAGTAACCATAAAAAGAATCAAGGGCAAGTAATTCATCACAACACCTGAAAATGGTTTCTTTTCATTTTGATGTTGGTTCTGTTAACTGACAGTACATTTATATGTTTCAGTTAACTAACAATGTTAGCTTTGAAGTGTGGATCATCAACAGACTTAAAGAGTGTGCAATACTCTTATTATTGCAATAATACCCTGATGATAAAGTTTACTAGCACACTTTTCTCCATTAATGGATGTTAATTAAAAAGATATAAAGCTCTGAACAGACACAGCATAGGTAAAGCCTGTGTTTGTTTTGTCAAGCATCCCCAAGTTTTATAAGTATTTTCATGTTTTTTCTTCAATACAATAGGCAAACATAAAATAAGTTATAGAACTTGTCTATTTATTTTGAAAGCTTTTCTATACCTGTAGCATTGGAACATCAGTAGCATATTCCCATGTTTTATCATCTCTAACATCAACAATCCTGGGGAATCGTATTGATATACCATCAGCTGTATGGGCTGGTGATTTACTAAACTCTGCTCCAATAATTTCCCAGATTGGAGATTCTTTTGGGTCCTTGACAACGAAATCAGGTATGAGGGACTTATTGACATGTAACCAGTTTGGTACTTTGGTGAAGTCTTTGTTGATTTTTACCACTTCAAGCTGGAACTGTAGTTCTTCTAAAGTCTTATCATCAAGACCTGAACTGCATTTTGTAACAGTGCAAAACTTGTTTGTATGAGGATTGTATGCTCCCATTAAAAATATTGACATGATTCCGCCTAAAATAAAGAGAAGATAAATTATCTTCATGCAAAATAAAAAATCTTTTTTTCATTATAATTATGAATAATTTTGCACTTTTCTGGTATTAAAGTAAGTTTGTCACTTAGTCAATCAAGTTTATTCCATCTATATGTTTAAAATTGAAAAACATAAAACTGTACAAATAAAAAAAAGTTGTATTAAACCCCACCAAGTTGACTCAACACCATGACTAAAACAATTTTTAAGGAATACCTGTATTGTATTTTTATACTTGCTGATATTAATCATTGATTTTTACAGTAACAAATTGAGTTCTCCATCAACACATTAGCAAACCAAAAAAAACCCCAGATATTTGCAATTGTAAGCAAGTATCAAAATTCATTACAATTAATCTTATTCTAATGCAATAGCTAAAGTGTGCCTGTTAAACTAATATTTAAATAAACTGAATCATCATCTGTGATTAACAAAAGATTGTGACAGGTAAACCATGGATTTTACCTCCTCAAAATACATGATCTTGTCAAATCAAAATCAGCGATACAAAAGAATAGCAATTGAACATTCAGTGGCATATTTGTTGTTGCTATGTTAAGTATATATATTCTATCAAATTCAGTGAAACTAATTTACAAAATATACCCATACACCACTGTTCCAGGTTAGGGGAGGGTTGAGCATTAGAAAACATGTTTAACCTTGCAACATTCTGTATGTGCCTGTTTGAAGTAATTGTGTGCTTATGTTCACTCTTTCTGAGCTTCGTTTTCTGTCCAGTATCTGTCTTGCAGAAAAAATTTGAATTTGCTGAGTCAGCAATTGTGTCCTTATGAAGTTAACCTTACTAACCTTTATTCCCTGTACCATAATAAGCTCCAAGAACAATTAAATCTGCCGAGTCCGCCATTGTGCCTTCTTGTAAGTAATCTTTCTTCACTTTCAACCAATGTCTCTTTCCTGGTGAATAAACACCCTAAAATCATTGATTTTATATGATTTCAAGAAATCAACAAATAAGAAATAAACTGTTATAAACATGTTTAACTGTCCACATTCTTTATGTGCCTGTCCCAAGTCAGGAGCATGCAATTCAGTGGTTGAAGTTGATCGTATTTGTTTTTCATAAAATTGTATTGTATAAATTAGGTTGTTTGTTTTCTCATTTGAATTGTTTCACATTTTCTTATGTTGGGACCTTGTATAGCTGACTACTGGTATACAGTTTGAGTTTTTTTTATTGTTGAAGGCTGTTTGGTGACCTATAATTGCTTTTATATTTGTCATTTGAACTCTGGTGGATAGTTATTTAACTGGCAATCATACCACATCTCCTTATTTTTATATGAACTAAATAACTATATAAAAATTTTAATTTTTCATATGCAAAATATTTGTTGTGATACATGGAAATAGCAGATCATTGCTTCTCAAATAGCAAAGAGTAATGACTGATATTTCTATTAATATCTTACATTTATATCTTTCAAAACAAGGCCTTCTAATCCTTGACCAAAAACATCATCCATCATATCTTGTAGGTCCTCTGGATCCTGCAAGTAAAGATTGACTGGAAAATTACAGAAGCACAAAGGGTTCATTATCTAAGTTGTAATGTTCATGGATTGGTAGTAGAAGTAAAGTTTTTTGTGTCAGGTACTGTCATTTAGTACTGGTGAAAATTCATATCAAATGATGAAAAACCAAAACAAATAAAATCAATTTCAGTGTATTTATTGTTGTGAACTTGACTTCAAAATGAATAAGGGTCTTTTTCAACCCAAGGTGCATTTTTCATAAAGATAAGTAAAGATATGATTTATAGCTCATAAGCAAGATAATGGTTAGGTTTTTGGATTCATTAAAACATATTCTAGTAAACTGTACAAGTGGTGAAATGTACTTGCAATAGGATGGGGCAAGGGAATATGCTTTATCAAACAATTGATAGTAATTTTATAACTCATAACTCACATTAATCAACCTCATCTCAGAAAACATAACCCTATTTTTAATCTCCTTCATCTCATCTTGTAAAATTTTCCTTCTTTCTTTAATAGGTCTACAATATAGTTACAAAATTCAATAAAGAAGCATTTTTTTTCCTCTGCAAAATATAAGAAAATTTGTTAGGGCAATAGTCCACTTACATGTATCAGTAAAATACGGGAAAACGTTTTAAAATCTTACTCTGGATACTGTCTTTTCATCATAAAAAATCTTCTGTCCAAGTTTCAGTAAACTCAAAGAAGATTTGTCAAGGTTATTGATGTCCAAAAATACAGAATGAACCTAAGTGTTGATGATGCCAATGTAGGATTAATATGTCACACTTCCACGACAAAATGTTGCAGGCTTGACAAAAATCAAGGTTCAAATGTTCTAATTTACTTTGTAACATAAAGAATAATGGGAAAAATCTATCTGTCAAAGTGGTCTTCTTCCAGCAATGTCTGTGTAATATGTTGCAAGCCTAAATATAGGTACTTGATTTTGAGTGACATACTGTGGATTCCTTTATATTTGTTGGATACCAATTTTTGGGGACTTTGTGGGTGTAGGTAAGCCAGACATTAAAATGTTCAACAAAGTTATAATTAATCATAGGCTTGTACACCGACTTTGGCAAAACTCGAAATTAAATATCCATGAAATTACAATTTTTATTAATCCACAAAATAACTGAATCCAGAATAATTCTAAGTCTTTACTCACTTGTTCATGATGTTTTCTCCATTAATGTGCAGACAGTCAAATACAAATAAACACACTTGGGCATCCTTAAATTCAGCTTTCTGCAATATGCAAATAATATCTATCAACATTTAGACATTTATTTAAAAACAAGAGTGCACACGCTGAAATGTCTCGCCTTCTTTACTAACCATTGATTTTATGTTGATAGTCCTAAATATAAAGCTTTACTACAAGTAACACATAAACCTAACATGATCCAAGAAAATGAGGTCAAGGTCAGATAAACCAAACGAGAAATACATTTATACCTTACAATCATTCAATAAACCAAACATAGTTGATCTATTGCTTATAGTTTCTAAGAAACAGTCTTAAACAAGAAAACTTAACATTGACCAATGAACCATGAAAATGAGGTCAAGATCAGATGATACCTGCCAGACAGACATATACACTTTACAATCCTTCCATACAACAAATATAGTTGATCTATTGCTTATAGTTGAAGAAAACAGACCAAAACACAAAAACTTAACACTGAGAAATGAACCGTGAAAATGAGGTCAAGGTCAAATAAAACCTGCAAGACTGACATGTACATCATAAAATATTTCCATACACCAAATATAGTTGACCTATTGCATATAGTATTAGAAAAAAGACCAAAACTCAAAACTTAACTTTGACCACTGAACCATGAAAATGAGGTCAAGGTCAGATGACATCTACCAGTTGGACATGTACACCTTACAATCATTCCATATACCAAATATAGTAGACCTACTGCTTATAGTATCTGATATATGGACTTGACCACAAAACTTAACCTTGTTCACTGATCCATGAAATGAGGTCGAGGTCAAATGAAAATTGTCTGACGGGCATGAGGACCTAGCAAGGTACGCACATACTAAATATAGTTATCCTATTACTCATAATAAAAAAAATTAACATTACAAAAATGTTGACTTTTTTTCAAGTAGTCACAGAACTATGAAAATGAGGTCAAGGACAATGGACATATGACAGACGGAAACTTCGTAACATAAGGCATCTATATTCAAAGTATGAAGCATCCAGGTCTTCTAGCTTCTCAAATATAAAGCTTTTAAGAAGTTAGCTAACGCCCGCCGCTGGATCACTATCCCTATGTCGAGCTTTCATGACAAAAGTCGCAGGCTCGACAAAAAACCAACATTCTGATGTTAAAATGTCATTATATATGTTATTTATAATTATTGAAAATGTCGGATGATAAATAGTTTTGAACACTCTGTAATATAGTCAAACAGAATAATCATGCCTGCTGTAGAAGATCACTATCTAAATTTCTAGTTTCTTTCAATTAATCCCCATACCTATTTCTTTTCTTATAATTAATAGTTTTTACTTTCTGCTGGATTTTCTTTTCTCATTAGCAATAGCATCAAAAAAGAAAAGAATACAAAATCCCAAAGTGTCATTAAACTGTTTAAATTTTTCTAAACAAACATCTTTATACATAACCTTATGAACTCCTAAATTACCAAATGGAAGAGGCTTGCTAGTTTCATTATCAACCAATACAACTTCAGCATCTAATATCAGATCATCTCCTGATGGGAAGGCTTGAGGGATGTACTCAGAAAAATGCTTCACCTGAAATCAAGAGTGCACATGTTAAAACATTTCACCTATTTTACTTTTTATGAATGAATTTACATTAAAGTTTTTGCTACAAGATGTCTTATAATTAAGATGACCTAAAAGCCATCTTTCCCTAAAAATTTAACTAATACTTATTTCTGTATCCACAACAGATTTCTGGAATAAAGCATTCGATTAAGCCTTGCTGAACCTAAAAAACTTTTTAAAAAAAATCAATTTTCAGGATTTGGGAAGGCATTTAAATATAAGTTTTGTAGAAATAAAAGAGACATTTTTGTTGTTTACTGAGAACTGTGAGAAAAAAATAGCAACACATGCTTAAATTGCTTCCAAATGTCAACTTTCAACATTTTGCCTGAGATCATATAAGTTGCATTGTTGTATGGGGAAAAAATATTTCCCTTAAGATGTTGATGGATTTTTAACAAGATTTGCATTTTTCTGTGCATCCATTTTAAGGCAGGTACTTTTATTACAATTCTACATTCCTATAGTTTTTTTTATCAATGATTATATTTATCAAAGCATCTGAAAATATGCATTCAATTAAAGATTTTAAATTGTAATTTCAAAATATTCATCCAGCAGATAGAAATAATTATTCAACAATATACAATTAAATTCAAAATAATCTTTATATACTGTAAATTCAGAAATTATTGCGAAAAATGCAACAGGGTAATAATCACAATAATTTAAACTCGCATTTTGAAATTTTTATATGAATTAAACAGGATTTTTCTCAATATGGCAAAATTAAAATCGCATTTTAGTCTAAAATAACAAAATCGCAATAATAAATGCACGCTAATAATTTCTGAATTTACAGTACACAGTAGAAATTTTATTATTACCACAGATACTCCTCTGACTATATTTGCTTTATTATTTTCCATATTTAAATCAAACAACAGCAAAAATGACTGTCAGTGGATGGCTCTAGAAGACTGACATACCTTGTGATCCAGAACAGGTTTCAAATTTCTACTGAAGTAGGAGAAGTTATCTCCCTTTTTATGAACTTGAACTCTTTCTCCGTCATATTTCATCTCTGCATACATTCCATCAGGACATTTTTTAATAGCTTGTTCAATAGACCTGCAAGGTTGAGCCTGTAAATAGAATAAAAATATATAATAAAGAAGTCCTGCCAACATTTACAGCATACTGTAAAGTCATTATTATACTTTAAGTACTAATTTCCAGTAAAACTTGTAACTCTCAAAAATAAACTTTTAAATTGCATCTTGCCTCTGGAATTTATAGCACGCAGAGTAAATGAAATTAAGAACAATACAACAATACCTTTACAAAAAAAATTACAGGATTAAACTTCATAACAATGTGGTACCCCTTAAATGATAACCTACCAACATAGGTAGCACCGGTGTCATTAACAATGTCCTGACATTGAGAGTTTTACTGTATCCTGGATTGGACCCTACATTCATAACTCTCTGTACGACATCCTTCAGATCCCTAGAAGCTTGGAAGGCATCGTAAGCATTCTTATCTAGTCCATTCAATCTGAAATATGTAAAATCTCCAATAAAGATTCCTACTTCTAATTTCAATGTAGGAGATAAAACAAATGATAGAAAAATCAATATAATAGTGAATCTAAGATCATCTTTCTATATATTGTGTTTTTTGGCATATGTGCACATGCAGTAATCCTTCATGGTTTTCCCTTGATTCTTGCAGCCATCTTGTTGATTTAAGAACTGAGCATTGCTCAAGTCAAAGAAAAGTTGTTTTAAAAGTTTCAAATGCAAATTTTGCAATCCTTTTCAATCATTTTTGATCCATGGGTTTGTACTACTGTTTTTCTGATTAATACCAAAATGGATAATGGCAATACACAAATAATATCAAATCATTCCATTTACTTGTGCCTTACCAATCCAAGAACCTGTCATCCAGTGGTTATCATTGGCTGCTATCCATCATATTTGTTTTTTATTCCTTTTTGAAGCCTAAATCAGGCCATTGGTTTTCTCTTTTGAAATATTTTTAATTTTGTCACACTGGGGCCTTTTATAGCTCACTATACATACCAGGTTTTGCTCATTGTTGAAACCATACATGACCTGCAGTTATGGCTCACATCTTACAATGTTATCTTTCATGAGATATATTTACAGAGTAGCTGATAATACAAGTTAAGGAAGTGTTTTAACTGTGAAATTGATGTGAATTCCTGCCAATTAACCCTTTGTGTACTTACATAATCTTTGCACCAGCATTCATTTTTAAATCCCTTGTAATTAATCTCACAAACATCTTTATATCATCAGCTGTACATCTGTTGAAGAAAATGATACCACATAAATATATTGTCACTATATAAAGATGATAGTATCACTATTTATTATATACTTAGTAGTAAATACATGTAAATTGTATGTGTAATATGATCAATGGCAATCGTGCTGTATCAGTCATCTGTGATGATATTGATATCAGTCAAGGTTGCAAAGGCTTTATCACACCCTTAATCTGTATGACATCACATCACCGACACCATTCACCGTTGCAAAGGCTTATCAAATCCTAATCTGTATGACATCACGTCACATGAATAAAAACATATACTTGAGATATATATAATAAAGTGAGATATGGCTTTTTCAATATCACACACCGTATCAACCCTCAATTAATATAATCCCTCAAGCAGAGCTCTTGGGATTATATTGGTGTCTCGGGTTGATATGGTTGTGATATTAAAAAAGCCATATAATATTCTTTATTCACATAGAAGTATATACAATTATTTTCTACGTGAAGTATCATGTCCACAATTGGTCATGTGTAAATATTTAGTTTTCTATTTAGATTGGTTTGTTCTTCCAAAATAGACGTCATTCTTCAAAGAATAGCAAAAACCAATCACAGACATTCATATGGGTAAAAACATATCTTGAAGAAAACTTAAATAATGGAACATGATAATGACTGTTACATAAACTGCTGAAAAGAGCCTACTTAAAAAGCTCTAAGCATCCTCTGAGCATGCTCTGAGCTTCCTCATAGAATAAATCTATGATGCCTTAATCTTGTTATACCTTTGGGTTACTTGAAGAATTCTCATTTGATCGTCCTCTTTTCTGACCTTTGTGAGTTCCTCTAAATACTGATCAATCTTCAAAAAAATTATTAGTCAGATTTTATTTGGAAAATGTGATAGGATAATCATCAAAATGTGCAAGTTTTCCCTGGATGATATGTGTTGCTTGCAACCTCTTAATTATGTATGCAAATTCAAGTCCATATTTTGGTACACAGAAAGTCTAAAAATCACTCGGATGAAAAATTAGAATAGCAGTTGAACAACTTCAAGAATCTGAGCAAGATTTGTTGAATTCTCTCAAGCTGTTTTCATGGATGTTGGAGATTAACAAAGCGTGACCTTGATTCTAATGCACAGTGACAATGCACATTTCGATCCAAACATTGCTGATTAATGGCTATATTGTAACAAAATTACATAAATGCTTAAAAAAAAACAGAAGTCCCCTTTTTCTTAAAAGTGTTTATGTTGACAAAAGACTAACAGCCTAATGTTTTCTTTTAATTTACCTATATCTTGCTAACTGAACATTTCTACTATTCCTTGTGTGAAATCAATTTGAGAGTGTGATTATTTCTCATTTTCTAACCATACATACTGTAAATTCAGAAATTATTGCGATATTTTTATCATTGCGAAAAATGCAACAGGGTTACAATAATTTAAACTCGCATTTTGAAATTTTTATATGAATTAAACAGGATTTTTCTCAATATCGCAATATTAAAATCGCATTTTAGTCTAAAATGACAAAATCGCAATAATAAATGCATGCAATAATTTCTGAATTTACAGTACCAGGCCTGGGTTTCACAAAAAATGTTACCACTAAAATTGATCGTAAGTATATACTAAATTGTTCAAGACTTATGATAAAGGAGTTGGTTCACTAACTCATAATTTTGGCCATTTTTTTACTATGATAATGTAGTGAAAATTTGATTAAAACGTATGTGAAAATGTCCAATTGTTTCAGTTAAAATCAGATTTTCACCAATTGTGTCATTCGTGACGTCATAATGTAGGGGAAATTTGTAAAAACCTGATTTTTTTGCAGAATTCTGCAAAATTTATGACAGTTTTCTGAAAAATTAACAGCGACGCCACCCTTCGCCCACAAATATTTTTGCTAAAATATTCTTGATATACCATATTTTTTACTTGTCAACAAGTGGGTGAGGAGTGGCGCCACATATAAAATCATGAAAAAAGTTGACAAATTTCTAGAAAAATGGACGAAAATGAAAACTATCTCTTTTTCAGGCTAAGATATTTATAATTCTGAAGCAAAAATACAATTTTTCATATCATTCTTTCAAATATCATACATTTAGCAAAACATACCCATTAGATTAACTTTATTAATTAAAGTTAAAAAAAACAATGCTCTACTCCTTTAAGTTGTAAGATTTATGTGAAACACAGACCAGGACATATAAAAGAAATATGAAATTTAATCCACAAATAATTCCCCTCTTTTGTATTTTCTGAGTGCTTAGTGCACTTTTAAATTGTCCTAAAAGAGAACTATGTATCACTTATCTTTTTATATATGCAACATAAAAAGCCTTAATTATCCCTTTCATACCTCTTTTAACATAAGAGTACTTCTCCTCTGGGGTAGTACTGTATGGCTTTGTTCAAAGAAAGTTTTAATTGTTTCTGCTACATCTCCCTGTAATAAAAAGCTGATACAAGAATTCTAAAATTAGTACATGCAATTATCAAATGAAAGATAATAAATCACTAACAAAAATGTGAAATTATTATCAGGGAAAGACCTGGATTGTGGAGATAACTGTTTAAATAAGTAATGTCCTATTGGCAGTTTAATCAAAATTTGTAAGCTCTCATGTGAAACAAAATAATAACCAGTAGAACTGTGAGCTACTGCTCATTAATGAAACCCTTGCTTTAAGTATCAAGGAAACAGGTAGTTGATGATCATCAAAAATTGAATGTGAAAATGCATTACACTTAAAGCATGTTCACATGTGCTGGTAGCCTGACAACAAATTTCAGGAAGCTTTTATTTGTAGTTCAAATGTGACAAAAATTTTATAAAAGGTCAGTATATGTTTGAATAATTCATAAAATTTAATATTAGGTAAATACGAAGTTGATGAGCTACAAATCTGAAATTGTGTCACACGGAAGAGCATGCTGACATGAGCCTGATAACAAATTTCAGAAAGCTCTTGTTTGTTGTTCACTAGAAATTGCAACAAAAAATTCATACATGGGCATTATGTTTAGAATAAAAAAGTATGCGGTAAACAGGAAATTGATGAGCTATGAATCTGAAACCGCATCACACTGTTTAGTATGTTGATGTGAAGTCAGCTGATAACAAATTTCAGGAAGCTATCATTTGTAGTTTCTGAGAAAAATGCCAAGGAAATTTAATGGGGCATGCTGACATTTAGATGGACATACGATAGATGGACATACAAATAGAGGGACAGACAGAATTAAAATTTAAAAATTCTTATTTTATATACATGTCTAAGTACCATGAAAAAACTCATCAAAAAGTAAAATATTACCTGATTTAGATCTTCAACCATATCTTCACAATCAGTGTCCAAAATCTAAAATAAGATGAAAATAGAATTTGAAAAACTAACTTTTTTTTTTAATTTATATTTGCATTACATATCATGCAGTATGCAATTTAACTGGCAAGGAAAATAGAGCCAGTGGTTTCAGAAATGAACATCCCAAATTGATAGTGGCAACTGTTCAAGCTCTGTACTGTTCCTATTCTTATGCCATAGTTAGAAAAATTTCAAGATAAAACATTTGAAATATCAAGGAAACGACACTGTGGTTGCGCAACCTTGTTACCAATAACTCCGAGCATGGAATCAAAGGCAGACATGATCCAATCAAAAGTTGCATTACACATCATGTTGCATGACAATTAAGTTTAAATAGGTTTTCTGTGTACTTTGGTTTCGTTTAAATGTTTACATCAATGAGATTTAACAGATCTCATCTCATCGAAGAGATTCAAAGGATCCATCTTAATCACAATTTTCAAATCAGAATGAATAAAAGGAGATAACAGGTAAATGTCAATCTGACAGCAACCCATCAAAAAGCATTCTATACCTTACCTGACTGAATAACTTTACCAGTTGTTTACTCTTGAGGTTATAAACACGCTTCACAAATCCTGGTAACAACAACTTCAACCACAGGTAGGCATCACCTTTAAATCCATCTATAAAACAAATCAATTTAAAGAATGAAATAGTGTGAAAAAAAGTAATAATATCGATACATCATGCATGAACAAAAATCAACATTGCATCTTGAGATATGCATTTATACTGACAGAGAAAAAGAGGACACATCTTTTCATTTTTTTCTTTTTTTGAATTGATTAATTTCAGCATTATGTGATATATATGTGTAATAAACATGATCAAAGAAAATGGGCATCAAATTGATAATTGTTTTAACCTTGAAGTATAAACCTTTGTTACATCAAACCAATCAATATGCTTTTATTTTAAATGGAGGACAACCATAGAGTTGGACACTAATAACAAGCAAGACTTATGTTCCAATTCCTACTTATTTTTGCATACCTAATTTTCTAAAGTCATTGGGATACAGTTGCAAAAAAGGGCATGCACCCATTTTCATATTTTTGTCATGTTTGTCAACTCTTTATACTAATGGACTGTATGTCTTATTGAAGACAAATTCAACACAAGATATGGTCGTACAGTGATCTCAAGTTGCTTAAATCCAAGTCATTGGATGGTTATCTTTAAAATTGGGAATCATACCACATTTCCTCATTTTATATGTATATCCTTTAATTTATAACACTTTAAACAACTTTGGTATGAAAACTGGCTAGTCAATTAAGATAGTTGAAAGCAACAGCCATGAGCATCCAAACCCTAAAAAGAACTTCATACTTTTCATTTCCTCATCTCTTTGAAATATGGCTATTGTAACTGTGAATACCACCCCTCACCCATTGAAATTTTGTTTGAAAAATAAATAATATGGTATATAAAGAATGTTTCAGCAAAAATAGTTGCCAAATTATTAAAAAATTCAAGTTTTAACGAAATTCACCTACGTCCGTCACAAATACACCACTAATGACACAATTGGTGAAAATGGCATTTAAAAATTTTCAAATGTTTACAGCCTTGATATCATGAAATTCAAACTTGAAAAAAACAACACTTTAGAGTAAAAGATAAAGTGTATGATGTATGATAATACCTCCATCTGGACCTTCCTTTAACAACATGGAAACTTTCTGTGTTTTTACCAGATAGCTTTTTTCTGCTGCAATGTCATCACACAACTTCCTGAAATTCTCTAAGGAATCCCCAGGATTCACTATATTACTGTAAAGTGGTTCTGCAATTATAAATATACAATGATCAGTGTAATTTATTTCTGATACATAATGAAAAGTTTTATCAAAAGTGTAAAGAGTATTAAAGATTGTAAAGCTTTTAAAAATTTCAGTAATTCTTACCTCTTTTATACTTTTCCGGACATTTTTTTATTTTATAAGAATCAATGTGTGCTTCGATTGACCTTAGTTCTTCATTGGTTAAAATTCAATTATGATGTAAAATTTTCTTGCTTTCCTTTGAATTTCCTATTGTGACGTCACTAAAAAAACCTGACATTTCTAATATAAAACTTTAACTGTCTTGAGTTGAGAAATATCATATCACACTTGATAATCAGATTCAGTAGTAGAATCTATGTATATATCTGGGTGTCACACACAATTTAAAAAAGGTAAACATTGACTCTGAAAAGATATTGTATGTTCATGAGAATAATTTTTAAAACAAATAAAAAAGCTGGCACTGCCAACTGATGCTCCAAAAACTACCCATTTATTGAGGAAACATTTTTATTTCAATGGTTTTAGAGGGGCATATACTATTTTTGGTAGTTTTAAACCTGTATAAATGTGTTATAATTTATAGGGGGATATCCTGAAACTAACTAAATTATGTGTAACAGTGACCTTGACCTTTGACCTGTTGCCCCAAAATCAATAGGCTCCTCCTTCCCTATATCTCTGTCTGTATATATATTATTCCAAGCAATCAAGGGAAACTCAAGCTACGACGCAAAAACCAACCTGTAGCCCATTTGTGAAAAGTCAGTCAACTGGCAAACATGTTAAAAGGCAAACTTGACCTAAAAGTCATTATCATACACAAATTAACTAAAATCATATCATTAAATGCTGACAAAAAAAGACCACAGTTTGCTGTCAGAAGGACGAACAAGGGTAACCCTATATACTTTCACATAAAAATCTGAAATTTTTTAAATTTGCATTTTGTAAATCTAAATCAAACCTTCATCTCTATCAGAAGTCGATAATTCTATGTTAGCTGCCAATAAGTCTGTTGGAGAGGAGGAAGAAGAAACAGTTTTTGAGACTTTGGGAGACAATTTTGTAGGTGTAAATGTCTTCTTTTTCTGAAAAGCACTATTTATGGTTTTCAAACTTTTTGTTTTCTTGAGTGGAGACTTGGATTCTGAAACAAAAATAAAATATAATTCAAATTACAAATCAATAACTTTTCTTCGTTTGTTCATTCTAGAATTCATGAGAATATATTAGTGTCCAGCAGTTCTTTTTTTTATTAAAGCTGATTTGGTTAAGTTGAAGTGTCATCCCTACTGAAATGAATTTGCATAAAAAACAAGTGAAACTGTGAGCTACTGCTCATTGATGATACCCCTGCCCAAATACTTGATGGTAAACAGGAAGTTGTTGAGTGATGAATCTGAAAACACATCACACAGTATAGCTGATTTATATAAACCCTGAAATCCTTGTAATGTAGTTCCTGAGAAAGATGCGACGAAAAATATTCATGGGACGGACGGACGGACGGACGGACTGACGGATGTATGGACTGACAGAGGTAAAACAGTATACCCCACTTTTTTTAAAGCAGGGGTATAAAAATGAATTTATCAAATGGTTAATACAATAGTTGAAATAAACTGTGTCTTTTCAACTGAATAACAGTACGGACAATGTCACACGGGGATTCGGTTCAAAATCACTCTTGGTATTGACTTTCACAGTGAATGCTTGTGAATGTTGGTGATACACTGTGACGTACTGTGACGTACAATCCATATGTAATATTTAACAGGGTTATATATCAGTGTGTTTTATCCTCCTAAAATCACCAGCAATTCCTGACCTGTGATTCACTCAACACCAGAATGAGTGATTTTTACCTGAATCACATTGTCATGATTATGTATACTACATATATATGTCATGATTTACAAGTGTTGATGACCTTTATAACATATCTCAATATTAACTTGATGAATAGAAATCAGTTTAGCTGTTTACCTTTAGAAATAATGTCCTAAAATATGAAGCTGTTTACCATGTTTACTGAAGATTATTTTGGCAAAACTTTCTTATTTTATTGTTACATGTATATCTGTTTTATGTTTAAGACTCATACCGTTTATCATTCTATTAAGATTATCTTTATCCTCCTGTTCAAGGTCACCAAATCCTTCCATCTTTTGTATCATTGTTGTAGTTAGTTTAAATGTTTCAACCATACACCTTGGATGATACCACAGCTTCATATCTCCTACTCCTTTGGACAATGGATTGGTCACTACTTTACCAACTCTTAAATCTCCTTTCTCAATCTTGAATTTACATTTCTTGCATTTGGTTGTCATTTTTTTGGCATAGCTGACAATATATTTGTTATTCCATTTTACGGATGTGTGGAAATTCTGCACAAATTTGAAAAGATAATATTGGAATCTGACATGATGGTAAATCTGTGATTTTAAAGGTAAGCTTAACTCCCTGAATAGCCTTTGTTGTTCATTGTGTGATGCCCACCAGCTCAAGTTTACATCTCTGCTCAAAATACATCTAGAAATTTGTTTTCTTGGCACAGTTTTTCCATTTATACAAGTAGTTCTCAGGAGGGTTTTAATCATTTAATTCGCATATAAAACTGAAAAAAAGAAAAACATGTTCTGTACTCTTTTTTCTTAAATCAATAGATAACAAAGGAAGGATGAGAACATATAACAAAACTTTTCAATCATATTTTTTTACCTGAAATATGTTAACAACTGTAGCTGTCACTGTGTAATTCTATCTATATATTTTGTCCTCAATACAGGGATGCTTAATAGGTTCAAAAACTGTCTAGACTTAGGACAATCTTATATCTTCTGTCTAGACTGAGGACAATTTGATATATAATGCCTGAACTTAGGACATTTTGATATCTTCTGTCTAGACTTAGGACAATCTATATCATCTGTCTAGACTAAGGACAATTTGATATATTATTTCTAGACTGAAGACGATTTTATATTTTATGTCTAGATTGGGAACAATTTGGTATCTTCTGCCTAGACTAAGGACAATTCGATATCTTCTGTCTAGAATTGAGACAATTGGATATCTTCTGTCTAGACTTAGGACAATTCAGACAATTGGATATCTTCTGTCTAGATTTAGGACAATTGGATATCTTCTGTCTAGACTTAGGACAATTTGATATCTTCTTTTGTTTAATTTATTCACAACTTCTTTTCCAAGGTTGATTTAGAGCTTGACATATTATAAAGACACATATGTAATATAGAGAAAGTGGGTTAAATGTCCGTAATACAGTTTATTCCATATTGGTATTATTTTAGTAGGTTTCTCTATATGGATTCATGGATATTGAATTAAACAGCATATTCACCTAGAGAGAAGTGATATTCACAGCACTAAACATCACATGCATTTACATGTAACATTATCATGGTTATGGTAAATTGTTTGATGTACAATTGGTTTTGGTAAATATTTGTCATTAAATACATTGTTTTTTCTCGGAATATGCAATAAAATAATTACTGTCTTTTGTTTCGGTAAATATGTGGTTTGACTTTTGAAAAACTGATATTCACTTCAGTTCTCGACCTCAGTGAATATCAGTTATTAAAAAGTAAATAAAACTGCAAATTTATCAAAAGACAGTAATTGTATAATATCCATGTCAAGAAACTCATTTTGGGAATCATTCATTTTACTCTTAAATGATAATTTAAGCTGGTTATTTCCATAGTCTGGAGGTAGAACTGCTTGGCAAAATGAAGCTCAAAGAAGAGTCAACTTAAAGCAGTTTTTAATCTGTGTTGATGTACAGATAATATTTAGTTTATATAAATATAAAATTATTGAATGTCTTTTGCCTTTCAACGTTCTTTCTTTGTAATTAAACTTGAATATTTTAAAGCTGGAAATGTTTCTACATTAAAGTAACATAATGTTTTCTATTTACTTCTCATCATTGCTCTCCACTGCAGCTAACCAGTATGTGTACCAGTAATACTTCCCAACAAAAGAAATAATTTGTATTCCATAGTAATCTCAAAATCAGATTCAGGCTTTTAGGAAGTGAAATAAATTTTTATTAAAGAACACCTTAGAGGTTAACATATAGGTAACAGTAGTATCAAGTCCATGAAAAATTCATAGAAAAATTATAATTTGGAAGGTCTCCTTTTGGCTCTGAAAATCGAGGATGACGTCGTGTCCACAGGTATCGGTTCCGTTCGCTTCCAATACACATTTGCAACCTATAATTTCGCACCCCACACGTTCGCCCCCTGGGTTCATTTGCACCCTATTTTTATTCAAATACTGGTTGAATTATTATATGTTTTTTACTGATGTATTATCAAAATATCTAAATTTTCAATAACAAAAATTCTGGAATTTTTAAATGAAATTTTTTTTTTGTGGTTTGATGACTAATTATTAAATGCTAATTATGTATGATTACTGTTAATTTGATATTTACAAAGTCAAATTTGGCATGTGTTTGGTATTATTGTTCTGTTGAAAATCATGATTGTTGTTAGAACTAGCTTTGACAAAATGTTTGATGTAAATACTGC
The DNA here is from genome assembly GCA_017311375.1 of Mytilus coruscus. NCBI lineage: Eukaryota > Metazoa > Mollusca > Bivalvia > Mytilida > Mytilidae > Mytilus > Mytilus coruscus. The sequence continues at coordinate 54,270,657 of CM029607.1, forward strand.
ATGCAGCTTGGTGTGAATAAACTCAATGAAGATTTGGTATCTTCCACCTTTCTTTTTAATACAGTCTTAGATGAATGAACTTTGCCTTAATCTTCATGACAATCATCTTCATGACAATCTTTTATTCATGATTATTCAAAATTTTAACTTCAATCACCATGATCACTGATTTATAGCAATACATTTACTTAAACACAATTCAAAATGTATTCAACACAAAACCAATAAAAAGGGTGCAAACGGAAACCAAGGGTGCAAACGCGTGGGGTGCGAAAGGGAGAGGGGGCGAACGTGAATGGGAGCGAATGTGATTTTGGACAAACAGACCCAGAATGAGATTCATGTCCACACACATCTTTCCAAGGCTCATTTGATTTACAGAAAATTCAGTATTTTTCTATCCAAATCAGATCAAACAAAACAGACTTTTTACAAATGAAGTAAATATATTTGTCTAAAGAAATCAGCAGTCTGCTTTGTTTATGCAACACTTCAATTATTAGATAAAACGGCAGGGGACTGTAACTGTCCTCGACCAGTAGTGGTTGTTGGCATAGAGATGTTCATTTTTTAGTTTCATTACATTTGTCAAATGAGAACGCATGACTTTAATCTCCTTAAATGAATAATTCACTTTTGCTCCATTGAAAGTAATGGGAGAGAGCCGAAAACAGATCTACGATATACTTCTGGGACCAAAACGCATACAGTGAAAATTGTAAAACCATTGTAAACAATTCCGGTTGCTTGAAAATGCAGTATGTCATTATCATATATTTACCAAGTAAAGTTTGCTTAACATAAACTTGAAATAATAGACTTTTTGCTTTTTTCTGTGGATACTAATGAGGAAGGGGAAGGAAATGAGCATTTACATTTCAATTGTCCTCTTTTATCACCAGCTTACTCCTATACATAGGTGAACCGTACCGGAGGTGGCCCCTACAAAAAAAACCTTTTTATCCATAAATCGGGATAGTTGGCAGGTCTGCTAAATAAAGGCAACAGTAGTATACCGGTGTTCAAAAGTCATAAATCGATTGAGAGGAGACAAACCCGGGTTACAAACTAAAACCGAGGGAAACACATCAACTATCAGAGGAAAACAAAGGAACAACAGGAACACCGAAGTGCAAAAAAAAAAAAAACAAACGCCAAAATACATAGAAACTGCCATATTCCTGACTTGGTACAGGACATTTTAAGAAAAAATGGTGGGTTGAACCTGGTTTAATGGCTAGTCAAACCTCCCGCTTTAAGACAATGTTTAAAAATATCGCTAAAATGACAACACTACGTGACAGAAATATAGCACAAACACATAATATAATAGTCGACACAACATGCAAACGGCAGAACAACAACGAACATATTCCATCAACGACAGACACCACAGGAAATCACAAACGGTGACGCGCTTACGTAACTAACATGCAATCTCGAACTTTATACAATTATTTTCACAATGCTCGTCCAAACAATTTTCATGACAATGATGTTATGGAAAGGCAGTTTTATAAATATTTGGACTACAAACGATAAGACATAACAGATTATCCAACCGAAACCATAACAGAAACATCAAAAATAAATAAACGAATGTTGGATGTACAAACTACCGAGACACGTCGTATAACAATGCAAATTCACACTCGGTATAAGTCATATTCGGGAATACGACAATGATGGTATTGAAGGGCAATTTTATAATTATTTGGACAACAAACGATAAGACATAACACATTATTCAACCGAAACCGTGGCATAACAGAAACATCAAAAATAATTACATGAATGTTGGATGTACAAAATACCTAGACACGTCGTATAGCAATGCAAATTCACACTCGGTATAACAGTCATATTCGGGAATAGGTCTCTAAACTAAATACTGGTCAAATTTTATTCATTTGTTGACAGAAATTGCAAATTTTGACATTTTTCAAAAGAATCGAAAGAAATCCCTTTTTTGTCTAAATATTCTCTTATTGCACTTTGGTATGCTTGTTTTACTTTTGACTTTACAAAAAAAGTAAATATAGGAAATACTAATAATGTTTCAAGAGCAGAATGCTTAATTTTAGAAGAATAGATACTTTTTACAGATTTCTTAAAGTGCATTTTACTGGATTATCTCCCTTTGTGCCATAAAAAAAAATCAATATTATGGCATAATGTAAATATACTATGATAAATGTTACTTTGACCAACTTTGTTTATGAGAGTTTTAGAAAGTACTAAAATAAGAGCCAACAAATTATACCAGCTAAAATGTATTATTAATTCTTTCACTTACAATAACAAATGAAGTTATGTTTACATTTTTAATGAGCCAAAGGCTGGATAGTTTTAAAATACAATGTATGCACTTTTGATTTCTGAAATGAATTTTTACTAGATTATCTCCCTTGGAATGATTCACACACATTGTTTTTTACAAGTTTGTGTACTGAAGTGTATCTAGAATTTTAACATACCAGTATGTTTATCCAATAAATAATCAATCTTTATATCATTGTTTTCCTCATTCATAAAATTTCGAGTGTTTCTTATCGTCGAATGCAAGTTGCGAGTTGAAAAGGCCGAGTTGCGAGTTACGAAAGTCGAGTTGCGAGTTACGAAAGTCGAGTTGAGAATTATGAAAGTCGAGTTGCGAGTTACGAAGGTCGAGTTGCGAGTTACAAAAATATTTTGTTTCTCTAATTTCTAAAGATATATATATATATATATATATATGAACGGTCGTGTCGTCTGATTTTTGAAACAGAATTTTCAGGTTTACTCAGTCGCATTTAATAAACAAAGCATACATGTACCCGAACTTAGTTATACACTGCATGAGGAAGGGTGTCGGTATTTTGATTGCAGGAGTTGAAAGAGTGATGTGATACTTATTTATAAGAGTCTATACGTTGCAAAGTCACGCACGCTTGAATTTCTTTCATGAGAGCGATCGACATTGTTCATTTTCTACAATAAAACAGCAAATACTGTAGATATAAGACAAAATGTATACCGTACTGAACAAATCAAGCATAAAAAAATAAATCTTGTAGACAAATGAAATATACTTGCAAATTATCGACATCTCACCGAATATGGCACTGTGTTAGGCCTAAAGTAAATACCTATCAAAGGTACTAGGCTTAAAATATTTTCTACGCCAGACGTGCGTTTCGTCTATACAAGACTCATCAGTGACGCTTGAATAAAGGATATTCATTAGCATACCAAGTGATAACTCTTGGTCTTTCGCAAAGGTTTAGGTTGATATAGGCACAATTGCACATTTAACTTAGGAAAATATCCCATGAATTAGTCAGAAATGTTATATGCTATGTGCTTTATGAGATAAATTAAATATTTTGAACTTTTTGTTAACTTTGTGATTCTACCCCAAGCGGAGAGTGCATATGCATACCAAATAGTTAACAATCGAGTTGTTCAATGTATGTATATCTGAATACTACAACTAAAAAATAAGCATACTACAGATGTCTTTCTATGGCATTATGGTAACTTCCTGGCATAGGAGATCATAATATGGATTTTTTTTTTAATTTGGAAAGACGTTATTCTACAATAAGCTATACCGCTGTTACAAAAAAGAAAGGAACAGTTTTAAGGAATGTTATGGCGTGTGTTTTTACGTTATGAACACGGAAGCCTTGTCTGTCACAAGTTTACTTTTTTACCCTGCATGCAGCCTTGATAAAAATGATGTAGTTTCAGACATCGACTGTAACACAGTACATGATATATTAGGCATGAAGATGAAATTGATTGCAGATTAGCTAAATTATCTATCGTACAGGATCGTTAGTATCACAATATTTCATTTTAAAGTATTCATTTTCAGGTAACATCTTAACAAGTAAAGGTGTGGTCAGTTGTACATATGTGTAAATAGGCGTAATTTAAGACATATGAGCTAAATCAAAATCGTGACTACGGAAGCATTCGAATAAACAAATTTGATGTCAAGTTTACATTTGAGCTAATTATCTTTTAACCTATACAGGTAAAATGTATCGATATAAATATTTGATATGAAACTTATTGATATTAAATTGGAAGAAAATACTAGGCTATATAAAAATATGGTCATTGGGAAACATGGATAGTTTGAAAAATAAAGAAGATTAAGTTTTATCCATTTAAATGAAAATCAGCCAGGATCACAGTATCACAAGATTACAGTTTTTAAAGGCGTTAGATTTAAATTTAGGACCAAAACTAATATGCAAAACAAGGGTTTCGAGCCAAATTTCACTTAACATGGAAATGTGATCGTGCGAGCAGGGCATGGTCACGCCTGGTAAACCATCAAATCTCAACCATATGGTTAAGCGAGAAAAAAGTTTACTGGCACTTACTGTTGATATTGATGAACTCACTATCATTTTATCAAAAACTCACTGAGCTTGCCGCACTAACCTGCGGGAGAAAAGTCATTCCGATGTAAATTTAAATTACATTGGTCCGAGTATCTATGGCATGACATTCTCCTATTTAACAAATACATTTGTATTTACAGATTGACAATAAATTGATGAAAAGTCAATCTACGCTATCTATATTTTTGATATTTTGAACCAGAAAAGCTCAACAGGAAGTGCCAGTAAACTTTTTCCTCGCTTAACAATTTGGTTGAGATTTGATGGTTTACCAGGTGTAATGGTGTCCAATGGATACATAGTCTTGTTTAAATTTGTTTTGCGTTAAGTAACATTTAAAAAACCCAACAGCAACAATAAAAAAGCATGGAAGAAAAACATACACAAAAACACACCCATATTAACTTTAACATGCATATAATTTGATGCAAATTTTTTATCATAAAAAAATGAGTTTTTCCACATTCAAAAGATAATTTATTTTTAATCCCAAACCACCAAAAACCCACCAAAAAGCTGATGCGAAACAAACAAAAAAAAACACAACTTCGGCCTAGTCCATCGTTGAATACCTAATCGTTTATTTTGGTGAACTTGTGTCAATGTTGATTTTCTGTCTCATCGAATTTTATCCTTAATATATCTTTTTTTTCTAATCATAACAGTAGATATAAATGCAGAAATTATTTAACTCGTAATATTAAGCATCCCAGTTGATATAAATGCAGAAATTATTTAACTCGTAATATTAAGCATCCCAGTTGATATATAAATCCCGAAATGAAGCTGCATGTGTATGCATGTGTTTCTGTAGGAACCACAGGTATTATGGCGACAACTAATAACACCCTTAAACCATACAATACTGGTGACACGTATAACTAAATAAAAAAATGAAAACAACACTTTATAAATGGCATGCGTCCGAAGAGCTTTTCTAGATTTACCTCAGTCATCATGAACGCCCAACGCCAAATATTTGAAAGCCAAGGAAGTATAAGCCCCAAAACAGTTGAAAAGCTAGATGACCAAATAGGACCTTAAATTATTGCCAAATCCATATTTGGTCAACTTTGCCTGAGGGAGACGTAACCGAAGGCTTAGTTTCTTAATAATAAAAAGTATTGGGAATAATATACTAATAACATAGTATTAAAGTCCCAGGTAAGTATCATTTCGTGAAACAAAATATTTAATTAATCTTTACAACAATTTTACAACAACAAAATCAGGAAAGGGGCAGTACAATATTTTTCCATATTGATAGAACTTTAGTAGGGTTTTCTATATGAATTGGATTTTGAATAAATAAGCATATTCACCTGCGGAAAAAGTATATTCACCGCGCAAAACGTCGCGTGCTTTTAGTGTATAATTATGTTAAAATCGTTTGATGTACAATTGGTTTTGATAAAAAATTGTCATTACATACATTTCTCACGGTACTATCAATCTCGGAATATGGAATAAAACAATTATTGTCTTTTGTTTCGGTAAATATGTGGTTTAAATGACTTTTGAAAAAATTGTATTCACTTCGGCCGTTGGCCTCGCTGAATATCAGTTTTTCTAAAGTCAATAAAACCACACATTTACCTCATCAAAAGACAATAATTGTATATTATAATATATTTCTGTTCTAAGCGTCTACTTAAATTGTGTTATTTATATTTATTTTAAGAAATGAATGCTTCTTTTTGTAATTTTATTGGGGTGTAAAAGTGTTGACCGAAGCACATTTTGTATTCCACGCTTCATTCTAAAAATTTGTGCACGATCAACACTTTTACACCCCAATAAAAATTACAAAAAGAAGCATTCAATTTTTATAATTACATTTTATGCTAAAATAAGACCATGAAAAAAAGTTTTATCAAATTTTTCTTTTATTTACCTGTGCACTTATTTGTGGAAGCACATGTCATCACGAATGTAACATTTCATTTTGATATGAAGGTCTATTTTTGAATGACGCGTGATTGTTGTTAGCCAATCAAACTAACGGATTCTCGTGAAACATACATGTAATGTAATTATATAGTTATCAAACATTCCTTCTATAAAATGATATTATGACATACTTCACCCGAGCTGTGCAAATTAAATGACATATACCGATATGCTTGTTGAATAACTATAACTCAGCACATTAGACAGAGTACAGCACACATATAGTTAAACAGATGCATAACATAATAAATAAGCAACATACAAATATCAAAGCACATTCCAAGAACTTTCTGTATTTGAATACACCTATAAATCTGATTAAGAATTAAGGCTAGGCTGAGTATGACACATAACAACATTGTCCCTTTTTCTTTTTTTTTTTTTTTTTCGATTTTCTTTAATTGATTGACATATTATATTCTATGAAGACACCTGATATATTTCTTTTGGAGCAACAACAGGTACTTGTACAAACATATTTTAGATCGTTACAAAAAATAGAGACCTAGTTCATTAGGATCTGAGATACGACCATCTTTCGAAAGTACAATGTTGTTCAAAAGGTGATTAACCTTCAATGGTATTTTGTATTTTAACGTTGATAGTTATTTCTAAGGAGATATGTCTTACAGAAGACTGCAATATTCTGGATACACAAGTATCAAATATTTCTTTAGAATAGTTGGTATTTCAAAGTCATCTACAAAGTTATTGTCTGTTAATTTTCTACCAAAACTCTCGATAATACTATTTCGGACCACGCCCATCAACGGATGTGGACTTATAGTAAGGGACATCAAATAGTCACATTGATCTTGGGTTAAATTATCACTTTTCTTGATTGCATCTCGGTCAATACCCTTAGCTGTGGTGGTCAGTAGACGTAATATTTCTTCACTACACGAGTCGGACAAATAAGGAAGTATCCCAAAGGGATCGACCTTGCCACATGGCAAACATGCACGAATATTTATTTTTCCACCATATTTTAGCAACAAACACAGTATATTTCTATTTAATTTGTTTTGGTTGTTTTTGAAATACTCTCCAATAACGGAGGTTGATGCAGTTGAATATGTTGGATTATTCTGACAGAAATTTGGATTTGCTCCAAAATGAAGCAAAAGTTTCATTATCTCCAATCTATTTGATAGCCGTGGATATTTCACGGCAAGCATTAAAGGAGAAAACCCGTCTTCTGACGCACCGTCAATGCTTGCACCAGATGATAATAACAATCCACATACATCTGTTCTTCCCGCAAGAACTGCTGTGTGGAGCGGACTGTATGTACAACCCGTCTCCATTGACACTTTAGCACCATTTTCCAGTAATGTGTTTACAATATTAAAGTCACTGTATTCGATTGCAATATTAAGTGGGGTTTTCGTATTGAAAGACGTACCAGATCCCATATTTACGTTCGCACCAAACTGAATAAGAAGACATACTGCTTTTGTAATATTCTCTTTACAAGCTTTCATTAATGGTGTTGTACCATATCGACTTAGTGAATTCGGATTTGCTCCATGCTTCAGCAGTAACTCTAAACACGACAAGTGATTCGATGGCATCAAATTTATCTCGTATCCCATGTAGTAATGCTTATTTGCATGTGCTCCATTTTCAAGCAAAAGTTTAACACACTGCTCGTGATTATTTTCAATGGCCATATTTAGGGGGTCATACGTTAGATAGCCCATATCTCGTATACTTTTCGGAACTTCTTTTCCCTCTGCCCCACAATAATTTACTATTGCACCATTATCTATCAGCATTTGCATTACTTTGAAACATCCATTACTTGCGGATAAGAGCAAAGGGGTAAATCCGGTGCCGTCTGCAAGATTAACATCCGCTCCTTTTAATAATAATAAACGTACGCAGTCAGCAAATTTCACGTCCACGGCAGAATGTAATGGGCGAACCCCTTTCTTTGTGGCACCGTTTACACTAGCGCCATCTTCTATTAACTGTTCTATTTTACTTGGAGATGATTTCTGAGATATGGCCTCCAGAAGTAACAGTTGGTGCTCCTCTGCTATTTCATGCGACACAGACGTCATCCCTTTCTCCGCCACAAATTCTACCTAAAATTGGAATGAAATCATTATTGTTTTGATTATTCTTTTTGTATTGCAGTCCTTCTTTTTGAGCAATCAAAATGCGTTGACTGTTTAAAAGTGTATTAAATTGATGTACAGTCATTGGCCGTATTATGACTTAATCCTAGAATTCCACTGTAAAATTGATAATACCCGAAAATCGGCTGTACTTGTTTGCCCGAAAGATTTTTAAAACGCACATTTTTTTACTCCGCAAAAGTAAGAAGCCATTTCTACTACGGTCTGAGTATGATCAACCCCTAAAAGCAGTATAAATATATACATAAAAAAAAAAACACAATAAAAAACGAGATTTCAAAATGGGTATAAAATTAGTTTTGCAGTATAAAGAAAATAATAGTGTAGCGACTTGAAATATAACGATATAAGGCTTCGGTACGAAACGGGGAAAATGCTCGACAGCCTCGCATTTCCCATTGATAGTTAACAAAAATTAAGGATTTGTATAGTTCTTACTATACAACTCATTGTATTGGTTTTGTGAATTATTTTCCTTCGCTTAGAATTTTGTACTTTCTTTTATATATGCATTGCTCGCATTCGCCAATTATACGACACTCAAAACTTCTTTTGAAAAGAAGGGCTGAAATTGTTCTTTTTTTTTTTTTTTTTTGGCAAAAGGGGGTTTCTAGAAAGGTAGGGTTGAGGTTTATACATGTCTCCACATTTTAACCACGGAATAACTGCTACATCATAAACTTCGTTTAATTAAGCTATTCGATAAATACATATACAATATGCTACCTTGGCAATGTGTTCTTTTCGGGCATGATGTAAAAAATGTGTGTGTGTGTGTGTGTGGTAATGTTTAGATTTCCTTATTTAAAGAACATACAAAAATACAACAAAACAAATAAAAAAATAAATGAACTATACGGTTTTATACCTTTTTGTATTTGTCAATGTCGAAAAAAAAAGGATTTTTAATGAATTAATTATTCTGTTAGTGTTATAAAAACATGTTGTAATATTTTTTTTAACCTAAGGAACAGATTAATTTTTCTTTTCTTCAATCTTTAAACGTTAAAATCATTAATGTCACTTCTTTTATATTATACATAATAGTCATTTGTGGAACAATAGAAATAACATGTCATGGCATATATTACAAATGCATGCTCAAAGGGTGAAATTCCACACACGCAAAAAATGTATACAAACATTGTAATTTGAAAAGAACATATACAATGAAACATTACATTTCTTAAAAAGAGGTTAAATTCCAAGTAATAATTACTATGCCGAAAAATCCTAGTTCTCTAATTCATTTTTGTAAATAAAGTTTTATGCAGAGGCGTATTCAGAGCGCAGAAGATGGCCCGCAGCCCCTCCTAGAATGATTGTCTGTACAGGTTCTCATTTTGACTACCAGTCCCCCTTTTCAGCAAACCAAAATAGTTCTCTGAACTTCTCCATCCTTTTTGAAAGTCCTAGATTAGCCACTAATCTGAAAGTCCTAGATTAGCCACTAATCTGCGTGCACAAGGCATACATAATTATGTTTAATGTATCCTCATATTAATATTATCTATAAAGGTACGTATTGTCTGACTAGATATTCATAATAAAAATTTAATATTTTCATGTTAACTAAACTAAAATTCACGCCTGTATACAACTTGAATATATAATTCAAAGAAACATTCAAAAACAATTTATTTTCTATGGCTTTTCATAGTAAACATTATACTAATAATATAGGTTAACTTACCTCAAGACCTGCCTTGAAAATCGTCATAAATGCCAACGATTTTCTGTATTTTAAATATACAACACATGTCGTCCACCCAGATCAGATAACTGGACTGTGCCATAAACAAAGATTGCGTAATAAACAAACTGGTATTATGTATTATTATATGATATTATACATGTTTAGACAAAGATTAATAAACCGATTGCCCGAAGGTGCTAAACTTCCTATCTATATATATTCGCGTAGTATGTGTTATTCAGAATGGTTTACTCCTGGTTTGCCCACATTTAATTATACCAATTATCTATTAGTAAAGAAAACAAAAAAGACAAAAGGTTTAATGAGCATACAATTGTATAGTCTGTTCCAACTTAATAGGTTTATAGTTTATCTGTGTTTTCTATATATTCAGGTATTTTTCATTTTGTAGTTTATATTTCTATAGATAAATGATAAATAAATCGAACATTTTTTTTTCTCAATGAATAGTGTAAATAATAAATATATTTCAACGATGTCGACTTCTGAAATGATTAAGCAGAAAATTGGAAATATCTTTCTAAACAATAATGATATTTCACATATACATACATAATCTATGTATTACTGGTAAATTATTAAGTCGGGATTTCGTTACCACAAATGACTAAATTCTTCCATAAATACAAAGATTTGGTTTGCAAGTTCGGCTGTACCTGTAGAAAACTTATTTCAAACGGAATAGCTCATCCTATTTTAGGTGATGTTGTTGACCGAGCACGGAAATTTAGATACGATCCGGGTAAACTTATCAATCATCTAAATAAACTTATTCTAAAAGGTTACCAATTCAACATTACGGAAGCCATGGCATAATAATGAGCAGAAGAATACATGTATATATGTACAAAAATTTGTCAGCATAAAAATCTAATTCTAACACTGTTGGGTGTAATTTCGAATGTAGGACAGAAAGTCACAGGACAAAAAGTCACAGACAAAAAGTCACGGACAAAATGTCACAGGACAAAAAGTCACAATTCAGTTTTGAGATTATTTTTCTTTGAACAAGAAAACACTAATTTTGAAAATACTTTGTTTGTGTTTTTCTTAAATTATTATATATGAAGCAACTTTGTTATTAAAATGTATTCAATAAAAATCAATAATGATCAAATGATTGTTATGAAAACAAAATGTCAAAGTGGCTTGGTACTTAAATGGTTTCATTGTGCCAAGAAATATATCCTTTGCATGATTAAAATTTAATAAATTTTCATTTATCAAGGCTTATGAACAATTTCCTAAACTTAAAAATGAATATATGTAATAAAAAGAAAATTTCAAGATCTTTCTCTTATATATTCAAACAATTGTCAACAAATTATTTGTGACTTTTTGTCCTGTGACTTTTGTCCTATCAAATTTGTGACTTTATGTCCAGTGACTTTTTGTCCTGTGACTTTCTGTCCGTATATATATAAATATTTGTATTAACTCTGTATCTCAATCACACTGAGATCCAGTGGGCATATGTATTATATGGTTGTCACTTGCTTAGACTTGTTTGTATGATATACTTATTTCTAGTTTCTAGTGACTGTATAATGAATTGAATCATTATCCCATACGGTATATAAAAATTGCTGAGTTAGATTGCTGACAAATAAAAATACATTGTGTAAATAACAATCATATAACATCTTCACACGCTTAAAAACACGTGACTGTCTTATGTCTATCTCGATTCGCCTTCCGTGACAAGGTAACACTACGACTATTGAAGTTATATTTTTATATAGCGGATGTGGTCGTGTGGTCTAGAGCGCTGGACATGAGGCTAAGCGATTGGTGCTGTAGTGTCTCAAAGGTGTGAGTTCGAATCCCGTTGAGGGACAAAAATTTGTCAGCATAAAAATCTAATTCTAACACTGTTGGGTGTAATTTTCAGACTTATATATATATATATATATATTACAAGGAAAATTAAGTAAATTAGCAAATAACTGTATGCATACAGAAGAGTGGATATTTATAATCTGGTGGTGTACAACAAAAGACTATACTGCTAGCGTATACTTAAGATGATTAAAGAATCGCATATTTCATGTCATATCTACATGAGATTGTTTCACAGAAGTAAAAGCATCACTACTTCGAATGGTCTGTAAATAAAGGCAAAATAAATGATATCCGAGAGGAGACCATATACAAGACCATGTTTTCGAAGTTGTTCAATATTGACGAAGAGCAGCTTGACAAGACTGATTCGGAATGTGTTTGATTATAATGTGCAGAGTTTTAGGGAGGATCTAGGTCAGACGAAAAACTAAATAGAATTTCAAGAAAAAATACTAGGAATTTGTAGTTTTGACGAATACAGATGACGACTTCGTTTTATTTAAAGATTATAAAAGTATTATTATAATATTGTTGATTTTCTCTGTTGAGATGCGCAAGATATATCTACTGATGGTAATTCAACTGCTGTCGTTACTTTCTTTCGTTTTGATTATAGGCTAGTATATTTTCCCCAAAAAAACAGTATTCAATTGTAAAACGTAAAAGATAAATTCAAATTGTATCATAGAATTGGCGCAATCGTATACTAAAGTCTACAGTGCCGGGGGCAATCTGTCCTTAAATCGTATGAACATAAAATCAGTTTACTGAAAAACTTGAACATGCACTGATTTGTAAATAAGTCGTACCGTTTTAGTAGTCGGAATATTTTATGAAGGTATGAAATATGATGGGATGAAATCAGACATACGAGTTTCATCCGAAACAAAGGTAATGCAAAAAGTGAAAAAAAATTCACTCGTTCAAAATTTGGGTTATTTTGGCATATGACTGGTGTCAGAAAAGTAGTTCAGTTACAAGGAAGATGATCGTAAATATATGTAGTATTCTAGATAATAGAACTTAGAGTACAGAGGTGTTATAACAAACACCGGTATGGTTTAATCCAATTTGCAGGTATTATCTAACATTTATACGAAAAACTTAACGGGACAAAGGTATCAATGATATGCTAATTCGTGTCGTATATTTAAGATTTGAAAAACGAATTCCGACAAGCGCACCTGTTGATAAATGCCTTGGTGCAATACACATTTTCATCAGAAACAGTTTGAAATATCACACATTCACACATTTGACATTTTTAATACTTAGGAATTAAATTGCGGACCTCTAGACTATGCTGTCTTGTGGTAATTTTACAGCAACGCTTAACTGTGACATAAACTGCAATATCAAATAATGATTAATTTCTAAAAAAAAAGTTTACAAAAATAAATTAATTGAATCGTGTATAAAATAAAATCATGAATTCCAAAGGGAATATCTATCATATATATTTTGTCTGTCCTTTCAGATTTCGTCGGTGTGGAACTTGTCTGAACAAAATGGCGTCAATGTAAACGATAAACATGCTTTTTTGAAAAATCATCATAAAATTCATTTTTATTACCATTTTCACAAAACCAACACGATGTTATAGAACAAAGGTTAAGCTTTTGAAATATTTTTCAGTTACATGTCTAGTTCAAGTAGTTATTTAACCTTACCAGAACATAGCGTGTGGGTGTATTTTTTACACACTACTTAAAATTTTCAGTATGTTTCGAAAGAGAATCATTTACAATATACCAATCCAATAACATTAAACATTCGTAATTTACACCAAATTGTAGTAAAATATTCCTTTTTAAAATGATATCTCATTTTGACGCTTTGTTCTTTTCAATATTTTGAAAATTCGTACTACACTGCCAGTTTGAAAGACACGTTTTGACAGAATAATGAAATGCATACTGAGATTTTGGAAAATCGTAGAAAATTCAGAAATTATACCAGAAACACAAAAAAGAGTCCAAGTTCTAGAATAAGGTTTCAGCTTCATTATGATATCATAGATATAATAGCCATAGATAAAGTACTCAGAATATGTCCCACTAAGCCCCATGTAGTTTCCTTTGAAATATCAAAAGCACGGCACTGCGCATAGTGGCCTGTGATGTAGATGATATTTGCCGACATCCTCCCAATAGACTAATTACTTATCATAATTATATTTAAATTATCGGGCACTCGTCTTATCAGCCAATAATTAATGTGCGTTACATGTCTCAAGTAAAAATATGCCAGGAGGCGGAAGCAATAAGAAGCGCCTGATTGTAAAAGTTGTTTGGATTGTAATTTATTTGGAGAAAATCAGTCAACAAATGCGAAGGTTATGCTGTTGTCGAAATAATAAAATAGCGAAATCATGGAAAATGGACTTAACAGGTATATAAAATTAAATTGTCATAGCACTTGCATCGGTTGCACTCGGGAAATAAAACCTGTATGATTGACAAGAGGAGACATATCGTTTACTGATGGTATGCGTGGTTTAGAGGTCGAACCGAGTCGAATTTTTCTATGGCCATTTAAAGAAAAAAGTTTTTATCGAGATAAATGTCTGCACTGTGGATTATAAAAGCTTGAGCAAGTTGCTTAAATATACTTACATTAGAAATTTCCATGTCACTTGTTTTTATTGAATGTTATTTGTTTAAATCTCAAATTAGTGTTATTATTGTCATGTCAAAAATTTATTCTTACTGAGTTTCAGCTTAAATTTACAGTGTAAGAGGGTATAAAACAGAAACTCGACTTGACATGAAAAAAAATAATTTGCAAATATTTCATTTGTGTATATATAATGTTGTTTAATTTGGTATGAACCCATTTGTGTGTATTTTCGATTACAGTGATTGATTACAATGATCGTTGATTCATAACGTTCAGTGGTAAATATTTGATGCATATTCAGGACTAATAAGAACCATGTAAACATCGGTCATCTTGACTTGCATTTTAAGCACGTATATGAACATTCCAAACAAAATGTCAAGGAATTACACCGTGTATAATGAAAGGTATATACAAATTAAAACTGTATCAAATAACCTATTTTTAACAAAATAGTTTTACGCTCATATCGAGTAGTCTTGTATAATACAAAGAGATAAGGTGTTAAGAGTCATTTGTACGTATGTATCTCCTTTTTTTTTCTTTCTCGCATTGCTTGATAATAAATTTCAACTTTCAGGAACTACCATGTAAGATCTTGTAAATGATGTACCGGAAATTACGATAACTAACGAAGAATGACATATTACTCTCCCGGTTCACAATTTATTAGATATTAATCGACGGCAATTGCCAATAAAGGCTAATTAACACCAAGTGTGACATGTATATAATAAGAGGGTGATAAAATTTCGGCAAATATCATCTGCTTTTGATGTGGGTTCAGTACTTTATCTATGGCTATTATATCTATGATGATATCAACTATTTTGTTTTGCCTTTCATGGTTGTCGAGCCTTTAGGAAAAATCAAAACACTGTATTTTTTGTTTTGTAATCCGGATGAAACTCTCGCAAATTTGACGAACGAGGTCTATTTTAATATGACTTTATTGCAAACATACTAGGTCGAAAAGTCATTAAAATGATACCTAAGGGGCTCCCTTTTACACGGAAGAGTAGTTTCTAATTGTCTTGATTTTTATCCCCCTATATCTTCTCAAGGAAGATAGATATAACAGGAAATGGACCTCCGTTATTATTCTTAGTATTATCATGAAAGTATTATATTGACATAATATAATACTTCCATGATCCGACCGAAACAGACATGAATTATCGCTCCGCGGGAGTCCCGATTGATCTCTAGCCGCGTTTCCATTCATTTCCTTTTAAATATACAGTTCCTTGGCTTTACCATGGAAGTATTATATTGACAATATAATACTTCCATGGCTCTACCTACTGTCAATATCATCAGACATTTTCTTATATAAGAATTTATAAATAGATAGAAACTTTTAAAATAAAAATATACCAGTAATACCAGAAACATATATATGTCTCTGGTAATACAAGATCTGCAACCTGGCCGAAATCGTGTCGTTTCCTTAAAGGAGTCATTGCCCTATATTTTTTTGCGTTTTTGCCAATTATCTTGAAAACTATAATAGATAAGTAGAGGTTTAAATGGCAAAAAAAGATCAGCAAGACAAGATCTACACGGAAGTCAACTTGGCCGAAATCGCCAGTCGACTCTTTAAAGTTTTTGCCCTTAAATGACAATTTTTACAATTTTTTTGTGTTTTTGCCTTCTATCCTTAATACTATATCCAATAGATAAAAATAAAATGCGAATATGATCAGCAAGACAAGATCATAAAATTGGTCAGCATAACCTGGGAACAGTATATCTAACGGGAAATGAATCTGATAGTCAATATATATGTTCCTGGCATAACTTTTACAACTTTTACTGTTTCCTTTTTACAGTATTCTGTTTCAATTAAGTTATCTTGTAAGCTAATTAAATGTTTATTTAATTCATTGATGTCACTTTTATTTCTTATATTATTCACACACTGTAAATTAATACTCTTAAATTTATGTGTAATTTGGATGTGCACTAGTGATTGGTAAATATTGATACGTTTCTGTGTTTTAATAAACATGACTTAACATCAAGATTTCCATTATTATGGAATCGATCACCTTTGTTCACTTCGGTATCTAAATAGAGGGTGGTAAAAAAAGGAGGGGGGGTCTGAACACGGAAACACGTAAAATAACAAATCGCAAAAACGTTGCACGGAAAAAAACACTCTGGAAAAACGATGCCAAGGAATAAAATCGTAAATATTTAGGAAAAAAGTACCAAAAGTTATTACTCAGTCGTTCTTCGAGATCATGCAGTCATTATGAATTGACATGGTGACCCTGCATGTGGTCACTTTTTAGCGTCCTCTATAGTTGCATACGATTTATCATAGTAATACAATAGGCTATTAATAAATATCTTGGGACCAGTTGATTAGTTTATAATTTAAAACAATATCTGGGCTGACTTTGAATTAGTTCCAGTTTACTTTTTAATCAAATGCGGGACAAGCACGAGAAAATAAGAGTACCAACACGAAACACGGATAATAATTAAGGGAAAACACGAAGCACGCACGTCGAACCAAACACGAGAAAACGAGAAATAAAACGTCGAAACACGAAATCACGTGAAATAAAAAGGCCGAAAACGTTGCACGAAAATAATCCTTTACCGCCCTCTAAATAGGTCATACTAGATGTCGACACCTCAAGTAGATGGTCAATTTCGTTTGCTAGGTTAAAGAAATCTTCAACTTGCTTGTGAAGACCATAAAACCGTCATCCCTATTGACAGTGTAATTTGATGTTTTCTCTCCATTGGAACTTATCTAAGATTTTAATGAATAGGACAGACAGATGCAGATCTGTGCATGTTGGTGAAAATATACCACCCATGGGCGCTCCTATAATGTGTTTGTATAACAGTCCATTAAACTCAAATTCATTGTTTCTAAGAATTAATTTAACAAATGCAGTTAAATCTATTTTGTTGAGAATCTTTAAAGTATATTCTCTCCTGTGTGTCAATTAATTCTAATGCATTGATAACAGTTTCTTCTTAATTATCAGTGCCTCTTCAATAATGGTTTTATAATTAGATCAAGTAAGTATCTCTCGCGGGAGAGTTGCATTTATTGATGATTGGTTGGTAACGAACATTAATGATCATTAATGTGTCCTGCTAGCTGACCAGTTCGCAATGCCTCATTACTTATTTCTAGATTAATTTTATGAATTTTTGGAAGAAGGTACATGTGTCCCCATGTTTTGAATCATTATTATTCTTTATGAAATTATTCGTCTGGGAATTTATTTTTTTCCTCATTGCTTTATATTCAACACTTCTCTCAACATGCCAAAATTGTAATGATTTACAATAAAAAGAAAATATTATCTTCCACACACATGACCATGCAAACACTGATATATAATTTCTTATTCAGTTGAATTCATAATTAGAATAAAAAAGTTCTAAGGTTCAGGTATTGTCTTTTTTTGTTTTTTAAAAAGCAACTTGTTTACCCTTTTTTTGTGTTTTGAGAAACAACTATAGAAAATAGAGAGAAACTGCAAACAGAAAAATGATCACAAAACCAAGATCAACAGAAAGGAGATTCTTGTCGTGAATTATATTTTGGTCTACAATGTTTGAGAGTGTTCATTATGTCCATTGCAGATAGACATATGTAAGCCTCACATGCTCTTTATATCATCTAGTTTTTCTCTCTTTGGCCTTATTTTATTAATATTGATAGAACCTCTGTGTCTGTGTTGTGGATTAGCTTATTTAGAACTCACTATAAGAGTCGTTTGAAGACATACATAATTTGTAAGTGTTTGACGAACTATCGTAGAAAACTTCAGGTGTGAAAAAAATCAATACGTGAATAACACAAGAAGTTGCACAATGACTGTCCTTTTATGATTCCGTATAAGTTCATTGATGCCTTCTGACGAGCCAACAAAACTTGAGTGGAACCAAAGCTATAAACAGAAAAAAACTTGGCATAAACAGGTTTTTGTATGTTCGGAACATTTTTTCTGGATGGTGCGCCGACTGCACAACATCCGTTTTCTAAATAAAACTTGTTATGAAAGTAACGTTACACCTCGCAGACGAATGTTTACTATGAAAAAACATAAATTAGTCTATGAAAGAATCCGATTACGACAGCGCATCTACCTACGTCAGCGTATAGAAATATTATGATTGATAGTGATAATAGGAACGTGAGAATGTCGAATTTTAAGACTGTCTGATGATAGGTCTGACCACAGATATTTCTATGATTTGATAAAATTGCACCTGGTGTTTCGACCCGGCAAGGCCGTAAACTTCCTCATCAGGTACCCCAACCCAATGTACTTTAATAACTATAATAATCTATTATGATAATCGATATGTAACCTGGGATTAGTATACTTTAGTCAATATATTATGTCCCGGATGTAACTTATCAGTTTCATTTTTAGGGCTCGACACTTGGCCTGCAATACGCTTATAATTTAATTATTAAGGAGATGAGGTATGATTACGGGGCGCCGAAAGGGTTTTGTACTCGAAATTCAATTTTGTACGGACAAAAGTTAGTTTTGTTCAACAAAAATGAGTTCAGTTTAACAAAATTTGTAGCATACTACAAATTTAAATTTTGTCATACAAAATTATCTTTCAGTGGACAAAAGTTACTTTTGTCATGACAAAATTCATTTTTGTATCACAGACTTTACTTTTGTTACCTAATTTGAAAATTGGGCGACAAAAGTCAATTTTGTATGCAAATTAGTTTAGTTTGGATTCTGTGAACTAATTTGCATACAAAACTGAGATTTTGTCACAAAATTCAATTGTTTATTTTTGTGTAGACAAAATTGAGTTTTGTTTCACAACAAAATTGAATTTTGTCTCCCATAATTAAATGTTGTCTCACAAAATTGAGTTTTGTCTCACAATAAAATTCAATTTTGTCTTACAAAATTAAATTTTGTGTCACAACAAATTTGAATTTTGTCTAACAAAATTGAATTTTGTGTTTTAATTTCCATATATATCAGGTAACAAAAGTCAACTTTGTATGCAAATAAGTTTATATTTGCATACCTATTTGACAAAATTGAATTTTGTCATGACAAAAATGAATTTTGTCTACAAAAAAGAATTTTGTCATTACAAAATTGAAGTTCTCATAAAACAAGTGTGTATCACATAGTTTTGTAAGACAAAAATGATTTTGTTATGACAGAATTGAATTTTGTGTACACAAAATTGATTTTGATTACAAAAAGTTCAAGTCCCATTCGGCGCCCCGTAATGATTACCGTGGCAATGAGACAACTATTCACCAAAGTTCAAATAAAGTGGATGTAAGCAATTAAAGGCAACAGTACGGCCTTCAACAATGAGAACAACCCATGCCGTATAGACGACTCGGCTATAAAAGGCCTAGCCCGACATGAAAAATATGAAACAGTTCAATTGAGAAAACTAACGGCCTAATTTATGCCAGACATGAACCAACGACAACCACTGAACTACAGGCTCCTAACTTGGGACAGGCACATTAAGAATATGGCGGGGTTAAACATGTTTGTGAGCGCTCAACCCTCCGAGGGCCCCTAACCTGGGACAGTGGTGTAACAGGACAACATAGTGTCCATTCCTTATTTAATTACTTTATTATTTAAAGCATTTATAATTTTGCCGAGGTCAAGTACGCCTTCGCATTCTTGTGTAAACGTTAAACAATTATAAGCGGTTTGGGAAATAGAATTTTAGCATGTTTATAATTTGTTCACGACTGTAATGGCGACCGCTACTACCATGACACCTAGGAGTCGCCTCGCAAACTAAGGCAGATCATCGGAAAAACCTGTCTATACTGCATTAGTAATGGAAGATGAAACATGATTTAATTTGGGTTATCTCCCTTTTACCTTTAAATAAAGCTAAAATTACAAAAAATTACAAAACGCATTATACGTATGTGAGGTACTTCAGTAAAGTATAAGCTATGTCACTTTCCCCGACGTTTTTTTTTTACTGAAACCAATTACATACCCTGTCACTTTAAAAGTGAGGATTCACCGACACGGAATTTGTAATCGACATAGCACCACCCTTTTAAAAAACACAGGATTTTTGTTTAATAGGAAATAATAAAATTAATTGCTAATACATCAAGTAGCGAGAGAAAAAAAACCACCCATAATAATTGCATTAACATGTGCAAATTGAAAGAACTCATACGTTTTGTGATCATATGTTTTTCATTCTAATTGTCATCATTTTTGAAGTAATCTATGAAGGAAATCCTATGTTTTACTATTGTAACTTTAATTTCAAAGAGAATGGGAACGCCCGATCCGCATCCTTCTGGGTAGCTCGCTCTGCCGACAAGAAGGCTAAAAATTGACCAAAAAAAAAAAATCTGAAAGCAATTACAGGTAGATTACAATTAGAACATATTTGGTTTGGTGTACAATTTCTATCATTTTGAAAGTTTAAATTACGTTCGATCATTCAGAAAATAAAGCAATATCAGATCTAGTAAACTGCGTATGTCACTCTACAATGCTAAATTATCATTTGCATTCATGAGATACTTTCTACTAAATATTTGACATACTTAGGATGCTTTTCGTAGTACTAAGACCTCATTTTACTTCTTTCCACAGAGGTACGAAAAATTTACAAATTGTGCAAGATAGTCATTTTGTAGTAATTCAAGATTGTAAAATGATTTTGCAATTTCCTCTCTGTCATTTCAAATAATTCAATAGCCATCAATTTTCAGCATAGTCTTAATTCTAAGTCATTGTAAAAATGAACGAAACCTTGCCGAAATCGACCTTCACCACCCGTTTATGCAACTTGGTAATACTACATATATAATTTTAACAAATATATTCCGCCTTGTATCATAATATAACAATGTATGACAATTGTGACACGTTCTTGATTTCAGAAGGACATTTACTGACAGAATACAGCTAATTTCGATTATCATGAAAAGCGCAATCTCTATAGTAAATATAGTAAAACTATAATTTCGTAAATACAAGTAATCAACCTATTGTACAGTAGTTTGTTTTGTTATGGATGTGATCTTTTAATATATATATATATATGAGCTGGGTTGGATAGAAATCGACCTTATGCAAGTGCACGTATACATGTATATGTATAAGACTATGATTGATTTTGAAACATTGAAATACGAAATAAAAGATGAATGTTGATCTGTTTTGTAAGGTTCTTATATCAACTCAATTGTCAAACAGTAACAGACTTTGCATAGAGATTTTTTTCAAATCGAAATAGGTTAACAGATGTATTGGTATTCATCAGACGCAGATCAATTATGTTAATACGTATATATTTTTTTCTGACATTTGTTGTTCAGTAAAAGCCTGATAGGGCTGCAACTGATTTATACAGTTTAACTCCGCCGCATTCTTTATGTGCATGTCCCAAGTCAGGAGATCCTGTAATTCAGTGGTTGTCATTGGTTCATGTCTGTCATATTCGTTTTTCGTATATTGTATTGTTATAAATTAGGCCGTTTATTTTCTCGTATGAATTGTTTCACATTTTTCTTGTCGGGGCCTGTTATAACTGACTATACGGTATGGGTATTTCTCACTGTTGAAAGCCATACGGTGACTTATAATTGCTTATATCTACAACGTTTGAACTCTGGTGAATAGTTGTCTCATTGGCAATCATACCACATTTTCTTGTTTTATATGTATAGTGTTAAAAGCTATTGATTCTTTGTACGTTACTTGTATACCATGGAGGTACTATATTGATATAGTATTTCCATGAATGCATATACTAATTAACAATTGGCCACATTAGGCTTGTAAGTTCGTCTGTGACATTGTATTTTCTCACACCAGTATAACTTTCTGAAGCATACATAAAGTACCTCGGCTTACATTAAGGTTTATGCGTTCCTCATATATCATATATAACAGCACCGTATTAGAGTTATCACCGAATTTGTACCTACCATGAACATAGCGGTTGCCACATATGGAACATAATCTGTTTGGTCTTCTGGAGCACCTGAGATCCCACCAGTTTTTGGTGGGGTTCATGTTATTCAGTCTTTAGTTTTCTATGTTGTTTTTTTTTTTTTTGTATACTGATGTTTGTCTTTTGGTCTTTTTTTTGTTTTTGTCCTTACGTTGTTAGTGTGTCATTGACTTATGAGTTTTAATATCCCTTTGATGTCTTCAGTCTTTCTTTGAGAAGAGATCTCAAGTATCCACAATTTGGAACAACCATCTTTAATTTTGATCTAAATTTTTAACTTTCCGAGCATTGGAAATAACCTTTCTCAGAAGGAAGTGAAACCTGCTACGAATATGCTTAAAGTTTGGGGAAATGCACAAATGAACAACAGGTCTTTGTCTTGAAAATTTTGGAAAAAAAATAAATGTTTTTGGCATTTTTATTTCAAAAAGTCGATCGACAGTGTTATATTTAAACTTAAGATATATATAGATTTTGTTTTCTTTTTTCCAGTTCAGCATACAAAACTTTAGGTAGAATATTTATCCGGCTGGTGACACAACCCTATCCAAAAATCGAGGTAGCAAAACCCCTCCGGTACATGGACCCACTATCCTGGTTCCGTCTGCAAATAAACAGACTAATTCAGGTCAAAAATGTTGATAATTATCATATCATTCAGCTTTATTATATATAAGATACCTATTCATTTGTTACAATATATTGCTGAAAAGATAAAACATAATTTATGAAGAAAATAGCAATATTGAATAAAACTATTGTCAAAAGTTCGCGCGCCAGGTGTCATAAATATAATTAGTATGTGATAACCTGAAATTACAAAGCATTATTTCCAAAATGTTTATTGTGATTTTTTTTATTAAAGTATTTTGTGCCTTACACTTTGATATTGAAAGTATTAAATTTCTAACAAAACATCTATTTTTATTCTCACATTTATTTATAATACAATTTGTATGACATATTAGGTATTTTTTATGAAAAAGGGTAAGTTGAACTCTCATATATTTTTTTCAAACTATACAATATGTCAATACTGAGTTAATATAATACTGAACATCTGGTGTGATGTTATTAACCATCTTAAGCTAAACAAGAATTATTTTTCTTTATAAAATTTAAACACAACGCAAAATGTTTAAAATGAAAAGAATGAGACGTGGTGTGATTGCCAATGAGACAACAAGCTAAAGACCAACAGGACGAGGCTGAAAACGACTACAGGTGACCATACAGCCTTTTGCAATTAGTAAAATCCATACCGTAGAATTTAAAATATACAAGGCATTGATGTAAGGTAATTACATTAAACAAAACATCGTAAGATCCAACGACATCTACTGGTCCAGGATTCTTGGTAAGCATATACAGAATGGGTCGGGATCTAGGGAGCGCTCATCCTAAACTGGGACAGTAATTTAACAGCACAAACATATTAGAACAAACTGTAAAAAAAAAGTTAAAAAGGGCTTGCTTCATCAGTTCGATATAAAGCACAAGAAAAAAAACTAACAAAATGACATTTAAAAACTGAAAACAACACTTTATAAATTTCATGCGTTCAAACGCTTTTCTGGATTTACACGTTCCTTCACCAAGAACGCTCAAAGCCGTAATGAAACTCAGTATCGTTCTAAGAGTACTCACAGAAACTCATGCAAGCTAGTATAAAGTCGCATTTCAACTAATAAATACAAAAATTTGAACTTTGGTGGATAGTTGTCTCATTGGCCATCATACCACATCTCCTTATTTTTATATGAGTGTTTTATGTACATAGAACATGCAGAAATAAAAGCGTTGTTCATATTATATGACATAATATATGTGATTTCTTTAGTATTATTTCTTTATATTCTTGTCTCGTGTACATCTTCTCACATACTTTCTTTTCTGAATTAACCAAATTATTTTTTCTTGATAAAAACTTAAGTTGTCATTATCAAAATAAGGATACCTGGTATGATTGACAATGAGACAACTATATCCGCCAGGAATCAAAACAGCGTGGATGTAAGCAACTAAATGCCATCGTACCGGTACGCCTTCAACAATGAACAGAACCCATACCGTATAGTAAGAGATAAACGGCGCAGACATGACAAAATGTGAAACAATTCAAACAAGAAAACCAACTATTTATGCAAAAACTGATATGTCATATAGCAATCAATGACAACCACTGATTTACCGGTGCCAAACTTAAGACAGGCACATAAATATTTAAATTATGTTTTTGCAGACTAAAATATTAAAAAAAATAAATAAAATATCAATTGTTTTTTAATAACCACTGCAGCTACGTATAATCGTTTTGTTTTAAATAACGAAAATATATAAATTTTGATGTACATCACCATTTAATGTATATTTTGAAAGCTAAAATTCGAATTGGGGAAGATATTAAATACCAAAGGATCTTCACGTTATGTTCATTTTATAACTTTTAAAATGCAACATTAATTAGTGTAAAATATGCAACAGTTCAACTCTTTATATAGCGATTTGTATCAGAAATCAGAAGAAATGATTAAAAAAAAAAAAAAAAAAAAAAAGACATAAATAATACAACAAATAAAACAATAAACTATACACACATGGAATTTCATCATTGCTGAATGTTTTTATTTAATAACTCTGTTGTATTAAAAATTATTTGATAGCATAAAAATTGAAGCAAGAGTGTAAAACAATAATGTAAGGTCGAATAACTGTGCCACAGTAGACCACGGATATGTTCCATTTATTATATAAAGTCACATTCCTACCCTCTTTTTCTTTTATCACTTCATCAGAAACTAGATTTATTCTTCAGCAACAAGACGGTTGCCACTTGTGGAACATGAACTGTTTCTTTCAAGAAGCTCATGAATGATTGATTGATGGTTGCATAACGTACAGTGGCAAATACTTCATGCATGTTCAGGACGATCCCGAAAGCCAACGAGTCCAATCGGGTTCATGTGTGGCATAAAAATATTCTATCTTGTAGCAGGTTTAACCACCTTTTTTTGCATATATTTTTGCCGTATTTTATTTTTGCGAATACATTATGTATATACAGGTAAAATTAAGCATAATGGTCTCTTGTTCCTACTAAAATGCTTACAAACTTTTCATGAGACAAAAATCAACGTATTTTAAGGAATACAAGTGATTATAGGATACCACTTGCCAGATTACAAGTATACTAAAAATCAGTGTTTCCTTTCTATAGGTTAATAGAATAATTAGAGATGGGATTACAAAAGTGTAACAACAATTGAAATATTAAAAGAAACTCTGATGTCTAATAATGACGAAACACTTCCTCTTTAAAAATGTAAGAGTAAGTTGTATGGGTGATCCAAGATGTGCCTGCAGTTGGGTTATTAGATATTCACACCACTTTTTCTTGAATGCAATCTACATAACAGGAGCAAAACAACAAATAAAAACTTGCTTAATTTTACTTACTAAATAATGTAAATATTTTAACTAAATATTACCTTATCTGACGAGCTAAATTCAAAAATGTTTTTATTTTTCTAAAACATAAAATGCATTTGAATTTTATCTATTTAGGGTAAGCTTTGCCTTTAAACCATTCCAGATGCACAGGTTTGTCTATACTTAGAGTATATTTTGAGGTGTAATCACAGCCATTTTATCCATAAGGTCTACATAAAGCACACCAAGCAGACGAAACAATTTAATTTGCATTGATCACAACTTTATTTTATTTGCGTTTTATCTTATTTTTTTTTAATTAGCTTTCTTTCTTTCTTTCTTTCTTTTCTTTATTGTTTCAATATGCAATATTTGATTTCTAAGAACTCCATACATTTGCTATTTATTATGCATGTGTAAATATACAAGAGGTTCAATTTCTGAAGTTGTATTGTTTTCAGTTTCTATAGTTGTATTGTTATCACATGATAATACTTGAATATATAATTATTGCTGAAACATGTTTACTGGTATATTTATATTGTTGGGAGTGTTCGATTCCTTTATCATACTTTAGCACTAACATGTGTTAAATCTATTCAGAGTGTTCATAATTTCTATTCCCCAAATAACAAAGAGTTCACTTTCAGAAGAACTTCAGCTCAACTATTTTTTCCCTTATACTCTTTTATTTGAATAAGTATGGTATAACTGTTTACCATTGTATATAGTGTATTTTGATCAAATGATCTCCGTGGAATACCAATATGTGAACACTTTCATGTTTAATGTCCTGAAACAAGAACACTATAATTGTTTCAGCAAATCATTTTTTATTTTACAATAGGTATCACGAGCTTTGCTACCTTCTAATCTGAAGATTTTACAAATAACCCACTTATCGAAAAAATTTTGTGCTGGAAACATGGATCAAAACGTCGTTTGCGTGCAGTTACTGTCTATTTTTTCTGATATCCTTGAATTTCATCTAAAACCGATATTTATCAGTTTTAAAATCGAAAAGAATGTGACATTTTTAACAAAAAGAGCAAACGTATCCTTTTAGATAATTGAAAGTTTGAAAAAAACTATACTTGATCCGTTTTTAGATAAAATCAAAAATGAAAGCAATAGCGTTATCTCTTACAATCAAACTTCGCTGATGAAAGGCATAGCTGTCTCAAAGGTATAAGATGAGAGGGAAAGTCCTCAAATTAATCACTAGGATGATATATATGATTAAATCTAATATTGATATACCGAAAAAGATGATATTTTACCGAAATATAAAACCACGAAACATGTAAAACTATGTGCATTTTTGTCGCTTTTACTCGGATGGAAATTTTATTAGCTAATGTGGAAAATTGAAAAAAACGTTGTGGTGTACTGTCCTACTAGTCTTGGTGTTTGCGTCTTTTTATGTTATTATATTTTTCTTCAACAATTGAAACTGTCAAGTTCCAATGCTATTTTTTCCAGTACCATGACAAAAAAATGAAAAATTTTCAAAATATGCATATTATGGATCAAATTATATTTTGTTATCTTGTAATTTTGCATAGCATTTACTTTTTGCTCTCAAAGTCACTGATGACTGTAAACGCACCATAGCGGTGAAACCATGTACAGAAAATGTATTTTTAATAAATGTACATTTTGAAACATGAGGCTTGAAATGATCAAATACAAGCGGATAAAGTAAGAACATATCAAGGGAGCAATAAACATTGCGAGTCGAGAAGGACAGAGAACTCCATGGCCAAAAGAAAAAAAGAAAAGAAAAAAAAAACACTGCATAAAAAACTAAAGATTGGAATACCACGAAACCAAACCAAAAAAAAAAAAAAAAAACAAAAAGGCATAAAATAAGTTGCTCTGGATAAGTTAGAACTTCCTTCTCTTTACTATAGTACTCATAGGGTTGCTTATGGCAATTCAGTAGAGTGAAGGAAAATCCTGTTTTTAGTTTTTGGTTGAGATTTAAAAAACCGAACTTTGAATGACAAGGATTATTCATTAGTTTGTCTCGTTGTGGGTATTTTGTAAGGGTTAATTTCAAACTAAATTAATGCTAGGGATCATCAGCTGTGAGCCTTAGTTTCATTGTTAGATGACCTTTCCTTCCATATAGCCTGCTTTTACAAATATCTTCCATGACATTTTACGCTAAAAGAAGTGCATTGTCTGTTTAAAATGAAGATATTTATCTGTGACATACATAACGTTCATTACTTAACAGATAGTTTTGGTAACATTTTTATTACAAATCATTTATATTGAATAATATCTAATATATAACTTCTCATTTTTTTCGCTATTAGATCAAATTAACGTCGTCGTTACAATTAAATATATAATATGAATTTTGACAAAACCTACCACAATCTTAATTTCAACTGACGGGTTTAATTTCGAAGGTTTATCTACTATCACATCATTAATATATAGCAAAATTTCATTAAATGAAGAATTAATCGATCATGTTTTTGCGTAGTGTTATGATTATCTGTGTCACGATCTGCAACGTTGATAGGGACAGGAAATTGCTTTGAGTACCACTAGCAAGTAGAATGAAATAACTTTATTTGAAAATGAATGCTAAGAGCTGTAAAGTCAAAATGTTCGTTTTCGCCTTTTGATATGTCATAATAGAAAAACGTGAAAACGTGAAATGGCTGTCTTGCCAACCACAATGATACACAGAAATAATTGAATTGAATACGCAGTTAAAACTGTTTTAACCCAACCACATTGGTCGTTGTTGTTTGTCTATCTTTGTGTATCTGGGGTTTTTGTTTGCCAGAGGAGTTGTGTGTTGGTGATTGATGTGATGTGTTGTTCTGTCCAATATGTTGTTGGTTACTTAATCCTGGAGTATCATTAGGTTATTTAATTTTATAATACAAATATCCCAATGTCAGTACGTGTTTAATGAAGAAAAATCATATTTTGATTTGCTCTCTCATCCAAGAATACTGTTGATTCTGTTCTCATAGTTTTTAATTCTGTTTGCCATGGTAAATTTTACACGTATTCAAGTTGTTGCCGTGCCGTCTCACCGAAAATGGAATTCCTAAGATTCTCCATGATGTCTGAAATAAATATTATATTTTAATTACGGTGTATCCTATTATGCTTTTCACTGGGTTCCATTATATCATAGTCTGAGTAAAACATTGCTAGACTTTGTCGTCCATAAATAAGAATTCTGACCTAGTTATGCAAATTGTCCACTCTGACGTCACGTTATAAAATGAATGTCAAATTTTCATTTTTCAACACATGTTTTTCTTTGTGTCTGAATTTCCTTAAAATCGTCCGATTAGAACTAAGATCGCGAGGGTAAATGTGTTACATACGTTTATATTCGTAGATATGGATATTTTAACACCTTGAAATATTCCAGCTTACCCTCCGCCTTGAAAATCTCCATATCTACGCATAGTAACTAATAATATTAAAATGAAGTGAAATATCCCGGTTAATCTTGCAATTTGATTGGTAACATTGACATGGAAAATGAGCCCATGTACCATGTGAACAAAAATGAAGATCAGAATTGCCATTAATGTTGAAATCAGGTCACTCCAGTATGGTATATCAGGGGATATGAAACACTGACAGAGAATATTTGAAAACCCTGAATAACGTACATATAATGTATATTTCACATAATGATTCCACCTATATGGTAACTATAATTATTGTGGATTTTCCATTTTGTGGACTCAACATTCCCACGACCTAAAGTTAACTATTGAACGTGATAATTAAGCAAATATTTTTTTTTAAAGCTAGAGAGAAAATTATATCATCGTTTATAATTTGACAGATATCATAATTTAATGTACCTTTTCATGAAAATGTATGCATCTTCTGTAAGTTCACAGTGTCAAAATTAAATAAACTTTGAACATCAAATAATTCATTCAAAAAACCGATTTATTACTTCATCAGAGAAAATTAATCGCATAATTAAAGTGCATAAATAATTTTCTATTTTTTATTTTCTTTTGATGGTACTGGTGCGCACCAACGTACTAATGATTGATAAGAATAATAATATCTTCACAATTTTTATATTTAGTGAAGATTAATGCGGCCTTGTGAAATTATTTTAAATGATCTCTTAGGTAAACTAATGATAAATAAATGTATGTTGAATAAAAAACGTCTAGCCTAGTTTAAAAAGATTTTATTTGTCCACCTCTTGTTTGTCATTGGTGTTTCCTTTCTCGTTTGCTTGTTTAAACTTCTGTCTTTTTTGCTAGTTTTGCTCGTTTTTCGTGTATTGCATCTTGTATTTATCAAAGTGTTATATTATAGCTGGTTTTGTCATTTTCTTGTTATAATGAATTATATTAATCAGGGTGTTCAAAAATAATTTTCTTTTATGGTCTTCTATTATATATTATTAATTGATAAAATCACTTAAAATCAGCCAAACGTCTGTTACCGAAACAATGAACATTTGAAATGATAATTAAGGTTTTAAATTAAGAACCAAACAGACAATTTGATAAGTTATGTTATATAAGTTCATTTATATTCTTTATTTTTACATTAAAAAAACCTACATACACGTGTTTCACACTTTGCAGTCAAATGGCTACTAACACCTGAATGGTTTAGACCTTCGAAAAGACAATTAGGAAATGAATTCTAAAATGCTTAGAATTATATGATACTTCAAATTTAACAATAAAATGATATGTTTTTGTATCTTTGAATGGCTACGTCTTACTATAAAACACGTGTAAATTGTCTCTCTTTTAACAGAGCATCTTTTATTTCATCCAAATCTTCACAAATATACTGTTATATAGTTATTGTCTTCCCGTACTCTAATTAGCCGACATCTTTCCCGTATGCATTGACCTTAACCAGGTCCTCTGTTGTTAGACATTTGACAACCGCAATAACGGAAGGGAAAACCGTGATGAATGAAAAGGTATACAAACGTGGAATCTTAAGAAGACATCGTCGATTAGTCTTTGGTGTAAATATAAGAACGGTTTATCTACCAATATTGCTTCGCGATGTAGCGATTAACGTCCAGAATCAACTGTGCGGCGGTTATACCCCGTGGTATAGAACCATTTAAACATGTAACAATAAACTGTTTTCAATATTTCTTTGTATTCTCACAATTGCGTATTGACTTATTTGTAACAACGGCTCATAAGAAATTCAAGCATATTTAAGGTGACTCGACTGTTGCTCGAACTTTCTTTACTGTATAAGATTTATACACAATGACATGATAAATATCAATCATTCAAGCGTCAATTGTTTGTACAAGACGAAAACGTTTCCACTCATTCAATCGTGAAATGAAGATCGTTTTGTGAATGCTCTTTGTTATCTCAAATGCTTCCATTAGAGCTATTTTCCTAACGCTTGTAGTTTAAAGGTTTGGTTGGCTTGCTTGCTTTGTTTGTATAAACGTTTGCTCAATCTTAATTACAATGCTTAGGCAACATTTACACAATCAAGGCCAACCACACCTTTTAACTACAAGCATTAGGAAATTAGCTCTAATGACGTTTAATTTATTAGTATGCGATGTAGATTTAAACCGAAACAGAAACTTTGCTTTTCCGGTGACGTGGATTGGCTTAACTGTCCAAGATATATGTATTTAATGATGACGTGTCATAGGAAAAAATAAATTTTATCCTACATATAGATCAGGACAAATTATTTGAGAAAATAGAATTGACTACTAGTATATTAGCAATAAATACCATGTTTAAGGAATTTATTGATATATTACCTCAGACTTTCACTCATTAAGTATGCATATATAATCAATCCTTCTGACTTCATAAATTTTGTTAGAGAGTCGGCTGAATTAAGACTTTATATAATGAAAATTAATTAATTTACTTCTGTGAAAATGCATCGCATATACAATAGAAATGAATTGCCCTACAGTGAAAATGAAAGACTAGTATCATTATTCGACAGTAAACATGAATCGATTAATCGATTCCGAAAGAAAACACTTAATACACCAAATCATTTCACAACTTTTATGACGAAGTTTTATTAAGTAATGGGAACGCATGGACAATATACCCCGCCGGATACAGTAAAAAAAATAAAATAAATTAACATAGCTCTACATCTCACTTATTTTTCACGTGCGCCATGCTTCTGTGTTGATTGTTGATCAAGGTCACGATCAGTAATTTCGGCATAAAACTAATAATAATAATAATATCTTTATTTAAAGAGAGTGACTCATTTGGATTAAACCAATTTTCAATAAGGCTCTCTGCTATTAACTACATGAATAAAACATAATCAATCTACTAACACACAAATATAAACAATATAATTATATATATTCACATATGATAAAAATAATACACCTATAGTATACATTGTGGTTAAACTAAAATTTCACACTTTGTTAAAATAATAATATTTCATTTATCAAATCTTTAACGTTATGGGGTTTATTATTCAAATATTTGATTGTCTGTCGTGTTGTGAACATCATTGACGATGACTTATTATCCGTTGGA
Organism: Mytilus coruscus; assembly: GCA_017311375.1. Classification (NCBI taxonomy): domain Eukaryota; kingdom Metazoa; phylum Mollusca; class Bivalvia; order Mytilida; family Mytilidae; genus Mytilus; species Mytilus coruscus. The sequence continues at coordinate 54,303,271 of CM029607.1, forward strand.
CACTAATCATTTATCATAGTGACTGTTTTGAATATAGTACTCCATAATTTTATTTTATGGACAGTTCTAGGTCTTAGGTCTGGTACTGCAAGTATCCTGTTAATAACGGCAATCCGTCTTTGACATACTATATCCTAACATACCAGATCATACCTCTTTTAAAATTGGCTTCAGCCGAAAAAATGTATCAATAAATTATTGGTATAAAACTGTCACATATTTAATTTGATTCAATTTATCTTTTTTTTTGTTATATATGTATTACGTGGCTAGTAGTTGTTGGAAAGAATTGTACGCTTTGTTCTCAGAAACAGAAAAAAACATGACAAGTTAAAAACAGAATATTAAGCAATTTTGACAACTTATACAGGAATTCATGATATTCAATTAAGAAAATAAGAGAATACCAAATGGAAGATATTATTAATAAGCTGAATGTTAACTTTGTTTTTAAAAAAAACAGTGTTTAGGTGTAATACCACCAAATCATAATACGTCACATCGGGTTTCATATGAAAAAGGGTCGAAAAAAAAGACTCCCTTGAATTTGACAGTCCTAGGAAGTTAACCCTGCATTTCATTACAGAAAAAAATTCTGAGTCATAAACATATATGTTGGGTGTTTCAAAGCACCATTCTTTTTTCATTTGATGTTTCTATAAAATATTTTAGAAACTTGAGGTGACATGGTTACTAAAGTTTGTATAAAGGAAACAAAGGGGTGAAAATTGGATTGGTTTACTTCTGGTGATGGTTGTTATCTTGTATGCAATGAAATGTTATGTGAAATTTTCTCTGTAGTACTGGACAGAATAAAACTTTACTCATCCCAAGTATTTCTTTATTTGAAACAAAGATAAATCCTGCACAATTTTTTTGAAAAATGCCAATTTAACAAAAAGACTTATAGGGGAAAACAATGGTGGTATCACTCCTTTTAACAAAGTTACAGACCGAGTTTTAGTATCGTTACGACTTTCTTTTCAGTGAATATAAAACAAACATTTAAAATTGTACATGCCAACTGCATCTTTATTCCATCATGTGTGTCTCTACATGTTACATTACAAGGAAAATTATCAAAATTCGACACACCTCGCCGCAGGGAATACCTCTCTGGGGTACCGAAATCTGCCAAGGTTTATGAATGACTGATCAAGTTATATATGGAAGTGCATGAAATTGACAGAATCGCATACTCACATGTATCAAGGTATACCGAATGACTTAGGTCAAAATTACATACTCAACACTTATTAAGGTATACCAAATGACTGATCAAAATTACATACTAAACACTTATCAAGGTATACCGAATGTCTGATCAAAATTACATATCCAACACGTATTCTCAGGCATTAAACAATAAGAGTACACATAAAATTAGAATTGAAGCATTTTAATGAAATTTTTACATAATAATAATAAGCTAACAGATACAAGATTTCAAGTGGTGAAGTTGAAATCGTCCCTTCGAAAATTTTACGGACGCCATCACGAGTTTGTTGAGCATTATGGAATATCCGTTTCACAGATGACAACGGATATGTTCCAATTGTCGTAACTACAATCCCGTCCCCTTTTCCGCGAATGTGACCTACCCAAAAAGACTTAATCGCCGGGTTTGTACTAACATGAGCAACACGTCGGGTGCTACATGTGGAGCAGGATCTACATACCCTTCCGGAGCACCTAAGATCACCCCGAGTTGTTGGTGGGGTTCTTGTTGCTCAGTCTTTGGTTTTTTATGTTGTGTTTTGTGTACTGTTGTTTGTCTGTTTGTCTTTTTTTTTCTTTTTCAGCAATTGCGTTGTCAGTTTATTTTCGACTTATGAGTTTGAATGTCCCTTTGGTATCCTTCGCCTCTCTTTTTATATAACAGACAAAAAACTAAGTATTATACTTATAAACATATTTAAGAAATGTTTCAGAAGAAAAGTATTTGTATTTTTTTGAAAGCTGAAAAACAAGAGTTGGGATAAATGACCACAATTTATTAATAGAAAAAGGGAAATATCTTCAAATATCAAGAGAAGAGAAGATAGATTATACAAAAAGTGAGAAAGTTTTGAAATTAACAGTCTTATTAAAAAGTTTATATTGATTTGTTGAAATGCCAGAAAGGGGAAGTCCATAAAAACTGACAAAATCAAACGTTATCAACCAACTGAACGAGTGGAAAACAACTGTCTTATTCCTGACTCGGTACAGGAATCTTCGAAGAAAATGATGTGTTAAACCTGGTTTTATAGCTAGCTAAACCCCCCACTTGTATGCCAGTTGTTTATAGCTCAGTTATATTGACAAAATTGGGTAAGAAACCCAAACAGACATAAAAGGTTAGCAGCCAGCACTGTGTAAACATGCATAGAATTCCGCTCAAACCGGTGCTAGGGGCCGTCTTAAAGTTGCAGCGAGGTGAGAGTTTTTTTGCTCCGTGTTGAAGGCCTCACTGTGATTTTGAGATGAAGAACATCAATAAAAGTGGTGTTCCTTTGCTTTTTGTGTGTTGTTTGCTGTGCATGTACTGATTTTGTCTCATAGGTTGATACCCCCATATCCTTATTTTTCTATCACAGACATACAACAGAACTAACTAAAAAGGTCAAACAGAGAAGAAAATAAATCTAACAAGAACGCCTAGAAAAAGATTTTGTAGTTGATGAAAGTATATCGACTAAAATACCGATAAAAAGTTTTTTGTAGTTGATAATACATATCATATATAGTATACACTTTCTCGATAAAATACAAATTGAGTAAAATATAAATACAAGGTTAAACAAAATGGAAACATCACTGTCAAAACCTCTTGCGTCCGAATCGCACCCTAGGACCCACCTGCACCAGCAACGGCCAAAGTAAAAAACACGATAGCAACGTCAAAATTTAATAGCAATTCTCTGTAACCAACCAAGTTGCGGCACTCACAGTCTCAGATTTTCTTGAAATTTGTTTTGTTGGTAGCTATCGATAAACAAAGAAGAAATATGTTGACAAAAAATGTGTTTATGCCCCCGTTCTTGGTAACGGGTCCCCTTGGATTTTGCCTCAAAAATGCATATTTTGACGAACAAAAATGACCCATTTTAAGCAGTAATCATGCACACATTTCAAGTTTTATGAATATTTTGACTTTTGTCATTAAAATATAACACTTAAAGAGTAAGATGAAAGATCAAAATTATTTCTGACAAAAGGTGAAGAAGGGGGCAGCACTGATTTAAATAGTGGAGTTTTCAATGTATTCAAGAAGGCAAATTATAGGCATTTTGCATGACATAATTTTACACTTTTGCATCCACAACCAATTATACTAAGATAATAAATGTAAACTATCACTGTTGCCTAGGAATAATTTATCAATTAAGGTTTGGGAAATTAGTTGCTCTGGTGGTTGCTATGGGAACATAAAAGTGTCATTTTTTATATTTTGTAAAGAATTTTTACATTGTTATCAAAATAGCTTTAAAACAGTGACAAATCCAAAATAAAAATCACTTGGGAGATGTTGTGCATTCAATGACCTGAAAGTTGACCTAAAGGTCAAAGCTTATTGACGACCTTGACTTTGACCTTCAGTCTTTTTTATTTAATTTTGTTAGGAAATTGTAACAAATAAACCCAAAAAGTATTTAGAAAAAGAGATTAGACCAAACTTTGCTTTTATTTGGTGAGAAAGCAAAATGCCAGAGGTCAAGGTCATGTTTTAAGTTCTTGACAACGACCCTTACTTGATATAAAAGAACTAGCAACCATACATAATTGGGTTCAGATTAATACGAACTATGATATATATCCTAATTAAAAGTTAAGGGGTCAATATTGTCAACATAAACTTTACCAGCCATTCTCATACAATTAGAAAATGCATAGCAACCATCCTTGCATTGGTGCTTTAGGTAAAAATTCTGAAATTTTGAAACTAAAGTTGTAATTCATTCTTCCAATTAGACTCTCAAATTTCTTTTAAGAACAGTAGCTGGCGATTAACTGAAATGTTGATTTAATGATTAGTCTTGTTGGTAATTTTTGCTATTAAATTGTTCACTTATCCATATAAGTTTCAATAGAAATAATGATTTGTTATATTACTTTCTATCCATGTATTGAAGTTTCAAGATTAAGAACATAAAAGTAAAACAGGAGGCCCCTGGGAAACGATATTATGATTCAACTTGTATTTTTTCGTAAAGTTTATGTTGAAAATATCGACCCCTTATGGCTGACTGTGTGGTATGAGCTTTGCTCATTGTTGAAGGCCGTACGGTGACCTATAATTGTTAATTTCTGTGTCATTTGGTCTCTTATACCACATCTTCTTTTTATATATATTCGAAATTTTCATTTTACTCCATTTAGGCGTTTTGCCCTTAAATGAATACTAAGGGAGATAAATTCAAATAACAGCAATTTTTCTTGTTTCCTTATCCCAATTATGTACTCTTGTTTATTTACTCTTGTAGCTATACATAACTTATTCTATATTGATATATTTATGTTAATATGGTATTTTTGATATTAGGCGAAAACGCACACAAAAAAAAAATTTAAAGGGCAATAACTCCAATAAAAATCAGCTGACGATTTAACCGAAGTAGATCTGGTGCTGCTGATAATCTATTAAATTAAATGTTTTTCTTTCTCTTTTATTGTTTTCAAGATAATAGACAAAAAAACCAAAACATAAATGGGGAATGTGTTCGTGGGACACAGATGATGCCCCCGCTTGCACATCATATTTATGAAGTTATAAAGGGACATCACCAAATAATTGTAAAAGTGATGCTAGCCAAATTTGTACTTGATCTGAGTTTTGTGGTAAAAGACATTGTGTATAAGTCTCATAACATTTGGTTGAGGCTAACTTAAGTTAAAGAACAGAAAATAACTCTAGAACTGTAAAAGTAACACCCCAAATTTCAAACTTGATTTGTATTTTGTGGTAATATTATAAGCATTGTGTATAAGTTTGATAACATTTGGTTGAGGCAAACTAAAGTAAGAGAATAAAACGAAAAAACTAGCAATTTTTATGTTTATAAAGGGACATAACTCAAGAATAGTAAAAGAGAAGACAGTGAATTTCTAACATGATCTATATTATGTGGTAATAAGCATTGCGTATTAGTTTCATAACATTTGGTTGAGGCAAACTAAAGTGAGAGAACGGAAACAAAAAAATCATCAATTATTATGTTTATAAAGGCATATAACTCCAAAACGGTAAAAGTGACGCCACCCAATTTCGAATTTGATCTGTATTATGTGGCAATAAACATTGTATACAAGTTTAACAACATTTGGCTGAGGCAAACTAAAATTAGAGAATGATAATGAAAAATTCAGCAATTTTTAAGTTTATAAAGGGGATAACTCCAAAACTGTAAAATTGACATCACCCAATTTCGAAATTGATCTGTGTTTTGAGGTAATAAGCATTGTGTATAAGTTTCATATCATTTGGTTGAGGCAAACTAAAGTTAGAGAACGGAAACGAAAAATTCAGCAATTATTATGTTTATAAAGGAACATTAATTTACTCCAAAACGGTAAAAGTGACGCCACCTAATTTCGAAATTGATCTGTATTATGTGGCAATAAGCATTGTATATGAGTTTCATATCATTTGGTTGAGGCAAACTAAAATGAGAGGACAGAAACGAAAAATTCAGCAATTTTTATGTTTATAAAGGGGCATAACTCCTAAACTGTAAAAGTGATGCCACACAATTTCGAACTTGATCTGTGTTTTGTGGTATTAAGCATTGTGTAAAGTTTTATAACATTTGGTTGAGGCAAACTAAAGTTAGAGAACGGAAACCAACTTTGGGACGTACGGACGGAAGTACGGACGTACATACAGATGGACAAGGGTAAAACTTGATGGCGCGTCTGCTTCAGCGGTGCAAAAAAAAAGGTTAAAATTCATCATTTCAGGCCAGAAACTTCCCTGTAAATAGGTACTAGGTAGATTCCTTTTAGACACTTAAGTGTGTACTTCACTTGAATCAATCAGTTTGTGTTAAAGATTTGAACTGATTTGGTCATTACAAATGCTAAAATTCAAGTTCAAATATGAAAATCTATCAAATTTGCTATTAAATTTCATTTTTAGGATGTTTTTTTGTCTAAAATGGAAGTTGCCGAATTCATGTTCAGTCTCAACATTTATATATGTAATGCATTTTCATTACATACAATATTGTTATTCTAATATTAAGACTGAACACAAGTGCCACCACTTCCATTTAAGACAAAAACCGTCTTACAATTAGCACAAATCCTAAAATTTCAGTATTTTTGCATGACATAATGATTCAAGTACCTGACGCGTGTCCATTGTGTTGTCAAAGACGACTCCTATTTATCTTACAAATTTTCTTATAAATAGCGTTAGAGTTTACATTTTTAGCAAATTTGTAATAATTCTATATTTTGGGGCCAAAAAGGGATCCTGATTGGCCTAGTCTGTTCGATTATTAATTTCAGAGGAGAATTTTTTAAAAAAGTTAACGACGACTAGCCCAATGTTATGAGTAAATCTCAATTGGCTCTGTGGTTCTATCAAAAAATAACTTTTGCTAAACACACAACGTATTTTTTTAATATTTTTTTTTTAATCTTCCACTGTTGAAATACAAACATAGCAATGAGCGGATCCAGGGATGTTCTATTAGTTAGGAAAGGCCATTTTATATTTTGTGATGGGGATAATGGATGTTTAATGAAATGAATGTGATAGTGTCTTGATCTGAAGATCAATAATATTGCACAAAACATGCTGAAAAGGAATTTTCTGTACATTCAGATGCACATTAGCCACAAACGGTTTAAAATACAAAAACGGTGTGTATCAATGTTTCTAATCAATAAATTATAACAAAATGTTTGGGGATATTGGGTTCTAGGATGGTTGCTTTGGAACAAAATGTGTCATTGTAAATGAATATTTTGTCTATGCTCGAAAGGCCAATCCCAACCAAAGAAATAAACTGGTCGTTCTCTTAGCAGTTATATTCCTTTTCTCTTCTTCTTGTAGATTCAAAGGACCTGTCTTAAAAATAACATTTGGTGTCTTGTGGAGAGTTGTCTCATCGGACGACATCTTTTAATTATTGTATTTGAATGTGTAATCAGTCTCATGAAATTGAATTTGCTATATAATTTACTATTCTGGATTATACATGTGTTCTTAAAGAAAACTGCATGTTTAATATTATTTTTTTCTGATTTTTGTCCCAATGAAACCTAAAATATATTGTTGCTACGCGGTTTTCTAAATACATAAATGGTTGCTAGGCACTTTTTCAATATAAATAGATGGTTGCTAGGCACTTTCCTAATATAAATAAATGGTTGCTAGGCATTTTACACTTTTAATGAATGATTGTTCTTTAAAACTTATGTGATGACATCCCCCACCCCCGACCTTTTAAGTTAGGTCTATGTAATGCGTCTGCTTCAGCGGGGCATAAGAAAAGGTTAAAATTCATCATTTCAGGCCAGAAACTTCCTGTAAATAGATAATAGGTAAATCCCTTTTAGACACTTAAGTGTGTACTTCACTTGAATCAATCGGTTTGTGTTAAAGATTTGAACTGATTTGGTCATTACAAATGCTAAAATTCAAGTTCAAATATGAAAATTTATCAAATTTGCTATTAAATTTCATTTTAGGATGTTTTTGTCTAAAATGGAAGTTGCCGAATTCATGTTCAGTCTCAACATTTATATATGTAATGCATTTTCATTACATACAATATTGTTATTCTAATATTAAGACTGAACACAAGTGCCACCACTTCCATTTAAGACAAAACCGTCTTACAATTAGCACAAATCCTAAAATTTCAGTATTTTGCATGACATAATGATTCAAGTACCTGACGCGTGTCCATTGTGTTGTCAAAGACGACTCCTATTTATCTTACAAATTTTCTTATAAATACTAGTAGCGTTAGAGTTTACATTTTAGCAAATTTGTAATAATTCTATATTTTGGGGCCAAAAAGGGATCCTGATTGGCCTAGTCTGTTCGATTATTAATTTCAGAGGAGAATTTTTTTAAAAAGTTAACGACGACTAGCCCAATGTTATGAGTAAATCTCAATTGGCTCTGTGGTTCTATCAAAAAATAACTTTTGCTAAACACACAACGTATTTTTTTAATAATTTTTTTTTAATCTTCCACTGTTGAAATACAAACATAGCAATGAGCGGATCCAGGGTAGTTCTATTAGTTAGGAAAGGCCATTTTATATTTTGTGATGGGGATAATGGATGTTTAATGAAATGAATGTGATAGTGTCTTGATCTGAAGATCAATAATATTGCACAGAACATGCTGAAAAGGAATTTTCTGTACATTCAGATGCACATTAGCCACAAACGGTTAAAATACAAAAACGGTGTGTATCAATGTTTCTAATCAATAAATTATAACAAAATGTTTGGGGATATTGGGTTCTAGGATGGTTGCTTTGGAACAAAAATGTGTCATTGTAAATGAATATTTTGTCTATGCTCGAAAGGCCAATCCCAACCAAAGAAATAAACTCGTCGATCTCTAAGCAGTTATATTCCTTTTCTCTTCTTCTTGTAGATTCAAAGGACCTGTCTTAAAAATAACATTTGGTTGTCTTCTGGAGAGTTGTCTCATCGGACGACATCTTTTAAATTTTTGTATTTGAATGTGTAATCAGTCTCATTAAATTGAATTGGCTATATAATTTACTATTCTGGATAAGACATGTGTTCTTAAAGAAAACTGCATGTTTAATATTAATTTTTTTCTGATTTTTGTCCCAATGAAACCTAAAATATATTGTTGCTACGCGGTTTTTCTAAATACATAAATGGTTGCTATACATCTTTTCAAGATAAATAGATGGTTGCTAGGCACTTTCCTAATATAAATAAATGGTTGCTAGGCATTTTTACACTTTTAATGAATGGTTGTTGTTTAAAACTTATGTGATGACATCCCCCCCCCGACCTTTTAAGTTAGGTCTATGTAATAATTTATATAGTCCTGAATGAAATCATGTATGGTTGCTAGGATATTTATATCAAATAAGGGTGGTTGCTTAGCACTTTTGACATAACCTTGACTCTTTATTTTTCATATGTTAATAAAATAGTGGCTTGAAACGTCCTGAACATTTTCTCCATGTATAGTATGCCTCTTTCTATTACATTTCCTTTTAAAAATTCAATTAATATACACAAGGTCAAAGGTCAAGATCATCAATGACCTTTGACCTCTGGACAAATTTATGGTAATTTAATTGCCAATAGTTTACACATCATAGTTATTCAATACTTATTACTTTTTGTGGATTATTTTAATAACATGGCCACATTTTAGAGGTAAAAAGGCAAAAATGACACATTTTTGTTTCCATAGTAACCATCCTAGAACCCAATATCCCAAACATTTTGTTATAATTTATTGATGAGAAACGTTGATACTTTTCATTCATAACCACAGCTTAAATGGAGGTGGATGCAAAAATGTCTATTTTGTTCATGCAAAATGTGTGAAATTTGTTTACTCGTTTACTCAACTACAATGAAAAATGACCTCTGCTTCTGCGGTTGTGACAATATTCAGCAAAAATATTTTTTATATATGACATTGCTATTTTGTTTGTTAAGTTTCATGTTTCTGAAAAATATTTACAAATATCAATAAATAAAACCTGGTTTTGATTACGAATGACTGCAAAGCAGTTGTTTTTTCGATGCTAAATTCCTCAAAATTTGCGGGAAATCTCATTCACTTGGTTGCCATGGCAACAATGGCCTAGCAATATTTTGGTGGGCATTTTTCTTACTTTTTTACATCATCACATGTTTTGGCTAAGTTTCATGAAAATCGGTGACTATGCGTGCCGACCCTCCTATATAAAATGGTTGATGGTTACAGAGAATTGCTCTTAAACAAAACAATTTATAGATGTAAATTAATATATTGCAAAAAATATAAATACATTGTAGGATGCATAATGTAAAAGTATAATTATTCAAGTGTAAAACCTTGTATCTGTCAGAAAATAATCTGTATATGTAAATATATTTTAAAAGGGTTATTTAATGCATTAGATATAACAGACAAGGATGTTACTTCATCTTCTCACACGATTTAAATGAAATGTTGAGAGCGTGGGAAAGACACTAGTGAGACAAGATTTGAGAATTTAATATTGTACATTAAGTAAACATTTATCATTTAACTGACCCCAAATAAAGTATTTAAATGGTTTAATTCATAAGATTTTACGGTGGAGCCAATCGGTTGTGAACTATGTTGATGGATTTATTACTAAAAATTAAATACTATTTTAAATAATGTGAAATAAGTTGTAATCTATATTTTTCAAATTCTATCCACGGCAATAAACAAGAAAGACTATAGCAAACACATGCTGCGTCTTATACCTACCTTCATCATAATGCGTATGTTTAACAAAAGTTCCAAATGGACTTCGTCCAAACAGATATCCAAAATCGAAAAAGGGGGAAGTATTCTTACAAAACTGGTTTAACCTAGTCATGTCAATGCACCTGACTGAAATCAAGAGCCTAGAGCCAGTAGATATGAGACAGGCACATTAACACCTGAATTCGATACTCTTTATTAGGAAAGGTTCACGCTATAAGCACACCAAATAACTTTTTCAAGCAACGTCAGCAAGTGAACGTATACATCGTAATTATTAAAATATTAAATTTTAATTCAGTTCAATATTTTCTTGCCATTAAATACTTTATATAAGGTGTGTAACAAGAAATCAAATTAGGAGTATTCAATAATTATATTTAAAACAAATATCATAACATGTAAATAAACTCATCATAGATCTATACTAGGCTTAACATTTTGTACGCCAGACGCGCGTTTCGTCTACAAAAGACTTCAGTAACGCTTGAATGAAATAGTTTAGAAGTTGAAGAGCATTAGGGAGTGAAAATTCCGAAAGGTTTTGCAAAAAATTATTCCTTGTGTAGAAAAATCCTCTAGTATTTCGAAAAAAAAAAGTTTTGTAAACAGTTAATATATGATTAGTTGCTAGTCTTCCGACCTGAGTTTCGATGACTGATTTATGAACGAAACTGTTAATTTAAATTGACTGTGGGATTTGATTTTTCGGGTAAAAAAAGTCTATTAATATAACATTGTAGTTGATTTCTATAACTGCAAATTGAAGGACATCTTTTTTAGTGTATTAAACATGTAAAACAAATTATTCGGTAATCACGGAAGCCTGTTTTGTTTATGAATTTGTCTAATGACTAATAACAGATAAAGTAACACCATAAAACGAGTCTTTAGTGTTCATCGTTCTGAACCATTTATCTGTAACGGTATTCATCAGGTAAAACAGGTGTTCATTTCTTCACTGAGGGGGCGTGGTTTTCCCACAATTTGAAGACATATTGTCGCGTGCCATTTCGAAGTAAAATATACAAATATGCATATTGAAAATACATTCTATTACATTGTCCAATGAGATAACAATATTATTTTAACTTTTACATAAGATATGGTTTGATTGACACAAATGAAAAAAAACATATTTTTAAAAGAGTTATAAGACAGTACAAGTGTTGCATTTCATGAAATAAAATGTAAAGTGCCTTTAACTTGTTCATTTCAAGGAAAATGAATAATAATGATAATAATAATACAGTAGGGTCGAGTCAGGATAATCAAGACAAAATGACTGAAGGTTTAGATAAAGAGACAGAAAAAGTTACGTCCTCTGCACCTGACAGGCGAAAGGTATGTAATATTTATTCTAAATCAAAATAGAAAAAAGTCAGGAGCATTTTCAGTGAGTGTCGTTTTTATTTTTATTTCTATAGTTTAGTGTTTTTGTCAATTTAGGAATTTGGATATGATGGCACATCTTTTGTCAAAAACTCTTCATAGATGTCTTCATTTGAACGCGAGACGCGAGATTCGTCTCCACAATTTATGTACAACTTTTTCAGACCTCAGACTTCTAGCACTGTACAAAAGTAGTCTCAGTTTAGACACGTGCCAAGTGCGAGCTTGACATATGGAATGAACACTAACTTTTTATCATAAGAAATGTATTTGTTAATTGACTTCAAATTGTCTTTCTGTTTGGTTTAGTTGTTTTTTTAGATACAGTTTTTCCCCACACTCAACAAATTATGAATAATAGCAACCAGAAAGCGATAAAAGGAAGCTCTTATTAAATTCATATTCATCTATAAAATATATATTTTTTTACAGACGAATTCAGTGACTAGTATTTAATCATTTTTGATTTTGTTGCATTTCCTGGAAAACGACCATAATGTTAGCTTATGTGAGAAATCGTCTTTAATTTGTAGAATATCTTAATTGCAGTTTCAACATCATATTTTCAAATTAATATTAACATACAAAGAAAAACAAGTAAAAGGAATAACTGAAGACAACTAAAACGACCTTTACAATTAGCTATGAAATACCTCACTGAAACTCCAATGCGTAGACAAAAGTGAGATTCTTTAAATTAAGGCACACAAATATATATACATATATACCCGTTTCCTGGCTCCTGGCACTTCCTGGCTACCTGCAACAAATAGGGTAGGTAGGTAGTTAAACTAAGTTCATTTTTAGCTTACCGGCCCAAAGGATCAGAGTAAGCTATTGCTATTACTTGGCGTCCGTCGTCTGTCGCCTGTCGTCCGTTAACTTTTACAAAAATCTTCTCCTTTGAAAGCACTTTGCCAAATTTAACCAAACTTGGCCCCTATCATTATTAGGTATGTAGTTTAAAAATAAGTCCGATGACCCGCCTGCCATCATACATGGCCGACATGATTAAACATAGAACATTGGTGTAAAATGCAAGTTATGTCTATTATTTTGAAAATCGCTTTAGAAAGGAAAATCTGAAAAGGGCCAAAGTGTTTAGAATGTTGAGATCTTCCTACTGTGTATTATGTAAAAACTTTCAGATGACTTATTATATGATTCATTGCCCTTAAATGACGAATTTTACTTTTTTTGGTGTGTTTACCTATAATTATCTTGAGAACTATAATAGATAGACAGATACTTTAAGAAGCAGAAGTGATCAGAAAGACAAGATCTACAAATAAATTAACATGGCCGACTTCTTATTGGAATCAGTATTGCCAAATTATGACGATTTTTGCAATTTGTTTTGTGTTTTTGCCTATAATCTTGAAAACTTTTATAGATAGATAGAAAATTTAATAGCAAAAATGATCAGCAAGACAAGATCTACATTAAGTCAATTTGCCGTAATCGTAAGTTGACTCCTTCAAGGAGTTATTGCACTTAGATGACAATTTTAAATAATTTATGTGTTATTGCTTATTTTTTTAAACACTATAATGGATAGAGAGAAACGTTATATGCACAAATTATCAACAAGGCAAGATCTACAAATACGTCGATATTGCTGAAATCGTTGGTCAACTCTCTATAGGAGTCAAATGAAATTTTTTACCATTTTTTTGCGGTTTTGTCTTTTATATTGAAAACTGTAATAGATATAGATAGAAACTATAAGAACAAAAAAATGTCAGCAAGACAAGATCTGAAAATATATCAGTTTAGATGAAATTGTCAGTTGTCTTCCCATAGTTGTCCTTGAACGACGAAATTCTCTGTAAAATTTGTTCACAATTCTTCTCTTTGTGTGATTAAGAGCTTGTTATATTGCATGGATACCAACATTCATTTTTGAAGACCATTTGGTGACCTCTAGATGTCTTTTGGTTTTTTTGTGTCCTTTGAGGTTGCTGTCTCTTTGACGTATAGCATACCCAACCCCTTCTTTTATTATATCAATTGTAACGCATATAAATGAAAATAAAAGGGGAAGAGATAACATTTTCGGATCACGTATAAAATGCAACTGAAACTGGATAAGAGGCTATATTGAAGGGTCATTCACATACAATACTAGTTAGCATAAAGTTTAAGGATTCTTGTATTCTATCTACTTAGACATCTAAGCCTATCATGGAGAAGAGAAGAAGAGCAAGAATCAATGCCAGTCTCACTGAATTGAAAACGTTTCTTTTGGATGTCATAAAAAAAGAAGTAAGTATGGAATTATAATGCGGAGGAAATGGTGAAAAGGGTCAGTACAGTTTTCAAATGTACCACCCAAAACCGGTTTTGTTAAAATATTGCAAATTTGGCATGCTTTTGTAAAAAATACATCGAAAGACATACAACTTGAAAATGAATTGATTTGTTTCCGGTGAACAAATTAAATATATAGCATTGCACAAATGGCGTAAAAGATCATTTTGGTATAAAACAATGAAATCTGCCAAGCCGCTATCCAACAGATTCTATTACTGCGAAATGACAAGTTTAAATATGTGTAGTGATGGTAATTATTAATTTTGAGTACAAAAAGTTCAATCCCCTTGGGATTATGTGTCCGGAGCGGTTTTCTGATTTAGCTGCCCTCTGAGGGCACAGAATCCTAAAAGGGAATGGAAAAAATTGACTCTTATTGAGCAGTTCACGTAAAAAAAAATGCATGAATAAATTTTCACCAACGGGCAAAATATTGGGAGCCGAAACAACTATCATATATAACAATCATGCGCAGACGTTTCGCAAAAAAAAAAAAAAAAAAAAAACAAAAAACTTAAAATTATCCCATGTGTCATGATTATTTAAGTTCTCGAAAGGAAACTGAAAATTCAAAATAGAGAATAGAGAATGGAAATGGGGAATGTGTCAAAGAGACAACAATCCGACCAAAGAGCAGAAAACATCACAAGGCCATTAGAAGAATACTTCGCCAAACATGCTTTATTCAGGGGCGGATCCAGCCAATTTTAAAAGGGGGGATTCCCAACCTAGGATAAAAAGGGGGGGGGGGTGTTCCAACTATATGTCCCCATTCAAATGCATTGATCGTCAAAAAAGAGGGGGTTCCAACCCCCACCCCCATGGATCCGCCACTGCTTTATTGATGTAAATTCGCCTCTGTATTCATGCATAACATTTAAAAGTGTATTCCCACTTTCATGAATATTCAGATCAAGGTAAACATATTGAAAGTACATCAAGTATTGCTATGGTTCATTATAAATATGTCTAATGCAATATTGTGAAAAAATGAGTTTAAATACCGACACATCAGGTATGAAACTAACGAAGGTAAAATTATTTTCCCACGATATGGTGTTTACTTCGGAATGCATCAATAACTTGAGGGCTCTTATTTCATATTCTTCAGATAATGCCTCATAATAATTTAGTTAGCGGTCAGACAAAGCCTCTCTTTAAAAACTTCATTAATTACTTGTACTTTTAACAAACCATAGGCCATCATTGTAGCTCCATTCCATTTATGATATTATAAAACGTTTATTTTAACATCAAACTGTTTAAGCACATTAATAATATTTATATGGGAGCGGGTTATGCTTTAAGGGGATACGATTAAAAAGCATTGTTAAATTATAACATCTTATTTATACAAATGAAATATGTAAGCAGAAGAGTCTTGTATTGGTTTAAGACATATTTAGGAACTTAGCGGCTCTGACTTTTTTTTATGTAACTAAAGATAGAGAAAACATCCACAGGAATGTTGTTTAACGAAATTCCTGGTAACCCTTTTTAATGTTATCTTAAAATACATATACTTACTTTCATTGTGTTCTTGTGTTCATGTCTGCAGGGATTAAGACACAACAAAATGGAAAAGGCCGATATTCTAGAATTGACAGTTAGACATTTGCGGCAGCTTCAAAGACAACAGTATACAGGTAATAATTAGACTGGTCAGTAACCAAACTTAAGCAACATTAATCGACTATTTTAATAAAAATATAATTGCAGCAAATCAAAACATATTAATATATACGGCTTTAACCATATCAACAAAGAAAAATACTAAACCCCCAAAATGGCCCAAAAAAGATCCCCCAGAATAAAAAAAAATCAAACATAGAAAAGTGATGGCAATATAAAAATATATTACCGACTAAAGGTTAAACTTTCTGAAATTACTCTGAAATTGAGAAAAAAAACCTTGGAACCCAGCGTACAAAAGAATTTTTCAAGCATGAAAACCACAAGTCCATTCACATACACATAAAAAATAAATCGTATTTCAGATTTGTCTGACAGAGTAATAACATAAGTGTTAAAAGTAAAAATGCATACTTCATACAAAAAATTGCAATACAAATTTATCTTTTAAATCCTGCAAGTGTCGGAGTAGTAAGCCATGAGATACAAAAGCATTGGATGTACATCTGTGTGTTGTACAGATATAAACATAACCTCAAGGACGTCTCCCATTTGTCAATGAAAGTCAACAAAAAGAGGGTCATTGCTAGTCGAGGGGTATAGATACGCATCCACGTCAGATCGGAATGGGGAAGTTAAATCCAATTCCACGTGTAGGTAGAGTGCCACGCTCTGTACCTGTAAACAAACACTTGCAAACAACTATTTCAGAGATCCTTATGCTGCCTGTTGCAAGGCATAATTTCTGCATTTATCCAAATACACATTTCTTTTACAAGGCTTTTCCAGTCTACCAATTTTGTAGAACCTTGCAATTAATCAATCAGATGTAAACACAGCACGATGATGGATTGTTTTTTTCTTCAAGCCGATGCAGCCGCAAATATTTCATGCATGTTCAGGACGATAATTGACAATAATCTAATAGGTAGGTTCTGCACTGTGGATCGATCTGGATAAATGTGGGAATTTCGACTGTCACATATATAAACATGACTCATATTCTCAAATACTACTATAATTAGGGTCTGTGATATCATATGAGACAGTATAGGATTGATGTAGGTATTGATTTAACGAGTTAAAATATAAACGGGTTCAAGTAATGCACGTTTTGTCACATTTGTTTAATTATATTTTCATTTACGTTGGCAATACAATAAATATCACTTATGTTTGCAGTTTCAACACCCGGTGAAGGATCAACAAGTGACACATTTAGATTAGGTTTCAGTGAATGCACATCTGAAGTGACTAAATTTCTGTCAAGAATGTCTAACATAGAACCTAATTTCCAAGTAAAACTATTGGAACATTTGTCGACCTACTCAAACTCAGAGAACAGTTTAAAGTTCCCTAATACTTCTGTTCCTCCAGTAAGTCCAAACTTTTCTATTCAATCAGAAATAACAAGGAGGAGCAAAATTTAGAAAAGTGTTCGGCTAGTTCAATGACGTTTGATAATACTGCAGACATTTTATATAGCAGTCACCATACCGACGATAAATTAGTGAAACTAGGAAACGTTAGCTCAACACATCTGTGCAATTTGTCTTCGCAACAGTCTAAAATGTTGGACACAGACCGATCTATTCAATACCCCTTAAGGGCTAGCACACCACATATGCACAATTTGTCTTTGCATCAATCTAAAATGTTGGACGCAGACAGATCGGTACAAAACCCAGTATGCATATCTACATCAACTAATGGACCTGCTGTCCAACCTTTTCAGCAGCTAAAAACATGTGCCACTCCGATTGAAAACGTATCTGGTAATGTGGCTTTTGGAAACATAATAAGCGGCATACAACTAGTCCCTGTCCAACTTCCGTCTGGCGAAACTTTATATTTTATTCCAACTAATATATTAACTAATACCTGTGTTCCTATTAGTAAAACATCAATTCCCATCACAAATGTCATATCCCAGAACACTTCGCAACCAGCTGTGACGTCTGCATTCCCGTGTGTTCAATCATCATCAAGAACGGTCATAGAAAACATGCGAATACCATCAGGTAGTCCGAGGGAAAATTATACCGAGAATAACCAAAATGAAAGCTCACGCAACTACTTTGATAGGACAGTAAGAAATAATATCGAACGAAATGATCCGGCTGCTTCCAGAAATGAGCCTCAAATATCACTACGGCAACACGAAGGCTTAGAACCCGTATGGAGGCCATGGTGAAATATTATACGGTGTTTTTGTTGTTTTAATCTCAAAATGAAAGACTTCAAAACGTTGTTTCCAAATGGATGGAAATAAATTGAAGAATTTAAATGATTTACAAAGCATACCTAGTACATGTAGTAGCAAATCTATCTTTAAAATGGGAATACCAAAAGGTGTTCCGATCTACTCCCTAAAGTACTACTTTTCAAAATATCATTGAGACCAAGCTGCTCAACACATTAAAATGATAAAGAGTTTAGATATGTCATGTTTGATAGCTATTGGAAATACAAAGCAGAATAATGGAAAGCGAAAATATGCAAAACAGCAGTGACATGTAAAAGATAAAAAAATATCTATATATAAATGCCTAAGAATGTAACTTTAACACACGAATAAGTGTTATAAAAATAGTTGTTATATTTTATATATTCACGCAATATTTCGCTAAACAAATTAGCTTCATCAGGCTTGTGCAGCCATCCAGGTGAAAAATTGGATGCTGTAAAGAAAATTTTGCAGCTTAATGTACATGTCTATAATATATGTTTGCCGCTTAATGTACATTGCGATTCTTAAATCAAAACAAATAGTTGTGTTAGTTAAGTAGTACGAAGTTCAGGATTTATTCCTTTTGTTTTGGATAAAACTGTTTTTCATCTCTCTCGTTCAGTCCATCAGGTTCAAGAGTACGTAGCTGATGCATCCAAAATCTCTCTCTCTGTTTTCTACTTTGGTTGTCCCAATTTTGGTTTACCTCTATTATTTGAAAGGTGATATTTTCAAAAGTATGTCCTGTTCTTAAGAGGTGTCTCGTGATTGGGCAGTTTCTTCCTTTGGTATAAAATGACCGGTGATTATTAAGTCTGATGTTAATTTAGTTTCTGTTTCGCCAACATATTGCAGCTTGCAAGTTCCACAAGTAAGAATATAAATACTATTTTCCGTTTTGCAATTAGATGTAACATAGATGTTGTATCGCTGCTTTGTTACTGTGCTGGTGAAAAAGTGTTCAGTGTTGGCTACTTTACAGCACTTACAATTGCTTCTTCCACATTGTTTGTAACACCCGATTTTAGAGGTCTCTTGTTTTTTTTTTATTTTAGATGTAACAAGTATGTCTTTGAGATTTTTAAGGTCTGCGATAAGCAATAACAGAAGGTGATGGAAAAATTTCTTTTAAGGAAGAGTCATTTTCAATAAGACGCCAGTGCTTGCGGACAGTAGATGAAATATTTGTCAAATCAGGATGGAAGGTGACAACAAATGGAATTCTATCTGTGCGGGTCGTTTTATCTTTGTATTCCATGAGGATCTTTCGATCTTGTTCTTGTGCTTTATCGAAAGCTTCTGAGATATTTTTGTTTTTGTATCCTCTTGATTTTAGTTGTTTTCTGAGTTGTCCCAAACGGTAGTTGAGTTTGGATTCCGAGGAGCAAATTCGCTTTAGTCTGATGGCTTGACTGTAAGGAATGCTCCTGGAGCAGTGTTTTGGGTGACAACTCTTCGGAGAGAGAAACTGGTGTTTGTCAGTTTTCTTTGTGTGGAGATCTGTTGTCATGACCCCGTTTTTGACAAATGTGGTGGTGTCGAGAAACGCAATTTTTTCGCTTGAAAATTCAGATGTAAATTTTATTGAATGATGGAACTTATTACAATGATCTAAAAAGTCTTGTAGATGTTCTGCAGTATCGTTCCATTTCATGTCAATATCATCAATAAAACGGAGCCAAGATAAGGGTTTGTATGGCACACTCAAAAGGATGCGTTCTTCAAGATCCCCCATAAAAATGTTGGCAAAAGAAGGTGCCATATATATATATATATTGGTCTTTGTGAAAGTATAAAACCATTCTTCTCTTTCAAGATCAAGTTTTCTTCCGAAGATGTGGTATGATTGCCAATGAGACAACTATCCACTAGAGCTCATATGACTTAGAAGAAGGTAATTATACGTCCCCGTACGGCCTTTAACAAGAAGACAATCCATACCGTATAGTCAGCTATAAAAGGCTTCAACATGAAAAATGTGAAACAATTCCAACGAGAAAATTAACGGCCTATTTATTTTATACATTTCAATTTACGAAAAACAAATATGACAGATATGAACGAACGACAACCACTGAATTATCAAGGGTCTATGCATATTCTCAAAGCACATTACAAGCCAATCTATTGGTGATTTATTACCAAGACCAACCGACAATACCTCCTGAGTTAAAGATCAATGTTGATGTAATACCGTATATACGTATATATACTTCATAGGTTAAATATTCTAATTAAGCTAATTATTTATTTTAATTTTGATTAATTGGTCATAAATTAGACGAATGCATTCTTAATACTTATATGCATTTGCATTTTCGTGCCATTAAAATACTATTAATGTCTTTATGAAATTAAGAAATTATAAGAACTATCGGTACATATCACTGATAGTAAATATGAGGTGAAATTGTTTTTAAATAACTTCATTTTCTGAAGATATATAATTTACATAATTGCCTATTAAAATGACAGAATATATTTTCTTTATTAAAACAGCAGACATTTTTATTCAAACTTTAGTCTTTGAAGTCAGAATTTTTGTTTATGCTGACAAAAAAAGAGACATCCTCATGATAATATATGCATTTAAAATAGTTATACAGAAAATTTTCCTAACAGTCCGGTTTATTGTCGTGGGAAAGTAAAAAAATATACTCAACTATTTGGAGTATGGCATTTTTATGCATAAAAAACGTCATGCCAAGTCGGATAAAGCACGTTGAATAATAGTTAAACAAAATGGAAAATCTTAGTTCATAATGCATCTAAATTCGACTGATTATAAAGTTAAATAAGAAAGTCCTGCAGTTGGTAGTGGCTTTGAGCGTTCCTGTTGAAGGTAAAGCAAGAAAAGAGCTTCGGACGCATGAAATTTACAAAATGTTGTTTTCATTTATTTCTCACAAAGCTATGCTACTTCCTTTGTTTTGACTGATCACTTGTATTGCTAGCTGACGACCTGACTTGTTGGAGTAAAAGATACAACTGCATCTGTTAAATAAAAAAATCTTGGAAAATAGAACTGTTTTAATTTTGTAAACCCTGTAAGAAATAATTTTGATAAACAAACAAGTGTGGACACAGATGAATGTGGATAGTATGTTTGGATGTTTGACAGTGTTTTATATGACAAAAGGAGTTCTATGTTTTTCATATATGGTGTTATTAACTGTGTTGCACGATGACAACCAACCTGAGCATTAGGAGTGTTGTTTATTTAATATTTAGATTTATGTTCAAGACGGGCATGGAAGAGACACTAATTGCATTAATTACCAAATGATTATGATAGAATATTTTCCAAATCTTTGATTTCGGATACATTTTGTAGCTAGGAGAGCAACACATAATAGGTTCATTTTTTCATGTGATTTTTTTTTTAAATGGGAGATGATATCTGAGAACATGAAACAGGAGGCTGTAACTCAGTGGTTGTCGTTTGTCTATGTGTTACATAATATTTGTTTTTTTTTTCATTTATTTTGTGTACATAAATGACTATGCGTTATGGGCTTTGCACATTGTTGAAGGCTGTACGGTGACCCGTAGTTGTTAATTTCTGTGTCATTTTGGTCTGTTGTGGAGAATTTTCTCATTGGCAATCATACCACATCTTTTTTATATGTATTTGCTCACTATTTGTATTGTTCTATTTATATTACTTTGTGGTGGATTGTCAGTATCATTAGTAAAATATTTTGTTACAATGTCGAAATTGTTTCTCAGATTAGAAGACATTTATTGGTTTTTAGTAATGACAATGCCTGACATGATGCTTGGGGCTAGATGATCTAGAAAGTAAACTTCTGTGTTGTTTTTATCAATTCTTTGATAACATCTCCTCCAAAGCTGGCCGAAGCAAAAAAGTTTTGACCAATATAAAATGATATCAACAAAAACCTTTGTGAGCATGCTTCAAAGACTCATAACTGCTCCAAAAGTAATCTGATAGAATTTCAAGCATGTCAAGTGGGTATTATGAAAATCTACTTAATATGTCTAAATATCCAAAAGTTATAGTATTCAATATGAAAAGGTATTGCAAAATTATTCTCTTTTCAATTTTTTTGTTATATAGATACAAATATAAGTGATACCAATACAGTATTTGTTGTGGTATGAAAGTGTAGTAATTAACATTTACTGTAACAATGTTAATTCACACAAATTAAGAAATAAACAAATGAATGAAAATGTGAACATGTACAATGAAATATAGTTTTAGAAATCAATTAGGCCAGATAGGCCTTATAAATTTTGGTCTTTTTGTTTAACATACTGAATGACCATTTACACTCAGGACCAAGTCATCAGTAGGCAGTACAGATGTATTAAAACAACCTAGCATCATATTGCTAGTAGCGAGTGTAGCATTGTCGGGTAAATTTGTTCTTTTTTTAAAATTTGGTTTATGGACAAAAAATGTTTGGTTCAAATCTAAATAAAATGCTTTTATCTCCCATTACTTACATTGTACATAGAATGGATACTACTTTGACAATTCCTTGTACATGAGAGTTGTCTGTCAAATCTTTATTTCACAAAGAATGAATTGCATAACAATGAACTGAGCTTAAAGCAAAGCACTTTAATAATACACTTAGACAAAGAGCTCAATCCAGTGATATACTTTGTACTACATGTCCTTCATGAACATCCTATTCACCAAAACCATATCTCACAAACATGCCATACTACATAGTTGGATCAGAAGTCCTGAAAAAGACATGAATTTTATTATCGTATTTTAATTATATATACACAGGTTAAAACTTTCACAAATTTGTGGTGAAATCATTCAGTATCTAGCAACTATCAATCTCTTCATGTACAAATTGATATAGGTTGATTGCCCCTCTGTCGAAATAAGAACATACCTCCACCTAATTTTAGTCAAATGATGAAGAAACATTCAAAACTATAAAATGTTATCTAAGACTTGTCAGTGTCTATTTACCATCACCACTGAATCAATAATATAAGTATACATATATACATGTAAGACTAAAATTGAAGTACATATATAAGACAAAACTGACATTTGGTCTTTATTACATCTTCATTCCCCAAGTCGTGTTCAAATCTGACTTCATGATAAAATAAGATTCCATATCTACAACCAATAAAATACCACTCTAATAGACTAGCATTGAAATCCCAGTTTTCTAAAATGGTAGGTGGAACCTAAGACTAAAAAATTTGAAACAATATATTCCAAATAATTCAAATGCATGTATATGTAATAATATAAATTCTCCAAAGTTCACTATATTTTTCCTTTTTTTTGTCTTTTGTTCGAGACTGTATATTGACCTCTAGATGTCTTTCAAATACATCCAGTTTGGTTTGGGTTGATGTTTGATTGTTGAACATGTTATATATCGACGTGAGATTTGTTTATATAAATAAAAAATGTTAGCCAGTGAGCAGGCCCGCAATGAACCTTTTTCGCGAGTGAGCCCAGCTAATGAGCTGAAATGAATCAAATTGTGTACTCAGTCACAGTTGGTGATCTTTTAAGGTATCTACACAAAGAAAACCTGCTTATATAAATCTCATTTGCGGATCAACAACTTTTCATAAAAGGGGGGTTGCCGCTGACCGACCTAAGGGTCGCCCACTCCCGTCATGCTTCCCCAGTGGCGGATCCGGGGTTGGAACCCCCCTTTTTTTGGACGATCAATGCATTTGAATGGGGACACATAGTTGGAACCCCCCACCCTTTCTCCCGAGTTGGGAACCCCCCTTTTATAAAATGGCTGGATCCGCCCCTTCTTCCCTATAAAATCAACCAAATTTTCCCCACCACTGGATCCGTCTATGTAACTGTTTATCGTTCTGCGTAATACTGGCTTTTTCACCTCCCTTACCTTGCCCTAGACAGTTGTTTATCTGTTTATCGTTCTGTCACTGGCTTTTTGAGACTAGAGACTTCATGTGTACAAACCTGACGTCAAACTCGTGTACTATAGAAGAAGAGACAAATAATTTCACATTAAATCCTGTAACATTACATCTAAAGATAATTATAATCCAAAGTAAATTATATCGCGATGTCAATGGACTAAATTCCCGCGCAAATGTCATCACTGGGATAGACCAAAACGAATTTTAGGTTTATGTATCATTCACATTCCGATCAATTTACTCAGTTAAATAAAATATATGTGTTAACTATTTTTATATTAGTTTTGAATTTAGTTAATCTATCAGAAAAAAGGATTTATTTCTCGCAGACAGCCCTCAATACTATACACCAACTCGACACTGAAGCTAAAAAACCCTAAAACATAACAGTATATGGAATCGTCCAAACGGATTACCTAATATTGATATAGGTGAAATATGTAGATTCAGAATTGTGTACACAGAAATAAGAACAGAAATAAAGCCCTATGTAAGGTGAAAACAATAACACAACTGTATAAAATCATTGTTTATTAAATTTGCTTGCATAAGAACCATGAAGTTAAAATTTATAACGATTACGTTTATCCTGTCAACCCCTTTTCTTCATTGCATCAAGGCTTCCGTTGCTTTACATCGAGCAGCAATTCAACCAATCGGGGAATGTTAAGTTGGGACATATCTCTATTTTTGGAAGCGTGATCTTTACATCGAGGCTTGCGTTGCTCGACCAATCGGGGAATGTTTATTTGGGGCATGTGACCTATTGAACTGCAGGTTTTATAATATTTTAATCGAAATTGTAGAAAAATGAAATGTTGTTAGTACATACAAAACAGAAAATGATGAATACTTTTAGTAAAAGATAATTTGGATCCGGGTTCTGTGTATTCACATCATTTGTACAACTCTCCTTACTAATGCCATTTTTTGGAATTTCTGTGACCTAAATGGTTCGCGAAAATTAATATTTTATTATATAGTATAGTAACAACTATTTCCTTAAATTCAAATAAAATAGATGTAAGAAATTATAGGCAACCATATGCATGTAAATAAAAAAGTATTTGCATTTGTTCTGTTGATTGATAGTGGTACATATACATGTATGAGGACTGGGTGAAATAACTTATATATAGTTCTGATCAACAGTTTCATGGTAAACATGGTAAATAAGTAGAAGCTTGTTTGAAGTTTGCAGCATATTCAACTTTGAACATCTTTTCAGGTCTGCAATCCATATAAAATCTGTATATACATGTATGTGGTATAATTGCCAATGAGACAACTTTCCACAGAGGTTTAAATAACAAAGTAATTATAGGCAGCCATACAGCCTTAAAAATGAGAAAAAAGAGTCCAGACATGTTAAGTATGCAACAATTAAATTAAGAAAAGTAATGGCCTGATTTACAACTTATAAACAACAGGTTTGGAACACACCCCAAAAAAAAAAATGTTCTAATGAAGATAAAAGAAGATGAAGCCTTTTAACTTATAAAGGGGATCTGGACAGGACTCATTACATTCGGAACAACTTTTCTAAATGATGGATACATATAAAAATTAAAATATGTAATATGATTGCCAATGAGACAATCCACAGAGGTTCAAATGACAAAGCAATAAAAGGCACCCATACAGCCTTCAAAAATGAGGAAAACTGTCCTGACATGAAAAGTATGCATCAATACAATTGAGAAGAGTTAAGGCCTGATTCACTATTCCACTAATTAACAGGTTGAGAACTCTCCCCCTCAAATAATAAAAATAGAAAAACTTTTCTGAAAGGGGAAGTCTATGCATCTAGACTCAACATTATTCCATATATAATATATTTTTAACTTATAATAGTGGATGGATTTCATTACCATAGAAAAACTTTTCTGAAAGATGATTCCACTTATTTTCAATAAATAATAAATATTGAAGTCTATCTCAGGCATCTGGGAACAGACTCAACATTATTCTATACATATATAATATATTCCAAAATGTGGACAAACCTACATCAAATATTCTACTTGAACGACTTTAGTGGATGAGATAAAGTTACAAAGTCGCAGTGGTTATATACTCCAATGGCAGTCTTTCCTGCTGAAAATGTCATGTGTAGAATGTGATATACCATTTTTGGGTCTATATACTGTCCTTTATATTTATTAGGTCATTTTGACACAGCAAAATATATAGAAAATGTTAACTATGATCTGAAATTGAGTTCTTTTCGCAAAATAAACCCACTAAAACTAAACTTTGAATGCAAAAGACCCTAAATGGCTAACAGATATTGCTATAAAGAATAGTCCATGATGATTCTTGTTATTAAGAGTTCATGAAATGTACACCCATTCTGTCAGTTGAATGGACTAGAATGAGATAAGTTATATAAACATAAAGGTTTTTCAACAGTTGTGGTGTAAATTAAATCAGTTTTATTTTATGGTTGACATATTTAGGTATATATGAAGATCATTGGCTTTTCAACACATTGATATTTTACAATATCGATTATCTATTTATTGTTATATTGTTGGTATTTTTCTCCTTCCTAAAACAGTTTTAACGCAACATGAACGCAAGCTTGATAGATCTTGATAGGGTGTCCTCACATATTTTGATGTTGCTGAAAAATTTTGGTTGACATATGTATCCTCTTCTCATCGTTATTCATGCTATTAAGAATGCATACTGTCGTCTCAATTTCCATTGAAAAGACATGCATAGTGCAAATTCATATGACGTACGAAAACATATGATCTGACCATATACATGTACATGTATGTATAGGTTATCAGCTTTTCTACACATATTAGCCAGTAAGCCGCAATGAACCTATTATGGCGAGTGAGCGCAGCTTATGAGCTAAAATGCACCTGATCATTTGTTTATCGTTCTTGATAACTAAGACAGTTTTACAGACAAAAGCAAGCTAACTCACACACATGTATAGATTATCGGCTTTTCTACATGAGTCATGAATATCGTAAAATGTTCGCCAGTGAGCAGGCCCGCAATGAACCTTTTAGCGAGTGAGCCCAGCTAATGAGCTGAAATGAAT
Organism: Mytilus coruscus; assembly: GCA_017311375.1. NCBI lineage: Eukaryota > Metazoa > Mollusca > Bivalvia > Mytilida > Mytilidae > Mytilus > Mytilus coruscus. The sequence goes on from CM029607.1 coordinate 54,330,253, forward strand.
CAAATTGTGTACTCAGTCACAGTTGGTGATATTTTAAGGTATCTACACAAAGAAAACCTGCTTATATAAATCTCAGTAGCGGATCCACAACTTTTCATATAAGGGGGTGGCCGCTGACTGACCTAAGGGTCGCCCACTCCCGTCATGCTTCCCCAGTGGCGGATCCGGGGGGAGGGTTCCGGGGGTTGGAACCCCCCTTTTTTTGGACGATCAATGCATTTGAATGGGGACACATAGTTGGAACCCCCAAACCCACCCACCCTTTGTCCTGAGTTGGGAACCCCCCTTTTATAAAATGGCTGGATCCGCCCCTGCTTCCCTATAAAATCAACCAAATTTTCCCCACCTCCTGGATCCGTCTATGTAACTGTTCTGCGTAGTACTGGCTTTAGTTTTTCACCTCTTTGGCCCTAGACAGTTGCTTATCTGTTTATCGTTCTGTCACTGGCTTTTTTAGACTAGGGACTTCGTGTGTACAAACACAGGAATCGGAAGTTCTATCAATAAAATTCTGTAAATAATAAAGTCGACTATGAATAGAGCTTCTCGTAGAACTCGTGTACTATAGAAGAAGAGACAAATAATTTCACATTAAATCCTGTAACATTACATCTAAAGATAATTATAATTCAAAGTAAATTATATTGGGATAGACCAAAACGAATTTTAGGTTTATGTATCATTCACATTCCGATCAATTTACTTAGTTAAATAAAATATATATGTTAACTATTTTTATATTGGTTTTGAATTTAGTTAATCTATCAGAAAAAAAGGATTTATTTCTCGCAGACAGCCCTCAATACTATACACCAACTCGACAATGAAGCTAAAAAAAACCCTAAAACATAATAGTATATGGAATCGTCCAAACGGATTACCTAATATTGATATAGGTGAAATATGTAGATTCAGAATTGTGTACACAGAAATAAGAACAGAAATAAAGCCCTATGTAAGGTGAAAACAATAACACAACTGTATAAAATCATTGTTTATTAAATTTGCTTGCACAAGAACCATGAAGTTAAAATTTATAACGATTACGTTTATCCTGTCAACCCCTTTTCTTCATTGCATCAAGGCTTCCGTTGCTTTACATCGAGCAGCAATTCAACCAATCGGGGAATGTTAAGTTGGGACATACCTCTATTTTTGGAAGCGTGATCTTTACATCGAGGCTTGCGTTGCTTTACACCGAGGCCACAGTAGTTCGACCAATCGGGGAATGTTTATTTGGGGCATGTGACCTATTGAACTGCAGGTTTTATAATATTTTAATCGAAATTGTAGAAAAATGAAATGTTGTTAGTACATACAAAACAGAAAATGATGAATACTTTTAGTAAAAGATAATTTGGATCCGGGTTCTGTGTATTCACATCATTTGTACAACTCTCCTTACTGATGCCATTTTTTGGAATTTCTGTGACCTAAATGGTTCGCGAAAATTAATATTTTATTATATAGTATAGTAACTAGATAGAACCGGCTAAGCAATGAATTATTCATGATTACTTAGAATACGGTTTATAAAATTTATCAGTTATTGACATCAGTAAATGTTCTTTTTCATAACTCATCGTTTCAAAATCTAACGAATTCTTGGTACTATTTCAGAAACTAACACCACAACGTTGTGATTGGCTATGACAACGGGAATTCAACCATGACAACCATTTTAGGTACGAACGATGAAATAAACAAAAGTTCTTTAGATTATTAAACGCGGAGTGACGCACCATATAACAACAAAATGCATTGGGTCTAATTTTACGAGAGACATGTTTTACTGTCTTTTACAAGTGTCAAGACACCACAAACGTCATCTGATCTTATCGGTATATTTTTACGGAGTGTGGATTAGCATGGCGGATATTAACCCATGCATACTAGGAGACGCTTACCTTGTCGACGCAACCGGCTTCGTAACATTTCGAATACATACGATTCTCTCGATTTATTTTCTCTTACATGTAGTTGTTAGTTTCCAAATGGATTTAAAAGGATAAACTTGTATTGCCTCTTATGCCCGGGACTCAACTGTTGCAAGATACCCGTTCCCGTATCACGTCATTTCATCATCTAAATGGTTATCAATTATAACTTGCTGAGAACACTTATGGTTTTGGAAGCATTGTCTCATATCACGTTTATTCTTTAAACATTCATCGTGAAATAATTGTGTAAATGTAAGAATACGGACAGTTTCGCTAACGTACCTACATTACTGGCCTACCAACCAAGCGTGATATATTTACCGAAACAATATCGCAAAACGTTTTTCTCAAAAACTTGACAATTGCTGAATTATATTTGATATTTATTTTCCTGTCTATATATTTTTATTATGAAGACGTAATGATCGATTGGTGTTTAAAAAAAATTCTGAACGTTCAACTCTCGAGACAGTACTTGTTTCAGTATAGGAAATGTCAATCAAATATTGTAGCACGCGACACGCATGACATCTTAATGTGGGAAAACCACGCCCATATATATCTCCTCGATAAAACAACTTTCAAGATTATGTATCGGATAATAACTGGGGGCATCCGGGTCGTGAGACATTTAAACAGAACACTTCACCATAAAAACGCTTACTAAAATCCTGTATTATATAAAGGATAAATAGCAAAAAGAGTCAGTCTACTGATCATTTCACTCCATTTATTCTTAATGAAAATAACAAATTTTCTTTAAAACAACTATAATAAGCTTTATATATTTTTTTAAATCACCTTTTATTACGAAACGTTTTCAATTAGAAAACCAACGTCTACAAAAATGAAAATCAATATGCATGCAGGTATAGATGATTTTTTTTTAATTTACGGATAATTTCAGTGAATCAAAAATTCGTCTGTCTTATTAACAAATCTTTATTCAACAAGTCATTTCTTTTTATAGAATTAAAAAATAATAACCTTCTTACTCTTCTGAGAATTATCCCTGACTGAATTAATATTTTAAGGTGGTACATAACACTACAAGGAGATAACTCTGTAAAATTCAGCTGAATGTTTTAATCACGCTCTATTGTTAAGGAAATATCAAGCTTCTCAATGATCAAAATTAGTGTTTGTCAAACTGCTATATATCCAATGAAATTTTTCCGATAAAGTGTGTGGTTCAAGATTTTTGAAATTTTTATATTTTTGTTAAAAGGTCAAAGTAAATATTTTTTCAAAATTTTATGAAAATTAAACGAGCAAAATAAATTTTAGTCAAGGTGTTTGGTACCACCTTAAGCACAGTTCAATATTTTGCTTTTATTGAGACATTTTTTAACATTTTGGGTCACAGTTGAATCTGAAATAATATCTTTGACAAAAAAGTATTTTCCAAATGTAGAAAGACACCTTACCTATAGCATAACCCATATAATTTTATGCTATGTTATTATAAAAAAAAAAAGAAAAAAACGACAGCCATTTTTCAAGCTTGTTTAAACAGGGAGAACGACATACTATCGAGCTTTACTGTTCCGATATCAAACGCATCTCACTTTCTATTCTTGTGTGGTTTATTCATTCATCTGCGCCTTTTGAAGGCTATGGTTAATCGCAGGTTACTTTAATTAAGAGAAGTTTTGTATAGCATACTGTCATCCGGACAATATTCACACAGTTGGATTTTCACCATTTAGTTTCATTAAATAAAGTAAAACTTTGATACTCATTGTGTATAATCGATTAAAAGTTATATTGTTTTTCAACCATAAGCTTTGCGAAAATATCAGCGTGGCGATCATTTAATTTTTCCTTAGAGTGGTAATTGCAAACATATCGTGCTGTTGGATTATAGCACGGACATAGTTCTCTTTTGTGTACGGATTTATAGGCACCTACCATCCATCTTTTGATGGAGGCATATTTTTTTCTAATATTCAATGGAAATAAACTATTTTTACACTTCCCTTATAGATAATGTTTTTACAACAAATTTGAAATCAATAAAGTATTTGAAAAAAAAACATACCCCAACAAACGATGAATGGTCGGTGCATTAGTGAAAACGAAACTTCTGAAAATTGCACTATTTTTTAAATTAGATTTAAGATAGAAGCACCGTTGTAACGATTGCATTCCTCTTTTTATTACTGTGTAAAAATATAAACAAGAAGCCGTGAATAGGAAATTGTCTTAATACTGCAATGTCTAATTGATGTGTTCCTCTTTGTTGTCTAAAGTTATTATGAATGAAAGACAAAATTGTACAATTTTCAGTCTCACCATTAAAAGCTTTATATGACAAAACAAACTATTTGAAATCATACCACATCTCCTTATTTTTTTATCTGATTTGAAGTATATGGCTAAAGATACGTGCTTTGGTAATCAAGTACCGAATAATAGGAATCGAAAAGATTTCAGTTTTACCTAGTGAATCCAGACATTTTTGCAAAATTTCAATGTTTACAAAGTTAGACAGAATTTTGAAAAATACATTAAAGGTCCATTACACTATAAGAGTCGATTATCATAAAGCATTTTTGCTTTTGAAATATTTTAGCTTAGCGTGTTATCTCATTAACAAATACCAAACATGTAATAATATTTTATGCAGATTGTATGGTTTATTTTTTATTTGACTATTCTGATTTACATTTTAAACTTTCTTTCCCACGACCTCTTGTCTCAATGTAAACCACGATCACTAACTTATATGTCATCTGTCAAGTGTTTATACCTGAACAGGTGAGTATATTAAAATATGATGTTTAATTTATATGGGCTAGAAATATATTTATCCATCTCTTGTTTATTTGAAAGGAGTTAAGAATATCATAATCCGTCTTTTAATGTGCTGTTTAGTTCTTTCCAGAACTGATTTCAATTACAGTATAGATTTGGTTTATTTGAAAGGAGTTTAGGAAATCATACTCCTTTTTTTAATGTGCTGTTTAGTTCTTTCCAGAACTGATTTCAATTACAGTATTGATCTAGTTTATTTGAAGGGAATTTAGGAAATCATACCCTTCTTTAATGTGCTCCTTTACTTCTTTCCAGAACTGATTTCCATTACAGCATAGATCTGGTTTATTTGAAAGGAGTTTAGGATATCATACCCCTTCTTTAAATGTCCTGTTTAGTTCTTTCCAGAACTGATCTCAATTACAGTATAAATCTGGTTTATTTGAAAGGAGTTTAGGATATCATACTCCTTTTTAATGTACACTTTAGTTCTTTTCCAGAAGTGATTTCAATTACGGTATAGATCTGGTTTATTTGAAAGTAGTTTAGGATTTCATACTTCTGCTTTAAATGTGCTCTTTAGATCTTTGCAGCACTGATTTCAATTACAGTATAGATCTGGTTTATTTGAAAGGAGTTTGGGATATCATACTACTTTTGTAAATTTGCTGTTTAGGTCTGTCCAGAACTGATTTCAATTACAGTATAGATCTTGTTTATTTGAAAGGAGTTTAGGATATCATACTCCTTTTTAATATACTCTTTAGTTCTTTCCAGAACTGATTTCAATTACAATATAGATCGGGTTTGTTTGAAAGGAGTTTAGGATATCATACTCCTTTTTAAAATTTGCTGTTTAGGTCTGTCCAGAACTGATTTCAATTACAGTATAGATCTGGTTTATTTGAAAGGAGTTTATGATATCATACTCCTTTTTTTATGTACTCTTTAGTTCTTTCCAGAACTGATTTCCATTACAATATAGATCTGTTTGAAAGGAGTTTCGGATATCATACTCCTTTTTAAATGTGCTGTTTAGTTATGTCCAGAACTGTTTTCAATTACAATATACCGGTTTATTGGAAGGGAGTTTAGGATATCATACTCCTTCTTTTAATGTGCTGTTTAGATCTTTCCAATACTGATTTCAATTACAGTACATATTTGGTTTATTTGAAAGGAGTTAAGAATATCATACTCCGTCTTTAAATGGGTTGTTTATTTCTTTCCAGAACTGATTTCAATTACGGTATAGATCTGGTTTATTTGAAAGTAGTTTAGGATATCATACCCCTTCTTTAAATGTGCTCTTTAGATCTTTGCAGCACTGGTTTCAATTACAGTATAGATCTGGTTTGTTCAAAAGGAGTTTAGGATATCAAACTCCGTCTTTAAATGTGCTGTTTAGTTCTTTCCAGAACTGATTTCAATTACAGTATAGATCTTGTTTATTTGAAAGGAGTTTATGTTATAATACTCCTTATTTTAATGTGCTGTTTAGTTATTTCCAGAACTTATTTCAATTACAGTATAGACCTGGTTTGTTTGAAAGGAGTTCAGGGTATAATACCCTTCTTTAAATGTGCTGTTTAGTTCTGTCCAGAACTGATTTCAATTACAGTATAGACCTGGTTTGTTTGAAAGGAGTTTAGGATATCATACTCCTTCTTTAAATGTGCTGTTTAGTTCTTTCCAGAACTGATTTCAGTTACTGTATAGATCTGGTTTATTTATAAGGAGTTTAGAATATCATACTCCTTCTTTAAATGTGCTGTGTAGTTTTTTCCAGAACTGATTTCATTTACAGTATAGATCGGGTTTATTTGAAAGGTGTTTATGATATCATACTTCTTCTTTAAACGTGCTGTTTAGTTCTGTCCTGAACTGATTTCAATTACAGTATGGATCTGGTTTATTTGAAAAGAGTTTAGAATATCATACCCATTCTTTTAATGTGCTCTTTAGATCTTTCCAGATCTGATGTCAATTAGAGTATAGATCTGGTTTATTTGAAAGGAGTTTAGGATATCATACTCCTTTTTTAAATTTGCTGTTTAGTTCTGTCCAGAACAGATTTCAATTACAGTATAGATCTGGTTTATTTGAAAGGAGTTTAGGATATCATAGTCCTTCTTTAAATGTGCTGTTTAGATCTTTCTAGAACTGATTTAAATTAAAGTATAGATCTGGTTTGTTTTAAATCATAGGTATCATATTATTGTCTTCTCCTAGTGACAACGTTCATCATTGTGTGACTTAATACAAAGTAAAAAACACAGTGGAAGTCGAGCAATATCAATATAAGATATGGACATACAATGAAATAAAACATATATAAAGTGGATAGCTTGATAACAACGCTGCTGCTTTACGTATTTAGTATTAGTCATTCGACAACAAAGAATATATGTAAAGAAAATTTATCAAACCTACAATCAAAATGTAGAAATTGAAACCACTTAAGAATTGAACGAGCGAAAAGTTGGACGTTATCGTGCAGAATGAAGAACTATGGGAAAAATGCCCTCGAAACAAAGCAAAAAGCAGGGAAAAAACCTAAAACATTATCTGTACATACTAATAATGGAAACACAAAGGAGAAATTAATTTCATTTTTATTCACTTTGACATTACAAATATTTCAGGTTTCAACAATGCATGTCCATGGATAAAAACCTTTGAACACAATGAAGAAGGGAGAGAAAAGGTATTTACCTTTATCACAAGACGAAGAGAGAGAAAAAAGTATCCACCTTAATCACAAGTCACTTCGTACACATACATTTGTTTGCAAATTTATATCATTCACATATAAACTTGTTTTTGGACTATTCTTAAGGTTATGATTTTTTTAAGGTAATGACTTTTAAAGAAAAATTCCGGACATTTGCTGTAATGTAAGGTTAGTAATGTTAGAATTTATTGATGGTCCTTTAGAATTTTGTTGAACAAAGTAGTCCAAAAAAGTATATTCAGTGGTCAGCAATTTTGGCATTAGCATATATTCGTTCCGTACATTTTGAAAGAAATAAAACAGAGAAAGCAACCACCTTCATTAAATGGTAACAGTAGTCTCTTTATAAGACCTTTGATTATATTACTACCCTTGTATATTCGTCAGCTTCTATTCGGAATGTCCACTTTGAAGGTTCCTAATGATCAATAACGCTGGAGAAACGGAACGTCTTAAAAAAATTAAAACAACACTTCATAAATTTCATGCGTCCGAGGCGCTTTTATGGATTAACCTACACCAGGAACGCTGAAATCCGAATACTTGAAAGAGCCAAGGATGTATAAGAACCGAAACATTTGAAGAGCTTTCTAAGTTGTTTTCACAACTAGATCATAAGCAGTAAGGTGCATGTGTGTGGTCCTCAATTTTTTTTAATTTGGCAAAATTCATAAGTTGCATAACAATATTTTCCTTAAGTAATGAATGTTACCCGTTTTATCTAGGAAGGACATTGGCTTACTTTAAAAACGTCACGAATAAAATACAGGTCAATTTACACATCAATTACATCCCACTGTTTCAGTTTATTGTTTATAAACGGAAGATAGTATCCTATAAGATTTATATTCCATTCAAATGTATATTTATACCGTTTCGAAGCTTCCTGTCGTGTTGGGTTCATACAGTGCAGTTCATACAGGCAATCGGAAGTGCACGTTTTGATATCAATATGTCGATCAACTTATTTTTAGTTATTAATGTCAAATGATCCTTCAAATTTAACAAAACAGATGAATATGTTTTATATACTTGAACGGGTAAGGTTTACTATAAACCACGTATACACAGACCTCCTTTGAAAGAAAATCCTTCATTTTATCTGAATCTTCAAAACCGTACTGCCATTGAATTATTATCTTCCCGTACTATAATTTTCCGACAGATTTTCCCGTATGCAGTGACATTAACCATGATACTTCTTGTTAGGAATTTGACATTCGCACAGCAAAAGTGCAAAGAGAAAACCATGATGAGAGAACTTGGTACCCTCTTTGTGTTTCGGAGTGATGGATTCTATCGTTTACAAGCCCTTCTCTTGCCTCTTATGACGCAGGTATAATGGTAAATTGAAAATTACAGAAGTAATTAATTTTTACAAAAGAATATCAGAAAGAAAATATAAAGGTTAGTTATAAGTTCCAGAGTAATTGTATCACTTTGGTAACCATTAAAGTTGTGTTAATTCGATTTAGAAACCCCGGGGCCGACATGTACAGTGGTTGCAAAAGTTTTCTTCAGTTACATCTGAATGATTTTGTCCCGTATGGCATATTATGTTGATTACAGATCTTTGATAGTCTAACTTTATTTCATTTTTGAAGAAATTCTTGTGCAACAATCATTTATTCTGATTTAAAAAAAAAACACTTTATAAAAAATAAGGAGATGTGGTATGAATGCCAATGAGACAACTATCCTTTAGAGTTCAAATGACTTTAATAGAAGCAATAATAGGTCACCGACCAGTCTGCAACAATGAGAAAACCCATTGTTCTTTATAGTGTAAGGTGCGTTTAAGGTATTAAAAAGGTGATTGCGTGTTGATCCTATTACGTATCAATCTGGTATGTTTGAACCGAGTAACAGATAATTTTTATCTAATTCAAAATCAAAGGAAATGAAACCAATAATTAATTTTGTGACCGAAAAACTAACAATATGATCATTGATAAAACAGAGATATTATCATGCAGGATCTGTCTTAGATTTAATCTAGCTGATGGATTATGAGTTACCGTCTACATTGTATAGATTATAAAAGTTCATCTTCGAATTTACATTTTCCGTGTATGTGTAACATTACTGCATTAGCATCTTTACTTTCAATTTAGGTGTCCATACATTTTTTATCGCAAAACAAGTAGAACAACTCTAATTAATTTATTCGAACACATCAAATCATTAATATAATTCGTCGTTTGAGAATCTGTAGATGATTAGGATGTTGCTGGATGACTGTTTAACACCTAGTGGCAAAATGATGCATATTCAGGACGTGAACATGTAAATGTGATATAAATATGAACCCTGTTTTATACTAGACGGACACACTAGGCGGCATTTTCTAACCTGTTAATTCACAATGTAACAGTCCACAGGAAGACATGTGTTCCTACTCGCACACATTATTCTGACTCCGAGTCGACCAGCTCTTGCTTCTTAATGACGCGTGCTTAGCGACGAAGCAACAAATACAAATTTTCAAGTCGACCCCATGACCTCTCGCACTCGAGGTGAGCACGCTGCCACGAAACCACCTCTCGGAGGCGGTTCTAGAGGATTATACGAATTTCATTGTACGTACAGTACACCACACTGAAAATAACATCACGCCTTACTACCGTAACTAACTAATCTCAACGTTTTGTAAACGCTTTTAAATATATTACCCAGAATGCATTATATTCTAAAACGATCTGCAGGTGGCCTGTTGGAAGACAATATTTCGACCCGTATCATACAAACCCTCTTTTTCTTGTGATAACCAAAATTTTCACGCGTTATAAATACATCTATATCAGGTTATTAACAAATCAACATGTTATGTAAAAAAAACTTATTGAACTGTCAATTTTCTTATAAATACGTCTGTTGTTTACGGATTAAGATTTCATGTAGAAGATTTTTAAAGTAATAGAAGTATATATTGTCCCGCTTACAAGGCCAAAACGGTAAGTGTCGAACATAACTAAAGTCGCCCATACATAAATTACTATATATTCTGACTCACAGCTGGTAGTTATTTCTATTATTTATTTTTGTTAGATTAGAGAAAGTATAGGTGTTATCGGACCTTATTTTAGCATTAGTGAATCTTGAAAAATATATACATTACTGCCCTTGTTTTTAATATTGAATCAATACCTATGATTGAATCCTAAGTCAGGAACCTGATGATCAGTGGTTGTCGTTTGTTGATGTGGTTCATAAATGTTTCTCGTTTCTCGTTTTTTTATATAGATTAGACCGTTGGTTTTCCTGTTTGAATGGTTTAACACTAGTCATTTTTCGGGCCATTATATAGCTCTCTGTTCGGTGTGAGCCAAGGCTTTGTGTTGAAGGTCGAACTTTGATCTATAATGGTTTACTTTTACAAATTGTGACTTGGATGGATAGTTGTCTCATTGGCACTCATACCACATCTTCTTATATCTATGAAATATTAAACAATTCATAATTTATAACTGTATATTTTTGTTATCTGTTTTATATGACAAAATTTACACGGATAAACTGATATAATATAGTATAGCATTCAGAATAAATGAAACATATTGCTTTCTGTTATACCAATTTCATAAATTGACAATGATAGGACAAAGTCTTTTCACAACAACATTTCATTACTGTTCAAAAATAACTTCAGACATGATAAAATATAAATTGTCGATATATGTTTGATTGCCTACTCAATATCATATTGAAGATAGATATGTAATATGAATCAGGAAGTTCCAAGTCACTTGATAACTAAACACAATTATACCAAACACGACTAATTTCAACGAAAATTATCTTTTATACTTCAGGATATCTGGTATGATTTCGAATGCCACATCTATCCACCAGAGTTCATTTGACAAAGCTATAACCAATTATAGGTCACTGTATGGCCATTAAAAAATGATAAAAAAAACCCATACCGCGTATAGTCAGCTTTACAACTGTTGTCACTTATATCGTTTGGATTTCATGAAAGTTAAGAGATTCCAAGAAGTAACCATTATGCTTTGTAACTTGATAGTTTGTTTTACAGATGAATTAGAAAATTTCGGTAAAGGAACTAAATTTCATTTCTACGGAGATGTTATATAGAAATAAAGAGATGTGATATAATTGCCAATGAGACAACACTGCACCAGAGCCCAAATGATATAGAATTTATGAACTATAGGCCACAGTATGGCCTTTAACAATGACCAAAATCCATACCGTATAGTCAGCTATAAAAGGCCCCGAAATGACAAATGTAAAAACAATTCAAACGAGAAAACTAACGGCCTGATTTATGAACAAAAAACTGAACGAAAACCAAATTTTTTGTTTCGTGTATAAATAATAAATACATAGTTTAGACATTATATTTGTTCTTAGATTTTTTTTCCACATTTTATTTTTTTTTGCTTCATGTTTTAAGAGGCCATTTTAAAAAGAAGACATCAAACTTAAACTATAAGCTTTACCGTCACTGAATCTTGAAAAAGTAAAGATTACTGTCCTTGTTTCGGTTCGAAAGAAATTCAATAAATGGACATGCAATTTTAAACAAACAGAAAATTTTATGGAAGCCATCACGCTTTGGAATATTTGTTTTAACAGATGACGTTGGATATGTTCCAATTGTGGTAACAACAATACCGGCCTATTTTCCTCGAATGTGACATCACCGAATGAGAATCATCAACGAATTTGTACGACGGGTGTAACACGTGGACCAGGATCTGATTACCCGTCCGGAGCACCTGAGATAAAACCCATTCTTTGGTAAGGTTCGTGTTGCTTAGTCTTTAATTATCTATATATGTTGTGTAATAGACTGTTCTTCTTTTTTTTTTGGTATGTTCGTCGTTTTTCGGTTTTGTTTTTGACATTCTGAAATTTCTATAAAAAGGTATGTTTTGTAAAATTGGTTACATGAAATGGATTAAAATACTACCTCTATTCTGGTACACTGTTAGTTCAATAACATACAAAACATATACAGACCTCTAGCAATTTCAATAAACATGCAATTTTCAGTCGAAATAATTTTTAATGTGCAAAAAAAGACACATACAATGTAAATTAATTGAGAAAAAAAGTTGTGGTCAAAGCCCTAAATAAAACTAACAACAGTGATCATTCTTCTATAATTTGCAAGTTACTAGAAATATAGAAACTACTATATGTTAAATGTAAAAAACAAAGTAAAAATGAGCAACTTCAGTACAAAAAAAGAACGTCATTTGTTTGAAAATCTATTTTACTTATCGCAGTGAATACGTTACGCTCGTGCCTGTTCACACTATACAAGGGTGTGCTTCTTACACAACAAGTGCCTTTACAGAGTTGTGAGTAAGAAAATATCTTTTACGGCCACCATCACGAATTGATTGACCGATACAATGTGTCGGTGTCTCAACTCACTAGCGACACCTTAGATCTTTAACCAACATTAAAGTCGTCTGATCTGTAACTTTACTGATTGGGACATTTTGACTAAGTGTGGCGGGTGATGCCTACATATAGCAGGTCGACGCATCCGTCCTCGCTGCTTTTGCGAGTTGATGCGATTCCCTCAGTTTCTGTTTGTTACTTTGATTTGTCTATTCTAAATTGATTTACGAGATTTAAACATCGATAAACTAATGTTGCCTTAAGGTGGTACCTAACACTACAGGGAGATAACTCTGTAAAAATCAGCTAAACGTTTTAATCACGTTATTTTGTTAAGGAAATATTAAGCTTCTCAATGATCAAAATGAGTGTTTGCCAAACTGCTATATAAGAAATTTTTCTGATAAAGTGGTTGGTTCAAATTTTTGAAATTTTATATTTTTGTCAAGGGTTAAAGTAAACATTTTGTCAAAATTTTATGAAAATTAAACGAGCCAAATTAATATTAGTCAAGGTGTTGGGTACCACCTTAATTTTTAAAGTTATTGAAACGAGGAGACTCTAAAAACAACCGTGACCAGTCAGACCATATAGAGGCGCAAACATAGCGCATATAATATACCAGTTAATGAACAGCACCCCGTTACGCCGAAAAGTACAATGTGAAAACACATTTGTTTTAGAAATTTTATCGGAATGCAACCATAGCAGTTACTCCTACAGAAAGTATGATACAAAAGGTCTGCAAAAGAGAGCAGACGACACCAAATGGATAGTTAAATTTAAAAGTCGAAATAGAACGGACAATGCCATGGCAAAATACGAAAGACGACAAAAAGACAATCAGGGGTCTACAAACACACTCCTTACTTCAGAAAACTAAAGACTGACCAACACGAAACCCACCACAAACTGTGGTTGATCTTCATTTAAGCTTCATTTACCAAAACCAGACCAAGTCAAAACAGTTTCAAGTAAGTGATTTTGATGATTAACACATGAAGCAAGAGTACAAAACAAAAATACGGAAGGAAAAACACCAAAGAAACTACTTATTTTTAATTTGATAACACAATACTGGTCTTAAAATATCTTTTCTAAACAAAGATTTTTTTTTTCATAATAAGATGAAATCATTAAACTCCTCTTTACCAACGCTAAGTGCACAAAAACTTATGTTGTCTTGAGAATCTGTGCGTTTACCATACGTGTAGTTGCCTCGACTGACTATATATTTTTTCTTCTTTCTTGGTGAACCCCCGAAGATTATATTTGCGGTAAACTTTCCTTTCTTCAGCTGTTTAGCTTATAATGTTTTCTGAAAACAAGACGACAGTAACACTGTTACCGTGACACCGATATGTTAGCGAAATATCCGGATCCAGTCTTACACGAGTCTCACGGAGTTATTTCCTGTGGTATCGGAATCTATACAAAAAATTCAAATTAAGTACGAGGCTGAAGAGAATTGAGGACCCCAAATTTCCGAAAGGTTTTGCCAAATTCAACCATGGTCAACTTTGACTGAGGGAGTTGGAACCTTAGTTTCTTAATAGCTTCTTAATTAAAGAAGGGGGAATTTTAAATAAGTATATGTTATACCGAAGCACTGACTACTGAGCTGATGCTACTCTCAGGAACTAACAGTCCACGAGCAGCGGTATCAATCCAGTGCTAGTAAATTAAATGAACACTTGATATATTTCGTTTGTTGTTTTACAAATTTGTGACTACTGTTGAGTAGTATGGGGGAATGGTAATGAAGAATACACTGAAAAGTTTAAGAAAACTTTAAAAAAAGCAGCATGAATAATTCTCGTTGCCTTATTCTTTTCATCATCGCGAGAATTGTTTGACAGATTAATTGATTACGCTTTCGAGATAGAACTTCGTATCATAGACTGATTCTATTCATACAACTTTATCCATTAAAACTCGTGAGTACCGAAAGAAAGTCATATGTTGAGAGTTCTTTCATTTATGATAGATATTTATATCGGTCTCGAAAAATAATTAAATAGTATTTCGACCAAACACAAGTATATAATGAAAAAAGATTTTGCTTAAAGTTATTCAATACTAACAATACTATAGAATTGCATACAAACTAAAATAAACATCTTCATTTTTGTCGAGCCTGCGAATTTTTTATTTCGCGAAAGCAAGACATAGCGATTCAGATTCCGTCGTCGGCGTCAACATTTAGGTTAAGTCTGTGGTTAAAGTTTTTTTTATACATCAATAACTTTGTCAAACCTACATGGAAATTTATGAAATTTGGACAGAAGCTTGTTTATGACCAAAATACAGTATACAGAGCAAAATTTTGAAAATATTTATTTCCGTTTTTCCGTTTTTTACTGATAAATGGATTTAGTTTTTTTACTGTTAACCTTCAGATTTAGTCTGAGGTTAAAGTTTTTTTTAGACATCAATCACTTTGTCAAACCTACACTTTATTTTATGAAATTTGAACAGATAAAGCTTGTTATGACCTCATAGAGTTTTATAAAACTTTGGTAGAAGCTTTTTAATGATCTGAAGCAAACCTTTGAAAATATTTTTTTTTTCATTTTTAGTATTTTTCTGATAGATGTACTTCGTTTTTTACAGTTAACATTTACAGATAGTCTGGGATTAATTTTTTTTGACAAGATAAATTTGTAAACCTTCATAGATTGTTATGGAACTTGAACAGAAGCTAATCTTCAAGACCAAGAAATGGCATTTAAAGAAAAAGTTTGATTTTTATTTAAATTCTGTATTTTACTGATGAATGAACTCACTTTTACACTGACAGGAGCAATCGCAGGCGAGACACAGGGTTCTGCGGAACCCCTTACGAATATTCAGGTTGATAAACAATTCCTGATCCCCTGTATTATTTTCTTCCCGGCTGAAATTTTCTGATGGATAATTTCATCATTCAGTTCCATTCGGCTAAATGGTCTTTATGAGTATAGTTCAAGTTTCCATTGCATATATAAATCTCAAACATCCGTTGCAAATATTTTCCAAATATTCAAATATCAGCTCAAATATATGAAAGAATTAGTTAAACATATGAAATATATATATTCATACATGGCTAAAATGAGATTTCTTTGTTGATTGACAACACATCCGTCTACTTTTAAAGTGATAGTTTACAAAATCCTAACGTATAATTAATTTGACATATATATATAGTGGTTATAGTGGAATTATAACATAAATGTGTAGTATGAAAGACCGACAACTTTGAGATACAAACAACCTATTATTTACTATATTAATCCATTCATTAAAATCATGACTGCGCACTTTATATATTTAATTGCAGACCATCTTCAGGATTATAATATTATACTTTTATTGTACTTGTTCTTAAACTTAGCGCGCAAGACGCGATTTTCGTCTACATAATACTCGTATCTGGCGCTCGAATCAAACCAGTAGGCAGGCCAAATAATCGTAATATATCAAGAACAGTAAACATCCGGATATAGACTGCATCAATAACATTTCAAGACAACACAAGTGTGCTGACTTCTGGGTTGTTAAACACTAAGATTTTTCTACGCCAGGCATAGATTGCCTTCCTCGTATTTGGCACAACTTTTCAAAATATTCGGTTTGTAATGCTCTTCAACTTTGTAATTGATTTAGCCTTCCAACTGTTTAAATCAGGCGCCACTGGTGAGTCTTGTGAAGACGTGCGTCTGCCGTACAAAATGTAAGCCTGGTATCTTTTATGTTTTATATACTAGTACTCATATAACACAAAGGGAGATAATCATAGTTGACATATTATTTTTTTGACACTAATATTGATACAGTATGATATTATTGAACAATAGTAGAGCGGAACCTACCAAAAGATGTCATTACAGCATCAAATTTACTTTTGGTCGCTTTGAAATATTTCATTCTTTGCAGATCGTCTGACTTAAACATGTTATTTTATTATGATAAACTGCCAGTTCATACAAAACTACTTTTAATTATGATAGAACTTTTTCATTTGTAGGTTTCTTAGTAAATGAATATAAATAGAAATTTGTGATTCATGTGTGTATACAGCGAATTAACAAAGATTGCAGAAATATTCTCTGATAAACTTGACTATCTTTGCTTTTGTCCTCAATACGGTACTGAGGTCGATGACAAATATATTTTGTTAATATTTGTATTAACTTGTAGGGTAAACGTCAATGAGATAAACATCACTTTGCTCAGAGTAGTAAGTATATCAATAGTAGAAAAATTCACACACCTAATTAAATGGGCATTTAAAAGTCAGAATGTGAATACATATGTTCTAACTCTTTTAGGTCATTTTTAGTAGCAATAAACAAAAGAAATATGTCAATGGACATGCTTTGATACTATATCTGCCCTTGAATTTTTACTAGATAATATTTTTGTTCGCTTTGGAGATTCCGTATATCGTCAGGTTATCGGAATTCCAATGGGGACTAACTGTGCACCACTTATTGCGGGCCTGTTTTTGTATTGCTATGAGTTACAATTTATGACTAAAATCAGCAAAGACCCATCGAAACAACATCTGATACAAAAATTTAATAATACTTTTAGATATTTGGATGATATATTAGCTCTCAATAATGACGACTTCAGTATGTATACTAAAGAAATTTATCCTGTTGAACTTACTTTAAATAAAGCTAATACTAACAATGACCACTGCCCTTTCCTCGATCTTGATATCCATATCATTAACGGAAAGCTTAATACAAAATTTATGATAAAAGAGATGATTTTCATTTCCTATCGTTAATTATCCATTTTAGATGGTGACGTTCCTTGTCACGATCTTACGGTGTTTATATATCTCAACTTGTACGATTCGCTCGTGTATGTAACAACGTTTCAGATTTTAACGAAAGAAATTTATGTATTACTGAAAATTATTACACCAGGGTTTTCGATATCACAAACTAGTCAAAACATTTACTAAATTTTATCATCGGTACAAGGACATCATTCGTAAATATAGCTCAACATGCAGACTTCTTATACGTTCAGGTATTTCACATCCAATCTTTTATGGTAATATTCTTTATAAAGCACTAAAATGTCAGTATTCACCGCAGAAGCTAACAAAACCTTTAAATAGACTTATTAAGAAGGGATATAGTTACGATACTGTTGTCAGGTCATTAAAGATTGCATATTTTGGCTTTAATATTGATTCACTTATAGGGTCTTTGCATCGGAACTAAACACATTTATTTAAAACCAGTTGTTGGCATGACACGGGTTATGCTCTTCTCATATATTTTATGATGGTATGATACTAAACCCCTAACGGAGGGATTGTGCCTGATATTCATATGATGAAGACATAATCTTTCAATCAGTTTAATTGAGGTCTGGAGCTGGCATGTCAGTTAACTGCTAGTAGTCTGTTGTTATTTATGTATTATTGTCATTTTGTTTATTTTCTTTGTTACATCTTCTGACATCGGACTCGGACTTCTCTTTAACTGACTTTTAATGTGCGTATTGTTATGCGTTTACTTTTCTACATTGGCTAGAGGTATAGGGGAGGTTGAGATCTCATAAACATGTTTAACCCGCCGCATTTTTGCGCCTGTCCCAAGTCAGGAGCCTCTGGCCTTTGTTAGTCTTGTATTATTTTTACTTTTAGTTTCTTGTGTATAATTTGGAGTTTAGTATGACGTCCATTATCACTGAACTAGTATATATATTTGTTTAGGGGCCAGCTTAAGGACGCCTCCGGGTGCGGGAATTTCTCGCTGTATTGAAGACCTATTGGTGACCTTCTGTTGTTGTCTGTTCTGTGGTCGGGTTGTTGTCTCTTTGACACATTCCCCATTTCCATTCTCAATTTTATACTTATATATTGTCGGTAATGAAAACAACAATACTTTACAATTATTCTAAATATTTTCTTAAAATATATTCTTTACATAAAGCAATCATTTATTTTAACATCAAATTAATATCCATTCGATTCAAATTACAACGCATTACACATTTGAGATGTAAAATTCAAATCATTATAAGTCTGAAAAACAGGTTAAGTAATCCAGAACATACATTTAAATAAAAAAGATGTGGAATATCTTCATAGTATAAGACTAACTGCAATACAAGTATTGATTGACTGATTGTTGTTTGTTTGTTTTACGTCCAGTGGCAAATATTTCAATATTTCTGGATGAGAACTGCATGTACAAAAAGTATGATATATAATATACATTCAGGCAATATAATACTTCCATTGTTAATTCAAGACAATACGGTTTACTTCTCTAATTCTATTTTAATGTATCGAAGTAGGTGAAAGATCGATATTTATTAAATTATACATGAATTTCTAGGCACATAATTAATAGTATTTCAGAAGCATGTTTTTTCCCTAATCATAGTAAATCAAAAGGACAATGTACAATTTGCAATTGTCACTTCACATAGGGCAGACATAGATATTTACATATAATAGTAAAAAATATGTGTGCAACGATACTGCTTAGATATATATATCGATGGAGTGATCTTTATTTCTGTGTTGTTGAAGTTAAGACCATTTTCTTCTTTATTTACCCTTTATATTCTTTTCATTATATGTGAGCACCCCATATTCTGTAAATCCCATTCACGCCCTCCTATATATACAAATAAACCGTAACTGAAAGTCAATATTTCGGTACAAAAAATGGCCTCGATCTTTAAAAAAAAGAGATAAAATAATCGGAAATTTCTTTATTTCACGTGTATACATTAATGATAAAGTAATTTCAAATTTTAAAGCGAGATCTTGAACTCCATAGAACAACTCATTTCTTTACTCAACGTGTGTGTGTGTACTTATACGTCCCACAATGCCATATACGTCTTTATAGATCAAATAATATCACTGACAATGCAAATACTTAAGAAATAATACCACACCTCCCTCCAAAAATTTCCGCTATTATCCAAAATCTATTCCGTTCCTCACGCTAGGTATCATTCCAAAGATTGTTCTGGTGAAAAACAAGAACTTCCATGCGTTTGATGTCATGAAGGCTGTGTTCTGACTGTGTGAAGTGTTGGTTCACTGGGAAATAAGGCCTCGTTGTAAAATAACTCCTGTGTCAATTGAGGCGCTTGCTGAATGGCTGCTTTTACTCATAAACATATATACGTCATAGATCCAATATATCATATGTTACTTACGGGTAATGCATATTAGTGTGAAGAAGAAAATATTTAATACTACTCTGTTGACGCAATTGATGTCCTAACCGTTTGGAGTATATCCAATGCCTAATGTTTCTACCCCCAATTGTGTCTTTTTAACTGTACGTTTTGATACACATCTATTGTTGAAGAGCCGCGATATACATGTAAACGTTTGCGCTGATGCGACGTAAAGCAAGTAGTATTCAATCAATCTGTTGTTGAAGACTGTAAGTTGACCTCTGTATATTTTAGTTGTCTGTACTGCCAATCTAATTAATATATAGATCTCTGATTTCGATATGCTCATATAATACGAGCACGTGAGTTCCGATATATCTGAATTTTAATCAGATTGCTGATCAACAAGACAAAACACTTATAATATCAAAATGGTATTGTTCCATTCAGGGTAACCCTTAGCGAAAACGAATGTTTTTGCTTTATTGAAAATTTAAATTATTCTAAGCGTTTTACTTCAATCAAAATTTTGTTTCCCTTTTTATAACGTTTTCTGTTAATTTCAATGATGCCACACGACCTCGGTCCCGGTCCAATATACAAGATATAAACCATCCAATGTTCCATGGATATAAGTAGGATTAAAATAATAATGATATACAGTTATTTTTGCCATAATTTATTGTCCTATTTTGCTGTTTTTTTCCGGAAAGTTATATTATAGCAACATCTATTATTAAATTGATTTTCCTATTGCCGCAATAGTATTGATTCCTGCTGTTCTGATTTTTCATTCTAAAACTTCTTTAAAAAATTATTTTGGTCTCCATGTTTTTCTTTGTGCAAATAACAGTTGTCAAGAAAGACCGTTAATCCAACGGCAAAGTAACAATACACTTAATGTATACACCAACTGGAAGAAAAAGAATTATCTATCATTTCAGAAGGAGAAAATACATTTTATTTTGTCATTGTTTAGTTCAAGAATCCATAACGTTCTAGCCATTTTTTTTTAGAACAAGCTGCATACTATATCAAATCAGGATCCGCCATGTTAATGTTTTCGAATACCATGCTATACTCTTTAATGGGTGCTGCCATCTGAACCAATGCCAATGGTAGATTGTAACCTATAAGATATTTGTGTCGTTTATCTCACAACGGTCTCGGTAATTATAGATATAAAATGCACAGTCATGAGATGAATATTGAGTTTAATGAATAGGTTTTAACAGTAAATTATACGTTGTATGTATTTCAATATTGACTGTCTTTTGAATTACACATTTTCCTTTATTTTCGTCATGCCCACTATTTAATTGTTAAGGTAATTATACACTATCGTTTCAGTGAACACATTTATTTTAAATAGACAGGTTTGTTGCAAATCAGCAAACCTTGCTTTAAATGATTTAAACTATAAGAATTTAAAAATAACGATGTTTATTAGACCTTTCATAAACATACGCTTTCCTCAATGAAAAGCAACTTGTGTCTTCAAAAAATATTTTTAAAATTTTACTGAAAATTAGAAATGAAAAAAAAGGATGTCGAGTGTAAATCTATAAGTACGTCAATAATACAACTGTAGCGAAACGACATATAAAACTCGAAAGACATCTTAGAGATCAACAAGAATAGACCATTGTCTATATTATATATCAAGCTCTTAACGGGCCTGAGTCTTGAAAAATTAAAGTAATACATTGAACAGGATTGATTGATTGTTGGTTGATTAATATCCAGTGACAAAAGTGTGCGTGTCTGAGAGAGAGAGAGAGAGAGAGAGAGAGAGTATTTGCAAGTACAGTCATGTTATACTAGTTAACTGGAGCATTATCGAGTAACCTATCATATAATACTTCGAATCTTTAAGTTCACACGATTCATAATTAGTCTATCATGATAAATGAAATATTACTTATTGAAAACTGTAAACTCTGTATTAACATAATTTATTGCCAGTTTTATGGGTTTTGGGAATGAAAATCTCTGTTACGATATGTTTCAAATAGCCTTAATCAATTATTTTTTGCCCATCAATCTTTTTGATGGAACACCAATTCATTATTTAAAACTCAATTTGAAACTTCAAGAAGGTTTAGGATATTTATAAACAAAATCAAATGTCCATTTACCCACCTAGGAGACTATATAATACTTGAAAACGTGGTGGAGAGAGATGGGTTTTTAACTATGTTTTGTATGAAAAAGACAAATCGGTAACAAAACGAGACTTTGCGTGAATCTGAGGTTAATGTTCTTTTCCCCCCTAAAGTTAGTTGTTATTGAAAGTATATCGTGGGAATATTTTAAAATGTAGAGACCATCTCTGTTTTCATCCCCATGTGTACTTCTTTACAATAAAATTGTAAAAACTAGAAACTATTAGGCTATTTTCATAAATTTAAAGTCTAAGATCATTTTGTTGCCTATAGCTGGCTTTGGTTCTGTTTCTTTGTACAATGTATTATGTATCATTTATATTGTGTAATCTGTGCTTCCTAGTTAAATTGTTGATTTTCTACAGAAAATCACATTTCTTCAATTTACATCACATTAATTTTCATCATTGAATAAAACATGGTTATTGATTGAATTTTATACTGCTTATTTATATTTATAAAAAGCCAGATGTAAATAAATACTTAATTCCGACCGAGCTTAGCTGTGGAATCGTATCTCTTACGGTCCTTATGATATTTTCTAAGATCCGCAAATTGTCCAAAAATATCATAAGGACCATAAGTGCGACTGTTCCGCAGCTATACTGGACATTGCTGTGTATTTATGCGCCCAAAGTAAGAGAACGACAGCTCGGTACGGGTCCTACCATCAATCAAACCTTGCCTGGCTTTCATTATTAATTATGCTTAAATAACAAATTTGTGTATAATTTCCATCTATAATAAATTTTAATGATATATATAATAGTCGGTATCAAATCCAAACAAGAAAGGCTTGTTCAGTCAACTAACGGTATGAACACATTTTTCTATTCTTGTCATAGGAAAGGTTTTGTCATATAATAAAATATTGCTGAATATAATTGTTTCCTTTTCACGGTGTTGATTGTATTTCTAAATATTATAAATAGCAACAAAACATCGCAAGAAAGGGAAACTAAATATTTCTTCGTAAAGAACGTTTAATCATTTCAACAATTATAATTTGACACAGTTGTTTGAAGAAAGTGCTTTTGGATACCTTGCGCATGGCACCTGAAATGGCAGTCGATACTATAATTTGGTATATATAATTAAATAAGTACGGACTAGAAATGAATGTCCTGTTCTATTATCATTAAAACACTATTTATCACCTTATGCTCAATTTCACTTTTAATTTATATGCCACATATCTCTTTATAGGGAAGTGAGGGTCGCAGTGGGTCATTTTACTCTTCGGTCAATATTGATCCTTATTGTTACTGTATAGCCATGTGCACATAGTTTATGATAACTTGTGACAAAGGTCAAAGTAGTCAGCAGTAAATACGAGTTTTTTCTTGACTAGTTATCATTAGAATTTTAGTATACAAGGCAAAATTCAAACATACAACTCTTTACATATTGTACTGAAAGAGAAGCAACTAATAACTCACCCCGGATTATAGTATGAAACTATTGTTTAGACAAGTTATCGAGAAAGATCAGAGATTTGAAAGATGATAGATGTTAAAAAGAATGACCAGGATGTGGTGCATAAAAAGCCGTACACACGACCACAGCTATAATCATTATAGTATGCCTTATATCACGAAGAAAAAGAAATGTAAAAAATAGCTAAAAAAACTGAGACAACAATCTATAAAATACTGGGCTTAAAACAATGAATTAAAGAAAATACGTTTTAGTGCTATAAGAATTCTTGCAAACTTTCAGTTAATGCAAAAATAAGACGATATGTGGTATGATTGCCAGTGAGACAACTCTTTTTCAGCGACCAAATGACGTAGAAGGTTAGCAATTATAGGTTACCGTACGGCCTTCAACAATGAACAAACCCCATATCGCATAGAAATCTATAACAGTTCCAAAATGACAAATTTAAAACAATTCAAACTAGAAAACTAACGACCTGATTTATATAAAAATCAATAAACGATAATCAAATATGATAAACAGCAACAGATGACAACCGCTGAATTACAGGTTCCTGACTTAGGACAGGCACATACATAATGTGGCGGGGTTGAACATGTTTGCGGTTGGGCCAACTCTCCCCTAACCTGGCTAATATGGGACAGTGGTGTAACAGCACAACATAAGAAGAAGTTGAAAGTGTTTCACTCATCAGATCGATACAAAGCAAAAAAAAATAAAAGACACAAAGTACAGATCTTAGATTACCAGCAGTTACTGTAAGCTAGTTGAAGCCAATAACAGCTAATAAAAACATCATGTATCTAAGACTAAACTATCAATCAATTAGTACACATCCAAATCCAATGGAAGTTCACTCTTTAAACTTGACCTGCTCAAGGTATATTTAACTCTGGGATGACCTTTGAGTAACAGAAATTTGAAGATCGAGTTAATTCACGCTACAATCTCTGAGATAATATTCGTGTTTGAAATAAATAGTCCGGGTAAAATCAAATATAATTTCGTTCGAAATGAATATACACTAATTATAATGATCATGTAAATATAGATTAAATGAAATGAAATAATTCAACTGTATTAAGAAGGCGAAAATGTAGAAACAATCTGATCATTTTCTAACCTACATGTCGAGATTGTTAGATCGACACATGCATTTAATTTTCTAAGATTTATGAGTGAGGTGAAAAGATTAAAGTTTTTCCCACATATGTTTACGTTTTTATATGGTTACACTTATGAACTTTTGTACTTTATAAAAAAGGTAATAGCTCACGTATTTGTCGTCTATGTTACCGTTTGATTAATAAAGACAAGCAAGGTTACGAATTTTCCTCTACGTTATGATGAAATTACAGTAATGAATTTCAATTATAATTAATAATCACTAACTCTAAATACGGTGTATTATTTAAGACACCATAAATGTTATCAACAAGTAAAAAATCCGGTTTCATATGTTTATGTGTCAACTCAAGTAGCTCCTGTTCAATTTAAGAGGGCCTGGATGGGGTTTACAGAATAGCGAATAATGGGCCAATGCTACAGAAAAATGGGTCAAAAAAGAAAGAAAAAAAAAGAATAGAGAAAATTATTCCAAAAAAAAAAAAAAAAAAAACAAACAAAAAAAGATAGGGAATAATGGAGTGCTAAAATATAAAGAATAGAGAATAATGGACAAAATATATAAAGAATAGAAAATGGCCTAAAAAATTAAAGAATACAGAATTGAATTATCCCCCATCCAGATCCACACTTAAAATGTAAAAATATGACACCAGTGCCAAGGAACCAATAATATTAATATCTTTTAATGATGAATTATTCAAAAGGTGTAAGGAACAAAACATTATATTAATTTGCAAGTACTATGAGAAATGCTTTATGTGTAAATACTACATGTACGTTATCTTTTTTTAATATAAAACGTTTAAGAATACCATTGAGAGGATTTTGTCTGATTATATACCAGAACGTCTGGTTGTACCTTTGTTACTGGTTCCTTGGAATGAGACAAGATTTTATATTGGTCTTAATTTGCCGTTTCAGAACGAAAAGGACTATGGGTACGTTTAATTTTATTATTTGCAACACAAAATGAAAGTAAGGTCACTTCATTGGTTACAGTTACATTGTTTATGACGTTATTTTCCAATCAAAACGATTTGGTGCACGTTTTAAAAATATTTACCAACAATTGCATTATATTCTGAAGTTGCTCTATCAGGCTCGATTTTATGTGGCTCAATACAACTTAATCATGAACTTCCAATGCCATTTTTATATCTATATTAAGTCATAGAATTTGAGCCAGAAAGACGATTTATACAACAGATAATCGAATAACGCCCGTCCTGTTATGACCTAATTCGTGATCATTTTCAGCTGTACAAAGCTAATCGTCTAGCTCATTAAAGTAATGGATACATTGACCCTTATCTATTGGAGATTATGTCAGTGACCGAAGATGAGAGGACCAAATTGAATGTATTTAATGAAGGTTATTTTCATCTCCTTGCATTAATTGTTTAAAGCCAAAACTAGATTCTTATTGTTTTTAACAGAAGAAATCTCCACAGTATATTATTAGGGCCCCGCCTAGTGGCGGGTCACCCTATAGTGATCAGTCCTTTCGTCCGTAACAAATTGTGTCCGCTCTATATCTAGAGAACCGTTATAATTTCATACTTTATACTTGACATGTATATTAACCAACACCAGATGGTGTGTCATAATGTTTGTACAACCTCCTAGGTCAAAGTTCAAGGTCAGGGGGCCCACAGAGATGGCTCTCATCGCAATGATGTCTTGTTCATTTAGGGATCGTAAAGACAAAATATGAATACAGTTAACAATTGCCAGGAGTTGTCATGACAACGTGTCATCTTTACAATGGCTATGGTTTCTTTCTTATAGAAAACAATCATTTAAATGGGGATACAGTTCTAGCAAATAAAAATCTACTTGTATTTTTCTTTCAGGGAAGTAGATGCCGTTTGTGTATTCCCGGACACTTTAATTTAGAAAAATACCTTAACAGAGAACCTGTTTTGAATATAGATAGGGAAGATACCATAGGGACAATCAACATTCATAAATCGAAGAGAAAGAGACAAAACCATAGCCAAACACTAATGACGATACTAACAAAAATCTTCAAAAATAAAGTCTGAGCAACACGAACCCCATCAAAAAACTGGGGTTGATAAAAGGTGCACCTGAAATGGAAAGAAGGGGTGGAGTTTAAAAAAAATATTTATATCAGTTATATAAGGATTGAATTTTTTAAATCTTGTAAACACGCTGCAAAAATATAACAAATTCAAAAGCTAGCAGAATAGGATAACGGTCATGTGTATGTGTGTTCACATATCTTACTTAATATTGCTTATAATGTTAGAACTTCAACGTCAGTTGACAGTAGGTTTTGTTGGAAAAGGGTAAATATTTAAAGGGGTATAAAAAGGCAGAAGATACAAAAGAGACAATAAAAAATTACAGTGCTAAAAAAAGACCGACTATACCATGACAACAACAACAAAAAAACACCTAAAAAAAACGACGACACTGTCCCTATGATGGTCTGAAAATAGTAATGTTTCACATATAAACCTGTTAAAGAAAAACTCTTTTTTAAAGGTGCTTAACATACACACGCAGAATAATATCTTAAGTAAATCAAAGTTGATGTTTAGTGTCAGATTGAAGACCTACAAAGTCGTCTCTTATTTCTCCTTATGTGTCACGGAATTATTGAAATAAAATATATCCCTACACCTGGAAAAGAAATAATTCAATTATTGTGTCAAATGATACAATGGAGGATTATCATGTGTTGTTTTAATTGTGTGCTACCACATTCGATCTTTCACTTCTTCAGACTAATATTTACAGTACATAAGTTACAGAAGCATTATCAATTCTTTTTAAAAAAAGTAAGAAAGTACATGTCTAATTATTCAAAATTGCGACTGAAGCATTGTAAGGACTAAGTCTTGTATACAGGTTAGATAGCCATTTATCTTGTACGTTTGACTTATCATTCCTGAAATGACTAAAACAGAATTATTCTTTTGATACAGGGTAATCTAAACTCGTAATATTTGCACGTCCAATACAACTATACCGGTGCTTCCTCTAACCTAGTAGATTTATTATCGCCCTCCATTAGATGAGTTAGTGAAGTACTCCTTTAGCTCAGTAGGTAGAGCGGTGGCTTACTGTGCCAGGTGTCCCGGGTTTGTATCCTGGTACAGTAATGAATTTTGGAAGGCAAATCATGCTCTCCGGTTACAAATTTGGCGCCCAACAAAATAACCCACTGTTAGAAGAAACACCTAGCCAGGGAAAGTGTTGAAGATATCGTCATTATAGTATAATAACTCTTGAGGTGGGGAAGTGTAGCGGTGCTTCTCCTCACCTAGTAGATTTATTACACCCCTCCCCCCATTAGCTGAGCTAGAAGAGTTCTCATTTAGTTCAGTTGTTAGTTGGGTTCAAATTCCGGCTGGTACAGTAATGAGTTTTGGAAGGCAAATCATGCTCTCCGGTTGCACAACATTATAAATTGCCTGAACGTTTTTATTGTGCAATTATCACATTCCTCTATCCGGAAAATAAAAATAGAGTGAATATTGTCGAAACGTATGGTTAAATGGATATTTAAGCCTAGAGGCGAATCGTTCAGCCATGACACGAGAACACGTTGACAAAAAATGAAATCTTTTTTTCTAAGACTTGCATGCTCAGTCGACTTTTTTCTTACTAATTAAAAATTTGTAACAGTCGGTGGAAACATGCTGCTGAACACATAAGTCTAATTATTCTGATCCCACTCAACTCATGTTTTTCTTACCCTTAAACCCCGTCCTCAATGATCAGTAGCAAATACTAGTTTTATCTCATCTGCTGGGAACGTCGCCAAATGAGAGACAGGTGTTACTTTACCGGCATTAAAATTCTAATTACGTCTATTCCAGAATAAGTACTTATGTTAAATAATTGATACCTGATATACCATTGCAACTTATTTTAGGCATCTCGATTGGTGTGTGCATATAAAGTAGCATTTATGACAGATGACATATATATAATGAGTGTTGCATTAGTCTTGTTTTAAATGTTTTTGTTTCAAGCGTTCCTGATGACGATAAATCTAGAATATCGTTCCTGATGACGATAAATCTAGAATATCACTTCGGATGCACCAAATTTATAAAGTGTTATTTTCATTTCATTAGCACTGTGTCGATGCCACTGCTGGTGGATTTTAGTCCCGAGAGTATCGTTAGCCCAGTAGATCATGCTTCGTCACTACGATTGTTTATAACATACATTTCTGAAATCTCCCGTTGATGAATGTAGTAATTTTAGTAAGAAACTAAGGTTGTAACTTTCTCATGCAAGTTGACCTTATATGGTGTTGTATATTCTTTTCAGATCTGATTTGGTTTTATAGCTTCAAAAATATTTATACATCCTTGGCTTTCAAATTTTTGGTGCTTGATCTTTCCGATGAAAGTTAATTCAGGAAAATGTTCAGACGCACCAAATTTACAAAATATTTTTTTGCATGGTGCTAGATCATTGCCGCTGCCAACATCCACACCCTCTTGTATCATAAGTATATAGTAGTCAGTTTTTCGCCACTGACATGATTTATAACACATGCACATATCTGAAATTGTCCGAAGGTGACAACTCCCTCGCGAAAAGTTGACCTCAGTTGTTTAGCTATTCTTTTAAGTTACTTTTGGTCATATAGCTCCTTAAGTATTTACATCCTTGGCTTTCAAATGTTTGGCGTATGGGCGTTCCAGATGAGAGGTCAAGTCAAAAAAGTCCATCGGACAACCCCAAATGTACAAAGTATTATTTCTATTTTCTAAAAGAGGGAAGTTTGTTAGGGAAAAGTTAAAATAAGCTCTATGTCGTATATTTTCAGAACGAAAACACTGTTCGTCAAAGTAAAAAAAAAAACAAAAACAAAAACAAAAACAAACACACCAAACATTCGCGTAGAAAAGTAAAGACACAATACAATGTTAACCTACTGTAAACCACACACGAACACATGGTTTCTCATTAGGTGTTTATAAAGATGTAAGTAACCTTGTTCGTTTGATTGTTGGTATTTGGTGATCTGTTGCATCCCTGCATTTAATATGCATTTAATATGCAAACAGTTTTTATGGCCGCTTTCTCAGTCATATTTCAGTGACTTTGTAAGTTTTACAATGTTACACTAGTCTGTTAGATTAACCGATTAGATGATTTATTATGTGCTTGTAAGAGATAATTGATTTTGGCACTCAATGACATAAGCATTTATACAAAAACTACATTAAATATCGCCCTCTGTCTCTTTAAGTGACATTTACATTTATTTTTACATTTTTTAATTTAGTGTTTTCTGACTTAGTGATCTTATGTAGAAAAAAAAAGATATACCATTGACACTTTGAGTGCTGTTGTCTTGTTTATTGTATTCTGTTTATTAACCCTGAGCACACATCAAATTGGGCGTTGAACAACGACCGACACTGCAGTATAGGACAATCAGACATCTGTATCAGTAGAGGACGTACTTTTAAATTTGCTTGCGGTAACTGTTAACAGTCTCTGACTCATCATTGTTGACACAACAGCTAGGCAGGGATACAGTTTCCCATCGTAGGTGTTGTTTCCCTTTGAAAAAAATATACATAGATTGGAATCTAAACTGCTGAAGAATGTATGTCGACCAAAAAGTAAATTTAGTTGATAGTATAAATGATGGGTTTTTGCCATTGCTTTTTAACCGACGTCTCCTTCTATTCACATGTCTAAGGTTACAATATAATGTTTGTCGTTAGAAAGATTGTTTCTATCGATACATAGAAACCCAAAAGCCGTTAAAACATTATTATGATCGCTATTGGCTAATACAGCCGAATGTCGGCCTCATTGAAATAAACATATTTAAAAAATTGAATAAAATTTTTGTAAACACTTAAACATTTGGGCGACATAATTTATGTAAATAGATGATAGATTGTGTTTTTTTTTTCATTGATACGTTCTCTTATATTAAGAATAGATGACAATGTTAAAAATAATTTTTTTTAGACTTTCTTTATCTAAAAGGATGAAGAGAAATGTGGTTTTTAAAATAAATTGTGCCATAAACCAGCGACACTATTTACGGACCGACGATACATTCTGGACCAAATTATTCTGACGGGACAATGACAACGATGAATTGACAATCTGGTAACAGCTGATGAATTTCAGTGGTATAATTTTCTGCTTGTATGACGTTAATGGCTATTAATAACGTGAACAGCTTTACTGTGTCATATCTTTTATTTCAGCTTTAACGAATAGTTTGTGAGCATGGTGAATGTTTCTTACATCACGTGTCTTTAAACGTCTAGATCTGTATTTACAGTTATAGAAGGTTTTGTATAAAATATACTATTGGTGAAAGTTGCACATGACAGAAAGAAAAAAAAAAACCTGTACATCTAGCACCGTTATGGTAGGTTGTGTATAATATATACTATTCGTGAAAGTTGCACCTGAAAGAAGAAGAAAAAAAAAAACTGCAGATCTAGCAGTGTAATTCAATTTACAGAATTAAATGTTTCTGGATGATAAACCAAAACATTATGATAGGTTAACAATGTCCTAAATAATAGACATCAAACCTATGGCGTATCGTTACAATTTCCAGATGAGAGGTCAAGTAAAAAGTCCATCGGACAACCCCAAATGTACAAAGTATTATTTCTATTTTCCAAAAGAGTGAAGTTTGTTATGGAAAAGTTGAAATTAGCTATATGTCGTATATTTTCAGAACGAAAACACTGTTCGTCAATGTAAAAAAAAAACAAAAACAAAAACAAAAAACACAAACAAACACACCAAACATTCGCGTAGAAAAGTAAAGACACAATACAATGTTAACCTACTGTAAACCACACACGAACACATGTTTTCTCATTAGGTGTTTATAAAGATGTAAGTAACCTTGTTCGTTTGATTGTTGGTATTTGGTGATCTGTTGCATCCCTGCATTTAATATGCATTTAATATGCAAACAGTTTTTATGGCCGCTTTCTCAGTCATATTTCAGTGACTTTGTAAGTTTTACAATGTTACACTAGTCTGTTAGATTAACCGATTAGATGATTTATTATGTGCTTGTAAGAGATAATTGATCTTGGCACTCAATGACATGAGCATTTATACAAAAACTACATTAAATATCGCCCTCTGTCTCTTTAAGTGACATTTACATTTATTTTACATTTTTAATTTAGTATTTTCTGACTTAGTGATCTTATGTAGAAAAAAAAGATATACCATTGACACTTTGAGTGCTGTTGTCTTGTTTATTGTATTCTGTTTATTAACCCTGAGCACACATCAAATTGGGCGTTGAAAACGACCGACACTGCAGTATAGGACAATCAGACATCTGTATCAGTAGAGGACGTTTTAAATTTGCTTGCGGTAACTGTTAACAGTCTCTGACTCATCATTGTTGACACAACAGCTAGGCAGGGATACAGTTTCCCATCGTAGGTGTTGTTTCCTTTGAAAAAATATACATAGATTGGAATCTAAACTGCTGAAGAATGTATGTCGACCAAAAGTAAATTTAGTTGATAGTATAAATGATGGTTTTTGCCATTGCTTTTAACCGACGTCTCCTTCTATTCACATGTCTAAGGTTACAATATAATGTTTGTCGTTGGAAAGATTGTTTCTATCGATACATAGAAACCAAAAAGCCGTTAAAACAATATTATGATCGCTATTGGCTAATACAGTCGAATGTCGGCCTCATTGCAATTCACATATTTAAAAAATTGAATACAATTTTTGTAAACACTTAAACATTTGGGCGACATAATTTATGTAAATAGATGATAGATTGTGTTTTTTTTTCATTGATGCGTTCTCTTGTATTAAGAATAAATGACAATGTTAAAAATATTTTTTTTAGACTTTCTTTATCTAAAAGGATGAAGAGAAATGTGGTTTTTAAAATAAATTGTGCCATAAACCAGCGACACTATTTACGGACCGACGATACATTCTGGACCAAATTGTTCTGACGGGACAATGACAACGATGAATTGACAATCTGGTAACAGCTGATGAATTTCAGTGGTATAATTTTCTGCTTGTATGACGTTAATGGCTATTAATAACGTGAACAGCTTTACTGTGTCATATCTTTTATTTCAGCTTTAACGAATAGTTTGTGAGCATGGTGAATGTTTCTTACATCACGTGTCTTTAAACGTCTAGATCTGTATTTACAGTTATAGAAGGTTTTGTATAAAATATACTATTGGTGAAAGTTGCACATGACAAAAAGAAAAAAAAACCCTGTACATCTAGCACCGTTATGGTAGGTTGTGTATAATATATACTATTCGTGAAAGTTGCACCTGAAAGAAGAAGAAAAAAAAAAAACTGCAGATCTAGCAGTGTAATTCAATTTACAGAATTACATGTAAATGTTTCTGGATGATAAACCAAAACATTATGATAGGTTAACAATGTCCTAAATAATAGACATCAAACCTATGGCGTATCGTTACAATGGATATTTATTTACTATACGAACAATGAACTTACCTACAACCCTGTATTTGACAAAACCTTTCGGAATTGTGGGTCCTTCAACTTCGTACTTTATTAACTTTCTTATTCGAGCGTCACTGATTAGTCTTTTGTAGACGAAACGCACGTCTGGTGTACAAAATTATAAGCCTGGTATCTTTGATGATTTGTTTAGATTCTGAAACGACAAATTACAGGAACAGTTGAAAAGAGTTTATCTACGCGTGGTGATAAATGTATATACTCATGTATAAGGAACATTTTTATTGTCATACGTGATTTAGCCTCGCTTACAACATTTTTTTTGGGCATAGCAAGATATGTTGGCCAAAACGAAATCTCTACTTTTAAAAAAGTCCGAATGAATAATTAAGTTTGTTCTTTGTCGACATGGCAAATGTGCTTTTTATTGGTTTTCGCTCTTAACTTAACAGTTTTAGGATCAAAATAACATTGCCTTTAGCAGACTTCAGGTTTAAAATAACATCCCCTTTGGCAGATTTCAGAAAAAAAAAAAAAAATCCTATTAGCAAACTTCAGCTAGGATAAAAATAGCACGCTCTTTATCAGAATTTAGGATAAAATGAGCACGCTTTTAAGCAGACTTCAGGGTCAAAATAACACTCTATTTAGCAGACTTTATAGTGCAGCTTGTATTGCATATGGAGTAAACATGATAAAAAGACCAGGTGCGATAAGGGCCTTTTTTGGGCCCGCCACCAAGTTTCATTCAAACATGTTGTAACTCTAAACCACAAACAAAATGAAAATGGTGGCATTTTTTGGCTATCTCGTATATTTTGTTACCAGACTGGGGATCTTGGTAGGCCAATGGTCACATTAATGTGCGTTAAATCTCCTCCATAACACCATAAATAATCATATATAAATCTCATGGTAATGATCCCAATAACGGAGATTAATACAGAGCACACAGACAATAACATACAAAATTTGATTGACACTACAATTTTTGTTTACGTTGTGACTTTTGTTAACAATGGCAACTTTTAGACATCTGTAAAATGACTTACTTGTCCTGTTAGGTTGCTGTCTTAATGAATGTCTTCTTTTTATTAATAACTTGACGATTAATAGGCTAAACTAAAAATAAACAGAAAGACAATTACATACCTCCATAGCCCTTCACATAGCATACACATGTACAAATATTATTTGGACAATATACATACCAACAGCGCATTTTTCGACAATGTGCATCACATGGTACACAGCTTGGCGATCTGTAAGAGGTCAAGATTTCAATCTGCTGGAAGACTGAACAAATAAACAGAAATTAATTAAGTCGTACCATACATAACAACATGATATATATAAAAATAAGGGGATGTGGTATGATTGTCAATGAGACAACTATCCACCAAAGTTCAAATGAAGTGGATGTATAAGTAACCGTACGGCCTTCAACAATGAGAAAACCCATACCGTATAGTCGGCTATAAAAGGCCCCGAATTGAAAAATATGAAACAATTTAATTAAGAAAACTAATGACCTAATTAACATTAAAACAATTTCCGAAAAACAAATATGACAGACATGAACCAACGACAACCACTGAACTACAGGCTCCTGACTTGGGGCAGGCACATAAAGAATGTGGCGGGGTTAAACATGTTTGTGAGCGCTCAACCCTCCCCTAACCTGGGATAGTGGTGTAACAGCACAGCAAGACGACTTGATTAAATATCAAATTTTACTTTAGCGACAGTAAATAGCAAAATTGGTGATTTTTCCGACTGCTCTTCATTGGAAATGTAAAATTTTATGTCCTACCTAAGGAAACAATTCTTACTAAAAGAAATATCATTACATGATCAATTACGCAATGGAAATATAGACTAAATATATTGTGGAAAAAGCTAAAAATGCGTTCGTTTTCATTATGGCAATGAGTTTTAAAAACTAGGTATTAATTTTGATAAGATAATGATCTTTCTATTATATTTCTACTTTTCTTGTACTATGATATACTTATTTTATAAAAAATGAAAACAACACTTATAAAATAAATTTGATGCGTCCAAAGCGCTTTTCTTGATTTACCTTCATCAGGAACGCACAAAACAGAAACTTTAAAAGCCAGGGATGTATAAGAGCCTAAACAGTTAAAGAGCTACAAAACCAAAAAGACCTTAATAAATAGCCAAATCCATCTAAGGTCAGCTTTATCTGAGGGAGTTGAAACCTTAGTTTCTTTATAATTTATAAATTTATAAACGGACAATTCAAGAAAGGTTTGTTATAAACCGAAGTACTGACTACTGAGCTGATGATACCATCGGGGACCGATAGTCCACCACGGTATAGACTTAGTGCTGTGAAAAATGAAAACAACACTTAATAAATTTCATACGACTGTATACGTAGGGTTTTTCTTGATTTACCTTCATCAGAAACGCTCAGTGTAGTGAAAAATGTTAAACTTATGGGCAAAGATCCGCTAAAAGTGTATACTAGTATATCATGACCATCACATAATCGTAGGGTGATACCTCGATGACTTTGGAAATATACCAAGAAATTAGTTCTTGTACTTTGTAGCAATAACAAAATGTAGCTGTAACTATTGATTTTTAAAAACGAAAAAAAAAAAAAAAAAGATTTTTGAATATATAAATTCAAAAGTTTCAAACTGATTTGTGTGTCTTATTATAATCATATTAATCATTTCACCAGTTCTTTGCTTCGTAATAATTTTGCTTTACTGTGGTTTAAGTCTTTTTGGTTTTGGTTCCTGTTTTTGTTTCAGAAAGATACAAGGTTTGTCATTATTTATAAAAAATAGTGAAAACACAGAAGAAATACTTCATTTTCCAATATCTGCAAAAACAAGTTTGCTTGAAAAGAACGAACAATAAAATAAAACGTAAAACCGCTTAACTGTTTTTACAAACAACTTAAAACGTATGTGGAATTTATGTGTAATAAAGTATAACTAAATCTGAAAGTTTGGCCTAAATTAAGAAAATTATTGAATAAAGATGTTAACATATTGCACAAAGCTGCAAGAAGCGATTTTATTGGTCATTTGTATCGAGGTTTCTAATTCTGCTTTATATTTAACACGGAAGTTTTATTCTTGATTTAATTATATGTCAACATACAATTTTAAAAAAGCACAGATGTGTTTAATGACCGTAGGCTAAAAGGAATTTTTATAAATCATATATATAATTTTTGTAAATATATGGCATATAAAACAAATACATCTCGTAGTTCATTTTGAAATAAAAATAATTCATTTAAAAAATAGTCTTAAAATACTAAGAAAATATTCAAAAAAGTCGAGAAAAACTGAAAACGCCATGGAAAAAAAGATTTACAACATAAAGACAAGTAAGTTCCCAAAACTCTACATGCACAACTAAAGACTGAGCAACACGAACCACACCACAGCTGTGTGTGATCTCAGGTGCCCCGGAAGGGTAAACAGATCCTGCTCCACTAGCGTCACCCGTCATGGTAAGAACACAATCGATGATGAATCTCTTGCGGTGTTTCACAATCGAGGAAAAGAGGACGGGATTGTGGTTACGACAAATTGGGAAATTATCTGTGATCGAATATTCCATCAAGGTCAATAAACTCTTGATGGCGTCCGTAAAACTGCCGAAGGGATGACTTCACCTCTACCTCTTTGAACCTTTTGTATTAAGGAGCAGCAAGCTATCAATGAAGTCAAACGCAAGCTCTGGAAATTAAAATTTCAAATCATTACGTCATAACACTTTCCGTTCTATTCAATAATTCATTAATGCGTATCTTATTTTTATTTACGTTTTGAATTCCTTCATAGTCTGGTCTCAGACATTCCTGAATAGGCATGGTTTGTCGAAAATCGCATATCAGGCATCAAGGTAGAAACAACATCTATTGTTATTCTTATCTCTGTTAGCTGACTGCTAGTTCCAATCGGTGACACCAGCTAGGAGTTTTTGCAGTAATGACAATACGAATAGTCTATTACAAATGGTCCATATCTCTGATTTCTTATCTGGATTTAGCTCTTCTTTTGATTCTTTTTGATTATTTTAGCTCTTCAATATGTGTTACTAGTATAATATTCTATTTCTCCAATAATTTTCCGTAGCGCAGTTTAAACGGAAATAAACAGTATTTGTCGACATGCGCATTTTGTTCACAAAACAGACAATTACAATATTATATATGTAATCTTATAAGAAGCGGCAATAGTGTAGAATGAAATATGAATTGCAGGTGATATCTTATTTAAAGTTTTTTTTAAAATAACAGGGAAGTCACGGACATTTTGTGGGAAGGAAAACCGGTAATATTCGGCACCTTTACCATACACAAACATTTCTAACACCTAACAGTTTATTCCGCAAGCGTACCATATGAAGCGTTCAAAATTATGACATAGTTGACAACAAGTATTATATCTGCAATAGTTGACACCCGTAGGACTTCAACAAGTTAACTATTCAACATCAACATAGTAAGTAATCACGTCAGTGTTGAGCGCTTCTTATTTTATAACGATTGGATTCATTGTCAAAATGGTACATATAATCACAATATTGTTGTTTCAAGCATAGTATATTTACTTATATCATTAGTTACACAGTGTGCTAGTGACCTCATAAGATATATACGGGGCCAGTAAATTTCATTGAGAGCGAAGCTTGAACCCTATATAGAATTTACTGACCCCGTATTTATCGTATTAGGTCACCAGAACACACTGTGTAACGAATTTATCTTACCGAATATCTTAACATCTGGGATTCAGACTAGTGTCTTATTAAAATGAAGTCTTTAATATTAAGAACCTACTTTCATTTGTCTGTACAAAAACAAATACCAACAATTACAATTTGTTAGCCTTAAATGTGTTTTCTGCATTTATTTTCATTCGTTTATCACCAATTGCTTCATCCGGAGAAACGTTTCAAATGATTCTTCAACTTCATGTTGTTTTCGTAAAGAGACGTAACACTGCTACTAACCGTGTATTAACATACTTACACACTATTAAATATACAGGGTCTCCATGTGTTCGCTTTTAACTAACCATATTCCTAGAAATGTATAGGAGGTAAGATAAATATATATATAAGCCTTTTTTTATTCATCAATGGCTTTCTTCTGTTTTATTTATTTACGGCATTCACTAGCAGAGTATGTTCCTTACACAAGAACTGTCCAAACAGAGTTATGGGGAAGAACGACTGAAATTGACTCTACATAAGTTTAACGGTCATCGAATTGGTGGACCGATACGGTATGTTTCTTTAAAGCTCCTCCAATTTTCACGTAATTATAAATCCTTGACGTTCAAATTTTGGGTTTAGGTTCCTGATTGAGGATTAAAATAGAAAATTAGCACTGGTGGAAAGTGGATACGCGTGACGCAAGTAACCAGCTTTTCAACATGAAAGACGATGGAATCGGTATGTATAATATGTCATCAATATGTCAGTTCAAAACGGCCAATAGCTAATTTTCTTGTTTGTTTATAATGTTCGTAATATCACGATTACCACGTAGAATATTATACCCACATAAAAACTGTTATATCTACGAAAAAAAAACTCAATTCGCCAATATGCTACGATACCTGTAACCTAAATTTATGATTTTCCAAATGATAAGCGAAACTGAATTTTGGAGATGTTCGTAACCGTTAATGAATTTTAGAAAAAAGTGTCTTTTTTAATTCAGATGATTTAAATGTTACATCTTTAACAGTCAATACCTTAGCAAGATTGCATTATACACACTAGCTAAATAGCGCCATTACCCAATATAGGTTATACTGCTTTTCATAAAAACCCTAAGGTTCACTTGAAGAAAGCGACTTGTATTAAGATCATAAGAGGGAAATATGAAAAAATAGATATGTCCATTGCAACAGATAATTTTATTGTTTGCTTGTTGGTCATGAGTACGATATTTACAAGTCAAAACTTTTAACATAGCGAATTATTGTATAATAAAAAAAAAAAAAAAAAAACAAATTCGTGAATATACTGTAATATTAGAATCGGAAATTTGATTTGATAATTGAATTTTGGAGATGATCATGACAGTAGTTGGTGGTAAATTAAAAAGATTCTTAACAATTAATTTTATTAAAGAAAAGTTTGACTTACTTTTTGTACCGAAACATGAGGAAGTATTGAACGATACCATAACATAAAAATTGTTAATATGTACGCCCTTATTCAAACGATTTAAACGTTATTGAATAACTCGATGTTTCCCTGTCTTCATTTTAAATTAAGTTCTATATCTTCCGGCATTTATAAAGAAATATTTATGTTAGCCATGAAGAAAACGATTGAATCTTTATAATGTAACAAAATGAAGAACATTTCAAGAGATGGAAAACTTACTCAAAATAAGTATTTATGCATCAATGCGTGAAAATAAACGAATCCCTGCTTCAGTTTTGTTTAAATCGTGGAAACCTGAATATATAATCTATCTGTCAAATATTAACATCATCATATGGAGATAATAACATTTAAAACCTTAGACTCAAAACAGGCTCTATTGTTCCTAAACGCACACTACTACTGTTATACTGCTATACTATTGTGTGGTAGTAGTCGTAGATATTACCTGTATTCGTACAGCAGTGGTCTCTACACGTTGGAAGTAACCGACACAATTAGTACCATTATCACAATATTTCATTTACACATATATTCGCCAATTTTCTGGACTGATATTTTCATTATAAGGATTCATCTTCGCCTAAACTGTAGTTTTTTTATCTGGTTGAACTAGACCTATTTTAAATCATTTATTAGTTTTTGAATCTCTCAAATAGGAGCATATTACAATTTACAATGTTACACTATTGTTTCAGAAAAAGGGTGAAGGTTTGGTACCATTAAAACGTTTAAACCCGCTGCATTTGTTTGCACCTGTCCTAAGTTAGGAATCTGATGTTCAGTAGTTGTCGTTTGTTGATGTGGTTCATAAGTGTTTCTCGTTTTTTATATAGATTAGACCGTTGGTTTTCCCGTTTGAATGGTTTTACACTAGTAATTTTTGGGGCCCTTTATAGCTTACTGTTCGGTGTGAGCCAAGGCTCCGTGTTGAAGACCGTACTTTGACCTATAATGGTTTACTTTTATAATTTTTACTTGGATGGAGAGTTGTCTCATTGGCACTCATACCACATCTTCTTATATCTATATAATCGACTGTCATACAAGTGAGAGGTTTAGCTAGCTATAAAACCAGGTTTAATCACCATTTTCTACATAGGGAAATGCCTGTACGCAGTCAGGAATATGACAGTTGTTTTCCATTCGTTTGATGTGTTTGAGCTTTTGATTTTGCAATTTGACAAAGGACTTTCCGTTTTCCTCGGAGTTCTGTATTTTTGTTATTTTACGGTATTTTTGTTATTTTACTTTTTATATCAATTCAATATCTTATCAACACTACAAACCAGTAAAAGTCCGAAATGGCCTATATCTGTACTCGACTGTACTGATTTTTACTTTTTTCTAATTGAAGTAACCAGCCTATTCATCAAGTTTAGCGTTTTATCGTTTTCAATCTTGAAATACTGGAACATAAAATACGCGTATCCGTTTTCCACAAGGACAATATAAAACAGGTAAATCCAGAAAAATGCATCAGACACAACAAATTAAAGTGTTATTTTCATTAATCCCGACTTTTATTTGGCCTACTCAATGAAAACAGGTTGACGTTAGTTTTATCTTAGTGTGTTGTCCATCAATGCATTTTGCGTTGACAAGTGTTCATAGAAACATTCCAAAGCAATAAGGTTGATAAGACCATCAATTCGATTATCAAATAGTAGGATAAATCTGTAAAATAACATACTCCAGATTAGCATATTTGTCTCGCATACTTTCTTTCGAACTATTTTGCATTTGAGCGAAAACTGTCAAAAAAGTCTTATTTTCTAACCTTCTCATTCTAATCATTCTAACAAGGATAGGGTGATCGATTAAATGGATATGTGCATGAACTCACTAGCGAAATGTTTTCGCGGTCTTAGTCTTATCTGTAATTGTAATGATTGTGTCCAATTTGACAGTGACATTTTTACTGAGTGCAGATATGTATGGCAAGTGATACATACATAGTGGGAGACGCTTAACATGTCGATTCACCCGATATTTGACCTTTTGGAGTTCATGCTAACCCCAAATTTATGGATTTATGAGATTAGATCATCGGTAACTACTGTTGCCTAAATTTCTGGTTTGAAAATGAGCTATAGCTTTACACCTTAAAAATGTCTTAAATGATGTCATTGAAAATGAAATTGTAGTTTAAAAATCATGTTTGACATTTAAGCGTACTTTATCTAAAAGTTACTGCAGCAGGAGTCGAATTTTACCGGATAGTGTCTAAAGTTACAACAAAACTTTTATTGCAGAGTAATCATTTATTTCAATCTAAATATTTATGGCACTCAAATTTTTCTTAATAATCCAAATTTATGTTAAATATATGTGAAAGGTCTTATAATCTTTACTAATCTTTTAATGTTATTTTATAACAGTGCAATTTTCAATTTTAAGTCGCCTCATAATTATTGTACATATGACACTTTTTTGCATTAAGATGTTGATCATATGTTAAAAAGGTGTCTGATTTAAATCATAACGCACATAAAAAAAATCGTAACAAAGATATTTGGCGTTAGCTATTTGCAATGTCTCTGAAATAAATTGTCTATTTTCCATGCTTTTTCACGAGTTACAGTACAAATATTAAGGTTGCACAAATGTTTCATTAATATTTGAAACTTCTGATCTCTTCTATGTACTTAATTGTGTTTTGTGTTGATTGCAAAAATTTTCTTTTTGTTGTACTGTTGAGTTGGTTTCCCATTGTATTCGTCTTCAATTATATACACTGCAATTGTGGACAAGGGTAAGACTAAGCGTTATGTTTTACCAGGTTTTGTCTTAAGTCAAAACAAACGTTTTATCTATGTATTTCAGTTTTAAGATTGAAATAAGCAACCAATCAAATTTAAAATGAAATATCATGTATATCCAAAATTTACTGATCAGTTTGTTTTTTTATTTCCGTGTTAAAGTTATACCATCCTGTTAGTATAGCTGCACTGGTGTTTTTAATTAGGTGTACGAAAAATGGTAGGATGTGGTGGTTGAGGTGGTCTGTTGCACTGTGCTGATTTTTTTGTTATTCCTGTTGTCCCTTTTATGTGTTACTTTACAATAAATATAAATTTCAATGTGATGTAAAGATATACATCCGGCAAGATGGGTTGCAAGTATTTTTTGCCAAGTATTTCTCTACCTATTTACAGACATGTTACACAAGATAAAAACTAGCACGTCTATCCATTATTTGATTGGCTTTTAAAAATTTAGGAATACTTAAAGAGCCATGCTATTCTTCAATAACTTCAATTACAGCGGAAAACATGCCTTGTTTTACAGAAAGGTATGGCTTAAGATATTGCCATCTGACATGAAGTCAAACCAATTAAAAAATCCTAGTAATCATTCCGCAGTTAGTATGCGCATAAGGAGATGATATGATTAGGCCACTATTTTTTTTAACCTTTGAACGCGAAAATCAAAAAGTATCTTAAATCTACCAAATAACACCATTCATGAAACATTCGTCTATTAGATAACAATATGTATAGTTTCGAATATTGTCTGGCATGTTTCAATTCGGGCTTAAAACGTCATGAAGTTAGTGGGAAACTGCATAAACTGCCAAAATAGTCTCATTTTGAGATCTTGTCATTAGATATGAGCAACGGATTAACCTAAAAAGATATTTTGCTAGAAGAAGTATTTTACACAGATGTTAAGGTGTACAGAAATATCTTTTTTATACAAGACAGTTGCTCCATTTTGTCCAAACATATGTGTAAAATGGTCATTTTAGGTCAAATAGTCAGTTTTAACATGTGTATGACATCACGATGATATCACAAGTGACCATTCTGCACTAAAATGTCCGGATTCTATTAACCTGTTCATTTATCAATCAAATTAACATTATTTAGAAAGGTTTGAGTAAATTTACTATTTTTGCAATTTCATGGCTAAATAATGACTATTAGTATTATCATACCTTCCCCTTTGATGCTAGACTATTGACACAGAGCATTGATGTTGGAAACCAAATTTCGGTATCACGAGTAGCGCGATAAATCTAAGTTGCCAGAGCGATTACTTATAATGATTATGTCTACGAGAAGGGACATATTTCTTAAATGACATACAAGTTTAACGATTAAATCAATGCTACTACATTTTTATATGTATTGTAAATCCCAATAATAGAGCACATTTTTACACTCAGTTGCAATCTGAACCCAAAGAATTACTCATCATTTTACAATCTGTACGGGTGACATCTGAAATCGTACAATACTTAAAGTGTGTCGGTATCTCAACTTCCTCCAAGTATATATTACGTGTGCAGTATGTCCATCTGACATTACTATAAATTTTATCATACTCATTGCCGTGACATTTGGTTAATTGATAGTGCAAGATGAATGATGCATAAGAGAATATATTTACTATTTTGACACAATCATATTTGTGCTGACTTTGGTAAATACCCTTAATATTCAAAATATTCGTTTGTCTGCATAATTTGAGTCATAAACCTGATAACTTTAAAGATTTATAAAAAAAAAAAAACAATATTGAATGTGTAAGAACATCTTGGTCCTCATGTGTTTGATCCTTTCATACCTATAATCTTTTTAAATATCTATTTAAATATCTGTTAAGGAATTCACCAGGTAAATCACTTCATTACAGGTGTTCATTTCGCTTCATGGTGGGCGTGGTTTT
Organism: Mytilus coruscus; assembly: GCA_017311375.1. Taxonomy (NCBI): domain Eukaryota; kingdom Metazoa; phylum Mollusca; class Bivalvia; order Mytilida; family Mytilidae; genus Mytilus; species Mytilus coruscus. Next base: position 54,374,274 of record CM029607.1, read on the forward strand.
CCCACAATCTTAAAACATATTGTCGCGTGCCATGTATAATTAAGTTGAATACATCTACACCTCTGAGACATTGTGATGAATCGGCCAATGGAATGTGGGTAAAATTTTGACGTTACGAATTTTCGACGTTTGAGTGACATTTATATTAAAACTTACTTTCTAATGAATTCAAAATATCTTCTATTTTTAGTTTAATAAGTTTTAGAAACGAAATGGACTAACTTATATGCCAATTTGTGTATTAAATAACTAAAAAATGGAAAACGAAGTCAGCAGCCCAAATGAGGATAATAATAATGAATCATTCACAAGTGAATTACAGAAGGAGGGTAGTGAAAAAGTTTCATCCACATCAACGGAGAAACGGAAAGTAAGTATATTATTCGGTAACGGTATTGAATTTTTTCTCGAGGATTTAATTTTGAATATTTTTTGTTGCTTGATTTTGAAGAAAAAAATTACTTTAAGAGTATAAAATTTTTTTATCACTTCGTACCCCGATAAGACCATTTTTAAATACAAACAAACTGTTAATTTAAAGGGCCCACAAATAATCTTATTGTTTTTATTAGAGGAAATACGTGTGTGTCTAAGAAAGAAACAACTTTCTGCTCACATCTAATTGGCTTTTCCCTATGTTTAATTTTAATCTAAACGTTTGAATATTCCTCTTGTTCTTTTATTTCTATTTTTACAGATGGTTTTTTTTATGTATCATCATGTTTTTCTTTATTAGCTTCGAAAATAGTTATAAAAATAATAAAGAATTAATTTGTTTAAATAGTAAGTAAAAGAGTGAAGAAGCCATCAAAGCTGCAGTAAAATAAAGCTAATAAAAGCAGTTAAAAGAAAGAAAAGACAAACAGACAAACCAATCCTCAAAACACTATGCACACAATTGAAGAGCAAACATGAACTAAGTAGTTCATTAATTCCTTTATGCCATGTAGTATTATTGTATGGTACAAAATGCTGATTGTTTTACAGTCATCAAAACCACTTATGGAAAAAAGAAGAAGAGCAAGGATAAATGCTAGCCTGTCAGAGCTGAAAACCTTTCTTTTAGATGCCATAAAGAAAGAAGTAAGATTTACATGATATGTTATTTGATAACCCCATTCAGTCAGTGTCAATATATAACTGATTGATTGAACTAATTACTGATCATCTACAACAATAGTATGTGTTCACAGCATCTACTCCCATTGACGAGCGCTTGTTTTACAAATATTACGAAAGTGTTCAAAAATCATGCAAACCATTTTTATTTTGCACCATAAAACGATTTTTTTAGGAGCAGTGATTGGTAGGTAATTCAATATGACGCTTCGCTATTTGTACCTTCAGGTTTCTTTGCGAACAGGGCCATTTTTGTCCAGCTCATCACGCCGTTTTCACTTGAAAGACGTTGGAAAAAAATAGTTCGTCGGTTTGCTAGGTTCAATATTTTCTAGCTAAAGCTTGCATGATGATAATCAATTAAGAATTTAACTACATTGTATCTTGAAAATAGAAGTATCGTTACCAACTCGAAACAGAAGGAAAATCTATAATCTAAGGAAGAAGGAACATGCAAACTGGGAAATCAAGCAATAAATAGGGAAGAAAAAGTCGGTTATTTATAAGACGTCATGCAATCTATATCTGTAGTATGTGGTCATCAAGCATTTATACACACGTTAGAGCATTCTTGAAGAGTGTTTATGATGTTAAATACAGAAAAGTGCTTCGGACGATTTGCATTTTATTTGTGTTATTTTCAATTATAATTATAAAGAGAAGTTATTTGTCCTTAGTTAAATATTTAAATATTCAAAATGATAGATCTCTTCGAGGAAAATTTGATCGGATAATTATCGTAGAATCTATTTACGCGCTTTATTTTTGAAAATTTTCATCTTTCACTCTGTAGATACATTATCAATTGTTTGAAATAATTCTTACAAGCAACAGTCAGATAAATCCTGATCATTTATGAGGCCCGACAACATACCAAGTAGCTATGGGATTCCATATTGTGTAAATATTTTGGATTGTTATTATCATTTTGAACAACAATAAGAACCAGAAAACAATAAACAATCATAAATGAATGTAAGAAAAAAAAACAAAAAAACACGTACTTCATGCGAAACAAAGGAAGAAAAAAACCATGGAGCCATAGAGTAATTTGTGTTTAGAAGTAGGAGGTTTGTCTTCACTGACAGAACACCTATTGTCGAAGGAGGTTTTGATTTCTGACAAAAAATATAATGTAACAAGTATCTAAAGAGATATGAAACCTAATGGTTGTTCTTGAACCATCCCTTTATATACGTGTAAAGGAAAAAGGATATGACAAAATTTATGACAATTCATGAAATATTGTTTTTAAATATCATATATTCTTGGAAAAAGGTATTCCAAATAATACAATAAAATTGATAATTGAAGTTTAAGAAGACAAAAATTGCGTATGCAAAACTTTTGTTGTTAATTGCCAAAAAACTATTCATTAACATTTATCTAAATATTTCATCAGTGCAGTAGAAAAAAAAAACGCAATCATAGCACATACTATTTTAGAAAGAACAGTTTTGATTATATTTTTAAAATGAAAACTATCTTATATGAACTATTATGATAAAACATCTACCTACATTCAGTTAGAACTAATTATATGATAGTGGTGAAAAAGGTAAAATTATTTTCCCACGATACGGTGTTTATCGTGCGATTCATCATTGCTCAATGACTTGAGGGCTCTCATTACATGAGCGGTGATAAAAGATAAAACGTTCCATATCTGTCAAAGTAATAATTATCGAAGGGTCAGACAAGGATGCTCATAGTTTGTTCAGTTTATTTATGTCCATTTGTTGGTGTTTAGTTATACAACTACAAAATTATCACTATTTCGGACTGCAAATTCGTCGGTACCATACTTGACTAGTAATTAATAATTACGTTATGTTTAATTGATAAATGTCTTACGGGAGTGTGGATTCACATGTCGGGTCATGTATTTATACCAGGAGACGCTTATCCTGTTCACGATCCCGGTCTCGCTGCTCTTTTTGGAGTTGATGCGATTCCCTTAATGTGTTTTTTTTTGTACTTTGATTTGTATTATCATTATTGATTTATGAGATTTGAACATCGATAAACTATTCTTGCCTGTAATGTACCGTTAGACACGAGTCGTCTAACAATCATCTTCCGTTTACCAATTGGTTTGACTTGAAAAATGATTTTGTAATAAGTAAAAGACTAATGAAATTATTTATGCAGGAATAGCCTACCCCTAATGAGCCAAACGAGTTTATCTCAGTTTGTAGTGATGATCGGTTTTGCCAATCGTTAAAATTCAGTCGATACCTTAATTTTCATCTCCTTTATCGATTTATGCTATATGAACACCTATAAAGTACTGTTGCCTACATTTGTTGAGTGGTAATTTTATTTTCAATTTTGTTTTGTTTTGTTTCAACATAGTAATAGTAGTCCATATTCGTATAATGACTTTTGACCGACCCCTTAATGTCTACTTAAATTGTTAAAATGAGACGAACTCTTGTTTGCACTAGGGGTAGGGGGTTCCTGCATCACTAGTTACATTAGCCTTGTTCTTACTTTTAAAATCAGATTATAAGTCATATCTGTTTGTTATAGCTCCTGTCTTTTTTACGTAATCAACATTCCATGGCTTTCAAATATTAGGTTTCAGCGTTCATGATAAAGGTCTGTTTGAAAAAGCGTTGCGGATGCACGAAATTTGAAAAGTGTTCTATTCCATTTAATATAGAACTGCACAATATTTAAAGAGTTAAAAGAGTTGTTGTTATTTGCAGGGTATGAGACATAATAAAATGGAAAAAGCCGATATCTTGGAACTGACAGTTAAACAATTACGACAACTTCAAAGACAACAATTTTCAAGTACGTATAATCTAATACTGATTACGAATAGAACTAATCAGACACCCTGATAAAGAAAACATGTTTTCTTTTATTAATTGCTTTGTAAATTTCAGTCAGCACAAACAGACCATTCTATGTATCATACGAACATGTGAAGAAAGTCAAAACATTACGTTCAATTTCTGATGTAATATAATTATCGGTGTAATAGATTGGTTGTTCTTTGCTAAATTGTTAGCCTCGCAACATGTCACCTTCTGACTATCAAAGAATTGTTACAAGGGTTAAATACACGCAGAGAGCGTAGTAATCTCCTTCATGAGAAAATAGATATAATATTCCGATTCTGACCGATTGTGGATACATATTTTAATAAATAACGCACAGGCAAACCAACATATGATATAACAGAATCGTATGCAAGGTCAAACATACACATCAAGAGATGATTATCACGTCGAGGCACAAGGTTTTCCTTATCAGTCGTGTCCATTCACAAGTTTCCGTTTGTATAAATATATACAGATCACTACCTACGTATATAACCTATATATATATATGTATATATATATATAATCATTTGTATTTTATTTCATTAACAGGTAACCCAAATAGTGATACATTTCGAATAGGATTTATAGAATGTGCAACCGAAGTGTCTACATTCTTAAAAAGTTTGCCAAATATAGAACCAGATTTGCAGGCAAAACTTCTCGAGCATCTTTCAAAATGTACATCAGATAAAAGTATAAAACTTACTCGGGAACCTCATATTACGACTTCAATTTCTTGCAAACATACAGACCAAGAATCATCCAGTTCAAACGATTCTTCATATTGTTATAACCAGAATGAACGTTATTCTAACCAACCTTCAAATAACAGTGATAAATCAGGACGAATTCAGTTGACGTCCGCTTTAACAAGAGATTACTGTACATCTTCAGAGTCATTGGGGACAGTAGAACAACCAAATATAATAGTACAGAGCCCATCAACTTCAAATGGAATCATACAAAATTCTGGATCTATAAATTTCCGAGAGATTAACACTATGCAAAATGTTCCTTTAAATTCAGAACTAACAGTTGGAAATATATTCAGTGGATTAAAGGTTTTGCCCGTTAAACTTCAAACTGGTGAAACAACGTTTATTATTCCGGCTAATATTGTGCCAGGTTCATCCATTCAAAACTGTGTCTTTCCAGTAATGACGTCGATTGACTGGGCTAAAATTTCGACGCAACCGCAGTCCTTGTTTTACATGAATACATCGTCAGGTAATACAATGACACTGAATAGTGGTACAAATCATAATGTTCAAAATATGAATAACAGGAGAGAAAATCAAGTCGGAATAAGTACATCCTCCGAATCAAATATACTTAATCTCAGCAATAATGAACGAAGAGACAGTTCTCAAAACAATATGACTATAAATAGAAACTCGGCACATCCATATGATAACAGAAGTCGGGAAGAAATTCAAAGACCGGTTTGGAGACCTTTCTAAAACTTTCGATTAACAAATGGCATTTTGTTGTGATTTTGTTGTGTACTGAAGGATTCTAGCGAATTATGCATTGTAAATCAACTTTGTTTTGAAAAATATACAAACAATGTATTAAACTCTAGTAAACGTTCACATTGGAAATTGTGTTTGAAATTGGGTCAGTTGGGACAAAATGGTTTCTGAATAGATCTTACAATAGAATTTTACACCCATACATTTTCGTACTAATTGACGTTCTGAAAGCGATAAAGATAAAATCATAAACTTGATTTTCCTACCCCGATAAAGTTACAAATGAAACCTTATAATAATTTTCCGTGTAGCAAATTACCTTGTTTTCCAAATAATGTTTAGTACAAAATGAGATGGATCCATCACATTTCTTATTCTCCATTAAAAAAGCTCAAATCGACCTTAACATTACTGAGTGCTAGTAAAGATTGAAGGGAATTGATCTAAGGTTTGAATTTCTCAGAATACCATGCGGTATCGACACAAAACCGCATTTACCACCGAAAAAGCACCTTATATATAGATTGATAAACAGATTACACAACTGGGTAATTATAATTCAAATGCATGCATGGTATATCAATGTTAAAAAAATTCCCATAGTAATGCTACCAGAAGTGATAAGAAATAAAAAAAATAATGAAACCAAGGCTTTTGGGTTTTTAAAAAAATCTATGTCAAGAATATCCGTGTTATTTCATGTTATATTGTAAAAAGAGTTCACACCCATTAGTGCAGAACAACACATAATTTTTCATTTCAATTTTGTCTATGAGAACAGGAAAGTACCAAGTCTTTCACCGAGACTATCACTGCCAGCGTTAACCATAAAGAACACAAATTTAAACATTTAAATCTTTTAAATAGCTTAACAATTTGAGAAGAGTTTACTTACTGAGAAATATCAACAAGTCTTAAATAACAAATTCATACCTTTTACTCTCTTTCTCACGCCCTTTATGTTAACCTTAGATAAAAAGTGCGTCGTTTATCATGTCTATATTTCTACGCTACTGTACAAAATTTATTTGACTTTAATTTTAATAGTTGTGAATCATAGATGAACATCGGAAAGTTTGTATGCCTACAAGTTCAGCGAAATGCTATTTAGATAATGCAATCATTACCTAGTTGTTTGAATTCATGTTCATATTCGTAATGGGAACAGTAAAATATTGAATAAAAGTTGAATGATTCATTGACTGGTATTTGTCCCATTCAGTACGGATATATCATGCATATTCACGACTTATGCTTCCTACTCAATAAAGTAGGGTAGATTCTGCACATTATTCGACCAGATTGTAACTTCATATTTGTTTATTTTAGCGCCACTGGTGAATCTTATGTAGACGAAACGCGTGTATGGTGTAACAAAATATAAGCCAGGTATCTTTTGTGAGTTTTACAACCAACAACCACACGATCGATGGCACTGCTGGTGGAAGTTTCGTTTCCGACGTTACCAGCAGCTGAGAAGTCAGCCCATTTTGATGAATGAACTATCATTGATCTTGTTATTTTCGTTAAATTATTTTGAAGTGTGAACACAGAAATTCTTTCTGATAATTTTTCAAGCTATTTTTGCTTGTTTAACTTAAAACTGAGTGTAAATTATATTTTGTTGGAGAAAGCTAGAAGTTTGAAAAGGACATCTAATTAAAAAAAAAATATATATATAAATCTGATTCATTCCCGGTTTTCAGAGAATGAATAAATTTATCGATTAAAATATGGTTCAACTATTAGTCTATAGATATTCTCAATTGTCCCGTGCTCCAGTATATCCCCATGTGAAAGTTACTTATCTACTGGTGTCTATCATCTATCCCTCATTAACCATATTCATTCGGATGGCCTCTGGCAGGATTCAATTTACACAGTCAACTCGAATTTCATTGGAAACAGGGTATTATTTCATGTGTGAAAATACTGCATTTAACTGTATGAAATTATTCATATAAATCCGTGAGTTATCATCATAAAGCTGTTACTATCTCAGCAGATTATCATCTAGACGTTTCGCCATAATTAAGGATTTTATTGACCGATACTTTTTCCTGCGGTGATCAAATAATGGTCAGATGAATAACATATAAGCAATATAGGGAATATCTTTTAAATTACAAGTCCATTTTTAGTGTTTCCAAGAAAGACACAGGATACAATATAGGTCATCTGAAATCCAACGGTTGTCGTCAAGTTTCCTTGGAATTCTTTCATATTACTGTTCGAAATTGCAATTTTTGTTGCATTTATTTCTTTTTGTTGACCAAATAAAAATGATATAAGGAGAATCAGAAGGGTATTCATTAAAGAGCAATAAATATATTTTTTTAGTTATGTAAGTTTCTGACCTGCCGTGGAACTTAAAGCGTTTTTGTTTATAACTTTTTTTAAGTCGTATTATTAATAAGAGACAAGTTCGTATGTTAAAAGTATACTTTCCGATTACAGTATCATGAATTGCAGTATTTTGTTTATACTGCAATGGAATATTGTCATCTTTATTGGAGATTATTTATAATGTCTTTAACACACAATCACATACTTGAAACAATCTTCATTCTTCGAACAAATGAACTAATCACATCGGTAATTATAATTACACAAATTTGCATTATGATTATAATATGTACGTTTGAAAAGAAATGTATTATGAAGTTAATATAATTATTACAGTCTAAAGAAAATATGTATATTGTTGAGCTCGGAAATTTTATTTGGTCTTCCGTCTTAAATAAGTGTAAGTGTAAGTTATACTCTGACGTGCTTACAGGGAAAGTACCACAGTATATTCGCATATCACTTCTGAAGTAAAGTGCATATTTAATGTAGTTTGTGTGTATATTCTTATGAAAAATGTTGCTGTTATAACTTTATAATACATAGAATAAACTCACCATAGATACCAGGATTAAAGTTTTGTACACCAGACGCGCGTTTTGTGTACAAAATACTCATATGTGATACTCGATAGTTTAAAAGGCCAAATAAAGCACGAAGTTGAAGGGCATTGAGGACCCAAAATTCCGAAAGGTTTTGCCAAATACAGCTAAGGTACTATAAAATATGAGATAGAAGATCCTTAACATTTCGAAAATTCAAAGGATACCAGTAATTGCCAATAATATTTGAAAGTAGAACATATCACACCACCTACCAACCTTGGAGTCCGCCAAACAAAATAGTCCTACAAATAAAGAAAAACAACAACGAATATCACAAAAGATTATTTGGTTAGTAAAAGAGGTCTTTTGTTTCAGAAAACTTCTTTCGAATCGACATTTTTGTTAATATATATTATCAAATGTCAGCACCATCTTTCGGATCCGAGTAAACTATTATATCAACACCTCCGTGAAATAAGAATAGGAACAGCTTTCAAAGGAACATATACGGTTTTACAGAAGAAAAACAAATGGCCCTACCTCTTTAAAGTTTATTTGTAAAGAACATATCTTAGATACAAATATCAAATTGAAATCACGCCAGTACAAAGGGACTTACAACCGTGCTTGTGAAAATCTTCCAGTTATTACGATCAACCCTAGAAAAGAATTTTCAAAAAATCTAATTTTAATTCTAAACGTATAATTTTAAACAAAATGAGAAGAAGATACAACTGAAGCTTAACTAGAAAAAAGGTATCATGTTATTAATAATATGTCATAACATGTTTGTTTTATATAACATGTATAGTTTAAATGCGTTCGTCGCTTAAAGCGTACAAAGCAGTGTTTTTAAAAAGTATTTTAACTTTACTTGATAATAGGATCATACATCGTCATTTGAATTAAAGTGTCCACTCAACAAACCTTGTTATTTATCCTTATGGCAAATGGTATGTGGCTGATAAATTGAAAACTGTAGCAAGAGCTTAATAAGCCTCATTGCTATTCTTTAGACTTGCATTCAATACCCCTGTATTAAATAAATTATATGTTATGATAGTTGTGCATTTTATGAGCGCAATTATCCTGGGCATTTGGCGGAAAATCTACGAACTAATGGAGTACTTACGAGAAATAAACGCGTCTGCAGTATTTTTTATTCCGATTTTATTTAATAACTGTTGAAATTGATTGGCATATGTAGCCATACTTCGATCTCGAACATGAAAGTACCTATGATAAAAAGCGACCCATGACCAGTTGTCAATGTTTGATATTGGTTATAATACTCTACTGCGTACAATGTGACAAATTGATTTGCGATCCATTATGATTAAAGGGAGATGTGGGGTATACGTCGATGAAACAACCACACAAATAACCCAAATACACCATAAAAGACTGTTTGCATTACGGTATTGCTTCTCTCAAACATATATTAATTCTGCATTATTGCTATTTGGTGTTTTTTTCCTTTGATCTTTTTAGTGATAATTTTTCATATCATGATCCTCGCTAGAGATAGAAAGTTATCGCTAGAATCTAAAAGCGCACGTGCCGTTGTCAATATAAACATCAACAACGTCATAGTCAAAATAGCGATTAACATATTATCAATGTTTTTCAAACTCGAGGATGTTTCTCGGCCACATCTCATCTCAGGGCTATTGCTCCCTAAGAAACACCCTCTCGTTTGAAAAACCATCGATAATTTATGATTCTAAAACATTTTAATGATGGTTAAATAGCCTGTGGCCGATAAAATGTGGCCTTTTATCGAATAAAGTTAATTCGATTTTGAAAGAGAATGCTTATTACGAATTATCAGTCTTAAGTTTTCGATGTTGTGTTTTGTATATTATTGTTTTTCTTTTTCTTTTGGGTTTTTTGTCTTTTGACGTGGCGTTGTGAGTTTATTTTCGACTTATGAGTTTGAATATCGCTTTGGTATTTTTCGTCTCTCTTCTAAAAGCTGAGAATATTCTATTAAAATGTATAAAGGAACATTCCTGAAAATTTGCATTTGTGATTATACAGTCTCACGTCATATGTATCATTTCAAGCTGCTTATTACTCACTCGACATTTATTGCCAGATTAACAAATTAATTTTACCTCTTCAAATGGAATTTTGGCATAACCATATTGTGACTTTCTAACATTCCATTAATTTGTTGTATCATTTTCTTAACATGGTTATATAGAGAACAACATTTTATTACGGGAATGTGGAAACAATATATATAATAATTATTATTACTACATGTATACAAAACAATATTGTCGACTGGAAAGTGGAAACAATATATATCATTTGCACTACCACATGTATCAAAGACGACGATAAACTGGAAACAATACATATTATTTGCACATTTGTCCACATTCACGTCATAAAATATTGTTCTTTACACAGGTATGTTTGAAAAATAGATAAAACAATTCCTACGTAATTTTAAACAAAATGAAAAGTAGATACACATGAAACTTTGGTAGAATAAGGTTTCCTGCTATAATTGATATGTTTTTCATATAATATGTATTAATTATATGTAGCCGTGGCATAACTCGTTCCAAGCAGTGTCTTTAAAAAGTAACTTTACTTGAAAATAGGATCATACATCGTCATTCAAATTAAAGTTCACTTAACAAACCTTGTTATTTACTCTGTATGGCAAATGGTGTATGGCCGATAAATTGAAAACTTTAGCAAGAGCTGAATTAACCTCATTGCTACAGCTATAACCTTGCAATTGATACTCCTATATTAAATAAATTACGTTCTAATAGTTGTTAATTTTGTGGGCGCAAATATTTTGGGCATTTGGCGGAAAAGAAACAACCGAATTGAGTACATTAGAGAAATAATTAAACGCGTCTGCGGTATTTTTAATTGTGATTATATTAAATTACTGTTGAAGTTAATTGTTGAATGTGACCATATTTCGATCTCGAGCATGAAAGTACTTATTCTAAAAAGCGCCCTTGACCAGTTTTCAGTGATATTGGTTAAAATACTCTACTGCGTACAATTTGACAAATTTATATGAAATCCGTTATTTATAAAAAGAGATGTGTGATAAAGTCAATGAGACAGCAACCCAACACAATTATCCTATATACATCATAAATGGTGCTTTACAGTAAACTGATTCCTTTAAATATACACCTCGCCAAAAGTTAAGCAACACCGGATATTTTTTCAGAATTGTTTTTTACTGAATTCATAACTAATCGAAATATCAATAAAATGAACTGAATTTGTGTTTTTATTAGATAACATACAGAATGTTAATTGCCATGTGAAAGTTTGGACTGTTTTCATGATTGAATTTTGACTATTACATTTTAGGCAAATGGTTGTAAAATAGCAATAAAAAGACAAGATAAAGTTTCAACTTATACTGAAGGTTTTGACAAATTTACTCTGCACTATACACAAAATTCTTTTCAAAACTCGAGAGTGACAATTCATGAATACATTCAAGTACAATTTAGGTCAGTATCGAGTGTAACCTCCACGCTTCCAGAAAAGTTCATCCACACGTCGTCTCATGCTTTGAACTAAGCGTCGTAATGTTCTAACAGAAATTCTTTGCCATTCTTCAATCAAGGCTGCTCGTAATTCATGTAAATTCTGACAAGCTGGAACCATGTTTTTGATTTTTCGACCAATATCATCCCAGACATGCTCAATGGGATTCATATCCGGTGACATGGCTGGCCAAGGAATAGTGTCAATTGCCTCCTGACGTAAATAATCTGAAACAATGCGTGCTCTGTGTGGCCTAGCATTATCGTCCATGAATATTGGTCTAGTTGCAAGATTGTGATTGTCAAAATGTGGCACAACGATATCCCGGATGAAGTTATCGCGATATTTTTGGCCCGTCATAGTCCTATCCAGAACATAAAGGTCCATTTTGCAGTCGAATGAAAAGCATCCCCAAACTGTCAAACCCCCACCACCAAACGCTGTACTTCCAAGGATGTGCTGTTCCCTGTATGCTGTATTCCGAGGACGCCATACACGCATGCGCCCATCAATATGATGTAGGAGGAATCTGCTCTCTTCAGACCAATGGACTCGACGCCACTGTCTCAAAGTCCAATTGCGGTGATCACGTGACCACTGATGTCGAGGTTGACGATGCCTAGGAGTCAGCAATGGTTTTTTGACTGGCCTACGGGCACGTAAATGGGCACAATTTAGTCTGCGGTTCAACGTTCGTAGACTCACGCGACCAGGTATTCCCCAGTTGTCGTGTAAGCGGCGAGCAGTAGTGAATGGATGTCGACGAGCTGTGAAAGAGCCCTGTCATTTCTTGCAGATGTTTACGTGACCTACCAGAACGTTCGCGCTCATCAACGGTCCCACTATCTCTATGGCCCTTTAATAACCTCGAAATGACACTGTATGCAACCCCAAATTGAACAGCTATTCTGCGCAGATTCAAACCAGTAGGGCGCATTCCAATGACTTGCAATTTCTGTGCAATTGTTAACCTACGTCTGGGCATCTTCCAAAACAGAGTTTTTATCGTATACGCTGACAAAACAGCACGTGAAACACCTTACATTTTATTGCACGAAACTTGCAAGGAGAAAACTTGTATGTAGCTTTAGATAACCTGTTTTTAAGATACCTAGGAATAAAATCTGTACCTGAATTCTTACCTGTCGATTAACAATAGATTAACGAAATATATGGAGACAAAGCAGTATCAAATTAAATTTTAAAACAAAAAATAGAAGCAAAAACATTGAGGTGTTGCTTAACTTTTGTCGAGGTGTATATATATTAATTATGTATTAAATACTTCAATGATGGCTTAAAGCTGAGAATTTTCTATGACGAAGGAACATTCCTCAAAAATATACAGTCGCACGTCATATTTATCATTTCAAGCTCCTTATTACTCACCCGACATTTATTGCCAGATTAACAAATTATTTTTGACCTCTTCAACTGGAAGTTTGGCATACACATATTGTGACTTTCTAACATTCCATTAATTTGTTTTACCTTTTTGTTAAAAACATACCTGTTTAAAAAAACAACATTTTATGACCGGAATGTGGAACAATATATTAAATTTGAACTGCTACATTCAAAACAAGCAATATTTTATGACCGGAATGTGGAAATAATATATTACACACTTTATTAATATATGACAAAAATATCTCTAACAAATTTAACAATTGTCGATCGCCCACAAGACTAGAGGAACACCGTATTTTGTTATAATTTTTTTTTATTGTCACACTAATATCATGAAAATAATATCTATATATATAAACAATATTCAAACTGCCAATACGAGTTGAAATTTTTTACTCTGTCATAAACGAACCCGCCAGCCAGGAAAAACCAACAACCAAGTTACCTCAGTTGATATGAAAAACTGTGTCCAAACCCTTGTGCTCGGAAGATCGTCTCGAGAGATGTGCATTGGACATTACTGAAAATTGGCTTATGTATACATACACAAAATACAACAAAAATGTACACTGGTAAAAAATATACCTATATAGTGTGAAAATATAAAAACACAAACAACAATTTCAGTCAACATATAACTAGAACTTGACCAGTTCGAAGTTAGCGATAGAATGGTCTAATAAGGAAATTAACCTGCAAAAAATGACTAGCCACGTGATACTACAGTTATTATCACGTGTCCATACATGTATTATATATGAAAGAACCCTTATTACAATAATGTTCCTCTTTACTTTGAAACGCGGTAAATTATTATTATTTGCACTACCACATATATAAAGGACTACTGGCCCAAACAGTATATGTTACATTGATCGAAGTGAAAAATGATATACTGCGATTTACAATAATCCTAAATATTTGTGTAGTATCCCTTTATAAGTGTAATATTTGTCTGTATTTCCACAAAAAAGTGATTTATAAAAAAGAAGATGTGGTATGATTGCCAATGAGACAACTGTCCACAAGAGACCAAAATGACACAGAAATTAACAACTATAGGTCACCGTACGGCCTTCAACAATGAGCAAAGCCCATACCGCATAGTCAGCTATAAAAGGTCCCGAAATGACAATGTAAAACAATTCAAACTAGAAAACTAACGGCCTTATTTATGTACAAAAAATGAACGAAAAACAAATATGTAACACATAAACAAACAACAACCACTGAACTACAGGCTCCTGACTTGGGACAGGCACATACATACATAATGTGGCGGGGTTAAACATGTTAGCGGGATCCCAACCCTCCCCTAACCTGGGACAGTGATATAACAGTACAACATAAGAACGAACTATAAAAATCAGTTGAAAAAGGCTTAACTCATCAGATGGACAAAAATACAAGTGAACGTGGCAGGGTACTTGTACATCCAAACAACAAAAAGACATTAGGAACAGATCTGAGAGTACTCGCAGTTATCTGACAGCTAGTTCAAAGCCACTAACAACTAATAAAAAAATCATGCATCTAAGACTAAATTATCAATCCGTACACATCCAACATCCAATGGATTTAGTGTAAAGACGTCATAAACAGTCAGAGAAAAACATGACCTTGTGCAATGCCAAGATACAGGTATCGACAGATTGTAGATCCATGAATGTGTATATGTATAAAACATACTAGTAATAATTAGTTTGCTTTTAATTTACTGATAACAAAATCAATATTTATACCAATAAAAACAATATTCAATGATCTTATTACAGTGTTGAATTGGTAACCTTTTAGAATAAGTTTATTTAAAGGAGCGATAAGTTTACAAGGATCAATTCTAAATTTCCGGGCACGGTTAACAACATTTCCGTAAAAATGAGGATGTGTTATCCCGTTTGAAATAAGTTTTCTACAGGTACAACCAAACTTCAAAACCAAATCTTTGTATCTATGGAAAATTTAGTAAAGGTTTTAAGTAATTTATGGTAACGATATCCCTGGTTTAATAATTTACCAGTAATACACATTTGTATATATGTATAATCATAAGTATCTAGTTTGATTCTTTCAATTTAGGTCAACTGCGATGATATCTCTCATTCTGCTATGTTTGTTTTCTGTCGCTTGTTTCAACGTGCATTAATGCATATAGTTAAGGCTTGACCATTTAAAAAAAAAGATACTGTTCAAATTTTAATCGTGCATAATGTTTTCTTTCTCTAAATAAATGTTTGGCTCTATGTATTTTTCGTAAACTACTATTAAAAATATACTCCAATTTATTTTACAAAGAAATCTAACGGAACAACTAAATTACAAAGCTGTATATTACACAATATAGACTTACTTAGCAGTGCTGTTGCGGAAGGACTATCAGTCGCCGAGGGTACAAGCCTCACAGAAGACAAACCTTTAATACATAATTACTGTAAATATCCTGTTCATATAATAATTGTTGTAAAACGGTTGTTGCAAATCCATTCGTAAAAATCGACCGTAAACGTTTTGACTTTTCAGTTAAGCTCCTGTTGGTTTCTATGCTCTTAAACGTTGTATTTTTTTTTAATCGGCCTTGATCGTATCTGCTGAAGATACAGTTATCTTCCGAAACATGTGTCGTACAATTGGAAATCGATACATTTACGTCATAATCGGTAAAGGTTTCCTACAAAGCAAGGCAAAAAGTACAGTAAGTAAAGTAGTTTTGGTTCCGACTAAACGTTATTTTTAGAAGAACAAGTACAATATGTAATAAGGTTGAATATTACTGTTTTGAATAAATAAGAAAAAATCTAGTGTTAAGATGATATGGGTATCTGTCGCCATCTGAAATTATAAAGAAGAAAACAATCAGTCAAGATTTTTTAAAGAAATAAGATATTGTTTTCATTTAAATGGAAAACAAGTATGAGATTTTATCCTGTTATTGATTTTAAAAATACAGAGTTTATTTTAATTTTATTGATCATAGATTTGTAACTTATAAGGGGAAACAATTAAGATTACTTTGACTCCATTGTTTTTTTAATATTCTATCAGCATTTTATAAGCGCTATAGTTTTCTTTTTATTCACACAATAATGGCTTTTCCCGGTAAAACCCTTATATATACTAAACATTTAAACTATTCCCAACCTGAAGCTGGAAAACAAGCTCAGCGTCCTATAATTTTAAATATATTTTTCGAAATAGCACGTTAAAAGACTATATTAAGGCAAAGTATGAAAAAATTGTGTCACTTCTTGTTTATGACCTCATACTACCCTCAAATATTTTGTTATTTACTGGTGTTATATGATGATTAAAGAACACTGGACTTAAAAGATTTGAAAAAATAAAACCAGGCTATCAATATCTTATATTAAAAGTAATATGTAGTCGGAAGAAAGAAAAAAAAGAAGATTGAAATAAAAAAGAAAAAAAAATGAAAAACCAATTAAGAAATTCAATGCATCAGAATTGTTTACTTCAATTTACTTGCAAGTCTGATTTGAATTTGAAAATTAAACAGAGCGCTGTTCTATCTATTGAATACTATTTAATTATGACTACATGTATAAGGCTTTAAATTACTTTTTCCTATTTCAGATATTTTAATTACATTTGGTTAGACTTTTCTCTTTTATTAAGGCATCAGTAGTTTGTCATTTTTTCAGATTTACTTGTTAAATTATCATGTTAAATCTACTCCGCTCCATATATCTTTTCATGTAGTTTTCCGAACAGTTATTGTTGCAAAATCAAAAATGATTTATTTTAACAAATTTCATATAAACTGCCTCTTTCCCACGACATGAAGTCTCAATTTTAAACCTGTATTTTATGTAATATGTCAAAGGTGTTTTCTTGAAAAGGTAGAGATACAATATCTAAATATAAAAAAAGTGCATGCATCTTAATCAGGACACTTTCTTTTCATAATTCCGAATCTTCCAGTTTTATAGAAAAAAAAAGAGTCAAATTGTAAGTGAAATGAATAAATGAAAAGTTATACTTCAAAAATTTAATTAAATATGGACTGTAAGTTATGGCTCCATTAAATGTCTTTAAATAAGATTTCTTTCTTGATATCAAGACGTAAAATGCCATTCCTATTTTCTAAGACATCTATATCTAATGGAGTTTTCAGTTTATTAATTATGAAATTGTACACAACGAAGTACTATACGATATTGGTTTTACTTATTATTGAAGGCTGTACGGTGACCTAAAGATGTTTAAATCCATGTCATTTGGACTCTGTTGGATAGTTGTCTTATTGACAATCACACCACATCGCCTTATTTTACAAAGGGTACCACTACATCTGGTAAAGTTGATCTTAGACGTTTTCTGCTATGATGGGTCAGCTAATATACATTTTTACACTTTTCAGTATTTATATGTTTCAAACTTTTTGTCTCGAAGTTTATTTGGTTAAGAAACACGCATCCTTTGCGTAACCTTTTTATCAAACGTCTATATTAGAAATTTTTAATAAATTAGAACTTAAAGAAAAAGACATTTTTTAATGTCAACTGAATAATGTCGTTCCTTCAAACTACAAAAGAATAATAATAACTAGAAAAAGAAAAAAGATATAGATGGAAGGAAAGTGTTCACCAACTCATGTGGTTGAATAATTTTAATGCATGTACATTTTAAACAGCATTACATAATTTACTTACTGATCACCTGTTCAGGTAAAAAAAAAACATCTGACAGATGTCATATATGTAAACGATCGTGGTTAAAGATGAGACAAGTGGTCGTGGGAAAGTGAAATTAAAATGTAAATGAGAATATTCAATAAAAGTAACAAACGATGTAAATTATACGAAATATAAAAAAGTTCAATCACCTCTTATCAGTGCATGCATATAAAATGTTATCCCCACACTCTATTGATACCCATGAAACTTGTATTCGGACTTCTCCAAACTTTATTGATACCCATGAAACTTATATTCGGATATTTTCTATTTTTTTCATGGTTGTAGTTGACAGCACCAAATGTCTTATTTTGATTATTCTATTAAGTATACAATAACACTTTAAAGGCAGGAAAAGAATTCACCAAAGTAGATGATTTATCGGCATAATTTGTAAAGGAATAATATTTATGTCTGTGAACATTTTAGACCTGTATTTTGTTTTTTCAGGATTCATCCTTACTTAAGACGCTTTCAAAAACACCACTTAAGACTAAAATATGTCTTACAAAATCTTTTTAGGACCAGTGAACCAAGAATAAGAGAATCAATAGATATAAGAAGATGTGGTATGAGTGCCAATGAGACAACTCTCCACCCAAGTCAAAATTTATAAAAGTAAACCATTATAGGTCAAAGTACGGTCTTCAACACGGGCCTTGGCTCACACCGAACAGCAAGCTATAAAGGCCCCCAAAAATTACTAGTGTTAAACCATTCAAACGGGAAAACCAACGGTCTAATCTATATAAAAAAACGAGAAACGAGACACACTTATGAACCACATCAACAAACGACAACTATTGAACATCAGATTCCTGACTTAGGACAGGTGCAAACAATTGCAGCAGGTTTAAACGTTTTAATGGAACAAAACCTTCACCCTTATCTGAAACAATAGTGTAACATCACAACATAGAAAGACACACTATAAAATATCAATTGAAATGGCTTAACTCAATCAAAAGACATATTAACACCAGTGAAATTTCACTGAACAAATAAATTTGATCTATGATACAATATAAATACAAAATGAATAAACTAAGGGAAGAATAATTAAAGTAACATGTTATACCGCTGTGAAATGTTAAACAATTTAAGAAAAACAATATGCTTGAACAAAAATATCAGCCATTTGCAATTACTTTAAACACAGGACAATGAAAATAATTTTTTTGTTAGGTATACGTGTACAGTTCAAATGGAGGAAGGAAATATTTTTACAAAATAAATAATTTTGATGTTTATAGTACGAAGAAGTGAAAATTTACAGTAATACCAAACACTTAACAAAGCTGGTATATAGACCAGATATAACCCTGAAAAGTAAACATTAAATAACAAAAAGCATTACAATTAGTGTCAACAGGTAAAATAAACAAGAATACCTTTATTAAAAAAACCGTAACGTGATGACATATCTTTGATAATCTCTATTAAAAATGTTCACTGTTTTTCTGCAGTCAGGTTGATTTAGAGTATAGCATATTGTTCAAACACTTTTTATTTTTGTTGACCGTATGTTGACATTTTCTTGATCTTTTATTTTATGGATCGTCGAATTACTATCTTATTATATTTTTTTTTGTTTAAATAAGATAAGGATGTGTGGTATGATTGCCAATGGTTAGATGTAAGCGACTATAGATTACCAAAAGGCCTTCAATAATGAGCAAAATCCAAACCACATAGCAAGCTATGAAAGGCCCAAAACAAGGCAAAAATGTAAAACAATTTAAACGAGAAAACTAACAGTCTGATTTATTTACTAATGAAAAACATATATGATATCCAGCAACAAACTGAAATGCGACAGGCATATAAAAATGAGGAGGGGTAAACATGTTTGCAGGCGCCCAACAAACAGCACAACATAAGAACAAACTATCAAAATCAATTTAAAAGGGCTTGACTCATCAGATCGATACAAAGAAGATAAAGAATAAAAGCTTTTTAAAAGATACAAAGAACCAATCTAAAATTTTTATCCCTTTGTTTTTGGCTTTTGACAGATGCCATCAATAAAATTGGATATATACAGAGACGAAAATTGCGTGTTACAGCTATTTAATATCAAAAACACTTTTATTTAGTAAATGTCATAATCCATCACCAATGTTACATCAGATAGGTTTCCACCAGACACTTATGAATCAAAAAATTTCAAATCGGTACTGTGATTAATATTCTAATAGAATGAAATTTTATATCAAAACTCAAATTACTTGTGTCTTTCCTACCTTGTCTTTTCAACTTTAAATAAACTTTCATTAAAATAATTACAAAAGAGATGAAATTACATGCCTATTTATAATTTCCTTAATATCAGGTATATAGATATTATTCAATGTACAATTTGACATGTTTTAAAACACGAGAAAAGCATGATTCAATATAAGAGACCTATCATCGTAAGATCACAATGCACAAAATAGGCTTTAATAACTTATCAACAGTTCCATTGTCAATTCTCAGCATATCTGATATATATATATGTTGATTCTATACGTTTATATTCATTTCCTTTTATATCAACCAGTCTAATATTCTAAAAAGAATTCATTTCCATAAAATTTCGTGTTTATGTGAAAGAAAACTATCAGAATTTATTTTGAAAACCCACTTTTACTAATCTGTGATACTTTTTTTATCTGTATATGTATGTACCGGTATGTGTAACTCTGCGAATTGCTCTCAACGAATCCACAATCGATCTTCTTTTCATTATGAATCATGAAATATCATCTGTATACTGATAAATATGTTAGTAGTTTGTAATGAAAATGCGAAGACGTCGACAACAGGGACCGTTTTGTAACCACTGTAAGTTGTTAGTTTTTATGTTAAGTTATTCAAACCTTTCACAGGGTGTCTTTCTTAACAAATAACAAAAATATTTATAAAACTAGTAAACAGTTACTTTTAACTTCATACTTGAATTGGGTTACCAAGGTCCTATGTACGGAAAACACATACGCAACTTAAAGGGAAATAACTCGTAATAAAATGTTATGCTCAGGTAAGCATTCAGGAAATGAGTTATTGTTTTTGTTCATCTCTTATTATTTGCCTCTCCCCTGGTTTTGTTGGGGTTTCTTGTTTCTCGAAATTAAGTTATTTTGTGTAGTGTTTTGTGTTCTGTTGTCTGTCTTTGGCATTCGTCCATTTTTCAACATAGAAGTAGAATTTCTCAATTCAAAACTTAAAACATTTATAAATTTCTCTATTTTATCCTAACCGAACAATATAAAATGAATGGTCGAGATCGCTGTACTAATGTATATGTGTACAAATGTATTTAAATGAACGGAATTATACTAGTATATGAAGATACAAATATAACTAAAAAATATATTTTGCAGTTGACAATGAAATAAGCACAAAGTAAACAAAACTACATAAAGAAAAACTTGAAAGTAAAAAATCTCACAGTCTTTCTTTATGTTCCACAATCACAAGAGATCGTTATATTCGAAAATAATAATTTCAGTAAACTGTAGATGCTTTATGTTTGATGGCCTGGATGCGAGTTACAGAATAGAGAATAATGGACAATAAACAAATAGAACTGAGAATAATGGGGTTTTAAAATATAAAGAAAATGGATTATGGGCAAAATAAATTCAGAACAGAGAAAAATGGCTAAAGATTACAGAAATCAAGACACTCATGTTTTGAAAAATTTAGGAAGAACATCGAGTTTAATTTTCTCCTCTCCTTTCTGCCACTAGTGCACAATTGTCCAATACAAACATTAATGTCCTTTCATTTTAAATGCTAATACTCTAAACCTTTACTTTATATTTTGTGGCGCTCCGGTCATAAGAAAACAAAACAAAAAAAAAGAGAAAAATGAGAAAACAAAACTACAAAAAGAAACAAAATGAGAGAAAAAGCAACAACATGGTTATCAAGATTGTTACTGATAGTGTTTATTTTCTTTTCTAGTTAGAGTTTATCTAAAGGTAGATCAAGTATAATACTGAAAGAGCTTCCGTCAATACTAAGGTCAGATTGTCTTTTTTTGTTTATAAAACAATGAATAGAAACAAATATAACGGTTCCTTCCTATCAATTTTGAACAGATAAAATCAAATACCCGACGAACTCCAAGGATATAAAACGGATGCATAGAAACAACACACAAAAAAGAATTGTTGTTTTGATACAAAAAAAATTATGTCATTCAAACATTACAATTTAAACAAGTGTACTAGTGGTATATGAAGGCTACAATAGTTAACCGATGTTTAAATATCATTATTCGAGTAAGAAGATACAAACCAAGGTAACAATCAAAAACTGAGGAATTCGAAAAAAACTCAAAAAATGAGGGAGACCGGGGCTCTCGGTCATAAAACTTTACTCAGTATTCGGAGTACAAAAATTGTGCTCGAAACATCAAATCCATGATTTTGATTGGTTGATTTCTGAGTCTGAGTACGAAAATCGTGCTCAAAAGTTTTATGACCGCAAGGCCGGGTGCGCTGACAGGATAAAGTTCTCTCCTTGCTTTACATGTATCACCCGCCATGCTAATCCACACTCTATCAATGTCCCCCTAAAAAATAGGACACAATCGGGAAATTACAAACTAGACGACTATACTGGTATCTAAAGAGATAAGACTGCGATAACATGTCATTGGTAGGATGAGGCACTGACAGTTCGTATCGGTCAACCAATTCGTGATGGACCGTAACTCTTATGTAGCGTTAATTTCAATCGTCCTGCCTCATAAATCTGTTGAAGCAGATTTTACGTAAGGAGCACACCCTTGGTTAAGAAGTCGGTATAGTGTGAACATCTGTAAACTAGTGTTGTCTTTTCTTTATTTATCATATTGCCAGACATTACATGCTTAGATAATTTTACAATAGAAATATGCAAACAATCGTTCAAGTAATGCATGATTTACAGTTACTTGCATATATAAAATATCTTAACAATGAACCCGTTCTTTTAGAAAAAGTTTGTTTGAAACTTAAATAAATCAACACTTTCAAATTAAGCCGAAAATACTATCATGTAAGAACAATTATAAAAAATAATGAAAAAGATTCTCATTCATTCTATGTAACAAGTATCATTTACTAATTGCCGCTATGACATCTGTCGTGTGAGGTATGAACTCGCATGACGGATGATGCATGCATAGCAGGAGACGCTTACATTGTCGACGCACCAGTATCGCTTCTTTTGAAGCTCCTGGATTCCCCTCAGGTTTTGTATTATACCTGGATTTGTATCTTCTTAACGGATTAATGATATTTTAACATCGGTAAACAACGGTTTCCTTCTTCTAACTTTTGAAATAATTTCCATCAAAATTTAGTGTTCTATGTCATTAAAACTAATTATAGCAATTTAATCAAGCACCAAGTATAATCAGAGAAGGTAAATGAATTTGATATTTTATATTCAGATTTTTTTCTTTCTTGTTCGAAAACACATAATTTTAGACAGTTTAAAAAAAAAATAATCAACTGAGAAGAATAATAAGTTAATTTATAAGAGTGTATAATTAATACCCATTGGAAACTGATTGTACGTTGAAATATCAGTAGAGGAGCAATGACAGATGTCATGTTTGTCATAATTTTAGCATTTACACTTCAATTGAAAATTTCAATTTTCTATTCCGACAAGAGTTTTTTTTTATTTAAACAAGTGACACAAGATCAAAAAAATATTTATATAGATATCCACACTCAAGATTTATAAGAAAGATGAAAATATGGAAGTTTTTCTGACATATGTCAACGTTGTTATATGTTGATTCGTATGAACTGTTTTTCCTGTATTAAGGATAATAATGTATTTAAACGTCTTAAGTATTATCATTTGATTTATAGGGTACGACAAGGCTATGCAAATATTCAACCTTCGTGATGACATTTCAGTAGTAATTAACGATCATGAAAATGCAAATCAGTTGAAATTGAAAACAACATAGAACATTGTTAAAGATGAACATGATTTGCTATCATCCCAAACCTTGTAAAAATATTTAAATAAATTGTATTATTCGCAAAAAAAACACCGGCATAAATATATGTTATCAACAACTACTATCAAAGGATGTTTAAGCTTTATAACTAGTTACATATTCTTTCGTGAAAAATTAGATAACCCATATTTTTGGAGGTACAATGTTCCTTATTTTTTGGATTTTTTATTCAATGTAATTTATGTTAAAATAAGATGTAGTATGATTACTAATGAGATAATCGTCAACCAGAAAGATAAAATGACGTAGATGAAGGTAAATATAGGACACCATACGACCTTAAACAAACCCCATTCCATAAAGACAGCCATAAAAGGCTTTACCCGCCATGTCAAAATGTACAATAAATGCTAGAAGTCGTATTTCACCTGTTACTTAGCCTCGTACTAACACAGCTGATATTTAAAGATTCCGAACAATCATTTTTTATGTAAAAGTAGGATCCGTAATAGTTGACTCCTAATTTGTCTTCCCTGTTCAAAATTATTTTTTCTGGATCAAAGAGTTAAATAAGGCCTTCCGTTTGTTTTTCTATGCTTTATTCTAACGGAAATGACGTACAATCAGCTATGTACGATTGTATTGAGAAATTAATAATACCCATGGAAATTCCTCGACCAATCAAAATAACGGAATAGTTTGAAACGTCAATGCAATATAATTATTGATAGATAAAAATACAACAACTAGGCAATTAGACACTCATTAAGTCGTTATTTATTTAATATTGTACCCCTATACTCGCTACAATTTCATTATTACGAAAAAGATCTTTAACTGCAAAAACATTCTTGTCCTTCCACTTTTTAGCGTTTTGTTCAATACGATTACGTTAGACTCAATAATTTAAGACCTTCACATAAGTGCAGGTAAAATATATCACCTTTAATAGTACACAATCTTATTTAATTCATATTCAAAAAACAGTATTTGTTATTTTTTGTTGGTATCAAAAGTAAAACCACGAAGAACAAAAACAGAGACACTAAATGAGGGATATATCTGGTATGTAACTAAAATAACATATTTTACATCAAGTGTTGAACACATAGAATTTTTCAAAGTTTTTGAACATTTAAAATGACGATAAAAACTAAATCTAGGAAACTTGATTCTCAAACGTTCCCACGACTGTACTATTATGTATTGGACGGACAAAAAAGCCCATACTATTGATGTTAAATTCATGCAATGATCCATTTTGTCCCTATTCATGGAATACCTACTACACATAGTTAAAAATCCATCATTTAAAAAATCTCTCGAGTTTTCGATAGTTTCATATGTGAAAAATAGTTCTTTAATAGTTTTTATTTAGATATTTTTTACAACAATTTAAAAGTCGACATTGAAGATAAATTATATCATAGGAATGAATTATAAAAAGACTCATGTTTAACATTTAACCATAACATACTTGTAGTCTAAAGATTTTTAAAGGTCCAGAGTGCATGTAAGTTTCCTTTCTGGTTGTACTTCAAATATATATTATTCCAATGTTAAGAATTTTATACCATATATCGTTTTCGATAATTTACGGAGATAAATAAATTACTGTTTGAGCAACACTATGCATTGCATACCTCTTTAGACTAACTAATGATTTTTTTAAGAGAAAATATATCAAGAGGAGGAATCAAAAGGTTTACACAAAAATTTGAACACTTAAATAGACCCCGTGTGTATTCTATGGTCTCTATTACATTATCAAAAGGTTTATCATGTTCCTAATTTTAAATATACCCTGTCGATGCACCTTCCAGTACTCCGTTTGAAGTTAATCCAACTCCGATTATATTCACACCAAAGTTTATCAGTTTTGTGCCTTAGATAGTAACTAAAAGAGAGGCGAAATATATCAAATAGATATTTAAACTCATAAGTCGAAAACAAACTGACAATGCAAAGGCAAAAAACGCAAAACGACGAAAAGACAAACAACAGTACACAAAACCTAACATACAAAATTAAAGACTGAGGAAGACGAACCCCACCAAACACCTGGGGCGATATTAGGTGCGCCGGAATGTTAGGCAATCCTGCTCCACATGTGGCACCCGTACCTAAACATTTACCATTATATTTACTCTCAAGTTTGTCACTTCTTGTTTTAGATATAAACCAGACGTCAGTATACGTTAATCATATTTTCTACTGGATATGACTTTGGAATCATATGACTGTAAATGCACACAAAGCAGATACTTATGTACAAGTGCATTAAAAGATTCAGGAGTTGATAGCGTACAATTGATTTCTAAAGATATTGTTTTAAGGATATACACATACGTTCAAATTCAAACATAAATGATGAGACGGTCCCTTCCCAGCCAATATATGAATATCAAAGAATGCACTGTAAAGTTTTTGCTGAGGGAGACACAAAATATCATTCATAACCTATTGTATGTAATTATCTTTCCTGGCAAAGAAGAACATAGGAAATATTAATCATTCCTTTCATGTGCATTCATATTGCAACGGAAATTATTTGGGTGCATCAAAAAAAAAAAAAAAATAAAAAAGTTGGAAACTTTTACGGATTATATTGATTACTAGTCAAGCTATCGATCAGTCTGTTCTCACTCCGTTTGAAATTATTCATGTTATTCCGATTATTTTCGTCTACCTGCAACTTGATCAGTTTAACCTCGGTATTCAAATTCTTATTTAAAAAGACAGAAAAAAAATGTTTATGTTGATAAGAGTAAAAAGTTTTCTTAGTATTAATACGCGTTAAACAAGTTTTATAAAAAAACATATAAGTCAAACATTAATTTGCCATATTGTTACATTTTATTTGTTACTTAGCTATGACTTTAACATTATACATAACCTTTAAGTGTTTGATAATTTGTTGATAACATCTAAATAAAGTAAACACAAATGAAAATGATAAAATTTATAAATATTAAAACGACATAAGAAAATACACTTCAAAACAGTCATTTTGACCTAAATGAATCTAAACAAAGAATCGGCATCCTCATGGGAACCAACTGTGCTCGTCTTCTTGCTGACTTGTTCCTTTATTCATATGAGGCTGACTTCATACAGGAACTACTTAGGAAGAAAGAACAGAAGTTAGCAGTATCCTTTAACTTCACTTTCCGCTACATAGATGATGTTCTCTCACAAAATAATTTAAAATTTGGTTACTATGTTGAACGCATCTATCTCATCGAACTTGAGATAAAGGATACAACAGATACAGTTAGGTCTGCCTCATATCTTGACTTCTAGAAATTGACAATGAGGGTCGGTTGAAAACAAAACTTTACGATAAAAGAGATGATTTCAGCTTCCAAAATGTGAACTGTCCATTTCTATGTAGCAACATTCCAGCAGTACCTGCATACGAAGTATATATCTCCTAGCTGATACGATATTGCAGGGCTTCTATTTCCAATCATGATTTCCTTGATAGAGTGTTGCTGCTTACAAGAAAGTTATTAAACCAAGAGTTGCAAGTGGTGAAGTTGAAATCAGCCCTTTGTAAATTTTACGGACGCCATCACGAGTTGGTTGACCGTTATAGAATATCTGTTTCACAGATGACGACAGATTTGTTCCAATTGTTGTAACTACAATCCCGTCCCCGTTTCCCCGAATGTGACATACCGAATTAGACTTATCACCAGGCCTTGCGGTCATAAAACTTTCGAGCACGATTTTCGTACTCAGACTCAGAAATCAACCAATCAAAATCACAGATTTGGTGTTTCGAGCACAAATTTTGTACTCCGAGTACTGAGTAAAGTTTTATGACCGAGAGCCCGGGTTTGAACTTACATTAGCAACACGATGGGTGCCATATGTGGAGCAGGATCTGCCTCACTTCAGGAGCACCTGAAATCACCCCAAGATTTTGGTGGGGTTCGTGTTGCTCAGTCTTAAGTTTTTAATGTTGTGTTTTGTGTACTGTTGTTGGTCTGTTTATCTTTTTTAGTCATGGCGTTTTTAGTTTATTTTCTATTTCTGAGTCTGAAGGTCCCTTTGGTATTTTTTCGCCTCTCTTTTAAAAGACGGATAATTTAAGTCGCAGACATATTCACCCTTTTGGTAAATTTTCAGACAAGCTCATATCAAATATGGCACGTAAAGATCTGTTATGACATGTTAGGTCCGTTTATTGATCAGTAGTACATACCGGTGCAAAACGAATGTACTGATTGGAATCAAAAGCGACATACCGGTATTGAATTTAACAGACGAATAATATCTAAAAAAATACATGTAACTTAAACACGTAAAAAGTCTACATTTTTCAGAAAATATTGAGATGAAAATGGTCGTGAAAAACTTGAATTTTATTCCTAGGAAAGACTGCAAAAAAGGTGCTAAAAAGTATTAAAACTTGTCTGTAATATTCCCCCCTCCCCCAGGATTTTTATACGTCAATGCCTTCATTTTATGTTTGTGATATTTTGTTCAATTGCTAAACTGAATGAAAAATTTTCTTTAATGGGTTTAAAGTTTTTTTTTATGAATGTCCTCAAACGCCTGTTTTGATTGGGTATGTCTTTTTTATGTTTTGATGACTTAAGTATTGATTTGTATTTCCCGAAATCATATGGCGTCCTTCTTTGTATAGTTTTATATGATCATATATTAAAAAAAAAAAAGTGGTATACCCGCTGTATTTAGTGCATGTTCTAACAGTCTTACACCTTGACAAATAGTAGCTATTGATAAAGAAATTCTCATTTGAAATATACCATCGTCCTGAAAATACATTAAATAGTTTCCAAAGATGGTAAAACAAACCTTAATCAACCAAAGATTTTAACCAAGTTTTACTAACATTTAAATTTTCTAAACATGTTAGAGAACAAATAACCATCAACGTTCACCTCGCACCTGATCGCTCAATATCTGTTATCTGTTTAAATATCTGTTACAGTACTCAGTAGGTAAATCATTTCATTACAGGTGTTCATTTCGCTTCATGGTGGGCGTGGTTTTCTCACAATCAGAAAACATAATGTCGCGTGCCATGTATAAGTTGTATAAATACCTTTATATATGAAACATTTTTCAATACAATGACCAATGAGATAAAGGTAAAATGTGCCTGTTGCAGTTTGTTTTTGTCGCGTGGGTGATATTTACTGGAAAACAACTTATTTTCACATAATAGTTGTGTCATTTTTAAAATATATTGAAATTTCTTTACAATTTTGGCGCGTGAATTTTCAAATTCAAAAAAAGGACATAGAATGGACAGCGCTGACAGCAGTACAAATTAAAGCAATGGTAATTTAACGAACATCACCGATTTACCCAAGAAAAACATAAAGTTTCGTTGTCATCAACGGAAATAAGAAAAGCAGGTTTTTGAATTCCATTTATCATAAGTGCCATTTTGAAATATTTGTTAGAGTTTTCATTAATCAAAAAAAAAAAAAAAAACTTGGATAGAGTTTGATATACTGTGGATTCATTGATATTCGTGGGATACCAATTTTCGTGGATTTCGTTGCTGCAAGTGAACCACGAATTTAAATGTTCAATGAAGTACAAATTTGCTATTGGGTTGTATGAAAATTTTGACAAAACCACGAAATCAAATATCCACGAAGATGCAAGATTTCCCCAATCCACGAAAATTGGTACCCACGAAAATAAGTGAATCTACAGTATGTATAAATCAAAGTATACGTCTAAAACATTAAAATGAAAACAACACTGTATACATGTGGTGTGTGCGTCCAAAGCGTTTATGTGGTACAGAATTTACTTTCATCAGCAAATTTCAGATCCAAAATTTGAAAGCCATCAATGTATGAATACTTGATGTGTGAAAGGGCAGAATATAAATAGCAAAAAGCGTATTAAGTCTACTTTTCCTAAGTCTACTTTTCCTAAGTCTACTTTTCCTGAGAAAGTTGGAACCTTACTTTCTGATAACTTAATCGTTTAAATCAGTTCCGTGCCGAAGCACAAGCTACAAAATTAAGCAAAATAAATATTTGTAACACTGTGTTCTTAAAAAAAGACAATAGTTTTGTTTTACAGTGACAAAAACCACCGGCGGAAAAAAGAAGAAGAGCAAGGGTAAATACCAGTCTATTCGAACTAAAAACCTTTATTTTGGTTTTATAAAGACTGCTGTAAGCAATATGCCATCGTCTTCGATGACATTAGTTGTAAAAAGGCTTGAAACTCTTATCACCATTGTATTCTAAAATTTGCAAATTGAAGATAACGTTTTAATATATAATTTCGTAAACGCAAATTATAACATGTTTAGCTGATACAAGTAACCACACGAATAAAATAAAGCTAGTAACATATAAGGGAAGAAGTATAGGTAAAATTATTTTCCCACGATAAGGTGTTTATCTTGTGATGCATCATTGCTCAATGACTTGAGGGTTCTCATTACGAGAACGGCGACAAGAGATAAACGTTTCATATCTGTCAAAGTAATAATTAACAAAGGGTCAGACAAGGACAATCGTTATTTTGTATGAATAATTACTTCGGTATCTGTTATTACTAAAAGTTAAAAGTATTCAATTTTTGTAAAATACATGTTTATTTACTTTTATAAGTTATTTTAACTTTGTTACGAATAAAATGAAATGCAAGGTATACAACTACCCAACAACACTAAAAGCTAAATGATTGGAAGACATACCGTCCTCAATAATAGAAACGTGTCAGGCATGCTTATTGTAAAAATGTGTATCAAATATATATTTTTATGCTTTCCTCCTACAACCCAAACAAACAACCAGTGTTTTAACATTCACGTGAATATTCAGCGAGTAGTTCGTGTGTTTTATATTCTATTGGGCCATATCCCAGTAGCATGAGTTCGAATCCCGGCGAGGGAAGAACAAAAAATTTGCTAACGCAAATTTACAGATCTAACATTGTTAGGCTGATATTTAGACGAATTATATATATATATATATATATATATATACATATAAATTTGTCCAACAAGATAATAATGAATGCAAAACATAAAACGATTATAAAATAATACAGAATATAATAGCTTGGCCTAGGAAGGGATCAACTAAGCCACCAGGCTATAAAGTAAATCTTTCCTACCCCACAAAGGCCAAGCACTTGGCAAAAATAGAAATTTATAAAATCACAAAAATAAAAATCTTGTTTACAAAACTATCGATCTGTAGATCAGCAAGATGTGTAATAATAAGATACATTGTGTAGAAACTGACCAATGGTCATCCAGAAAAAGGTCGTAATGCAGGGGTTCTCCAAAGGGTTAGGAAAATAATGTAAATTTAGGAATAAATTAAAGGTTTTCGCCGTTTGCATAAAATTAGTCATTAAAATAACTTGCTATTAAATATTTCAGTGTATGAAAGAAAACAAAATGGAGAGGCGGACATTTTAGAACTTAAAGTTAAACGACTTCGCCATTTTAAAAGACAGCAGTGTTCGAGTATGTTTTCCGTTACCATAATTATACTGTTTCAGCTTGTAATAACCTAAATCCTGTCGACTTTGACTCGATGATAAAACAGATGATTGCAATTTTTCAATGAAATTGTAATTCTCTAAAGCAAATCAAAGGGTGCACTAGTGGAATAGGAACTGCTCACCGTCCCGTGGCACCTGATATCTTCTTGGTTTTTTTTTAATGGTAATTCGAAATGTTTTGTCTTTGTTCTCTTTGTTGTAAGCTTAAATATTAACTATTGTCTACGTGAATGTTTTCAGTGTCTTATTAGTTACCATTTCTTACAGAATGAAAGGTTTAAATTTTACAGAACATCACAGTTCGATTCTTTTGATATTACAAAATATCGCAGTTTTAAAAAATAGTATGCATCTGTTATAGCCGTCTAGGTTATTTGCTTTATTCGTTTTTACACCTAATATTCTTTTCTAACCTTTTTGGTTATTAAGAAATCAATCATGGAAAATACTAAAACATACTAAACAGATGGAATAGATTGTTACATTTAAAGTAATGCAATTGCCATTTGTGTAATCCACTAAATAATTTTATCTTTGACCCCTGTCTTTTGAAATATAATACTAGAATAATATATTTGACCCAGTTTCCCATTCTATTAGGAAAAACCCTTATAGAGTTTGACAGGTAACAAAAATCAATTTGTAATGACATAACAGTTTAGAAATAAGTGGCGAATCAAAATATAGCTCAAGATTGATTTTCCAAGGATAGTGTAATTAACAAACCATCAAACGAATCCCATTGTTTTGTGAATTTCTTCTGATGAGTGTTATCATTTTTAACTACTGTAACCTTATTTCAGTGGTCCTACCAACAGACACTTCCGAGATTGAAACTTTCCAATTAGGATTTGTCGAATGTGCAAATGAAATGAACATGTTTGTGAGGAATGTGACAAATATAGAACAAGATATCCAGGCAAAGCTATTTGAATATCTTTGAAGATTCTGCATACGGAGTATATATCTCCCAATTGATACGATATTCCCGGGCTTGTATTTTCTATCAAGAATGATTTCCTTGATATAAGGTTGCTGCTCACAAGGAAGCTATTAAACCAAGAGTTCCAAATGGTGAAGTTGAAATCATCCCTTCGTAAATTTTACGGACGCCATCACGAGTTGGTTGACCGTTATGGAATATCCGTTTCACAGATGATATCGGATATGTTCCTTATGTCGTAACAACTATCCCGTTCCCTTTTCACGAATGTGACCTACCGAATTAGACTATTTACCGGATTTGTAATAACATGAGCAACACGAAGGGTGCCACATGTGGAGTAGGATCTGCTTACCCTTCCGGAGCACCTGAGATCACCCCCCAGTTTTTGGTGGGGTTCGTGTTGCTTAGTCTTTAGTTTTCTATGTTGTGTCTTGTGTACTATTTTTTGTCTGTTTGTCTTTGTCTTTTTTAGCCATGGCTTTGTCAGTTTAATTTCGATTAATGAGTTTGACTGTCCCCCTGGTATCTTTCGTTCCTCTTTTAAAGGTAGAAAAAAAAACAACAGTCTCAAATGGCTCAGTTCCACCTATACCAAACACTCCGATATTTACATGTAATGTAGTGGCATCGGGATCATCAGGTTTAGTTACGGTAATATGCAGATTCAAAATGTAATCAAACTTTAGATGCCTTTGACAATATTTTCTCTATAGATAAACTTTATTCATCGTCAGAGCAGTTTAAAGCATTAGAACCAATAAGTATTAAACCCCAGTATCCATTCATATCTACAGGAATAATCTCGAATGCTACTCCTGCAACTACTACTGCTCCGTTCAAAGTTTACATACAAAATCTAAAAGCAAAAGAAAGAAATGTATTTAGAACCTTACAGTAATCGCCCGTAAAACTTCACACTGGTGAAATTTCCTTTATTTACCCTACTAATTATGTCCAGTTCGTGCATACAAACTTGTGTCGTTGAAATAAATAATTTTTATTAGGCTGTAACGAAATTACCATCATTTTTGTTTTCGTATATATAGATGTGTAATGAAAAAATATGTAATGATAATTGCAATTAAAACTTCTCACATACAATTCCCTCATGTACGTATAATAAAAAAAAAATCAAAGTATATCATGCGACATAATTCAACTGATGCAAGTTGTGAGCAACAGAAAAGTACTTCTATAGACAACATTATAATGGAAGAAATTTGTCAACAGTCTCCTGCCAGTATCAGAAAAACAGTACAATACCAGTTTGGAAAACTTGATGACAAAGTTAAAAGAATAAAAGAACAAAATCCACGGTATAATTATTCTATTCGCAATCAATTTACATCTATGAATTTTTAGCAACAACGACTAAGTTTATTTTGATGCAATATTCACAATCTTGTGCTTTCTCTTATCGACAGCGTAATTGATTTGCCTATCAACAATTATCATCTGATCACCACTGATGAGCATTATGAACACAAAACGAGCCTTTGCCTTTCTTGCTGCTCACAAGGAAGCTATTAAACCAAGAGTTCCAAATGGTGAAGTTGAAATCATCCCTTCGTAAATTTTACGGACGCCATCACGAGTTGGTTGACCGTTATGGAATAACTGTTTCACAGATGATATCGGATATGTTCCTTATGTCGTAACTACAATTTCCCTTTTCACGAATGTGACTTACCGAATTAGACTATTTACCGGATTTGTAATAACATAAGCAACACGACGGGTGCCACATGTGGAGCAGGATCTGCTTACCCTTCCGGAGCACCTGAGATCACTCCAAGTTTTTGGTGGGGTTCGTGTTGCTTAGTCTTTAGTTTTCTATGTTGTGTCATCTGTACTATTATTTGTCTGTTTGTCTTTTTATTTTTGGCCATGGCGTTGTCGGTTTGTTTTCGATCTATGAGTTTGACTATCCCTCTGGTATCTTTCGTCCCTCTTTTTTAATGTTAAGCCTGGTCGTTGTGATGATTTTTATTTGTTATGTATGACAAGAGTGATGTTCTAGTGGAACATGAAAACCATACCCGTTTAGAGCACTCGAGTTCATCTTACATACTCGGTAAAGTTCCTTCGGTTCACTTTTCAGTTTTCGCTGTATTGTTGATAATTGATTATTTTGTAAGCGGCAGTGGCAGATCCAGAACTTTTCATAAGGGGGTTGGGGGGGACGCTGACTGACCTAAGGGGGCCCGTTCCAGTCATGCTTCAGTGATTCTATATATAATCAACCAAATTTTTCCCACGAAAGGGGGAGGGGGGCGGCCCCCCCCCCAGGCCCCACCTGGATCCGCCTATGAGCGGTGTCATTTTTTTTCTGTTGTCCACGATGTTGTTTTTTTTTCACGTATGACTGTTATTCCTTCTTTTGATTGTTTTTCTCTTTGAGGCTTGATTGCGATTATATGGTAGCGGTAGGTTGCAAATTGATATTCTGAGTGTTTTACCTGCATGTTCTGTTATCGAACTTTTCGATGATATCAGACAAACAATTGTCAATATTTCGCCATTTACAAACATATATATGTGATACATTCTTAATTAATAAACTTTAAGGTTTTACAGCAACAACTAAAGTTTCTATACCAATTCTCTTTGGTGCATTTCATGTCAGGAAGTTTATAAACATGTAGCACCTAATGTTTTTACACATGTGCATATTTTGCCAAGGCTTTCCAAAGCATACTTTCTAAGCGTTACTGATAAAAGTAAATGTGGATTAAACTGGTTTGTTATTCTATAATTGACTATTATTAGGCGATGTAAATCATAATGACCAGAGATTATAATCGGCCCAATATCAAGTAATATATATTGGTTAGATTTCATGTAGTTAAGTTTGATAAACTCAAAGTTGATGAATTGCTCCCTTTGTACAAAAATAAGGCTGACCCTTCGTCAGGTAAAGTTGAGCTCAGACTGTTTGGCTGTTCTTTTTTCCTTTTTATTTCATCTATTTACCTGTAGCTAGCTCAACTGCAGTGCCTGCGATTTTCCGAAAAAAGAAAACTTCTTATTTCACATAACAATAGTCACATAATGCACTTTTATTTACGACATATTGCATACATTGGATTGATTGAATAATTGTTAATTTCATTCTGTAACAAGGCAGATTATCTAACCGATAGTTGGAATTCTAATATTTAGCTTCTTTAGTGTATATCCTTTCTGATTGTGGTATCATTGGTTAATAAGGGTTCTTGTATATCTTTGTTTTGTTTTTCATACAATATTTTATACATACATTTTGTAAATCTTGCTCTTAGATAAATAACGTGATATTTTAATGAAGTACATTTCACGTTCCTTTGAAGAAGTCCGTTCTTTAATGCTGATATTATTTAAAACATACAATACCTCTTTTTTAGTTCACCATTGATAAATTTATCATAACAGAAAATAAGGTTCGAGATCCCTGAGGCAAAGGTGACCTTAGATGGATTTTGGTATTGCCTTTAAGGTGCCGTTTGGTCCTTACATATTTTTTAAGTAGTTGTACATTCTTGGCTTTCAAGTTTCGGAGTTCAGGCGTTCTTGGTGAAAACATACCAAAGGGACATTCTAACTTATAAGTCGAAAACAAACTGACAACGCCATGGCAAAAAAAAAAAAAAACAAAACAAAAGAGAAGGATCAAAAGATAAACAACAGCATACAAAACGCAACATAGAAAACTAAAGACTGAGCAACACGAACCCCACAAAAAAACAGTAGGTGATCTCAAGTGCTCGGGAAGGGCGAATCAGTAAATATACTTCAGACCTCCAAAATTACAAAGAGTTATGATCAGTTTCGTAGCATTAACTCCAATACGTAATGTTAATATTTGCTTATAATAACTTTAAACTTGATCCTTACGGATCTGTTCCATTTTTGAATGATTGAATAATAATCCTTGACTTTATAACACCCTTACTCATAAACGCTCTGAAATATTTTCAAATAAGTTTCTATTTTTGTCAACAAGTTATAGATCTGAAATAAATCTTTGTCGCTGGCTATTGGTAATTGCATAAATCATTTGAAAGGTAGATAAATAGATTTACAGCGTTTACAATCTTTAATCAACGCTGGTAGTGTTTACTGACTGCGTAGTATTAAGTTGTCTAAAATAACAAATTTAAACCTTTTACTTTCCTTCTCACGACCTTTTCTTTAACCCTAGATAAAAGTGCATTGTTGATCATTTCTTTTATACTGTGATATATATATGAACAGTTTACATCATTGAAGTTATAATTATTTTTTGCAATGGACATTTAAAAAAATTAAATTTATAATAGTATAATAAGATAAATCTATAAGTAAAAATGGCAATAACTGTTAAAATCTAACTCATATTTAGAACACGTATCAAGCTAAATTAATTTTGGTGCAGCGGGATCGTGCGCAAGAAAAAATTGTGTATTTAGTTTGGTTTTAATTTACTGATAACAAAATCAATATTCATCATGTTCATACCAATAAAACAATATTCAAAGATCTGATTAAAATGTTGAATTGGTAACTTTTTAAAATAAATTTATTTAAAGGATTGACAAGTTTGCCCGGATCATATCCAAATTTCCGGGCTCGGTAAACAACATCACCGTAAATTAGGAATACAATGGAATTGAGACGGGTTTTTACTGGATTTTGCAATAAACTGTGATTCTTTACAGTACAAGAAAAGTCTTCTATTAAAGGGACACAATTGGTGCCCATAAGATTATCTTCAACCTGTCGATAAACTTTATTGCCGAAACGTACAAACATGTTGTCAAGAAGAAAAATTAACGGCTTCAATCATCTCAGCATACCTCCAGCAAGTATAGCTAGCATATTTACCTTTCTCATTACAGAAAAAAGCTTTATATGGGTTGCAGTAAATAAATAAAGTCTGTTTCATATCTTAACATACTCGCTTAGAAATTGAAAGTGATGGACGCTTGAGAAAACATATATGTATATAAATGTAGCAGAGGTGTGTTTTATACATTTGAATCTAAATGAAATCTCTCGGTTATGAATTCTTCATTTCATGATGTGTGAATCTGATATTCTATACAATAACAAAATATATTGATCCAGATTGTTAAAGCGTGTGATTTTAAACTGTACGTTTACTATAGCAAAATTCTGTTTTATTGAATAGAAATTTTAAAGATGAAATGCATAGTCTGGTGAGAATTTCACTTCATTTATTTCTAATAAAGGACGACAAATTGGTTGATAAATTTTCAGTTAAATGCACAAGTAACGATTTCATTTAAGAACGACACGCCTTGCGGGAAATAAATGATACTTCTCTTTTGTTCACTTGTACCTGCATTAAAAAAGATGAATTTTCAAACTGAATAAAATTTCACCAATCGGTTATTTTGATAAACCAAATGGAATTTGAAAATTAAAGATTCTGATATTTCATTTCAAACTTTTTACAATAATTGCACACATGTTAAAATAATAATAATATTGTCCAGTGCTATACATTGTTGCAGAAGGCAGGTGAATATGAAACTTAACTATAAAGTTTCAATTTCATAGTGAATATTTATACCAATGGCCAATTTCGCGTTATATCAAACATACATGTGTAACTATAGGTTTGTATTTTGGAGATAAATTTCCTCTTTCATTTTTGGCTAAATTTTCAATATTTCACAACTTCAATTACAATCGCAGTTTTGGGAATCTTCCAGCATTATGAATTTAATAATATGTTCAAAAATACGACATAAAAGGTTGCATCTACAGAATATATATATATTTATAGCTGTTGTACTGTGGATGTTAATGAAGACAAATAGACTTTGAAATGGTCCGGTGTGAAGTGTATTCAGGTGAAATCAGCTATACCTATTCTGACAAGAACGAAATGTAAACTTTAAAAACATGATGTATTTTCTTGACAATTTGCAATATACCATTACATTACAACACCCAATTATGTTTATGAGCTAGTTTCCCTTTTGCTTTTTGTAAGAAGTCAACCATGAACTATAGGCTTGTAAACATAAACTTGTGACTGAATACAGACTGATGTAGAGTGTACGTCAAGGAGATACCACCGCAACAACAACACACACAAAAGAGACATCTGGTCTAAGAGGAAAACATATGGTATTTAACAACAGATGAATGTCCATACCGTCTGTAAGATCTGAATCACACGACCGAAGTAGTGATTAGAGAGTCATGTGGTACCTTTAGATTTTTTTTTATTATCTCTTATATTAATTACCGTTTTACAAATTCATCATAACGAGTACATATACTTTGAGGATAATATTTGAATACATTTTTAATGGGTCCTTCAGAAAAGCAGTTTAAACTGAATGGATTTAATCAAAACCCTCTCTTTTGCTTCTCGAAAAGGTCAAAGAAAATTAATGCAATTTAGAAAGTAGCACACAATTAGTTTTAACATACAGTCCCTTTTGGTCATATAGCTCTTCCACATGTTTCAGCTGTTCTACATCCTTCAAATTGGTTTTTAAAGATTTGGCTTTGAATGTTCCAGATAAAGGTAAATCCAGAAAAGTGTCTTAACGCGTAAAATTCATAAGGTATTATTTGCATTTTTTAAAGCATAAGTTACATGTACATGTATGTATAGAATCCACCACAAAATCAGCATTCACATAGCAATCTATAACCAACATGGTCGTGTATGTTTTTTTATGCTGTCCTTGCGAAGAATGTTTTTTACTTCGTGCAATCAAAGTTCTCTGACGAAGTATAAGAGGAAAACATTATATTTACTCTTTATTACTTGTAAATAGATTTTGAACTCTACTTAGATCTTAATAAACTGAAGAATGAATTACAATCAAATTTATTAAAATTCATAATGCCTTTTGGATAATTCTTTAGAAAATATTTCAATGTGTTTAGAAATTCATATTTTGAATAAACACACTGCAGTTATTCATAAGTTGATTTCCTTCACATAAGTAGGGTACAGAAAAGATCAAACTCATGCCAGGAAAATTAAATACTACTCTTATCTCTATACTGTGAGACAAACATATGAATAACTCTTATAATACCATCTATTCAATGCTAAATTATTGTAAAACTAGTTGCTATAAGGAAAACTTGTCTGTCTCAATTACCTACAGAAAAAATAGATCATTGCATATCCCAACCGCTACATCCTGGTTTACATCTTCTTTCAGATAAGGCATGATAAATTACCTTTATCCAGTCATTTCTTATTGTTATTATTAAATGGTGAAATTTTATATTTCAACAGATAGAAATGACTGTATCATTCAATTTGTATTAACTTGATAACATATGCACAAAACCATCATGTTTCACTAACCTCTGTTCCCGGCTTTAGTTTATGCCATATTTTGGTCCAAAATTTTAAAATCTATAATAATGTCTTGAGATAATTAGTACACAGATGTTTGAAACTTAACACATAAAATATGCCAAAAAAAAAAAAAAAAAAAAAAAAAAAATCAGTTGTAAAGTTGCCGTTGCTGCCTGTATTCTGTATTCATCTTTAAAAAGTTAAAAAATGTTACTTGGGATAATTCTTATCCTTAACGGTCCTTTTAAAAAGTAGAAAAAGGAAAATTTGATCTTTGTTTTATTATTATGAAAGATAGAAACTGTAAACGGATGCAGTATTGAAATGTTTGCTGTATCAACCGGCAAGAAGGTGAACAATTCTTTACTCAGGAGAGTATAAATTCTAGCAAAATTAAGCCTTAACTTGGAATTATTTTCAATAAAAGGACACCTTTGAGACTGAAAATGCATCACTATTTGTCCAAATATTGACTTATTCCGTAAATAATACAATCTTAACCAGACAGTTTTCAATTTTGATTGATCTTAACTCATGAAATACTTAATTGAAATATAAAGACATTACCAGCACAAAATGCAAAAGTTGCAATAAACAAATATTTGTCGCGACTTATATTCTGGTGTTTTCATTTGAATCGATGATTGCAAATTGTTAAAACAAATACAAAATAAATAGAGTTTTTTACCGTGTAAACACTATATTGGTTACCTAGAATAGATGTTTATATCGGTAGCCACCAATTTTCCCTATAGTAATGATTCAGCAATTTTCACGTGTGAATAGTTTGAATTCTTGGATATAAATATAATATTTCTTTTGTAAAGCTTTAAAATGGTGAAATATTACTGAAATCTGATCAATTTTTATTTCTCTTTCTTTCTTCAGTACAGGGTAAATTGTAGCATTTTTCCTCAATAGGCGCAAAAACTATTATGTTCTAAATTTGACACATTTATATATAATAAAACCAGGAAAGACAGTTTTGCGTGATACTATTACTTAATATTTTTATTTTAAAATCAAAGTCAAATAGTGGCATGACAGTGTTCATAGGGAGCTTGTTTACATCCAAAAATGAGAAAAAAACGTAATTTTGTTAAGGTAGAATTCGCCAATAAAGGTTTAGATGCTGTAAATATTAGCAATATTTTCCATCAGAAATCTGTACAAAAAACTATACCTGATTACTTCAAAAATAAAGCTACACCTGTTATTTCTTATACTTACACCAAGTCTATTGCATCCAAGATTTTCAACCACAAGAGAGTTTTGGAGGCCTTTAACCTCAAAGATGTGAAATCCAAGCCTCCGGATTGCTCATGTGCATCGTCACAATACAAGAATAGTCCAGCTGGTCATGTTATAACTGGTGACCTTGGCATCGTTACAATGAACAACTAAGAGAGTTGTTAGCCAAGGGACCAAAATATAGAATTCCCCAGCCCATCAACTGGAAAAAGAATTTCAAGTTACTGATGGATGCAGTTGAGGACTATTCAAGAAAATGGGTAAAGCGCGAACCAGACGAACCAGAACTGGACACTTTGTCTGAATGGATCAAAGCTATTCGATCATGCATTCAGAAGCGCATTCAAAAACTACGATGCAATATGAGCACAAGAGTTACTAACCCTTTCAAAAATCCGGATGTTGTGGATGCTTTATCCTCTTTTCATGACAAATATGTCGTTGTTCCAGCAGATAAAGCCTCCAATAATATTGTCTTCATATGTAAAACCATTATTTGCAATGTCTCACAACAGAGCTTGGAATAAATAGAACTACTGGTAACCCTACATATTCTTTAACATCATTTACCAAGGACGAAATTTTACAAAATCACAAATCTGTCCTTCTTTCTTTTGGTATCAACATCAAAGAAAACGAAGAAAATTTACCATCATTATACTGGATACCAAAACTACACAAAACTCCATATAAAGAACGATACATAGCTGGGTCATCAAAATGTTCGACTAAACATCTTTCTAAAGTACTGACTACTATTCTTTCTACAGTTAAAGATGGGCTTCAAAAGTATTGCGATGAGATATATTCTACCAGTGGTGTTAACCAGATGTGGATTCTCAAAAATTCGAAAGATCTACTGCTTAATCTTCGATCACAATCTTTGCAATTTTGCAGCAACATAAAGATGGTGTTTGGATGTATACGATATAACATGTTACTTTTATTATTCTTCCCTTAGTTTATTTATTTTGAATTTACATTGTATCATAGGTCAAATTTATTTGTCCAGTGTATGTTCAATGGTGTTAATATGTCCTTTGATTGAGTTAAGCTATTTCAGTTGATATTTTATAGTGTGTCTTTCTATGTTGTGATGTTACACTATTGTTTCAGAAAAAGGGTGAAGGTTTGGTACCATTAAAACGTTTAAACCCGCTGCATTTGTTTGCACCTGTCCTAAGTCAGGAATCTGATGTTCAGTAGTTGTCGTTTGTTGATGTGGTTCATAAGTGTTTCTCGTTTCTCGTTTTTATATAGATTAGACCGTTGGTTTTCCCGTTTGAATGGTTTTACACTAGTAATTTTTGGGGACCTTTATAGCTTACTGTTCGGTGTGAGCCTAGGCTCCGTGTTGAAGACCGTACTTTGACCTATAATGGTTTACATTTATAAATTTTGACTTGGATGGAGAGTTGTCTCATTGGCACTCATACCACATCTTCTTATATCTATTTACACTACTATTCCCCATGCTCAGTTGAAAGATCGATTTCACCATCTCATTAAACAGAGCTTTTTCTATAAAAATGGGAATCGTAGATACAAATTTCTTGTTTTGGGTTACAATAATTCATATTTTGTGAAGAACCACACTGAATCTACAAGAAAATATACTGAAGATGATATTATCAAAATGCTGGACTTTTTGATCGACAATATATTTGTTGAGTTTGGAGGATTTATATTTCAACAAACAGTCGGTATTCCAATGGGAACTAATTGTGCACCCTACTGGCCGATTTGTTTTTGTACTCGTATGAAGCAGAATTCATTCAGAACCTTCTAAAAGACAAAAAGAAAAAGCACCTTGCGAAATTCTTTGATTTTACTTTCCGATATATTGATGATGTTCTATCATTGAATAACCCATATTTCAGCCAATACTTACATCTCATATATCCCAGTGAATCGAACTTGAAATTAAGGATACTACTGATACTAGAAGGACTGCTTCATACCTTGATCTTTTCCTCAATATTGACACAGATGGACGACTTCACACGAAAATCTATGATAAACGGGACGATTTCAACTTCCCAATTATTAAATTTCCCGTTTCTCAGCAGTAACATACCCTCTGCCCCTTCGTATGGTGTTTACATATCTCAATTGATACGTTATTCTCGTGCTTGTTCACACTATACGGACTTCATATACAGGAGTGTGCTTCTTACGCAGAAACTCCTCCAACAAAGTTATGAGGAGGACAGATTAAAAATGACACTCCGTAAATTTTACGGACACCATCACGAATTGGTTTATCCATACGATGTGTCTTTGTCCAAACTAACTAAGGACATTTTTACCACGTGTTAGATTGTGGTTTGTCATTACGTCGTCTGATCTTTTAATTACCGAACGTGACTTATTCCCGATTGTGACTGTTTTGCTGAGTGTGAAACCGCATTACTATAACACGTGTCACGGTACTTTTCTCTCTCAAATTCATGTATTTAATTTTGATGTTATATTTGTTATTCCCGTCGGATTTTGTCTAATGTCTTAACGTTTTTTTCTGTTATATTCGTGTGTTATGTAAAGATAATTAATCACCCCTTCATTTATTAGATTTTAGTTTGGTTCAACGAAATTTATACGATATATTTGGTTTACAGTTTGATTTAGAAGAAACACCGACATAGCTTGATAATACAATTAATTATCTAATTACTACCACAATTTGATATTAATAAGTATTGTAATTTTCATTGTTATTTATAAATGTAATGTCAGTATTACAAATCTAATCTTGAATCAATCCTAATCCTATCTTATTTTTGGGAAATATTTTTACAAATTCAAATGTGACGTCACTTTGTGTGTTTTTTTTTAGAATTTCAAATGTGACGTCACTTTGTGCGTTGAGGCTTTGGCTAACACGGCTGTGTATTTTTATGTGTTGGATTAAGTTGTTTTATGTAATGTATCCGTTTTTATTCTGTAGTTAGTCCCCACTTCGGTTTTTTTATCATGTATATCTATTATACAGTCATTTTATAAAATTTACTGTTTGCAAAATTATAAATTATTCTAAATAATAAGGATGTTCTTGTCCCAGGCAGAAAACCCTGGCCGTCTTAGGCGCAACTTTTTGGAAGTTTTGGTCCTCGGTGCTCTTCAGCTTTGTACTTTTTTTGGTTTTCAAACTTTCTTCATGTGAGCGTCACTGGTTGGTCTTGTGTGGACGAGACGCACGTCTGGCGTATTGAATTTTAAGCCTAGTACCTTTTGTTAGCTATTATCCATGTGTTTCTTTGTCCTATATGTTCTCCCATTTATTTGTATTGTGGTCCTGTCATGTGATGTTGTCGTTTTGGTGTTGTGTTTGACGTTGCCATAAAAGCGGGAGGTTTGGCATGCCACAAAAACAGGTTCTTGTGGTCCTGTCATGTGATGTTGTCGTTTTGGTGTTGTGTTTGACGTTGCCATAAAAGCGGGAGGTTTGGCATGCCACAAAACCAGGTTCTTGTGGTCCTGTCATGTGATGTTGCCGTTTTGGTGTTGTGTTTGACGTTGCCATAAAAGCGGGAGGTTTGGCATGCCACAAAACCAGGTTCAACCCACCATTTTTTTCTTAAAATGTCCTGTACTAAGTCA
Organism: Mytilus coruscus; assembly: GCA_017311375.1. Lineage (NCBI taxonomy): Eukaryota > Metazoa > Mollusca > Bivalvia > Mytilida > Mytilidae > Mytilus > Mytilus coruscus. Next base: position 54,418,820 of record CM029607.1, read on the forward strand.
GGAAAATGGCCATTGTTATAATATAGTTCGTTTCTGTGTGTGTTACATTTCAATGTTGTGTTTTTGTTGTGTCGTTGTTCTCCTTTTATATTTGATGCGTTTCCATCAGTTTTAGTTTGTAACCCGGATTTGTTTTTATCTTTATCGATTTATGAGTTTCGAACAGCGGTATACTACTGTTGCTTTTATTTATAGTATTCATAGCATCGGTCATATTTTTAATCAATTTTTGGAAAATTCAGAACCCTTTTTGAATAAAACTCTAGAAAATATTTCCATGTGTTTAAAAATTGATATTGTTAATATACTTACTGCAGTTTATTCATCTATGAATAAAATAATATATTATACCCATGCATCCACAAAAGGCCAACCTAATACCATTAAATCCAAATACTACTTTTTTCCCTCTAAATTTTCTTATGGTTCTGGCCTGTTGTCTATTTCTTACACGAAGAGACACTTCTCGTTTCACACTGCACGGAATATGATACAAAAAAAAAAAAAAAAATGATACGAAAACTGCGTCAATTTGATTGGCTTGTCAATCATCATGAAACGATATTGCGACACTTTCATCGGCTATTCGCTAAGTTACTAGTTACTTTCAAAGGTATATCGATGTACATTTCCTCCATGGCACGGAGATATGTGATTTCGTCAACAGTTTATATAAAAACTCAAACTTTTACCTGCAATTTTTATTTGGTTAAATTTTATTACACTCTGAAACGTACACACAGTTTTGAACTGATGTTAAAGTTTGACGCCGGAACAGAGCATATGACGTCATACTGACCTACGATTCGCAGATGTTTTTATTTAACACAAAGATAATGCTTACCATAAGAGAAATAAGTTTAACAACGCGTTATAATTCGATATCGCTTGATATCAACTCTCGTTATTTAATTTTAATAGTTATGATAAACGCCCCAAAACTCGTTTATTATTATATTGAAATTAATTAACTCGATTTGATATCAAGCGATTACCAATTCTCACTCGTAATGAAACCTATAATTATCATTTCCATAATCATATAAAATGATGTGGGGATAAAAATCATATTTCGTAAGCCTTATTTAAACAGTGTTTTATTTTAGTAATAGTATTCGTTGAATAATTCTACAGCTTAAATACATTCGATCCAAGTCTCTGTTCTGTATAAAGAGTCTTGGCATATGTTTGATTCAAAGTCCAGTAATTTCATTCAATAGCAACACGATTTTTAAAGCCGAAGCTGGGTCAATTGATCTCTTGAATATCAATATTTCATATCTATTCTAATTACATCTGAATTGGGATAAAGATAGTAAAATTTTGACCGTCGTCTTCCCACAATACCCGTATTGATTCAAATAACTTCAAGCAGGGTTCAATTTACATGGCGTCATATCAAATAACACGAAAAACAAAACAGTGAACGAAGCATAAAATATGATATTAAATTTAATCAAATGTATGAAAATATCTATATAAATCTGTCATTTATAGTTATAAAACTCAGTAGAATATCAGTCTGACTTCTGATCATGATAATGGAATATGTTGACCACTAACTCTTTCATATGAATATCTATTTAAGGCTAACTGAATGATTTTAGCAGTAAACGCGTACGGATGAGCTACATGGTGTCTTAAACACACAACATTTTAAGGCCATTAAAATGTTATAAACAAAAATGTTCAAAATTTTATACTTTCTTCGTAATTCTCAAAAAATTTGACCTAGTATAATGTCTGCACAAATAAAAAAAAAAAAAAAAACGAACTCGATTCTTTGGTCAAACACCACGTTAATGGAAAATCATGAATTTACGTTTGAAATCTCAACCGTATTATAATTATTTCTTGTCAGAACATTTCAATTTTCTCCGTTGATATGATTTAACTTAACTAAATTCTACTGATAATTAAATGTTCCAGATGTTAACCAGTACTCTGTTAAGTATACCATAAACAATATGTATTTAAAAGTCATGTGATTTATGTAATAAGTAATTGTTTTGTTTAACTTTCGTTGTTGTTTACACCTTCAACGAAAAAATGTTTTTGTTACAGTATTTTTTTTTTTGTTACTTAGGACGCATTTGCTACATTTTTTTCTTTGAGTAATGTAGATATTGACCTCAGTAGCTAAAATGTTTACGTACCCAATCCTTTTGATTGATTGTCAGATTTCAATTTTCAATGACATATTTTATTTTCAAAAAAGTTCAGTCTCAACCTTTATATCTTCATACGTCTAATAAATTCACATCTAATGAATAATTGTTTATTTTTGTTTGTTTTACTTATTTGTTTTAATTCATTGAATTATATATTCAACAACAACCACACATAAAGCAGTTTCATTTAAATTGTCTTTAATACTTGTCAGTTCAGGTACATTTTACATTTATAAAATGATTTATTGAAATTTGAACTATTAACTGAGATATTAAACCATGGAAGTATGCAATATACTTAATATTACCCATGAAATGTCCGTCGAAAGGAATGATTAAAATACAATTTTGCCCATCTTTACATAAAAGAAGTATAAGTTTAGTGCTCTTTTTATTGTACCCGCTTTAATAAGTATGAGTGTGAAGTGATCGATTTTTCCGTTAGTGCGTTCGTTCGTTCGTTCATTCTTACGTCCAAACGTTAAAGAAAACTATATGACTTTTGTGAACTTTTAGGTTTGCTATTTGGTCGAACAATTGTTAATGTTTCCATAAGCAAAGTATCGATATTTCAATATATATGTAAATGGCGGAGCAGGAGTGTTGATTTGTGAACTAGGCTCATAGTCCTTATTTAGAGTCGTTCCCTGAGTATTTAATTTAACAAAACTAAATGATCAATTACAAAGATGTTAATAGCTTATAATTCAACACGATTCACTATTGATTCCTAAAATGTATTTTAAACGATACAAAACCAAATGTGAATACACAAAACACAAAAAAGAACAAAAAAAAAAAAAAAAAAAAAAAAAAAAAAAAAAAAAAAAAAAAAAAGCAACAAGAGAGTCTGCAAACAGATTCTTTTCTCTAACTCATATCAAACACTGTCCTTACTTAGTTGAAAAATACTTTTTTGACTCGATGAACTCGAAAAGTAATTTATCAAATCATTCCAAAAGCACCTTTCAGATGGTGACAAGACATAATTTCTGTCAGATATTCGTATTTTAGTTAACTGTATGGTGTCTTACATATTTTCGTTTTGGCTTCTAACTTTTTGTATTAAATGCAAAAATGCAAAACTTTTGAAAATAGCCTCCTTTTGATGTTTTGTCATTAAGATTAAGATGTGAGCCAAATTATGTCGTATCCAACAATATATCTAAAACAAAGTAAATTAAGGCGACAATAACGATGTTCAAATCTCATAAATTCATTGTAACAAACAGAAACTGAGGGAATCGCATGTACTCCAAAAAGAGCGAAATCGGGTGTGTGGACATGGTAAGAGTACTGCTATGTATGTGTCATCCGTCATGCAAATTCGTACTCAGTAAAATGTCACAACACAAAAATAGGTTACAAATGGTTTTAAATCACAGATCAGTCGACTATACTGGTATCAAAAGGTATAAGACCTCGAAACATGTCGCAAAGGAGTTGTGACACTGATACATGCTGTCGGTCAAGCAATTCGTTATGGTGACCGTAAAACTTATGTAGTGTCGATTTCAGTCATTCTTTCTCATAACTCTATCGGAGCAGTTACCATGAAACGATGTGTAAAATTGCAATTTTGATAAGGGCAAATGCGTCAACTCCAACGTTTGTATGTCGTTTCTGTGTCTGTTACATTTTAATGTTGTTTTTTTCTTGTGTCGTTGTTCTCCTCTTATATTTGATGCGTTTCCCTCAGTTTTAGTTTGTAACCCGGATTGTTTTTCTCTCTATCGATTTATGAGTTTCGAACAGCGGTATACTACTGTTGCCTTTATTTGTATGACGTCATAAAGACATCAAAACTTACATTTCTGAAATGAAGCGAATACATCGTATCGTCCTATTTATCAATATAGCCAACATGTTTGTTTTAGGTTTTAGTCTTATACATCTTTCCTTTCATTCTTTACTATTTCATATATGTATTTTTTATTAAATTATTTAAACGTTATCAAACACTTGTTTAAAAATTAATTAACTTGTATGTGAAGAAGATTTTATGTCTTTATATGACAAGTTCCATTTACAAATTAAAAAATATTTCCTTTAGAAATGTTCATATGAAATGACTCTTTCCACGACATAAAGTCTCAAAGTTAAATACTGTTGTTTATGTAATGTGTCAAAGATATCATACCTGTGAAGGTATAAATATCATATCTTAGCATTACAAGATCATTTGCATCTTAATTAGGTATTTCTCTTTTCATAACTTTGTTTTCTTCTATTTGTTAAAATAGACATGAAAATAAACTCATCATAGATGGAAATATTAGTGAACTGAATAATTTTATTTCATATGACTTTAATATATAAATGATAATATTTATTACTTAATGTCGATATTCCATAACGAAAAGGCGGTTCTCTTTACTAATATTTAGGGCGAAAACACCTTAAACAATAAATCGAAGGAATGTGTTCTAAAAAGTGAAATCCTTTGATTTGGATCGGTATAAATTGAATTTTATTTTAAATCCGGATATAATGGTAAAGGCAAAAATCTGGATATCAACATATCTCCTTCATGTATTATAAAATTCGTTATATGATGATAAAATATTATCAAAGCTTTACTCTGACGAACAATTACTTCGAGGTAACAAACAATCAGTTGTCTCATTAGCAATCTTACCACACCTCCGTTTTTTTTTTACAAACTATAGTTACAATGTATTGGCAGATATATGTGTAATTGTTTGAAAGTAAACACAGTTAAAAGCAAAGGAACCGATATATAAAACAAACACAAACAACTTTCACCACTTATAGATATTTTAGAACCTTCAATCAATAGTTCAACAAAAACTAAATCGATTCACTTTTTGTTTTTGCAATTTAAAAGAAAATGGGACTATTGTGCGTGCAGAATTTTTCCGTAAGACGCCTGCATCTATCTTATTATTCTTGGATCTATCTTGTTAAGGATGTTCGCTCCTGTATCAAAATTACAAGCTTTTTAAAAGACTATTATACATTAATAGCATATAAATACTTTTCCAGTCAGATGTAAGACTGTTTAGAATGATTCCAGACAAATTCAGACAATGTTAGGACAGTTGAGAATGTGATGAGAAAAATTCAGACAATGTTAGGACAGTTGAGAATGTGTTAAGACGAATTCGGACAAGGTTAAGACTTATCACAGAGCTATTTCAGAAATTGTAGACACTGTTAGGAAAAATCGGGGAAAATGTATACTTTTAATAATGCAGAATGCATACAGTTTTTGACAACTTTGGTCAATTCAAGATCTTGTCACGTTGTAAGTCCCAATCGTTCAGTGGTCATTGATATCAAAAGGGCCGTGAATTACGTTGATACGTTTTGATAAGTTTTGAGGTATTTCTTTTTTGGTAGTTTTCCAAAGAAGGTATAGTTGACAGTATACAGATAGACCAATCTGTTTGTAGGTTTTGTTTAATCATATATTTTTCTTCCACTTGACCTTCCCCTGGCATAAAGAGTTTTGGATGAAACGACTCCGAACATAGCAATTTGGTTCATGTATCAGACTATATATTAGATTATAACACAATGTTGACTGCTGCACCCTAATTTTTGACATTTTTACCAACTATGTCTGTTTGTTTTGCTCACAATATAATGAAATTCTATGTTACTGTCATTCAAGTGTGAGGTTTAACTAGCTAACCAACTAGGTTTATTATCCACCATGTTCTACATGAGGAAATGCATGTACAAAGTCAGGAATATGACAGTTGTTTTCCATTCGTTTGATGTTTTTGAGCTTTTAATAAAGGACTTTCTGATTTGAACTATCCTTGGATTTTTTTTTTTTTTTTCATTTTACTTTTTAGTCGTATTTGCATGTATTTTACTGTTTCATTGTCATATATGATTGTAGCAAACACATAATCAATAACAAAATGTTGTATGCAATGTCAGTGAAACATGGTCTAATGCTTACGAATACAACATTTTATTTTATGATTCACTTTCCTTTAACGATATGCATATGTACCACAATTTTGGTAATACGAAAACAAAATACAACAAACCAAACGTTTATATATTTGTCAAAAAACAACGTTTACTTACTGACATTATATTATGACCGAATAGTATTTATAAGTGTCAAATTATAAGTACATTAAATAATAAATAGTCATACTTTACTTTCTGTGTAAAGATATATGAGGTTTTATTCGTACATGAAAAATAGTCCTGTTATTTTTAATTTTAATGCCACGAAATTATTAATCTCTTACAGTTTTTCCATTCTCTATATCATAAATTTTCTTGCAATTAGGTGTATGACGTTTAAGTATAAAACGTATATTTGCATGTATAGTTAAACTTAAAAATAAATGACAGTTTATACTTTTCACACAGAAAAGGTTACAAGCTGTTATCAGTCCTGTTTTTATTTATATATGTTTTTATGTTTAGATTGTTGATAAGAAAAAAATGCTGGGACATGTAAAAAACAAAGTTTAGTTCAAAACAGTGACACCCGTTTAATTGGAAATAAAAAATAGTAATAAAAAGGGAACGATATATATGAAGCATGAGACAACTATCCACCAGAGTTGACAAGACGTGGATGTAAGCTATAAAGGTCACAGTACGGCTTTCAATAATAACAAATAAACCCATACTGCATAGCAATCAAGAAAAGGCACCGCCATGAAAAATTTAAAACAATTCAAACCAAAAAATGGCCTGATTTATGTGCAATTAATAAACGAATTTCTAATATGATATACAACAACATGTTTCTGGTTTGTTGGAATTTTCAGTATTTATTGTAAAAATAAAGTATAATTTATTCACTGATAGTATCCTGTATATTTAATAAAAGTTATAATCACATTAATCTATTTTTCATCCTTTAAATGTTGTACACACAAATAAAGGCACCATACTGTTTTCGAAAATTAATGTCGAAAATATGAAAAATTCAATTTGTTTTTCTTTCAAACAGAATAGTTTGCACGGTTGAACTTAATGATCCGAAACATGACCTTTATATCTGCAGAAGCAACTATGACAATATATACACATTTCCCCCGACATGGCTTCGAAAGATCCTTTATCAAATACATATTGTAATTCTGTTGTAAACCGTTAATTAGTTTGTGTGTTTATAACTTGCTATAAAACTGTTTTCCTAATAAGCTGCATAACAAAGTTTAGTTTTGTTTGATTCACATTGTTTTATATTCCAATGAATTGATGAAGGGAATGTTAATATTTCATCATTAACATCCATTTGAACATTCAGAATAGGGACATTAAATCCGATGCTTCGTGTAGTGCTCTCTGTACGTCAAAGAAAACCCGAGCCAGCATATCCTGTGTTTCCAGTGTCAGTCTAAATATTTGCAACTATCCTCGTCAACCCACTTTAAGATCTCATCTCTCGAGTTATTGTTATTTTTTTCTTGTCCTGTATATGAATGAAATACTTGCTACTGGATTAACAAATCTTAATCTGTATGTGTACCTTATTGCTAATAGACTATTGCAACAGTTTTATTCCTGATTTATTATTATTGTTGTAATTTTTTCGGTTAACAACAATTAAGTTAATGTGTTGATTGGCGTTTATTTTCCTTCAATTTTCTAATGAACAAAATTGTGGTGTTTTTGATATTTTTAAATGATAAACGCAAAGAAGTGAACCTGTTCTTTAAACCAATCAATCAATATATACACAGTATGTGAACCTTACATGAACCTATGTTCTAAAAGAGATTACTGCAGAGAGCAAGTTTACAGATAATAGAGACGATTAATTGGATTTATTATTGTTTTATTACGCACAAAAAAAATATACTCATGTATAAGTGACCTGGTCAGTAAAATTTCATGAACAAAAAAACGGAGAGTAAAAACTTAACCAAGGAATTAAATCTGAAAGAGTGAATATATATTCTAATGGATACGTACTTTGTGAGCAAAAAAAACCCCAAAAATCCCGTAGTTTTATCTCTACACAATAGGCATAAAAATAAAAAGATGTGCTATGATTGCCAACCCCTCTCCCCTAAGTCCCAGAGTGGACGTGACACAATATCACACACCTATACCCCCAAAAAAAAAAAAAATTATCTTCAATTTTGACCCCCATTTTAAAGAAAAAAACCCTTTTACATCCAAAATAAAAATTTTACCAACATTTTGTGTGATTTTAACTTCAAAATTAAGAAGAAAAAACACACTTTTCATTTATACCCCCATAAAAAAAAAAAACATTTTTTGTAAAGAGCACACCAAAACCTTAATCCTGGGTTTTTATAAAACTCATTTTCCCCTAAGGGAGTAGTATAGTACTTGTACTTTTTATAAAAAAAAACGTTATTAAAACACCCAAAAAAAAACAACAAAAAAATTTCAAAAAAAACAAAAATAAAAAAAGGTCGGAGAACACACCGCAAAAAATTCTGTTGGATTTTGGAGAAAAAAAAAATCAATTTTACTTTTAAAATGAAACAACCTACAGCTCCTGATTTATCAATGAATATACCATTATATCCAGAATTACCTATAGAAGATGGACAAAATTATAGACTACAAAAATAACAGAAATAGAAAAACATTAATAAATGAGAGAGATAAACGAAAATCACTATACAAAAATATAAACGCGGAGTTAATGTTACTGATGGTGTTGATACAAGTTTAATTTCGACATCTGTTGTTTTAGCTGGTATAGGAATTGCTTTTCTATCTTTCTTCCCATACAAATTGCAGCTGTTGTATGTGGAAGTTTAGGAGGTCTAGTTAAATTAATTAGAAGAAAGTTGACAACAAAATCAAAAAACATTATGAAATTAAAACAATGGCAGAATGCAAGTTAAACAGCATAAAAGATTTAATATCAAAATCTTTAACTGACGGACAGATAAGTGCAGATGAATTTAAACTTATTTTAGATGAATTAGAAAAATTTAATGAGATAAAAAAAATAAAAAAAAGTAATTTTAAAAGTTTACCAGATGATGAAAGAAAAAACTAATTGAGGAAACAGAAAATAGAGTAAAAACGAATTAAAAAAAAAATGGAAAATCTTTGATTTTCTTTAATAAAATCGTTATACGAATTTTAGTTGATAACGGAAATCCACCAAACTATGAATCAATTTTAATTAAATAAATGGATGAGTTTGATAATCCTGAGTTTAAAAATAATGATTATGATGAAGAAGAAGAAGAAACGTCTTTTAAAGATGATGAAGAGTTTCAAAATAATATAAATAAGGAAATTGAGGTATTAAGAAATTTATCATACAATGACGCTAAAATTCGCGAAAAGAAATTACCAAAAAATTATAAAAGATTTTATAACAAAAATAATGAATTATATTCAAACAAAAATTACAAAATTTTTTACAAAAGAAGAAAAAAAAATTTTAATAGAAGAACAATGTTGTATGTAAAAGATGAATATGGTAGGAAATTGCATTAACATATTATCAAAAGGAGTATTAAAATTTTATAAATTTAGCACTCTTCAAATAAAATACGGTGTTAATTTTATTAGAGATGTTTTAGGTGTAGACGATTATAAAATATCTGAAAGAACAATAAAAAGTAGAGAAGAGTTTCAGAGAATGTTAAATGAATTACCAATTTGTGAACCCAATAATATAGAAATTCCATTACAAGAAATATCTACACAACAAGAAGTACAAGAATTATTAGAAACAGCAAGTAATTCAGAAACATATGTAAAAGAAATAGAAACTTCTTTTATAGAAGAAGGGGCAACTTACAAAGAAATGGAAACTCAAACAGGTATGACAAAAGAGAAATGGATAGTGTAATCAATGCAATGACAACAGTAAAGAAGAGATTGCAAATGAATTAGCAAAACTGAATGAAACAAATAAAGACTTAGCAAAAGAAAATACCAAATTAGAACAAGCTAAAGAAGATAATGATGAAATTCAAACAAATAGAATAAGTAGTCGAATAAGAGAGTTGGAATCTGAGAGAAGTGTGAGACTAGAAGTAGTTAATATTAATAAAGAAAAACTACGTAGTCAATTAAACAGAATTAAAGAGACAATACGTAAAGTATTAAAAGAAGACACAACATTAGGTGAAAGAATAAGAACATTATTCAGAGAACAAGGAATAACAATAGTTAGTGTTTTGACTGCTTTTGGAATGATTATTGGTGTTATAGTAGAAACATTTACTGGTGGAACTACTTTTTCTCCTTCTCCTCCTCCTCCTCCTCCTTCATCAAAAGGTGGTGCACAAGATTGGATAAAAAAACAATTAAAAAATCTTGGAAAACTATTATCTTTTCTTGCAGGAAAATTAGCAGCTGCATTACCAGGTATTATAGGTTCTATTGTATCTTGGTTATTGTCTGTAACAAAAGACGTAGTAAATTGGTTTGCAAACAACTTATTGGCTTTTCTTGTTTTGGTTGTTGGTTTATTGTATGCTGCTGCTAGGAATATTTAAAAATAAATTAATAAATTTTATAAATAATAAGTGCTGTAATACCTAATACAATACTTCCAAATATTATTGCTTTTTATTATCTTCGTGTTCGTCATATTCATTTTTTGTGTTGGTTCTATTTGAACTGGTTCTGATTTTTGGTTCTGATTGAGATTGTTGAATCGGTTGGAAATCGACAGGATCGAGACCGGTAAAATCAAAATTTTATTATTTAAATCATCATTTAAACCGAGTGTTTGATTTTCTGTTGCAATTATAATTTTATTATTATAACCAACAATACTTCCAATTTGTAATACCATATCACTGGGAGACATATATAAACCAAGTCCATAAGCATAATCAACTTTACTTCTTGCGTATTTTAAAACATTTTCATAATTCGATATCTGGGTGGGTAAATCGATAGGACTATTTATTTCATCTTGTACATTTGCTAAGAATTGTTTTGTGCATCAAATCCTGTTCCTACTTTTAATATTTCTACCCTTGTTTGAGATTGTGCCCTAATAATGCCCATACAAACATTCTAATACTTTCATTGATACGTTCAATACCTGCTTTTGTAAAACCCTCTGATTTATCTAATATAAATGTTGTCCAAGCCATACTTATATCTTTTGTATGACGAATTGTATCATGAATATTAAAGAAGGACCATCCCCGAATGATGATATCTGTATTCACCACTTGGTTTATAATATTCAGAAAAGTTCCTAATCCTTTAGATGATGATTCTACTTTTGTCTCCAATCTGTATTTGGAGAAACATCAAATTCATTGCATAATTTTTGATATGCAGCTTTGTCATATGGGTTTTTGTAATAACAGAAAGAAGAATCTGTTGGTAAAGGTGATTTAAGTTCTTTTAAAATTCTGACAATGCAATAATATAAGTGAAATGTATAAAGTGATTTAGTAAGATTTGAAGTGTTTTGTATATGATCATTATAAGAAACACCACATCCTGTACTTGCACACCAGACTGCAAAGTTTAACTGACATTGCCACCAATCAAACGAAGAATGAATCCATGTATTCCATGGTTCGTTGGTGTGTAATGATGGGTTTTGATATTTTGAAATAAATCGGGAAAGCTGTTTTAAAGTTTTCTTTTGATTTACAAATATTATTTGTTCGACAAGATTTATATCTTTTTAGAATATTTAATACCTGGATTATATGAAACATTAGGATTATATTTAAATTCTTTTGTTATCATTTTTATATTAAAATGTTTCATACTATTTCAAATATTGATAATACAATAAACTTAGAACAATACATTGATAACAGAGATGGAAATAAACGTATTGGTTTAAAATCTATAAGATATAGTGTAGGTTGGTATAATGTTTATGATGGAGTTATAAGACAAACAGGAGAAAGAGTTCATAGGATTAAAGATGGTTATTATAGTTTCCAACAAATAGCGGATGAATTTAAAAAAAAAGATATTGTATTATCCGTAAATGAAACAAATGGTATTGCATCATTAAACACTCCTATTGAGTTAAGGATAAATGAAGATTTGAAAAATATGTTAGGATTTAATAATAAACGTAAATTCGAACCTAATGAATTACATTATGGAAACAAATTTGTGGATTTTGCTATCCATAAATCATTATATATCCATTTGGAACAAGTTAGCACTTCTCATAATTATCTTGATGGTAAGCCAAGTACATTATTGGCTGTTATTCCAGTCGAGAATAAAGAGTTTGGTGAAGTTATAACAGCGAGATTTGAGCATCCGGAATATAAGTGTTTAGTAAATGATGTTATAACAGAATTGAAATTAGAAATAAGAGATGAAAATAATAACAAGATAATTAATCATTTACCAATTAATTGTGTTTTAGAAGTTATATAATTTATTTAATAAAATGAGCATACTTGGTGTCAAAAAAAAAAACGTAGATACATCGGAAATAAAAAAGGAAATATTAAATATGAAGAGTGAGCTTCAAACAATGGATACTAAGGATAAAATTTACATCGGAGTGTCGCTGCCCTAAGCATCAGAGTTTTAAATGTTGAAAATATAGTTGATAATATTAAAATAAACCAGACAGAAAAATAATAAGTATATATGCTGGAATTGATGGTCCAATACATGGAAATCAAAAGTTTAATTTTGGTTATGGTGGTGGTTATTATTTAATGAACTTTCCAGGACAAATATTGGGTATTAGTTTAGTAAGTTTAAGAACAAGCTCAGATATTATAGCCATTAAGATGATGGTTAATGATAAGTCAACTAGTTACAAAATGAGTTTGGATAAGGTGTTACACACGGTTTTAATAACTTTTATACACCTTTTGAAGTTAAGGCTGGAGATTTCATAAGTTTTATTAGTATGACTAATAATCCTTTATGTATCAATACTCTAGTATCAGTGGTAATTGAATTATTTTTTTAACAAATTTAATCCTTAAAAATGTCAGCATACGGAAACAAATTAAATCCTTACAGAAAAATAAGAGAACCCCGTGGTGTGAAAGGTATTCGTCAAAGTGTATCAATAACAAATAATCCTTCAACTATTGATCAAAATCAACAGCTATTAGTGAGATTCCTAATCTAAGCAATAATGATGTTATTGTTCCTGGAACAACCAGATTGGCATTTGAAATAGAACTAACATCTACAGACGACAATGCAACTATATATCAAAACATAGGAAGAACAATAGTTAAAAACAACAATTCGTATAAGTGGAAATGAAATTATGTCAATTGATGATAGTGATATTTATCATTGTTATGTTGATTTATGGAAATCTACATCTGAACGTTTAAATATGGCATACCAAGGAATTGGTGAAACAAACATGTTAAAACACAGAGTTGGTGCGGATGATAAAGCATCAAACATAGGTGATGAAGCAATTGCAACTGCATATGGTGCAAGATTTTGTATCCCACTTGATTTTGAACTATTAGAAACTCATATGCCTTTTATCAAGCAGGTCTTGGTGATAGACTTGAATATGAACTTACATTTAATAATTATAGCAATGTTATTAAATCAACAGATACATCTGCAAGTTATACAATCAAAACATTTGTTTAGAATTTGATATGGTTACTGATGCAGAATTAGCAAGACAAATAAGACAACAAGTTAATGGTAAGATGGTTATTTTGTACGATAGAATACTAAGACATAGAAAAATAACCAAAACAAATCTGATACATTGTGGAATATAAATTTAAATGTTCCAGCTAGAAGTATGAAAGGAATTCTAATGTTGTTCGAAGATCCTGAAAGAACAAGTACCGAAACTTATTATAATCCTAACATAACAAAAGTAGAAATGACAATAGAAGGTGTTCCAAATCAACTATACAGTCAAGGAATGAAAGCATATCAACAATGGGATGAAATAAATAAATTCTTTGCTTTAAATTCAAAAGAAATAAAACAACAGAAGAAGTTTTAAAGGATTTAAATTTATCCTATACAACATTAGAAAAATATCTTACAACTAATTATGCATTATGGTTAGATTTACGTTCAACAGATGACAACTCATTACACGGTTCAGGTAGAAGAATTGAAAATGCCTCTGAAGGTATAACAATCCAAATAACTAAAACAGCAGGAGCAAATAAATTAATAAATGTTTATCTGTTTGTTATACAAGATGCACAAATTAATTTTGAAGATGGAAGATTTAAAGAAGTTAATTACTAGCGGTTCCCCTTAAAAATGAAACAAACGAGCGGAGCGAGATACACTCGATTCCTTTATGAATTACCAAAATATCCCCATTGTGCTATTATATGTGGACAAACAGGATGTGGAAAAACAGAGTTTGTTCTTGATTTATTAGAAGGAGAATATAGTGGAGTTTTCAAATATATAGTCATACTTTGCCCAACCATTCAATGGAACAAAGCATACAAAAATCGTGAATGGATTGGTGATGTTAGAAAACCAAAACAAAAATCTAATAATTGTTAATCCTATTGTTGAAGTGAGAGAAGCGAACGGTTCCCTTTATGAAGAAGAGAAGCTACAAGAACTACTAAGAATGTTCTTTAAAAATATGCTGGTCATCCAACATTATATATCATTGATGACTGCAGTGCAACAAAAGAACTAACAAAGAAAAAGATATGTTGTCCGAGCTTGCATTTTCAGGAAGACACGCGGAACAATCAGTGTGGGTCATTTCACAGAGATACAACTCTGTTTTAAAAGATTTAAGAGAACAAACAAAATGGTTATGCATGTTCTACACAAAAGATAGAGATAGTTTTGATAATTGCCTAAGAGAAAATGATGTTATTCCTACTTTGGAAGAAAGACAAAGAATAAAGGAAGAACTTAAAAAAGAAACATCGTAAATTAATATTAAAGACAGATCAACCTACTGATTATTGGTTGATTGATTAGCAATTCTCAAGTAATGCTTAAGTAATGCTTAAGTAATGCTTAAGTAATTCTTAAGTAATTCTTAAGTAATTTAACCAAAATAAGTAATTCTTAAGTAATTTAACCAAAATAAGCAAAATAATGCTTAAGTAATTCTTAAGTAATTTAACCAAAATAAGCAAAAAAAAGCAATGCTGTTGGAAATACTAACAATTGCAACAAACACTGCAGTCTTATCATTGGTTGGATATGTTGTATTTAATTTTTAAAGTTAAAATAAATTATATCCGTTTTTGAAACGTATAAAATGAATGCTGAAGAATTATTAAGCGAGCAAATTATGGAAAACATAAATATTGATGATGAAGCGAGCGAAGTGAACGGTTCCCTCAAGAAAAAAACGCGAAAGATTATCATCTGTTGTTGCTGGTGGGAATAGTAAACAATATCTGGGTAAAGAATTACAACTGTCAGATATTGATAAAATGACAACAGAACAAATAAACAAACTATACTGTAAATATGAAGCTAGATTAGGAGCTAGTATGACCAAGACATTAGGAAACTCTTTTATAAATTTATATGTCATGGGTGTATCAAAGTTTTTCAAAGTTGTTAATCCACCAATTTTAATACAAGACTTAGAGGAAGATCCTTTTATCAATAATGCTTTAACTAATACATGTTGTGAACTGTACTATAGATATGGAATGTATCTTGCTCCTTTTACTGCAATATTAACAACAGCAAGACATATCGAACCACTCGCTTCGCTCGATTTCCGAAAAAAGATGAAAATAATGACATAAAAATGATGAATGAAAATCCTGAACAAAAAGAAAACAAAGAAGAAAAAAAAAGTATTTAAAAACCCAAACCAAAAGACCCAAAAAGAGTAGCTGCTGGTAAGAAAGGTGCAGAAGTAAGAATAAGAAATGCAGAAATGAGAAAAAAAGAAGTGGAAAAATTAAAAAAAGAAAATTCAAAAATCAAACAAATAACAAAAGATTCTGATACAGAAACAGATTATGAATTAAACGAACATATCCCTTCTGTCAAGAAACACTCCAGTTCCCTAGTTGATTACAAATTTATACTTTTTCCTATAAGTATTGTTGGATTGGGATTGTTTTTTTACAACCAAAGTAAGAAACCAGAAAGAATGATTAAAGAAATAACAAAACCAGAAAAACAAAAGAAAGAAATTGATCCTTTTGAATTTAATTAAGAGCAAAGTGAGAATTTAAAATTTAGTACATTAAAATGACAACTCAAAAAGACGGAAAACAAATAGCAAATATGTTATATCATGCTGGAGTGGAAACATTGTTAACAGTTGGATATGCAGAAATAGGTAAAAAGTATTTAGAAGGTCAGCACCAAAAGTAGATTTTAACATGAATGATATTTTATGTTATCCATTGATATATTGTTTGCAATGGCAACAAAAGATATGTTGATTAAGCAAGGTATTATACCTGCTGATATCATGAAGTAATAAACTGATTGCTTACTTATTTTTATTTTATTTTGTTTTTAGGGAAAATGGCAAGTGCTTTAGCAATGATGCTTGGTGGGGCAATAACAAATGCTTTTGCATTTTCGGGGAGTAATTATTTATTTTCACATATGGGTAGTAATGCAAATGAAGAGAAAATAAGACATGATAAAGCTATAGAAAAATTAGAAAAAGCACAAGCAGATTGGAATAAAAGAAGAATACAAAGATTAGATTTTATCAATGAACAATTACAAAAGGAACATCATGCGGTTCAGACTTTTGAAGATGTTGACCAAGCAATGAAACAATACTATTACATTACAAGTAAACAATTAACTCCATTATCACCCAAACCTAAACTAAGTGATTTTTATACACCATCAGAAGATCAAAAAAATAGAGAAATTGCATTTGTTGTTGGTGGAATGGTTTTAACAGGTTTTGTTGTTTGGAAGTTAAAATAAGCGAGCGAAGCGATGATACATTTAAATCTAAAAATATTATTCCTTTGATTAAAGTTTTTAAAGAGGGTTATAAAGAAATAACAAAATAAATTAAATTTCAGGACATGGTTTTTCAAAACATATTCATAAATTTTGTCAGGTCTAATGAAAGCATCCCAACCAGGAGGAAACTTAGATAACTTTTACCTTTAAACTTTTCCATTACTTCCATTTGTTTTGATGTCAAAGGACATTCTCCATCATCTCTTAAACAACATATCTGATAATTTGATAATTTTATTTTTCCTAATATAACTCTAGCATAAGGATCATCTTTCTCGGTATAAGCTTCAATCATTTTTAAAATAAAAATTTAAATTATATATTTTTAATATCCATAAGGAAAACTTCTAATTAGATTTTCATTTTCATAACATACCATTCTTTTATCAAACATATAATCATAAGCTTTAACTTGTTTAACTGTTTTAAGTTGATGATCTTTTCCTATTTTTATGTTGTCATATTTTACAGTTTCATATTTTCATTTTCATCAGTAACTATTTTTATTTTTTATCTAATGTAATCTTTTCTTCAACTTCAGCATTTAATCTAAAACCTTTACAACAGCTAACTAGTTTTTCTGTATCTAGTTTCATTGAATAATCTTTTGGACCAGCAGATATAAATTGTTTTATGTGATTAGCATTGTGTTTTGAAACAATTTCGTCTGTTAAATCACCTAATTTACTTCCCATCATATTTTCTACTTTTTACATGCTTCAGAACCATCATCATTGTAAATACAAGAATCTGTATCCATGTATAAAACTCTTTCTTGTAGAATATCTAATAATTCGTATAATTTTAATCTAGCATGTGCTGTTGTAAATAAAGCTATATAAACATTTACACTTGGATTAGGTTTAGAATATTCTTCTTTTCTTTATATTCAGTTAATACAATATTTTCATCTAATATCATGGTACTTATATCTTTATATTTTTCATTAAATACTATTTTAGTTATATGTTCTAAAGTAAAACAATATTCTTTTGTGTAAAATTATCTCTCATACCAAAATGTCCCCATAAATTATTTAAACATATTTTAGCTATAAATCTTAATCCCGAATTGTGTTTAACTTTGTCAATATCTAGATTATAAGCAGCATTATCTATGATATATTGTATTTTGGTTTTACATTCTTTATCGTTCTCACAATCAGGTTTACAATATTTAGGATCACATTTACATCCTGAAGCTTCTTGTTTATATTTCATAAACGTATCTACATAAAGTTTAAATATATCTGTAGATGTTTTTCAAAATGTTCTAGTTCATATATTTTTGTAATTTATAACCTTTTCTATTGCTTTATCTATTTCTATTGTAGACCAAGTTCCTACTATAACTCTTTCCTCATTAGAATGTATACATTTTCATTTTAATATTTTTACATTCTTTACATCTTTTATTTCATGTATTTTATCATGTTTATTTAAAGTAGGATCATCTATGTGTTTACATTTAAAAGATATTTTATTCATACATGTTCTACATAATCCAAAAAGTAATTTATGTGTATTATCACTAGTTAATTGTTTATAAGGTAAAACAGGGTGATACAATCCTTTAGGTGGTAATATTTTACATTTCATTATTCCGAAATAATTATTTTTATATAATCATCTACAGAAATATCTGTATATGTAATAGGATGTCCTATAGGATATTTACAATATTTATTTACTGATGGATACAGAGAACAAAAATCTACATATCTACCTTTTAAATCAGAAAGATTATTGTATAATTGAATAGTTTCTGTTCTTCCTCCATAAAATGCATCTCTTTTATCAATAGGTTTTAAATGTGGATCAACTTCAGGATATTTTTGTTGATCAAACTCACATTCCCATATTGTATGAATTTTTACATTTGGTTTTAGATAATCTTCAATAGTTTTAAGTCTTTCTTTAGTTTGGTCATATAACTCTTTCATAGTTTTTTATTTCTATCTTTTTACATATTTCTTCAGGACTATAACATTTTGTACATCCATGCCAATAACATCCAAAAATTCATAAACATTACGCATTTTATTTTCTCTATCATAATAATAACCATCGACTTTATAACATTTATTATTAATGAATAATTTCTTTTCACCTCCTTTTTAGCATGTTGAATCATTATATTATATTCTAAAGAAATATACTCTAACCATTGTATTGATTTTTGTGAATGTACTTCTTTAATTGTCATCTTTTGTGAATTCCAATTGTTTCATTTGTTAACATTAATGTTTTAAATATTTTTGTACAACATTGAGCAATTGTAATATATTGAAATGGATCAATACAATTATTGGTTATATTTAAAATAATTTTTATACAATGTACAACCTTTGACAAAATTAAAACATCCAAAAACAATAATAAAATATTTCTTTATAGAATTTAAATTTTTATCTTTTTGTTTCATACCATTTGTCAAATTCTTTTTATTTTTGGTAGTCATAGTATCAAAACCATAATATTTTTATCAGGATATTTACCTTTGTATTTTTGGTTTTCTGTTGTATTAAAATAATGTGGAAAGTA
This sequence comes from Mytilus coruscus, assembly GCA_017311375.1. NCBI lineage: Eukaryota > Metazoa > Mollusca > Bivalvia > Mytilida > Mytilidae > Mytilus > Mytilus coruscus. Next base: position 54,438,375 of record CM029607.1, read on the forward strand.
TCCTTTGTTACCTTCAAAACCAAATGTTTTTGGGAAAGCAGCTAATCCACACAATGTAAAATTTATTGAATCTATAAATCTTAAATTTATTCCTTTAATAAACATAGCTGTTAATTTTAGTCCAGAAGAAATTATGTTATGTTCAATTTTATTTTTACAATGTATCCTAAAATCGGTTGCATATCATAACCTTTTCCATAATGTGAAATAAAAGTGTAGTCTTTAAATTTGTCTCTTATGAAATATTTACAAAAGTTGTCTATTACAGAATTTCCTATAGGGTTTCATATTTAATTTTTCTACATCACTAAAACAATCATCTATGTCTAATTTTAACAAGTTTAAATTATCAATATTGAAATCACATTTAAATACTTTTACATAGTTATTTTTAAAACAGTAAATATTTTCTAAATCGTAAGCTATACAAAAATTCATTATATGTATTCCTGTTTCTTGATTTGCTTCAAAATCAAAATATATATATTTATTATTTTTACTTGTTTTGGTACTGATGGTTTCATATAACATAAGTGTTCTTCATTACTTTCCGTGTATTTTTCGTAACATATTAAACATATTTTTCACCACATTTATGGTTTTACCTGTATATGTTTTATTACATTTTCACAAACAAGTTGTTTTCTAATAGTTGTTACTGTATTATCTTTACATGTATGTTGTTCAGTATAACCAATTAAACATAATTTACAAAATCTACGTTTTGCTAAAATCCTGTTATGTTTGTTATTGTATCAAAATGTTCATCATGATAATATAAATATATTTGTTCGTTGTATTCTTCATTACCATTATATAAAATATGTTCTGTACTATTTGATGTAAAAATAATTATTCTCATATTAAGATAATTTTCAAAAATTTTAAATCTTCCAAATCATTTCCTTCTTCTTTATTTCTACTCCTGATTGTTTATGCAAATCTTCAGCTAATCTTTTTGTAATGGTCTACTTTCATTGATATGTTTTAATTGAGAATCTGTAAAATCTTTTAATAACTTATTTGAAGCTAAAGAAGTTACAATTGCCCTTGATAAACATATTGTATCATCATTTTTATTTTGATAATACTTTTTTATTTATGACATCTAATATTTTTAAAGCTTTACCTTTTCCTCTTTTATTGGGTATAATAGTAACTTCAAAAATAACTTCTTCTAAATTTAATTCTTCAGCACTATTTAATAATCTTTCCATTTGATCCATGAATAACTTTTTAACTGTATTATATGTTCTTATAGGCCAGCTTTTATGTTTAGCAATTATGATTTCATGAATAGGTACTATTTTAATTCTTCCATTAGGGTAATCTTTTATAGAATAATCTATCATGTGATCAAAAGCATTTGTAAATGTTTCTGGTTTTCATCCTTTAGACTAATTTTATAATTAAATACATAAATACTTGCTTTATGTTTATATTCTTTTGTCAAAACAAGTTTATATGAATCTCCTTGCTTGGATAAAATTTTATCCTTTTTGCCTCCATTTTTTAAGAAAACATTTTAGTTACTTCAAAATGTCTAAAACAAATCTAACAAATAAATTAGCAGATGAACTACATCATAGAGTTGTAAAATCTTTTCCTAAAAGACGTGTTTATGTTCATTCAATAGATCAAACATGGGCAGTTGATTTAATAGATATGCAACCATATTCAAAACAAAATAAACACTATAAATATTTATTAGCAGTTATAGATGTTTTAGTAAATATGGTTGGTTAAGCCCTTTGAAAAATAAAACAGGAGTAGCAGTGAGTGAAGCATTTAAAACATTATTTAAAGAAAGAAAACCAATATATATTTGGTCAGATAAAGGATCCGAATTTTATAATCGACAAGTAAAAGAATTGTTAAAAGATAATAACATAAAGTTATATTCAACTGAGAATGAAGAAAAATCCAGTGTAGTGGAACGATGGATAGGAACAATGAAACAACATATGTATAAATACTTTACTGCTAATGAAACTTTAAAATATTATGATATATTAGATAAATTAGTTAAAATTATAATAATACAGTACATTCTTCAATTAAAATGACACCTGTTCAAGCAAGTAAATTAAAAATGAATTAACAGTGTATAAAAATTTATATCCAGAAAAGGAAGAGAAAATTAAAAACCTAAATTCGAAGTCGGAGATAGAGTAAGAATAACAAAAAAAGGGTAAATTTGAAAAGGGTTATACTACTCGTTGGACTAAAGAAATATTTGTAATTGAAAAGTTTTAAATACAATTCCTTTTACTTATAAAATAATTGATTTAAAAGGCGAAGAAATAACAGGTTCTTTCTATGAACAAGAATTACAAATGACTAAGTTTTAAAAAACGACGCTACAGACGTCAAACAAAACTGATGACAAAGACGATGCAAAGTGACTTTTTACAAAAAGTAAGACCTAGAAAACAATAATAATCATATTAGAAACTACCCGGTTATGCATAACCGTTTCTAAATATAGCATTGAAAAGTCAGCTCAGAATTGGATGAAATTTTACAAAATGCTACCTAGGATTATGGGAACTCAAAAATAGCTTTTTACTATCTTTACCATTTCTCGGGGTTCTAAAAAAATTTTTTCTCCAAAATCCAACAGAATTTTTTGCGGTGTGTTCTCCCGACCTTTTTTTTTTTTTTTTTTTGAAATTTTTTTGTTGTTTTTTTGGGTGTTTTAATAACGTTTTTTTTTTATAAAAAGTACAAGTACTATACTACTCCCTTAGGGAAAAATGAGTTTTATAAAAACCCAGGATTAAGGTTTTGGTGTGCTCTTTACAAAAAATGTTTTTTTTTTTTATGGGGGTATAAATGAAAAGTGTGTTTTTTTCTTCTTAATTTTGAAGTTAAAATCACACAAAAATGTTGGTAAAATTTTATTTTGGATGTAAAAGGGTTTTTTTCTTTAAAATGGGGGTCAAAATTGAAGATAATTTTTTTTTTTTTGGGGGTATAGGTGTGTGATATTGTGTGACGTGGCAGGGTACTTATACATCTCACAACAAAAAGACACTAAGTACAGATCTGAGAGTACATGTTGTTACTGACAGCTAGTTCAAAGCCAATAAAAACTGATAAAAAAAATTATGCATCTAAGAACAAAATATCAATCAGTACACATCAACATACAATGGATTTAGTGGAAAGACGGCATTATCAATCAGACAAAAACATGACCTTGTGCAATGCCAAGATACAGGTATCGACAGATTGTAGAGCCATGAATGTGCATATGTATATTAAAATGATATTTAGTGTATACCCGTTATTTTATCTCTGCAGAAATTTTAGAAACTTACGGGATAACAAGTGGCAAACATGCACACTAACAAAACCAGAGAAACAATTAGGGTTTCCAGAAGCATAGCAATTTAGGCTCCACTTGACACTCATCCATAGTTTACAAGGTGACTTAATCAATTGATTATACGTAAACTAACTAATTCACTTCATTCGCTGGTGTATTTAAAAATAATCAAGTATGAATTTTTGACAAGCATCGCATATTCCTTTTACCATTTGTTTACTCGAACAAGATGTGTCGGGACGACACAATTACACTTGGAAGCAGCAAAGTTTAAATAGTTGTTATTCCATGAAAACTGAATAATAAAAAAGCGAAACGCAAACTAAATCTTTAACCCAATTATATAGTTTAAAATTAAAAAGTCTAGTCAATATTTGGCAAAAACTTCCAGACAACGTTTTGGTTTAAAAATCCCGAAAAACGTTGTGACGGACATAGGCAAAACAATACATTTTAGCCACTTAGTGGCAGAAGCGTTAGTTGTTGCAGAGATTAACACCAACCAATTATGACTTTCTATACCATGTATTTAAACAGTTTTCCGCTAACTAAAAGTTCCCGTTTTAGCTTATCTCTATAACTTAAAAAACCAAGGATCTTGTCAAAAAATATAAAACAACTCAAGAGCTATACAAGCATTCAATTAATGTAAATACGTTTACAAGAATCGAATCAGAACAAAATAAAAATTATAATGTAAACCTTACCCAAGATTGTTTGCAAATTCCTTAGCCTCTTGATTATGAAACAATGTAGCCATATTGAGTCACGAATACGACCTTAGTGGTTGTTCTGATGATGATATGGCTGCATATTCTTGATACATCATTCAAAACGGAAAATGCATTATTTACATTAATGGATAAACATCAGCTAAAGATGCTGAGAAAAAAAGAAAACATTTTATAAATGTTATGCCTCCGAAGCGCATTTTTGGATTTACATTGATCTCAAGCCGAATATTTGAAAGCCATGTATGTTAAAGAACGGAAACAGTGAAGAGGTATATGACCAAAAAAGGACCTAAAATAATAGCCAAATACATCTAAGATCAACTCTGCCTGAGGGAGTTGAAACCTTAGTTTCTTAATAATTTCTAAACTAATAACATACAATTTAAGAAATGATTCTTATAAATCATGTCAGTATTGACTACTAAGCTAATGATACCCTCGGAAACTGGTAGTCCAGCAGCATCGGTATCGAGAATGTTGTGTAAAATATAAAACTAAACTTTATAATTTCCATACGTCCGAGCGCTATCTGGATTTACCTTCATCAAGACTATGTATGATATACAAAATCTCCAAATCAACCAACTTTTTCATTAAATGTCAATGCTTTTGTAATCGTCTTTATCTGAATCACGCAACCTTCCATTTTTTCTGTATTATTGATTTGCACTGTTTGAACTAAAAAAAAAAAAAAAAACAAAAACGCGGTTTTGAAAAGCACAAACGTACGATAATGGTAAATTACGCATAAAAAAATAGTATCTAATTTATCAACAAAGAACACAAAAGAATTTAAACAGTGGGATATAATTGATGCATCAGTTTAACAATCTTTATTTCACAGGTATGTTCTGTTTGGTTTCAAATTTTCGTGCCAAAGTACTTAAAATAAGCAGCACGAATAATTGAAGGTAACATAAACATGTAACTAAATATGCAGACCACACATGCACATCGTTGTCGTGTTTGTAAAAATCTTAGTAGCCATATTAATCGAAAATTGAATATCAGGCCGCACCTTATAAGTCGAAGAGAATATCAAACTCTTATTATAAAGTATATGATAGATGATTGAAATTTAAATCCTGGATCTCATGGAAACTAATTTAAATTAAAAGGGCTTTTTTTGACAATTAAAACTGTAAGATATCACGAGAGATAGCTCCCCTCTGTCATAATTTATGACGCAGGAATAAATTACCTTAGCTTTATTTGGCAAAATCTTTCGGAATTTTGAATACTCAATGCTCTTCAACTTCGTACTTTATTAGGCATTTCAACTTTTCATTCGTGCTTCACTGATGAGTCTTGTGAAGACGAAACGCGCGTCTGGCGTACAACATTTTAATCTTGGTATCTAAGATGAGTATATATATATATATATATATAGTTACTGAGAAATATGTATATATCAACAAATTATTCCACAGATACATAAAAATAATTAATATCCTATCATTCTTTAATTCTTAATTACAAATAAAGTTCATGTTTCAGTATTTCACGATTTATTTGTTCGTTACAACCAAATGTTCATCCCTCATAATACAGTTTAAAAGTTGAAACCAAACATATAATAGTTAAATGCTAGCTTGCATCACTAATCTTGGTTTTCTGTAATTATTTACTTATCATGGTTTTTATGTGGACGAATGCGGCCATTTACTGCTAGTAGACTGTTAATTTCTGATTATATTATCACCTCAGTAATTTGTACGTCGGTACTGACATGATTTATAACAACTGTTTATCTTTTAATTTTCTGTCGATAGAATAAGAAATTATAAAGAAACTGAGTTGTTAATCCCTCAGGCAAAGTTAACTTAGGATGAATTAGGCCATTCGTTGAAGGTTCAATTGGACATATAGAGCTCCTAACGTGTCTACATTTTTATTCACCCATGGCTTTCAAATGTTAAAGTTTTTGTTTTCTTTCCGATGCACAAAATGTACATGTATAAAGTGCATTTTTGATATATATATCACAACCCCGCCGCCTTACGATGTTGATATTTCATTATTTGAAAATAGGAAGGCAAACGCTCGTAAAAGCAAATACCCTCAAAACAACATAGATACAAGGATTCAAATTTTGAAGGCTAGACGCGCGTTTCGTTTACTACAGACTCATCAATGATGCTCGAATCAAAACAGGTATATAGAACAAATAAAGTACAAAACTTGAAAAGGCAAACACTCGTAAAAGCAAAAAGTGCAAGGCAACAAATCGGGAAAACGTGAAAACGCAAGATAGAGTAACAGTATAAACTGCGTCGTTTTGGTCTTGTCGCGTTGAGTGTTTCTAGTTTTGATGTTTTCGCTTCATGAAATCTGGAAGGAGAAAAGAGAAAATGTCATATATCGGCCAACATATGCGTTTATATTTTTGTGGTTTCTTTCATCTCTTAACAACACGACACGGGTATAATAATCACCTTTCATGCAACCTAAATGTCTCTTTTCTGAATTGGAATAAGGTACACCTTACCACATCTCCTTATTTCATACGAAATGGTATAGTTTTATAAACAATGGATTTGATATTGAGAAAAAGAACAAATGAGTTGGTTATGCAGACGAAAATTATACAGATACCAGTAAAGTTTCTGGAAATCTGATATAAGGGAATCACGGTAGGAAAATCTGTTTATTGGATGTTCAGAAACTTAAGTGAGTGAAGATGTTTTCAGATACAATATTAACCGAGAAAGAATGTCATTAAAGAAAAAAGTATTAAATATGAAATACAATATTATAATACTAAGAAAGAGATCTGAGATAGACGTCAGTTAGAAAGTAATCTATAATTTAAGATTGATTGATTGGTTATTATATATTTAACGTCCAGTTGCAAATATTTCATGCATGTTCAGGACAAAATATAAAATACTAATATATATCTAAATATAAGGATATATTTTGGCATTGCAGGGCTAGTGGCCATACTATATGTCAGCTTTTTATCATCCAGAACATGTACAAAAAGGAGAAGGAAGATACAAAATGGAGAGTCAAACTCACTAATTGTTTGACGAAAGACTGACAAAAATGACAAGATAAAAAAGTCTTCAAAACAATACATAAAAATACATAAAAAGTACTGAGTAATACGAACGTAATCAATAACATGGGATGATCTCGGATACTCCGGAAAGGTAATATTCTGCTTCACATGTGAAACCCGTCGTTTTTTTCTTATACAGGGTGTGAAAAATTAAACAGATAAATCAAAAGATATGCCATCAACACTCATATCAGTAATAAATGAAACATTACTATAAAAATAACGACACCTGATTGTCCAGGCATCATAAGGTATGGCACAATACGGTTTTAGGTTATCCTAGTTGGTGTTGCATATCCCTTTTTCTAGTACTGCAAAGATGTTTAAACTGTCTGAATATTAATCGTTGATGCTTATTTGAAATTATATTTGATTCATTACCTCATGTTACTTCACCAGAGTTGATAAATTATCTCGAGCAGTCAGTTTAGGTCCTTTGAGGCATTTTTAAGATAAGTCAGAAATCATCTAACATGTATCTTAAATTCTTGTATTAACCGATGTCCTATAAGTATGCTTTTGCAACAATATCACTAGAGTTCAGGAAAAATAAAACTGCAACATTGTGAGTAGAGCTCTTTTTAACATTTTAAATCTAAAAAAAAAAACTCGTCCAGTGTTAGAAAATGTGTGTGGTTGTGTTATTACTTTTCATATCTTTTTATCAATGTTGCAGCTTTAATATTTTAAAATTCTAGATGAGCAGGTTGAGATATGAGCCAAAACGTAAACTAAATATCGTCATAGAAAATTGTTTTAATAAAATGTAAAATAGCAAGTTAGTACAAAGCGACGTAACTCAAGACAATTTTTCTCTCACAAACACTTACTTTCTATAATTTTGTCATGACTGTAACAATGCAGAAACGTTATTGATATTATTGATTGATTGTACGTGTTAAACGCCACTTTCAGCACTCATTGGTAATAACATGGCGACCAGATTTTATTGGTGACACTATTTAGAATGAAATGATGTATGGAAAGGAATTCTTCATAAATCGCCACTAAATTTGTTTTTATTTCCCTTTTCAGCCTTTTTGCAGGAACAATGTATTTGATTATATATTCCCCCCACCTTAGCAGCAATACACCAACTTCACCTGCATATACATTTCCCCAACCTCAGCAGCAATATACCAACTTCACCTGCATAAACATTTCCCCCACATTAGCAGCAATACACTAACTTCAACTGCTAATACAGTTTCCCCACCTTAGCAGCAATACACCAACTTCACCTGCGTATACCTTTCCCTCACCTTAGCAGCAATACACCAACTTCACCTGCGTATACATTTCCCCACCTTAGCAGCAATACACCAACTTCACCTGCATATGCATTTCCCCCACCTTAGCAGCAATACACCAACTTCACCTGCATATACATTTCCCAACTTATTTTGTATTAATGAGCTTGCAACTGCTTCTCAGACTTTATAAAACGTCACCAGTTCTGAGCAGAATGTTGATGAACAAGAGTTTTGTTAAAGGACGTCTCGTCCTTTTTCTAAAAAAAAGTTCATCGGAAGATACCAAGACAATGTTGATAAATATTCCGTATCATCTTCACAAATCATACATGATGGTCTTGAAGTATAAATTCAAGGTACTGACGTTGTTTATCATCTTAATTACGTATTATATTGCCCTTTTTATTTGTCTTTGTATATTTTTAACCTTTACTGTTTAGTTCATTTTAAGTAATATCTTTTTGCCGTGGCTCGGTATTCATACATCCCGTTATTGTGTTATTGTGCTATGGTATTGTTTTGTATTCTAGTATTTCGTTTTTGCTAATGTGATTTGTCTATAGAGTGTCTTTATGCCATTTTGTTTTTCTTTGTTGACATAGTTATTTCTTATTATTATAATTAAGATTATAACACAATGGTTACTGCTGTACCCTAATTTTTGAGATTTTCACCTATTATGTCTATTTGTTTTGCTCACTCATTGTTGTCAATGTAATGGAATTATATGGTAGTTTCATACAAATGAAAGGTTTAGCTAGGTATAAAACCAGGTTTTATCCACCATTTTCTAAATAAGGAAATGCCTGTACCTAGTCAGGAATATGACAGTTAGTTTCAATTCGTTTCATGTGTTTGAGCTTTTGATTTTGCCATTTGATAAGAAACTTTCCATGTTTCCTTGGAGTTTACTATTTTTGTTATTTTACTTTTTATATCAATTCAATATCTTATAAATGTAACACTATCATATTTTGGTTGACCATTGTTTGATATCAGTGTCACTGGTGACCACAAATCTTGTGAAGTTGTCGAAGGCACACAACTGGTCTCTCTTATTGGTTTAACACATTACTTAATGAAACTTATCATCGAATTGGAAATTCTTATAAACAACACGGATACCACCAGTGAACCAGGAATTGCTGACCCTCCTGAAGCAACTGATTTTAATTACTTTATATGTGTTCTTTTGATAATAATGGTCGTTCTTTCTTCAAATGATTATTTTTGACTGCTTCTTTGCTTTTTTTTTTTGTAGTAACTTAAATATGTCTCGCGGTTTCAAGGGATTAAATATTTTAACTGCATATGAAAATGTGAATATATGAATTACCTATTACCAAATTTCTTTTAATCATTTTTACTAATATTTCTTTAAAAGTGTTTTAATTCCAAAATGATAAATTATCTGTATTGGTTTCTGAATAATGTTTGTAAAATGAAATGAAAACACAAAAGAAAAATTATTACGTACATAAAAATTTAATAAGACACACTCAGGATTGAAATATAATGAAAACAGTTCATAATGCTTACCTTTACCTTTATGATATTTTTGCTTTTAATAATCAAGAATTTTCTATTTATACTATGGACATTTGCCTCAAGGAACTTACTTTAATGAACAAACAATTAACAGCAATAATTGTTTTTTTTTCCTAATTTGGAAATTTCAGTTTCACAAGGGAAACTGTATACAAAAGTGCAAACATTTTACGACAAAAGAGACAATTTTTCGTTTCCTTTTGTTAATGTTCCTTAATAAGCGTTGGTGTTCCCTAGGTTCCTTCTTATGATGTGTTTATTTTGAAGTTGTTTATAGAGTTCGTGAATTACGGTCCATATAAACGTTGTGTTAAAGATTGGCAATTTAGCATTGTAATAAAAAAACAAATTATTGTCTTTATCGGTACATACATTGATCTGTTTTTACAGTTGAATAATTTATTTAGCATTACGTCAATAATGCTTGAGGCCAAAAAAAGATGAAGAACTTATGAACCACAAAGGACAAAACGTATAGTCAAAGACGGGCAAAGAATCAGAGCTTTGCATGAGGGAGATATATTCCTCAATTCAAAATAATTTCCAAAATGTTGTAATAGGAATTTTAATAACACAATATCCGTATTTTCATGCCAGTACAGACGTACTGGCTAATCGGCTGGTAATACCCTCGGGGACTAAAAGTTAACCAGAAAAGGTATCGAACTAGTGTTTATCACTGAAATGATTACTTTAACAATCACTACTACGTGAGTTTCAGAAAGACCAGGATGTACAGAAAAAAACTAATAACATGAATTGGGAAAAGTTCGAAATTATGCAGGTAAACGTAAGAAACGGCACTTTTTTATTGCTCGTGATTAATTAAAAAAAAAAACCTTTACATTATATAGTTATCAAGTTCTGTTCAGAGAATACTATGTGAAATTATTACAGAAAAACTGCAACCGCTCGGAAATCAGTATCATGTGCTGTTTCAGAAAATTGGATTTTATATGTGTCATTATCTATCATTATTTATAGAACAACTAATCGAAGAATTCAAATATGGAAAAAAATTCAACAATTGACCGAACAACACATTAATTCACGAATGCGCGTTGCGCATGAGTTTATTATCAGTGTTGTTCTGTCGCGAGTTAAATACTTTTCGATATTTTAATTCTTTGATTAGCTATTCTTTTTATTAAATTGACAATGAGTTTGTTAATGGAATTAAGTAGAAAATGTAAGGAACTATATCTTTTTATATGCATTCACAATTTGCTTTGATATGACGTCATTAACAACGTCTTGACAACACCTATTGTTGTATAACGTCAGAGGAGTGAAATAACCGAGTGTATTTCACATGTGAAATTATCGGTTTTTATTTCACTGCGAAATCGCGGTAATTCATTGCAACCAAAGTTATAAAAATATTTGCACTCATTTAAAGATCTTTTCCATAATAAAGACTTTTTGTGTATTTTTGGAATTTCCATGATTAAAAAAACATAGTGATTCCTGGTCTAGTAGTGCCGTTGCGTACACCCATTTTTTTATTATCAGAATATTGAAATACAAAGAAAACAACAATAACGCCATCTGATAAATGTTCAAGTATTGTGCTACGCCAGAAAATCGCTTTTTAATTGTAGCCACTAAAAGACACAAATCAATAATAAAATGAAACAAGATTTATTATACACAAGTTTACAAGAAGTATTACATAAAAAGAAATGTCAACTTAACTGTCAAATATATGTCCAATCTTTTATCTTTTCTTTATTCGGAAATCTTCTCGGAATCCACAGAATATTATATCCAATAGGTCACAATCTAGTATGATGTAGTTTGTAAATAAAACTGAGTGTCAATCCAACTGCTGAGAATGTTGATGTCTATCGATGTCTAATAGATATAGGAAGATGTGGTGTGAGTGCCAATGAGACAACTCTCCATCCAAATAACAATTTATAAAAGTAAACCATTATAGGTCAATGTACGGCCTTCAACACGGAGCCTTGGCTCACACCGAACAACAAGCTATAAAGGGCCCCAAAATTACTAGTGTAAAACCATTCAAACGGGAAAACCAACGGTCTAGTCTATATAAAAAACGAGAAACGAGAAACAGGTATAAATTACATAAACAAACGACAACTACTGTACATCAGATTCCTGACTTAGGACAGGTGCAAACATTTGTAGCGGGATTAAACGTTTTAATGGTACCAAACCTTCTCCCTTTTTCTGAAACAATAGTATAACATCACAACATAGAAAAACACACGATAAAATATCAATTGGATGCTTAACTCAATCTATGTCTATCTCTAAATCTCTATATTCAACTCAAATTGAAACTTCTAGACAACGCTAGAAATTTAAATTACGCATCTTTTGTTATGATCATTCTGGAAACGTTATGTAAGTGAAATAGAAAGTTCTAATCATTCCATGAGTATCAATGATTGTTCCAGTGATTTCTAAACTGCATAGTTGTAACACAATGTGTATTATTTTGTACACAATATAAAACAATGTAAACATTCTTAGGCCATAAAAACAAGTTAGGCCAACTAAATAAATATGATAGTTACAATATCATAACAATTGCCATGGTTAATAATACCATGTTGTTGAAATGTTGCACATATACGTAAAAATAGTAAGCATCAACTAATCTGGGCTGTTAACTGATTATATACCATTTACAACATCAAAACAAGACATACAAAAAATAAACAGAAATTATTACAATGATTGAAATATATGTTCCATAGAAAAAAAGAAAATCTAACATCTCCGTTATATCCTTTCCCCTAATAGCAGGTTCTTTGTATTCATCTATCGGAACCACTTTGTTCTTTTTCCTCAACCATAGTTTGGTGAAATATTTGATCACCATTCCAATGTTTTCGTCATTTTCCAGGTAGAAATATTTTGCATTGATAATGGAACCAATTACGATTACTCCGCTGATCGAGATAATAGCGATCATTGCAATTAATAAAACGCACATTGGATTTGAAGAGGCAGGAATCGAAGCTGACACAAGTGTTAAAAATATGGCGTATGACAGTAAAATAGTCATCGATAATGATACTCGTTCTCCAGATTCTACTGGTAAGACGAACACTAATGGATTCAAAAGTGAAAATAGAAGTGTCGGAAGAATGATCATTACTGTGAAATACAACGGCTCGCGTTTAAAAGTAAGTTTCACGTTTAACATACTGTATCCGGAAGGCTCCTTCTTAACAATTGTAGTGTATTCTAACAGATCCCAGTCTGAATGTGCAGCAAAGAAGTCAAGACGGGCTTTGTCGGAATTGGATGATAGTAAAAGATTCGATTGAACAAATCCCCAAGTTATCAATTGTAGTGTACATGTCTGAGTATCAAAGGGAAATTTCGATATATCCGTTGGGCATTTAGCCTTAAGAATTCCGCCATGATTATAAATCACCTCTCCAGTGTACACAATTGTAGGATAAAATTTTGTGTCATCTCCTATCGGATTCATGGAGTCTACTGTGTTTGTAAGAAATAGTTGGGCAAGCCACAAATCTGTCGGATTAATTGTGATAGAGTTTACATTACCATACAAGGTTGGATTCCACATAAGAGCGGGATCAGTCCAATTCATGTTCACTACTGCAGAAAGTGAAATTGTTTCTTCTACCTCAGTAAATGAATTGAACGAAGCCATGAAAAATGTAACTCCTACCACTAATGGTTTAGATTGGTCCGCCGTAGGTAGGATTTCTTTTGTATAGTCAGTGAACAAATCAGTGTAGAGCTTTTTAACATCAGCATGACTTTGAGCGTAGACAAGTTCGATATATATTACAATACTAAAATTAAGAAGCACTCCAAAGTTTCGTAAATGCATCTTTTTATTTACAATTTTTCAGATGTATTATAGTGATGGTTTAATGACAATAGTTGAAATAAGTTTAAATTTCGTGACAAATTTTATTTATATGCAGCGTTCCAGTTAATAGAATGAAAGTCAATAAGAACAATATAACAACTGATTATACAATACTAAAGAATGAAACGAAACAAATAGATTGAATCGAACATTCAGTTCTTTAATTCAGAAAATAGGAAATGACCGAAGCAAATATAATTCAGGTCTCCATCAAGTCATTGATATACGTTTCAAAGTTCACCAAAGGTAATTTTAAGATAAATTGATGTAATTTAGAATCTGTTTATACAAATAACTTCGTCAATGAAATCCTTTATATGTGTTTGCATTTACTTAGTGTAAAAATGATAATCCATAGACAATTAAGATGCAATCAATCTTGTTATGAAATATAATAAATACTGATGATTCTTTGAATTTACAATAATGAACAGAAGCAATTATACTGAGTAAATTAAAGTTTAATTAGTTGTTTTTATCAATTTTTGTAGAGAATTAGAATTGAATCTACCTGTTTTAATAACAGTTCATGTTTCACTTTTGTATACCGTCTATTGGAATTTTTAGTAGTTTAGAGGATTTTGTGTAGTTGGGAATCTGTATGTTTTTTTTTTTAAGTTATATGTTTTAATTGCATTTTCGGGAATATCCCTTCGTTGCTTTTTGGACATTATCTTTTTCAAAATTTATAATTGTAATTGAAAGTATTAAAGTGTAAATAAAAATAAATGCAAGATAATGATTTTAAGAAAAAGTAAACGATATTGGAAGTAGTAAGAGAGAAAGAAGATACCAAGGGGAAATTCAAAACACACAAGATGAGAGAGAAAGACAACGCCATTGCAAAACAAACGAAAAACAACGAACGGAAGATCAACAGTCAACAAAACATAACATAAATAAATGAAGAATGTGTCCATGTGACACAGATGATGCCCCTGCTTGCATATAACGTTATAAAGGGACATAACGTACAAACGGTGAAAGTGACGCCACCCAAATTCGAACTTGATCTTAGTTTTGTGGTAATAGGCATTGTTTATAAGTTTCATAACATTTGGTTGAGACAAACTTAAGTATGAAAACAGAAACGATAAAATTCAGCAATGTTTCCATTTGTAAAGGGGCGTAACTCAAGAACGGTAAAAAGTAACGCTATCCAAATTCAAACTTGATCTTTGTTTTGCGGTAATACGCATTTGTATAAGTTTCATAACATTTGGTTAAGGCAAACTAAGAGAACGGAAATTTATTTTTGGACGTACGAACGGACGGACGTACAGACAGAAAAGAGTAACACTTAATGTCCCTCCGCTGCGGCGGGGGCATAAAAACTGAAGACTGAGCAACACAACAGTAAGGGTCTGTCGTTGTGTGCATAATTTAAACAAAGCAAGACCGACGTCTGTGAAATTTTGATTCGGTAACTAGAAATATATTGCATTGTTTGCCTAGAAAAATTATGGTGGACTTAATTTTGATATGTTAGGAAGCAGTACTGATTTCGTTGTGTAATTATGTTATTTAGATTGTCGATCAATTGTTTGATCGAGTCGTCGTCTAAAGGATACATTTACTCCTTTTCCCCGAATGTGTCTTACCGAATGAGACTTATCACCGGGTTTGTACTTGCATATGTGGAGCAGGATCTACTTACCCTTCTGGAGCACCTGAGATCACCCACGGTTTTTTGTGGGGTTCGTGTTGCTCAGTCTTTAGTTTTCTATGTTGTGTTTTGTAAGCTGTTGTTTGTCTTTTGGTCTTATTCGTTATTGCCATGACGTTGTCAGTTTATTTTCGACATACGAGTTTGAATTTCCCTTGTGTATCTTTTGCTTCTCCTGTTAAGAAGGTCATAGGGAAATCAACTAGAGTAAACTACTGCAATTTTGGCAGAAAAATTCCTTGCTGTTTTTACCAACCTTTGTTCCTTACGTGAAAATCTACGAATCAAAACGAAGGGAAAATGAAAACTCATCAAAAATACCAGATACCCATTTCAAAACAAACCTTACGAGAACAAATACTCGTAAGTCATAAATATTTCAGTATAACTTACGATCTTTTTTTGTCATAAGATTTTTTGTGAAAAGAACCCAAGGTTTATACGACACACTGGAGTTTCATTTGCATACGACTTGTCTGATGTGCTCGAATCAAAACTGTGGGGAGTTCAAATCAAATACGTTAAAGTTTAAGAGCAGTAAAACACGAAACTTCCGAAAAGTTATGCCAAACACGGTTAAGACAATATATGCCTGGTGGTTATAAAACGTAGAATATCATCAAAAATTAACAACCATGTACTGGGTGATCAGCATACTATAGGGTATTGATATTTGGTGGATAGTTGTCTAAAAAGCAATCATACCAAATTTTTTTATTTTCATATTATAGAATGTCATTTTGGAACCTTGAAAACAAAGTATAAAACGTATTATCTAAAATTTGTAGATAAAAATCTAACCTTATGAACGTAAGTGTTGTTGACCTATGCTTGGACTTGTGCTTGCTCTTTGGTAGCAAAACTCTTTGATATCTCTTTACAATGATTGTGTACTTAGCGTTTCCAGCAGGAATAGTTACAGTGTATTATTCTGTAGCTTCATTTGTAATTACTTCTTCATGTCTACTACTCTTTTGAATAATTTATTTAACATTGTTACCTGAGTAACAAAACTCTGTAAGACATATATAAAACAAATTAACATTTTGCAACTGGTTTCTTAAGACCAATATTGCATGAACGTGCATTGTCATTCTTATGAAATACTAGTAGTCCATCTATGGAGTTTCAGTTTTTTAATATGATGTTTCCATCAAAATGTATTTCTAAGATCAGTGACCTCATCGATAACTATCCTTTTGCGAATGGCTGATGGATCACAATAGGAGACGCTTAGCCTGTGATTTCCTCAGTTTTTGTCTTTTACCTTGAATTTTATTTTCTTAATGTATTTATGAGATTTGAACATAAGTGAGGTAACGTTGCCCTTAATTAATTAATAATTATGAATGTCCTCATGGTAATTTTTTCCAATCATATCTTTTTAGCTCACCGGGGCCCGAAGGGCCCCATGTGAGCTTATGCCATCACTTGGCGTCCGTCGTCGTCCGTCGTCGTCCGTCGTCTGTCGTCGTCGTCTGTCGTCGTAAACTATTTCAAAAATCTTCTCCTCTGAAACTACTGGGCCAAATACCTTCAAACTTTAACTAAATGTTCCTTAGGGTATCTAGTTTATAAATTGTATCCGAAGTTTTGATCCATCGACAAACATGGCCACCATGGCTAAAAATAGAACATAGGGGTCAAATGCTGTTTTTTGCTTATATCTCAAAAACTAAAGGTTTTAGAACAAATCTGACATGGGGGTAAAATTGTTCAATTGGTCAAGATCTATCAGCCCTGAAATTTTCAGACGAATCGAACAACTCATTGTTGGGTTACTGCCACTAAATTGGTAGTTTTAAGGAAATTTTGCAGTTTTTTGTTATTATGTTGAATATTATTATAGACATATTTAAACTGTATACAGCAATAATGTTCAGCAAAGTAAGATCTACAAAAAAGTTTATATGACCAAAATTGTCAATTGACCCCTTAAGGAGTTATTGCCCTTTAAAGACAATTTTACACAATTTGCTCATCAAGTTTGCTAACATTTAAAAATCTTCGCCTCTGAAACTACTGGGCCAAACACCATCAAACTTCATCTAAATGTTCCTTAGGATATCTAGTTTATAAATTGTATCCGAAGTTTTAATCCATTGACAAACATGGCCGCCATGGCTAAAAATAAAACATAGGGGTCAAATGCAGTTTTTGGCTTATATCTCCAAAACTAAAGCTTTTAGAGCAAATCTGACATGGGTTAAATTGTTCACTAGGTCAAGATCTATCAGCCCTGAAATTTTCAGACGAATCGAACAACCATTTGTTGGGTTGCTGCCACTAAATTGGTAGTTTTGAGGAAATTTTGCAGTTTTTTGTTATTATCTTGAATATTATTATAGATAGATATAAACTGTAAACAGCAATAATATTTAGCAAAGTAAGATCTACAGAAAAGTTAAATGACCAAATTTGTCAATTGACCCCTTAAGGAGTTATTGCCCTTTAAAGACAATTTTACACAATGTGTTCATCAAGTTTGCTAACATTTAAAAATCTTCTCTTCTGAAACTATTGTGCCTAATACTTCTTAACTTTGAATGAATGTTCCTTTAGGAATCTAGTTTATGAATTGTATCCGAAATTTTGATCCATCAACAAACATGGCCGTCATGGCTAAAAATAGAACATAGGGGTCAAATGCAGTTTTTGGCTTATATCTCAGAAACTAAAGCATTTAGAGCAAATCTGACACAGGGTAAAAATGTTCAAAAGGTCAAGATCTATCAGCCTTCAAATTTTCAGACACACCAAACAACCCATTGTTGGGTTGCTGCCACTTAATTGGTTGTTTTAAGGAAATTTTGCAGTTTTTGGTTATTATCTGGAATATTATTGAAGATAAAGATAAACTGTAAACAGCAAAAATGTTCAGCAAAGTAAGATCTACAAAAAAGTATAAATATAACCAAAATTGTCAATTGACCCCTTAAGGAGTTATTGCCCTTTAAGGACAATTTTACACAAGTTGTTTTATGTTTTTAACTTTAAAAATCTTCTCAAATGAATTCTAGTATAAATTTTGTATTTCATTTCCTTGTACGTCAAGAAACATAGACACTATGGCTAAAATGGAACATATGGGTAGAAAGGAAAAAAATAATCATTGATGAAAGATTTAAGCAAAAAAAAATAACAGGTGAGCGATTCAGGCTCTTGAGAACCTCTTGTTTATAAGCTGATTGGAAAATATGAATTTAATAATCACTGAAACAATTACTTTTAGAATTCGTTATTTAGGGGAAAACTAGTTCCAAATTTTCATAAATTTTATGTAAAATAACGGTGGTATTGGATACAATATTGTCGCCTATGGAGGAAAACATACTAACATTTTCCCTATAATAAACTACGTGATCATGAAAAATACCAAGATGTGCTTAAAAACTCATAACATGATTTGGGAAAACTTCAGATTCTGTCGGTAAATGTCGGAAACCACACTTTATTTTGCTCGTGATTAATAGCAAGTAAACAATACAGCAGTTCGTTATCAAGCTCTGTCCATAGAAAACCTTGTGAAGTTATTGCAGAAAACTATCAGAAATTCTGTGAATCATTATCGTGTGCTGTTTTTTTTTTTTCAAAGTCGTTTTCTAATTCATCTGTGGGACTATCTTGTCATACTAAAGCACTTCTTCAGAGATTTTTCAATAATAAAGTTTCTTTTAAAATGATTTCTGGACTAAGAGTGCTAAATTATTTTTGTATCATCAGAATAATGAAATACAACGACAACAACAGTTTAGGCCAACTGAAGAATGCTCAATTTATTTCCATGGTTTGGAATTTTGATGAAATGTTTCACATATGAATGCATGTAGGAAGCATCAACCTACTTTGACTGTTAACTGATTGGATAATTTTCAAAACATTATAACAAAACATACAAAAAATAACCAGAAAT
Source organism: Mytilus coruscus (assembly GCA_017311375.1). Taxonomy (NCBI): domain Eukaryota; kingdom Metazoa; phylum Mollusca; class Bivalvia; order Mytilida; family Mytilidae; genus Mytilus; species Mytilus coruscus. The sequence goes on from CM029607.1 coordinate 54,457,767, forward strand.
GATTACAATGATTGAAATATATGTTCCATAGAAAAATAGAAAATCTAACATCTCCGTTATATCCTTTCCCCTAATAGCAGGTTCTTTGTATTCATCTATCGGCACCACTTTGTTCCTTTTCCTAGTCCATAGTTTGGTGAAATATGTCATCACCATTCCAATGTTTTCGCCATTTTCCAGGTAGAAATATTTTGCATTGATAATGGAACCAATTACGATTATTCCGCTGATCGAGATAATAGCGATCATTGCAATTAATAAAACGCACATTGGATTTGAAGAGGCGGGAATCGAAGCTGACACAAGTGTTAAAAATATGGCGTATGACAGTAAAATAGTCATCGATAATGACACTCGTTCTCCTGATTCTACTGGTAAGACGAAAACTAATGGATTCAAAAGTGAGAATAGGAGTGTGGGAAGAATAATCATAACCGCAAAATACAACGGCTCGCGTTTAAATGTAAGTTTCACGTTAAACACACTATATCCCAAAGATTCATTTACAACACTTGTAGAGTATTCTAACAGATTCCAGTCTGAATGTGCAGAAAAGAAATCAAGCTGAGCTTTATCGAAATTGGAAGATAGTAAAAGATTCGATTGAACAAATCCCCAAGGCATCAATTGTAGAGTACATGTCTGACTATCAAAAGGAAATTTCGATATATCCGTTGGACATTTAGCCTTAAGAATTCCACCAGGACTGTATATCACCTCTCCAGTGAATACAATTGTAGGGAAAAACATTGTGTCATCTCCTACCGGATTCATCGAGTCTACTCTGTTTGTGAGAAATATTTGCGGAAGCCACAAATCTTTCGGATTAATTATGGTTACGTACAAATTACCATACAAGGATGGATTCCACATAAGAGCAGGATCAACCCAATTCATTCCTACTGCTGCAGTAAGTGAAATTGTTTCTTCTACCTCATTAAACGAATTGAATGAAGCCATGTAAAATGTAACTCCTACCTCTAATGGTTTAGATTGGTCCGCCGTAGGTAAGATTTCTTTCTTATAGTCAGTAAACAAATCAGTATAGAGCTTTTTAACATCATCATGACTTTGAGCGTATACAAGTTCCATACATGTAACAATACTGGTTATAAGCAGCACTCCAAAGCTTCGAAAACGCATCTTCTTTTTGATTTACAATCTTTCAGTTGTATATGTTGACTAACAGTGTTGCTGTAATAACAAAATTTGAAATAAGTTTAAATTCTGTGACAAGCATTATTTATATGCAGCGGTTCAGTTATTAGTATGAAAGTCAATCGGTACAGTTTGACAACTGATCAAGCAATGCTAAAGAATGAAACAAAACAAATAGATTGAATCAAACATTTAGTAAACAGCTTTAAATTAAAAAAAAAAAGTAAATGACCGAAAACAAAATAAATATAATAAAGGTTGCAATAAGTCGATGATAGAAGTTTCAGAATTAACAAAAGGTATTTTTTTAGATGAAATGAATGTAATTTAGAATGTCTTTATAATAACACCTGCGTGAATGAAATGCTTTGTATATGTTTGCATTTGCTTTGTGTAAGTAGGATAGTCTATCGGCAATTAAGATACAATCAGCTTGATATGAAATAAAATCATTTCTGATGTTTCATTAAATTCACTTTGATGAACGGACGCAATTATGCTGAGTAAACTAAGGTTTATTTAATTATTTTATATTGATCTCTGTAAAAAAATAGAATTCCATATACCTGTTTATGTTATAGTTCTTCACTTTCGTGTTCGATCTATTGGAATTCCTAATAGTCTAGAGGGTTTCATGTAGCTGGAAATCTGTGGGTTTTGTTTTAAACATATTTTTTAGTTTCATTTTTTGGGAATGATTTTGGCCTTGGCATGATGTACAACTTCCATTCGAAAACTTTTTTCTTTTTAAAAAAAGATATATTGCGACATTACCGGGACAAGTTAAACTCTTATTGGTTTGATATTTTTTTTAATGTTTTCGATTCAAACGAAATTAGGTGCAGAAAAGATCATTAATAAAGGCAACAGTAGTATACCGCTGTTCAATAGTCATAAATCAACTAAGCGAAAACAAATCCGGGTCACAAAGCAAAACCGAGAGAAACACATCAACTATAAGAGGAAAACAAAGGAACAACAGAAACACTGAACTGCTAGAAAAACAAACGCCAACATACATATGAATGGACTATTTGATAACAACTGCCATATTCCTGACTTGGTACAGGACATTTTAAGAAAAAAATGGTGGGTTGAACCTGGTTTTATGGCTATCCAAACCTCCCGTTTATATGGCAATGTTAAAAATACCACTAAAATGACAACATTACGTGACAGGAATACAGTACAAATAAACGCAAGAACACTTAGGACAGAGAAATACATTAGTCATAGCAAATGTGGTAAGATTCGCTTTAAATATTCACACACATTATACCAAACAGAATAACCTTCTTGTTTTCTCTATATACCCCCAAACAAAGCAACAACAAAAAACCAAATAACGAAGATTATGTATATAAATAAAACACTAACACATTCTTAAAACAGAACTGTATAGTAAGCGTTTTGTGCGTTTGTCTCTTTGTTAGTTTTATCCAATCGCACTTTTTATCTGATATCCTTCCTTGCACAGTGAATTTATTTCAACCAAAATGTCACAGACATTCGTGTAGTACCCTATGGCAATTTCTTACTCTTATTTCATTTTATGAACAACATCATTTAGGGGTTTTCACACAGCAAAATATTGATTTCAAAAGGGTTTCCTACTGTCTCTGTGACAGTTACTGCACTTGTAAAAACGAATTTGTTCTGTTTAGAAATACAAAGGCTCCATATATATGTACACATTTAAATGTCTCCCACAATTAGTTTTTAAAAAACATGTAAAAACAACTTACTAATTTCTCTATGTCGCTTGTATCCTTCCAAATACAAAATATAGAGGTAAATCTTATTTTTCAATTTATAGACAAATAAGCTAAAATCAATTAATTAAATACTATTTCGAAAATGTAAACATCGGAATCGTTCCAGTAATTCTTACCAATCCCCATAATAAGTCAAATACCGTGCCATTGATGAATGACAACTCATCCTTTCTCGTTTCAATGTTTATAGAAGACAATAAAAAGTTCAATATTTGGACTTAAAATTGATGGATCTAGAGTGTTTAATTTTTTTTCCAGGATCAATTATAATGTACAATTGTTTTTAATAGCGAGGCAATTGTTAAAACTACTACGAGTGTCCCTGTACCATAAATATCAATGTACATTTTTTTCCGGAATGCAGAATATTTTTATTATTTTTCTCCAGAACTTCATTTAGCGGATTTCAAAATTCACTGAATATCAAAGCTATTAAAAAACTATATGTTACTTATTATATATACATTTGATATGAAACCAATTCCTTTCACATCATAACACGTGTCTCTGAAATATTCCTCATCTGAAACATCTGGAACGAATAGTTTGAAACAAATAACATAAAATTTTGCGAACATTAAAACCCAAAGACGATGAGGTAATTATAGCTCTTTATGTTACATGTATTTATCGAGTGCCATAAAATGTAGAGGAAAACAAAGAGGTGTGCTCAATACACCAAAAACTGCTCCAACTGAGTTATGAGGGAAAACGACTAAAATCGACGATACATAAGTTTTACTATCATCATCACGAACTGGTTAACCGATTATGTATGCATGTGTCTCAAATCACTACAGACAATTCCCGCAGTCTTCTATCATTAGATGGGTCGATCATTCTATTTTTTATTTTAATTTTTGATGGGAAATGCAGTTGTAAGTGTTTAAACGAAAGTTTGTAGGATTTATGAGTCAGAACACCAATAATCTATTTTGATAAGATTAAAATACATTTAAGTCCGATTTTTGCGTAATTTATGTGCGTACAGTGTCAGGGTAACACATTTCAAATGATTTTTTTCCTATTTTCCGATTGTCTTGATATCTGCAAAAGGAACTATTTTAGAACGTTGATGAAAACTCTAACGAAAAATCACAGCTTCTTTATCTTTCTATGTAACATTTTTTATACAAACTAAATTAAATCGGCGTACATGAAATGCATGTTTATGCTGTTACCGCTACTAGATCAACCGTTAAATTGTTTCTCCCTATGAATATGGAACTATTCAGTGATGATTTTAAAAGCACAAAATCATCCTAAAAATTTGACACTGCATGTTTCTTGCATGACAGTGTAGAGAAAAGAAAATTCAAGACATTTAGTGACAAAAATAAGTGGGTACCCTTTTATCATTTCTATGCTGTTACCAATAAATTTAATAATTACAACAATATTAGACTTGTAAAACGGGCAATTACGTGTTGGAAACCAAACTCACAGCAGAAAAACATTATCACTGCATCAAAGTACAACAACGAAAATTGACAAATAATCTATCATTACACAGTATGAAAATATATAGAAGTATTTACTCCTGAAAACCATTTTATTGGCAATGAAAACAAGCTTAGAATTTTATCGAAACCTTTTCTTAATAACCTAAAATTTCTTTTAAACATGGTAACAGGAGAGACAAAATATTGGCTCGCCTATCAAAAGATGTTTCAATATATTCTTGTATGACCTTATCAAGATTGCATCTTTTAATATGTTGCTCAATAAGTATTGTTTATTTTGATTTTATTGGCAATGAAAACAAGCTTAGAATTTTATCGAAACCTTTTCTTAATAACCTAAAATTTCTTTTAAACATGGTAAGAGGAGAGACAAAATATTGGCTCGCCTATCAAAAGATGTTTCAATATATTCTTGTATGACCTTATCAAGATTGCATCTTTTAATATGTTGCTCAATAAGTATTGTTTATTTTGATTTGCTCATGAAGAGGGTGGTTTAAATTAGTAACTTTAATTCAATTTTGCAACTTTAAGATTCGACTTTTTTGAAAATGACCCAGATACCAGTTAAGTGAATTCGCATGGCGGGTGCTTCATTCATAACAAGAATTGCTTACCCTGTCGACCTGGGCTGATATACATAAAACTACTTAAGTTAAGATTTGTTCCGAACGGACGGATTTTTCTACATGTCCTAAGATAAATTAGAAGTACGATTGGATATCTAAACTTAGGTGGTTTTATGCATATCAGTCTTGATTTTAAATTGTCCTCTTGATATGTTCTCTTCCTTTCTTTAAATTAATAATTATGGAAAACATTTTATACCAAATTTAATTTTCGTTTATGATATTTGTTGTCCGTTTCGGAGTTAAGGATGCTTGTTACTCTTGTTTTTGACTTTTTGTCAAATATTTCGAATCCTCTAGTTTTATCCATGTAGTGAAAATCAAAAAATTGCCCGCTAACCCCTACTTTTCTTTTCATAATTGAATAAGATATAGTTTAAAAAGCCATTTTTAAAATTATATAAAATCCTTGTTATTTTTCATAGTTTTCGAAAGAAAAAAAGGTGCCAATGTTAGGTGCAGAAAAAAAAAGTTATTTCTCCCAAATTTTCCATTGATTTGATCTCAAAAATATGGACACGGACCTGTCATTTTTTCCTACTTTTTATGTTTTTTTATTTATATTCTTTCAATTTATAAGAGTCTTTTAAGAAGCTTGTTATTTTGAAACTGTGAAACGAACATCCTGAAGATGTACAATACCGTTAATTGATCGGTCTTCGAATAGGACTCTGTCCCTTGAATCGCCGATATGTTCCTTACTTTCAGAATTGCAGTTTACTGCTGATATTCATAACAATCCAATGAAAAGCGCTAATGCACATTTCATTTGCATGTATTTGGTGATTATATTTTTTTAAGTTTGCGCGCATTCATTTTACAGGTAACACATGTATGATAAATATGTGAACAATTATTAAAAAAAAACATATTTATAATTATTCAGAATGGAGAAGTGGGCTTAAAATATACAGCACGAACCAATATGTAAAAAAGTACTTTTACTCTTCAGATTTGCTTTGTTTTTACATTGTAATTGGGTAATTTTTTATTTATTTTTTTTACTCACTTAGTTTTATATAGTAGAAACCCGTAGGTCTAAGTAGTTCATTTACAGTATTAAAAAATTCCCAAGGGACATAAGTATAACGGGAATTGATTGTCTTCTTGCGCATGTGTAATACATGTAAGTGTAGACGTTGGAATTTTTAGCGCCAAAAATTAGGTTGTAAAGCGGCGGCTTTATGTATTAAATTCTAGTCTGAACTTCGTACTAGAGGTCGGTCATTTAAAAACGTATCAACCGTATCATATACGTTGACGTATACGCATCTGAAGATATACCAAAACAGTATGTGATCTCGAGCTTTAATATTGTATATACTTTCAATAATGCAGATGGGCAACTGATTAATTTCTAATGCTAGTATTTTGTGTATCTGACTTAATTTTTGGAAAACGTCTTGAATATGTTTGCTTCAATTTCATATGATTTAAATGTCGTTTACTACATTGGAAGATGGATATGAAACGCATGCACTTACGATGTGTACACATGTACATGTAGGTGGTAGGTATTACTTTACAATGCGTATAACATTATTGACAAACATATTTTCAAATATATATTAAACATGTTTTCTAACTATAAATCAGAGACAGGCATCTTTTGTCAGGATTAGGACAGTTTGAAATCTAGTCTTGTAATAACTCGTCAACTTCCTAAGAAGATCTATAAAATTTTGTTACGATGCGGAATGTATATATTTCATCTTTTCGGGCTTTAGAAACAGGGCAATTATCATGGCTTATCTGGTTTTCTCCCGTTTCGTTGTACATACAACTATTTGTTTTCCCGAAAAATATCCATGTATTGATTTTTTTCTGAATTATAACCCTTTCGGGTAAAATAAGTTTATAAATACGTAAAGTTCACATGAACTGATTTCTTATTATTTTCACGTGAAACTCGCGTGTATGATATATTTTTTTCACGTGAATTTCACTTGAAAACAATTAGGAAATATTGATTTTTGTGGAACATGTAATCCGACTTTTAATATTCAAAGGTTAGTACAGTTTACGGGCATGATAGGAGTGAATACGGTTAAATTGTTGTTTATGTGCTAACTTCTGCGCTCGTAGAACAAAATTGTTGTTTGACGAATATAGCGATGCTCAGTATGTTTTTTTTTTCAAAATGAATGTATTTATATTACATATGAAAACAATTCATGTATCTATTACTCATTTTTGATAAAATCGCAAATAAACAATATTCATAGCTCTTACATGTCTATAAGTAGTACATTTTAATTTTTTTTGTGTTTATTCAGGTAAGATCTTGCAGTATTTTTACGTGTTTTATAAAAGGATTTTGTACGAAATTTGTGTCACTGCCCCACATTCGCTCCTTTTCGAGAGCATGCAGGAGTCGTTGATAGACGCCCTTTTTTGCAAAACACCATCATCGCAAATATTGAAAGTTTGTGTTTGATTGTATTGAATAGGATCCAATTAGATAAAACGATTTTCTATCAAAGTTGGACAGTTTATTTACTTCTAAATTTCAAGTGTATGATCAGCAATAAAAAGAACGTTTAGATGCACAGTTCAACCGAATAATTCATAATGATCTTTTAACGACAGACAGCTATAAATTCCAGAGGAAAATGTGTGAAGATCAATACAAGTTTAATCAGAAAATGACAGTTACTTTGAAAGAAGCAGAAGCTGTTATAGAGCCAAAAGATCCATCTTCCGCGAGAGCAAAACAGAAGATATCAGAAGGTATTCAACTTTTGAATTTTCGGCAAAAATTGGTAAAGATGGCAGATTCTTCCGAATATGGGTAAAAATTGGTGTAGGAGTATACAGCAAATCCTCTGGCGGATGGTTCCGAGGACGACAGAAAGATATTTCGGGCACACAACCGAGCTGAAAGGAATATCAAAGCAGACAGGGTAAAGAGAAGATCCCGTGCTGACCCTTATGTAAAACCAGCAAGTTCCAGTGAAAGCAGAGATAGACAGACAGTATCAAAGAAGCCTGGTATTTGTTACAATTATTACAAGCCTGGTCATTGGCAGAATGAGTGTCCTGAAAAGAAACGACCAAAGTTAATTAAAATTTTTGATAACTGATGTAATTTAGCTTGGAATTTAAGCTACAAATCAAATTTTGATTTAGAAGGGGCAAGTCTTTTAATGAATTCTGTTCACAAAGAGGTAAACGAAGCAACGGTCAGTTGTGTTAACTGTTCAGTCAGGTATGACGAGGGTATTGATCAGATGTCTAGTCATTTAAATTTACAGGTGAAAGTTTTGATACCTTTAGGGTAAATTAAATAAAGTAATACACAAATGGAAAGAGTCTGGTACAAGTGAGTACATTTTAAAAGTTATCGAGGAAGGTTCTGGTATACTATTCAAAACTCTTCCAGATAGCTGTGTTCTCAGAAATAATAAATCTTTTATGGATAATTCTGTTTTTGTAAATGCTGAAATTTCTAAATAATTAGAAAAGAAGTGTATTTCAGACAGAAATACAAGAAATACCGTAGGTAGTAAATCCACTAACGGTTGCATATAACAGATCAGCAACACCTAGATTGGTTCTTGATTGCAGACACATCAATGAGTGCATACATCAGTTTAAATTTAAGCTTGAGGATGGGTCAGTTGCAAAGCAACTATTTAATAAAGGAAATTATCTGTTTCGTTTTGATTTAAAAAACGCCTATCATTTTATAGAAATATTTCCGGCTCACAGAAAGTATTTAGGTTTTAGTTGGCATTTTGAAGGGACAACCAGATATTTTGTATTTAATGTTCTACCTTTTGGAATTGCTAGTGCTGGTTATATATTTACCAAACTTACAGACTAACCAGAACTGGACATTTTGTCTGAATGGATCAAAACTATTCGATCATGCATTCAGAAGCGCATTCAAAAACTACGATATACTATGAGCACAAGAGTTAATAACCCTTTCAAGAATCCGGATGTTGTGGATGCTTTATCCTCTTTGCATGACAAATATGTCGTTGTTCCAGCAGATAAAGCCTCCAATAATATTGTCTTCATATGTAAAAACCATTATTTGCAATGTCTCACAACAGAACTTGGAATAAATAGAACTACTGGTAATCCTACATATTCTTTAACATCATTTACCAAGGACGAAATTTTACAAAATCACAAATCTGTCCTTCTTTCTTATGGTATCAACATCAAAGAAAACGAAGAAAATTTACCATCATTATACTGGATACCAAAACTTCACAAAACTCCATATAAAGAACGATACATAGCTGAGTTATCAAAATGTTCGACTAAACATCTCTCTAAGGTACTGACTACTATTCTTTCTACAGTTAAGATGGGCTTCAAAAATATTGAGATGAGATATATTCTACCAGTGGTGTTAACCAGATGTGGATTCTAAAAAATTCGAAAGATCTACTGGTTAATCTTCGATCACAATCTTTGCAATTTTGCAGCAACATAAAGACTTTTGATTTTTCTACGCTTTACACGACTATTCTCCATGTTCAGTTGAAAGATCGACTTCACCATCTCATTAAGCAGAGCTTTTTCTATAAAAATGGGAATCGTAGATACAAATTTCTTGTTTTGGGTTACAATAATTCATATTTTGTGAAGAACCACACTGAATCTACCAGAAAATATACTGAAGATGATATTATCAAAATGCTGGACTTTTTGATCGACAATATATTTGTTGAGTTTGGAGGATTTATATTTCAACAGACAGTCGGTATTCCAATGGCTACTAATTGTGCACCCCTACTGGCCGATTTGTTTTTGTACTCGTATGAAGCAGAATTCATTCAGAACCTTCTAAAAGACAAAAAGAAAAAGCACCTTGCGAAATTCTTTAATTTTACTTTCCGATATATTGATGATGTCCTATCATTGAATAACACATATTTCAGCCAATACTGACATCTCATATATCCCAGTGAACTTGAAATTAGGGATACTACTGATACTAGAAGGACTGCTTCATACCTTGATCTTTTCCTCAATATTGACACAGATGGACGACTTCACATGAAACGGGACGATTTCAACTTCCCAATTATCAATTTCCCATTTCTCAGCAGTAACATACCCTCTGCCCCTTCGTATGGTGTTTACATATCTCAGTTGATAAGTTATGCTCGTGCATGTTCAAATTATACGGACTTCATATACAGAAGTGTGCTCCTAACGCAGAAACTGCTCCAACAAAGTTATGAGGAGGACAGATTAAAAATGACAATCCGTAAATTTTACGGACACCATCACGAATTGGTTGATCCATACGATGCGTCTTTGTCCAAACTAACTAAGGAAATTTTTACCACGTGTTAGATTGTGGTTTGACATTACGTTGTCTGATCTTTTAATTACCGAACGTGACTTATTCCCGATTGTGACTGTTTTGCTGAGTGTGAATTCGTATTGCTATAAGACGGGTCACGGTACTTTTCTATCCAAAATTCATGAATTTAGTTTTGATGTTATATTTGTTATTCTCATCGAAATTTGTCAAATGTCTTATCGTTTATAGTTGTAAATCTTATTTTTTCTGTTGCATTTGTGTGTTATGGTAAAGATAATTAATCACCCAGTGCATTTATTAGATTTTAGTTTGGGTCAACTAAATTTATACGATATATTTGGTTTACAGTTTGATTTAGTAGAAACACCGACATAGCTAGATAATACAATTAATTATTTAATTACTACCACAATTTTATATTAATTAGTATTGTAATTTTCATTGTTATTAATAAATGTTATATGAGTATTACAAACCTAATCTTGAATTCTATCCTATTTTGGGGAATTTTTAGAAATTCAAATGTGACGTCACTTTGTGCGTTGATTTGTTTGGCTAACTCGGCTGTGAATTTTTATGTGCTGGTTTATGTTGTTTCATGTACCCGTTTTTATTCTGTAGTTAGTCACCACTTCGGTGTCATCATGTATATCTATTATATAGTCATTTTTATAAGTTTACTCTTTGCAAAAGTATGAATTATTCTAAATAATAAGGATGTTCTTATCCCAGACAGAAAACCTTAGCTGTATTAGGCACAACTTTTTGGAACTTTTGGTCCTCAATGCTCTTCAACTTTGTACTTGTTTTGGCTTTCGAACTTTTTTGATTTGAGCGTCACTGCTTATTCTTGTGTGGACGAAACGCGCGTCTTCCGTATTAAATTTTAAACCTGGTACCTTTTGTTAGCTATTATTCGTATGTTTCTCTGTCCTATATGTTCTTCCATTTATTGTATTGTAGTCCTGTCATGTAATGTTGTCATTTTAATGTTATATTTAACATTGCCATAAAAGCGGGAGGTTTGGCTAGCCACAAAACCAGGTTTAACCCACCATTTCTTTCTTAAAATGTCCTGTACCAAGTCAGGAAAATGGCCATTGTTATATTATAGTTCGTTTCTGTGTGTGTTACATTTTAATGTTGTGTTTCTGTTGTGTCGTAGTTCTCCTCTTATATTTGATGTGTTTCCCTCAGTTTTAGTTTGTAACCCGGATTTGTTTTTTTCTCAATCGATTTATGAATTTCGAACAGCGGTATACTACTGTTGCCTTTATTTACAAAAGAAGTTGTTAAGTATTGGAGGAGTCAAGGTTTGAAAATCAAAATGTATCTAGATTATGGTCTCAATGGAGACAGTACTTTTGACTGTGCACAACGTGTAAGCACTTTCATAAGACAAAGTTTGACAGAGTTTGGTTTTTTAATAGCAGAAGAAAAATGTATTTGGTTGCCTGTACAGAATATTACTTGGATAGGGTTAGTTTTGGAAATGCAATTTGGAAAATTGAGTATTACCGAGGAGAGAGTCGAAAGACTTTTTTCGGTTATTGACAAGACACTGAAAAATATAGGTAAAGGCAAGCTTTTGTACAATGCTTGATTTGTGGCTGGTATTGTTGGACAAATAATATCAATGATGACTGTAATTGATGACAATTGTCTTTTATTCAGAGCAAGTTGGAACTCACTTGTAGTTTTGAATTCTGTTGCTATTGAAGAGCTATATTTTGATATGACAACTTACAAAAGTTCAATAGAAAGGGTTTTAATCTACAGGAGTCAGATTTTTGTGATTTTATGGCGTATACTGACGCTTCAAATGTCGGCTTTTGGGGATATGAAGTCCCAGCTGATACGGAGTCTGTCTGTGACTCTGATTGTACTATGAAAATGACTGATTGTAGCCTAGAAGTTCCCAATAACAGTTTGATAACTGTGACTAGTAACTGGTCGGTATCTGAAAGTGTTAAAAGCTCTACATGGAGAGAGCTTGAAGCAGTAAGTATAGTGGTCAAAAGTTCCGTTACTATGCTCAAAAATCACTCAGTTCAACTGAATATTGATAATAAGAACATTACAAGCATAATAAAGAATGGTAGTAGAACGACTGAGCTTCAAGAGATTGCTTGCGATTTAAATGGATTGTGCACAGAAAACAATATAAGTATTAAGACACAATGGGTTCCTCGGGAACAAAACAAAATAGCTAATAATTTAAGAAGATATACAGATTGTGATGATTGGGGAATTCATTTTGAAGTGTTTGCCGTGCTTGATGGACTTTGAGGAAAACATTCGGTAGATAGATTTGCTACTGATTATAATAGTAAATGTTTAATTCAAAATGTTGGTGCAAAGGTACAGAAGCTATTGACGCTTTCACGCAAAATTGGCAAGGGGAAAATAACTGGCTTGTACCACCACCAAATTTGTATCCAAGGTCATAAAAAAGTATGCGCAGATAGCGCATACAGTACTATTGTTGTTCCTTTTTGGAATCAGCTCCGTTCTGGGTATTATTACACAATTCGGATTGTATTTTACAATATTTTGTTGAGAGCAAGGTGCATTTAACAAATAAACATTTCATTGTAAGAGGGAGGGGCAATAATGGTATATTCGGAGTATATCCTTTGAATTTTGCAATGATTGCTTTTAAAATCAGATTTTGATTTCAGTATTTCTTTTGCACAGGAATAAGGGACTTATCATTTTTTATCTGGGAGGGGGAGGGGGGCTGGTCAAAATGCAGGGGGATCAAGTTTTTCTGTATGTGAACAAGGGGGGGTTCAAATTTTTATAAATTCAAAGTGGGGGATCAATATTTTTTTTGCACTTGGAAATAAGTAGTTCACATACTTCAAGAGACAAAATGTCAAGAAGAACATTACAACAGTCAAATTGAAATATATTTTTAACACCATTCATATACAATTAAGTAAGACATCACAAGACTTTGGTGATGTAGGGAGCTGCCATTTTGTGTCATTTTGTCCTATATAAAATGCATAGGTGCTTCATAATCCGAATAATTCAGTTATATTTCACTCACGTCGATCACTATATTATCAAGCATTATTGCCAATGTATCTTTTTGTTTTCATTACAAGAGCCCTTTCGCTCCATTTATACCTCTCACTTCCTCAACATTTGTACTTTTTAGGCTTATAAATCAAAAATTTGAGGTTACTATCACACATTTATGAATGAAATGTGACAATAAATGAGTAATTGAATTGTTCAAGCTGAAAGCATGATCTATCAATATAAAAGTTTAGCGACTCAATGGAAGTTTCAATAAGGCCATACATAAAACTTAAGTTTAGGCAGCGTTCAAGAGAGGGACATATAAATAATGTGTTGTTACTGTTTCAAAAAGTTTACTTTTTAATGTATATTTTTACAGAGTTACTCAGAATCAAGTTTTCTTTAATAGCCCAATATATGAAATTAGAAAAAAAAGTCAGAAAAAGCTACTCAAAGCACTGGCTTGCTCTACCTACTAATATTCATGGAAGAGGCCTCATGGAAGAGCCCTATTTCAAGGCAATTTTCCCCCAAATAAGTTTTGGGACTCAATCCACTGAGAAAATTTCATTTTCAATATTTCCTTGAAATAACATGATAAGTGATTTGCCTGTTAAAATTTTGGTATGTTTAATATAGGGGGGATCACATTTTTTAAATGTTTTTACAGGGGGGATCAAATAAAAATAGTGAAATATTATGGGGGGATCAAGAAATTTTGTATGTATGATTTCAAAATGACCAGCCGCCCCTCCCAGGTAAAAAATGATAAGTCCCTAAAGCAGGAACAGTTTGTACGTGATGTAGTGATTCACAGTGGAATTGATGAATCTCATCCTTTATACAGTTTGGTTGCCAGCTTATCTACACATTTATTGGCTTCAAGAAGTGACAGTACTGTGAAAAAATATTACTATGGTTTTTTAAAGTGGGAAAAATTTGTTAGTAAACATTGTTTAATTTCAATGCTTGACTCACCTATACATGTTGCATTGCATTTGTCCAATTTATTAGATTCCGGATCTACTTACAGTACAGTATCGTTTGTTGTCAATTAAGTGGGCACATGAAATGTGTGGTCAAATTGATCCTACAAATAATTATTTTGTTCAAAGTTTAGTTGAATCAGCTAAAAGAATTGCTAAACCTGTTGTTAATAAGAAAGATTCAGTCACTACTGATATCTTAATTCGGTTATGTTCTCTGTTTCAACTTTCTACAGATTTACTGGTGGTTAGGGATCTTTAGATAACTTTGCTTGGTTTCAGTGTTTTTTTAACGTTTTAACGAGTTAAGTCAGCTAAGATGTAACGATATTATAGTAAAAGATGATCACTTAGTGATTAAAATTAAGAAGAGTAAGACTGACCAGTGCAGATCAGGAGATGAGATTTTAATTTGTAAAGGACATACTTTGGCTTATCTTTATGCTATGTTTTTTAAATATGTTAGTTTAGCAGAAATAGCCTTAGAAAGTGATATGATTTTATTTCTTCCATTGTACAGAAGTAAGACAAAATGTGCTTTAATTAGTATTCACAAACCTATTAGTTATACTACTGCTAGGTAGTGCGTTATTAAGAGATTAAAACAAGTTGCACCTGAATTGAATCTTGGGTTGCATTCGCTTAGGTCTGGTGGTGCCACCATGGCGGCAATTTTGGGTGTCAAAGAAAGGTGCTTGAAGCGCCATGGCAGGTGGAAGAGCGATTCAAGCAAAGACGGCTATGTAGCCGACTCCGTAGAAAGTAGGTTAGCCGTTTCAAAAATTTTAGGCGTGTAGTTTATCTAGTTACATATTTTTCTATCTTTTTGCTCTATGCAGTACTCGAGCTAGTCAACAAACATATGTTTGTGTTGTGCTTTTCTTTAAATAGTTGATTTAAATGTATTTAGTGGAAAGAAGACTTACAAGGTTGTTAGTTCAGTTCCCGATCGTTGATTCCGATCTTGATTCACAATGATTGTCATTTTTTTCTGTCGCATGTCTCTCCGGGTTAAACGGCTTCCCTCCACAAATAAAAACTTGCAACCATGATATAACCAGTTTTCAGTGTGGACATATTTTATTGTCCAAAATAATGCAATAAGGATCAGACACAAATTGGTCAATCAAAGAAGTCCTCTCGGGTATATATATTGTGTACAAGTTACTATTTTGTACAAGTTACTATTTTGTACAAGTTATAATGTATATGTTAACTTTGTACAAATTGTAATTTGTCCAAAAATTGATTGTACAAAATTTAATTACAATTTATATAAAATTTGACTAAAAATCATTCATAATTTGTACAAAGGATACATGATAATTTAATATGATAGAAATGATGGCCTTATAAATTTTTAACAGTAATACATTTTAATTGCCCTGAAGAAAACATTTTTGAATTCACCTCTTCTTGAACACTTTTAAACTGTTCATTATTTTAGGGTCAATTGTTTTAATTAGTTGCCAAAGATATATATCCCATTAAATCATTGTTGGCAGAGCTAGTGATTGTTCTGGAAGGCCTAAACATCCACGAAGGCAAGGGTCCGTCGAAAAAGCAAATGCAGACATTAAGGAAATGTTAACATCATGGATGAATCTGGAGATTATTGGTACCGCATTGGAACAGTTGTTGGAATTTTAACAGGATATTTGTTTAGAGATCAAATTGAAGCTGTTAAAAACATGTTTATTCGCAGCAGCGGTTTCTGAGTTTCAACTTCCGCTACGTGAAACAGTTAAAAGCTCTCAAAACTGGTGGTCAGGGGTTTCTTTCATGCAAATGAAAAAGGGGATGCATCATTTCTAAATGTAAATGTAAATAGCAAAAGAAGTTGTGCAATTCCCGATGCCACAATTCACTCACACGCTCAAACAACTGTTACAAAACTATTTGTATTTTGTAAATAATGGTTATTGTGTGGTCATTAAATAAAAATTCTATAGTGTGTATCAATGTTTTTTTTAACCAAATCCATTTAATAAATTATTGTAAAAGTTTTAAGTGAATTGTAGTCAATTTTGTACAAATTGTATTTTGTACACGCACTTTTTGTAAAAATTATGATTTGTACAAAATGATAACTTGTACAAAACATATACAAATAATGCATAACAGAATATCACCTGAAGTGCTGAAAGAGGTATTAAAGACCAACAAATGTTCTTATGTCGCACTGCTACCCCAGTGTCCCAGGTTAGGGGGAGGGTTTGGTGACAGCAAACATTTTTTAACTCCTACATATTCTGTATGTGCCTATCCCAAGTCAGGAGCTTGCAAGTCAGTCGTTATCATTTGTTGCAGTCTATCATATTTGTTTTTCGTTTATTGTTTTGTACTTAAATCAGGCCGTTAGTTTCTCGTTTGAATTGTTTTACATTTGTCATTTCGGGGCCTTTTGTAGCTTATTATGCGGTATAGGTTTTGCCCATAGTTGAAAGCCGTACGGTGATCAAAAGGGGCGAGGACGTAGAGGGAAGGGAGCATACGTCCTCTATGTCCCCTCCCGAATCCGCCACTCCATAAGCAACATTTTATCAGAAGTGGAACGGCTTCAACTTTGCATCTGAGAACCATTGTTTCAACAGCTTTCTTGCAAGCAGCAACTATCTATCAAGGAAATCAAGATAAAAAACGCAAGCTCTCGAAGATCTTATCAACTGGGAGATATCTAATCAAATGATGCTTCATAGAATTGTGAGTTTACAATTGTTCACCACCGACAATCTTGTTAATTTCAAGATGTAAGTCAAGATATGAGACGGGCTGAACTGTATCTCTAATATCTTTTATTTCAAGTTTAATTGGATATAATAGATACTTTCAATCTAGTTACTAAACGAATTATTCATTGAGAGGTCATAATCTATATAGCGAAACTCGAAGTTAAAGGATAATGCTAGAATTTCTTATACTTCCTAAGAAGCTTTTTTATGAAATCTGCATCATTTGTATAAAGGAAAAGGTCGACAAGACGATGAGCACTATAGGTTCCCATAGGAAAGCCGATTGTTTTAAGTAAACCCACCTTTTCCAAAAGTAATAAATATGTCGTCAATCAAATAATATAGCATCGTGATAATGTCTGTTTCAGAGATCTTTTTGTTTAAATCAAAAATTTTAAACTAGTAGTACACAAAACTATGAAGTTAACAAAGATTTATGATGATGCCACATATCGGTGATATGTTATTCTATGTTCTGAGAAAAGTTCATATTAATATTTTTAGAGCTACATTTCGGCTAAAGTAAATAACGTTACGAGTTAGTCTATATTGCGTTAACATTATGATATAGATATAAAAATGAACAATTAATGCACTAGTACTTAATTGTCAGTATTCATGAGGTTGACAATTATAGTATTTTTTAAAAGCAAGTTTTACCTTTGCTACTAGCCTTATGACATAACACTTTAAACTTTAACCTTTAAATTTGACTTTATTTACAGCCCCGACTGTTTTGTGTATACGTAACTCTTTAAAATTTAGATTCACCTTTTTACCTTTAACTGTTTAAACTTGGTCATTTTTGGTTTTGGTCTGAAGTAAAACTATTACATCACAGTTTTAAAGAGCTTTATCTACACTTCAACCATCTACTTATTAAATTCAATCATTTGACAAATATAGTGTGGACTTAAATGTACAAGTCTTAAATGTCGCTAAATGTATGTATGTAATAAGAAGTAATTTTATCCGAAATGAGACAATAACGTTACTAAATCACTAAAATAGAGCGAGGGAGGAACATTCAGGAGACGAGCAGAGATAAAAGTTAACAGTGTGCATATTCAGGACAGATTCAGGTACTAGCTACATGTAGTCCTATTATGAAGTGAATGTTGACATTTAACTGTGTTTGGTGAAATCATTTCATAAAATGACTGACAGCGAATCGTCATTCATGCTCATAAAATCCTTTCCGATTATTAATAATGCATCTATAAATGACTTAAAAGTTTTGACAGAAGACGATATTATACTTGCAGATTCAAAGATTTCACGACTTTTATTATTTAAAACCAAAGAACGGAAATGGAAAAGTGTACAAATTCCGGGAATAGCACGATTTTTGACAGTGATCCCTAACAATATCGTTGCAGTTACATTGCCTTCAAAGAATAAAGTTATTACAGTTAATGCAAAACATGAGCGTGTTATAAAAGAGGCCATCATTGATGATGTTTTATGTGGACTAACTTACACCAATAGTAAAATTTATATAAGTTGCAAAGAAAAGGGGATTCTTGTGTTGAATCTCAGGCTGGAAATTCTAGATGTGGTTACAGAAATACGTGGAGAAATGATTTTAGAATCAGGATTTATGAAGCAATTATATTGTGTTTGTATCCATGGCGATACGTTGTTTCGTTTGGACACTATTAGTAAAACACATATGGAACTTAACCTTATAAAAAATCAAAATTCACAAAGAACAATGTCGAGTTCAGACAAAAACCATACGTTTCCAGTGCCGAATAATAGCGTTTCTGTGGATGCAAAAGGGTTCATTTATTTGTCTCGCAACTCAGTGGTACAACAAATTAGTACGGACTTCGCAAAACAGTGTTTTATTATGTCGTTTGAACCGGATACGCAAATACAGCTATCGTATGATACAAAAACAAAAACACTTATTATCTGCGATAACTCAGTGATTTATTTCTATAGAGACCAAGCATGACATAGAAATATACAAAACAAATAATCCATATTATTCTGTAAGAAGATACTGTCATCTGGTAACAAAAAGAAGAACGTCAAATTTCCAATCTAAGTATAAATTGTTAAACCATTTGGTTCATTATCTATATATATAGTTAGAGGAGGGGATAAGGCGTATGCGCAATGCTAGGCGGTGTTGTCGTAGAAGTATGAAGTGAAAAGTACAGGTTCCAGCCCCGGCCGGGGAGGAAGTAAAAAATAAAATCTACTCTAACGTTAACATTGTTAGGTTGATTTTCTAGGCACTTTATAAATATTCTAAAGCCTGGTATTTCTTAATCATAAGAAATCCGATGAACAAGGTATAATTTACAGTTGTCACTACACATAGCCAGATATATATATATATATATATATATATAAGTACGTCTGGACCAGTGACAACTCTACAACACATTGATCCATCGGATCACCAGCAGCGATGGCGATACATGGCTGTGTACATTTTATATACAACTCGTCTAAACATCAGCCCAACAATGTTAGATCTGTAAATTTGCTTTCGCAAATTTTTGTTCTTCCTCGCCGGGATTCGAACAAAAATTTGCGAAAGCAAATTTGCAGATCTAACATTGTTGGGCTGATGTTTAGACGAGTTGTATATATATATATATATAGAAGTCTATAAAAAGGACCAACCAGCATATATATATAGAAGTCTATAACTAGAGGCTCTAAAGAGCCTGTGTCGCTCACCTTGGTCTATGTGCATATTAAACAAAGGACAAAGATGGATTCATGACAAAATTATGTTTTGGTGATGGTGATGTGTTTGTAGATCTTACTTTACTGAACATTCTTGCTGTTTACAATTATCTCTATCTATAATGAACTTGGCCCAGTAGTTACAGTTGAAAATATTTTGTAAAATTTACAAAATTTATGAAAATTGTAAAAATTGACTATAAAGGGCAATAACTCCTTAAGGGTCAATTGACAATTTTGGTCATGTTGACTTATTTGTAGATCTTACTTTGCTGTACATTATTGCTGTTTACAGTTTATCTCTATCTATAATAATATTCAAGATAATAACCAAAAGCTGTAAAATTTTCTTAAAATTACCAATTCAGGGGCAGCAACCCAACAACGTGTTGCCTGATTGGTCTGAAGATTTCAGGGCAGATAGATCTTGACCTAATGAACAATTTTATCCTCGTCAGATTTGGTCTAAATGCTTTGGTTTCAGAGATATGAGCCAAAAAATGCATTTTACCCTATGTACTATTTTTTAGCCATGTCGGCCATCTTGGTTCGCAGGCGAGGTCATCAGACACATTTTTTAAACTAGATACCCTAATGATGATTGTGGACAAGTTTGGTTAAATTTGTCTTAGTAGTTTCAGAGGAGAAGATTTTTGTAAAAGATTACAAAAATTTACGAAAAATGGTTAAAAATTGACTATAAAGGGCAATAACTCCTTAAGGGGTCAACTGACCATTTTGGTCAAGTTGACTTATTTGTAGATCTTACTTTGCTGAACATTATTGCTGTTTACAGTTTATCTTATCTATAACAATATTCAAGATAATAACCAAAAAGGGCAAAATTTCCTTAAAATTACCAATTCAGGGGCAGCAACCCAACAATGATCTGATCTGTCTGAAAATTTCAGGGCAGATAGATCTTGACCTGATAAACAATTTTACTCCCTGTCAGATTTGCTCTAAATGCTTTGGTTTCAGAGATATAAGCCAAAATTTACATTTTACCCCTATGTTCTATTTTTAGTCATGGCGGCCATCTTGGTTGGTTGGCCGGGTCACCGGACACATTTTTTAAACTAGATACCCCAATGATGATTGTGGCTAAGTTTAGTTTAATTTGGCTGAGTAGTTTCAGAGGAGAGGATTTTTGTAAAAGTTAACGACGACGGACGACGGACGCCAAGTGATGAGAAAAGCTCACTTGGTCCTTTGGGCCAGGTGAGCTAAAAAGGACCAACCAGCAAATTTACTATGTACTGGATCGTCTAGAATAGGCGATACTGTGCAGATAAGGAAAAAACTATATAAGTCTAGAGATTTGCACAACGACACTAATATAAGATGGTATTATTCTTATATTTACATACTAAATAGTGTGTTAAAATTACATTGTTAGGCAATCTATATATATATATATATATTAATAATATATATTCTTTAATTAGGACTTCATCCTCTTTTATGGTTGTAAAATTAAGGATCGTGAGAAAATGTTGGCTTGCTTACATTTCTGTATAAATACGTAAAGAAATTTCTTTGCATACGTTACCTTAGATTTGAATTAAATTAAAATTTGTAAGCATAGTTACTATGTTAAATTTTGAATAATATATGCAATTCAACCATCATCAGAAACTGCATTTACTGATAATTCGATTCATTACTTCTAATATGTGACTTATACATGGCCTATTGGTTCCATCTTCTTGTACAGTATTGAAAGTTCACTATCTACTGTGGAATTATCGAATGTGCTATCATATATTATCCCTAATATTATAGCCAACTGCAAAAATATTTTTATCATTACCAACTCTTTGGTTATTGGGGGAAAACCAGATTTTAAGTCGCAAGTATTTCTCGAAAAGAAAAGATATTCCTTACACAAATGCCGACTCGCACTTGTCTAAAATCAAAGCAAAGGAAAAGCAAAGGAATAGCCCCTAATCTCAAAGATATATAGAGAGGACTTCACATGGAATAATAGCTCACACTTCACTACAAGTTCAGTATATTCATCGATCATTAGCACCGATTTTAATGATGAATTATTTGCCTGATGTTGATCAGGGCATTTTCGAATCGTGCATTTACGCAAATATAGTTGGAGTTATAACCACAAATTACAAACTATGGCACAAGTCAATGATATATCAATTGATTGGGTTTGAAATAAATACAAGAATGAAAGACAATATAAGACAGGTTCTTATTTCTAAAGTGCGTATGTTGACCTTGAGATATGTTAAGGCCTTTTATTTTGCTTTCTTGTAGTCTCGTTGGAGTAACTCCAACATTTCCTTTCCTTCATATTTACAACAACTCTTGCTGAGGGAGCGCTCATTTGACTTGGTGAGATATGATAACATAAATACACAAGTATGTTAACCCTCTATCGAGAAATCTTCATGTCATTAATAGAATAAGAGAGGCGTTTAAAAACGCCACTCAGACAGCAAGTCAACAACATAGGTTTACTACAGGTGTATGCAGGTTGTAAGGCAAAGAAAACCACAATAGCAGGGGGACAGACGGAGTTGTTTTTAACTGAAATTACCAGACATGCTCAATGGTAGATGGTCATCCAAAATTAGTGGGATATAAAAATGTAAAATATTCAGAAACCCGTATCGTTTGGGGGTAATGAAGGATTGAATCTGCAATGAAATACAGTAGATAAACGTTTAAAGAAAAATCCGTGTGTTTTAGTGATAACTATGACTTATTAATTGTTTTGTGGTCATCGACTCAGTTCGGACAATCATTCAAAATGGAGGACTTTTAAAACAACTCACGGAGTAAAAGGTACATTGTTTACATTTGACTTTATATATTGTAAGCACTACACACGCAAGTACACAAACCATTAACAATACCGAGTCATCCATACTCAATTTACTCAATTTGTATTGAACTGTTTTACAACATAAATTGATGTCCTCTCCTAGTTCCACAAATACCGGTAAAAGGCGTATGCGCACAAGAAATCCCACCCCACCAAAACGTGAAGATAAAAGATCACGCACAGACGTAATGGATCAACGTTACATAGACGTTAGTTCTCATACTGCTGAAGCGGTACACACACTCTTACCACAATTTACCATCTGATGAAGACATACAAAAAATAGCAGATGCTGTTAAGTCCAATATTATTACTGACATTACAAATCTAATCAGGTAGCACACAGAGCCACTACTTGAACAAATTGACCAACTGAAACACGAAAACATAAAAACTTAGAGAAGATGTAGATGCAGTTGAACAATATGGGCGAAGAAGCTTAATCCGCATATCTGGTGTCCCTGAACCAAATGATGAGAGAAACACAACAGAAGTTGTTCGCAAAATTATTTCTGATATTGATCTCGAGTTTAAGGGAGTTGACATTCTCAGATCACATCGAGTTGGTAAATTATCAAACCCCAATGATAATAGTGGGTTTTTTGGGTTTTTTTTTTTTTTTTTACTACAGTAAATTCCAATGAGGTGAAGGTTATTATATTTAAACCAATCAAGTTGACCATGTCATATACTCCTTTTCATTGGCCAATGAGTAAATGAATTCACACGGCAATTGTAGATGTCAATTTGTATACCAATTTGAGACTATCGATTTTTCAGTTTATACCGATGGTTTAAATTTGTTTACCTGCGTACATGCAGACATTTAAAGAAATTGAGGTGTCTTTAGGGTTGTACTTTGTTTATTTTTTATGGTATACGTGGATAGTTTCATTTTTCTGTTCTTTTCTTCTGAAAAGCATTTTACATCTCAATGCATGATAATTGAAAATTAAATTACAGCATTCCACCTTATTTATAGTAATAGTTGTGGTAAATGCGTATTTTTTTTCTAATTATATTTGAGTCAATCAAATTATTCTAGGATAAAAATGTAGTGTTACATGTACTTACTAATGAACAATTTAGATACATACATTACAAGTACACAATGTGTGCAGTAATATTAAGTTTACAATCTCATTATTGCTGAAAAACAGTCAAATTTATTATACCTATACACACAAACATTTAGTACGTATCCACGTCTTTTTCCATGCAAGGTTATACGAATTACATTATTATGTATTCAGAACCCCGAACAATATTATTCATAAATATATTGTTCTTGTTATGTTCACATATATTTTTCGTTCCTTGATTTTTCTCATTTTTTTTTTACATTCTTTTTTAAATTTTGTGACACACTTCGAATCGGACCATGCATGCGCTACTGAAGAATTTCGCCTGACGAACAGGATGATCCGCTCATATGTACAGGTCGTGCTCTCTCGCGCCAATTTTGTGCATACCTCGGGAGTCACCTAATGGGGGTTGACGTATCATGCTACCGAGAGAGTATTGGCCGGTTTTTATGTGCTGCGCATACTGTCAAGAAGGGAAAGAGATTATCGCTCCTTGATTTAATCTGCATTTCACTTTTCGCAAAGTACGATATCCGTATGTTACCAGTTACTATACTGTTACATTTTGTATTTCACCAAGTCGATACACGAAGCATCATTTCACAGCAAGTTGAGAAATGTGACGCTAGGATTTCCAAGTGTACCCACGACCGTTTACATGATCATTGTGATCTTATCATATCTTGCTCGTTTAGTATAGTTTGTATCTTGTTATTGATATCCGGCATTGAACCGAATCCAGGTCCGTTGACTGCAGAGTCAAGCTCTAGTAGTAATAGTAGCCTTGATGATGTCTTTAAAAATGCTGTTTCATTTATGCATCTTAATATTCAGAGTATTGTTCCGAAGCTTGAGTTGATTGCCGCTGAATATTCTTGCCATGAAATACTCTCGTTTACCGAAAGCTGGCTTTCTCCGCAAGTAAGCAATGAAGCCATTTTGTAACCGGGTTATAAAACACCATTCCGAAGAGATCGGGTGGGAAAGGCAGGGGGAGGTGTTATAGTATATGTTAAAGATAATTTGAATTGCACCGAAAGGCGAGACTTAGTAGTCTGTGATATTGAGTGTATATGGCTCGAAGTTAGATTCAAGACCAAAAAATATCTTTATGGGACCTTTTACGTCCCACCTAACAGTAGTCCACAGGTATGGGACAACATAGAACAGTCTATCGACCTTGCCTTATCTTGTAATTTAGATATCATAGTTACAGGCGATTTTAACACCAACCAGTTAAGGACCACCACTAATGATAGAATTAGTATGATTAAAGCACAATTCAGTCTACATCAACTTATTTCCGACCCAACTTATATTACAGAACACAGTTCTTCACTTCTTGACCTTATTTTAGTAAATGACCCAGTTAACCTCCTATTTTCTGATATCGGGGCCCCGTTACTCGATCAAATACGATATCATGTACATGTAATACGTATCCTTACCCAGCCTTACAAGTTACATCAAGTTTTTAAGCGTAAAATATCATACATGTATGATAGAGGTGATTAATACTCATATAGACACCAGCTATCACTTATTGATTGGGATGCTTTATTTATTACAAATGACGTTGATGCCATAGCACGTGCTATAACGGACAAACTTATTGACAAGGCAAATAAAAACATTCCTAACCGAATTATTACAGTCAGAAAAGATATACCACCATGGCTTACCGCTGATATCAAAAGGATGATTCGTAAAAAAAATCGTATCCATAAAAGAGCCAAAAAAACAAATTCTGCTCCGGACTGGGCAAAATTTCGATTATTTAGGAATAAATGTAATAAACTAGTTTTAAACTCAAAAACTGATTATTTTTCAAAATTGTCAACCAAAATCACATCTGAAACTCATGGTGGCAAACAATATTGGAGTCTCATTAAATCTTTGATGAGATGTGACTCCAGTGACAGTCGTCAACATTCCCCCTTTACAGATAGTAGATGATCTAATATGTGACGATACAAAAAAGGCAAAAATATTTAATGATTATTTTTGTGGTCAATCAAATCTTGATGACTCTAACACACATCTGCCAGACATACCTGACACACGAACAGAGGGACTCGGTGATATGATAATATCTGAGAACGAGGTAGTAGACATTTTGAAGATTTTGGACGTATCAAAAGCATCGGGACCTGATGGAATAAGCCCACGACTTCTAAAGGAAGCATATGGAATTCTGAAATACCCTTTGTGCAGGTTATTTAACCTGTCTTTATCAGTTGGCAAGTTTCCTTCCGACTGGAAATGTACTAATGTTACCCTGTATTTAAGAAGAACTCTCCAAGTGACTACAGAAACTACAGACCGATCTCATTGATAAGCGTTATCGGAAAAGTCATGGAAAGATGTGTTTTTAAGCATATTCATAATTATCTACTTGCTAACCAGATAATTACACCCAACCAATCAGGTTTCACTCAAGGGGACTCAGCCATTAATCAATTGCTTAATATTACAAATGAGTTTGGGAAGGCATTAGATGACGGGGAAGAAATTAGAGTAATTTTTTGTGATATAAGTAAGGCATTTGACAGAGTTTGGCATAAGGGGTTGTTGAGAAAATTAGAAGCTATTGGCATTAAAGGTTCTATTTTGGCATAGGTAAAATATTATCTATCTGCTAGAAAGCAAAGGGTTGTAATTAATAATGCATCATCCGAGTGGGGCAATATAAAGGCTGGAGTACCCCAGGGGTCGATCCTGGGACCTCTTTTATTTTTGATATTTATCAATGATATCATATCTGACATAAAGTCCACTATTAAGTTGTTTGCTGATGATACAAGTTTATATTTGATAGTAGATGACCCCCGAGAATCGGCAAACAACTTGAAAAGTTATCTCGCAAAAATCCATAGATGGTCTTCAAATTGGCTAGTGACCTTTAACCCTCAGAAAACCGAGACCATGACAATTTCATGGAAACTTCACAAACCTGATCATCCAAAACTTAACATGAACAACGTAACTGTAACTGAGGTATCCACCCATAAACACCTTGGATTACATATTACAAACGATGGCACTTGGCATAAACATATTGATGTAATAACCGAAAAGGCATACAAACGACTGAATGTTCTACGAAAATTTAAATTCATCCTTGACAGACGAACACTCGAGACAATATACTTAACATATATAAGACCATTATTAGAATATGCTGATGTTATCTGGGACCACAATACACATATTTTGATTGATAAAATTGAAAAAGTACAAGCAGAGGCTGCCAGGATCGTAACTGGGGGTACTAAGTTGGTGTCCCTAGAGATATTATATCTCGAAACGGGTTGGGAAAAGCTTAAAGATCGAAGGGAGGCCCACAGATTAATTTATTTTTACAAGATGAAAAATCATATTACTCCGGAATATTTATCAAACTTAGTTCCAGAATCCCATGCAACCATACATAATCATAATACGAGAAACTCGTCACTAATCCCCCCTGTTCGAACAAGAACAGCCCTGTATTCGAATTACTATTTACCGGCAACTGTACGTTCATGGAATCTCCTCCCTGAGAATGCTAAGACCAGTACTTCGGTTGGGGCATTCAGGAATTGTGTCCAGTCTCGGGTGACTAGGCCTCCAAATTATTATTACATTGGTAAGCGATTAGGTCAAATTTATCACTCAAAACTTCGAATGCAATGCAGTTCTCTAAATCATCATCTTTTTGCAAAAAATATATTGGCCTCACCACTTTGTTTATGTGGTGCTATAGAAACAACAGCGCATTACTTGTTGCACTGCTCCCGATTTCACATCATGCGTGAACAGCATTTTTATAACATCAATATCATACATTTCTTGTCGGAAGAAATTTTGCTATACGGTTCAACGGATTTCAGCTACGAACAAAACATTGAAATATTCTTGGCAGTTCAAACATTCATACTCAGTAGCAAAAGATTTGTCATCAACTTCCGAAGCAAGGTTGTCGGCTCTCCGGACATTCCCGAAGTCCTGCGTTTAACAATAAATTTGATTGCCGAGTTTATGAGCTTCGGTCCTTGCTTGGAAGTTGATTTGTCATATGATTTCAAACATCTTGTTCAACAAGTAATACTTATATCTAAATAATTGTGTCCGAAACATACACTTTATTATTGTATTCCTGATGTAAAATTTTTTTTTCTCTTTTGTGTTCACAACCTTATTACATGTATATGTTTTGTTTGTTTTCCATCTAGTGTAACATTGTTATTTTTTTTTTACATTCTACTCCTTGAGTATTACAATATGAAATGTTCTTATTTGAATTAGGAAACGGATTAATATAAGCTAACAGCTTGTTTCTGGATCCTATTAATTATTCACTTGTATTAATATGTAAATGCCAATTTGTGTACATTACTTAACCTGAATTTAATTGATAAAATATATTTACACTAACTTGACCGTTTTCGCCGTTGCAATCGGAGCAATCGGAGAAATAAATGAACCTGGGGACAGACACATTAACATATTGCGTGATTATTTAATTGTTTTTTTATATGAAGATGTATCGCTATTAGGCAAATAATTTATTACAATTAACATGAAAAAAAAACAAATACAATTTACCCTAATGTGAAAAGTTATTTTCGCAATGTCTTGTCACTTTATTTTGATGTTTGCTTGTCAAACATTAAATTAACATTAAGATATTGTTTTTTCATTTTTGTTAGAATGAACCACAGGATATGCTTCATGATGTCTTTACTTTTGTTGACTATTGTTGCAGGTACCTACCAGTACAGAGGTAAGGGAGCTACCATTTTGATTTTTTATGGGGGCTAGGCTGAAAAATTTCGTCCTGCATTTTTTTTAAGTTGTAATCTCTGTCCTGCCTTTTTATTTTTCACTCTATTCGGTCCTGCATTTTTTTTTATTAGTTTATCCTGACTTTTTTTTACATAAATTGTCATCCTGCCTTTTTTTTGTTTGGCAAAGTTGTTCATCCTGCCTTTTTTTTACTCAAAACTCCTGCCCTGCCTTTTTTTCAAATTTCATCCTGGCTATTTCTACATTTTGAATTTTATAGGTAAATAGTAAAATTTTATGTTGGAGTTCCCAGCATTTTTATGTAAACAATAGGATTATGTAATATTATGTTGTAACAACACTAAACTAATGAACCAATGTAAATCCAGGTAAATCTTGTGGAAAAGAATAGTTTTATTACAATATTTTATTTAATAATTTCATAACACATTTTGTGTAAATAATATTTAAAAGCACAATATTAATTTATAGGCACAAGGTTATTCACAAGCAATTGAAATTATTTAGGTGAAGATATTAATATATACAAGTAAATTATATCAATTGAAATATAAATAAATTGTAGTAATTATTCTTTGAAACAAAGCACTAAATTTTGAATTACACTACATATTCATTGAAACAAAGCACCGAAAAGTACACTAAATTGACAATAAAACAGAGCACTAACACAGCAATACATTGCACTAAATTGAACACACAAGAGAATACAAAGTCTTAATCAATGTGCAGGAGATGAGAAGCAGCATCGCCATACTGGACTGGCGTAAGTTCATCATTATGTAACCTTGTTTTCAGTGTTTGAATATAAAAATAAGAAGATGTGGTATGATTGCAAATGAGACAACTCTCCACAAGAGACCAAATGACACAGAAATTAACAACTATAGATCGACGTACGGGCTTCAACAATGAGCAAAGCCCACACCGCATATTCAGTTATAAAAGGCCCCGAAATGACAAATGTAAAACAATTCAAACGAGAAAACTAACGGCCTAATTTATGTAAAAAATAATCAACAAAAATAATAAAACAAAATCATACATCTAAGACTAAAATATCAATCAGTACACATCCAACATCCAATGGATTTAGAGTAAAGACGTCATAAAGTCTGTCATCTATTTCTCTGTATTTTCTCTTTATTGGAACACGTTTCCCACCGGCTTTGTATTGGATAAGTGTGAGAGCATGGAAGGCTTCTTCTTGTCTCAACAACTTGATCATGCTGAAGATGTTTGGGTGAGGTGCATTGACTTTCTTCTTCAATTTACTATGCCAACCTTCAAAATGATTTGTTGTTCTAGGACTTTCTGTTTTTGTTTAAAAAATCAAAATTTATTCAAATAATGAAATTAATTAAATCTTTGAAGCTAAAGTTGAAAGTGTAGGTTACTAATAAATGCTTTAACTACGGTCACCTTTTCATTTATATAGTTTTTTTTTCCAGACTGCTAAATGCTTTTACTTCCTTTTCTTTTAAATAATTTTATTTTCAAGAAATTCCATATTAGAAACACTTAATTATTAGACTTGATACATGCATGTTTTAAACAAAAATGACTAAAACAACATATTTTGCAATTACAACATATATTGTTCTTCCCATAATCTCCCATGTAGGAATAGCCAGAATAGTAAAATACAAAATGTAGGAATAGCCAGAAGACACCAAAGACCGATTTTTGATAATTCCTACATGCATATTACGTGTCGAATTTTGCTTTGTGCTCGACATAAATTCTTCTATAGTATATAGACAATTGTCTACAATATGTATAGCTATAAATCATCCAAAAACGATAAAAAACAAGAATGTGTCCATAGTACACGGATGCCCCACTCGCACTATCATTTTCTATGTTCAGTGGACCGTGAAAATGGGGGAAAATCTCTAATTTGGCATTAAAATTAGAAAGATCATATCATAGGGAACATGTATTCTAAGTTTCAAGTTGATTGGACTTCAACTTCATCAAAAACTACCTCGACCAAAAACTTTAACCTGAAGCGGGACGGACGGACGGACGGACGAACAGACGAACGAACGAACGGACGAACGAACAGACGGACGGACGGACGCACAGACCAGAAAACATAATGCCCTCTACTATCGTAGGTGGGGCATAAAAATGTGAATGAATTTAATAGAAATATACATATGCCATCAACACCAGATTCTCAAAATACCAAAATACCAAAAATTAATGTATCGACAACATTTATTTTTTTAAAGAAAAATCTATGTATTGGAAATTGGAGAGTTGATTATTTTAAGACAAATTTGAGAACGTTTTTCATCGATTTTATGTACTTCTATACAAATGTTCACCTATTTTGAAAGAATTCAACCAGTAATATTTCAGGAAATAAGATATAAAATCGTTATTTTTTTAAATGTTCAGTTCAAGTTCAACGAGTCAAGGTTGTATGCAAACATTTATCAAAATCTGTGACATAGCCCTTTTACTATAAATTGACCTTAAAGCTCGACGAACGATTTATATCGTTATAATTCGGTCCTATGGTTTTTCTACGCCTTATTGCTTTTGCTGTCCTTTTTGATATATCCTCTCTCTCTTTTCTCATGAATTAACTGAAGCAGTTGTAGGATGTTATACTCTGATTTTAAAATATTCAAACTATGAGTCGTACCACGTACCAAGAAACAACCATTCTTAACCCTTCTCATCTATGTTATTTTTTAAAGATCTGTTGGAGACCTATTTCCAACTTGCTCTTACTTTTAATTACGAGTTGCTGGTATGCTTAGCCTCAACAACATGTGCATTATGGTTCTTGTTTGAATTTGCTTCTAAATATTTTTATAGTTTAAGTTTTTGTTTAGATGGTGTCATTGTCTTGTCTCAGTAAAGAAACAGGGTTGATTACAGGTGCACTGAAGAGTTGAAAATTACTGCTGTACTTGCTGCACGTTGTTTTTGGATACATGTATTTGGTTAAAGGAAAAAATACGTGCCCCAAAGACTCAAAAACAATTTCATATTATATAGAATAGAGAATGTAAACAGGGAATATGTCAAAGAGACAACAACCCGACCAAAAAGCAGAAAACGGACATGGGCCACCAAAGGGTCTTCATCGCAGCGAGAAAATCCCGTACCCGGAGGCGGGCTTCAGCTGGCCCCTAAACAATAATGTATACTAGTTCAGCGAAAATGGCGTCACACTAAATTCTGAAACATACAAATGAACCTTAATTAAAAAAAAAAAAAAAAAAAAAACACATAAGACTAACAAAGGCTAGAGGTTTACCGTTCCTGACTTGGGACATGCGCAAAATTGCGGCGGGGTTAAACAAGTTTTTTCAGATCTCAACCCTCCTCTTTACCTCTAGCCAATGTGGAATAAACAAACACACATCAAAACACACAGTGAAACTCAATTTAAAAGAAGTCCGAGTAAGATGTTAGAAAAGGTAACGGAAGAAACTAAACAAATGGCAATGATAAAAATTAATGAACTAAGGACTACTAGCTGTTACTGACATGCCAGCTCCAGACTTGGAGTACTATTATCGGGAATTTTGTGTTATTGGTAGTAAAGTTTGCATTTCTTGAACCATGAAATCTGGGGATATTTGGTCAAATAAAATAATACTTTAACTAAACATCATAACATTTAAAAAGTATTCTCCTTTCTAAGGTTTTGTTCTCAAATAGGATTTTTTTTTCTCCCATAGGATATTTCTTTCTCCTATAGGATTTTTTTCTCCCATAGGATATGACTTTTCCCATAGGATTTTTGTTCTCCCATATGGTATTTTCTCCCTTATGATTTGTTATTATCTCACATAGGTTTTTTGTTCTCCCTTAGGATTTTTTTTTTATCCCAAAGGATTTTTTTCTGTAATGAAATTCCTTAGGACTTTAATTAATTCTATCGGAAATATTTTATCCTACAGGACTATTTTATTACAAAATATATCCTGTAGGAAATGCTTTTTTTCTCCAAAGGGATTTTATTATTCCTAACAGAGAAAATATATCCTGTAGGATATTTTTATTTTCCTAAGGGATTATAAATCCCGTAGGATTTTAATATTCCGTATGATTGTAGGAAATCCTGTAGGGTTTTTAAAAATAATATCCTACACGATTTTTGCTCATTTTTCGCTCGCATTCCCGAACCAGGCGAGCTATTTTGAAAAATTGTATTGTTTTACCTATCCCCAGAGGTACATTATTGCCAAGTTTGATTATTCTACCGTTAAAAAAATGATTTGCACTCACAAGAAGTGTATTTTAATCCGAGAAACTGTTAAATCATCTGGTTGGAAAGGTGATTTTAGTTCTAAATTTGAAACTTCATACTGTACTACTTATTTTGCACAAATTATCTGTAATTGTAAATTTTGTAGGATGGAATATTTCTGGTTATTTTTTTAATCTGACATCAGGTAACAGGTTCGTCCGATTTATTATACCCCGTGATCCAACCATTGCACCATGCAGTCGTAAAAACAACCATAACATAGGTTTTGAATAAATATTATTTTCTTTCAAACTTATGTCTGACAGGCATGATTTTGATTTGAAATAGAATTAACTGAAACACATTACATGTATAGTGTGATTTTAACATTTCTTACTTCCGAGTTAGTTCACCAACTTTGGAAAACAAATTATTTCGAAATGAACATAATAAATAAAAAACTTCCCGGCAATGTCAAAGTTATAGGTTATATGAAAAGTACGTTTAACTTAAAATTTCATGTATATAAGTTTATAACGCATTTTCCTTCTTTTTTTTTTTTTTTTTGAATCCAGGGTCAAGAGGATTAACATGCAATCAAGACCTACAGGAGGACGGTTCAACATGTGCGCCTATTGTAAGACGAGATGTTACTGTAGATGCGTGCGCAGGACCTGTACTGACACTTCGTGTTGCGGCCAACAAGGCCTATCACCAGTGTAATTGTCATTTTGAATAAAGCACCGGTGTCAAATACATTATTTTTGTTCATTATCTATCAAAAAAAAAAAAATATTTTGGTGTTGTTTTCATCTTTCAATTGTCAATCTGATTATATAAGGTTGCATAATGTTGCTTAATTTTTTTCACTTTTAATTCCTTGTGTCCCTATTCCAAAACTAAAACCATTCCATACTTTAAACTGCCTTTTTCATGTTGAGTCGCGGAGATATTTTTTATAGAGGAACTGGACTGCTGACTCACAAAATTTCGGCCGAAGTTTAGACATTAATAACTTTTAGAAAAATATATTTAATCCTTATAATTCTAAACCCAAATTATTTGTTAGGTTTACCGACCCATAATCGCTTATTACATGGGTCCGAAATATAACGAGAACATACAAGTAGCTACAACGGACGAGTGTTTTCATTATGCTACGTAATTAGTTTCGGCAACACGGTCTATCTGAATGTTAACCAAAGAGGGGGGATATAACGGACCAATCACATTCAAATATTTGTAGATATGCAAATCATATCAGAATTATTTATGTTCACTTCTTATCTTCTTTTATTTCTGGTTTTATCCATGACTTTAAATAAGTTCCGACAAGTGTGTACTTTGATACGTACAAAATAATTGTACTAAGCTGAGATTGAAACTGCCTCAGATAAAATTGAATTAAGATTGTTTCATTGGTTTTAATTGTACATTTTATAAATCATATTTTCAGGTATGTTTATTTACATATTTACTGGTTATTTACGTTACGTAAAACATGTAGACCTATCCGTGTTCGGAGTGCTTTTCCCAATTTAGACGTCTGGGGAACCTTTGGAACTTGAAAAAAGCTTTTGCGCATTTCGCGAGTTTCTGGAAAACAATCCTCAGGTACGATCGCGTATAAAGCAAAAATAGAAATGCCAAATGTAACCAAGTCCAGCATTGCCCGAGAGAATTGAAGCTTTATATCTTTTATACAAATGTAAATTGTGTTTGATTTATACTCAACTTGTGTCGATCCTGGGCGACTTGTGCATGCCATATTACATAATAGTAGCTAGACATTTTTTCATTATTGAAGATTGTATGGTGACCTGTAGATGCTGTTTTCGGTCGGTTGCTGTTTATTGACGTTTCTTCCGCAATAAGTTTGGATGGGGCAATGAAAAAAAATCTAAAATAACCACAACCATTTTAGGTCAAATTGACCTCAGTTGAAACAGATTTTGTTTACGGAATAGTAGACAAGTTTTACATGTAATTGCATTGTATTTTCGATTACTCATGTACGTGTTTAATCACCTAGAAAGCGGATACCGAAATATATTTTGAAATTGATGGTACCCATGAGTATAGAAATTGGTCCCAGTTTCTCCGTATGAGGGTCACGAGTCTTGTTCACAACGGTGTCCGTTTGGCTGTGTAGGATGTATAAATTTGCACCGTCAGCTTGTTAAAATGGGAAGGTTCAATCTGGTTCCTCAAATAAGGATAGTATCATGCGTTCTACCCCTTAACATAACATCTGCAAAATGTTTTAAGGGATCCTGTTTCAAGACAAAATATTGGCACCAATCCATGATAACCTTATTTTTCCAGTAAAAGTTAAATTTCCAGGCTTTCATCCTGGTCGATCCTTTTTGCAACGTATATCTTTTATAGTTAAAGTAAACTTATTTTCGTCTAGATTACACAGAAAATGTATATCACTAGACGTTAAGCAAATAACAACTATTACACAATGTAAAGGCTGTGGCTATTTCGTTATATGTGGAGGTTTCATAACTTTATTCGGTGCATATTTGTCATTTTATTAATATTTGTATTGAGTTTTTTAATTGGTCGTTATTTGCTTAAGGTCAAGTGATAAACATTTCCCGCGCATTCTTGACGAACGTAAGTTAGCTTTATATCAAATAGTATAAACTAAAGGAGATGTGGTATGATTGCCAATGAGACAACTATCCACCAGTGTGTTCAAATGAAATGGATGTAAGCAATTATAGGCAACCGTACTGCCTTCAGCAATGAGTAAAACCCATACCGTATAGTCGGCTATAAAAGGCACCTTTTTATTTTTACATTTGAAAAATGTGAAACAATTCAAACGAGAAAACCAACGGCCTAATTTACAACAAAACAATTTAACAAAAAGAAATATAAAAGACATGAACCAACGACAACCACTCAACTACAGGCGACTTGGGACAGGCACATACAGAATGTGGCGGGGTTAAACATGTTTGGAAGCGCTCAACCTTAACCTGGAATATTGGTGTACCAGCACAACATAAGAACAAACTGTAAAAATCAGTAGCAAATGGCTCAACTCAGAAGATCGTTAAGAGGCACAAAACAACTACCATAAAGAACAATAGAAACAAATCACCGAGTACTCGCTGTTATTGAAAGCAAAATAACAACATGTAATAACAGAACCACAACATAATAATTCTATAATTAAATACGTACAACATATATTTTTTAATACTCACATTAACTAATTATAGAATCACAGCATACAATAAAACAACCACAGCATATAATAATAACACCGCAGAATCTAATGACAGAGCCACGTCATACAAATCAACAGAACCACGGCGTATGATAAAAGAACCAAAGCAATAAAGGTGTCAGACCACGAATTCAAAACCCCTATATAATCAACAAAGATTTTCAATGATCACACCTTTCTAAATATTTCACCTTAAGTTTAACCTCACAGAAACCATGTATATCGTAAATTGTACATGTATCACCTTTCTTTACGCTAATTTTCAACCAATGTTTAAATTCTTGTAGTGAAACCCAACCGTTTGGAAGTCAACTACAACTAAACATAATCCCCTAGTTTTTTTAAATCTGAATTAAGTATACTATGGAGCGCATTAATCCTTAATTTTTAGTGCAAACTCATGGACAAGTAACATTTGGCTCAAAATAGTCTTAATATATTTATCTTTCGCCAAACGTTTCATTTCTGCAAATTGTAAGTTAGTTAAAGTGAACAATGACATCAAAAGCACTATTTTTTTTCAGGGAAGGGCTACTTTTGCATGAATTGGTGGTCTGACACCCATAAAGGTGTAATACCACCAAGACTTAGTACATCACATTCGGTTTCTTACGAAAAAGGGTAAAAAATTATCCCTTGAATTTGACAGTTGTAGGATTTTAACCCCACAATTCATTGCAATAAAATATTTCTGAGTCATAAACATATGTCTTTTGTATCTGTTTCTATTTGGTGTTTCTATAAAATATTTTGGAAACTTGAGGTGACATGGTTACTAAAGCTTGTAAACACGTAAAAAGGGGTTAAAATTTGATTGGTTAACTTCCAGGGATGGTTATTATCTTATATGCAATGAAATGTTATGTGAAATTAATTAATTCTTTATTTGAAACAAAGATACATTCACAATTTTTTGAAAAATTACATTTTAACAAAGACTTATAGGGGAAAACAATAGTGGTATTACTCCTCAAAGAAACATGATATATCATAACAGAATCATAGCATATAATAACAGAATCACGGCATATAATAACAGAATCACAGCATACAATAACAGAACCGCAGCATATAATAATAGAACCACATCAAACAATAATAGAACCATGGCATATACTGACAGAACCACAGGATATGATAACAGGACCACATCATATAATAATAGAACCACATCATACAATAATAGAACCATGGCATATAATGACAGGACCACAACGTACAGTAACAGAACCACAGCATATAATAATAGAACCACATCATACAATAATAGAACCATGGTATATAATGACAGGACCACAACGTACAGTAACAGAACCACAGCATATAATAATAGAACCACATCATACAATAATAGAACCATGACATATAATGACAGGACCACAACGTACAGTAACAGAACCACAGCATATAATAATAGAACCACATCATACAATAATAGAACCATGGCATATAATGACAGGACCACAACGTAAGTAACAGAACCACAGCATATAATAATAGAACCGTATCATACAATAATAGAACCATGGCATATAATTACAGAACCACAGGATATGATAACAGGACCACATCATATAATAACAGAACCGTGTCATATAATAAAAGAACCATGGTATATACTAAAAGAATCATGGCATATAATAAAAGAACCATACCATATAATAAAAAGAAAAATGGCATACAGTATTATAGAGTTACATCATACTTATAATAACAGAACCACATTATAAAATCAAATACCCACAGCATATACTATAACCTTTACCTGCTGCAGGTTTGCTATAAACTAAAAGTTTGCAGGAAACCTGAAAATAATGTTTGCTAGCTGCAAACCTCCTGCAAACATTGCAGCTTTTTGCTGCATGCTTGCGGCAAGTTCGCATAAACAATTATGTTTGCAGTAAGATTGCAGGAAAATTAAGAATCTAAGGAATGTTCGCAGCTAGATTGCAGAAATCTTTGACCATTCTATATGTTTTCAAGAACATTGCAAGAATTGCATAAAATAACTGAGCATGCCTACTGGTAACTTCCTGGAAGTTAAGATTTGAATTTTGGTGTTTGATCACGCTGATTGGGTTTAATTTATGTACGTTATATATGAGTTTTCAGGGAGGCATTGTAGGTTCCGAAAGTTATTGGATATTAAATGTGTAGTTGTATTATTTGTAAGTGTAAGTTATTCATTGAACAGTAAACTTATGAAAGTATTCATTCATGATCGACCTCCACAAATACCTTAAAGTTTAAAAAAAATAAACAAATATGTTTGATGCACAGTACACTCTAATC
This sequence comes from Mytilus coruscus, assembly GCA_017311375.1. NCBI lineage: Eukaryota > Metazoa > Mollusca > Bivalvia > Mytilida > Mytilidae > Mytilus > Mytilus coruscus. The sequence continues at coordinate 54,496,009 of CM029607.1, forward strand.
TTTTTGGATTTGTTAACTTATATAACGTGACGGTACCCAAATTGCACCTATTTTGGCAGTTTTTTTTACCTACGTTTATCTATGATCCAGACAAGTGTTTCCATTCTGTGTTTATTTTGTAGATGTGTCCTTTTTTTCTACATAGTTGTACCAATTTAATTTTGAATCTATATTGAATCATAGAAAAATGGGTTTGAACCGACCTCCAAACGATCCATGATTCTGAAATGAGGAGTACCCAAATTGCATCCATGCTTAAATTCACATCCTTAAAAATCGAATAACAGATGTTTTGTTTTATTTCTTCAAATATTTAGAACACTTTGACATTAGTCCATGCTAAGTATTCCTTTTTTAAGAAATGGATGCATGTAACATATTTTATTTGCTCATTTTTAAAAGATTTTTTTTGTGGACGTCGCAAGGCGACGTTTCCGTAGATTTTAGGGAGCTACCATTTGATTTTTATGGGGGCTAGGATGAAATTTGAAAAAATAGGCAGGACAGGAGTTTTGAGTAAAAAAAGGCAGGATGAGACACTTGCAAAAAAAAAGTCAGGATGACATATTAGGTAAAAAAGTCAGGATAAACTTTAAAAAAAAGGCAGGACCAAATAGAATAAAAATAAAAAGGCAGGACAGAGATTACAACTAAAAATAATGCAGGACAAAATTTTCATCCTAGCCCCAATAAAAATCAAATGGTAGCTCCTTACTTTTCAGCGAATACTTCATCTGTTGATATATACTGTGAACGTTTTGTGTATATTTAATAAAAATATATTTACCTTTGTTGAAAGACGTGTATAATGTCAAATCATAAAAAAATACAAATTGTTTAGTCTCAAAGAAAAATTGTAAGATTTCCGCTGCTATTTTTGTTGAATAGGTGCAATTTGGGTACTCGGTGCAATTTGGGTACTACGACGTTATAATGTTCCAATAAGTCAATTTTGTAATGAAATTAACTAACCTAGCTGTACAGCAAGTTTGCAGCAGACTTGCACCAAATATTTGCAGAAGGCTGATTTTTTCAGTAAGGGTAATTAAAAACCCACAGCATATAATTAAATACCAATAGCATTTATTAGTAGGAGAACAAAATAAATTCATAATAAATCCACAACATAGAATTTCTTTTGCCACCATAGACAGCTATGGCGTTCCATACATTTTGTTCCCATTTTCCATGTTATGTGAATCCTTTTATTTACTGTTTATGTTAGTTTTCATTATGTTGGTAATTTGTATATATATATATATATATATATATATATATATATATATATATATAATTGAAAATGGAAATGGGAAATATGTCAGAGACAACAACCCGACCAAAGAGCAGACAACAACCGAAGGCCACCAATGGGTCTTCAACGCAGCGAGAAAATCCCGCACCCGGACTAGTTCAGTGAAAATGGACGTCACACTAAACTCCAAAACATATAAATGAACTAAAATTTAAAAAACATACAAGACTAACAAAGGCCAGAGGCTCCCGACTTGAGACAGGCGCAATATATATATATATATATATGTTACAATGAATTTGTATAATCAGGGATTATGTAGAATCCCTGATTTTCAGGGATTTTGCATTGTCACAAAAATCATAATCATTAGTGATTATATGTAATCCCTGAAAATTACGACTGATTTTACATAATCACTGAAAATTTTAAGAATTATTCTACTAATTCCCTGAAATGATTTCAGGGTTATCAATAATACGAAAATTCTCTGTTTGGTAAAAATATATCAAATACAGACAAATAAATCATAATTATGTACAGTCTAGAAAAAATGAAATGTACACATTTTCAACATTTTTGTGGGACCATGAAGATGTGGTTTCATTGTCAATATATAGACAGATATTCATAGACCAAAGAACAAATAAGCAAACAAATTCAAAAGCGGCTATACCCTCTTTATGGTTTAAGTGGACAGTTTACATTCCCTGTCCATTTATGAAATATTATTGAAGTGAACAGTTTTTCTGGTGATATTCTATTTAGCTGTGTTAAACCACATTATCTCATAAAAGTATTTTAAATAAAAATTACTAATACCAACATAAATGCACAAATCATGTAATTTGATGTAAAACAAAGGGGAGGAACGTTAACAAACATGGAATTCAAACTAAGCAAAGAAATGCTTCAAAACGTCCAGAAACACAAACAAAACACATGCTTGACAAATTGAACATAATTTTGGAGGAGGCTGTGATGCCGATTCCACATGTCGACCGTGGAAAGGGATACCCCATCAGTATAATAGCCATCGTTCATAAAAGGGCTGAAAAGGATAATGACTGACTACGAAACATGAAATTATCCTCAGATAATACAGAAGGAATCAATTTGAGGTGTCTGATTGACCTTTTTGGCACCTTTAGATGTTTCTAATGAACACTTTATTTCTCTTCAAAGTGCAGTTAAATCAGATTCAATATGTGAAGGCTAAGGTTTTTTAGGGTTTGTTAAAAAAAAATTATACAAAAAAAAAAAAGTAAAAGCAGAGCAAATGTTCAATAGAAGAGGGTCTGGAAGGGTTTACAGAAAAGACTATAGTGGACAACCAGTGCAAAATTAATTATTACGGGCTAAAAAAAATAAAGAATAGACAAAAAAATAAGAATAGAGAATAACAGAGTGCTCAAATATACAGAATAGAGAATAATGGGCAAAATAAATAAAGAATAGACAAAATTATCTAAAAGAATAAATAAATGAGGGACACCAATCCGGACCCTTATAGTAAATATCATTCAAATTTAGTTTGTAAAAATGATTTGTATTAGAATATTGTGCTTAAGATTTTAATATTTATGTTTCTAACGATGTTTAAATATGAATTAATAGAATAAATTATTTTGCTTTTATTCATTATTTCTTCATTCCAGTTATCATATATAATCCTGACTTTTTCTAGTGATTATGTATAATTCCTGAAAGTTTTAGTAATTATATATAATCACTAAAGTTACCAGTGATTATACATAATCCTTAAAAAGTCAGGGATTATACATAATCCCTAATCCTACAAATTCCTATGTGTATTTTTTATTGTGATTTTAACCTTCACGACATCTGGTGTATATAGACAAACGGGGAAGTATATAGTACGTTTAACCCGACCACCTTGTGTTCCGTAAGTAAGTGTTGATCTAGCTATTTAAATAACGTGGTATTCGCTATTTTGTTTTTGTCTTCCTCTGTCTATATGTCTTTTTTTTTTATGATTCGGGTGTCGATTTTTGTCGTTGTCTTTTTCTATAAATTTCCTTATAAAAATGAATTTGAAATAACAATTCGAAAACTTAATACATTTTAAAAAGCTTGACAAAATTTGTATTTGTCCCGATAACAATCATACCACATCTCCTTGTTTTCATAATAGATAGTTGGTTTTATATCTTGAATTATTTCATGTTTTTATACAGACGTTTTATCGCTTATATGTTAAGGATTTATCTCATTAAAATATTGATGGACACACCGTGATATGTAATTGGTCATCTATTTTGTCTTTGGTATGTTTGGATAGTTGTCAATCATATCACATCTCCTTATTTCAATATAAAATTCGATTATGGCATCATTCTTCTTTAAAATTCTTTTATTCACTTCATCGCATAATTGACAACCAAATCATAATTTTGGAATTTGAACTGAGGTCATAAAATAACGAATATAGTGCTTGACATATATTTATACTCATTCGTTAATTGGTAACGTCTCTTTGTTCTCGTCGTGTCGTTGGTGTGATAAATCCATGCTACCATGTGACCACAGAGGCGGTCAAATTATATAATGATTACATAATATGACTATATTATGACTGCATTATTAGTCTTATCAGTGTATGTAATGTGCGAATCCTAAAATGTCATTTTCACTGTATCCGTGATGAATTTCTGATGTAGAATGATAAATAAACAGACGACAAATTCAAGATTTTTGAATAAAATAAGAAATAATATATAATGTGTACTGTTTTTATAAATTCATGATATAGGTATGAGATGCAGACGGGTTTTCATCGCGCCTACAGCCATCCAGGTGCAAAATTTATACACAAATAGATAAATATTAAGAATAGTTCACGAACAGAGCGTGCAAGAGATTTAAAAGTAGCAGTTAAGTTTCAATTGCAGAAAAATGTACCTTTTAACATAATTATTAATGTTGTTCAACTTAAAACAGGTTTTGTAATTCAGCTTGTTGATATTGAATCAAATTCCACTATGTTGTTTTCGTTATGCGATTCATGTTTACTGACGAATAATGATAATAGACTTTCATTTTCACTGTAGGGCAATTCATTTCTATTGTATATGCGATGCATTTTCACAGAAGGAAATTAAGTAATTTTCATTATATAAAGTCTTAATTCAGCCGCTTCTAACAAAATTTATGAAATCAGAAGGATTGATTATATATGCATACTTAGTGAGTGAAAGTCTGAGGTAATATATCAATAAATTCCTTAAGGTGAGAGGTACGTAAATGAACGCCCTAACGGAAAACGGGAAAATTTACGTTTGTTGTTATGAGAGTTATCTCCCTTACACCAGAAAAATATTTTCAAGATGTCGGAAAATATTCCGCTTCGTCGGAAAAATTGTCATTTCCGTTTAGGGGTATTGAATGAACTTCATCAAAATATAACAAAAAGTGTGGTGATGGTAAATGAAATTTCTTGTCCGACTGAAACATTGCTTCCCTCCCAAGAAAATGAAAGTAACTTGGCATGGTGTGATGGTCGGAGAGTGGTTGAGTTGGGTTTACTAGCTGACCAACTTAAAGCTTGCAAGAACTGCTATGCACCATTGCTTCTACACAACTGTGTAAAGAACAAAGAATCGGTCTCGGAAGTATTTTGTATATACCTTGTGGTAACAGTCCATACACTAACGTAATAAACACTGGTAAACGGCACAGATCAGAGACTTCAAAAGGGAACATGGGACGTGAATACACCTTATCGCTATTTGTCCGCCATTACTGGATATCACACAGGTTCCCGTAAAATTTTGACGTCATAAATATAGAATAAAGGCGAGCCTGATATTTTACCGTGATAAAGTCAGTATCAAAAACAAAAAGTCCTTTATTCTTTTTATCGGTAATTTAAAAAAATGAAAATCACTACAATAATAGAGAAAATAACAAACGTACTACTTTATTGCGTCGAATCACGGCAAATCACACTTGACGTCACAGGCTGCATTACGTCATTTGAAATTTTGTCACAGTGCAGTAAACATGGCGTTCTCTTGCACAAAGTATTGAAAATGAATAATTACATGGGTTTCATTAATTCTGCTTTGAACATGACTTTAATTATGCCGAATAATAATGGTAGCATACCGGTAAGTCAATTTTTTAATTTTAACAAAGGATCGAGCATAGAATGATACGATATGAATCAGCAGATTTATCGTTGTTTTAGAAGTTATAACTTCAAGTTAAATCTTTTAGTTATTTGGATGGATAATTTGCTTAAATTTTACATTTATCTTGTCATAATATGCTCAGCGTTCATCCTGAAAACGATCACATTGACTTCAAATCATGTTAGGAAAGCACTGTGTAAGCAGATAGACATAAGAAGATGTGGTATGAGTACGCAGACATTTATTTACAGGCAGGAGGCAACGAGTCTGTGTGCTGACTGTAAATTATATGAACAAGCTCATTTCTTGTCGACTTCATAATTATTTCAAACATTTTAATAGATGTCGCTCAACTTTGGTCTATTTTACTTCCGCTTAAAATTCATGTTTTTTTAAAAGTCATGTCATTTATTTATCAATTGGCAGAAATATAAAACATTGAAGGCCCTCTGGTTACCTTTAATTTCAGAAGCGGATTTAGGGGAAGGCGACCCGGGTCACCCCTTATAATTTATGGTTAACTTAATGCAGACTTTTTACCTGTTCCGCACCAAACGTTGTCATCCCTTTTTCAAAATTTATCCTGGATCCGCATTTGAATTTCTTCGCTTATTTGTTCTTTGGTCTATGAATATCTGTCTATATATTGACAATGATACCACATCTCCTTAATTGTGTATGATGGTCCCACAAAAATGTCGAAAATGTGTACATTTCATTTTTCCCTAGCTTCTCTAATGCGATAGCGGTATCTTTTGGTCACTATTTATGTGTTGCGTCTAAATATGAATTGTAACACTTAAAAGTGACTGAACAGGTAAAATAAATTCTCAAGAAACAGAAAAAGAAGACAACTTGGAACAGCACCAGACTGTGTATGAATAAAAACTCAGATCAGAATAGCATGGACGACATGTTAGTTATACCTCCTTGTGAATAGTAAGGAAAGCTATCAATAATACTGCAGATAATACATTTTTTTAAAAGTTTATTGGGTTTTCGTACATTTTCTGTTCATATTTTAACACAATCGTTCAAAAGGCTAAACTAAGTTTACTGAAAGTTTCAAACAATGACAAGTGTTTCATTCACCAAAAACTCGTGCGTTTATGCGAAAAAATCACGCACGATTTTGTGAATGAAAGGAAATAGATCCTTACGCGATGCACTCGCGCATGTCAGTGCGAATTGACCCAATAATTTTTATCACGACCAGTCCACTGATACTGACATTATCAGCGTGTACACATCAAAGGAAAATACACAAATTACCGATAAATAAAGAAAAAGGATTTTTGATACTGACTTGATCACGGTAAAATATCAGGTGAGCCCGAAGGGCGAGCCTGATATTTACCGTGATAAAGTCAGTATCAAAACAAAAGTCCTTTATTCTTTATCGGTAATTTAAAAAAATGAAAATCACTACAATAATAGAAAATAACAAACGTACTACTTTATCCAGTTGGAAAGCAAGTCCTTGGAAACGTCCGTTGTCGTCAAGCTCTATCAGCAACAATAGCAGGGGATTAATTAGGTGGCGCTACAGTCGTCCGTGACGTCAAAAGTCCGCCAAATCAATCGGCTAAATAAATGACGTTTAAACTATTTTTCAACTTGTCATGCTTTTATTATAATTGATTTTTAAAATTTATAGGTTTTGCGACCAATATAGTTTCAATACGACAAACAAACATTATCCAAAATAGCTTTTATTTTCTGTTTCTTTGTCCTGTCCGTTCTAAAATTATCAGCCATCTTTTTGTTCGCCAAAAATCGAATTTTGATAACTTGACGTTTGCGTATCCAAATACGGAAAAGAACGGTAATAATCTTAAATGAAACCGAGTAACCTATTTCAAATTTCTACACAATTTTGAAGCCATCATTTTTTACTGTAATACATCAATTTTAGTGACCACCAGTCATGTCAATTTGTACCTGGTTTTGACTGCGTTTCTAGTTCAAAACAGATTGAAAACTGAAGTTCAACTTCTTTTCATTGTACCTGTTTCAAAGTACTCTAAAACACTGATTTTATTAAAGATATGGATGAAAATGTGATTGAAAATTGTTGTTTTCACACTTCCATATTACGATACCTCCATTTCAAAGTAATTAAAACCCTTCTTGATCCCCTACACAAATTGACGGTGACATTGTTTTCTTCTTTCAACATACGTCATGTAACGTTAACAAAATATGTGTCAGGGTCATGTGTATAATAAAAATTACACATTGGAAATGTGAAACGAAGACATCTTTAAATATTGCGTTTGAAACTATAAGTATTAGAAAATATTTTCATACTGGAAACAAATCTAACAAAATAATGATAGCGTATGGATGGACAAAAGCACAAAAAATAATAATAGAATATGCCTTGTATAGGAAAATTTCTGGAGGAGAAAACATATGAAGATCATATGAAAAAGGAAATGAAGGTCAGTTAATTAAATTTATAAGTTAAAAACCTTGCTTATTTAATTATCTCTTTACTAAGTAAGCTAACTACATTAATAAGAGCAAAGACTAGATTATCAAGTCAAACAAGAAGTTAATTCATACATGTAGTGATATTTTCTTACAAAATTGAATTTATTCAAATTGCAAATTCTTGTCAAATTTAATAATCTATTGATCATTAAGTAAAATGCACAAGATTTGTCCTGACAACTTTCATTTGTGATATAAATATCAAATTATTAAGATAAAATAAACAATACTTTGTTTATAAATATGTAAACCAGCTGATACAGCAACCTGAAGAGTAGAAGCCCCATTTTATTTCAAAAGTTTACTTTCATAATCTATAATTTATAAAATACCCTGAGATATTAGGCAATGGCTACTAGCTGTGCTAGCTAATCTAATGATTGAATTTTACAATAATAATGATTTTAAAATCCAAAACTATGTCACTTTTACTTATAATTTGAAGTATTTTTTTACAGAATTTCTGTCAATATTTTTGGTAAACTTATCCTTTTCTGGAGGATATTTTCTAGGCAGTACTGTAATGTTCAACTAAGAAACATAGCTTGAGTTTAAAGGCTTTTTACTTTGAAGAAACTTATTGTGTGACTCTTGGTACCACATTATAGAATATAAAAATAATATAAATGATCAGTACAATTATTATTTTCATTTTCAGAAAGATTATTCAAATTGTATAAATATGAAAATGCATTCAACATTTAATTACTAGAAGTGTCTCAAAACTTTCTACTAGGAGTAATCCCATATACCATTATAAAATTACAAAGTAAATTTCATCAGCCAGAGCTAATTTATATCAATATAGGTTAAAAAAAAATAGGGTTACATTTCCTAATTTTTACTCATTTTTGTCTTTTAATTTTTACATCTAATCCTTCTCTGAAAAGTAGGAAGTATCTCTTCTTAATATTATAATAACATAGTTGTAAATCGAATTCTATTCAGTGTCTTCCTGATTTTTGTACAGTAAACTCCTTTTTATTCATTTTGATGGGTTTTTATTTTTGACTGGTGATATCAAGGGAGATAACCACTTGCACAAATCGGCAAAAACGGTCAAAACCACCGCTTCGTGTCGAAAATAACTTGACGTTTGCGTATCCAAAACTATGTTGCCTAGATATTCATATCGAGTGTTTGTCTTAATGAGATGCTTCATTAAATTTAAATTCAGCCCATCATTTTAGTTTCCTAGAAAATATTTAGATTTTTCGATCAGGAGACTTGACAATTTTCACACAAACTTCAAGTTTGAAGATAAAATAAAGAATAAAGGACTTTGAGTTGATGTGTAAGTTTTGACGAGTTAAAACTATGTATATTCAAGATTATTTGGAACTATAAGTATTTATTACGGCGGTGGTATTTTAATGAGTAAAATGAGGTTTTTCTCATCCGTAGTTTTACTGAATTTTCACGGTCACGTGACCTCCATTGTTGCTGATAGACTTGGGGTCAAACCGTGACCTGCTTTCCAACTGTATCGCGTCGAATCACGGCAAATCACACTTGACGTCACAGGCTGCATTACGTCATTTGAAATTTTGTCACAGTGCAGTAAACATGGCGTTCTCTTGCACAAAGTATTGAAAATGAATAATTACATGGGTTTCATTAATTCTGCTTTGAACATGACTTTAATTATGCTGAATAATAATGGTAGCATACCGGTAAGTCATTTTTTAAAAATTTTTAACAAAGGATCAAGCATAGAATGATACGATATGAATCAGCAGATTTATCATTGTTTTAGAAGTTATAACTTCAAGTTAAATCTTTTTAGTTATTTGGATGGATAATTTGCTTAAATATTACATTTATCTTGTCATAATATGCTCAGCGTTCATCCTGAAAACGATCACATTGACTTCAAATCATGTTAGGAAAGCACTGTGTAACTTCGGCAGATAGACATAAGAAGATGTGGTATGAGTACGCAGACATTTATTTACAGGCAGGAGGCAACGAGTCTGTGTGCTGACTGTAAATTATATGAACAAGCTCATTTCTTGTCGACTTCATAATTATTTCAAACATTTTAATAGATGTCGCTCAACTTTGGTCTATTTTACTTCCGCTTAAAATTCATGTTTTTTTAAAAGTCATGTCATTTATTTATCAATTGGCAGAAATATAAAACATTGAAGGCCCTCTGGTTACCTTTAATTTCAGAAGCGGATTTAGGGAAGGCGACCAGGTCACCCTTATAATTTATGGTTAACTTAATGCAGACTTTTTACCTGTTCCGCACCAAACGTTGTCATCCCTTTTTTTCAAAATTTATCCTGGATCCGCATTTGAATTTCTTCGCTTATTTGTTCTTTGGTCTATGAATATCTGTCTATATATTGACAATGATACCATATCTCCTTAATTGTGTATGATGGTCCCACAAAAATGTCGAAAATGTGTACATTTCATTTTTTCCTAGCTTCTCTTATGCGATAGCGGTACCTTTTGGTCACTATTTATGTGTTGCGTCTAAATATGAATTGTAACACTTAATAGTGACTGAACAGGTAAAATAAATTCTTCTCAAGAAACAGAAAAGAAGACAACTTGGAACAGCACCAGACTGTGTATGAATAAAAACTCAGATCAGAATAGCATGGACGACATGTTAGTTATACCTCCTTGTGAATAGTAAGGAAAGCTATCAATAATACTGCAGATAATACATTTTTTTAAAAGTTTATTGGGTTTTTCGTACATTTTCTGTTCAAGTTTTCACATAATCGTTCAAAAAAACTAAACTAACTTTACTGAAAGTTTCAAACAAGTGTTTCATTCACCATTGACTAAAAAACTCGTGCGTTTTTGCGAAAAAAATCACGCACGATTTTGTGAATGAAAGGGAAAGTAGATCCTTACGCGTTGCACTCGCGCATGTTAATTGCGAACTGACCCAATAATTTTTTTTATCACGACCAGTCCACTGATACTGACATTATCAGCGTGTACACATCAAAGGAAAAATACACAAATTACCGATAAATAAAGAAAAAGGATTTTTTTTTTGATACTGACTTGATCACGGTAAAATATCAGGTGAGCCTTAGAAAATGAATTTACTTGATTTTAAGATTGGTCGTCAAAAAGTCGTATGGTGCAGTTTTTTTTATTTTAGCTTTTAGCCGGCAAATTTGACTTCAAATTCAGATCATTAGTGGCATGCTGTTTGGCTTGTTATTCAAAAGCTGCCATCAAATATCTTTCTTTTTTGTTTTATTCAAACATCACACATAATGTTCTATGCATTAGGCGAAAAAGATAATCCTAAAAGGCTTTTGATGACAAATTATGAAAGTAAACCTTACTGTAAACGGGGACATTTTGTGTTTCACCGGATTCCAACATCATACAATAAATCGCTGATGAATGGATTATATCGTAACTACTATAAAGTAATAAACTGCAGTTTTCTTTTCATGTACACAAGTTTTATGAGGTAAGATTGTTTAAAGTGATATTTTTAAACTTTCAAAATCATTTCTTTTCAATCATTAACTTAAAAATTCCGGATAGTTGTGTCCCGTCCATGATTGGGCTGAATACATAGTTTTCCTCTAATATTTTGGACTTGATATTACTTGTTTTTGTTGATGTTTTATTGTTTCATTGAACTATTTGGGTGTCCGTAATTCTTTTTTGAGGCTGTGTTGATATAGTTTTATTTATATAAGAGGCAAAATAAGTTTTTAGTTGTTTATTTTAGATATGGGGATCCGACAAAACCCCAAAAGATGACAAAACTAGAAAGTCCGTTGAAACTTGGCTTTAACATTTCAAAGAAGCAAACATTCAGGTTAAATCCTTAAATAGTGTTATTTTCTGAAAAGCGGAAGTAAAATAATTGTTTTATTTACCACTTACAGTAAACCGCGGTATTTTGAAACAGTTAATAGGTGTAATGATGGAATTTACCCGAAAGTGCGCAGATGATTGTGACTTAAGTTCATTCTATTTGCTTGGAAATTGTTTATTTATATTAACAGTGGATACAAATGATGAATAAGTCTACATAACATAACAGTGTTTACAGTTGGCACTGCAATTGGAAATGCAGAACCTTTTCAAAGACCTAAAGAAAACCATTTTGCTTAGTTCTTTGATTTCAAATTCAGATGATTTCCTGTCTCTATTACCCACATGTCAGTCAATCAGTACTTACATTTCATATACCCAAGTGAGCCTGTGATTAAGGATACTTCAGAAACTAGAATGTTTGTTTGATATCTTGACCTTAACTTTGATATTGACACAGATTGATGACTACATACAAAGTTTTTTTAAAGGACGATTTTAACTTTTCAATTGTCAATTTCCCATGTCTCAATAGTACTATATATCCTCTGCGCCATCGTATAAATAAACTCATCATAGATACCAGGATTGAAATCTATATATATAATGTGCACATATCTCAATTGATACCTCACGCTCGTGCATGTTGAGTCAGTACAGACTTAATGAACAGGGCTGTACCCTGACTACTTAAAACAGGCCGCAGATTTCAAAGAGGTATTCAAACTTATTAGTCGGCAACAGTATCAAAACGTCATGGTAAAAATCCAAGAACGACGTAATGACAAACAAAATTCTACAAAACATTACATAGAAAACTAAAGATCAACACGAACCTTACTGAAAACCAGGGGTTATCTCGTGTGCCCCTGGAAGGTTTAGCAAATTCTGTTCCAATTGTGACACATGAGTGTCGAACGTGGAAATTTAGATTTGGTGACATGTACTGAATTATAAGGAAGAATTGGTGACTGAAATAGACACAAAATAAGTTTTTAGATCAGCATGATATCACGAATTATGTTACCTTTAAGCTCTGTCGTGACCCAACTCACTAGCAACATCTTTTCGCGGTTTAAGATCTTTTAATACTAAGTATCAGATCAGATCTGGAAATTTGCCATTAATTTGTGTCCCATTCCTGCTTGTAACATACTGATAATTTTGATTCCATGGCACATGTTACATGTTGTTGACACAACCGAACAGAACTCTCTTTGAATTGTTTAAAAACATGAACATCGGTAAATTACTGGTGCATCTAATGTTTCTTAGAGACAAACAGATAAAATAGTAGCCAGATCAAGTCATGAAATCGAAGTCACGGGTATCAAAGGTTGTGTTTTGTATACTATTGATTGTCTGTGGGTGTTTTCTTTCTTTTTTCTAATGGCGTTGTCAGTTTATTTTCGACTTATGCGTTTGAATGTCCCTCTGGTATCTTTCGTCTCTCTTTCATATGCTTGCATCTTTTGTAATAAAAAAAAACTACAGCCAAGACAAGGAATTACACTCTCTAAAGCAGTATATTCAAGTGAAAGCTTTTTTGGGCTAACTTGTCATACAGCCACTATAAACATCTACTGGGATTCAAACTTAATTCATGAATTACATGGACATCTACAGAAGCAAGTTTTTTACCATCAGCAGTGTGATATAAATGCTAATTCATTTATACAGACCAGACTGTAGGGCAGAACGATCACGACACTCTGAAATATTACACAGACTATAGTCATGTGATCATGACAAGTGTATACTGTCGATCAGAGATAGATTTTTTCTTGACTTTTGTTAAGAGATATTTTGAGTTGCAAGCAACGGGACAAGACATTAATTCCTTTCTGGACAGGGTTCATTTGAAATTTGTCCTAGAAGTGTACTGATGTTACAATTGTTTTATGTCCCCCATTTATAGATTGATATGGCCAAAGTGTATTTTGCAATGACGAAGTGTTTTGCAATTAATGTTCAATGATGCTGGATAAAAGCTCGCTACATGTGGTACACACACATTTGACCACCACTCTATTCCAATGCACAACAGGTTTAATATCCGAACCTTAACATTCATATTAGCAATATTATCAAAGGATTCGTGGCTTAAGAATTTTGTCGTGTTCTTTAAAACTTTGGACCAATACTGACATTCAAGATTTGCTAAACCTTCCATGTACGAACATATGTATTCCAGCCAAGGGTCAGAACATCGTAATAATTTTCCGACATTACAAAAGTCATTTGAGGTCTGAATTACTGATTAAAGTTACGTATATTTAGTGCTATGTTAAACTATCATGCATAGACATTTTTATTATCTTGCGTCACTTAGTTTGGGATTGAATAACAAAACTTTCTCCATTTTAAACGAATAATAGGCGGTTTTATCATAAAACATGTCTTTCTAAAGTTGTTAGTCTTTTTACAATGACTTATATTCCTTTTAATAAATTTTATTTTAAAGAAATCGTCATGACATTGCAAAACTCAATTATAAGTCTGTTTTGAAATAATTTTTGTTGTCAGTTTTGCATGTACCGAATGCAACGTATATGGTCCAAACTTAAGTTTCGACTTTCATTGAGGTATAATAGATGGTTATATTAATAAATACATATTTTTCATAATTTTCTATAAAGATCACGGTAAAATATCAGGTGAGCCCGAAGGCGAGCCTGATATTTTACCGTGATAAAGTCAGTATCAAAAACAAAAGTCCTTTATTCTTTTATCGGTAATTTAAAAAAATGAAAATCACTACAATAATAGAAAATAACAAACGTACTACTTTATCCAGTTGGAAAGCAAGTCCTTGAAACGTCCGTTGTCGTCAAGCTCTATCAGCAACAATAGCAGGGGATTAATTAGGTGGCGCTACAGTCGTCCGTGACGTCAAAAAGTCCGCCAAATCAATCGGCTAAATAAATGACGTTTAAACTATTTTTTTCAACTTGTCATGCTTTTATTATAATTGATTTTTAAAATTTATAGGTTTTGCGACCAATATAGTTTCAATACGACAAACAAACATTATCCAAAATAGCTTTTATTTTCTGTTTCTTTGTCCTGTCCGTTCTAAAAATTATCAGCCATCTTTTTTGTTCGCCAAAAAAATCGAATTTTGATAACTTGACGTTTGCGTATCCAAATACGGAAAAGAACGGTAATAATCTTAAATGAAACCGAGTAACCTATTTCAAATTTCTACACAATTTTGAAGCCATCATTTTTTACTGTAATACATCAATTTTAGTGACCACCAGTCATGTCAATTTGTACCTGGTTTTGACTGCTTTTCTAGTTCAAAACAGATTGAAAACTGAAGTTCAACTTCTTTTCATTGTACCTGTTTCAAAGTACTCTAAAACACTGATTTTATTAAAGATATGGATGAAAATGTGATTGAAAATTGTTGTTTTCACACTTCCATATTACGATACCTCCATTTCAAAGTAATTAAAACCCTTCTTGATCCCTACACAAATTGACGGTGACATTGTTTTCTTCTTTCAACATACGTCATGTAACGTTAACAAAATATGTGTCAGGGTCATGTGTATAATAAAAATTACACATTGGAAATGTGAAACGAAGACATCTTTAAATATTGCGTTTGAAACTATAAGTATTAGAAAATATTTTTCATACTGGAAACAAATCTAACAAATTAATGATAGCGTATGGATGGACAAAAGCACAAAAAATAACAATAGAATATGCCTTGTATAGGAAAATTTCTGGAGGAGAAAACATATGAAGATCATATGAAAAAGGAAATGAAGGTCAGTTAATTAAATTTATAAGTTAAAAACCTTGCTTATTTAATTATCTCTTTACTAAGTAAGCTAACTACATTAATAAGAGCAAAGACTAGATTATCAAGTCAAACAAGAAGTTTATTCATACATGTAGTGATATTTTCTTACAAAATTGAATTTATTCAAATTGCAAATTCTTGTCAAATTTAATAATCCATTGATCATTAAGTAAAATGCACAAGATTTGTCCTGACAACTTTCATTTGTGATATAAATATCAAATTATTAAGATAAAATAAACAATACTTTGTTTATAAATATGTAAACCAGCTGATACAGCAACCTGAAGAGTAGAAGCCCCATTTTATTTCAAAAGTTTACTTTCATAATCTATAATTTATAAAATACCCTGAGATATTAGGCAATGGCTACTAGCTGTGCTAGCTAATCTAATGATTGAATTTTACAATAATAATGATTTTAAAATCCAAAACTATGTCACTTTTACTTATAATTTGAAGTATTTTTTTACAGAATTTCTGTCAATATTTTTGGTAAACTTATCCTTTTCTGGAGGATATTTTCTAGGCAGTACTGTAATGTTCAACTAAGAAACATAGCTTGAGTTTAAAGGCTTTTTACTTTGAAGAAACTTATTGTGTGACTCTTGGTACCACATTATAGAATATAAAAATAATATAAATGATCAGTACAATTATTATTTTCATTTTCAGAAAGATTATTCAAATTGTATAAATATGAAAATGCATTCAACATTTAATTACTAGAAGTGTCTCAAAACTTTCTACTAGGAGTAATCCCATATACCATTATAAAATTACAAAGTAAATTTCATCAGCCAGAGCTAATTTATATCAATATAGGTTAAAAAAAATAGGGTTACATTTCCTAATTTTTACTCATTTTGTCTTTTAATTTTACATCTAATCCTTCTCTGAAAAGTAGGAAGTATCTCTTCTTAATATTATAATAACATAGTTGTAAATCGAATTCTATTCAGTGTCTTCCTGATTTTTGTACAGTAAACTCCTTTTTATTCATTTTGATGGGTTTTATCTTTGACTGGTGATATCAAGGGAGATAACCACTTGCACAAATCGGCAAAAAACGGTCAAAAACCACCGCTTCGTGTCGAAAATAACTTGACGTTTGCGTATCCAAAACTATGTTGCCTAGATATTCATATCGAGTGTTTGTCTTAATGAGATGCTTCATTAAATTTAAATCCAGCCCATCATTTTAGTTTCCTAGAAAATATTTAGATTTTTCGATCAGGAGACTTGACAATTTTCACACAAACTTCAAGTTTGAAGATAAAATAAAGAATAAAGGACTTTGAGTTGATGTGTAAGTTTTGACGAGTTAAAACTATGTATATTCAAGATTATTTGGAACTATAAGTATTTATTACGGCGGTGGTATTTTAATGAGTAAAATGAGGTTTTCTCATCCGTAGTTTTACTGAATTTTCACGGTCACGTGACCTCCATTGTTGCTGATAGACTTGGGGTCAAACCGTGACCTGCTTTCCAACTGTATCGCGTCGAATCACGGCAAATCACACTTGACGTCACAGGCTGCATTACGTCATTTGAAATTTTGTCACAGTGCAGTAAACATGGCGTTCTCTTGCACAAAGTATTGAAAATGAATAATTACATGGGTTTCATTAATTCTGCTTTGAACATGACTTTAATTATGCCGAATAATAATGGTAGCATACCGGTAAGTCAATTTTTTAATTTTAACAAAGGATCAAGCATAGAATGATACGATATGAATCAGCAGATTTATCGTTGTTTAGAAGTTATAACTTCAAGTTAAATCTTTTAGTTATTTGGATGGATAATTTGCTTAAATTTTACATTTATCTTGTCATAATATGCTCAGTGTTCATCCTGAAAACGATCACATTGACTTCAAATCATGTAACATGTTAGGAAAGCACTGTGTAACTTCAGCAGATAGACATAAGAAGATGTGGTATGAGTACGCAGACATTTATTTACAGGCAGGAGGCAACGAGTCTGTGTGCTGACTGTAAATTATATGAACAAGCTCATTTCTTGTCGACTTCATAATTATTTCAAACATTTTAATAGATGTCGCTCAACTTTGGTCTATTTTACTTCCGCTTAAAATTCATGTTTTTTTAAAAGTCATGTCATTTATTTATCAATTGGCAGAAATATAAAACATTGAAGGCCCTCTGGTTACCTTTAATTTCAGAAGCGGATTTAGGGAAGGCGACCAGGTCACCCTTATAATTTATGGTTAACTTAATGCAGACTTTTACCTGTTCCGCACCAAACGTTGTCATCCCTTTTTTCAAAATTTATCCTGGATCCGCATTTGAATTTCTTCGCTTATTTGTTCTTTGGTCTATGAATATCTGTCTATATATTGACAATGATACCACATCTCCTTAATTGTGTATGATGGTCCCACAAAAATGTCGAAAATGTGTACATTTCATTTTTCCCTAGCTTCTCTTATGCGATAGCGGTACCTTTTGGTCACTATTTATGTGTTGCGTCTAAATATGAATTGTAACACTTAATAGTGACTGAACAGGTAAAATAAATTCTTCTCAAGAAACAGAAAAAGAAGACAACTTGGAACAGCACCAGACTGTGTATGAATAAAAACTCAGATCAGAATAGCATGGACGACATGTTAGTTATACCTCCTTGTGAATAGTAAGGAAAGCTATCAATAATACTGCAGATAATACATTTTTTTTAAAGTTTATTGGGTTTTCGTACATTTTCTGTTCATATTTTTAACACAATCGTTCAAAAGGCTAAACTAAGTTTACTGAAAGTTTCAAACAATGACAAGTGTTTCATTCACCAAAAACTCGTGCGTTTATGCGAAAAAATCACGCACGATTTTGTGAATGAAAGGAAAGTAGATCCTTACGCGATGCACTCGCGCATGTCAATGCGAATTGACCCAATGATTTTTATCACGACCAGTCCACTGATACTGACATTATCAGCGTGTACACATCAAAGGAAAAATACACAAATTACCGATAAATAAAGAAAAAGGATTTTTTTTTTGATACTGACTTGATCACGGTAAAATATCAGGTGAGCCTTAGAAAAATGAATTTACTTGATTTTAAGATTGGTCGTCAAAAGTCGTATGGTACAGTTTTTTATTTTAGCTTTTAGCCGGCAAATTTGACTTCAAATTCAGATCATTAGTGGCATGCTGTTTGGCTTGTTATTCAAAAGCTGCCATCAAATATCTTTCTTTTTGTTTTATTCAAACATCACACATAATGTTCTATGCATTAGGCGAAAAGGATAATCCTAAAAGGCTTTTGATGACAAATTATGAAAGTAAACCTTACTGTAAACGGGGACATTTGTGTTTCACCGGATTCCAACATCATACAATAAATCGCTGATGAATGGATTATATCGTAACTACTATAAAGTAATAAACTGCAGTTTTCTTTTCATGTACACAAGTTTTTATGAGGTAAGATTGTTTAAAGTGATATTTTTTAAACTTTCAAAAATCATTTCTTTTCAATCATTAACTTAAAAAAATTCCGGATAGTTGTGTCCCGTCCATGATTGGGCTGAATACATAGTTTTCCTCTAATATTTTGGACTTGATATTACTTGTTTTTGTTGATGTTTTATTGTTTCATTGAACTATTTGGGTGTCCGTAATTCTTTTTTGAGGCTGTGTTGATATAGTTTTATTTATATAAGAGGCAAAATAAGTTTTTTAGTTGTTTATTTTAGATATGGGGATCCGACAAAAACCCCAAAAGATGACAAAACTAGAAAGTCCGTTGAAACTTGGCTTTAACATTTCAAAGAAGCAAACATTCAGGTTAAATCCTTAAATAGTGTTATTTTCTGAAAAGCGGAAGTAAAATAATTGTTTTATTTACCACTTACAGTAAACCGCGGTATTTTGAAACAGTTAATAGGTGTAATGATGGAATTTACCCGAAAGTGCGCAGATGATTGTGACTTAAGTTCATTCTATTTGCTTGGAAATTGTTTATTTATATTAACAGTGGATACAAATGATGAATAAGTCTACATAACATAACGGTGTTTACAGTTGGCACTGCAATTGGAAATGCAGAACCTTTTCAAAGACCTAAAGAAAACCATTTTGCTTAGTTCTTTGATTTCAAATTCAGATGATTTCCTGTCTCTCTATTACTCACATGTCAGTCAATCAGTACTTACATTTCATATACCCAAGTGAGCCTGTGATTAAGGATACTTTAGAAACTAGAATATTTGTTTGATATCTTGACCTTAACTTTGATATTGACACAGATTGATGACTACATACAAAGTTTTGTTTAAAAGGACGATTTTAACTTTTCAATTGTCAATTTCCTTATGTCTCAATAGTACTATATATCCTCTGCGCCATCGTATAAATAAACTCATCATAGATACCAGGATTGAAATCTATATATATAATGTGCACATATCTCAATTGATACCTCACGCTCGTGCATGTTGAGTCAGTACAGACTTAATGAACAGGGCTGTACCCCTGACTACTTAAAACAGGCCGCAGATTTCAAAGAGGTATTCAAACTTATTAGTCGGCAACAGTATCAAAACGTCATGGTAAAATCCAAGAACGACGTAATGACAAACAAAATTCTACAAAACATTACATAGAAAACTAAAGATCAACACGAACCTTACTGAAAACCAGGGGTTATCTCGTGTGCCCCTGGAAGGTTTAGCAAATTCTGTTCCAATTGTGACACATGAGTGTCGAACGTGGAAATTTAGATTTGGTGACATGTACTGAATTATAAGGAAGAATTGGTGACTGAAATAGACACAAAATAAGTTTTTAGATCAGCATGATATCACGAATTATGTTACCTTTAAGCTCTGTCGTGACCCAACTCACTAGCAACATCTTTTCGCGGTTTAAGATCTTTTAATACTAAGTATCAGATCAGATCTGGAAATTTGCCATTAATTTGTGTCCCATTCCTGCTTGTAACATACTGATAATTTTGATTCCATGGCACATGTTACATGTTGTTGACACAACCGAACAGAACTCTCTTTGAATTGTTTAAAAACATGAACATCGGTAAATTACTGGTGCATCTAATGTTTCTTAGAGACAAACAGATAAAATAGTAGCCAGATCAAGTCATGAAATCGAAGTCACGGGTATCAAAGGTTGTGTTTTGTGTACTATTGATTGTCTGTGGGTGTTTTTCTTTCTTTTTTTTTCTAATGGCGTTGTCAGTTTATTTTCGACTTATGCGTTTGAATGTCCCTCTGGTATCTTTCGTCTCTCTTTCATATGCTTGCATCTTTTGTAATAAAAAAAAACTACAGCCAAGACAAGGAATTACACTCTCTAAAGCAGTATATTCAAGTGAAAGCTTTTTTGGGCTAACTTGTCATACAGCCACTATAAACATCTACTGGGATTCAAACTTAATTCATGAATTACATGGACATCTACAGAAGCAAGTTTTTTACCATCAGCAGTGTGATATAAATGCTAATTCATTTATACAGACCAGACTGTAGGGCAGAACGATCACGACACTCTGAAATATTACACAGACTATAGTCATGTGATCATGACAAGTGTATACTGTCGATCAGAGATAGATTTTTTCTTGACTTTTGTTAAGAGATATTTTGAGTTGCAAGCAACGGGACAAGACATTAATTCCTTTCTGGACAGGGTTCATTTGAAATTTGTCCTAGAAGTGTACTGATGTTACAATTGTTTTATGTCCCCCATTTATAGATTGATATGGCCAAAGTGTATTTTGCAATGACGAAGTGTTTTGCAATTAATGTTCAATGATGCTGGATAAAGCTCGCTACATGTGGTACACACATTTGACCACCACTCTATTCCAATGCACAACAGGTTTAATATCCGAACCTTAACATTCATATTAGCAATATTATCAAAGGATTCGTGGCTTAAGAATTTTGTCGTGTTCTTTAAAACTTTGGACCAATACTGACATTCAAGATTTGCTAAACCTTCCATGTACGAACATATGTATTCCAGCCAAGGGTCAGAACATCGTAATAATTTTCCGACATTACAAAAGTCATTTGAGGTCTGAATTACTGATTAAAGTTACGTATATTTAGTGCTATGTTAAACTATCATGCATAGACATTTTTTATTATCTTGCGTCACTTAGTTTGGGATTGAATAACAAAAACTTTCTCCATTTTTAAACGAATAATAGGCGGTTTTATCATAAAACATGTCTTTCTAAAGTTGTTAGTCTTTTACAATGACTTATATTCCTTTTAATAAATTTTATTTTAAAGAAATCGTCATGACATTGCAAAACTCAATTATAAGTCTGTTTTGAAATAATTTTGTTGCCAGTTTTGCATGTACCGAATGCAACGTATATGGTCCAAACTTAAGTTTCGACTTTCATTGAGGTATAATAGATGGTTATATTAATAAATACATATTTTTTCATAATTTTCTATAAATTTTGAAAGATTTTGACGGCCGTTGTTCTTATTACTTGAAAAAATTACATCATTTTAAACTGAAAACTACCCCCCTTTTTGTAAAGTCGCATACGTGTACTCGGAAAACTCATTTAATGATGGGTTTCCACTTTTTCGATGAAAAATTGAACAAGGAAGAAAATAGATTCAAGTTTTCAATCATTCTACTATAAAAAGAGTATTTAAATTGGAATTGGATATTCAATTTTGTTTTCCTTGAAAACGACATGTGACCTTTGAACTTGATTTCTGCAAAACTGCACCATATTTTCTTTTGACGACCAAAATAATCTAAAAGTACACATATTTTCGAATCAAATGATATATGATATAGCCGTATACTATTTTGACGATTAAAATTTCATAATTCTGACATTGGTCACCGGCCTATAACATATGATCAAATCGCTGAAAGAACCCCGTCCTAAATTATTGAAAACTATCATTCTGCATTGACAATAATATCTTGGTGTAAATTAGATACACATTTTCGGGCTGACGCCCTCAAGGTATATATAATACTTACATATGTTCTTATCTATCTTTGGATAATTTCATTCTGTCAGTCATTCACAAACAATAGTAATTCGTTCAATCTTATTGCGTGAACCAGTGTAAAGGACAATAGCACGCACTGACTTATATATAAAATATAAAAATAAGAAGATTTGGTATGAAAGCAAATTACATAGAAGTTAAAAACTATGCGTCACTGTACTGCCTTCAACAATGAGCCAAACATATACATTTAATGTTATTTTTCGATAATGTATAATATATACTTACAGAATTAACTGGTGTAAGCAAAAGTCCAACAGGAAATCCGTACGACTCTAATCGTGCCTTGCCAAACAGTATTCCGCCAATGACCGCTGTGTCATTTATATGATTCACAGTATGTGTACCGACAGATATCCCGACATACCCAGCGACTAGGTTACTTCCGGGTATCTGGTGGTATGTTGTGTTGCTAGGTAACGGATGATTATCCAGTCTGAGGCCATTTTTCTGATTACCATTTATAATAAACATGAAATAATTTGTATAGTTTCCTAATGAATATTCAGGAGTTGTAAAGGTATAATGGGCAGCATATTGTTCAATTGGTGGAATAGTGATCAATGAAGGATCGGCGTGATCAGGGCTACCCTTCTTCTGCGTCAGTGAAAACTGATACAAGGAAATAGGTTTGTCCGAGACAACATGAGAGTACAAGCCTGAGCTATAATGTTTTTGAACAGATTGTCCGGCTTTAGCAATACTAAATTTTTCGTTGAATGGAACGCCTTGGTCCATGCCAGTTACAGTAATTACTGTATTGTCTTCACTTGCAACAAACTTAAATATATCGCCTACGTTAAATCTCTCAGGAATAGGAACTGTGGCAAAATTTTTCCCCCAGGAATCTACCGGAAGTAACATTTCAACAAGATGGTCACGTGATCCACCGGTATTACCTACTACTGCCTTTTTGTTACCACTTAAAACTCCTACTGGCTTATCGGATATAATATGACTTCCGGTTAAATCTGCCACGGAACTGATCTCCAAGGTACTATATATATTTAAAGTAAGATTTATCCATTGATTTTGGTGATAGGTGATTCCCTTTAAAGTAACATTCAGACCAGGCGTATTCGGTAGTTGTATGGCAACATGTGTATGATGAGCGGTCCCGATGACCGTAAAAAGGGTATAGTAGTAAGAAGGAGAATATGAAATGGTGTAATATTCTTTGCCTAAAGCATCAACAGGTAAGGCAAGATAACCATCATCGGAATGTAGTTCTCGGTTAACACCATACACAACGATTTCATGGTCTGATTGGATCACTATTGCCTTCTTTGCTAATTGAGTATGGTTCAATCGAAAACTCGTATTGAGCTGAGTAAGGTGAACCTGGCCGTCAGTCACTGTAAATGATTCATAGAGTCGTAAAGAGTGGTGAGATTCTTTTGTAGAAATATTGACATGAACAAGTTGCTTACTATCCGTTGTTATAAACAATTCTGGCGGTATATCTTGGTTTGTTATTTTGTTATCCATAAAAGCTACCAAAAATTTCGTTCCTCTGTTATCTAAGGCACCTGTTGCAATTGAAAACAATGAAATAAAAACAAGCATACAAAATACTTTTGTAAAATTTGTGCAAGCATGTCAGGGAACATGAAATATCCTCCAATTAATGTTGTGTATAAAAGAAAAGAAAGAATATGGGTTTTCCATCCATGACACAAAATCAGTACATACACAGCAAAATCCCAAAAAGCAAAACAACAACGTTTTTATTGTTGTTCTTCATCTCAAACTCACAGTGTTTACCACCGACAAACACTATGTACATGTAATTGGTTTTAACATGATCAACGTGGCAAGTGTCATGAGTGGAGTAGGAACTGATAACCCTGTCTGAAGCAAATGCGTTTAATTCTATTTTAGCGAGATTTGATCTGTTCATTCATTAGGTTTCTGTGTTGTGTTTTGCGGATTGCTGTGTACATTGCTTACATCAAAAAATTCTCAAAAAACAAAAGTCCTCTTAACGTTTCATATACAACCGTTATTTGTTTTGTCACTTATGTTTTAGACAGTTTTTTATGTAAATCGTATTCAAATGTTAAATACAGAGTTTCGTATTCAATATTCCTCCCAAACCATCTTGGAATTGAAAAAAGTAGACTGTTTCTTTTGTTATAAGAAGAAAATATCTAACGATTTGCTCATATGCCGAAATAAATTTAAATACTTTACTTTTGTGTTTTTGTTTTAGTAAAAATTAATGCTGAGTTCACATTAAAACTTCCCGGAAAAAAACATCGAGGAAAATTGATTATTCCATCTTATAAGGCGACAACCATTTGATTTTCTGGGTGGAGGGGCAGAAGGATTTTGGCAATGAATAGCTTGGCCTGGTGAGAATTGAAAATAAATGACTTTGCACAACACAGGATGAAAATGAATATTCTGCTTCATGAAATGCGGGATAGTTGAGGATATAAATGTGAACAAAAGTGAAATTAATTTTCGCGCGGCAAATATAATTTATTAATCCTGTTCTTGGAATACATTTGTATTACAGTAATGAGGACACCAGCTAAGACGATGATAGTATTGATATTTAGCTCGTCCTTTATGTTACTTTTGGGAATAACCCCAATGACCGCTACAAATTATTATAATAGCTTTTCTATGAAGCTCGTCGTCTTCTGCCTATTTTAGTTATACAATTGTTGGTTAAGTAACACTATAAAGTATAACCTTTCGTCAAGTAGAGAATTTTTCAAAAACTGTTTTATAGAATCCTTGCATATTGTAGTATTCATCACATTCTAGAGGTTATTGATGTGAAAAATGCGACCGATAAACTCACACAACTGAATAAAAGTCCGACATGGCAACCAAGTACATACAATGTAACGAGACAATCAAACTACATAATACATTTCTTGATTTCGTTAATGTATACAAGATGGATGCATGCATTATATTGTAGAGTAATTTTTCCAGGCTTTCATCTAACTCCTTTATTTTGTTCTCGTCCTTAGAACGTATTTAACGTTTAGACGTTAAGAAATCAACAAGCAATTATTATAACATACATGAAAGTTTATTGCCGCAAGACCATGTTCACAGATGTATTTGGTCAGAAAATGATTTTTTTTTGTGGAAAGTAACCCTCGTGAATAAGTATTTATAACTAATAAATAATAATTATTCTTCAGTATCAATCACTGTGTTTATTGGTTTTGGTTTGTGAACAGAGCAAGTGGAAACATTATTACAGTAAATAGGTTTTTAGGAGTAAGTTCAAATATTTAATCGTAGTTATATTCAAGAAACAGTACATTTATAGAAAATGAAAGGATATGGAGTAAATGTACATGGGACAAAATCGCACACAATACATAGAAAACATAGAAAATTATCAATGAACAGGGCTTTTATTCCTGTTCTTCATCTTGTCAGTTGATGTAGGGTCTTCAACAATGAACGAATCATTCATACCCTACAACAAGGTCAAGAAGGCCCCTAGTATACATAATTTGTGTCACCATGTTTGGCTTCTCCATCGAGCAAGGAACCGGCAATTAGTTTATAATAGAAAAGCAAAGGACATTGGGTATCCATCCATGACACAAAATCAGTACATGCACAACAACAAAAAAAAAAAAAAAAAAACACACAATAAGCAAAGGAACAGCGCTTTTATTGCTGTTCTTCATCTCAAAGTTACAGTGAGGCCTTCAACACGGAGCAAAAAAAAAAAAAAAAAAAAACTCTCATCTAACGGTAAGTTTAAGACGGCCCCTAACACCGGCTTGTGGAATTCTTTGCAAAAGTATATTGAGATAGACTTTGTAACACCACCTAATCGGGCCCGGTCAAAAAAGAACATACTGGAAAGAAGTACATATTTAAAACAAAATAGTTGATACTGCGTGTAATAGAGATGGCAACTAAGTACAGACTATGAAGCCAAAGATAGTAATAGGCTTTGTTTCATATTTTTTGTTTACACGATATATAATATTGAGGAGTTCTACCATTGATTTGATTGTTCTATAGCAAGCATGAAAACTTTCTATGTTCTTTTTTTATTGAAAATCATATATGTAATTCTATCAGAATCTCATTCTACCTTAATCTGTTATGCGTTATATCTTTTTATACTTTTGTATGTTGTCTTCTTTGGTCGGGTTGTTGTCTCTTTGACATATTCCCATTTTACTTTCTTAATTTTATCTTGCATAAAAAAATCATAATTATTACATAATTTCAGTTTTTTCAGTGTAACTTGTTACCCAATGAGTTTTATTTCTCAGAAAGTACTTTAATCATGATGTTTTGTCATTCTGGACACACAAAAGTCTACATGAGCTACTTCATTGCAGTGAACATATGCAAAAATTTCCCTATGCAGGTTGCAGTCGTGTAATTGACTGCTCATGAACTTAGTGTCTTTTTGTTGTGGGATGTATAAGTACCCTGTCACGTCCACTCTGTGTTTTTGTTAGATGTATTTCTATTTGTATCCATCTGATGAGTTAATATAAATAAGAAGATGAGACAACTATCTATCCAAGTCACAATGTGTAAAATGTAAACAGTTATAGGTCAAAGTACGGCCTTCAACACGGAGCCTTGGCTTACATCGAACAGTAAGCTATAAAGACTATGCGGTATAGGGTTTGGTCATTGTTGAAGGCCGTATGGTGACCTATAGTTGTTAATTCCTGTGTCATTTGGTCTCTTGATGAGAGTTGTCTCATAAGCAATCATACCACGTCTTATTTTTATATGAGTACGGTATGGGGTTTTCTCATTGTTGAAGGTGGTACTGTGGCCTGTAATTGCTAACTACCACTTCATTTGGACTCTGGTTGACAGTTTTCTCATTGGAATTCATAGCACATCTCCTCATGTTTGTATTAATACATACAGCTTGTGTTGTAAAACATGTCTTTATAGCTTGTAATCAAATAAACGGATTCTTCAGAAATATTTGTATTAAGTTTTAAGCATCAGTGGAATAAAATGAGTAATTCTTTTAAGAAAATAAGAAAACGAAGACAAATAAGAAAATATCAATTAAACTGATGAATAATTACAATATAGAAAGAAAGAAGGAACGAAAGAAAGAAAAGTGATTTCTGTGGTTTTTTTTTTTGTCGTATTTTAAAACCCAATGTATTATTGTGAATATGTTTCAAATATTACGTTTGATTTTTTAATGGAGATTTCTTGTGTTGCAATGAAATGAAATGAATCAAGGTTTTCTGTGCCGGTATAGTATTTTTTATACTTATTCTTTCTTTACTTTCAAACAAAACTAATAGAAAATATGAAAAAAAGATAAACCTAATTAAGCTTCATGTTTAGCGGACGCCATTTTATGCTGTTACATTTAAACGGAAGTATTTGGAGGCCGGATGTACCGGATAAAAGGATTACTAGCCACCAGACTCGACTGTATTGCAATAACTGCGAGAGAGATTTCGCTAAAATTAAAAACTCGCATTTTAAATTGTGATGTCATTATTTGAATGCAGTATTACCTGAAATCGTAATAATTTATCTCGCAATTTTATTCAATTCTTCGACAACCTCAAAAATAGCAAATTTCTGAAGTAACAGTATTTCATAAGTTTCGGCATGACACCGCCGTGGTATGAAATTATAGGGAAAAAATCGAGCTAAATCTACGGCATATTTAAACTAAATCCGTTGGATTTATACTGATTAATATTTTTGTCTAAAAACATGGTTTATTAAATGATTCGTGCCAATCTGATGAATCAAGTAATTTCAAACTGATTTTTGCAGTATATTATAACGTTGTGATGTTGCGCCACTGTCCTAAGTTAGGGGACGGTGTGCACTCATAAACACGATTAACCCCGCAAAAATCTCTCTATATATATTAGTTTAGTCTCGGTGGCCGTGTGGTCTAGAGCGCTAACAACAGTGCAGGCGGTGTTGTCTCGATATTCCAATAGCATGAGTTCGAATACCGGCGAGGGAAGAACAAAAATTGGCTCCGCAAAGGAGTGGGCCCAGTAAGACCCCTTTTTGGCCCCAAAATATAGCAGTTTTACAAAATTGTTAAAATGTAAACTTTTAGCTATTTATTGGAAATTAGAATACTTCTGTTACATAAATATGGGCTGTTTTTGACAATACAATACACATGTATCGGGTACTAGCATCATTTAGTCATGCTAAATTACTGAAATCTTCACAATTTTAGCATTTGAGTTAATTTTTAGACGGTTTTCGTCTTAAATGGAAGTGGCCGCATGTGTGTTCATTCTTAATATTTAAATGTAAGTTGTATTTGATTTTAATACATAACATATATAAAGGTTGAGACTGAACACGGATGCGGCCAATTTCATTTTTGACAAAAACCACCTGAAAAGTGACATATTATGATATATTTGATAGATTTTTCATATTTATGCTTGAATTTGAGGGTCTTTAATGACTAAATCAGTTCAAATCTTTAACATAAACTAATTGAATCGACTGAAGTAGACACCTAAGTGTTTAAAAAATGTCCAAAATCATTCATCGATGAACTTGAAGTTTGAGGCCAAAATCGGTCCTTACCGGACCTAATCCTTTGCAGATTTAACATTGTTGTGCTGATATTTAAAGTAATTATGTATTATGTGCCAAGTCAGGAGCCTGTAATTCTGTGGTTGCCTTGGTTAATGTCTGTCATGTTTGTTTTTTGTTTATTATTCTGTCACGAAAAAGCCGTTATCTTTTTTTATTGAATTTCTTCCAATTTTGTCATGCCAGGGAATAATAGCTGACTATACGGCATGGGTTTTGCTCATTATTGAAGGCCGTACAATGGGCTATTTTTCTCTACATCCATTCATAATTTCTCGTTCTTTTAGATAATTTTTGCTGAAACTAAACCATGCAAGACTGGCATTTGGGAGTGTTGGTTTTTAGTCCAGTTTTATACATGCGTAAATTATACATTAAACAACTTTACCTCGCGCAATCTGCACTATACATATCCATGTACATATATTTAGGTAGGAGAAAATCATTTTAACAATGCATGCTACTCCTTACACCCACTCTGACAATGACTTCTTATCAATTCCTTAGCCTATTTAAATGTAAGCCATTTAGTTTAAAGAAAGTTCACGACATACAGTATTGTGTATAATAAATACGTTAAGAGTTCGTTCTGGCACTCCCACCCTAGAAAATAAACAAACATATAAATATTTTCAAACATGCAGTAAAACATTTATGTCATGAATCATTCCTTATATATACTTAGTATATATATAAATGTTGTTTGTGCTGTATTTAGACCCCTCTACCAAGAAATTTGTTTTGCATGCACACGTATAAAAATTGCGGTTTTTATCCAACGCAATCATAGGTTTGAACGTTGTTTTCAATTTAGACTTGTTTATATTTTTTCGTTTGGGCTTGTATTGTATTTGCCTTCGGGTTCATATGATCCGTTCATCCTATTTCGACTCTTCAAAATTCAAGAGTCTTTCCTAAATTGAGGTAAATTATATGGCCTTCCAAATACCGTTTCGATTCCTAACATCACTGAAGAGACATTAATTGTCGTAAACCGAATATGGTGTACTAATTTTGCACCTTTTGTTTGCGGTATACATCTTTTCCGCAAGTTTATTGTTTTCTGTTTGGTATTAAATTAATAGTTAAGATCCATTTTGTTACATCTGGTGATCCGTTTATTTGGCAATCGCCAATGGCAGTCAGCAGGGTTTAAAACATCAGTTGTTCGACCTGCTAGTCAAATGCGTTTTGTTAAAATATACTTTTCACTTTTTGGTCTTTTGGAAAATGTTGTTTGTGCTGTATTTAGACCCTCTACCAAGAAATTTGTTTTGCATGCACACGTATAAAAATTGCGGTTTTTGTCCAACGCAATCATAGGTTTGAACGTTGTTTTTAATTTAGACTTGTTTATATTTTTTCGTTTGGGGTTGTATTTTATTTGCCTTCGGGTTTATATGATCCGTTCATCATATTGCGACTTTTCAAAATTCAAGAGTCTATCCTAAATTGAGGTAAATTATATGGCCTTCCAAATACCGTTTCGATTCCTAATATCACTGAAGAGACATTAATTGTCGAAATCCGGATATGGTGTACTAATTTTTGCACCTCATGTTTGCGGTATACCATCTTTTCCGCAAGTTTATTGTTTTCTGTTTGGTATTTAATTAATAGTTAAGATCCATTTTGTTACATCTGGTGATCCGTTTATTTGGCAATCGCCAATGGCAGTCAGCAGGGTTTAAGAACATCCGTTGTTCGGCCTGCTAGTCAAATGCGTTTTGTTAAAATATACTTTTTCACTTTTTTGGTCTTTTTGGAAAATGTTGTTTGTGCTGATTTTAGACCCTCTACCAAGAAATTTGCTTTGCATGCACACGTATAAATTGCAGTTTTATCCAACGCAATCATAGGTTTGAACGTTGTTTTCAATTTAGACTTGTTCATATTTTTTCGTTTGGGCTTGTATTATATTTGCCTTCGGGTTTATATGATCCGTTCATCCTATTTCGACTCTTCAAAATTCAATAGTCTATCCTAAATTCAGGTAAATTATATGGCCTTCCAAATACCGTTTCGATTCCTAACATCACTGAAGAGACATTAATTGTCGAAATCCGGATATGGTGTACTAATTTTTGCACCTCATGTTTGCGGTATACCATCTTTTCCGCAAGTTTATGTTTTTTTCTGTTTGGTATTAAACGGATAGTAGCTACGATTTTCATTAAAATTATTTTTCTAATCTATTTGCCGGATTTTGTACAAAAGGTTTATTTAGAATGAATAAAACCATCACTGTTTACTTTCAATTAGCATTTAGAAACTTTTAACGTTTTACACATGAATTTAATTTTTGTCTGTAGACAAAAATTCGATGTTAAGCCAACCCTTATTCATATGACCTATGTTGACCTTAACTCCGCAGTTCCCAATGCGCAATCGCAAGTTGTCCCGCGAAGGGAAAATGTCGAACAGAGGAATGTTATCGCAGAAATGGAACGTGTGTTTACAGTTTCTGCGAGAAAAAAAACAGTAAAGAGGTGCAGACAAGTTATTGTAAATTGAAATAAATAACAGCGATGGGATCGGCCATTAGAATCATTTACAAACACCTGTCACGCAGATAAAGTCATTATATAAGATAATTTGGACAATAATGATTTGAACACGTCGCGATTTATTTTCATGTGATCTGGATTCGAAAAGTTCAGAAATGTTTTTTACATTTCGCAAACCGTCGTAATGTCGACTACTTATATAATGACTTTATCTGCGTGACAGGTGTTTGTAAATGATTATTTGTGTTTTATTTACATTTTTAATGTTAATTTTGTAATAAATGAAGAACAAACCTTTCAAAATACTTTCAGAGGCTTGAAAAAAATCCAGAGTTTCTACATCAGGTATGTATTTATGCATACACGTGATGTACCAACTTTGATGACCGTTACTATGGAAACGAGTCTGGTGACATACTATTTTTAACTCAAATTTTTATAGAGGCCATTGCATAGTATATGTATGCAAATTTTAAGAAAAATTCAATGGTGAAAAAAAAATTGCTATATCTGTAGGGATCCACCTTAAGAGCAGTGATCTCACAACTTAGAAGACATTAAAAAGTAACTTCTTACAATTTAATATTATTCTTCCGGTGTACCCTGCATGAAGGCCCCAATTCAATTCACAAACACGTGTATACGTTATCGGCATTGTTTTGTCATACAAATATAAAACAAGTGTATAATATCGCCATTGTTGAAGAACATTGGGTTCGAATAATATCCAGACATTTGTCGATACATTTATTTTTGGCATTGCACAAGTCATGTCTTCTTTAACTGTCCATGACGTTTATGTGCCGTGTTTCTTTCAAACAAAGATATGAACGGACGATGACCTTTCCCCAGCTGATTTAAGATTTAATATGTGTTGGAAGCATCTCCGCGCTATTAATCAAACCTGTTATGTAAACAGACCCAGAACGACTGATGAAGTAATTTAAATTAAGATAATAATAATAATAATGATAATAATAATAATAATAATGATATTTATAATCCAATGGAAAAAATCAAAATAAATCAAAAAATAAAAATATTTAATATATTTACATAACAACTTAAAAACACAATAAATAAAATACAAATATAAAAAATATAAAAATTGGCGTTACGGGCAACATGCTTATGATTGATATGTATTTAAAAAATAAATAAAATACATATCCCAATAAAGAAATTAAATTCACATTATTCGAGCATCTATCGCTGCAACTGCAATAGACGATAGAGTGTAGATGTATTACTGTGACTTCAAATAACTTAGACCATAAGGAGAAAGTTATGAGCCGCTTGAGTATACATCTAACAGAAACATAACTCGTAGAGTATTAAATGAAACCTCAAACAATGTGAACTTAATAGCAAGAGAGCCTTTAATAGAGAGTATTGACAAGAGCTCGAAGCATAATTCGAAGAACACATGTTACTTCGAAATATTATACCTCTCTACGCGTGACATGTTGAGCGCTGGCCCATCCATGTCAAACATAGGTAACTCAAGTATATTTAATACCTACTCTAAAATTATATACCTGCATGTTGAGCGCTGGCCCAGCCCATGCTTAGAGGGTATGGGCTCACTTTGCAACCTGAGACGGATAACCTCGAGTGAAAAACCATTTGCACACTAAAACATGTATCCAAAAGAACTGTCAAATGGACAAACAAATGATTCGTTCACCCGACGAGAGGGCTGCCTAGTTACCCGTTTTATTCAGGGCTGCCTGAGAACTCAGGTAATAATTTTGTGACAAGTAAAGAATGGGTAACATCCATTATTACATTGCCCTCATAGCATGTTGCCAAAGCCCAAACCACAATCTCGGAGGAATACACATTTATGTGCCGTGTTTCTTTCAAACAAAGATATGAACGGACGATGACCTTTCCCAGCTGATTTAAGATTTAATATGTGTTGGAAGCATCTCCGCGCTATTAATCAAACCTGTTATGTAAACAGACCCAGAACGACTGATGAAGTAATTTAAATTAAGATAATAATAATAATAATAATAATAATAATAATAATAATAATGATATTTATAATCCAATGGAAAAAATCAAAATAAATCAAAAATAAAAATATTTAATATATTTACATAACAACTTAAAAACACAATAAATAAAATACAAATATAAAAAATATAAAAATTGGCGTTACGGGCAACATGCTTATGATTGATATGTATTTAAAAATAAATAAAATCCATATCTCAATAAAGAAATTAAATTCACATTATTCGAGCATCTATCGCTGCAACTGCAATAGACGATAGAGTGTAGATGTATTACTGTGACTTCAAATAACTTAGACCATAAGGAGAAAGTTATGAGCCGCTTGAGTATACATCTAACAGAAACATAACTCGTAGAGTATTAAATGAAACCTCAAACAATGTGAACTTAATAGCAAAGAGAGCCTTTAATAGAGAGTATTGACAAGAGCTCGAAGCATAATTCGAAGAACACATGTTACTTCGAAATATTATACCTCTCTACGCGTGACATGTTGAGCGCTGGCCCATCCCATGTCAAACATAGGTAACTCAAGTATATTTAATACCTACTCTAAAATTATATACCTGCATGTTGAGCGCTGGCCCAGCCCATGCTTAGAGGGTATGGGCTCACTTTGCAACCTGAGACGGATAACCTCGAGTGAAAAAACCATTTGCACACTAAAACATGTATCCAAAAGAACTGTCAAATGGACAAACAAATGATTCGTTCACCCGACGAGAGGGCTGCCTAGTTACCCGTTTTATTCAGGGCTGCCTGAGAACTCAGGTAATAATTTTGTGACAAGTAAAGAATGGGTAACATCCATTATTACATTGCCCAAACGAAATGTGTTACATGCTGCCCTTGTAACGCATTGAGTATCCCCAAAATTATTCCGAGATAGTGATTGTGCCATATTGGTTATGTGTACTGTAACAAACCTTCGTTCTAAAAATAATTAGAGCTTAGTGATACAAATAAAATAGAAATAGAAAATGATTATATAAGAAAATACGTAACATAGTAATTAATTATAAATAGCCATCTACTAACTTAGAAAAGAAATAATGAAAATAACAGATCTATCTGCTGCTCAACTTATGAATAATAATTTTTTAACATTTTCAACAGATCTTGATGCCTGTTAACTTCCAATTTTAATATAGCGGGTGTATCCGTCAGATGTCCGACGCATCCCAGTTTGAATTATGTGATTTGGATACCATTAGTTGTATCTTTGAATTAAATATAAATAGTGCTCTTTGTAAAGCTTAATGCTACTGTAACCAATGGGTCACATATTTATACAACTGATCTTATAGACAAATATGATTTATAATACGTTGATTAATAATTACTCTGTGACAAAAACAAAATGACAGTTTTTAAGATGTCTGTTAATGTAAATTAATTTGACAGCATTGACAGTTAATTACGTTAGTTTTGTCTGTATATTCGGAATAACGCAGGTATTCGAAAAATAAAATCCCATATAACTGCAGTTCAATATAATATAAATGCAGATCGAAAATATCTCTCTGTAAAAGTTTATTCCTCTATCGTAGCACACTAAAGTTGGTTAACGCATTTCATACTATTTTGCTAGATGAATAATCAGATTTCTCTAGGATATAATGCATGTCATACTGTGTTGATTAGGTAATAGAAAAACAAACGAACAACTGTTTATGCTACCAATTTCGTGAAGCAACAACCTTTCAACATTGTTATTATAAGTAGATAAACTATGAGGTATAAATGTATTATCAGGAAATATGTCGGTTTCAAGCGATCTGTTTCTATTATAGTATATTTGTGTATAAACCTTGTTCAATGATTTGTGGTAGTTCTTTGTATTCAAGTATACTCATCATTAGTATCGCAGATCTGGTAGGTTGTGTGAGCACCCAACGTTTTCTCCGTATTCGAAATATGAAAATAAATAAAACAATGCTCAAAACCATGTTAAAATTACATATATCAATAAATCTGTAAAACATAATCATCGTTATCAAGCTATTATATATATTGTATGACTGAGACGATCATTATCAATTTGCGTTGTGATACCATGCTATCCATAACACCTTCTTTTCTATATACTCATTGTTCTATTGCAGACAACATAAAGAGACGATATAGATGATTTTGATAAGCTAGAAATATCTTCATTTATTCAACGTATTTATTCGTCGTAGATCTGTACTCCTTAACCTTTCCTCATCTGTGATGTATATTTAATTGTCCGAGACAAAATAAAATTGATAAGGTCAATTGCATGTGTTGATAAATAATTCTAGGTATATTATTTAATGAACTGAGGTAGACTTCAGAAATGGTGAAGCTGCAGCTGTGTTTATCTTTAATCACTCCTCATTGCAGAAGCAGTATTAACATTTACTTATGTCTTTGTATTATAACGGTCTCTATAGTTGTGATGTTAGGAGGAGAATAATGTTGTGTTTGAGAAAGACCGCAGGCGACGGAATATTTACATGAAGAGGAAAAAATAAATATAAAATGAGCTGTACATAATAAAAATGTGTATGTGAAATTGAGTTCATATTAACTAGTAGCTAAGATCCGAACATATGCTATAGAGTATTATTCCGGCTAAGCCATAGTATGATAAGAACTTAATATAGTGTATGACTACAGGACGTACTTATTCCGAAAAAGTTTAGCAAGAAGTTCCCATATGGTATAGTAATTTTTTAAGGAATGTGGAACAAAAACTATAGTATACAACCTGATGCAACTTCTCTGTTCATAGTTCCATATCTTACATCGTATATAAAATCTAAATAATGTATGCCACTTCTCGGCCATGGGATTACAGTAAACATGTGAACGATAATAAAGAATATTTAATATTAATATTTCAATATATATATGTATATATTATGATGATATATTACAATTGTATTCAATAATTGTAATGAGTTTAGTCTTTTACTCAATTTGTAGATATGTGTACGTCCCTAACAATAAGGCTAGAATAGTACTGAATAGATTAAGATATAATTTATCAACAGTAAATAATTTTTCAAGGTACATACCAACGATAATAAAACGAGAGAATAATAATTTTCGAAATTATTGAATATGATTATCCAAATATGTTACACTCATCAATTGCATTGAAACTGTATAAGCTGTTTCTTGTAAAATCAATAATGAAATAGTATGTTTCGATAATCAACTAATGAATATGAGCATTCATTTAGTAACTAATCAAATAGGCAAGTAATATGAACGACATTCAGATTGCACTCAGAAAATAAAAATGTACCATAAACTAACCTGTCTAGGAAAAATAAACGTCCAAAACTATTGTAACAGTATGCCTCCATCCATATCTCCAAAACCGTATCCACTTGTTCCGCAGCAATAGTCGACTCGAATAGTCGACGAGTCGACATGACCGACGATCGATCCCATATTATCCATATAAGTTATGTTTAATGAAGAACGGTTCTTGTATATTACATATACTAGTACACATTGTTTTTTCATTAAATGAAAACATTGTAAACGACTATAATTGCACTGCAGCTAATATGAATAAAAAACACAAAAGCTATCCATTTCACTACACTAAGTATTAATCAATGTACTTGTGAGACATGTCCAGCAGTGAATATATGAGAATGTTAACCAAACTGTCATATCCACAACATATTCAGCAATCTTACAGTCAACAAAATTATAATATAATTATAATCTTAAATAAGAACTGATGTGCAGCTCG
Source organism: Mytilus coruscus (assembly GCA_017311375.1). Classification (NCBI taxonomy): domain Eukaryota; kingdom Metazoa; phylum Mollusca; class Bivalvia; order Mytilida; family Mytilidae; genus Mytilus; species Mytilus coruscus. Next base: position 54,533,402 of record CM029607.1, read on the forward strand.
TGTACATCTGCAAAGGTTCCAGTTAAAATGTTGTGTATAAATATAAACATTTGAAACTAGCGTGACAAATCAACAAAGTGAATCTCTCTGTGTGTAATAAGTCCATTTCTAAATGATGGTAACATGTAGTTGAAATATTTCAATAAATACAGAATAAAATTGTTACAAAAATAAACATGTATATCTTTTTCCTTTACAAAATTTCAACTGCTGCTTTAAACAAACTTTCTGATAACTATAGACTATGTTGGGGAGGAGTGACCTCAAGGTTGACACGCCTGATTTATCAGATAAAGTAGACTATCAAAGCACTGCGATTAAACAATTTGCAGACATCAATAAATCAGTCAAGATTAAGAGATAAAGTAACAAATGGCAGCTGCAAGGAAATAATCTGGTCTATATACCACACTTACATAAACTTTAATTAATGAACATTAATACACATATATTACAAAGTTCGGGAAATAAACCGGATGCATAATTAATGAGATGAAAAGGCACGCTCCACGATATTAATTATCAATTATTAACACTTCTGTACTTTATATAAACATTCCAGCGATCTTATTGTTAATTTTAAGTACATATCTTTAATTTTAGCAGCTTTGAAACTTGGTCATAATTTTGTCAAAATCGTAGCTACTATCCCTTTAAATTAATGATTAAGATTCATTTTTTACATCTGGTGATCCGTTTATTTGGCAATCGCCAATGGCAGTCAGCAGAGTTTAAGAACATCAGTTGTTCGACCTGTTAGTCAAATGCGTTTTGTTAAAATATACTTCTTCACTTTTTTGGTCTTTTGGAAAATGTTGTTTGTGCTGTATTTAGACCCCTCTACCAAGAAATTTGTTTTGCATGCACACGTATAAAAATTGCGGTTTTTATCCAACGCAATCATAGGTTTGAACGTTGTTTTCAATTTAGACTTGTTTGTATATATATGATTAGGAGAAAGGATTGCAAAGAAAAGATCTAAGAAAGAAAAATTATGGAATATATGCAGAAATTATCAAATATTAAAAAGAATTCGTTATCGGTTGTCCTTTTAAAATAAAGGTCTCCTTGACATATACCCATCATTCCTTTTTTATAACTGTACGCTAAGTACTTGTCATGGCAATGTCTGTTGGTTTTTGACCATAGGCGGATCCAAGGGGGGCCCATGCCCCCCCCCCCTTTCGTGGGAAAAATTTGGTTGATTATATAGGGAATCACTAAAGCATGACTGGACCGGGCCCCCTTAAGTCAGTCAATTTGAAATGCAAGCTAGTCGTAGAAGCTTACTTGAATATACACGGGTATAACCACGTTCATATCATGAATATTCAAATATTGTTGGTGAGTTTGTTATTAGCTTGTCATGGATCCGAAAATTTACTGGAGCAGAACATCCATGAATATAACATTTTTCTACGACGAATTTTCTTTGAAAAGTTTTATAACTCGCTTAAAAAAGCTTTGAACATTTGTCACGCCGTGTCATACATATTTCTACCGTATTGATAGGCTTTTGCACAACGAACAGTACAAGAATATACAACGAACCGTACTAAAGAAACAAAACAACCTACAAAGAGAATGAATCGTACAGTGTCAAAATTCTGAGGTCAGTTTTTCAAGTAAATGTCTTCAAATAAAATTAAAACAACGGGTTTCTCATTCGTATTATGTATTTAAACAACAACAAAGCACAAAATACACGGTCGCATTTAGTGAAAGAGCCAACCAATTATGCTCTATTAGACGGGTTAGGAAAGGGTTTAAATACTGCGCTGATGTTAAATACCAATACCGATACAAGATTTAAGTGTGGACTTTCTCAAAATGCAATTGCATTGAAAAGTATCCCGGAGTAGTATAGTTTAGCTTTGTGGTGTGTTTGATATGAAGCGAACGGTTAACGTCGACTCCAATTTTTTTAAGACGTGCATTGGCCTTACGTAGATCTTCATACATTCATTTGTATTTGTTTGATTTGGGAGTGCATACAAAACTTAAAAAAGATATATGTAAGGGTCAAGAATGGGAATGGCGGATTCTACGGCCACAAGTCCAAATATATACATTAAATAATATGAGTAGAATATGTAAGGTTGTCTTGCTGGCGCATCGTTTTAATGTTCAAGCAAACCACTTTCCACGAGTCGTATGTGATTCGTATTGTCTACTAATATCTGGGTAGGAATGCAATGCATGGACAGAAGGAAGAAAGAACGGACGGATTGACCCATCCAACCATCACTATATACCGTCCAATTTAGAAAGCGGAGAGTATAGTGAATATTAGTTAGAACAAAATGAAGGAAATCGAGAAAAAAAATTGCCCGACATATAATTTAGCAGGCTTTGCAAGAGGTGAAAACGAATATTCCATTTTCAAAATATCCTTCTGACCCAAGGATAATAAAATTAACTTCTCCATATGAAAGTTTAACGCCACTTTCAACAATATTTCAATTTAATCGTGATGTTCTGTTTTGTTGGTGGAGGACAAAAGTTGATAGAAAGAAAATGTCAGTTAAAATGTGAATAAGAATAATTAATTCACACATTTAAACGTTTTTTTTTTTAGGTATTGCCCCTTTTCAACATTACATTGAATTGCCAGAGTGACCTTTCTAGATAAAATAAAAAGATAAAGATTGTCAAATCGAAATAGCTTTTGTTTCATTCTTTAATTTTTTTTAATTGTCAAGACTTAGTACACAAATTTCTAGGTTTTTTTTATTAGAATTTTAAGCTACACATTTCTCTAATCTAGAAAATGATTTAAATTAAGGAGATGTGGTATGATTGCCAAAGTAGACAACTATCTACCAGAGACCAAATGACGCAAATGTTTGCAACTATAGGTCACCGTATCCCCCAATAAAAGGAGCAAAACCCATCCCGTATAAATGCTATGAAAGGTATATCTTAAATAAATTTCAAATAAACGAACATTTTGAACAAAGATTGACGTGGAGTAAAAATCGGATTCGGCTGTGATTTGATTGCAGTGGTTTTTTATTCATTTGTTTTGATCATTTTGCAGATTTTCCTTGTAGTCGTTCAACAACATAGTAAGAAATGGGGAACAACGATCTTAGAATTATTCGATCACTACTTTTAACCAAGGCAATTTTACGATAATATTAATAATGATCGTGTTGTTTTGCTGGATCCTCCTCGGTGTAAATTGTTATTATTTAATTGTATAAAAACATCACAGTATTATCAAACAAACCCATACAGGTAACTATAATGAATGATTACCTGGGCTTTTTGAGATGGTCCCCACAATAGCCTGTAGTGGTATTGGTATTTAACATCAGCGTCAAAATCGTATTGACTTTCCTAACACGTCTAATATTTGTAGTTTAATCAAGTTTGAGTTACACATAGTGTTTGTTTCGCGATGTTAACAAGTAATTCACAAACCTGTCTATTTAGAATAGTCACATGGTGTTCATGTAATATAAATGATATACAATGCTGCCAGGAGCAGTAAACTTTGTTTTCATAAACATTGAATACTTAACTGAACAGTTAGTCAATTAGTCTTTTAGGCCGGTGACCAATGTCAGAATTATGAAATTTTAATCGTCAAAAAGTATACGGCTATATCATATATCATTTGATTCGAAAATATGTGTACTTTTAGATTATTTTGGTCGTCAAAAGAAAATATGGTGCAGTTTTGCAGAAATCAAGTTCAAAGGTCACATGTCGTTTTCAAGGAAAACAAAATTGAATATCCAATTCCAATTTAAATACTCTTTTATAGTAGAATGATTGAAAACTTGAATCTATTTTCTTCCTTGTTCAATTTTTCATCGAAAAGTGGAAACCCATCATTAAATGAGTTTTCCGAGTACACGTATGCGACTTTACAAAAAGGGGGGTAGTTTTCAGTTTAAAATGATGTAATTTTTTCAAGTAATAAGAACAACGGCCGTCAAAATCTTTCAAAATTTATAGAAAATTATGAAAAAATATGTATTTATTAATATAACCATCTATTATACCTCAATGAAAGTCGAAACTTAAGTTTGGACCATATACGTTGCATTCGGTACATGCAAAACTGGCAACAAAAATTATTTCAAAACAGACTTATAATTGAGTTTTGCAATGTCATGACGATTTCTTTAAAATAAAATTTATTAAAAGGAATATAAGTCATTGTAAAAAAGACTAACAACTTTAGAAAGACATGTTTTATGATAAAACCGCCTATTATTCGTTTAAAAATGGAGAAAGTTTTTGTTATTCAATCCCAAACTAAGTGACGCAAGATAATAAAAAATGTCTATGCATGATAGTTTAACATAGCACTAAATATACGTAACTTTAATCAGTAATTCAGACCTCAAATGACTTTTGTAATGTCGGAAAATTATTACGATGTTCTGACCCTTGGCTGGAATACATATGTTCGTACATGGAAGGTTTAGCAAATCTTGAATGTCAGTATTGGTCCAAAGTTTTAAAGAACACGACAAAATTCTTAAGCCACGAATCCTTTGATAATATTGCTAATATGAATGTTAAGGTTCGGATATTAAACCTGTTGTGCATTGGAATAGAGTGGTGGTCAAATGTGTGTACCACATGTAGCGAGCTTTATCCAGCATCATTGAACATTAATTGCAAAACACTTCGTCATTGCAAAATGCACTTTGGCCATATCAATCTATAAATGGGGACATAAAACAATTGTAACATCAGTACACTTCTAGGACAAATTTCAAATGAACCCTGTCCAGATAGGAATTAATGTCTTGTCCCGTTGCTTGCAACTCAAAATATCTCTTAACAAAAGTCAAGAAAAAATCTATCTCTGATCGACAGTATACACTTGTCATGATCACATGACTATAGTCTGTGTAATATTTCAGAGTGTCGTGATCGTTCTGCCCTACAGTCTGGTCTGTATAAATGAATTAGCATTTATATCACACTGCTGATGGTAAAAACTTGCTTCTGTAGATGTCCATGTAATTCATGAATTAAGCTTGAATCCCAGTAGATGTTTATAGTGGCTGTATGACAAGTTAGCCCAAAAAGCTTTCACTTGAATATACTGCTTTAGAGTGTAATTCCTTGTCTTGGCTGTAGTTTTTTTTTATTACAAAGATGCAAGCATATGAAAGAGAGACGAAAGATACCAGAGGGACATTCAAACGCATAAGTCGAAAATAAACTGACAACGCCATTAGAAAAAAAGAAAGAAAACACCCACAGACAATCAATAGTACACAAAACACAACCTTTGATACCCGTGACTTCGATTTCATGACTTGATCTGGCTACTATTTTATCTGTTTGTCTCTAAGAAACATTAGATGCACCAGTAATTTACCGATGTTCATGTTTTAAACAATTCGAAGAGAGTTCTGTTCGGTTGTGTCAACAACATGTAACATGTGCCATGGAATCAAAATTATCAGTATGTTACAAGCAGGAATGGGACACAAATTAATGGCAAATTTCAGATCTGATCTGATACTTAGTATTAAAAGATCTTAAACCGCGAAAAGATGTTGCTAGTGAGTTGGGTCACGACAGAGCTTAAAGGTAACATAATTCGTGATATCATGCTGATCTAAAAACTTATTTTAGGTCTATTTCAGTCACCAATTCTTCCTTATAATTCAGTACATGTCACCAAATCTAAATTTCCACGTTCGACACTCATGTGTCACAATTGGAACAGAATTTGCTAAACCTTCCAGGGGCACACGAGATAACCACTGGTTTTCAGTAAGGTTCGTGTTGATCTTTAGTTTTCTATGTAATGTTTTGTAGAATTTTGTTTGTCATTACGTCGTTCTTGGATTTTTACCATGACGTTTTGATACTGTTGCCGACTAATAAGTTTGAATACCTCTTTGAAATCTGCGGCCTGTTTTAAGTAGTCAGGGTACAGCCCTGTTCATTAAGTCTGTACTGACTCAACATGCACGAGCGTGAGGTATCAATTGAGATATGTGCACATTATATATATAGATTTCAATCCTGGTATCTATGATGAGTTTATTTATACGATGGCGCAGAGGATATATAGTACTATTGAGACATGGGAAATTGACAATTGAAAAGTTAAAATCGTCCTTTTAAAAAAACTTTGTATGTAGTCATCAATTTGTGTCAATATCAAAGTTAAGGTCAAGATATCAAACAAACATTCTAGTTTCTGAAGTATCCTTAATCACAGGCTCACTTGGGTATATGAAATGTAAGTACTGATTGACTGACATGTGGGTTAAAGAGAGACAGGAAATCATCTGAATTTGAAATCAAAGAACTAAGCAAAATGGTTTTCTTTAGGTCTTTGAAAAAGGTTCTGCATTTCCAATTGCAGTGCCAACTGTAAACACCGTTATGTTATGTAGACTTATTCATCATTTGTATCCACTGTTAATATAAATAAACAATTTCCAAGCAAATAGAATGAACTTAAGTCACAATCATCTGCGCACTTTCGGGTAAATTCCATCATTACACCTATTAACTGTTTCAAAATACCGCGGTTTACTGTAAGTGGTAAATAAAACAATTATTTTACTTCCGCTTTTCAGAAAATAACACTATTTAAGAATTTAACCTGAATGTTTGCTTCTTTGAAATGTTAAAGCCAAGTTTCAACGGACTTTCTAGTTTTGTCATCTTTTGGGGTTTTGTCGGATCCCCATATCTAAAATAAACAACTAAAAACTTATTTTGCCTCTTATATAAATAAAACTATATCAACACAGCCTCAAAAAGAATTACGGACACCCAAATAGTTCAATGAAACAATAAAACATCAACAAAACAAGTAATATCAAGTCCAAAATATTAGAGGAAAACTATGTATTCAGCCCAATCATGGACGGGACACAACTATCCGGAATTTTTTTAAGTTAATGATTGAAAAGAAATGATTTTTGAAAGTTTAAAAAATATCACTTTAAACAATCTTACCTCATAAAAACTTGTGTACATGAAAAGAAAAACTGCAGTTTATTACTTTATAGTAGTTACGATATAATCCATTCATCAGCGATTTATTGTATGATGTTGGAATCCGGTGAAACACAAAATGTCCCCGTTTACAGTAAGGTTTACTTTCATAATTTGTCATCAAAAGCCTTTTAGGATTATCTTTTTCGCCTAATGCATAGAACATTATGTGTGATGTTTGAATAAAACAAAAAAGAAAGATATTTGATGGCAGCTTTTGAATAACAAGCCAAACAGCATGCCACTAATGATCTGAATTTGAAGTCAAATTTGCCGGCTAAAAGCTAAAATAAAAAAAACTGCACCATACGACTTTTTGACGACCAATCTTAAAATCAAGTAAATTCATTTTTCTAAGACTGTGCCGATTTTAGCCGTATACCATGAAGTGAAATTAAACTCTCTTAATATTCGACTTTTCCTATTCCGTCACCGCACTATTATTAAAAAGCATGATAAATGCAGGGTATCCAATTTCATTTCTTGGTGTAAATACAGTTTATCACCATTTTTTCAGTATTACGACAGAAATACAAAGTAAGATCATCTAAATATAATACGGTGATAAATATGTTGGACTCGGAACCGCGATGGTCACACTGGAGTGCAATGGTTTGACGCTGAAGTGTGGTTTTTAGCTGAAGTGTGATGATAGCATTGTAGATAGCTACGACGAAGTGCGTTGGTGGTAACGCTGAAGTGCGATGGATTACATTAACTATATTTTCAATATTTTGCATGTTATCATGTCGATGTAGAAATCGATTCAATTGTTAGAAGCAGATTTTCAGGTTTTAAGTAAATCACCGAGAATATCATGATAAATAGTCATTACATTTCGTATCATAACTGATACGTTATTGTTTACTTTGGAAAATAGGCTTGAACAAAAAATATCCAACGTTCATACACGCGTTTAAAAATTGACCATTATAGACGCTATATGCAAAGGTTATTGTTCATTCAAACCAGTACTACTTTTAAATACTGAAAAACGAGGAAGGCATCAGAAATTCAATTACTACTTGCTTGGTCACAACGACACAAAATAGCAACAAATATATTCGGCTGCTGTGAATGAGAGTGAATGCAACTGGCCAATGGAGAAAATGTGAAATTCTTTGTTGGGACACGAGATCTATCCTTTTATAGTCGTTCTACCATGGTCCCATCTCGGATCACCATCCCAAACACTACCTTGCGCCTCCATGTTATAAGAAAAAAACGGCAGACCATCGCACTTCAGCGTGACCATCGCACTGCAGCGTCCCCATTACACTTCCGAGTCCTACAAATAGACCTTAATTGGAATCTATTTTCCAAAATCAGCTTAATATTGAACATACTGAAAAGCAAATTGTTTCCTGGAAATCTTATTTGTGTGAATTGTGGGTGGATGACTTGGTACATCATAGAGCTGCGTTGTTTCATTTTTGGGAAGGGTTTTGTAAAGGAATCTTTGCCTATTACTGTTAATTGTTGGTTTGGTTGATTTATGTAGGCCCGTCTTGCTGCATAATTGTAAATAGCTTTACATCTAATTTAAATAATCAAATTCTAATTTATTCATATAGTTAACCACTGCAGATATCTAATTTTATTCCATTTTTCTTTAAATTTCAAAAGGGTGAATAAAATAAATAAGCATAATCTGCAATAAAAATATAAATCATAAATTTATTAAATGAGTTCAAAGCTCTAATGTTCAGTATGTACTTTTTATAAATGATAATTGTGATCAAGACCATACTGATCTTTTAAGGTATAAATGGAGAAAAAGTTTACATTGAACAATCAAGGCACTAGAAGGATGACATTGATTGATTGATTGATTGATTGATTGTTGGTGTTTAACGCCACTTTCGGCACTCTTGTCTATTTCGTGGTGGTTAGTTTTTATTAGTAGATGAAGCCACGGAGAGAACCGCCGACCTTCGGCAGGAGAACTTACAATCCTTGTCAAAGAAGATTGGAGTCGAACGCACCTGCCACGTGCGGGGTTCGAACTCACAACCTCGGTGTTGACAGGCTAGTGATACAGTTGATGAAATACTTAGACCAACGAAGCCCCATAAGGATAACAAAAGATCATCAAATTATAAGGGTCAGAAATGACATTTATTCCAAATTCATTTAACTAAGAAAAATAGATATAAACACGCGCAACAAAAGTCGGAAAGTTTAAAATTATGAGTTAACGAGCGACATCAGTTTATAAAAAAAGTTAAAACAATAATGGAAAATCATTTTTAACATTAAATGCACGTGTGTTTTAGAAAAATGCCTATCTTCAATTAGAGATTAAACATATTCTTGCTATCAATTGTTAATTTGAATGAAAGCTCACATTCAAGGGAAACAACGGACACGTACGGGGGTCTCTATTATATATTGCAATAGCAGGTGAGCACCACTGACTATTACAAGATTAATTTTATCTTGATAAAAGAGTTGCCAACCTTTCTAGGATATGACTTCATTGTAAAAAGTTTGAGTTTTGCCTTTAAGCAAAGTATCCCTCGTGAAATATTTTAAAAGTAAGTGCACGTGAATATATACAAAAATATTCTACTTTGGTTAAATAATTGAAGATACAAACTTTTATTTTCGTGCGAGCGAAGCGCATTTGAGGATTTACCTTCACCAGTAACTCCCAAACCAAAACATCTGAAAGACAAGCATGTCTAAATGACTGAACACGCAAAGAGCTATATGACCAAAAGGGACCTCCAAATAGACAAATGCATCTTGGGTCAACTTTGCATGAGGGAGTAGGAACCTTAGTTTCTTGATAATGTCTTAATCCATCAATGGCGAATTTATGAAAAGTGTTTGATAAATCGTGTCAGTGCCAAAGCACTGACTACTGAAGTGATGATATCCCTTGCGTCGAACAGTGCACTGGCAGTGGTATCGACCCAGTACAAATGCAATGACGATGAACTGGAAACCGGTACCGCCAAATTTTAAATCCGAACCGATACTGCTTTATTAAATGCCAAGCTGTATTTAGGTGTTGGTAAGTCGAAAATCTTACGATTAACTATTTCTTAAAGGCAAGCTACAGCCGATCCATTAGAGTAACAAGTTAACCCCTCAGACATTAAACAAATTGATACTAAGTTGTCTGATAGTTCCAAACATTGAAATCACTAATGAACCCAATTTGAGAAGTAATGGTATCTAACAAATCAAACAAATTGATTGTTGCATGCTTAACATCAAATGACAAGTATTTCATGCAAATTCAGGACTGGAAAAAAATCTTAATCAATACAATAAGTAGGTTTATTAACTAGTGAAACTAGTATTTTCCAAAGATGCTTAATAATATACAATATCAACTTATTATGAAACGTATTGTAGGGTTGTCAAGCTAAAGCGATGCAGTATGGCGATGAAATTGACAACGACTGTGACGGTGAAGTAGACGAAGAGGAATGTGATGGCAAAGGTTTGTATTAAGTATAATTCTTATTGCTAGGGAGGAACAATATTATAAAGGAAAAGTCATTTGAATATCAATTTTCAATCATATACAGCGCATGAATATACCATTGAAAGTTCTTTTTGTTTGATTTAAAGGTCGCCTTCCTAGATGAATATTTGTACTTTAATAACCGACAATTGTAAGTCGTAATTCTTTCCATGATAGAAAACAAAGGATATAGGTAACCATCCATGACACACAATCAGTATAAGCACAACAAAAACACAAAAAGCAAAGAAACAGCGTTTTTATTGCTATTATTTATCTCAAAGTCACAATGAGGCATTCGATAAGGAGCAAAATAAAACCTCACCTCACGGCAAGTTTAAGACGGCCCCTAGAACCGGTTTGAGCGGACTTATTTGCAAACTGTTCACAACTGGTTCAGGTAAGTTTTAAAGATTTGTCCATAATTACATACAGATTAATACATAGCCTGTTCCATATCTTCCCGGGTATCATCGAGACGCTAGTCGAAGGGTGATATTGGTAGAGGGATGATACCCGGGCCGATATGGAAAAGGACATGTATTAATCTTTTTATCATAAACTACCGATGTACGAACGCACCCATGCTGATAACCCCATATCAGCCCAACCACGCGACGTCACATAGGGCTGATATGGGTTATCAGCCTGGGTGTAAATTAATGGCTTGTCTACTTCCGCTTGTTACACATATGCAAAAATTATCATATTAATTCTAAGTATATGAGTAATATAAATAACAATGTTTGACGTGATCTCATAATAAATACCATTAAATCTAATTTGATAGCGAAAAGGGTTTCTAAAAACTGTGCCAACATTTAGAAACAAAAATTGTCTATCCACACGGGAAAACCTTTGAATGCATCTATAGGACAAAATTTTAATATAATATATGTAAAGGTTTTTATCAAAAGACATAAACAATAGTACAGAAATGCCTCTCTTATGCATATCAAATAAATGCTTCATTATACAACAACAGGAACGATATAAATCGAGTCATTCATTTGTTAGAAAAATTTTAAACATCTTTATAATCCTTGGCTTCGCAATTGTAAAACGTAGATTCATGAGGTCAATAAACCGTTAGAAAAAAATAAAGAAATACGTGTATTCATTTTTTCTATTATCTAGTTAGTCGCTATGTGAAGGTGTTGCTAGATTTTGTTTGATAAGAATCGAGTTACCGTAATACTATTAAAACCCATTATTAATTTATAAGCTAGTTAACCGACAGACGCTGATAGTGTCATGCATTTTTGTAGATGACGACGGTGATGGCCGAGTTGATGAAGACTGTAGATGCTGTGCTCCGGAGGTAGCAAGTATGTATGCTTTAGTATGTCAGGTTTGTTTTCTATACATATTTACTGAATGCGAGGTACATTTTTCATAAATAAATATTGAAAAATATATTTGTTCATCAGGTGCCGGTTACAATTTCAACAAGGCGGGCAGACATATCCGCCTCAAATTTAAATACAAAGAATATGATATAGAATGTGTACAACACGTAAATATCTAGGTGTGTATTTTAGTGCTTCAGGTACATTCTCCTATGCTCAGAATGAATTATACAAGAAAGCTTTAAAAGCATATTTTAAACTTAGAAAAGATTTATTATCTCTCAATCCTAGCTTAAAGACTAGTATACATGTTTTTGATCATACTATTAAGCCTATTCTTCTTTATGGAAGTGAAATTTGGAGCTCATTTAATCCCTTTATAGCAAAATTTAGATCTGGAAACCAGTTTACATTAGATAAAATTTATTCGAATTTAACTTGTGAAAAGCTACACAGTAAATTTTGTAAATTTATTCTGGGTGTGCACAAAAAAACCACAAATTTTGCAGCCTTATCTGAACTTGGTCGGTTTCCACTGTACTTTGACTTAGTCAAATCTATTTTGAATTATTGGCTTAGACTAGAAAATTTAGACTCATTTCCTTTATTACAAGATGCATACCAGCATTCAAAAACTTTATTTTCACAGCATAAATCGTCATGGTATGGCTCTCTCCAACAAATTTTAAAAACTCTTCCTGGGTTTGCAAACCTAAATGATGGGAAAAATATTTCAAAAAATACCATCAGGAAAATATTGAAAGAGACGTGCATAAAAATTTGGAAGGATCAACTGACCAAGAATTCAGAAGGGAAGCTGCGCACTTATGTAAAATTTAAGAATAATTATGGTTTCGAAAAATATCTAAATATCATGTCCAATTTTGAACTTAGGAGATCATTAACAAAATTTAGGGTGTCATCTCACCATTTGCAGATTGAAATAGGACGATACCAGGGTACTCCTCCACACCTTAGACTATGTCAGCAGTGTAACTCTGGTAATATTGAAGATGAAGTTCATTTTCTTTTATTGCAAAAATATAACGAAAACAGACACCATTTATATCACATTATTTCGGAATCATGTCCCAAGTTCATTAACTTAAATTCCCAAGAGAAATTGCTATGGCTTCTATCTTGTGAGAACTCAACAGTATTAAAAGAGTTGTGTATATTCCTGGTTAAACACTGCAAATAGCAGATTTATATGTCATGTTTTGCATAATTAGCAATTGTTGTTATTTAGAAAAAAAAAAAAAAGAAAAAAGGAAAAATATTTGTTAATTGACCGGATTCAGTTTCTCTTTATTTTGTTCATCTGCTTCTGACACGGGAGGATTGCTGTTATTGCCTATCGCAATCAACTGTATATCCTAGAGCATCGTCCTTGGTGTCTCCTGCAGATGAACAAATGTCCATCTTTATAGATAATAATTTAAGTTCGATCAAACTTTATTATTAATATTTTTTTATTTGTTTTTTTTTTTTTTATTTTGCACTGCTGGACATAAAAATAATAATGGTACTACATGTAATAAGGAAGGAAGGAAAAAAATACTCAGGAGTACTTTTAATGTATTTTTGTTATTAATGCTATTTTCATTTGTCTATTATAATATCTGTCACGTTATATACTGTACAATGTCTCATGTTTGTTGCTTATTCTATCATAATTGTTAATTGTAAATGCCCCTGTGGGACCTTGATTGGAATAATAAATATTTGATTTGATTTGATTTGGTTTTGTTACGAATTTATCAGATATCAGGTATGCGTTCATCATTAGTCACAAGGCTTTTTCAATAAAAGATACAAGCCGTACTTCCATCTTTTTTCATAACTAATAAGGTACCGGGTGCTTTTCCAAAGATACACATAATATACATGGTGCTTAACCGATGATTCAAACTATATATGATATTTTTGTCTCATATATCCCCCGAATCCACGTATTTAAACCAAAGATCTAAAATTTATTTTCCTTTGTCACAACAGTCACTTCGTTTTCCTCAGATATTTATTATCATCTTTGTACTTTGGTATTTTTTGTCTGGTCATGTTTATACTGAATGTCCGTTCGACTTCATTCTTTTTTTTTTTGGTGCCTACATTTTTGGTATTTTGGTCTCAATGATTTGTTGAGTTGTTTTCTTTTTGACCTTTTATTGTCAGAATAGCATTTATGAATACCTAGTCCGTTTAAATATACGATTGAATATGAAAGATCGATGTGTATATTAAAAACCTCAAGGATTACTTTTGTATAAAAATATAGTCGTAGTAAAACGTTTGCTAAATCGGGGTGTCCGTTTGGCTGTGCAGGATGTATAAATACACAGCCACGTATCTGATCGGAAGTTAAATCGATGATATGATATTTAAAGAGATCTTTAGCGGACAAGACTACTCTTTGAAAATAAAAGGAATGGAGTAAACTTCGGTAAGACAGCAAACAAGTTAACATAAATAGACGTAGGGATCTGTAGTTGATTATAAGTGTTTAGTAAAACAATTTTAGAAAAACTTTGGCCGTCAGAAGTAACATGTGTTGGTCGTTCTAGACCTGCCAATGCATGAGGATTGAGCTCTCACAAAACATATTGAACCTTGCTGGAATTTTACGCCTGTCCCAAGTTAATGATGATCGGAATCAATTGTTGGAAATTTGAGAAAACCTGTTAAAGAACATCAAAACAGTGAAAAGAAAACCAAAGAATTAAATCTTTTCGTAGATTGAATTTGTTTGATAATTTATTTATCGTGTGTGGTGCTCGAAGATGCAAAATTCTTTGAAAACATTGTCAATATCTTACATGTCTTGCATAGAATAAAAAATGAAACATTTTATATGGCTTTCATAATGTTCTTATTTTTCAGTTGGAAGACGACGAAAGAGGAATTTTGTATAACTGTACAATAAAGATTCTTTATCCACATAAGTTTTGCCCTATCTTTGTTTTAATGCACGTGTTGAATTGATTTTATAGTATCAATCAAGAAACCATCAAACGCAAGCTAGCGACCAATTCATAGTTTATAGTTTTAAAAGTCAACACCATAATGAGCATATGTACTTCGAGGTAAACAACATGAACCAACAAATTTAACCTGAGAATCTACTAATTTATCTGCTAACTTCTATATTCAGTGAACTATGAAATCTAGGTCAAAATCGTAATTTGAAATAATAATTGTAAGAATTTACTTCATAATGGACATGTGTACTAAGCTTCAAATTGATGTGACCACAATTTCACGAAAAACTTTTTAACCAAAAACTTGAACCTGATATGAGACGAGGAATGAAGTGCATTATTCCATAGAGGAGTTTAGATGAATGCTAAAATATTTAGACAATATTTTTAATCTTACCACTGGTTGGCAAAGAATTAGTCGCAGGGAAATGTGGTGAATTCATGTCAACTTGGCTACCACTGTCCCAGGTTAGGGGGAGGGTTTGGCGCCAATAAACATGTTTAATCCCGCCACATTCTGTGTGGGCCTGTCCCAAGTCGGGAGCATGTTATTCGGTGGTTGTCGTTTGTTGCTGTATATCATATTTGTTTTTCGTTTTATGTTTTGTACATAAATACGGCCGTTGGTTTTCTCGTTTGAATTGTTTTACATTTGTCATTTCGCGGCATTTTATAGTTTACTATGCGGTATGGGTTTTACTCATTATTGAAGGCCGTGCGGTGACCTATAGCTGTTTACTTCTATGTCATTTGGTCTCTAGTAGAGAGTTGTCTCATTGGCAACTACACTACATCTTCTTATTTTTATATGTAATGACAAGCAAGCAATTTGGTTTACTGTTGTCTACTTTAAGGGTATCATCCCACCAAGGCAAATGCACAAATACAGGAATCAGGAAACACAATTTTGACCCAACTACTATTTGGCAAACTTCACGAAGAGAAAGTGTGCAGAGCAAAGAAAGTCGCCTACTGGCATATAGTGCATGTGTAACTTATATTTTGATACTGGTTTATACCTCAGGTGCACATCACTACCATTTAAACCAATACAATATGTCTTTTATTTTCCTCCACCACTACACAAGATATTACCAACAATATTACATATACCCATAATGGATAGGTGACGTAGACTTTGGCACACCGCTGTAGGCTTGAGGTGCATTATCTCACTCAGGCTTTAGGCAAGTTAAAGAGTAGGACACAACATTTGAACCAATGGCGAGCATACAGTTTATTGTAGGCAAATATGGAGGGAAGTGAATCATATCGCATTGCTTGTATTGATGAGCTATTATGTAAACAACTTATAATCACTAGTATATGTCAGGTAACGGGCTTCAATAATGAGCAAAACCAACTAAACAAATGTGTTCCACCATTTAATATTCAACTAACCATTCCGATTTTCAACATTATTTTAAAAAATCAAATAATTAAACCGATACAATAATGAAATATAAACAGATGATAAAGGTTATGATACAATATGATATAACCATCATGCATGTATCTAGTTCATCGCAGACATCCTTCCACGTTATGTTCATCTCTGTTGAGTATTTCACATTCCCCTTTTCAATCTTCTCCGACTCTGGATCAACTGCAATCAATCTTTTTATCCCGTGCCGCCTTGATCCAATGTATTTTAAAATATTGTTCATTTTTGACTGTGGATCTCTATAATAAAGTGATGATATATAAATAGCTACAGCAACAATGATTCCGCTTAAAGCAATAGTCACTATCATAAAGACTAATAAAAGACTCATTGGATTGGAAGATGCTGGAACAGCCATTTGGACTATGGTCAGAAATATTGCATACGATAGTAACACGGTAATGGATAGTCCTACCCGTTCTCCAGATTCTACAGGAAGAAGGAAAACCAGTGGATTTAATAATCCGAACAAAATTGTAGGACAACTTACCACTATGTTGTAATATAAAGGTGCACGTTTGATGGTAAGTGAAATTTCAAACACATCGTATCCATGCCAAAGATATGTTTCACCTTGATATGATTGCAATGTCCAGTCAGAGTTTGGTTTGAAGAAATTAATATCAACGGGGTCAGGATCCGCTTTCAAATGTATGTCGTTTATTGTTGATCCCCATACAACAAATAACAGCTCACAAGTTTGAGAATCAAATGGAAACTTGTATATATTTGGTGTACATTTTGAAGATAAAACATCGCCTACGATTATAGTTGAAGAACCATTGTGACGAACTGTTCCAAGCAGATCGTTATCTACTCCTAATGGTTCATATGTTTCAACGGAATTTAATAGTACCAATTTCGGTGTCCAAATATCTGTGTGGGGCACAACGATAGATTCCGCATTACCATATGAAGACGGTTTCCATGAAATTCCATCATCATTCCAGGTAGTCTGAATTGCAACTCCAGTGTCTAATGTTTCGTCCACTTCATCAAATCGTGTTATTGTTAGCAAAAATAGCTTCACCGTTATTTCTAAAGGCTGCGAAAAATTAAAATTGGGAATAACTGACTTTTGGTGACTTGTAAAAATATCGGTATATAACTGCTTGATATTTGTAGAGGTCTGTCCATTAACGACGTGAAACAGTATACATGATAAAATAAAAATGAATGGAAGCTTAAATCTGACAGCTGTAAATATGTGCATTCTTATATAAAAGCTTACAATAAATTAAAACCACGAATATATGACTAGCTTTGCAAGCGATGGCCTTCAAAATGCTAAGGTAATTGTCACCTTTTCAATTTATAAATGATGAATGTCCTGAAAAATGACATACCTATTATCTTACATTACTTAATTACTTTCTTCATTAAATGTTTGCTTTAAATAACAATTTTATAATTTAATAATCGATTAAATGTTAACAACGTCTGACAATGAAAGCAATCAGAAACCATACTCATAAAGTCATAAAAAGTAAATACATTGTACAACAAAACCACTTAACATCAAAAGGCACATTGATAATACTTATTCCAAACAGAAAGGATATGCCTCTGGTAATGTTACAACATAGAAACGGTAACAATGAAAGAAATGTGTAAACAAGATTGACCAGAACAAACTGAAATGTATAAATGTTAGTGCAATCGTATCAGGTGTGGCCATAAAACATAATTATATTAAAAAGTTATGTAATGATTTTGAATGCAAACTGTGTAGCAAGGTACACATGCATTTTATGAATTTGTGAGGACAATATTATTAAAATACAGTTTTGTCAGTAATGAAGCATCAGTTTCGAGCATCCTTCCAAAATGAAGATTGTTTTGTTCTAATTTAAGGGGATAGGGTCGACCTCCAAAGTATTTGTTACACTCATAGAATGATTCAGAAAGCTACTGCAATTTGAATATTAGAGAGTCTAAATGTGATTAGGACAGTTGTCAACAATTGATGTATGCTGTTAAATCAATTTTGCAAATCTCGCATATTTTCGTATTATGCACCTAAGAACATCTTTATTTAGAATGAATTAATTTGTATCTGAAAGATATTATCTATCTTAAGCTCTAAGAACTTTAGATTTGGCTTTTTATACATTTTAAAATAAATCAATGTACTCTAAATTTGCCAAAATCTGTACATAGTGCAGTTTTGAGATATCTTCAGGCATTAATTGTTTATATAAAAAGAAGATGTGGTATGATTGCCAATGAGACAACTGTCCACAAGAGACCAAATGACACAGAAATTAACAACTCTAGGTCACCGTACGGCCTTCAACAATGAGCAAAGCCCATACCGCATAGTCAGCTATAAAAGGCCCGAAATGACAATGTAAAACAATTCAAACGAGAAAACTAACGGCCTTATTTATGTACAAAAATGAACGAAAACAAATATGTAACACATAAACAAACGACAACCACTGAACTACAGGCTCCTGACTTGGGACAGGCACATACATACATAATGTGGCGGGTTAAACATGTTAGCGGGATCCCAACCCTACCCTAACCTGGGACAGTGATATAACAGTACAACATAAGAACGAACTATAAAATCAGTTGAAAAGGCTTAACTCATCAGATGGACAAAATACAAGTGGACGTGGCAGGGTACTTGTACATCCAAACAACAAAAGACACTAGGAACAGATCTGAGAGTACTCGCACTTATCTGACAGCTAGTTCAAAGCTGTTTGTTTGTTTGTTTTAGAAATGAGATAAGATCTTAAAGAACACATGAAGCTGTGATAATTTGAATTTAAGTAAGGATCAAAAGACATCTGAAATTAGACCTTATTGGAAAACATTTCGGGGAAATTTATTCCATGTCTTTAACTCAAAATTCTACATTTTTCAGTTGAACACAATTTTTTTTCGAGTTTGTCTTGTATGTATACACTACAGAGGGTTCACTAGGATATAGACACTGATCCCAGTCATTACGTCTGAGTGTGGGATGTATAAATACGCAGCCACGTACAAGACGTTAGATAAAATACCTCTGTAGAGATGTTGCCAATATCTTTTCATGTTAGATAAGTAAAACCTTGTAACAACACTATAGGGGATCCACATGAGGTCCATTAGAAAGAAAAAATCTTTGTTCCGGTCGACCGATTTTGCAGAGACTGTCTTAATATGTTTTTTTTTTTTTTATTATCCTGAATATGTATGAAATACTTTCCACTGGGCATTAGACAAACACATAACCATTCAGTCAATCCGTGTGAATGCTGATATCATATTTCCTTGGTTTATCGGTTGAACATTTAACAGTGCTTTGGTGAATACTTCTAAACATAAAAACCAGTATTTCAGGTTCAAAATGGTATTTATAAAATCATATGTCAATATAAAGACCCAATATCAAGGAAGTTACACGATTGCCTATGCAAATGTTAACCTGTTATTTGAAAGAGGGAGAGAAAAAAAACCTTTTCATCCTTTTTAACAAATATTGTACTTGTTTTTGCAGTCATCATTAATTTCAACTAAATTATTGATGTTGGGTTACACAATCATTCACAATACCACATACTGCAAAGAAAGTAATCACGAGAGTGGAACTAAAACTACATGTTATCACTGGTCATCATTTAGAATTAAATCCTAATTAATGACCTGTATGAGATTTAAATGGCCGGGCCATTCAGAATATTGGAAAACACATAAAGTGGAGAACTCATTTTGAATTCTGATCAAAAATATTATTTGAACTGGGATTCATAATCCGTTTTATTGCAAAACATAAAGAAAATATTTACATATTTATAGAAATAGTCTTTTAGTACTTTGACACAGGTATGAAAATATTGAAATTGGTTTATTGAAATTTACTAATAAAATTGTGGAATTCATTTTAAATTAAGGATTTATCCCCCTCGCGCAGAGCTCTTAGTCTTTTCGAGAATTTGGCAATACTTTTTGACTTGATCAGCTCTTCAACCTATTTTAAGGGTTTGGATTTTCATATATTTAATCCTCTAGCATAACTTAAGAGATATTTTATTTGATTGTCGAAATGCGCATCTGGTGCATTAAAATTAGTACCGTTAATATAATTGACGCTGTATTTTGCCAAACACGTGATCAGGGGAAATGCATGTAAGTGAAGATACACATTTGAGTGTTTGGTTCCATTTTCTTACATGTAACATTAGAAGTTGTAATATCTAATTTTGTTATCCGGTACCTTACCTAACAGCAAACAAAGTAAACCATATTGTGTTTATCAATTTGCTACAAACTGAAGCCTCCGATATCATTTTGTTTCCTAATCCTAAAGGATATAAAAGTCTTGAAGAATTGCTGTCACAGAGAATTATAATCCTAGTTAATTCATGTACTTAAAGTTAGGACTAGTCATGATAACAATTGAAAGTTCTGACTACGTGTACGCGTAATCGTCTAAAAGATTCATCACCATATTTAAACATGGCACTAGTCACTAGTGGAACAGAAAGTACCGACCATTCTAGAGCACCTGAGTTCACACTCGTTGTTGGTGAGGTTTGTGCATGGTGCCCAACCTTTGTACTTGTATGCGTGGTTGCCCCTTTGGTATTTTCTCCTTGTTTCATTAGTCGATAATGTCCTTTCATCATTATAAAATTTGTTTTATCTTTCTGTTTGTTCAATGGAATGATCCTAAATTCGGTACGCTTATACGCTCAATATAAGAAACTGATTCTTCTAAAAAGTATTAGTGATAATTTCCCAGCCTTGACTTATTAAACCTATTTGAAAGAAACCCCAATTTTTATTCCATTGTATCATTTTCTAATTAAAAATTGAAAATAGTTTAGACCATACGTTACTATAAAATGTCAGTTTATATAGTTTTATCATAGTAGTTCTTTAACAATTTTATTATATATATTTCACAATATGTCAATTGAGATATAAATATTATCATAGTGGTCACATTAATAATATCTCCGTTTCTTAACTGCTATTTTAATGGTTTGTGAGCGATCCTTTAAATTAATCAACAAATATTATCAGAAAAAAAAAATCAAACTAGTCAATAATCATTATAAGTGACTCTTACAAAATATAAGTGGGAGACGCTATTGTCATTTATTTACTTACTTGTGTTGAAGCTGGGATTTTGGGCTATTTTAGAATCAGCCGTAATCAATCATGTTTAAAGTAGTTTGTCATATGGATATATTTAGACACCAGAAAATACTGCCGAAAAATCCTTGAAAAAGAACCATATTTTCGAAACTTATCTTTATTGTGTGTTCTTCAAAATGTTTGTACATTTTATTATTTCAAATAGGGAGAAAACATTGAAGGTCGTGTATTTAAAAGAATAAGAAAGTTTAAGAATGTGATAATATATGTATTATATCTTATTCAAGTACCTTATCAGTGTTGTTTTGTCCGAATTCTGTTTTAAACTTTGTTATTCAAAGAATTTGATGGGTTTTTTTTATAGATTATTTTTGATAAATTTATAACAAATTTTAAAGTAAAGGAGAATTACGAGATTTCTTCTGTCTCGTTATAACATTAATCTCAAATTGATTTTTAATTTGTTTCTGTAAACATATTGAAAGTTTTTAAATTGAAAAAAAAGAGATTGTATGTTTTCTGTTTTATCCGTTTTTCTTCCTGACAAAATTCATAACTGTGAAAACTGCTAAAAAATCATTTATTGCATTTTAAAATCCCATTTTCTTCTTCGTGTATTTAAATGGAGCTTTTAGATTAATGTCCAGTAATTTCTTATTTCTCTCATTTTCCAACAAGCACAACATAGATAATCCAAAGACAGAAAACAGTGAGCGCACTGTTTCATGTCTTGTAAGGTAAGTTTCCTGTTTTTCTAATATAAGACTTACGAACACTATGACTATACTATTGTCGATTGCCCCAGGATAGGTAGACCTTAGATGAAATAGCTCTTAAAGTTTCCACGTATTTATATAGTTATATACTACATACATGGCTTTTAAAAGGGTTACTCTTGAGCGTTCCTGGTAAAGGCTAATCCAGGAAAGTGCTTCGGACGCACGACATTGATCAAGTGATATTTTCATTTATGATATTTATTGCTAAAGATATAAAATCAAGCGCTGAAGATATTTCCCCAGTGCTAAATGTAACACTACAACAGGGATGTTAAAAGGTCCTGACGATGGAGAGCAACAATACAGGTGACATAAAAAGCAGCTGGTTTCTTTTTTAAACGATGAACTACTATTGGATAAATTAATAGCAGGGGATATAGAGCACCAAGACAGGTAAGATAGGTACATGTAAAGTTAAAAGCAAGTGTAAACTGTAAACCAACTAATTTTCACGACTTTCGCGAGTAGAAAAAGAACGCGAATATAAAATGTCGCGAATATGTAAAACTTGGATCTTTCCTTAATTAACTACATCAAGTAAATTTGAAAATCGTAAAATTGAATCGCCACGAAGTTGGAAAGAAAGGGCTAAACGTGGAATAAAGAATCCGCGAAAATAAGTAGTAGTTTATATAGAGTTTTCAAATGTCTTTCTTCCATGACAAAATTTGTATAAGAGTTTCTCAAATGCCTTTATTCCAAAGTGTTTTTTACATAGTAAATACAATTTATAATTTATTTTACAAATGTCTATTTTAGACGGGTGCCACATGTGGAGCAGGATCTGCTTACCCTTCCGGAGCACCTGAGATCACCCCCAGTTTTTGGTGGGGTTCGTGTTGCTTAGTCTTTAGTTTTCTATGTTGTGTCATCTGTACTATTATTTGTCTGTTTGTATTTTTATTTTTGGCCATGGCGTTGTCAGTTTGTTTTCGATCTATGAGTTTGACTGTCCCTCTGGTATCTTTCGTCCCTCTTTTAAATCCGAATAAACTCACTGAAAAATTGTCAACTGTCTTGCTATGCGTCTCAGATCAGTACCAATGCCATGAAACAAAATATTGGTTTCATTCACTTAATTATTGCTGTACTTGTAACATCTCAACGTTTGCTTGTGAACTAGTAGGCACACACTAATACGCACTCGTACAAAGCAGAATATACATGTGTAGGGGAAAATATCAATTGCCTATAAATAGCAACACATAACAAACAAATCTATTTGAGTGTGGATTAATCAGTTCAATCATTAATACAATTACAAAAATAAAATTATCAATTGCATAATAATGTAATTTTAACACACTATTAGGTATGTAAATATTAAAATGTTAAAAATATTTACAATTCGATAAAAAATAAACGCAATATTTCACATGTTTCACTAGACAAACTAGTTACATCGAGCGTGCATCTATCCAGCTGAAATCGGATGCAGATAAGAAACCTTTGCAGCTCATTGTACGGTAAATGTTTGATGCTTATAAATTAATTCAAAATTTGAATGTAGGTCAAGATTATTTATTGTAACAGTTGGAGTAAGTTAAGTTTGCAACGTCCATTGGCCAATATTACAGAGATGTTAAGGACGATGCTACATAATAAATCATTCTTTTTTCTTTCCTGTATTTTTTCTCGTCTTTTTCATTTAGACCATCAGGCTCTAAAGTATGGAGCTGGTGGATCCAAAAGTTTTCTTTTCTCCTTCTCGTCGTGCTGTCCCATTCAGTGTTCACTTCTATGATTTGAAAAGTAGCATTATCAAAAGGATGTTTCTTTGAGCGAAGATGTCTGTGAGGGGACAGTTTTTGTTTGTACCATGATCGAGGGTCATTTAGCCGAATATTAAATTTGTCCATTGTTTCTCCCACGTACTGAATGCCACAGGTGTTACATGTTGATACATAAACTGATTTTTTCGTTTAACAGTTGGAATTTACGTAGATGGTATAACTTTGTTTTGTAAAGTAGCTGGTGAAAGAACTGGTAGTATTGGCAGCTTTAAAAACATAAATAATTCCTGCTCCCACATTGTTTGTCAAACTGTACATCATATATCAAATCTAAAAAATATATTCAAAATAGAACTGTATAAAAAGGTTTAAACATCAATGTGAGTCCCCAGGCACCAGGAAAGAAATCCAATAGGTTCATGAGTCGTTGGAATGAAATTTTGTTCAACTGTTCAATCCTGCTTCTTCAACTGTTACTTTCTTTTACCATCACAAATTACAAACACATTGAAAATGAAATATCCGATATCATCAACAGTAGTCACATTTCACGTGACAATTTAGCAAGAATAAATCGTCGACATCGAAAACATTGAACAATCAAAACATGGGGAAAAACAAAGGAAGAAATTTCAGAGATAAAGTTCACACTGTTCCTTCACTTCAGCATATTAATGATATGAATACTACAACCCCTAAAGCCCCTAGAAAAAGAAAATTTAAAAGACGGAAACAAATAAATGAAAGTATTGTTGTGAATTTGTCATCTAAAGAACTGACATGTGCTGAAGAACTTCTTTTAAGTAACTGTCCTGTCCCATCAAATGTAAATAACTTTCAGCTAGACGAGGATTTAGACCAATTCGCTAGACGTTTACGTTTGAAAGATTCTTTCTACAAAAGAGGCAAGAAACATCTTGAGGAAGCCGGATTAACAGATTCAGATATGAGGACAATGAAGAAGATACGCCCATCCCGAAATTTAGGAAGAAAAGTTCGTGGAAACCAGCAAAAAGAAAAAAAGGAAAACTTGGCGATAAAAAATAAACGCAATATTTCGCTAGACAAACTAGTTTCATCGAGCGTGCATCTATCTAGGTGAAATCGGATGTATAATTATATATAATAAAAACTTTAAAAATTATAACACAAGTTTCCATACGTTACGGCCTTCTTCATTGGAGTTAAATTACAACATTGAAACAACAATTACATCGCACGGATACATTACGTTACAATAACTTCTATGACGTTCATTTGCCGCGCTTTTTTCTTTTTTTCATAATTTTTTACTATCGTTCGTTCATAGTGTTCAGTCCGTCAGGCTCTAAAGTTTTTATTTTTTTAATCAAAAAGGCTTCTTATGGTTGTTCGGTAAATTTCTGTACCAAATACTTTTTCTATTGCAGTGACGTTCAGATTTTTCATCGAATGGTTATGTTGAATGAAGTGGTTTGCTACTGGATCGTCTGTTTTGTTTGTTATTATTTTTGAAAAGTTCAATAGCATCCTTTGATACACTGTATCGCCTGTTTGTCCTACATATATATAAGTTTTTCGCGTTTTGTACAGTTTATTGCATACGCCCACAGTTTTACAGTCAATTTGTTCCTGAATGGTACTGCAAATTCAGAAATTATTGCGTGCATTTATTATTGCGATTTCGTAATTTAAGACTAAAATGCGATTTTAATTTTGCGATATTGAGAAAAGTCCTGTTTAATTCTTATAAAAGTTGAGAATGCGAGTTTAAATTATTGCGATTATAACCCTGTCGCAGTTTTCGCAATAATAAAAACATCGCATTAATTTCTGAATTTACAGTATTCTTTTCTGGTGTTATCGCAGAATACTTTGGTTTCATTAATGTGTGAACATAATGCACAATTTTCCCGCATGTACAAATGCGAAAAACTTGTATATGTACGACAAACAGGCGATACACTGTATCAAAGGATGTTATTAAATTTTTTTTTTCCTTACCTGGATTTTCAAAATAAGCGTTTGAGCGAAATTTCCTGTGATACTTTTATATGAATTAAGAAAATATTTTTAAAGAGTAAGAAAAAAGAGCAAGATTTGTCGATGATTTCATGACCGTTTCACCTAACGACAAGCCTTGTATAGACTTTGCCTATTACTTGACTGAAACTTACATCACAGACGAATCGTTGTTTCCCCCTTATCTCTGGGCCGCAGTTCCATCTACGTCAAAATGTACAAACAATAGACCCAAATCATTTTATGTTCATTATAATGAGCAATTTTATCATAGTCACCCATTAATTTATACTTTTCTTGACACCTTTGTCAAATACAATCTGTGACTTACATCAAAATTAGGAGTTTGAATATTGATGCACCTGAGAGCCGAGCAGACATGGAGAACGAACACAATCTCCCGAACTTGCATTCGCGGTACTGCCAGCAGGAAATAACGAGGGATTTTTATTTCAGAAGTCTAGGATATAAATGTCAAGCCCGAACTGCCTTGTAAATAATACCATTACCGAGTTTAATGACAGTACTTTGATTTTTTACAATTAAAAGATGTTTTAAACTTTGTGCGTTATTAACTCCACATTTTTTTTAACTATATCCTGCTCGAAATCATACGTTCACCTCCCGGTGGTAAGCAGGGGTAACAGGTTATATCTGGCGAACGGAAGAGGTACTCCTTCATCATTCTTTATGTTTTTGCCGCTCCAATGTATTTTTTTTCGCTCAAATGTCCTAAAATTTCGGCGCTCAAAATTTAATGTCCTATACTTTGGCGCTCAAACGTCCTTTTTTATCGTACAAATGTCCGGCCATTTCGCTCAGATGTCCATTGCTGACTTCAAGGAGACGTGAACTATATTGTCAGGAGTATGACCTTTGTTTTCCATTCGTGAGATGTGTTTGAGCTTTTGATTTTGCCATTTGATAAAGGACTTTCCGTTTAGAATTTTCCTTGGAGTTCGGTATATTTGATTATTCATACATTTATTCCATAAATTTTCTTTCTTAGATCTTTTCTTTTGCAATCCTTTCTCCTAATTATATATATACGAAATGATTCATATCATAAACGTTTTACTGCATGTTTGACAATATTTGTATGACATGTATGTTTATTTCCTAGGTCATAACGAACTCTTTCAGGATTTATTATACACAACAATGTATGTCGTGAACTTTCTTTAAACTGAATGGCTAACATTTAAATAGGCTAAGGAATTGATAAGAAGTCATTTTCAGAGTGGGTGTTAGGAGTAGCATTGTCAAAATGATTTTCTCCTACTTAAATATATGTACATGGATATGTATAGTGCAGATTGCGCGAGGTAAAGTTGTTTAATGTATAATTTGCATATGTATAAGACGAAAATAAAACCAACACTCCCATATGTCAATCTTGCATGATTTAGTTTTAGCAAAACATTTTTAAAAACGAGGACAAGAAATTATGAATAGATAATATATTGTAAACCATTTTATCAAATTTTAGAATTTTTCTAAATATATAAAATAACTAAATGTATATCAAATTAGGAGATTTTTCTGATCGCCAATTATACATCTACAGAGTCCAAATGGCATGGATTAAAACAAAAAAATAGCTCACCGTACGGCATTCAACAGTGAGCAAAACCCATGCCGTATAGTCAGCTAGAAAAGACCCTGGCATGACAAAATATGAAACAATTCAATAAATATAAAGACAACGACTTTTTCATGACAAATTAATAAACGAAAAACTCATATGAAGGAGAGCAACTAACGACAACCACATAATTACAGGCTCCTAACTTGGGACATGAACATATATAATGTGACAGGGTTAAACATGTTTACATGTGTGAGTAATTCAACTCTCCCTTAATTTGGAACAGTGGTGTAACACTTTTGATTCATCAAATTGGCACGAATCATTTAATACATTATGTTCTTTTAGACAAAAATATCAATCAGTACAAATCCAACGGATTAAGTGTAAATATGTCTTACATTTAGCTTTATTCCCCCCTAAGTTTATACCAAGGCGATATCATGCGAAAACTTATGAAATACTGTTACTTCAGAAATTAGTTATTTTTAGGGACTGTTGCAAAATTGAATAAAAATTGCGAGATTAATTAATACGATTTCGGGTAATACTGCATTCAAATAATGCCATCTAAATTTAAAATGCGAGTTTTTAATTTAAGCAAAATCTGTTCCGCAATTATTGCAATACAGGAGAATCTGGTGATATGTTATCCTTCTGACCGGTACATCCACCCTCCATATACTTCCGTTTAAATGTAACGGCATAAAATTGCGTCCGCTATACATGTAGCTTAAGTCAATAACTGGCAAAACAAATTTATTACGTATACGTTACATTATTTCAATAATATAAAGAAAGAAAAACATAATTTTATAGGATGGTTGTTATGTACTAAATTTCTCATTTAAAGTGATATACCGTTAAAATGATATCGGGCTGTTCAAGAATTGGCAATCATTATACATGCATGTATTTATTTCTTTTTCTAAACGGAGTAAGATTCGTCAAATCCTTTTTTCGGTTTTTTTTTTCTTTTCTTAAAATAGTACGATTTTCGTAGAACTCAGATATCAATCAAGCAAACGGTACAATTTTTTTTACGAAATTCATTGACAACAGCACCACGAATCATTAACACAAATTCTTAGATGGCTTATTTACCGGCGTCGTTGTAAAACACAACAAAATGAAAGAATGAATTGCAAATCTAATATATGAGATATACTTTTATACAACACAAGAAAAGCACAATATTTGACTCATTGCTTTCTTTTTTCATAAAATCCATCACTTTTGTTTGAAAGTGAAGAAAGAATAAGTATAAATTTCTAAAATTCCTATACCGGAGCAGTAAACTTTGATTCATTTTTTTTTTATTTCCTTGCAACACAAGAAGTCTCCATTAAAAATGTAATATTTGAAACATATTCACAATAGTTCTTTGGGTTTAAAATGCAACAAAAAAAAAAAAAAACAGAAAGCACTTTTATTTCTTTCCTTCTTTCTTACTTTGTTGTAAATATTCATCAGTTTTATTAATATTTTCTTATTTGTATTCGTTTTTCATCATTTTTTTTAAATACTCAGTCTATTCCACTGATGCTTAAAATTTAATACAAATATTTCTGAAGAATCCGTTTATTTGATAACAAGCTATAAAGACATGTTTTACAACACAGCTGTATGCATTAATATAAACATGAGGAGATGTGGTATGAATTCCAATGAGACAACTATCCACCAGAGTCCAAATGAAGTGATAGTTAGCAATAACAGGCCACAGTACGACCTTCAACAATGCGAAAACCCCATACCGTACTTCTGTTTGCTATAAAAAATCTCATCAATAGCCTACATGTATGTGCAATATTATATATCGTGTAAAGAAAAAAAAAATGAAACAGAGTCTATTTTGATCGTTGGCTTCATAGTCAGTGCTAGGTTGCCATGTATATTACACGCAATATCAACTATGAACTAATTGCTGGCTCCTTGCTCGATGGAGCAGAAAAAATGGCGACACAAAATATGTATAAATGTACTGTTTCTTGAATATAATTATGATTAAATACTTTATCGTACTCCTGAAAACTTGCTTACTGTAATAATGTTTTCACTTGTTCTGTTCACAAACAAAACAAATAACCACAGTGATTTATACTGAAGAATAATTATTATTTATAAGTAATTAACTTAAAAACACTTATTCAAGAGGATTACTTTCCACTGTAAAAAACTCATATTCTGACCAAAAACATGTGTGAACGGCACTTAATTTGCATGTATGTTATTATAAATGCTTGTTGATTTCTTAACGTCTAAACGTTAACTACGTAGTAAGGACGAGATCAAAGTAAAAGCAGTTAGTTGAAAGCCTAGAATTACTCTACAATATTATGCATGCATCCATCTTGTAAATGAATAATATTTTGATCGTTTCGTTACATTGTATGTACTAAGTTGCCATGTCGGACTTTTATTCAGGTTGTGTGAGTTAATCGGTCGCAGTTTACGCATCAATAACCTCTAGTATGTGTCAAATACTACAATATCCAAGGATTGTTTAAACAGTTTGTGAAAAATACTTTACTTGACTAAAGGTTATACTTTACAGTGTTTACTTAACCAACAATTGTATAACTGAAATAGGCAGAAGACGACGAGCTTTTTACAAAAGCTATTACTCGTAGCGGTCATCGGGATTATTCATAAAGAACGAGCTAATTATCAATACTATTCTTATCTGGTGTCCTCGTTACTGTTTTATAAATGTATTCCAAGGACAGAATTATTAAAAATTATATTTGCCGCGCGAAAATTTATTTTCACTTTTGTACACATTTGTGTACTCAACTATCCCGCATTTCAGGTTGAAGAATATTCATTTTCATCCTCTCTTGTGCAAAGTCATTTATTTTCAGTTTTACCAGGCCAAGTTATTCATTGTCAAAATCCTCCTGTCCCTCCACCTAGAAAATCAAATGGTTGTCCCTTATAAAATTGAATAATTAATATTCCTCGTTGCGCTTTTTTTCCGGGAACTTTTAATGTGAACTCAGCATTAATGTTTACTAAAACAAACACACAAAAGTAAAGTATTCAAATTTATTTCGGCATGTAAGCAAAGCGTTAGATATTTTATTTTATTAACAAATGAAACAGTCGAAGGTTTTTGCAATTCCCAGATTGCTTTGGAAGGAGTATTGAATATATAACACATTGAATAAAACATTTGTATACGATTTAAAAACACAAATAGCAGTGGTCAAAATATACTCCAACAAAGTTGAAATAATATGCTGACAATTTCATTTAATATCAGTAAAGTTGATGCCAAATACGTCTAAAAGCATACTTAACAAAACAAAATACTGTTGTATATGAATTTTAAAGAGGACCTTTGTTTTGAGAATTGAGAATTAAGTAAACCAAACAGGATATCTACCTGACTGTATGAAGGTTACAATCTTATTATCATATTTTTTTAAATGTTAACACTGTGCAGCTATCCGAAAAACACCAAAAAAAGCTAATGAATGAACAGCTCAAATATCACTTAAAATAGGGATAAACCGAAATGCTTCGGACAGGTTTAACAGTACCTACTCAACTAATGACACCATCGCACTACCCATGTTAAAATCCATGACCTGTACATATTGTTTGTCGGTAGTGAAAACTGTGAGTTTGAGATGAAGAAAACCAATACAAGCGTTGTTTCTTTGCTTTTTGTGTGTTTTGCTGTGTGTGTACTGATTTTGTGTCATGGATGGAAAACCCGTATACTTTCTTTTCTTTATTACACAACATTTGAGGGTATTTCATGTTCCCTGATATTCCTTGCACAAATTTTACAAAAGTATTTTGTATGCTTGATTTTATTTCATTGTTTTCAATTGCAACAGGTGCCTTAGATAACAGAGGAACGAAATTTTTGGTAGCCTTTATGGATAACAAAATCACAAACAAAGATATACCGCCAGAATTGTTTATAACAACGGATAGTAAACAACTTGTTCATGTTAATATTTCTTCACCAGGATTTCACCACTCTTCACGACTTCATGAAACATTTACAGTGAAGCAAGGCCAAGTTCACCTAACTAAGCTCGATCTGAGTTATCGATTGAATCATACGCAATTAGCAAAGAAAGCAATACTGATCCAATCAGACCATGAAATCGTTGTGTATGGTGTTAACCGAGAACTACATTCCGATGATGGTTATCTTGCCTTACCTGTTGATGCGTTAGGCAAAGAATATTACACCATTTCATATTCTCCTTCTTACTACTATACCCTTTTTACGGTCATTGGAACCGCTCATCATACACATGTTGCTATACAGTTACCAAATACGCCTGGTCTGAATGTTACTTTAAAGGGAATCACCTATCATCAAAATCAATGGATAAATCTGACTTTAAATGTATATAGTACCTTAGAGATCAGTTCCGTGGCAGATTTAACCGGAAGTCATATTATATCCGATAAGCCAGTAGGAGTTTTAAGTGGTAACAAAAAAGCAGTAGTAGGTAATACCGGTGGATCACGTGACCATCTTGTTGAAATGTTACTTCCGGTAGATTCCTGGGGGAAAAATTTTGCCACAGTCCCTATTCCTGAGAGATTTAACGTAGGCGATATATTCAAGTTTGTGGCAAGTGAAGACAATACTGTAATTACTGTTACCGGCATGGACCAAGGCGTTCCATTCAACGAAAAATTTACTATTGCTAAAGCCGGACAATCTGTTCAAAAACATTATAGCTCAGGCTTGTACTCTCATGTTGTCTCGGACAAACCTATTTCCTTGTATCAGTTTTCTCTGACGCAGAAGGGTGGCCCTGATCACGCCGATCCTTCATTGATCACTATTCCACCAATTGAACAATATGCTGCCCATTATACCTTTACAACTCCTGAATATTCATTAGGAAACTATACAAATTATTTCATGTTTATTATAAATGGTAATCAGAAAAATGGCCTCAGACTGGATAATCATCCGTTACCTAGCAACACAACATACCACCAGATACCCGGAAGTAACCTAGTCGCTGGGTATGTCGGGATATCTGTCGGTACACATACCGTGAATCATATTAATGACACAGCGGTCATTGGCGGAATACTGTTTGGCAAGGCAAAATTAGAGTCGTACGGATTTCCTGTTGGACTTTTGCTTACACCAGTTAATTCTGTAAGTATATATTATACCTCATCAAAATATTACATTAAATGCTACGGTATGGGTTTTGCTCATTGTTGAAGGCCGTATACAGTGACGCAGAGTTTTTAACTTCTATGTAATTTTCTCTCTGGTGGAGAGTTGTCTCATTGGCAATTATACCAAATCTTCTAATTTTTATATTTTGATCTCATTATAAGTCAGTGCGTACTATTGTCCTTTACACTGGTTCCCGCGATAAGATTGAACGAATTACAATTGTTTGTGAATGACTGACAGAATGAAATTATCCAAAGATAGATAACAATATCTGTAAGTATTAAATATACCTTGTGGGCGTCAGCCCAAATGGTATCTAATTTACACCAAGATATTATTATCAATGCAGAATGATAGTTTTCAATAATTTAGAACGAAATTTTTTCAGTGATTTGATCATATTTTATTGAAAAGCATTATAAGTGCATGGTATCCAATGTTATTTAACGACATCTTGGTGTAAATACAGTTTATCATCATTTTTTCAGTATTACGACAAAAGTACAAATTAATTATGGCGATGTTAGATCATCTAAATATAATACGGTGATATATATGTAGGACTTTGAACCGCGATGGTACTTCAAACAGCGATGGTCACGTTGAAGTGCTATGGTTGAACGCTGAAGTGCGTTTTTGATCACGCTGAATTGCGAAGGTAGCATTGTGACGCTATCTTGTTGATAGCTACGTCGAAGTGCGTTGGCGGTAACGCTGAAGTGCGATGGATAACATAAACTATATTTTCAATATTTTTCATGTTCTCATGTCGATGTAAGAGGTCGATTTAATTGTTAGAAGCTGTTTTTAAGTAAATCACCGAATATATCATGATCAATACATTTTGTATCATAACTGGAACGTTGCTGTATACTTAGTAAATAGGCTTCGACAAAAATAACACAACGTTTATACAAGCGTTTAGAAATTGACCACTATAGACCACTATAGACGCTATATGCAAAGGTTATTGTCCATACAAATCAGTACTTATTTTAATACTGAAAAACGTGGAAGCTATTATAAATTTCAAGTACTACTTGCTTGGTCACAACGACACAAAATAGCAACAAATATATTCGGCTGATTTGAATGAGAGCACGGAATAAGATAGATCATCGTATTTTGTTTTTTACTGCAACTAGTGGAAATGTGAAATTCTTTGTCGGGACACGAGATCTATCCTTTTATAGTCGCTCTAACATGGTTCCATCTCGGATCACCGTCTCAAACACTACCTTGTACGTCCATGTTATAAGACAAAAACGGCAGACCATTGTTCATCAGCGTGTCATTGCACTTCCAAGTCCTACAAATATACCTAAATTGAAAACTATTTTCCAAAATCAGCTGATTAAACACACTAAAAAAAACAGATGGTTTCCTGGAAATCTCATTTATGTGAATTGTGGGTGGATGACTTGGTACATTATAGAGCCTCATTGTTTTATTTTTGGGTAGGACTTTATAAAGGAATCTTTGCCCATTGCTGTTAATTGTTAGTTTGGTTGTTTTATAGAGGCCCGTTTTGCTGCATAATTGTAAATAGTTTACATGTAATTTTAAAAAATCATATTCTAATTTATTCATATCGCAAAACCACTACAGATATCTAATTTGATTCCATTTTTTTAATTTTCAAGGGGTGAACAACATTAATAAGCATAATCTGCAATAAAGATATAAAGCACACATTTATAAAATGATTTCAGAGCTCTAATGTTTAGTATATACTCTTTTTTTTTTATAAATGTTAATTGTGATCATGATCGTACTAATCTTTTAAACTATAAATGGAAAAAAAAGTTTAAAAAAATTGAAAACACTGCATTAGATCGATAACATTGATTGATTGATATTAGTTTTAACGCCACTTTCAGCACTCTTGCCTATTTTGTGGCGGTCAGTTTTTATAAGTGGATGAAGCCACAGAGAGAACCGTCGACCTTCGACAGGAAAACTTACAATCCTTGTCAATGAAGATTGGCTTTCCTAGATATACCTTCATCAGGAACTCTCAAAACCGAATATACGGAATCCACGGATGTGTAAGAGCCAAAACAGTTAAAAAGCCATATGACAAAAAGGACCTCAATAAATTGTCAAATCCATCTAAGGTCAACTTTGTCTAGGGAAGCTAAATCCTTAGTTTCTTTATCATTTATAGATTCACTAACGGGAAATTTGAAAAATGGTTTGTTATCAATCATGTCAGTAACATTTACCTGATTACCCTAACTGGTCATCGACCTAATGCTGTAAAACATAAAAATAAAATTGAGAATGGAAATGGGGAATGTATCAAAGTGACAACAACCCGACCAAAGAGTAACAAACAGCCCAAGACCACCAATGTGTCTTCAACACAGCGAGAAAATCTTGCACCCGGGGGCGGGCTTCACCTGGCCCCTAAACCATAATGTATACTAGTTCAGCGAAAATGGACGTATCACTCAACTCCGAATCATATAAATGAAATACAATTTAAAAAAGAAACAACATAGAAGACTAACAGAGGCCAGAGGTTCCTGACTTTATAAATTTCATGCGTCCGAAGAGCTTTTCTGGATTTACCTTCATCAGTAACGTTCAAAGCCCAATATGTGAAAGCAAAGCAAATCAAACTAAACCATCTTTCATCCTGAAGGTCAACTTTACTTGAGGGATAAATTTATAAATGGACAATTTAAGAAAGATTGGTTATAAAACGTCAGTACCGAAGTTCTGACTACTACTGAGCTGATGATACTCTCGGGGACATTTACAACATAGATTAGTGTGATCATTTGCTTAGCTGACAACCAAAAATGTATCCTTTGATCCACAAAACACCAATAAATACCATACGAACAACATACACTTACTTCCATCGTTCATCCTGAAAATCTAAAATAGTACAGAAAAAAAAGACAACACTCTAAAGAAATCACTAAATACAAAATCAAGGACAGTATCATCCGGATGCCATGTCAATGCGATGACGATGAACTGGAAACAGGTACGGACAAATTTTGAATTCAAACCGATACCGCAATATCAATTACCAAGCTGTATTTCTATAGCGGTAAGCCAAAAATCTTACGATTAAATATGTCGGAACCTACCACTAACCCATTAGAGTAACAAGTAAAACCATTAGACATTAAACAGATTGGCCTGAGAGTTTCCAACATTGAAATTACTAATTGACCCCATCTGAGAAGATTATTAATTGACCCCATCTGAGAAGATTATTAATTGACCCCATCTGAGAAGATTACTTATTGACCCCATCTGAGAAGATTACTAATTGACCCCACAGAAGTGACCCCATCAGATTACCAATTGACCCCATCTGAGAAGAACAGGTATCAAACAAATCTGGAAATACCTGCAGAACTTTTCATAAACGAGGGAAAAATTAAAACATAAAATTTACTGATTGATTGTAGATTGCTTAACGTCAAGTAATAATTATTTCATACAAATACAGGACTGGAACATATCAATAATTACTACACTAGGTAGGTTTATAAACTGGTGTATATAGTGTATGTAGCTTAATAATGTTCCATATCAACTGTATTTTGAATTGTATTATAGGGTTGTCAAGCTAAAGCGATTCAGTAAGGTGCTGAAAAAAAATATATATATAAAAAAAAAAAAAAATACAACATGCAAATTTCGGAAAGTCTTGCTGAAATTTTATTAACGTATTTCAGGGTTGTCAAGCTAAAGCAATGGATTATGGCGATGAAATTGATAACGACTGTGATGGTGAAGTAGACGAAGAGGAATGTGATGGCAAAGGTTTGTATTAGATGTTACTTTTATGGCGAATGAGATAAAATACTATAGAGGAAAAGCCATTTAAATGCCAGTCTTTATACAGCGCTTGAATATTCCATTGAAAGTTCTTCTTTTTTTTTTTTTTTTGTTTTTGTTTGAAAGCTGCTGCCTTCCTAGATCAATATTTGCTATTCAATAACCGATAATTGCAGATCGTAAATGTTTTACATGTGCACGACTGGTTCGTGTAAGGTTTACAGATTATCTGTTGTCCAGAACTACATATAAATAACAATGTTTCACGTAACCTCATAATATTTATCATTAAATCTTATTTGGATTCGTTAAACCTTTGCCAACAATTTGAATTCATCTTGAACAAAATCTTGAAATAAACTTTGAGTAATGCATACTAGTATTTCAAAAGTTATTATTGAAAAGTATCATAACGAAGTACAACTACTATTACTATAAAAAACTGAATGAATTTTTTAAATATAAGCCAAGCTGTTTCATAGTTATAATATGGAAAGGTTTTCAACTGAAAGACATAAACAACAATACAGAAATCAAATAAATGTTTCATTACACACTAACAAGAACGATATGAATTAAGCGCAAGGAAGGTTTAATAATGTCCATAATCCTACGAAATTATCAAAAGTGGATTCATGGGATCAATAAACCATACGA
The DNA here is from genome assembly GCA_017311375.1 of Mytilus coruscus. Classification (NCBI taxonomy): domain Eukaryota; kingdom Metazoa; phylum Mollusca; class Bivalvia; order Mytilida; family Mytilidae; genus Mytilus; species Mytilus coruscus. The sequence continues at coordinate 54,570,479 of CM029607.1, forward strand.
AATTATAAAACGTGTATTCATTTTGACTTTTACTTAGTTAGTTGTTCACTGAGGAAGTTACTAGATTTGTTTTATCAGAATCGAGTTACCGTAATTTACTAGATTATTTTGTAAGTTAGTTAAACGATAGAAGCTGATAGTCTCATGCATTTTTGTAGATGACGACGGTGATGGCCGAGTTGATGAAGACTGTAGGTGCTGTGCTCCTCAGGTAGTAGGTACGTATCCTTTAAGATGTTAGGTTTGTTTTCTATACATATTACCTGAAATGTGAGGTACGTTTTCCATACATCAATAATGAACAATGTATTTGCTCATCAGTTACCTGTTACCGATTTCTCAGATATCAATTATGCGTTCATTAATCAGTAATTATTTCAAATTAAAGATACAAGCTGTACCCCACTTTGTCATGATCAGTAAAATAACGGGTGTTTTTTTTCCAAAAATACACATAATATACCAGGTTTTTAACCGATGATACAAACTATACATATATTTGTCACATGTATTCCAAAATTCCACGTATTTACACGAAAAATCCAAAAATTACTTTCCTTTGTCACATCAGTCACAACGTATTTCTCAGATATCAAATATTTTATAATCATTTTCGTATTTTAATACTTAATCCGTGGTCATTTTTATACTGAATGTAAAGGTTAGTCCGTTCAACCAGTTTGTTTGTTTAACGTCATTGTTTTTGTTTGATGTCCCATATATATATATATATATATATATATATATTTGATGCCCCATATATATAAATATCAATTGGCATATTCGTCTCTCGTCAATAATGCTCGGAACCTAATGTTGGAAATTGAAGAAAATCTGTTCAAGTACATCAAAACAGTGAAAAGAAAACTTTAGAATTACTTCTATTGCACATGAAAATTGAATTTGTTTTGATAATTTATTTATCGTTAGTCGTGCTCAAAGATGCGAAACTATTTGAAAAAAACATTGTCAATGGAATGAATTTGAAAACTTTGCATGGAACCAAAACGATATTTGTTTATATAACTTTCAAAATGTTCTATTTTTTCAGTTGGAAGACGTCGAAAAAGGAATTTTGTATAACTGCACAATAAAGATTAGTCATCCACATAACGTTGGCCTTATATTTGTTTAATTCATCGGCACGTATTGAATTATTTTGATAGCGTCAATCAAGAAACTGCTAGACTCAAGCTAGCGACTATTTTCTAGTAAATACTTCAAATATGAACACCATATATAATGAGCATGTGTACTTCGATGTAAACTACCTGAACCAACAAATTTAATTTGCAACCATACTAATGTCTTTGTTGAGTGAACCGTGAAATCTGGACAAAATCGTAATTTGAAATATAATCGTAAGAGTTCACTCCATAATGAACATGTGTACTTAGTGTCAAGTTAATGTGACGACGAATTCATAATCAACTTTCTTAACCAAAAACTTTAGTATGATATGAGACAAGCAAATGTACGTACGGACGGACGGACAGTCGGACCAAAAACATTTTTACTCCCAATTTCGTACGACGGGGCATAAAAAGATGCACAAGCCCATAATAATTGACAGGTGACTTAAATTGTAGACCTTGACAATACGTTGTAGAAATTAAATGCATTATTTCATAAAGGAGTTCAGGTGCGTATTTCTTACCATTAGTCGAAGGGAAATGTTGGGAAATAATGAATCGCTTCAATTTGCCTGTAATTTCAAGCTTGACATTTGGTTTGTTGTTGAACAATTCAAGTGTACTATACCATTAACGCAGTTGCTCAATTATTGGAACCAGGAAACAAACTTTCAATCAAACTACTACTTGGCAAACTTTCCCATAGAAAAATTGTGCAGAGCATAGAAATTCCCTTAATGGCATATAGTGCATGTGGTACTGCTTTATACCCCAGGTGCACATCATTACCAGGCATTTAAACCAATACAATATGTCTTCCATTTTCCTCAACCACTAAACAAAATGTTAACTAAAGGGAGTTTAGCATTACCAAAAAAAAAAAAAAAATGCATACTGTAAACCAACTTATTTTCGCCGTTACTTCGTTTAGCCCTTTCAAGTCCACTTCATGGTGATTTAATTTCGCGATTTTCAAATATATTTCATGTAGTTAAATAGGAAAGATCCAAGTTTTACGTTTTCGCGGCGATTTATATTCTCTATATTATATAAGTCGTGAAAATTAATCGCACGCGAAAATTATTTGGTTTACAGTATACCCATAATTGATAGCTGACTTCGACTTTGGCAAGCCGCTGTAGGCTTGATGTTTATTATCTCACTCAGGCGTTTAGGCAAGTTAGAGATAAGAACAAACTATTTGAATCTAACCACCGACAAGCATTAAGTTTATCGTAGGCAAATATAGAAGAAAGTGAATCATGTCACCTGACCTGTATTGATGAGCTTTTACTTTCGGTGCATTATCCTATCCAAGTATTCGCAAAAATAAAAAGAACAGGCATTCAATCTAACTATCAGTAGACAAAAAAGTTATTGCATTGCCGTATTTGGCATCCCTTTTCGGCTTTTTGGTGTTCAATGATCTTAAACTTCGTATTTATTTTGGCCTTAAAATTCTTCGTTTCGAGTGTCAGTGATTACGAAATGCGCATTGGCGTCACAAACACTAAGCCTGGTATCTTTGGTGATCGTTATATATGCGTTCAATATCGAACAATTTATGTGCTGCTACGGATATAAAAATAAAGAGATGTGGTATGATTGGCAATAAGTCGTAACTATTCACCAGTGACCAAAGGACCCGAATGTAAACAACTTTTAATTACTAGTATATGTCAGCGTGAGGGCTTCAATAATGAGCAAACCCCACTAATAAAAATTCTTCCACCATATTTTATTCAATTTAACATTCCGATTTTCAACATTAATTTTTAAAAAATTCAAATAATTATACCGCTACAATAATGACATATAATCAGATGATACAGATTATGATACAATATGATATAGCCATCATGTATGTATCTAGTCTATCGCCGACATCCTTCAACGTTATGTTCATCTATGTTGAGTATTTCACATTCTCCTTTTCAATCTTCTTCGACTCTGGATCAATTGAAGTCAATCTTTTTTTCCCGTACCGCCTTGATCCAATATATTTTAAAATATTGTTCATTTTTAACTGTGGATCTCTATAATAAAGTGATGATATATAAATAGTTACAGCAACAATGATTCCGCTTAAATCAATAGTCACTATCATAAAGACTAATAAAAGACTCATTGGTTGGAAGATGCTTGAACAGCCATTTGGACCATGGTCAGAAATATTGCATACGATAGTAACACAGTAATTGATAGTCCTAGCCGTTCTCCAGATTCAACAGGAAGAAGGAAAACCAGTAAATTTAATAATCCGAACAAAATTGTAGGACAACTTTCCACTATGTTGTAATATAAAGGTGCACGTTTGATGGTAAGTGAAATTTCAAACACATCGTATCCATACCAAAGATATGTTTCACCTTGATATGATTGCAATGTCCAGTCAGAGTTTGGTTTGAAGAAATTAATATCAACGGGGTCAGGATCCGCTTTTAAATATATGTCATTTATTGTTGATCCCCATATAACAAATACCAGCTCATAAGTTTGAGAATCAAATGGAAACTTGTATATATTTGTAGTACATTTTGACAATAAAACATCGCCTACGATTATAGTTGAAGAACCATTGTAACGAACTGTTCATAGGAGATCGTTATCTCCTTCTAATGGTTCATATGATTCAACGGAATTTAATAGTACCAATTTCGGTGTCCAAATATCTGTGTGAGGCACAACGATACATTCTGCGTCACCATATGAAGACGAATTCCATAAAATTTCATCATCATTCCATGTAGTCCGAATTGCAACTCCAGTGTCCAATGTTTCGTCCACTTCATCAAATCGTGTTATTGTATGCAAAAACAGCTTCACCGTTATTTCTAAAGGATGCGAAAATAGAATTGGAAATAACTGACTTTTGGTGATTTGTAAAAATATCGGTATATAACTGCTTGATATTTGTAGAGGTCTGTCCATTAACGACGTAAAATAATGTATATGATAAAATAAAAATAAATGGAAATTTAAATCTGACAGTTGTAAATGTGTGCATTCTTATATACAGTCCGCCAAAAGTTAAGCACCACATATTTTTATTGCATCGAATTTTTTTTCACTTTAAAAATCTGTTATTCCTCGGAAAAGAGAAAACATTCATGTAGCAATTTTGCAAACATATACCATAAACAAGTCATAAACTTAAGTTTGGTCACTTATGCAGGTTCTGTGCATTTAAATTTTGCGTTCATAGAAATAGTGCCCTGTGTGGTCTAGCGTTGTCGTTCATGTAAAAGGGTCTTGACGCAAGTGGGTGATTGTCAAAATGAGGGACTACAATATTTCTAAGCACCAAATCCCTGTATGTCTGTCCGTTCATGTTACCCTGCAGAATATGCATACCCAGCTTACAACGGTATGAGAAGCAACCCCATACCCAACACCACCAGCACCGAATGCAGTCGTTTGCCAAATGTTGTTTTGGTCATAGGCAGTTTTATTTTCCCGCCAAACTCGTATTCTGTCGTCTAATGGTCGTAACAGAAACCGACTCTCATCTGACCAATGAATTTTTGCCAGCTTCTCATGTTCCAGCATCGATGGTCATTAGCCCATTGAAACCTGATTATACGGTGCCTGGCTGTTAGGGCAGGTCTCTTGACAACACGACGTGCTCTTAGGTTGCCTCTATGAAGTCGATGGACCAGTGTTCGAACACTGACACGACCACCTGGAGGACAGTGGTGTCTGAGCTGCGGGGCAGGAGTAAATGGGTTTGGCTTTAGCACGACAAATATGCAGTCTGTTATTACGACGGGTTGTTAAACGGGGTCTTCCGGACCTTGGTCTATCATTTACAGTTCCTGTGTCAACATGACGTTGTAAAAGTCTGACAATGACGGTGTGATTAACATTGAAATAGTTATCTATGCTCCTAGTGCTGCTACCGGCATTTGACATGCCAATTGCTTGCCAACGTTCAGCCACAGATGACTTACGCCTTGCCATATTTCACAATGACTTGATGAAGTTCAAATTTCACCTGTACGCGTGACAGTAGGAAGATGATTTAAAGATATCGAAACAGTGTATATGTAAAAGTGCAGATGACCTTTAATAAAAAGTTGCTTGACGGGCTATCGGAGTTCAATCTTTTTGGCCGTAATGAATTTTCTTAGTGTATGTTAAAGGTAATTCATAACACCAAACATTAATAACTTTTTCGCAATAGTTAAAAAAATATTGCCAGTTATATTTAGGTGGTGCTTAACTTTTGGCGGACTGTATATAAAAACCAACAATAAATTAAAACCACGAATATATGACCAGCTTTGCAAGCAATGGCCTTCAAAATGCTAAGGTAATAATCAGCTTTTCAATTTATAAATCACGATGTCCTGAATAATGACCTATACACGATCATACATTACTTAATTACTTTTGTCATAAAATGTTTGCTTTAAATAACAAAATCATAATCGATTAAATATTAACAACGTCTGACAATGAAAGCAATCAGAAACAATATTCATAACGTCATAAAAAAAGGATATACACCTAAACCACTTAACATCAAAAGGCACAATGATAATATTTATTCCAAACACAATGGACAATCCTCTGGTAATGTTACAACATGAAACGGCAACAATAATATAATGTGTAAACAAGATTGACCAGAACAAACTGAAATGTATAAGTGTTAGTGCAATCGTATCAAGTGTGGCTATAAAGCATAATTATTAAAAAGTTTTGTAATGATTTTGAATGCAAACTTTGTGACAAGGTGCAAATGCATTTCATTATTTTGGGCGGACAATACAGTTCTGTCAGTAATGAAGCATCAGTTTCGAGCTTCCTTCCAAAAGAACATTTTTCGGTTGTATTTTCAAGGGGATAGGGTCGGTTTCCAAAGTATTTATTTCACTCATAGAAAGATTTAGAAAGCTACTGCAATTTGAATATTAAAGAGTATAAATATAATTAAGACAGCTAAATGCTAATTTTGCAAATCTCACATATTTTCGTATTATGCACCGAAGAACATCTTTATTCAGAATGAACTAGTTTGTATCTGAAAGATATTATTTAACTTAAGCTCCAATTTAAGAACTTTAGATTTGGTTAGCAGTATCTTTTTTATACATTTTATAATAAATTCATGTACTCAAAAGTTGCCAAATAATGCAGTTTTGAGATATCTTCAGGCATAAATTTTTTGTTCGTTTGTTTTAGTTGATCAAAATGGTATTTATAAAATCATATGTCAATATAGAGACACAATGTTGAAGTTAACCTGTTATTTGAGAGAGAAAAAACCTTTTCATAATTTTGTTTACAAATTTTGTAGTTGCTTTTTGCAGTGATTATTAGATGTTCAATAGAATTAATCAGGTCTGTTGTGATGTTGTATTGTTGGTATTCAATGAACCTTGAATCTTTACTGTAACAGTAATTTCGTGTGGTTTTTTCTGTCGTTTAGGGCTTTAGTTTAAAGTAGACGTCATTCCTATAACTTCACCGTTATTGCTTTTTATTTAAATCTTGTATGTATTGTCGTCTACATTTAACCATTATGAGTAGTAGGATGGGACTGGTTTAAAGCAAGTCTAAAAACCGTGGCGTTGTTGCGGAGGGGGGCGTGACCCAATGACATCACCGGAAGTCCATACCGGATATTGGCCGATGACGCAAACCAGAAGTAACGTCATCTCCTTATAAGGGGGCCACACCTGTATAAGACAGAGTTGTTGTAAACATGATATTTTGCATGTCTAATTGACCGAAATTTATTCGTTCCCTGATCTTAATGTTGATTGGTAAATACTCCCGACACGTGTTCACCTGATCTATGAGAAGATGTGTCTGAATCTAATACGGTGGTCTTTATGTTGTTTTCATACACACGGAATAAATGAAAAAAAAAACATTCTTGAAGCTCTAGCCGAAGTGGACATCAGATCATTCAATATGATCATATTCCTCTTCTGGGATAGAAAAATTCGTCGCTTTCTAAATCGACCGGGACTCCGAGGAAAAATTCCACTTAATGTGTTTTTCTGTAGTTCTCCATAGAGTGGCTGCCATCTCTTGTACAACCAATTCTTTCTGGGCACGGATGTCACATCCTCCTTACTCGTTGTAGCATGTTTTTCATAAAATACGTCTTTCCGCACGAGGGCGGTCCAGATACCATCATGGTAAACGGGTGATTAAAAACAAAATCTCGGTGCTGAGAAAATTCGTGCTCCTCTTTCAAAGAACGGTACTCCTGCTGCTGAGGAAATTCAAAATCCTCCTTTAGAGGCGGGATCTGCTGCTGTTGCTGCTGCTGCTGCCGCCCAGAAAATTGGTATTCCTCTTTCAGTGGAGGGAACTGTTGCTGCTGCAGCTGCTACGCATGTTTGCTTTTCATATTCTTCGAAGATCTTGTAGCCAAGCATAAACGCTAAGACATAGGTTGCACTGAATGTTTTCACCTTTTCTGCATGTGTATTCAATCTCCTCTTATAGGTTTCTTGCGAAAATGCAGCAAGCAAAACAGGTGGTCATCTTTGGGGCGACATACTTTGAGATTCTCATCCCTCAAGACGAATGCGATTTGGTACAATTCGTTTCTGGTTACTTTGAGGTAAATTGGTTTTCATATACGATGTCCGCGATATCTTCGGTCAAAACCCTGTCGATTGAAGTATCGGCAGAGAGATTTCCCGGGCGTACGTGTCGTTCACAAAGTCCGAGCAAAAGAAGACCCGTCTCGTTGGTGTTGGAAATTTTGGTACGAACGTTAACTCTAGCAGTGCTCATTCTCATTTTCCGTCCAATATATAGCTTTTGTGAAGTTAAATCCTAAATGCACTACCGTTATCATTTTCAAAAAGCGAAAGAGATTCCTCAATTCATACGTAATGGTAAAATTCATCCATCGTTTAGTTACAAGTTTTGCTTCAGGAATACTTATAGAAGTTTGATAAATGTAATGCAGTGATTTATTTTCGATTTTCAAAATATTTAGAATTTTGGATTTTTTTTATTTTTTTTTTTTTTTTGATTTTAATATTTTAAAATTTAATAAATTTTTAATTTGAATTTCTTGAAATTTAAATTTTAAAACTTTGATTTTTTATATTTAAATTTTTTTTAATTTGAATTTTTTGAATTTGAATTTTTCCAAATAGGGAGACATGTTCTTGTATAATGAACGTATCAACAATGCCGTCTATGTGAGTCATGTGTTACTTAGGCATGATGTCACTTTAAGGGATGACGCTATTCCATCCTGTTTGAGGGATGTGGTCACCTAATAAGGGCAGATGATGTATATGACCCATACAGGGTGTGGTCCCTTTTAAGGAGATGACGTTACTTCTGGTCTGCGTCATCGGGCAATATTCGGTATGGACTTCCGGTGACGTCATATGGTCACGCCTCCTCCGCCACAGCGCCACTGTTTTTAAATTTGCATAAAACCAGTCCCAACCTACTACTATTATGTGGTCCAAGTAGAATATATTTATTCATTTTCCCCTTTACGAGGGTGTGGATGGGGAGTCCTTTAATTTCTTTAATTTTTTTGACCATTTTTCTCTATTCTTTGTAAATTTTGTCTGTTTTTTCTATTCTTTATATTTTAGCACCCCTTTTTTCTCTATTCTTTATTTTTTGGCCTATTTTTCCGTATTCTTGATATGTTTTGAATTTCTTTCTACACATTTGTCCGTTATTCTCTACCCAGTAAACCTCATCCAGACTCTCCTTTATTCTTCATCCTCTATCTTCTTGACTACAAATTGATCCATTCGTTTTGAATTATAGAGTATTTTAGAAAGTCAACCTTCTGATGACCATAGCTTATACAATCATTCACACTACCATGGAACTAGAACTTAATGTTATCACTGGTCATCATTTAGAATTATATCCTAATTAATGACCTGTTTGAGATTTAAATGGCCGGGCCATTAAGAAAAATGGAAAAACATAAAGTTGAGAACTCATTTTAATTGCGGCTCAAAAATATTATTTGAACTAGGATTCATAATCCGTTTAAATGCAAAAAATTGAAAAAATATTTACATATTTTTTAGAATTATACTGTTAGTACTGTGGTGCAGGTATGAAAATATGGAAATTGATTTATTGAAATTTACTTTAATAAAATTGTGGAATTCATTTTAAAACTAAGGAACACTCGTTCTATTTGAGCAGTCAAAATGCGTTGGCTATATTTTCATGTGATATGTGTATCCTGGCCACTCACTTTAAGCTTCGTAATGAAATGTACACACTTACGCGAAGCTGTCACTGACATAACCTCATTACTACTCCTTTATCCCATACAAATTATACAAAATCTTTTGCTTTGATCTTGTTATTTGATTAAGTTGATAAGTATAATTGTTGATATTCATATCTCAGTGTTCTATTCTGACATCTGCCGCACTCGCTCACCCGACAGCATGAACTGCCGTCAACATCACATTTTGAAATGTAACAATTCTATTACTCCAAAATAAGAACCTTTTCTAGGGTGAACCTTTAAAAGTGGTTTTAAAAATATATTTAAAAGCAAAACGAGAACACACAATGGTTATAAAATTGTTTAAGATTGCAGTATAAGACAACAATAGTGTATTGACTTGACATAATACACTTGATAACACATTTTAATTGCGGATAAAAAAAAACCAAAGGATTCGGCACGAAACGCAGAAAATGCTCGGCACTATAATTGTCTATATAATATTGTACTTCTTGCTACGAGTGAAAGGCAGTAACATAAAACTCCAGAATTGTCAAACTATTGATTTTTTGAAATTTTTAGAGGAAAAAACATTGTTCCTTTCAGTTAATTGTTTAATTGTATATATGTCTAAATGATCCTGGCTCCAAAAGAGCAAGCGAGATTTATTTTATAGCTTAATATATAAATTAACGATTTCCCTTCAATATTTCACAAGCGTGCTCAAAATCACCTTTGTAACAACAATATTAAAGTTACACATTCCTCAAGACAAGTCTCAGCATTTACTATCTGACGGGATACACGAAATCAGTGTTGGCCTATTTCTTGTCCAATTGTTAATTTAATTGCAAAAGTATATTATAGAACATGTCGGAACTGAGCTGATGATCTAACTGTCAGTTCTCTTTGGTTTCATCTATAAGATGTAAAATGTATCAAGCGGTATCGATTCAATTGTCCGGTTCGTAGGTGAACATCGTTACCTCTAGCACATGAGAGAAATTTTCCCTTTTGAGCAATATAGAGGCAACAGTTTTAACAGATTTTAACGTGTCGTAAATAAACTGAAAATATACATACGTAGTCTATATATCCCCATACTGAGGAGTTGAAGTCTAAAATCGACGGTACATACTGTAAACAAAGTAATTTCCACGACTTTCGTGAGTAGAAAAATAACGCGAATATAAATCATCGCGAATATGTACATCTTACATCTTTGCTTATTGAACTCCACCAAGTAAATTTGAAAATCGCAAAATTAAATCGCAGCGAAGTTGGCTAGAAAGGGCTAGATAGACTCATCCTAGACATCAGAATTAAAATTGTGTGCGCCAGATGCGGGTTTCGTCTACAAAAGACTCATCAGTGACGCTCGGATCGAAACTGTTAAAAGAGTCAAAGAAAGTACGAAGTTGAAGAGCATTGCGGACCCAAAATTCTAAAAGGTTTAGCCAAATATAGCTTAATCTATTCCTTGGGTAGATAATCCTGAGTATTTTTTTTAATAAATCAATGTTTTGTAAAGAGATAATTTATAATTATAACCATATCAATGATAATTCATGTCGACACAGAAGTGCTGACTACTGGGATAGTGATTAAACGCGAAATAAAGAATTTTTCGAAAAAAAGTAGTAGTTTGTATAAGAGTTTTCCAATGTCTTTATTCCAGGACATACTTTGTATAATAGTTTCTCGAATATCTGTATTCCACAGCGTTTTTACATAGAATATACAATTTATAATTAAAAAATTGTCAATTGTCTTGCTATACGTCTCAGATCAGTACCAAAGTCATGAAAATTCATTTTGTAAAATTTTAACAAAATATCGGTTTCGTTCTTTTAATTATTGCTGTTCTTGTAACATCTCTACGTTTTCTTGTGAAATAGTATGTACACACAAATACGCACTCGTACAAAGCTGAATATTGGGGAAAATATCAATTATATATATATATAGCTATAGCATGAACGTTTTCAGTTTTGAAACTGAATAAAAAGTGACGATAATAAATATCAAAATGTATATGGTTCTGATAATTTTTAAATAAGATTATAAGTAAGTATAAATATGTCAAGGTTTTATATGTATTCTATATTGGTGGTGCACATATGCAAGGGATCGGTAATTGATAACAATATAGTGTCAGAGGACTTGACCGAAGTGCAAGTAATTTGGTTAGATGGCGTTCTCTTGTTTAACTATACAAATTTGGATATGCGTATTACATATTGCTCTAGGTAAAGTTGTTTTTGCATATTAAAAAATGTGTTGCTTTCAAATGTATCCCTGACCTTTTAATGAGAGTAAAAAGTATTGCCTTTAAATTAACGGAAATGTAGGATAAATGCAAGTAAGACGGCAATTTCACGGTTAAACATAGGACAATCCAGAGAAACTTATCTATTTATATTTTCATTTATGGTTTTAAGTGCTTAATATATAAAGTCTCGCGCTGAATCTTTTATTTACTATCTCGTGGCAGAAGATATATATATATATATTTGAGACAAAAGTAGTAAACCAGTGTTCAAATCTCATAAATCCTTTAAGAAAATACAAAGTTTAACTTAAAATCCGTTAGTAGGTAAAATAATTTTATTTAGAAAAAACAAATATTTTAAATAAACTATATATATATAGGAGAAATGATCTGGACTTTAATAGAGCTTAACAAAAAATTTCTAAATAATGTTATCGGGTAAGCATGACAATTTAGTGAGGATGGGGCAGCATGAGACGGATCTTTATTGATTGCCTTAAATGTGGTATGAAGAGGTAACATATGTACGAATATGTGCATAGTCTAAATTTATCACATTTATTAAAAATTCAGAACTTGTGAATTCTTTAACACTTACGAATGAATGACATAATGTGAACTGGTCATGGAAGCACACAAACGTTTGGAGACACTGAGTATCTTTGTTTTTTTGTTTTTTTGTTTTTTTTTGTATCTTTGAGGTGCTGTCGTATTGAATTATACTCTACATGACTTTTATTTATATCAAATAGAAATTTTATTTTTAAAACTGCAGTATGCTTTGCATATAAAAGTGATGATATTGTTTCTATGACGCCGATACATTATGTTAGAAACACACGAATGATTACTCACTTAAATGATAAAAAAAACCCGCATAATAATTTTCAAAAGTGCAGGTATCTGTTAACTTCCACTTATAATGTAAAAGACGATTTCAATATTTTCTAAATTTATAAACTCTATTCCTATCAAGAAGTTTCCTAAAGCAAGTTATTGGTTGACATTTGCCTAGGGAACAGCGGAAATGATTAAAAAATTTCTTCTTTCCTGTATTTCTTTAGCTCAATTTAAGTATGTCTATTTCTTTATTTTTTTCAAAATTAAACAGGAGCTTTGGATAATAAAGGGACAGAATTTTTGGTGGCTTTCATGGACAACAAAGTACAACGACATGATGTCAAGCCTGAGTTATTCATAACAACAGACAACAGACATCTGGTCCATATCAATATTTCGTCTCCAGGCATTCCTAATTTACTACTGCATAGGCAATTAACCGTATCACGTGGTCAGGTTCACTTAGTTCAGATTGATCCGAGTTACCGATTGAACCATACAGAGTCATCCCAAAAAGCCATACTAATCCAGTCCGACAAAGAAATCGTTGTGTATGGTGTGAACCGAGAATTACATTCTGATGACGGCTATCTTGCCCTGCCTACAGATGCTTTAGGAAAAGAATATTACACTATTTCATATTCTCCTTCTTACTACTACACCCTTTTACGATCATCGGGGTTTACAATGACACTTTTGTCTCTATTCATTTGCCGAATACGCATCATCTGAATGTTACCTTAAACGGACACACCTATTACCGAAATCAATGGATAAATCTGACTTTAAATAGATTCAGTACATTGGAGATTAGTTCCGTAAGAGATTTAACTGGAAGTCATATTTTATCCGATAAGCCAGTTGGAGTTTTAAGTGGAAACAAGAAAGCGGTAGTAGGTAATACCGGAGGATCACGTGATCATCTTGTGGAAATGTTACTTCCGGTAGCTTCGTGGGGTAAACGTTTTGCCACAATTCCTATACCTGAAAGGCATAACGTGGGTGATATGTTTAGGTTTTTGGCTAGTGAAGAAAATACAAATATAATTGTCAACGGCATAATTGAAGGGAAACCGTTTCACGATAATATAAAAATAGCTAAAGCTGGACACTTTGTTCAAAAACATTATAGCTCAGGCTTGTATTCCCATGTTGTCTCGGACAAACCTATTTCATTGTTTCAATTTTCTCTCACGCAGCAGAAAGGTGGTATTGACTTAGCTGATCCTTCCTTGATAACGATTCCTCCAATTGAACAGTATGCGGCCCATTATACGTTCACAACTCCAGAATATTCATTAGGAAACTATACCAATTATTTCATGTTTGTTGTCAAGAATTCTCTGAAGCATGGTCTAAGACTTGACCATCATCAGTTACCTAGAAACACGATTTATCACCATATACCTGGAACTCACTTAGTCGCTGGCTACATCAAAATATCGGTCGGTACGCATTCTGTTACCAATATAAACCACACAGTTGTAGGTGGTATACTGTTTGGAAAGGCAAAATTGGAGTCATATGGATTTCCTGTTGGGTTGTTACTGAAGCCAGTAAATTCAGTAAGTTTAATGTGATAGTTATGTTCAATGTGTATACAAGGCAGTTGAAATTCACTTATCTTGGTTCAGTGCAAACCGACTGTCTACCTTTATGCGACTCGCCTAAAACATAGGTTGACACCCTTTTTTCTAAGTTGATTTATAACTAAATCTGACGTTCGGTAAAATATACTTCAATCAGCTACCGGGTAAGAGTAACATAAAATCTATCCATGTGACCGTGAGACCGAAGTGCTAAAAATGTCATCTAATTATGTTGATCTTTGATCATAAAGAATAACTTTTGATGGTACATGTATTTTTAAACGCAATGTATCAAAACAGTTAAAACTGTCCATATCAAATCGAAATTGGTCATGCAATTAATATTGATAAAACAACATCAATACTGTGTTCAAGAGGACTATACGGTATTTTTTATACAACAAATCTTCTCGGAGCCTTCGTCAATGGTTATAGTTAGAAAAATTAAAAAAAACAAACCTTTTGGAAAAATTAAGATGGTCGGACCAAAAATAGCCGGAAAAAAATTTATAAAAAAAGATACAGCATACAAATATGAAAAAAATATTAAAATTTTAGGAAAGTCTTATTTACATTTATTAAACGTATTTTAGGGTTGTCAAGCTAGAGCGATGGAGTATGGCGATGAAATTGACAACGACTGTGACGGTGAAGTAGACGAGGAGAAATGTGATAGAAAAGGTTAGTATACTGTATCAATTGACTGTCGCATATAACTCGTTCGGTAACTCTTATAGAAAAATTATGGAGGGAACGTTCTGAAGGATATAAATAAAAATCACGATACACTGCGTTCAAAATACAATTGTCAGTCTTTCACAAGGTAGGAATTAAAGGGACCACCTTCTACTGTTCTTGAATTCTGTACAAATTATCGACTTGAAATCTAGCTCGATTAAAAATATGTCGTGCAATTTCGGTCAGAAGAAACCCATTTGATCTCATCTTGTTTTGAAAACATACGCTGATCAGGACTATGTTTAGGATTGCATTTTTTGTCAGTCTTAAAAGCACTTGTCAAATTTAAAACATGTGTCTATTTTGTAAGCTGATTGGGGTAAAACGTTTCAGTTCCCTACCTCACCCTTAACTTTTGTAAATCAGATGACGATATGGGGATACAACGTGAATATTTTAGTTTTAATTCCTCTCCTTATACCAACAAGTTAAAAGTTTCTGCATAAAATTCTACAAATAGAGGGTAAGGAGTGAATAAAATCCTATCTCGTTATTGTCCTCAAGTGATAATAGTAAACACTTACGGGCCAAAAATGCTCTTCAAAATGACATGTTTAAAATTCTGGAGATGACTATAGCTACATGTATCCACCAAAGTTCAAATGGTGTGGTTGTAATCAGCTATTGATCACTGTAGGGCCTTCAACAATGAACAAAAAAATCCAATCCCGTATATTGGCATACATATAAGAGCCCGACATGGCAAAATGTAAAACAATTTAAACGAAACAGCCAGCGATCTGATTAATGACAAAACAGTAAACGAAAAACAAATACGACAGACAGCAACCAACGACAACAACTAAATTACCAGCTCCTGACTTAGGACAGGCACATAAGGAATATGGCGTGGAATAATATGCTTGTGAGAGGCTAAACTCACCAAATCATGTAACAAAAAACATAAGAAAAACTATGAAAATCAATTGGATTGACATTTGTCCGTCTATATACGACGAAAGTCTCAGACTGGAATATAAAATACTAAATACTGTTATAATTAGTCAATGAAACCATATGTACGGAAGCGTATTAGCACCACATAACTTTTTTTTCATATTTCTTCCTATGTTTGCGTATATATGTTTTTAAAAAATAACACTTTTTTAACGAGGTACGTTCGAAGCGCTTTTCTTGATTTACTATAAAGTTAGACATAACATTAATTTAAAGGAGCATATATATATTATACGTCAAATTCATGTTCACCGTTTTGACTTAAATTCTCGTATTTGATTGATAACATACTAAAACGTATTCTCAAATAACAAAAAGTCCAAAAGAACTTATTTGTAGATCTTGATTTCCTCATTTTCACTGTTATCAATGTTTCTTCATCTCTTTTAGTCATCATTAAAGAGCAATAACATACTTAAGAGTAGTCGACCGACAATATTTCGGCAACGTTGATATGTTTGTCCATGTTTATCATTACAGTGTCCTTTATCTACTACAAATTTGGCCAAATGCATGTGCAAACTATGGGTAAAAATCTTCATATAGGGAGATAATAGTGTATAATCAGTGTATTAATAACGCTGTTTCACGGGTCTTTGATTTGCCTCGTGTTACAAATTTTCAATTACTACAGCATTTTGCAAAATAGTTAAATGACAGAATATGCATTTTGTAGATGATGATGGCGACGGTCGAATTGATGAAGACTGCAGATGCTGTGCTCCTGAGGTTGTAGGTATGTATTCGTAAGACATCAAGTGTAGTTTATTTATTTATAGTTGATCCAGTTGGACAATGGGATGATACGGACTATGAATGGCTGTTTAACGTCCAGTGGCAAGTGAAATCTGTACTCAAGACGAAAACACGTTAATCAGAAAAGAATATGATCCCTGCTTTGTCGCTTAAATAGACCGACACATTAAGCCTGATTTACACCAAGTTAGTTCCCATGGTAACGGTCAATATGAAGACATTTCACAATTATCGGACACATAATTATTCACGTGCCTAAGGACTGACCATTATTTGCTCTCCTGAATAGAGCGTGTTCAGCGGAGAAGTAGCAAAGTCTTCACTTTGATCAAGTCGGGGATCAAGACCACGACGCATGACCTCAAACTCTCGCAACATATATATTGATCATATTGGTTCTAAAAATATACTGAAAGAACAAAAAGTAAAATGCAGGTTATTTAAATATTATCTGCGTTTCAAACGCCTCTATAATATCTTGAGGGAACAACATATTTTTTTTTCTTTCATGGCCGCATTCTGCCACCGTAATAATAACTTACAAGCTTTATAGAAAGAAAAAAATATTGTCATTGCAATAACAAACGTTTTAGAAGAGCTTTTACTTTGCAATTACCACGATGCTATTTTCCCAACATCATTGCAATGTAGTGAACGCCTACAGCCATCGAAACGGAAGTCGGCCAATTGAATCTAATTTTCTGACGCCTACGAACATGTCATATGACTTCCAATAGCTATAGACAAGTTTCTGCAGGGAGCAAAGGACGAGGAAGTAACAACTATTATAGGTCACCGTATGGCCTTCAACAAGGAGCGAATACCGTATAGTAAACTTTCAAAAGCCCCGGCATGACAAAATGTGAATCAATTCAAATAGAATACCGACAGCCTAATTTATTCAATAGATCTTTTGTCATTGTTGACATTTCAAAGCATCATGTTGAATATGTTGAGATACTGTCAACAATTTGGTGTTTTTTTTTTTTTTCACGTTAGCAAGAGCTGACAAATTGACTTATATGTATTGTTGTTTGTTTAACATACATACATATATCATAAAAAGATGAAATTGATGAGATAACTACATAAAGTTAATTTAAACTAGTAAATAATAAAACTTTGGAAATATTTGATAGAAATGAATATAATAACAAGTATCTTTATAATAGACAGACATGGTTTTTTTTTTTTTTTATCAATAAAGTATTTCTTAACAGTTGCATATATTTTATTGTATTTTACAGTTGGAAGACGTCAATAGATGATTTTTGCTTTCCGACAATACCAGGCTTGGGATAATTGTAATTGTAATCATTAATCAGCTGTAATTGATTACAATTTTTCCAGTAATCATTGTAATCATTAATCAGCAAAAATCTGGTTACATGTAATTTAATTTAATCAATTACGTTCCAAAAAAAACTGTAATCCTGATTACTTTTTGATTACATTCTGTTTACAATGAAAAAAAATCTAAACTGTCTTTATGGTCAATAATATGTCATGTCTTAAATGAACCATTTTGTAAATCATATATAATAAATATTTAACATGTTAAAATAGTTTTGTTTACTTTAAGCAAGTTAATTGATTTGTTTACTTCAGTAAAAAACTGTTACAGTATTGAAAGTCATCATTAGCCTAAGTAAAAGATATTGTACATATATTCACAATTAAAAGATGTACAAACATATATTTGGTAATAACTGTTATATACAAGTAATACTTTTCTTTAACCCCTGAATTATAATCCTTTGTTAATATTGTGATTATTGTCACCTTTGAATTGACAGGTATGAGACCAATTAAGGTTTGTTTTTATTGCAATTACCAATTGTGTGTAGCTGTAGGGCAATACATATGGTAAAAGATAAATCAGATATGTGAAAATTTATCTTATTAGCACGTACAAACAAAATTAAAAGTGTGACAAATATGTTGTTTAAAAATAAACAAATTTTGGTATAATATATATATATATTTAGGATTCTTTAAAGAATTCTATTACAACTTTACACATGTTTTTAATTGGTTACTTAATTTCATCAATATTTCAACTTCCAGAGACTGCACCCTGAAATACATATAAATTCTGGAAGATGTCAAAAGACAAAAACCAAACTCTTTATAAACCTTTATTCAATTGAAGTCAAAATAATTCAGAGATGAATGATGAGAAAGTGTAATGGGCCATAACCAGTGACACAATGTTCATGTAAATATGTTGTGAATCTTTGTGGTTTATTAAATTGATGAAGTTTGAAGTTATTATTTAATAACATATCATTTCAAAATCCTTTCTGAAAAAGTGCTACAGTTATATTAAACCTTTATTCATTTACATCATTCGAATGGGTTATTTTGAAATTCATTGTAATCAGATGTAATCACGATTACTTGCCAATGTAATCATTAATTTAATCAGATACTTTGAGAAATGATGTAATCATTAATTCAATTTAATAGTACAATTGATAAAGTAATTGTAATTTAATCAATTACATTGAAAGTAATCAGACCCATCTCTGGACAATACTGATTTTGATCAACTTAAGTCTTGTTAAGCAATGCATACATAATTCAAAATCATACAATTCCTATGTATATATTATCCTCAATACAACCAAACCAAACCAACTTTGACTAAATACACCCCTTCATAAACGGTCAGGGCCGGTGAGGAACAACTAGACATAAAAAAACAGTATAATTGATAAAAACCTCTAGAAACCAGTGTCAATCGATGCCAAGTGCGCAATCCTGTCTCCACGGTCAGGCGCTCGGACCTACACCTTAATAAAGTGTGCTTATGCAAATCAAAGTGTAATCATAAAAAAAAATCATCGTATATACATCCAAAATGTAAGTTTAGTGTTCACTCGTTGCACGACCGCTAGAAAATGACCCTATGTTTAATTACCAGAAAGTACATCCATTGGTCACTATAAATGACCCTATTATATATTCATACGACCCGTACCCGTCAATAAAACATTTTTCCGCTATACTTAAACGAAATGCGGGAAAATACAATTATGATTGTTTAATATTGGCTAGATTGCATACTAGTTGGACTTGATCTGACAATGACTGTAATACAAATGAATAAGGGTAGGGACATTTTCACAGCCGGAAAACATGGGTACGAAAGACGAGGCTTTCTATTTAAGCTTAAACTATAGTATGTTCAATTTACTATCAACTCTGAATAACTCCTCGCCTCAACAATAAATAACTAACAAATGGTTGATTTCGTATCAGACAGTGGCAAATATTTCATGCATATTCTGGACAAAAACACATTTAAAAACAAAAATATGATTTTCAGTAGGGAAATTTTGCAAAGAGGGTAGACTGAAAAGATGGACAATATTTTAAACTGCCACGAGCATATTAATAAGGTTCGCCTATATATAAGATAATTGGTAGAAATCTACGGACTCCTTAAACGGTTGTTGCAAGTGCTAATTGACGTGTAGAGAGCATGGCACTCTCCCTACGCTATATATGGAATTTATTGTATTAATTTCCAATGCATTTTGTAAATTTGTACATCCCGTACGGCCAATCGGATACCTTCTATAGATATAAGAAGATGTGGTATGAGTGACAATGAGACAACTCTCCATCCAAGTCAAAATTTATAAAAGTAAACCATTATAGGTCAAAGTACGGTCTTCAACACGGAGCCTTGGCTCACACCGAACAGTAAGCTATAAAGGGCCCCAAAAATAACTAGTGTAAAACCATTCAAACGGGAAAGCCAACGGTCTAATCTATATAAAAAACGAGAAACACTTATGAACCACATCAACAAACGACAACTACTGAACATCAGATTCCTGACTTAGGACAGGTGCACCTGCATAACGCTGATTCCTTTGCCAGGTTTGGCTAAATATTTGGTCAAATTTGGACGAATCAGTCAACGTAATGGTTCTTCGGTCGCTCTCTTGTTTCACTTTCAATGTTCACATTCTTTTTTTCACAACTAAACCTCCTTATCACACTAGTAACCCATATCCAGCAAAGGGTCAAATTGAAGATCACACTAATACGGTTTCTAACAAGACGTATATGTGCAGTATTAAAATCAATCAATGCGTATGGTAGGTTCTTCTTAAGTCATACGACTTCTCATGTATTCAGGGATTTATATATTTTGGGCTTTTCAAACTAGAGTTTGAGCATTCATGTTGAAGGTCAGTCCAAAAAAGCCAATTTTTAAGTGTTCCTTTATTCTTTATGACATTATAAATTTGAAAAAAATATTCATTAAATGGCAACTTGTTTCCTGTAATTAATTCTAATTTCAAAATAAAGATTAGTTTATTGATGTTCCATCGAAATATTAGCACTTCCAATGATTAATCAAAGATCGTATAATTATAAGTTTATAAAACAAATAAGTAAGTATGGAAAATAAGAGGGATATTTTACACAATATTCAAGATTAAATATTTTATAAAAATATCACCACTTGTATGACATAAAACATCCATATATATATATTACACCTACTTTCATATTAAAATTAACAAAAATGTCATTAGCTTAACATAAAATATAAACAATTGCCATTATATCAACAGTCGGCAAGCTGACCCCGGTTTGACCCCATTTCTTAAAGCAACAATGGAAGTCATGTGACTACCATATTTGGGCATTTTTGGGTCATTTTTCTTCAACTGAAACGACTCTGTTTCCTCCAAAAGTCATATCAAATGAGTTCAAAGCATGCTGTACGTTACAAATGCCAACCGTGTATACTTTTTAGAAGTTCTAACATACAGATTGTTTTGATTAAGCGTACTGAATTAGAATACGAAGCCTTCAAAACAAAGGTCGTCACTCCTCGCGTCAACGGTTTTTCAACACATCAGTTGAAATTTCTTTCTTAACTTCTGGGAACCTATGCTGAATTTAAAATATGTGATGAGGCTTTTTATAAACTGGCCCGTGTCAAATTTGTGCCACTTTATACGCTGTAATATGCAAATGTGCCACTTCGATGTGTCGATATTTATGACGAAGCGGTGCCATAGTAATTTACGAGTTACGTCCCTTTGTTGACACTTTTCATGAATAAACTTATAGGTACTATCAAGCACCATATGCTATTATTTACAAGTGGATGTTATTAAAATAATTTATTATCTTTTACTAAATATATTAGCAACAACGGTCGTTTCTAAGGGCTAGCTTTCCGACTGTCAAGAATAATGATATACTATTAAATGAATTATTATATACATCAAAACCAATTGTTTCGAAAACAATTGAATGCCTGTCCACCTCTCCTGTTAATATTATGATGACAACGTCCTCAATAACAGTTAAAAAATCAAAAAAAGAAAAATCAATAAAAATCAATATACTAATGAATTCTAACAGTTGCGCTAGCGCATTACCATGTTCCTGTTCTGTTGACGGACGTTTCCATGTTGTAAGTCATACGATTTCCAGCAATTTTTTATATCTGATTACCAAAAAGACACTTGACACTGATAGATTACCTTCACTGATTCCAAAAATACGTGATTTCAATATATTTCCCGTTGAAATAAGGGAGATAATTGTATAATCCCGTTCTACAAAATGCCACTTCCGATGTCATATGGTAGAATATATTACATTGATTCGAAAATTTACGGTTTCTATATACTTTTGCTTGAAACATGGGAGATAATTTGCTACTTCAAAATGTCACTTTCTGTTCATGGAATCTGATGTACAGCAGTTGTCGTTTGTTTATGTAATTTATACGTGTTTCTCGTTTCTCGCTTTTTATATAGACTAGATCGTTGGTTTTCCCGTTTGAATGGTTTTACAGTAGTAATTTTGGGGCCCTTTATAGCTTGTTGTTCGGTGTGAGCCAAGGCTCCGTGTTGAAGGCCGTACATTGATCTATAATGGTTTACTTTTATAAATTGTTATTTGGATGGAGAGTTGTCTCATTGGCACTCACACCACATCTTCCTATATCTATGTAATAGGTTCCTGATTCTATAAACCGAGATTTTGGTTACACCAAACCAGGTACTTCATATCTGAGAAACAGGCAATATCTACCCTCATTTAGAGAATTCATTCATACTTTTTGTATTATTCAAAATTATCAGTCAATATGTGTTCTACAAGGATCACTAGTCCTTCATCTTTCATCTGATACCTTAATTACTAAAATGTATTCTACATAGTTTTATATTTACACCTATGCGTAGGAACTATTTTGTTTTAAATCTGTACTACTTTCCAGTATGTTCTTACTGGTTTTCAGCAATTCCCACATAATAACTGTATTAGCATTTACGATTTTTGTTGCTAGGAATTAAGTTTAAAGTGTTCATTATTCGTAGACGTCATTCTTACTTATGATATTACTCGTAATATACTTGTTTAATTGCTTTTATTTTAATCTTTCATGTGTTGTCGTCTGCATTTGACCCCTCTAATGGTCCAATATTATCACTGTGTAGCATCACCCTCGGATAAAGGTACCCCCGAAGTGGTGGAAAACCAAATGTGAAGTCAGATAAGGTCAAATTCTTTTGGTATTCGTTATATTTTACGTTTTGCTGACAAGTAAAGTTTTGTGATACTGATTCCTTATAATTTGGCCGCTATTTAGGGCTGATTTTGATCCTTAATTGGCTTTCTCTCTATTCAAATCGTCAGAATCGGACCGGGTCGTACCTGTTCAAAGATGCATGTGACGAGTTCAAACTTGTTAAAACACATTTATCCTTCAACTATTCATTTCGTAGAACAAAGTTATATTATGTTTAAGCTTGAATAACACCGTATTTCGAAATAAACTATTGTTTTCGGAAAAATCCATGCACATAAAGTGGATAAATTGTTCGGCAAATAGTTTTTTAGTATACGGGGAATAACATAGATACTGTCTTTTCTATCATTGTTTCTTGTTTCGGGGGTACCTATACCTGGTGGTGATGGTACACAGTGATTATGTAGCATATTGATAAAAAAAAATATGGCTGTTTATTTTCCCTTTATTCTTCATCATTTAATTTTCTGACTACAAATTGATCCATCCATTTTAAATTGTAGAGTATTTCAATACGTTGACCTTTCCATAACATTTAATTACACAATCATTCAAACTACCAAATGCTACAAAGTAACTACCCACGTGTCACTGAGTGGAAATAAAACATTACATGTAATCACTGGTCATGATTCAGAATTATATCCTGATTTATGACCTGTATGAGATTTTAAATTTTTCAGAAAATTTACAATCAAGGTTAAAAAATCATTAAGTTAAGAACTCATTTCGAACGGGAGAAAAATCTTTGCACTACGATGCACAAATCGTTGTATTGCAAAACAAAGGAAATCTATTGATGTGACAGTGACATGATTGTTTACTAGTTGCCACCCTGTTGAGCGCACGGCCATGGATGTAGAAGAATTTGATTGTTAAGAACTTCCGTGTAGTATTTACGTTACACCACCACCACGTTGTTGTATGTCAAGTAAATTTTAAGGCAGGGATTTCGTTACCATAGATTTCTTAAAACTTTTACTAAATTATCTTATAGATATAAGAACTTGGTTTTGAAGTTTGGCTGTACCTGTAGACTTTTTATAAAAAAACAAATTCATATCCTAATTTTTACGGTAATGTTGTTTATAAAGAACGTAAATTTAAATACGATCCATGTAAACTGATTAATCTTTTGAATAATCTTATTATTAATACCGTAGTAAATTCTTTGAATGTGGTTTTTATCGGTACTGACATTGAATTTGTTTTTGATAAATTAAAACAGAACTATATATGTATTGCTTTAAATTGATGAAATCGTATGGTCCTACATCCTGTAGATATTATGTACTTATATATTGTCATTTGCACAAAGTCATGCTTTTCTCAGACTCTCTATGACTCTTTACATTAAATCCGTTAGATGTGTTCTGATTGATACTTTAGTCTTGGAGAACATGATTTATTCAGTAGTTGTTATTGGCTTTGAACTAACTTCAGTTCTCTAAGATCGGTATTTTGTGTCTTTCGTCTTTATATTAGTTATTTTTTTGTGCTTAGTGTGAATCTGATGAGTGAAACCATTTCCAACTGAGTTTTGTAGTTTGTTCTTATGTTGTGCTGTAACATCATTGTCCCAAGTTGGGGAGGGTTGCACGCTCACTAACATGTTTATTTCCACCACATTCTGTACTTGCCTGTCCCATGTCACGAGCCTGTAATTCGGTGGTTTTAATAATTGTTGACGTTATTATATCGGTTTTTCTTTTATTGTTTTGTCATAAATCAGATTGTTGGTTTTGTTGTTGTTTGAATATCATATTGTATCATGTCAGGACCCTTTGAAGCGGACTATACGGTATGAGTTTTGCTTATTGTTAAAGGCAGTACGGGACCTATAATCGCTTATATCCATGTTGTTTGAACCTTTTTTGAGTCGCATTGGCTGAAGCCCGCCTTCGGGTGCGGGATTTTCTCGCTGTGTTGAAGACCCATTGGTGGCCTTCGGATGTTTTCTGCTCTTTGGTCGGGTTGTTGTCTTTTGACACATTCCCCATTTCTATTCTCAATTTTATACTACAGCCCCTGATTTTTATGATATATGAAGTAAGTACTACACGAAATTTCTTAAGAATGAAATCACAAGTGTTTCTAAAACAGTCCAGTAGTACACATTCATATGGTCTCCACTGAACATTTGGAGCTCCCTTCTGCATGTACACGTTATCATCTGATAAGACTCATCTACAGATGTAAACAAGAGTAACACGGCAGATGTCACTAGTGGAGCAGGAAGTACTGACCCTTCTTAAGCACCTCAGTCCACCCCCGTTTTTGGTGGCGTTTCCGGTGCCGGATCTTTACTTTTCTGTGTAGTTATCCCTTTGATAACGTCTCCCTTTATCCTTTTTTTGTAGCTAAAAAGGCACCTGGAAAATAGATTTTTTTTCTTTGTTTGATATGTGTTTTTGTTGTTGCACGGTTGTGTTTTGGTTTGATATTTTTTTCGATAATTATCCTTTCATTAATATAATGTTTGTTATATTTTTATGGTTTATTTTTTCAGTTAACTAATCATAAATTCTGCACGCTTATGCATTTTGTACCCTCGAGATAAGAAGCCCATTCTGAAGCATTATAGATTTACACGTTGCACTCTTTCAGGTGATAGCTGTCAGCCTTAACTTATTTAATCCGTATTGAAAGAAACTTGATTTCTATTCCATTGTATCATTGTAAAATTAAAAACGGGTAATAATTCAGGACATAAGTTGTTATAAAACTTTAGTGTCTATGTTTACATGTAATCCTTGAAGTTCTCATATTGTGTAATAGTTCAAATGCAATATGAATATCGTCATAGTGGTTCATTTATAATATCTTCATCAATAAACATGTTTGCTAGTATAATTAATTGTGTGAGATCCGTAGAGTAAATCGACACATACTATTAGGAAACAAAAGAACCAAACTCAATAGATCATATATCAATGAATATGTATAAGTGACTAATGGGAGACACAGACTAATGACATTTTGCCTGTGTGCTTTGATGCTGAAATTTGGGGGCATTTATCATCATCCGTAATGCATTATGTCAGAGCAGTTTGTATTAGTGATATTTAAGACACCCGAAAAAGATGTTTCGTGCGAATGCCGGAAAATCCACAAAAAAAACAATATTTTTTTGACGTATTTGTATTGTGTGTTCTTCCACATGTATGTACATTTAAAAAAAATAGAGGGTCGTGTATTTGAAGAATAAAACAAGCATATGGGGTAGGTTTTTTTTCTATATTGGTTTGATTTTTTTTTCAATAGATGGATACTAATTTTTACAAGTGTGCATTACTATGTACTCACTAATAGTGAATAAAGCTTTGAATTGTAGAAATATAGGTCGGTATTATTCACGAGACAGCAAGTCCGTGAAATATATTTTACATTGTAAGGATTTAGCTGCAATGCATTTATATGTATCTGTGTCAGTATACAAAGTTTACAAACGTATCTATCATCCAGGGGCGAATTTAAAAAAAAAGAATATTTTGACCGATAAAAGGGGATAAGTCCTCTACCCCGACCCCCACCCCACCCCCTTCGAATCCGCCTCTGGATATTGTGTCTACCAAGATACTAATTCAAAACATTACTTATTTGTTGAAATATTGTTTTATTAATTGCTAAACAATAGCCTCGGGCAATTTCGAATTTTTGCGGTGTCATCAATCTTTATCCAGCAATAAGGTTACACGTTTAAAGTTATCTAAAGATAAAGTTCAAGATTTCTCGTGCATACAGTAATAAATTTTGTTATACTTCCAACAACAAATTTCGTACTTTTTGACCTTTTAACTTTTTTTATTCGAGCGTCACTGATGGGTCTTTTGTAGACGAAACGCGCGTCTGGCATACAAAATTTTAATCCTGGTATCTATGATGAGGTTTTTAATAATTTTATTTGAATATTAATTATCTATGTTTAAAGGGACAAAACATAGTGTGAAATTGGCCGGATGAATATGATACCGGTAAATCTGATTGCATGCACTTTGAATCCAAAATCGGTCAAATTCCGAGAGAAATTACGCAAACATACAGCCATCAGGTTATAACACAAGATAGACTAAATAATGCAGCATCAACAGAAGCACATGCTTTGCAAAGTTGATTAAGTTAGCGAAACAAACTGTTTTCCATCCGCTTCCACGTTAAAATTTTCAAACAAATGTATTCATGCAACTGCTTTCGACAGGCAACTGATACTATACCTAAACAAAAAACGACCATTTCTTATACTAGTATTACATCATTTTTTTATTTCAATCAAAATCATACGGTACATTGTACCGAAAGCAATTTGATGCTCCATATGCGCAGTTGGAAAAAAAATCCTCCACCAAACATCGAAATACAACAATTTTGAAAAAAAATGTGTAATTGTTTCCGATTTTTGATAATATATCCAAACAGGTGCAATCGAAACTAAGAATATAAAACATTTGGGAGCTTTAAACCGGAAAAGGCGAAACAAAACTGCGAATTGTAATGACAAATGAGAATGGTTAAATTCAATTATTGTATTCATAATAAATGATGGAAGAGCGATAATCCAGAACAAAACAAATGTAGGAGGATAGGGGATATGTTAATTTCAGTCAACGAGTTTCAAC
Source organism: Mytilus coruscus (assembly GCA_017311375.1). Classification (NCBI taxonomy): domain Eukaryota; kingdom Metazoa; phylum Mollusca; class Bivalvia; order Mytilida; family Mytilidae; genus Mytilus; species Mytilus coruscus. The sequence goes on from CM029607.1 coordinate 54,598,148, forward strand.
ACTAGCCTGTAGTTCCGATTGGTGCCGCAATGATTTTAAAATCGGGTACAGCAGACCTTGATCTATGTTACAGGTAATATGTATGCGTATGTAACGTAATGTGTTGTTGCTTCCTACCAATTGTCTATCTAATCATTATGAAGCAACGTGATATGTCAGAATTTCTTTTATGAAAAATCGAAATTGTATGCAATATAATTGCAAAGATATGTTGTACATGTATGTTATACTTGTCAAGTTTAGGGGATTGGTACTTTAACAACGAGACCATAATTAAATAGAAACTGCATCTGTCTCCATATGAAGCATAATTCAAACAAAGACTCCCTGAAAAAAACACACAAAGAAGCTTTAATTTAGCTTTCCATTATACTGGTGATGTCCTGTGGCCCAATAATCCGTTTATATGTAAGTGTTTTCATAGCATGTATCTGAATTAACTTGATATTCAAAGTACTGATGAAACTATAAATTCTGCTTCGTATTTGGATCTTTTTTCTTAAAATTGACACACGAATGACTGACTAGGATCTATGACAAATGTGACGATTTCAGTTTCCCGTTGTCAACTTCACAATTCCTACTATTAATTCACTCTCGTTCTCGTTGTGTGGCGTTTGTTTACATATCTAAATTGATACCTTACGCGCATGTATGACATTAAGCAGTAAAAAACTTCTCAAGCAGGATTATGAAGAAAACAACTAAAATCGACAATTTACACGTTTTACGGTGTATGTGTCTGAACGCACGAGAGTCATGTTGTCGTCGTCTTGGATCTCTAGATAAGAGAATAGTTGGCTGATATGTAAATTTACCGATTGTGTTCCCAAGCGTGACATTTTGGCTGAGCCCGGATCTGCATGGCTTGTGATTCACTCATAACAGGAGACAATTACCCGGTCTCGTCCTTTAAAGGGTTCTTTCGATTCCCTCAGATGTTTTCACATTCAGTATGGATTTTCAAGATTTTATAAACTTCTATTACCTCTAATTTATGTACAGGTGTACCTTTTAAGCTCACCTGGTCCTATTGCCATAACTTGACGTCGTCGTCGTTAACTTTTTCAAATATCTTCTTCTCTACTAGTGAACCAATTTCATCCAAGCTTGGGGTGAATGATCCTAAGGGTAACTGGTATAAAAAATCGGTCTGTCAACGAATATGGCCGCCATGGCTAAAAATAGAACATAAGGGTTCAATGCATTAATTGTCTTCTATCTTGAAAACTATAATAGATAGAGAAAATCTGACAGGGGCATACTTGCTCTGAATGTCAAGATAGTTCTACTTCTTGTTAGCACAAAAGTTATCAGATGACTCCTGAATGAGTTATTGTCATTAAAATTTATATAATTTATGTAGAAACTGTGAAATGTCAAAAATGATTAGCAATACAAGATCTATATAAATTCACATATTATGACCGAAACCATTGGATGACTCCTTAAGGAGTTATTACCCATTAATGACGATTTTTGATTTACGCTAGTATTTGAGCCTGTCATCTCGAAAACTATATTAGATAGGTAGAAACTGAAACAGCAAAAATAATCAGAAATACAAAAGCAACAAAAATGCAAGAAAAAATAATTAATGCGCTCAAAATGGCAAAAACAGTTATTTGATTGACAGCCATATTAATATTTACTGCAATTTTAAATACTATTTCTAATACTTATCTGAAAAAAAATAGTAGACCATTAAAGAGTTAAGCTCCATAATCTAAAAAAAATAGATGAACAAATGAAAGAATATTGAAGCCACATGTGGAGCAGGATCTGCTTACCCTTCCGGATCACCTGAGATCACCCCCAGTTTTTGGTGGGGTTCGTGTTGCTCACTCGTTAGTTTTCTATGTTGTGCTTTGTATACTGTTGTTTGTCTGTTTGTCTTTTTCTTTTTTAGCCATGGCGTTGTCAGTTTATTTTCGACTTATGAGTTTGAATTTTCCTTTGGTATCTTTATCCTCTCTTGAACAAATTAATCAGTACCTGTTAACAAGTATTAGCTATGTTTTCAATATCATTGACTTTGTATATAAAAGTATGTATAAAACTATGATTTCCAATGAGACAACTCTGCATTAGAGAACAAATGAAGTTAGAAGGTTGTATATAATTAGCAACTATAGGTCACCGTAGGCCTTCAATAATGAACAAAACACATACCGCATAGCAATCTATAAAAGGCCTTTGTGTTCTTCTTATTCAGTTTTTTAAACCCATTTGTATTGTATATCTAGCATTGACTAATTATTATGACAGTTAAATTATCCATTTATAGACACGCTGTCAAATAAACAAAATAACAATTAAAACTAAATCTATAATTAGCAATGTGGTAGTCACCTGACTAATTTCCGGGATAAAACTTCCTTCTTGGAAAGACAAGTAATCTTCATTATTTGATAGCCTTTTTCATCAGACTTCCTACATCCTCTTGCTTGAAATATGAGCTAAATGGTTACTAAAATGTTCTTAAGTGTGTTTAACCTAATTAAATCTGGCCTGGCAAAACTATATTTTGGAAAAGAATGTGGCACAAAATATTCTTGCCATTTTAATTTCTATTGCCAATGTAAAACTTAGTTGCCAGCTACCTGATATATTATTTTACAATCAGTTTCAAATAAAATTTCTGTGAACGACGACGAAGGGGATTTTTAACGACATTGACTACCCATGAGGGTCTTGCACGGTCGGTGAACAAAACTAAAATGATGGAGTCGGCTATAACGCAACATCTGATTTCATACTTTGGTCCCCTATGTCATAGAAAACTATAAAGTCTATAATAGGTATGAACTTTAACTTTGTTTCAACCTGTTTATTTACTTTTGACCTTAATTATTTATCCCTTATAATTTTTATTAACTATGTATTTGCATTCAGGTATCACAGATCAAAGTTATTCGTTCATTGTGTGTTACTTTACGTTTTTTGATTGAGTTAAGCCTTCCAATTGATATTATATAGTGTGTCTTCCTATGTTGTGATGTTATACTATTGTTTCAGAAAAAGGGTGAAGGTTTGGTACCATTAAAACGTTTAATCCCGCTGCAAATGTTTGCACCTGTCCTAAGTCAGGAATCTGATGTACAGTAGTTGTCGTCTGTTTATGTAGTTCATACGTGTTTCTCGTTTCTCGTTTTTATATAGATTAGACCGTTGGTTTTCCCGTTTGAATGGTTTAACACTAGTAATTTTTGGGGCCCTTTATAGCTTGCTGTTCGGTGTGAGCCAATGCTCCATGTTGAAGGCCGTACCTTGACCTATAATGGTTTACTTTTATAAATTGTTACTTGGATGGAGAGTTGTCTCATTGGCACTCATACCACATCTTCCTATATCTATGAAACCTGGTCAATCAAAACATACTAGAAAAACCAATTTCTATTCAGTTTAAAAAAAACAAACATATTAAAGTCGACTCTATTACACTTACGTAGCTAGGAAATTGTATAATTTATAAAGGTATATGTAGGAAATTTTTTTATTCTGTTATAACAGGGAAAAAAACGTACTGTGGCCCTATTTTTCTTCGTATTTATGAAAGCATTTTACAATTCCTATCTTCTCAAATTTTATTTTAAAATTCTATCTTATAGTTAACCTTCATAACGATGCTTTTTCACTGTATAATCCATATACAAAGTGTCATATTAACAACCTGTAGCTTAAAAATAAGCTCGTTGATCTGTAATTTTCATTAAATTTTTAGACATATCCAAATATATACTACATTTTGGCAAACTATAAAACAATTCTATAATTTTTCATTTATAATCCCATACTACCTTAATCTACCTTTTTTGTAAATGCATTTTATTTGATAATCAGGCTGAGAATATAGGGAGAATATGCTCAATATATAAGAGATAATTAAGGACTCTGATGCCCGATGGTATTTTAAATATTGTGCAATCAAAAATTGGTAAGGGAATCTCCATTTAAATCTTTACTATCTTTCAAAAATTATAAGTTAAGTCATCAGAAGTTAGATGGCATACCCCCTTTTTCATGTGAACAAAAATGTTTGGCATACATTCGTTACATTTGCTGCTTTTTTGCCAACCGCCGCTGGCATCAACATTCCAATTTACTTATTGCATGGACATAACTATTTTTTAGTTGTCTGAAACCAGTAGAAATGCAATCTTTATCATGACTTTTTTTTTATACATTCATACATCAAAAAATTTAATCAATCGCCAAAATAACCAACTATCTTATAGGTATAATAATAACATTTAAAAAAAATCATCATAGATAACAGGAATAAATTGTGTACGCCAGACGCGCCTTTCGTCTATCCCATATCTGCATTTATTTATAAAACAAACAAGGAAATTTTATATTATCAAGAGAAACATCAGTTTTAACTTCCGGTAAATCAAGATTTATCATATCAGGAAACTAGAAGGAAACCATTTTGTGTGTCATAAGGAAATTTCTAAACTCTTCAAATAAATTTCATATTCCTTATTGCTATATACTTTACCATATAAGTATAAAAATTGTATCTAAACACACAGGCTAATAATTTATCGCAATGGATACGCAAGAACTGTGTTTTAAACTTATATGTATTAATATGTGAAACCAGACATTTCACAATGCAAAGACTTGATTCTCAAGTGTCATTATCTTGTGCTGAATGTTATACAAGAAAGAATCTAAAATATCGCTGCATGGAATGTAAAGTTACATTATGTGAAAAATGCAAGGATATTCATTCTATTTTCCATCAAATTCAAGTCACACTGTTTTGTCTTTTGATGACATCACTTCCTTCAATTGTACAGAATATGAAATTAAGAAAATGCCTTGCAAGAAACACGTCACAAAAAAGTATTCATCTTTTTGTCAAACGTGCAAATTCTTGATTTGTGATGATTGCTTTGCTGAGGGCCACTCATATCATAGAATAATTGAAATCGATCAATTTTTACAAGAGAACTTTACAACTGAAGACAAAAGAGGAAAGCCAACTTTTAGAAGAATGTCTTCCAACGATTCGGATATTCTATTAAAGGAGTGTCCTGATGATGATGATGGTAGCCTGTCTCCAGTCTGGCATTCAGCCTCTGCAGGCTCTGTATTCATGAGGAGAACAGTCGAATTCAAAGTCATTAAAACTTTCAAAACACAATTACCTGCAATAAACTGCTTAGAAATGGTGAATAAAGATGAAGCTTTTATATGTCATTATGAAGGAGATATTTGTAAAATTAAACTGACACCAACATTAATTACCAACAGACTGAGGCATATCGAGCAAGTTAGGGGATTAACACCAGCTGACATAGCTGTTAATTTAGTCGGGGATATTTATTTCATATGCAAAATTGACAATTGCATAAAACTAGTGAAGAAAAACAAGCACAATAAAATTCAGGTATCATCACTACCCAAACATTTCACCATGGAACCTCTGTGTATTCATTGTGAGAAAGACAATGATTCAATCATCTGGATAGGGCTTGCAGAATCTGGAGCAAATTTTGACCTATCATATCATAGCTCTCGTCAAGTAGTTTCCATATTATCCAATGGAAATTTATGTAATATTTTCGAATATACCGAAAAAATCAACCACTGTTTACATTCCCATGGCGAATAACATCAAATCTGGGTAGAATTTATGTTATTGATAGAAGTAGTGAATCCACTGGAACGGTTGTAGCACTTAACAAGTATGGCAATATGAAATGGAGATACAGTGACCTACATCCAAGTTTAAGCCAGAAGCTATTCCTTCCATCTGATGTAGTAGTTACAAAATCCACAAATATAATAGTGTTAGATTCAGCAAACAATGTATTCCATATACTTAACATTGATGGTAATTTAATTTTACAACAATCACTAGAAGGCTTCGAAATTGAATATCCAATCAGCATGAAATTTGATGAATCAAGCAACTTATGGATTGGCAGTGGATCCAATGGTGCTGCAGACAACAATGCTAAACTGTACAAATTTCAAATTACAGGAATATAATAATAAAAAAAATAATCAGCTATTTTTAAGTGGTTATAGACAAAACATTTTGTTTTAGTCAGCAATGCTGCAAAGTTCATTCTGTAAAAAATTACGGATTACATTCATTACATTAAATTGGAATACATTGACATTTTACAGTTCTTTCTTTTGTTTCTTCTATGAATCATCGTTATCTATCGGCACACTCCTACATAGGAGGATTGTTTACAAATATACAACCGCACCCACTAAAAGCTCATATTAACTAAAACATGTCACTACTCCCCTAATGCATGCACATATATAACGGTTTACACGTGCTGTACATATACAGCGCTGGCATATACACGTGTATACATCAGTGCATTACATTCGGTTAAAGAAAGAAGATAATTTGAGTAAGAAAAAATAATCACTATTCTATTTCTCAAATACTAGTTACTATTATATGCAAGGTATGCTGATTTATTTATTGGATTATTAAACATTCTGTAGCGAAGAACTAAAGGTTAACGTCATCAGCTCTAAATATAATGGATTATATAGGATAAAAGCGTTCATAGAAGGTTTGTGTAATATACGCTCAATATTAAAAGGGAACTTTAAAGCACTATGCGATAAATACGTAAAAAGGTTTAAAACACTACGTAGTAAAAAAGCATAACAAAAATACCGAACTCAAAGGCAAATTCAAAAAGGGGCAGTCCATAAAAACTGACAAATTAAGCACTATCAATCAACTGAAAGTATGCAAGGAAATCAGAGATAGAAAGCCACTTAAGCACTAGATAGAGGTATTTGTTATATATAAACACTACCACTCCAGGAAATCGTCTTTATTTGTTAAAAGGTGAAGTACTACTAGATATTAAATGTATGGGACGCCCTCATCGGTTTCATTCTACTGGTATTCATGTCTTAGCAGACTCAACTAATAACTGGAACGTCCGCTACATCTTTCACAAGTTTCAAGAGTTGACTGAAGCTATTGCTGATATCGTTTTTAATGGATGTGTCTTCCCGGTTTTTGGTGGGGTCAGTATTGCTCAGTCTTTAGTTTTATATGGTCAACGGCATACGTAAAAGGAAACCATTTCACGATAATATGAAAATAGCTCAAGCTGGACAACCTGTTCAAAACATTGTAGCTAGCTCAGATTTGTATTCTCATGTTGTCTTGGACAAACCTAATTCATTGTTTCTGACGCAGAAATATGGCATTGGCTTAGCTGATCTTTCTTTTATAACGATTCCTCAAATTGAACAATACGCTGACAGTTATACTTTTACAACTCTAGAATAGTCTAAGGGAAACTTTACCAATTATTTCATGTTTGCTGTCAAGAATTCTTGGAAGAAATAAAACATAATAAAAATACCGAACTTCAAGGTAAATGCAAAACGTGGAAGTCCATAAAAACTGACAAAATCAAACGTAATCAACCAACGGACCTAGTAGAGAACAACTGTTATATTTCAAACTTGCTGCAGGCATTCCCGAAGAAAATGAGTTTTATAGCAAGCTAAACCTGCCACTTGATTGGCAGTTGTTTATAGTTCCGTTATATATAAAAATTGAGTGTGAAACAGGGTCTGAGGCTTGACCACCATCCGCTACCTATCAACACGATTTATCAACATACACCTAGAAATCACTTTGTCGATCGCTTAGTCAAGATATAGGTCGGTGCGCATTCTGTTATCTGTATTTATCACCTAGTTGTAGGTGGTATACTGTGTGGAAAGGCAAACCTGGAGTCGTATGGATTTCCTGTTGGGTTCTTACTGACACCAGTCAATTCACTAAGTTTATGTGATAGTTAAGTTCACTGTGTATACAAGGCCGTTGAAATTAACTTTTTATTTCAATGCAGACGACTGTCTTTTCTTTACGCGACTTGTTGCAAATATAGGTTGATCGCTTTTTCGAAGTTGATTTATAATACTTTTCAGCCGGACACTGGATACAAAATCTTTCTATCAGCTAAGAGTAATAGAAATTCGTTTCATGTAACTATTCGGACGAAGTGCTGAACATATTAATCTAATTTAGTTGATCTTTGATCATATACTTTTAATGGTATTTTCAAACGCAATGTATTAATACAGTAAAACCTGTTCATGCCAACAAATGTAAGATCATGTAAATAATGTATATTCTGTGTTGTTATCAATTAATAAACACGATTTATTTATTGACTAATTATGTGTAAAATAAATAAATTTGTGTCAAACAGATTTTGTGATGCAATTAATATTGATAACAATGAAATAACCTTTGTGAGCACGCTGACATACCCCACGCCCGCCATTGTCACTGGGCAAATAAAATCTCACCAGATTCCTAAGTTCAAAGATTCAGTTTAATTGAAGTCTGGAGCTGGCATGTCAGTTAACTGCTAGTAGTCTGTTGTTATTTATGTATTATTGTCATTTTGTTTATTTTCTTTGGTTACATCTTCTGACATCAGACTCGGACTTCTCTTGAACTGAATTTTAATGTGCGTATTGTTATGCGTTTACTTTTCTACATTGGCTAGAGGTTTAGGGGGAGGGTTGAGATCTCATTAACATGTTTAACCCCGCCGCATTTTTGCGCCTGTCCCAAGTCAGGAGCCTCTAGCCTTTGTTAGTCTTGTATTATTTTTAATTTTAGTTTCTTGTGTACAATTTGGAGTTTAGTATGGCGTTCATTATCACTGAACTAGTATATATATTTGTTTAGGGGCAAGCCGAAGGACGCCTCCAGGTGCGGGAATTTCTCGCTGCATTGAAGACCTGTTGGTGACCTTCTGCTGTTTTCTGTTCTATGGTCGGGTTGTTGTCTCTTTGACACATTCCCCATTTCCATTCTCAGTTTTATAACTCTTACAAAAGTCAACTGATAAATAAGAACTGATAAAAAATTCTTGTGGATATGCACATCTACATAATATGTCCTTATTATCTTCATAGTTTCGTGAAATTATGTTCTGTGGATTCAGAGCAGCTGCGCTGACAAACAGTTGCAGTAGTATATTTATGTCAAAATTCTTAGTTCAAAGGTCATACAATGTAACTCCTAGAAAAAATATTGAATCATAATTTCCTGTCGATTTGCACATCTACATAATATATTTCCTTATTAGTATTATCTAGAAAGTGTCATGAAATTCTGTTGTGTAGTTTCAGAGAAGTTGTGATGACAAAAACAGGACTGATGGGTCAAAAACCTTATTCCATACGTAATTTTGTTGCGTGGGGTATAACAACAACAAATACTATATTTCAAGAGGGTTACATGTATACAGTTTGTTATACAATTATTCTTCCCTGAAGCATTCGTCAAAGAATAAAATAAACCTCACCTTAAAAACAAAATCACAAACATATACTGTAAACTAACTAATTTTCCCGACTTTCGCGTGTAGAAAAATAACGCGAATATAAATCGTCGCGAATATGTAAAACTTGGATCTTTCCTTATTTAACTACATCAAGTTAATTAAATCGCCGCGAAGTGGACTAGAAAGGGCTAAACGCGAAATAAAGTATCCAAGAAAAATAAGTTGGTTTACAGTACATGGCATACATAAGAGTAAGAGTCACAAGTATGTTGTTCTATAAAAATCCATAAATTTGTTTAAAAGAAATAATACTAATAAAACATTGTTATCAACTGGTTGATTTCAATAAGTGATCTGTTATTTTATATTTGAAAGTATTAACATTTGTAATATTTGTAAAAGATGTAGGCCGTAGGTCCCATCCAGAGTGAACATCAATGGCATGGCTGTTTGGGATTTATGAATACTAGACCACATCCATATGTTGTATGGTGTAAAAAATTCCTATTATGTAAACATATTTTATAAAAAAAAAACTCGTAATGAAATATACAAATTATTAAAAAATGGCATTAGGTAAAATGAGCAGTGCTCTTATATAAAACCCTCTCCCAAGTAAGTTCAAAAATAACATTACAAAAACTATATTTACCTGCTGATAGGCAAACGATATGTATGAAACAAAAAATATTTAATGCGTAAAATTAACTATAATAATGGATAATTATTGGATGTTATACATAAAAAAGAACAGGATGAGAAGAAGGGTGTTTAGAAAAATGACAGCGTTAATACAGAAATGGACAATATTTCTTTATTAGGGAGAAATGAATAGATGTATTAGATGTAGATGTAAATCGATTGCTACTCATAAAAAAGTTTTGCACAGCTTTAAATATAAATTTGTTTTGATCTACTGATATTCCTTTGATCAGCAAATTCCAGGGTCCCATTCAATAATAGGTGGTTCCTTCCAAGCTAAAATTGTTTCCATATCAAACATACTCCATCCCTTTCCCTGATTGGTCCACTTCCCAATTGTAGACCATACCAGGTTCCTTAAGTATTCACTGGTGTCAACGTGATGATCGTAACTGCAATTACGATCATCCAAATATGGCGGACGCAAATTCAGATACGATCATCACGTTGACACCAGTGAGTATTAATTTGTTATCGTTCTGATCATGCGTGAAATTTTTGCCACCGGACGTTAAGAACACACTAATAAATCAATGAACAGTTTGTAAAAACTTATAACATTTTGTGAGGTGACTACATAATAATCTTTCCATTCAGCAAACAACACACAGACGCAACTGCTAAGGTCAACATTTGATTATTATTTTGGTTTTATCTTTTAGAATTTTTGAATGCACTATATAATCTCCTAAGTTAAATAAGTTTTAGCCAATTTTTTAAAGAAAGGTCTTTAATTCAGGTGAGCGATGAAATGGTGTGACTATTATATCTGAATGGTTGAAAAGCATTCGTTGATCTTTCATTACATTCATTGATTGATTCATTGGTGTTTTACACTACTTTCAGCACTAACGCTACTATCAGCACTATTGACTATTTCGTGCCGGTCAGTATTTATTGGAGGAGAACGTCGGAGTGCCCAGAGATAACCACCGACCTTTGCATGAAAACTGACAATCCTTGTCAATTAAGATTGGAGCCGAGCGCACCTGCCACGTGCGGGGTCGAACCCACAACCTCAGTGTTGACAGGCTAGTGAAACAATAGTTGGACTACTTTTTTTGCTCTTAGCCCACGCGACCACTGAGATCCCCTCTTTCCTTACAAAGAATGGTAAATGACATTTTCGAACAAACTTTTGATTTTTGAATCCAGGATGTCATCACCTTTCCATGGGAAAGTGTATTTCCTTTTGAATATAGTAAAACATGTTATTTTGAAAGGTTCATAATATTGCTTATGATTTATTTGACTGTGTAGTTTCCATAAACTGCTATGCAAGATCTGCAAATCTTTTGAATAGCAAATATTGATCCGTATGACTTTTGTGTTAAAATATAACTTTTTTACACATGTGGAGCAGGAACTGCTTACCCTTTGGAATCACACGAGATCACCCGGTGTTGGTTAGGTTCGTGTTGCTCGGTCTTTGCCTTTCTAATAGTATGTGGTACTTTTTAAACTTTTGTTTGGCGTCGGTTTTTGCCTTTAATGTATTGTCGTGTTTTGCCATTAATGTATTGTCGTGTTTTGCCATTAATGTATTGTCGTTTTTTGCCATTAATGTATTGTCGTTTTTCTTCGACTGATATTTTTTAATTTTCCCTTTGATATCTTCGTCCTATTTTATCTCTTTTTTTAATGTTTAACTAAAAAAATCTTGAAGGTTATACAGTTACTTTATCATCAAGATGTAATGAAATCTATATGTATAGGATACCGGTTAAATGAACATGACATTTTGTATTAACACTTATAGTCCTACATCCTGTTGATATTTATATTATGACATTGCACGTGATCAGGCTTTTCTCAGATTGACGTCTTTACTTTAAATCTGTTGGAGGTATACATATTTATATTGAGTCTAAGAGAACACAGTGTATGGCTAAGTTTAAATTGTGCTTTGAACTATGATCATTCAGTAACTGCAAGTACTATAGTAGTTATTTCGTGTCTTTGTTTTTGTTATTTGTTTGTGTGCTTAGTACAGATCAGATAAGTCCTTAGCAAATAATTTTTAGTTTGTGCTATGTTGTGTTATTTGACCACTGTCCTAGGTTATGAAGGTCATGAATAGGGTTCATCGTTCACAAACATGTTATAAACCCACCATGCTTTATGTACCTGTCCGAAGTCAGGAGTCTGTTATTCTTCATCAGTGGTTGTCGTTGGTTGTCCTCTGCTATATTTGTTTTTGTTTGTTTATTATTGTAGAACACATCAGGCCGTTTTTTTCATCGGAATTGTCTCAGATTTTTTTCAGCCCAGTGTCTTTTATAATTTACTACACGGTATGGCCATGGTTTTAATCGTTGTTGAAGTGTCGTACAGTGACCTGTTATTGTTCCAATCTTTGTCCTTTGGTCTTAAATGGACAGTAAGTTGTTGCCTTATTTGCAACCAAACCACAATTCCTTTTTGTTAGTGTTATGTTAAATAAAAATTAAAGATCTGCGTCTCAGAAACCAATATTTGACTCATTTTTGAAGTAATTCTAAGTTACATGAAATCAACTTAGAAAACAGGTTTTCTCTGCCATGATTTTGCGTCTCTTTTGAATGCAAGTTCGACAATTGGTATTTTTAGGATGTTATTTGTGTTTGTCTTAAGCGCAATGGTTGTCAGAAATATTTTTTAAAGATTGTTATTGAGAGAAAAATGACAAAAGTGTAATAAAACAAATTAAATATATTTGATTTCAAGATAAAAATTGTAATATATGAACATATACATAAAATATATAAATTCTAGAATATTATAAGGTTATCGCAAGAATATTGTATGAAGTAGATTTTTACATTGCACGAGCTAGCGAGTGCATTTTATATTCTACGAGAGATGATATTCACAAATCTTCATGCAATAACCTTTCATTTTATATCAAAGCTTGAAAAAGCAAAAAAAAAAAAAATATGTTTGCCACTGATGACGTCGATAACTTGAAGCTATATTTGTGTGTTAGCACGTTCTGTTGGGAATTTTATGTTTCTCTACAATTAAAATGGATTATCGCATACATATTGGTGAACATTTTCCTCGAGTAGATTTTTATATTGCGCGAGTTTGAGAGTTCAATATTATTATATTCTACGAGAGATAATATTCACCAATATTCTTGCAATAACCACTGTATTGTATAGCAAACATTTTAAAACATATTGTTGTCACTGATTACGTCACAAATTTAAAGCTTGAATTGCACTGTTACAATATGATATCTTATTGTAAGGTAACTTTTAGTTACGTTCTGTATGTAGTGTCTTGTTGTTATACAACACGTAAACTTCTACTGATTGAAACGTTCAATATATATCTATACAGATTGATAAATATTCACATTTCAAACCAATCTGATTGAAACACAGATCCTTTGTTCCTGCTTCGTTTACCATAGAATCTGCAAACGCTCCATTCTTCTTTCTGTTTTAAAGCATTTTTGGGACCTTCAAGTTTTATCGAAATGATTCACACCTCAAAAACAATGAGGGCTGAAATTTCATAAGTTAAACGGATTATCATATACTTAGAGCAAATAACTTGTAATTTTTACAGTATGATAATAGCTGTTTAGCGGGCTGGCATGAAAACTTTATCAACTGATTCCGGTTATTATCGCATGCCTTTCCGAAACGTTATCGCATGGCAATTCGGTGTCACTCGGCAAATTCCAGAAAATACACCTCAATGGTACGTTTTCAGTGAAAAACATAACAAAGTAGGATAGAAAAAACAAATATTATTAAACAGGAAAATATATATTTTGAATAATGCAAAACAAATGATAAAATAAAATGCATTTTTTCAAAGTTTTAAAAATAGTTCTTGTATGTATTTTTTTCTGCTGAAGTATATGATAAAGATTTGAACTTCTACTTCAGAAATACTAGGATCAATATATTAAACTGTTCTTTTTCTCCATTGTTGAAGCATATGATAAAAATATCATAACATGCCATTTTTCATATCAGATGTATTATCAGCCCTCGGTCAATATCAGACCTCCAGCCTTCGGCTCTTGGGCTGATCGCTCGAGGGCTGATATTGACCGAGGGCTGATAATACATCTGATATGAAAAATGCATGTACTAATCTTAAAGTATTGTCATATCCTTTTTAGTGAAAGGTTGGCACAGGATCTACATTTCAATCAGTTCGGTTTTAAACGAATGTTTTTGTCTCTTCTTGTGACACATAATTTAATTTTTCTAGCTCTGCATTATCATTAATATCTTCGTCATTAGCTGGTCTCCAGGAAGGAAGCGGTTTCACAGAATGTCGAAGTCTCTACAAAGATAAAAGTGAGAACTTTTTACTTTTTAAGTGTCATTTTCATTTCCTAGCAATGTGTCGATACGCACGCTGTTGGACTGTTACAAAGTAATCCCCGATGGTATCAGCAGCTCAGTAGTCAGTGCTTCGTTACTGACATGATTGGTAACATACTATTATAAAATTCCCGGTTGACAAATTATGAAATTGTTAAGAAACTTAGGTTCCTACACCCTCATGCAAAGTTGACCTTAGATAAATTTAGCAATAATGTTTAGTCAGTGTTGGTCATATATCTCCTAACGCTTCCACGTATTCATACATCACATGATTTCAAGGGTTTAGGCTTGAGAGTTCCTGATAGGGTAAAACAAGAACAACTCTTCGGTCGCACGAAATTTAAAAGTTATTTTCATTTAGCACTATTTTTTTCATATATCTGGAAAATTTCAACTAATTATATATCAGTTCAGTTATATATAGATCTTTTAGAGACGACAGTTTTAGTGTTCCGGTCGGAAAAATCGCTAATAAATGAGTATCGACATTGACGCAAATTTCAACTGGAAAAATGTATTAATCGTTCTTTTAAATGGTTAATTAATCATAAGTGTTAAATAAATGTACAAAAAATGAAGTTTCTGATTCTTAGATTCTGAATCTAACAAAAAAAAATATTGTCATGATTATTTTATCAATTATCATATTCCTGAGTCAAGAAAACGTGTCGCATATTGCAATGTACTAATGCGATCAATGTGACTTTGAGATGAAAGCGCTGTTCCTTTGCGTTTTGTGTGTTTTTTGCTGTGTACATGTATGTACTGATTTTGTGTCCTGGATGGATACCCCATATCTTTTGTTTTTTTATTAAATGTCTTGTGATACATACCTAATAGGTTTAATACGTTTGGAGTTTACATGCTTTTTGTTTGTTTCTGGTTGTTTCATTCCTTTTTGCTTGCAGCTTGACAGATGGTGCTTGAACTGATATCGGAATAGTACCTTCATACATGCGCTTTGTGAGGAAAAATATGTTGTACAGGTTGCTCATAAAGTAAACTTTTTAAAATAGTTTTCAAAATTATTATAATGAAGTATTATCTTTATCCACTAAAAGCAAAGTTTTCAAAAGGATAATTGGCAAGAAGAACACATGTTTGTATTTATTAAGCTTTTGGATTTACATTCAATTTTATTCGAGCATCACTGAAGAGATATCATTGGTCTGTATATATATGCGCATATGTTGCAGTAAAATTAATACAGATGTAAACAATTGATATTGTTTATCTTATAAACAATCTGGGTTATATATAAACTGTTTTATGTTAGACTCTTACCTCGAAGAAATTTCCTTTTTCCTTTGTAAGTGTATATACCATTACAACGGGAATAGGCACCAGAGATATAAGTGCAATCATCCAGCCAATTCCAATAGACCATTTAGGGTAGGATTGGTCCCCATAAGTCACTGGGGAATGCTGAACTAAACTAAAAATCCACACAAACTACAAGAAAATCATCCAAGTCTTAGATTTATAAGATAAAATAAAAGAAGAATATGTCTGTGGACACGAATGCCCCCGCTCAAGCTTTGCAATTTTCCAAGTTAAAAAGAGGCATATCTCTAGAACGGTAAATGACTTGCTGCCCAAATTTGAACTCTAGTCTGCTAGTTCTGGTTCTAAGCATTTTGTACGAGTTTCATAAAATTTGGATGAGGAAAACATAAGTTAGAGTGCGTAAACGAAAAAAATTGCGATTTTCCATATTATAAAGGGGCATAACTCTAGAACCGTAAGTGACTCGCTGCCCAAATTCGAACTATGTCTGTGTGTTTTGGTTCTTAGCATTGTGTATGAGTTTCATAAAATTTGAAGAGATAAACTTATAATAAGTAAGAGTGCGGAAACGAAAAAATTGCAATTTTCCATGTTATAAAGGGGCATAACTCTAGAAGGTAAGTTGCTGTCACGAAGCTCTATTTTGTTCCAGAACAAAATGACGAAGATTTTATAGGTAAACCATTATATTATTACTTTTTTAAGTTTAATCATTTGTCCTAAGAGATTAGACAAAGAAGGATTTTAAATCAGTAAAAATCTAATTGTCAATATACTTCAACTATCCACCTGCTTTTTCATACTGAAAGCACATACCGTGGTAGAAATATTTTGCATAATGATAAAAAATATCATCCCTGTTATGGATCCAGTTATGTATATGCATTTTTTGCACAACTGAGTAACACTTTTCTTAAATATACAGTAACAATCAAAGTCGATAATAATCTTCGCATAATTTTATTTTATTTCAGTGAAATGATAATAAATTGGTTTACTAAATTATTATTACTGTCATATAAGTGAGAGGTTTAGCGCTATAAAACCAGGTTCAATCCACCATTTTCTACCTAAGAAAATGCCTGTACCAAGTCAGGAATATGACAGTTGTTGTCCATTCGTTTAATGTGTTTGTACTTTTGATTTTGCCATTTGATTAGGGACTTTCCGTTTTGAATTTTCCACGGACAGTGTATGTAATGTGCGAGTCCTAAAATGTCATTTTACTGTATCCGTGATGAATTTCTGATATAGAATGATAAATAAACAGACGACAAATTCAAGATTTTTGAATAAAATAAGAAATGATATATAATATGTACCGTTTTATAAATTCTTGATATAGGTATGAGATGCGGACGGGTTTTCATCGCGCCTACAGCCATCCAGGTGCAAAATTGATACACAAATAAATAAATATTAAGAATAGTTCACGAACAGAGCGTGCAAGAGATTTACAAGTAGCAGTTAAGTTTCATTTGCAGAAAATGTACCTTTTAACATAATTATTAATGTTGTTTAACTTAAAATAGGTTTTATTATTCAGCTTGTTGATATTGAATCAAATTCCACTATGCTGTTTTCGTTATGCGATTTATGTTTACTGTCGAATAATGATACTAGACTTTCATTTTCACTGTAGGGCGGTTCATTTCTATTGTATATGCGATGCATTTTCACAGAAGGAAATTAATTAATTTTCATTATATAAAGTCTTAATTCAGCCGACTCTCTAACAAAATTTATGAAGTCAGAAGGATTGATTATATATGCATACTTAGTGAGTGAAAGTCTGAGGTAATATATCAATAAATTCCTTGGACATGGTATTTATTGCTAATATAGTAAATTCTATTTTCTCAAATAATTTGTCCTGATCTATATGTAGAATAAAATTTATTCTTTCCTATGGCACGTCATCATTAAATACATATATCTTGGTCAGTTAAGCCAATCCACGTCACTGGAAAAGCAAAGTTTCTGTTTCGGTCTAAATCTACATCGCATACTAATAAATTAAACGTCATTAGACCTAATTTCCTAATGCTTGTAGTTAAAAGGTGTGGTTGGCCTTCATTGTGTTAATGTTGCCTTAACATTGTAATTAAGATTGAGCAAACGTTTATACAAACAAAGCAAGCAAGCCAACCAAACCTTTAAACTACAAGCGTTAGGAAAATAGCTCTAATGTACTAATGGATGCATTTGAGATAACAAAGAGCATTCACAAAACGATCTTCATTTCACGATTGAATGAGTGGAAACGTTTTCATCTTGCACAAACAATTGACGCTTAGATGACTGGATAATTGATATTTATCATGCCATTGTGTATAAATCTTATACAGTAAAGAAAGTTCGAGAAACAGTCGAGTCACCTTAAATATGCTTGAATTTCTTATAAGCCGGTGTTACAAATAAGCCAATACGCAATTGTGAGAATACAAAGAAATATTGAAAACTGTTTATTGTTACATGTTTAAATGGTTCTATACCACGAGGTATAACCGCCGTACAGTTGATTCCGGACGTTAATCGCTACATCGCGAAGCAATGTTGGTAGATATACCGTTCTTATATTTACACCAAAGACTAATTGATTAACTGTTCAGTTAAGTATTCAATGTTTATGAAAACAAAGTTTACTGCTCCTGGCAGCATTGTATATAATTTATATTACAAGAACACCATAATGTGACTATTTTAAATAGACAGGTCTGTGAATTACTTGTAAACATCATGAAACAAACACTATGTGTAACTCAAACAAATAGAGCATAATTGGTTGGCTCTTTAATTAAATGCGACCGTGTATTTTGTGCTTTGTTGTTGTTAGAATACATAATACAAGTGAGAAACCCGTTGTTTTAATTTTATTTGAAGACATTTACTTGAAAAACTGACCTCAGAATTTTGACACTGAACGATTCATTCTCTTTGTAGTTTGTTTTCTTTCTTTAGTATCGTTCGTTGTACATTCTTTTACTGTTCGTTGTGCAAAAGCCTATCAATACGGTAGAAATATGTATGCCACGGCGTGACAAATGTTCAAAGCTTTTTAAGCGAGTTATAAAACTTTTCAAAGAAAATTCGTCGTAGAAAAACGTTATATTCATTGATGTTGTGCTCCAGTAAATTTTCGGATCCATGACAAGCTAATAGCAAACTCACCAACAGTATTTGAATATTCATGATATGAACGTGGTTATACCCGTGTATATTCAAGTAAGCATCTACGACTAGCTTGCATTTCAAATTGTAAATATCATCAATATTAAAGTCATTTAAAACTATTTTCAGTTGTTGTATGTCGAATAATCATATAAAACGACAATGAAAATTCATCGCACTTCAAAATTCCACATCAGAAATTATTGCACTTACAGTGATAATTCATCGCATCTATAGTTAAAATGAATCGCATACAGTAATTAATATTATTGATTCTGCTGCTCAAATAATACTTTTTGGACTTTAATCCTGTTATTATGCATTAAAAGTTATATTCTAATGAAATTCTGTTAAAACATACATTCATTTCTACTATTTTGTATTTTCAAAAGTAAACAAACGCAGTTTTTCCCATCATCCTTTATTCTACAATAGACATACTCGCATACAACAGTGAAAATGAACTAACTGGATTTGCACTTTATATACACTGACGGAGTTCAGTATTTTGTGATTTAACTTTTATTACTTCGGATATCTAAAACCATCTTTAGTTAGGGCTTTTTCAGGACAATTTTTTTTTTCTCGACTTTAATACTAGTAACAAAAAAAAAATATATTTTGTTCACTAACATACAGGAACGACAAATTGTTTTTGATATTATTGTTTCCCTAAATTTAAGTGGAAACAAACTATAATAATTTATTGTTTTCCACTTCCTGTCTGATGCTAACTATTGTTTTCAAGAAAGGATCTAACGTCCGGGGTGGGCTTATTTTGGCCTAAAGTTTGAAATACATCTGATGAAAGATTTTTGACATTTTTTAAACACTTAATTGACTTCTTCAGTCGATTCAACTAATTTATGTAAAAGATTTGAACTGATTTGGTTATTAAAGACGCCTAAATTCAAGCTTTAATATGAAAAATCTATCAAATATGCCACAAAACGTCACTGTTCAGTCTCAACCTTTATATATGTTATGTATCATCATCAAATAAAACATATATTTAGATATTAAGACTGAACACAAGTACAGCCACTTTCATTTTAGACAAAAACCGTCTAGAAATAAGCACAAATGCTAAAATAGTGAAGATTTTAGTAATTTTGGATGAAATAATGATGCTAGTACCTGATGCATGTGCATTATATTGTCAAACAGCCCATATTTATGTAACAAAAGTATTCTTCTTTCAAATATATAGCTAACAGTTGATAAATTTAACAAATTTTTGAAATGCTATATTTTGGGACCAAAAAGTGTCTTACCGGCCTACACCTTTAGAATCTAGGATTATGTTGTTTTTTTTTTAAAGCCCCCCTCCCCAAGGTGAATGGCCAGTACCTAAGCGTTAGATTACTGTCATACTAACAAGTAAGGCAAACGGGGTAGTCAAACCTATTCCTATCTTCCAGAGTATTCCGAGGCTATTTCCCGTCATCATTTCAAAGTCTTTGCCTAATCTATTGAGTCCTAAAATAATAGAAAAATACACCGTAATGGATACTAAAACATGTTATAAAAGACCTTTACACTCATGATTTGAATCGATGCCATTGCAATAGGTAGATATGAAAAAGTATCGACGAGACAATGAAAGAACTTTACAAGGATAACAAAGCGTCCAATCAAGAAATTGTGCATTTTATAGCTGCTTTAATCGACTGGTGGGGTTCGTGTTGCTTGAGCATTTGGCATGAAGTCTTTAGCATGTTTAGTTTTCTATGTTGTGTTTTTTTGTACCATTGTTTGTCTGTTGGTCTTTTTCTTTTTTAGCCATGGCGTTGTCAGTTTATTTTCGACTTATGAGTTTGAATGTCCCTTTGGTATCTTACGCCTCTCTTTTAAAGAAAATTCTTCTAAGTTTGAGAACAACCGAATTGCCTCCAACAGTTTATAGAATAAGATAATCCGAGTAATGCAAATTTCTATATGTTTGGTGTAAAGGGTATAGAAATTAATTGCAAAACCCCCTTATGGAACAAAACCACCCAAAAAATCAACCAATAATAAAAGTTAAAAGATAAAAGTATGTTATAAAGGAACAATTCAATTGCAAGTTACCTAGTTTATTATCAAAGACATTAGTCAAATAGCTTCTTAGTTATCACATCACTTCATTTGTAAGAACCTATATGTTTAAAAAGTGAACAGAGCTTTTTTGATCAATTATAAATTCAACTTCGTACTTTATTTGGCCTTTTTATTTTTTTTTTATTCGAGCGTCACTGATGAGTCTTTTGCAGATGAAACACGCGTCTGGCCTGTTTTTTTTTTAAATCCTGGTATCTATGATCAGTTATATATGTGACACTTGCATTTACCGTATATCCATGCTAGAACAAACATCTCCATGAAGACAAGGATCATAATCGAAACACTAGCGACATACCAATCCATAAGTTGTAGAACATAGATTCCACCCTGAAATGATTCATGCATATATGATATGTGTCAATAGAAACACAACATCTACATGTATTTTCTATTTAATAAAAAACAAAACGAACGATGTTATTTGAAAGTTGACCCAATCGTTCTTAGATTTTGAAGACTCCTTAGAAAATGCATACAGAACAGTGAGATTTTTTGTTTTAAGATTTACATGTTTACAAATTCCAAATTTTTGAAGAAAAAATAAATAAAATGGAAAGTTATACATTGGATGGCACATTTCCACCATAATGAACGCCTATATCAAAGATTTTCAAAACGTGATGCAGATGCACAATTTTTCTTTGCATTGTGTCCCTTGTAATCACATTTGAATGCAAATATGTGAGTTTTGATTTTGACCCCTATGGTACTTATCGCATGTTTTTGAACAGATACAAGTCGATGCGAGACTAAACTGTTACAGTCACATGTAACCAAATGTTTGTGGAATGCATTAATTGATTGATTGAATTATGTTTGCTTTATACCGGCTCAGCGCAAAAAGGTTATATCGCGACGATTGAATACATTGAAAAAACATGTTTACTTTTCATCGTTTTTTAAAGAAAAATGAATCATAGGGGTTTTAAAATACGATGTGTTACGTTTACATTTATTATAAAAGAGCAAATTGGCACAATTTGTGAATGATATACTTTGGAAATATTTGATCTGCTCTTTTGTTTTAGAATGTTGTAATGCCAAGAATATCATTGAGTTATCCTCTTTATACGCAACCTGCATTTTTGATAATTGTGGTTAATCCGACTTTGTTTTGTTTTACATTGTTTTACATTTCCTGCAGCATGGCTTACTCCTTCAACTTTACTCACTTTGAAAAGTGAACATACTGTGCGATCTTTTCAATAGAGGACTTTTGCGATAAAGATTTGTTAAAATCTCAATGGAGATGCGTTCAACAACTTGCAAACTCATTCTGGAAACGTTGAGAACTCAATATTTGCCTACTTTACAAATGCGACACAAATGGAAACAAGAGTGCAGAAACTTGACTGAAGGTGACATTGTTCTTATGCGTGATGTTAGCTTGCACCGTAATGACTGGCCTATTGGTGTTATTGAACAAACATATGCAAGCTCTGATGGTCGCGTCCGTGAAGTTCAAGTGCGTCTCGGAAGAACAGGAAGTTATTCACTAGACCTGCTAATGAAGTAGTATTTGTTATGTGTAGATAACTTGTGAACTGTATAGAATGAGAACATTTTGATTGTGTACTTGGACAAACCTTTTGATTTTGAAGTATTGTTAAATTTTTATTAGTGATATTTTCATATCAGACGGGAGTGTAATGCCAAGAATATCATTGGAGTTATCCCTCTTTATACGCAACCTGCATTTTTGATAATTGTGGTTAATCCGACTTTGTTTTTGTTTTACACATTGTTTTACATTTCCTGCAGCATGGCTTGATAAATTTTGAACATAATTACGAAGAACATTATCATTCTCCTTGTCCCTTGGTGAATTACGATGTAAGTAATAATGCCATTATGTCCTATATATTCTAGTTAAAGCTATTATTAGGTTATTTGCGGTATAAGTCATGAGAAAGCATATATCCAAACAGCTTACATTCTACGAACGATGGCATTTGTGTAAATAATCATGTGTGAACTTTGTAATGTTTTATTTGTATGCGAAAACAGTATTATTGGTATATTTCTAAGTCATATGTAATTTTTATGAAGACAGCAATTTTGTACAACTCTAGTCAAGTCAGTTCAGTACATTTCGCCCCTTTTTGTCAATTGTGTTTTCATTGATATGAGTGTTTTCAATCATAGATTTTGTATTTTATTACTACAGTTGATAGTTAACAATGTTAGTTATTAGTTTTATTTTTATATTGTAGCTTTTCACCAAATGTATGTGGCTTCATGATCTGTCAGCTCCTGACGCATTGAATGTTTAATTGAATAAAATGATCTACATATATATGGTTTAACTCTCTGCGCCCAAGGCAGAATAGTGAAAAGATCCATCAGCATGGCGACAAGTGGTGATGGAGAGGAGGAAGGAAGGACAAAACATTTAACACCGAAAGCATATGAACAATACCTAGGTGAGGTTGATAAATATTCACAAGCATTAGCTACACTAAGCAGGGAAAATGACAGACTTATCTCTATTTTGCTATCCAGTGAAGCAAGGCATGAGGAAAAAGCTTCAGCAGCTGCCCAACTGGAAGAAATAACAAATAAATACATGAAATTATCTGATTGTTATATAGATTATTTGAAACGTAAAAACACACTCGACAGTCAACGCGAACTCATAGCCCATCAGTTAATACGCAGTGTCAACATGCATAAAACTGAAACTGCAATGAATTATTCTTTGTCAAAGTTAGAACCTCATGAAGCTACTCAAGCTTTCATGCAAACAGGTGAACAGGTGAAAAAAGACACTACTACTCCAGTAACAGATGTTCAAATGAAACAAGAATTGAAAAAAGAACCTAATGTCAGCAACTCAGTTAGGAGCCATAGATCAAGCACATCTAGACGATCAGGGCGTAGCAATGCTAGCTCTACAATGATGCGACAGAAAGCTAATTTAGAGGCAGCCAGAAAGAGGTTAGAGTATGTCGACCAAGAATCAACCCTTGTGCAACAGAAAGCACAACTAGAAGCGAACACTACTTTAGAAAAAGCAAAACTTGAGAAAATGACAAAAGAATTAGAAGCAAAACGTGACGTAGCAATTGCAGAGGCTGAACTGCATGCTATGGAAGAAGTATTTGATGATTCAGACAGGGAAACGGAGGTTTCATCCCCATCGTTAACTGAACAACGAACGGCTAAGTATATTATTGAGCAAAGTAAACATGTTAACAGGCAATACAAGGTTCACAACAGTGCAGCTGTTAGCAACATAGACACACAAACTTCCTTACACAATGATGAAAGCATGAATGAAGAAACGCCGGTTCACAACAGTGCGCCAGCTGTGAACAACATTGACACACAAACTTTCTTACGGAATGACGAACACATGAATGAAGAACTGCCTGTACAGAGAACTAGAAAAATAGCAAGTCAAGTGTCAAGTGCAAATCAAATTGTGCAACAAATACATAAAGAGACAATTGAACAAAGTCCTGATAGAAACAACAACAGAACATTAAGTCTGAACTATGGCCAGGAACTTTCAACATTTTTGATGAAAAAGGACTTAATAATATCTAGACTTTTGAAATATGATGACCGTCCAGAGAATTATTTATCATGGAAAGACACCTTTAAATGTGTGATGTCAGAAATCGACGCGAGTCCTGCTGAAGAAATTGACCTAATGATCAAATGGCTAGGACCTGACTCATCACGTCAAATTAACAGCATCAAAATTTCAAATTCAGGAAATCCAACTGTTGCATTATCACGTGCTTGGAACAGATTAGTTCTACGTTATGGTTGCCCAGAAATGATTGAAAGTGCCCTGCAGAAAAAAACTACAGGCTTTTCCAAAGATAACATATAAAGATAAGAAAAAATTGTTTGAACTTTCAGATGTATTATCAGAAATACGTTCAGTTAAAGAAAAACAAGAATATGCAGCACTACTAGCATATTTCGACACATCCGTCGGTGTGAATTCTACAATTGTCAAACTTCCTATTAACCTGCAAACTAAATGGCGAGATAGAGCAGTAACATACAAACGAATACATTCAGTTCTATATCCACCATTCACATACTTTTGTGACTTCATCAATGAGATGGCTTCAACTATAAATGATCCTGGATTTATATTTGAAAGCGATACATATGTTGCCCCCAAGAACGAAGACAAACCATTTAAGACACGACAATTTGCTGTTAAAAAGACAAATGTTTCACAAGACAAACATGAACCACACGCCAACGAAAACTCTAAAATGCGTTGCGCCATACATAATAGCGATCACTTACTGGATGAGTGCCGTGCTTTTAGACACATGAGTATTGTAGATAGGAGAGCTCTACTGAAGAAAAATGGTTTGTGTTTTAAATGTTGTGTTGGGAGACACATTTTTCGCAATTGTGACAAGAATGTTTTATGTTCTGAATGCAAAAGTACTGATCACACAGCGGCTATGCACATTTACGCAAGTCAGGATAGAGTCCAGAAACCCAACAACAGTCAAGGCGGGGAGAGTTCTGTTAACTCGAAATGTACTCAAATTTGTGGAAATACATTTGCAGGAAAATCATGTGCAAAAATTGTGTTGGTTAATGTAAGACATACAACAATGGATAAACAGCCAATCCGTACTTATGCAATAATAGACGAACAAAGCAACTGTTCATTAGCAAGGAAAGAGTTATTAGACTATTTTGAGGTGAATACTGAACCAGAACAATATTCACTTGCAAGTTGTAGTGGTCAGTTTACTATGACCGGTAGGAGAACAAAGGGTTTCATAATTGAATCGCTTGATGACAATTACTGCATAGATCTCCCAACTTTAATTGAGTGTGACTCGATACCAAATAATAGACAAGAAATTCCGACAAATGAAATTGCTCAAGCTCATCCTCATTTGCAATCTATTGCACACATGATACCGCACCTTGATAAGGATGCTGAAATTTTACTCCTTATAGGGAGAGATGCTGTGGAAGCTCATCACATACTGGAACAAAGGCTAGGAAGTCATAATCAACCATTTGCTCAGAAGCTCAAGATGGGATGGGTTATTGTAGGCGAGACTTGTCTGGATGGAGCGCATTACCCTAGCACTGTCAATGCTATGAAAACTTTTGTACAACAAGATGGGAGGCCATCAATATTTGAACCATGTGACAATAGTATTCATATTTCAGAAAAATTATCAACGTCTTTGTTTAAACTTGAGCCTGATGACAACCGCCAAGGTATGTCAATTGAAGACAAAAGTTTATGCGCTTAATGTCAGATGAAATACAACAAGATGAAAATCAAAACTGGACTGCTCCACTTCCCTTCAAGGAATCACGTCTGTTACTACCAAATAATCGTCTACAAGCTCTAAATCGAGCAAGAGCCTTTGATATAAGTTTGCGTAAAGATCCTGTTAAAAAACAACATGTCTTAGACTTCATGAAAACTCTTTTTGACAATAATCATGCTGAACGAGCACAAAATACAGAGACTCCGAAAGAAATGTGGTATCTTCCTATGTTTGGGGTGTATCATCCGAAAAAGAAGGATCGCATTAGAGTTGTTTTTGACTCATCCGCTAAATTTCAAGGAACTTCTCTAAACGACGTATTGATGACAGGACCAAACCTTGTTAATTACAGCAGACATTCGACAGATGTTCTATAGTTTCAATGTAACACCAGAGCATAGAGACTTTCTTAGATTCATATGGCATGAAGATAATGATATGGAGAAAGATTTAGTGGACTATAGAATGGCTGTTCATGTGTTTGAAACAGCCCTTCTCCAGCTGTCGCAACCTTTGGCTTACGTAAAAGCGCTGAAATGGCAGAGTCAAAATATGGATCAGATGTAGTAACCTATGTAAATAATAACTTTTATGTGGATGATGCACTGTCTTCTCATTCAAACAGTGACAAGGCAGTAGACTTGTTAAAAGAACTCAATCTGCATTGCAAGAATTCGGCAATTTACGCCTGCATAAAATATCTTCAAATTCGAATGAAGTTCTGGCAGCATTCAAAAAGACGATTTATCTGAAGATTTGAAAAATCTTGACTTTAGTGACGATTGTCTTCCTGTACAGCGTAGTCGTGGGGTCAGTTGGAATCTTCAGTCGGATAACTTTACCTTTCAAGTATCATTAGACAATAAACCATTTACTAGACGTGGTGTACTTTCAGTTATCAATGGACTGTACGATCCATTAGGTTTTGCAGCACCAGTAACCATTGCTGGAAAACTTATTCTTCGTGAAACTATGAAAGAATCAACTGAATGGGACGAACCATTACCTCCGCAATTTCAGTCGAAATGGCAATCTTGGAAAAATTCTCTTCAACTTCTCCAACAAGTGGAGATACCTAGAAACTATAGTTCAGACTGGACACTTAACAAGGACCTTTGTATATTTTCTGATGCATCTGAAAAGCTGTTGCAGCAGTTGCCTACATACGAACTACTGATAAGGATGGAACAACACATCTTGGATTTGTATTAGGAAAAGCTAAAGTGGCTCCTAAGCACGGCCACACCATACCTCGTTTGGAATTGTGCGCTGCGGTTCTGGCAGTCGAACTGTATGAAACTATTTGCGAAGAACTGAAAGCAGAATTTCAACAAGTGCAATTTTTCACCGACAGCAAGGTTGTATTAGGATACATAAACAACGAAACAAAGCGATTTTATCTGTATGTTGGAAATCGTGTGGACAGAATCAGGAGATCGACAAAACCAGAACAATGGTCATACGTACCAACCTTACAAAATCCAGCCGATGATGCTTCTCGTTCTATACGACCAGAAAAACTTAATCAAAGTCAGTGGCTTGTAGGTCCTACTCAGTTTCTTTGTAAGAAAAACACTATAAATAGCAAAATTGAAGAAGACGAGTTCCCTCTTATTTTACCAGAAGAAGATAGAGAGGTCCGCGTGGCAAAAACACTTGTAACTAAACTTGCAATTGGCTCTCAAAGATTTGAACGTTTTTCTATGTGGAAAACTCTAGTTTCAGCAATACAAACTCTCAGATGTTTTATTATAAAGCAAACTAATAGATTCTAGTAAAACTGATTCACTTCTAGATGCAAACAACTTAGTTATAGGTACTGTTCAGAGAGAAATTTTCAACATTGAATATAGTGCGCTGATGAACAAACAGAAACTTCCTGCAAACAGTAAAATTTTGCAGTTAGACCCATTTATTGACGATAGGGGTCGTTTGAGCAATGCAAACATATTTCCCAATGAAATGAAGCCACTTATCATACCTAAGCATCATATTGCAACATTACTTGTGAGACATTATCATGAAAAAGTAGCGCATCAAGGACGCCATCTCACTGAAGGAGCTTTGCGATCGGCAGGATATTGGTTGATAGGAGGAAAAGGTCTCATTTCATCTGTGATTCATAAATGCATAAAATGTCGTAAACTACGTGGAAAGAAGAATTTCCAAAATGGCTGACTTGCCATTTGACCGATTAGATCCAGCACCTCCATTTTCACATGTTGGAATTGATGTATTTGGTCCTTGGACTATTACTACCCGTAGAACTCGTGGAGGTCAGGCACAAAGTAAACGTTGGGCTGTAATGTTCACTTGTCTTGTGGTTAGGGCTGTACACATTGAAGTGATAGAGGAAATGTCGTCTGGTTGTTTTATCAATGCATTACGTAGGTTTTGTGCTTTAAGAGGCGAAGTAAAAATTATAAGATCTGATTGTGGAACAAACTTTGTTGGGGCACTGAGTGAACTTGATGTCAACGTTATAAATATTGGAGATCGACCAATAAAAAACTATCTCAGTGACAAGAATATAAATTGGATTTTCAACGCACCTCACTCTTCACACATGGGTGGCAGCTGGGAGCGTATGATTGGGATAGCGAGAAATATTCTTAACAGCCTCTTTATGGAAACGAAACAATTAACACATGAAGTATTAACAACGTTTATGGCCGAAGTAACATCTATTATGAACGCAAGACCCCTGGTACCGATAGATATGGATCCTGACAATTCATTCCCGCTTACTCCTTCAACTTTACCCACTTTGAAAAGTGAACATACTGTGCGATCTTTTTCAATAGAGGACTTTTGCGATAAAGATTTGTTAAAATCTCAATGGAGATGCGTTCAACAACTTGCAAACTCATTCTGGAAACGTTGGAGAACTCAATATTTGCCTACTTTACAAATGCGACACAAATGGAAACAAGAGTGCAGAAACTTGACTGAAGGTGACATTGTTCTTATGCGTGATGTTAGCTTGCACCGTAATGACTGGCCTATTGGTGTTATTGAACAAACATATGCAAGCTCTGATGGTCGCGTCCGTGAAGTTCAAGTGCGTCTCGGGAAGAACAGGAAGTTATTCACTAGACCTGCTAATGAAGTAGTATTTGTTATGTGTAGATAACTTGTGAACTGTATAGAATGAGAACATTTTTGATTGTGTACTTGGACAAACCTTTTTGATTTTTGAAGTATTGTTAAATTTTTTATTAGTGATATATTCATATCAGACGGGGAGTGTAATGCCAAGAATATCATTGGAGTTATCCCTCTTTATACGCAACCTGCATTTTTGATAATTGTGGTTAATCCGACTTTGTTTTGTTTTACACATTGTTTTACATTTCCTGCAGCATGGCTTGATAAATTTTGAACATAATTACGAAGAACATTATCATTCTCCTTGTCCCTTGGTGAATTACGATGTAAGTAATAATGCCATTATGTCCTATATATTCTAGTTAAAGCTATTATTAGGTTATTTGCGGTATAAGTCATGAGAAAGCATATATCCAAACAGCTTACATTCTACGAACGATGGCATTTGTGTAAATAATCATGTGTGAACTTTGTAATGTTTTATTTGTATGCGAAAACAGTATTATTGGTATATTTCTAAGTCATATGTAATTTTATGAAGACAGCAATTTTGTACAACTCTAGTCAAGTCAGTTCAGTACATTTCCCCTTTTTGTCAATGTGTTTTCATTGATATGAGTGTTTTCAATCATAGATTTTTGTATTTTATTACTACAGTTGGTAGTTAACAATGTTAGTTATTAGTTTTATTTTTATATTGTAGCTTTTCACCAAATGTATGTGGCTTCATGATCTGTCAGCTCCTGACGCATTGAATGTTTAATTGAATAAAATGATCTACATATATATGGTTTAACTCTCTGCGCCCAAGGCAGAATAGTGACAATTCATTCCCGCTTACTCCTTCAACTTTACTCACTTTGTTTCCATTTAAAAGGCTATATCGCGACGATAGAATACATTGAAAAAACATGTTTACTTTTCATCGTTTTTTAAAGAAAAATGAATCATAGGGGTTTTAAAATACGATGTGTTACGTTTACATTTATTATAAAAGAGTAAATTGGCACAATTTGTGAATGATATACTTTGGAAATATTTTATCTGCTCTTTTGTTTTAGAATGTCATAATGGTACTGCACACAATACTTGACATTTATTACGAGCCGGTGCATCGCTTCAGAAATGCTAGTGTGCAATGCATAATATCTTACATGTGTATAGTTATATACACTTTTCATAGTTTTACGAAAACGAGACTTGACTTGGGTTTAGAAACATGGTCATGCCTACGGCAGTAAAATTCGTGCTAAATTCATTTTCAGGACAAAAAATTGTTTATGCAATGAACCCGGATTTGTACTAGCTTCTATCTTACACACCTTCATTTGCTGTCGAAATTTCAGCACTTCATCCTGGTCGATCCAAAGAACTGATCTAACCTTTTGGGTTTAATTATTAATTTATCTGAAAAGGCTAAAAATGTGTGGACCTGGACTTTTAGCAGACAATACATGTATTCAAACAAATCGATACAGCTTTACATAGACCGACAATATAAATAGTTACTAGGATAGAAAACAACAAGGCTTGAATTTGGTGTTCATTGGTCATGATTATATTTTACAATTCAATACAACTTTATAATTTAACAGAAGAATTTACTTTACCTGCGTCAGACATGTTAAACCAAGTAAAAAACCTGCAATGCAGACGATTAGAGTAACTATGGTTTTCTTTTTGTTTGTTCTGGGAAAGTTATCAAATACTGCTCCAGTCATCGTTTGAATATGGACCATCTATAATAGTGAAAGAAATATAATTCCTAAATGATATCATGCAACTACCATCCCCCAAAAATATAGATTTAAACGAAAACAAAAAAAGAAAGAAATCATAACAAAACATAACAAACAAACGAAATAAAACGAAACGCAACTAAACAAAAGGTCAAGTTTTAGAATCAGATGAGTTGGTTATGGTATTTTACATCAGATGCCTTGCAAAACTTCGGTCTAGATGGTGATGGTTTAGTGTCTTTAAAATAATAATTTTAAATCACATTTTTCGTTAAACTAGAGGCTCTCAAGAGCCTTTGTCGCTCACCTGATTCTACTTTGGTTTTGGAAATCATGTTAAAATAGATTAAAATCATAACAGATACCTAAATAATGATTGAGGCCAAATTTGGTTTAATATTGGCCCCGTAATTTAATCAGAAGCAAAAGACTTTTGTAAAGTTTACAGAAATTACCAATAACTTCATTTAAATTGTAGAAAATGACTTTATAAGGACAATAACTCCAACAAGATGTCAATTGACAAATTTGCTCATGTTGACTTATGTGAAGATCTTTTTTTCTTGATATTTTTGCAGGTTACAGTATATCTCAATCTATAAAAATACATGTATTAACGTTTTCATCAGCACCTCATTAGGAACATTCATGCCATGTTTGATTTCATTCCATTCAGCGGTTCTCTAAAAGAAAACATTTGTATGTATTTCCCATAGGGTCCTATGTTAAACAAAGTCCCCACTGGCGGCCATCTTGATGATTGATCGCCTACAAAGTTACAACACTTGGTCAGCACCTCATTAGGAACATTCATGCCATGTTTTATTCCATTCCATTTAGTGGCTCTCTAAAAGAAGACATTTGTATGTATTTCCCATAGGGTGCTATGTTAAACTAATAAACTAAGTCCCTCTCTGGCGGCCATCTTGGATGATGGATCGGCTTCAAAGTAACAACACTTAGTCAGCACTTCATAAGGAATATTCATGCCATGTTTGGTTTCATTTCCATTTTTTGGGTTCTCAAAAAGAAGACATTTGTATGTATTGTCCATAGGGTTCTATGTTAAACGAAGTCCCCCGCTGGCGGCCATCTTGGATGATGGATCAGCTTCAAAGTAACAACACTTGGTCAGCACCTCATTAGGAACATTCATGCCATGTTTGATTTCATTCCATTTAATGGTTCTCTAAAAGAAGGCATTCCTATGTATTGTCCATAGGGTCCTATGTAAATGAAGTCCCCCGCTGGCGGCCATCTTGGATGATGGGTCGGCTTCAAAGTAACAACACTTGGTCAGCATCTCATAAGAAACATTCATGCCATGTTTGGTTTTATTCCATTCAGTGGTTCTCTAAAAGAAGACATTTGTATGTATTGTCCATAGGGTCCTATGTTAAACGAAGCCCCCCGCTAGCGGCCATCTTGGATGATGGATCGGCTTCAAAGTAACAACACTTGGTCAGCACCCCATAGGGAAAATTCATGCCATGTTTGGTT
This sequence comes from Mytilus coruscus, assembly GCA_017311375.1. Classification (NCBI taxonomy): domain Eukaryota; kingdom Metazoa; phylum Mollusca; class Bivalvia; order Mytilida; family Mytilidae; genus Mytilus; species Mytilus coruscus. Next base: position 54,630,676 of record CM029607.1, read on the forward strand.
TTATTCCATTCAGTGGTTCTCTAAAAGAAGATATTTGTATGTATTGTCCATAGGGTCCTATGTTAAACTAAGTCCCCCGATGGCAGCCATCTTGGATGATGGATCAGCTACAAAGTATCAACACTTGGTCAGCACCTAATAAGGAACATTCATGCCATGTTTGGTTTCATTCCATTCAGTGGTTCTGTAAAAGAAGACATTTGTATGTATTATCTACAGGATCCTATGTTAAACGAAGTTCTTCGCTGGCGGCCATCTTGGGTGATGGATTTGCTACAAAGTAACAACACTTGGTCAGCACCTCATAAGGCACATTCATGCCATGTTTGGTTGCATTCCATTCAGTGGTTCTCTAGAATAAGTTCAAAATGTAAAAAGTTAACAACGACGACGGACGACGACGACGGACGACGGACGCCAAGTGATGAGAAAAGCTTACTTGGCCCTTCGGGCCAGGTGAGCTAAAAGGAATATAATTAAATTGTGATATTAAATTTTCTTAGCATAACATATGTTTTGAAATTGAAAGGTCCAAGTTCCGAAGCGGAATTACAATCAATCAACTTCTGAAATTATGAATATGCAGAATCGAAGGACAGAACGAAGTTTGCAGATAAGACGTGTCAGTGTTTCGTAGTAATCATTTATAGTTTTGAAAGGTATTCCTAAAATTCGATACAACTATGTATTTGTTTTTAAACAAATGCTTGAAAACATTACAAATAAAAATAGTAAACAGTATAAAACTTTTATTGGCACCTATGTATTAAAGGCTTTCAGACAGAAACCTTAATTCCGCCATGAAAATAGGAACGATAAATCGTATTTTTGTAATCACCTGTAAAGCCAAAGAGCATTCGCGTAATAGCGAATATATCCAACAGTACTTAGTGGTACATGAGTGAGAGGGTCATAGATTATTGTATTGAATAATTTCAAATTTTCTAAGTTAATTGATTGATATATCTTCACAAAGATTTGCAGTTTAAGATAGCTTGCCTAGTAACAGATGGAAATGACAATTCCCACAACCTTTCTCTTCTCCCCCAAAAAATTCAAATTGGTCGTTTTGCTTTAATGGAGGTAAGTTAATGCCAATGCAGTCAGGACCAAATTATTCAAGACGTCAACTCTGAGATGCAAACGGTATAGGAAATGACTTTCATACGAAGTGAACCTTTGGTGTGTGCCATGAAATCTTTTCAACCAACACTTTCAGTAGAAAATGCCTCAAAAATAAAATTATGACAATCAAACGCCAATTGGTCTAATGTGGTGCAACTGAAATTTTATTTCTCTAAAAGTTACCTGAACATGATAATTTCTTAATTCAATTTTGGAATTTACCTTGAAGTACGTATTCCTTATTTTGTTATATAAATTATTAAACTGAAATTACTAAACTTGATTTCCAACTTTTTCTTCAAAGGAAGCCTTTGATTAACTTCTTTTTTAAATGTGGACTACTGAATTTATTCCGTTTAAACTGCTTTGAGCGCTTTTGTATGTGAATGACCAGGTTCAATCGTTCTAAAATGTAGGGCTTATAGATGGGTAAAAAAGGAGTTTTGAAACCCAAACAGCCTGCGTCCAACTAAGGATATGGCGTGCAACATAATTAAGAGCCAGATTATATTTAGCCAAGAAAGAGACGCTTTGTACAGTTAAAAAAATAAGGTCTTCGACATATCTTACTACCCTTTTTTATACATCATAATTTCTTATTATTATACTTCATGTCAAAATGCCAGATTTTGATTGGTTAATACGAGGGAGACAATTTACTCTATCCCATGGCAAATACTCTATTACCCTTCACGGAGACGCTTGCTCTAGTGTGCGTTTTCATAAATACGGATGATTGTTATGTATAAGACGACATAGTTTATTACTTTGAATTTGAAATTTAATAGACAGTAATAACAGAACATTCAGTATAATAAATTAAATAACACATATCTGAGAGGGTGATAGAGCAGATTGTTTCCCCTCGAAAGACATTGTCAACCTTGGCTTCGCCTCAGTTGATAATGTTTTCTCGGGTTAACAATCTGCTCTATCACCCTCTCAGCTATGTGTCATTTATATAATGATCTTTAAGCATAACTTAATAATTTACCTGACTATCTAATCCAACTGTAAATAATGTGAGAAAAAATAAAACAGACCATAATTGAGGCAATGGCAGTGACGCAAGTGCCTCTGGGTATACCATAAAAGCTATGCCAGGTCCTACAAGAATGAAAAGTAGTCAACAGTTTTGTTTGACATTTTGATTCTGTGAAATTTAATATCCTTCGAACAAGGCGAACTTCCTATTGAAAATATTTTGTTGAGTAAAAATCGATGTAGCAATTTTGTTTTGTCTTCCTTTTCTTTCCATTGTTTTCTGACTTTATGTGATTGATAAAGTAATGTTGCAATTTAAAGCATTTCAAATTTGACTAATAAAAGTTTTAAGGTAAAACTAAAGCTAAAAAAAATTGATAGGCATAACAGACATCTAAAAATTAAATACAAACAAACCTTGCGCAACAACATCATCTATTGCAACACCGGATTGCTTTGCCATGAAACCAAGGGTTACAAATATTACACATCCAGCAAAAAAACTTGTCAAACCATCTAATACTAATAAAATGATAGCATCTCTGAAAATTACACAAAAATCGGTTATAAAATGTTTTGAATGACCGGAATGGACTTCATCATGAATTTATATTATTGCTGAAAGTTCACATTATGTAATAAAACCTAAAGTAAAGTTATATTAACGTTTCGATATAACTACTAATATTTATAGAACATATTGATTTTACGAAGGGGGAGGGATCATTGTGGTTTTTTTCTTCTTTTCTTTTTCGTACTCATATTGATAAGAATTCAAGTATTAACCACACAGACAGTGACAACAACAACATCATATTCTAGAGCGACAAATGACATCAAGGCCAAAAGAAAAAGATGCAACAACAAAAGACAGTATAGGGAACTAAAAGATTAAGCAACTGTAAACATGAATCACAACAAAAAACAGCTTTAAAAACTTTTAAAGTGTTCCGAAAGGATTATTAGTTTTGTTTAACCAGTCGCACTTGCAAAAACAAAGCAAAACAACCAATTATATGAAGTTATCTGGTGTAAGAATTTTATAGCAATCACTCAAACATACCGTAATACTATATCTGCCTGAAATTCGTGACCTTGGTTTTACTCTTAATGTAGTTCAAATACATCAAGTTGAACTCTCTTAGAATATTTTAAGATGCATGCATGTTCAGTCATATGGTGCTTACTGATGTTTTACATTAACTATGAGTTTTTAGGTGAATTCAGGTGGGAAAAAAAATACTACTTAAAGTTTTATTGGTTGTTAGTTCCATATTGTGGCAAATGTTCATGCATGTTTAGGATTTGTTGGATAATGACATAATATAAAGTTACTTAGCGATATCTATACCAAGTGTTTGGATCTGATCGTACGATGACCAAAGAAATAAAGTTGATGAAACAGCAGCATCCTGTTTTTCAATGATTATAGAGCTTTGTGTTCTCACAAGTGTCTTGTGTTAAGACGTCTTTCCCGATCGGATATTACCCCGTATGTATATTTACTGTAGAGCCAAACGAATTTTCCGACAGTTAGTGGTCTCCTATCGGACGGAATATACATAAATAATCATACCTCTTTGTATAGCTATTCTTGAGGATTGTGTAGTGAGTGTTTAACTAGAATGTATATTCACGACTTATAGGAGTCACACGACATAATGACTTTTTTCTGTAATAGTACCTTTTAGTGTTATTATGGAAGTTGTTATAACTAGCCAATGTCGCAACACCTCCCCATCCGAGTCCTGCCGAGTAAAATATTTGCACTGCAGCATCTCCCCATGTCTTAAAAAGATTTTAAAAATAGCAAATATCAAGAAAAATTGTCAAAATAAAAAGAACATTTAAATAGGGTAACGTGAAACTCATTGCACATATGACTGAATGTAGGTGGTAACACACATACAGTTCCGATCAAAAGTATTTTGACTAACTGACTTATTTATAGAAAAGTAAAGCTGCATATTTCTCTATCATTTTTTATCTTTGTCAAAACACTGAATACCTTATTTTTCTAAGTCTACTTGCATGTCAAACTTTAATAGAACAAGTAAATAAACCCTGTATAGTATTAAGTATAATTTCTTTAACGTATGGTTTTGTCAAAGATAAATGTGTACATTAATGTACTTATAATAATACACAATGGTCCACTGATATACCTACTGAAAATTTCCACAGTTGATCCCATCTAGGTTTAACAAAATAAAGCAGACCTTCACTAGCCCCATCAAATAATAACCCACGAATTAGAAGTATCGTCAAAAACACATACGGTACTGTTGCTGCCACATACACAACCTGTAAACAGAATTACATTTTTAAAGTTTTCTCTGATGTTGTGTTGTAGACCTTTAACAAACCTGCTTAAATATATCTTTCGTAATGATAACCGGTGATGAAAGATATAAAAACTATTGATCCTGTATACGTACGTAGACATCATTTAGGGAACGACCATTTTACTTAAAGGGGCGGGGTTCCTAGAAAAAATATTCTGATCCCCAATTTGATGGAAAAAAATATTGTGGTCAAGCAGATGACAAAAAAAAATATTCTAAATCCTGATTTTCCCCATACCTTATAGTGTTAAATTTTGAAGAAAAAAAATTTGATTGATAGCGTCGAAAAATAAAAACAAAAATGTTTGCGCTTTTTGCGAAAAAAATGTCTGACTCAGACAAAAACCATACCCCCTCCCCCTTTAAGCTCTACATTTCTTGCTTGACAATATTTTTTTGGCAAAATTGAATCGTTAAATTATCAGATTTCGTACAAGTACTAATTGTGCACCTCCATCAATTGCCGATCTTTTTCTTGACTGTTATGACTTTTCTTCTTAGAAAAGAAATCAGGAAATGAAAACAACACTTGATTAATTTCATGTGTCAAAGCACTTTTCTGCATTAACATCAAGAAAGCTCAGACCTAAACATTTGAAATCTAGGGCTATATACATACAGTACCAATTTTACTGCACCAAAGGTCCATTTCGACAATTAATGTCTCTTTAGTAATGCTCGGGGCCAGAATATTGGAAAATTCAAAACTTATTAAAAAAAAAGACAAAGAGCATAACCCCTCCCCCAACCCCACAAAAAAAAAAGACAAAAAGAATCGACAAAGTCGGTCAACGAATCAAAAGGTCATCAAAAGAACAGGCAAATTCATCTACGGTCATCTTCGCCTGAGGGAGTTCGAACCTTGCCTTTTTTAATAAAGAAAAGTGAAAATCTTTTGACGTTTTGAAACTATAATTATAGCAGATACTTACTGTTGATAACCCATTGTTTATTAAACTGAATGCATTTGCTCAAAATTACTACAGCACCTTAAAGCTGATAAAAACAAGTCAATAATGTTGATTCTTAGACAAACCGTATAGGTACAGAAAGGAAAATTTCAAATTGAATCTTAAATATACGACAATAGAAACGATTTAAACCATGTCGTAACACACTTGCCTTTTGAGATGTCGATGTTCGGAAATCCTCTTGTCGTACCCTATACGTTGCACAACTTGTAAATGAAAGACATCTCACATCTTTCAACGGCAAGTGCTATTTATTTAACTATTGTTAATCTCATAACAAATTTAATGCAGTATGGTTCTAACATTTTTGAATTACCTTGCCAGACGTCTCTATTCCTTTGATTAAACAAAGAAATGCAATACCCCATGCTGCTAAAAGACACAACACAAGCTGCCATCTTAAACCGCCTGGATTACCTATGCCATCTGTTATTTCAAGAACTTTATTTCTGAAAGTAATTAATCAATATATGTATTTTTTATTATTGTTTTGATTTTATCATTGAGCATCTTTGTTTAACTTTGTACGACATAACAAGAAGAAGAAAAGGAAATTGATAAAACGGAGGCTGCCATATAATACTAAATAAGAAGATGTGGTATGAATGCCAATGAGACAACTATCCATCCAAGTCACAATGTGTAAAAAGTAAACAATTATAGGTCAAAGTACGGCCTTCAACATGGAGCCTTGGCTCACACCGATCAGCAAGCTATAAAGGGCCCCAAAAAGACTAGTGTAAAACAATTCAAACAGGAAAACCAACGGTCTAATCTATATAAAAAACGAGCAACACTTATGAACCACACCTGCAAACGACAACCACTGAACAACAGGCTCCTGACTTAAGACAGGTGCATAAAAATGCAGCAGGTTAAAGCCAATATTTATGAATTGTTTGCTACTGTGATGCCAACATTCAAATGATTGTCATTTTATCTGATTATTACTATCATCTTAAATCCTATATCCCAATACATATGGGTCATTTTAAAAAAACATGCAAATAAATGTTTTTTGGTCTTTTTAAGTCACAGACATGAAAATATATCAAAATAACACTTGTATATGTTAGATATGAATGTTTTGTGATACACTATATACAGTTTACAGTATGAAATGTTATAAAACATCCTTAATGTTTTCTGAAACCCTTGGATATAGCCAAAATTAACTGTTATTTTTTTCTAAAGTACCTTTCAGACCTGAAATAGGACTATTATTCATATCATTTGTTATTAGGATTGAACACAAAATATTTTTTAATTATTTGGAAAGTGTATGTTGGTTTTATAATTAAATTTTTCAACAAAAAGAAGAGTCTCGTTTTTTTAAGTCACTGGTGTAACCAAAAGACAAATTGGTTGGGTAAGAGTTATCTTTCTCAAGATTTCAGCATTTACAATAGTTTCTCCCCAATGTTACCTGTAAGCATGAAATGCAGACGACAATAAAATAATCTATGTTGAAAAGTAGTGAAAAAATCTTAAAAGTAAGTAAAAGCTATATCGTAAACGAAATTAGTTTCCATGGTGACCCTTATAAAAATCATTTTCCGAAAGATTTCCTAAACTTTGATTTAAGAACAGATATTGATTGTAGAAACATGCACCAGGAACAACATATAAAATAGGGGAATGGAGCACTTATTTTGCAACTTAATCTAAAAATACACCTGTACGTCATTGGTGTTACTGTCAATGGTGAGACCACTTTAATAAAGTAACACTATTGACCAGTTTAATAACACCACTGAATATATTATGACAATCAGCAATTTTTTGTGTTTCCTTCATGTTTAACAACCGAAACATCATATTATTTATGAAATATAATACTTATTTAACAATGTTTTAACAATATAATGTACAACTTATACCAAGTTTTCACAAACTGGTGTATGCTGGTAACACCAATGACACTATTTAGTAACACTAGTGACAGTTTTAGTTATTGATGTTATGTTATATAATTTGGGATTTTCTAGCCTAAGAATTTTTTTTTCTTTTTCTTTTGCTTAGTGTTCTTTGTTTTGTGTTCAGTACTTAATAAAAGTAAAATTTAAAATTTATTGTCAATGGTGTTACTTTTGTGTCATTGTAGTTACTGAAGGGTCAGTGATGTTACTATATAAAAATACACTAATTTTTTATTTTTTATTAACAAATGAAAGTTTTTTTTATGCCGTATACGAACGATTAGGCATTATATAATCATTCAGTCTTACCCATTTTACATATATTCAGTTTTAGTGTATTCTTTAATATTAATAACGGCCATAATTAGAACAGCCAAGTTTTTTACAACAATTTTTTCTGAAATTTATGTTTAAATAGAATGCATACCTATAAAATTAATGTCAATAAGTAGTAATTTAAACCTTAACAACAAATTGGAACAGTTGTTTGGTATTTTAAAATATTTTTTAATAACTAAATGCATGTTTTTATATTGGTAACGCCATTGACATGATTCTATCAAAGGATGAACTAAAATTGTTAAAATTGAAGGAACTCCTAATTTTTCCCGTTGCATATTTCTGAATATAGATGCTACCATATTATAGAATAGCAGGACATATCTTAATTTTTAAGATAATGACATCATTTTTCCCGAAATTTCCCTCATCGAAATATGCATGTTTTTTGATAATGACAAATTACGTTTTACGAGTTCCCAATTTTTTCATTTTTACACCTTATTTTCCAGAGGCAGTTTTTCCGTTACTAATCCCAGTCGAGTCACATTGAGGAAACTTCATGTACATTTTTGATTGGTTGACATTAGTATACATTATCAAAGTAGTTTACCATATTTGAATAAATCATGCTCGATTAATGACGATATTGTAGGTTTGTTCTATAAAAAATATTAAAAAATATCAAGGCAACTATTACCTTTTTTTCTCAATTTTTTTCTTTGCAGGTGGCATAGACCTTTGACCTTTTTTCTATTTATCAATGTATACAACACTCAGGGGGTGGGGGATTTCCTTATAAAAGGTGATAGGACATACCGCTGGAATAGGTAACATTTTCAGCTTGAAACCAATCAAAAATATATGATAAGGTCAATAAAGTTCCCATTTCTTGTTATATGAAAATCCATGTATTTTTTTTCACAGCCGAAAGTCTTGCCGTAAGTAAACATTACATAATGAATCTGAGCCTCAGATCTGAGCTCCGAGCAAAGGCGCTATTTTCTCGATTATGGTATTCCACTTTTCCCAACACACCACATGAAGCCATAACAATATAAGAAAAGGTTACATTTCTACCTGAAAAGGGTGGGGTCAATGGGGTCAAAGAACCCAAGCTGCACCATTATCAATTAAGTATTAAAGTCCCCCACTTCCCACCCGGAGATGCAACATAATTTTACAAATGGGTGTTCAGCGATCGTGACGTACCTCTTATGACTTATTATCAAGTCTAATGCGACTTAGAACTGTGAATGAAATTTGTTAACGCCGTAAACAAAAAATAATTTATTCTAATACAATTCACAGTAAATCATAGTAAATTCATATTTAAATTGTTCACATTGGTGTCATGTTTCAGCCGAGAAGTATACTACTTTAATTTAAATATACATCAAAAATGAAACACAATTTTGATTTTTGGTTTTGAGTAATAAGTAATGGTCATACTCCATCCAAAGTGTTATATCATAAAGCTGACAAAACTAATGGATTCGAAGTTGAATTTGAAAGCGCCTAAAATATATACGTTAAAGATTTTTCAACATTTATTGGAAAAACTAAAAAAACAAAAAACAAAAACAAGAAAAACTAACGCAACAAAAAAGAAATAATAACACAAACAAATTACATACTCCCAAAATTCCTCAGTCGCTGTTTTCCTGGTTAAATTCAAAGCATCTACGATTGGTGACAGCACTGTTGTGTTTATTGATGTATTCAAATACGTCTGATGTATCCTCGTGTAGCAGTGTTCTGTATTGTAACCATTTGTACACGTACTCCAAGGTATTGTAGGATAGAATGAATTCACCAGATAATACAGGGCCCAAGCAAGGATCACATTGTAGTATATACTGACGATACCCGTTAGACAGATCATACCAAATCCTATACCTATATAAAAAAATATTAAAAAAAATATACAATGTTAACTTTTCCATATAATTTTGTTACCCTGTTCTGACCTTTTCATATGCTATGCATTAACACTTGTATTCATTAGCGGAGAACATTACATCGCGTTTCTATGGAATTGTGTTTTTATAAATTGCATGTGTGTACTAGTAATTGTAATTGCACTTTACACTGCATATTCTCAAAGTAACACAAACTAGTTTCACAAGCCGAATATTGTGTTATTGTGCTTTATTTTCCCTATCATGCTTTTAACCGTCTTGAAAGTGTCTTGATAGCGTTTTCCCTTCAAATGTTCGTCGGATCGATACCCCGTCATATCAAACCAAAACCTTGGCGGAAAATGTGCTTGCTGCTTCTCCGCTTTGCTTGCGGCATTAGAGGGTATGAAGGAAGACTTGTCGGCTCGATGTCAGAATATGGTGTCCGGTTTAGATGACATGGTTTCCTGAGGACGGTTACCTTATGAATTAAAATGTTATAAATCCGGCTCAGGGTGTTGTTCTTGAAAGTGCAATGCAAGGTTTTTATTCGTATCACGTTCGGATATTCTCATCTGATACATGTTTGCATGGTATTATTTGACACTGGACTATAAAAATAAATCCATCATGAAGTATTTCAGGGTTGGTGTGTGTTACAATTTCATGGTTCAGATTATCTGCAGATTGAACATAATTAACATCATGTTTAACATACTGATATCTTATACCTCTAAAGAGCGGACAGCATATCCATACACGACCTGGTCCAAGATTTGACCATTGTGAATATGTAAGTTCTGTAAACATCACTGGGAGACCAAGTATGAACAGGAATATAAAATATGGAATCATGAAAGCTCCTGGAGATATACTATGTAACATAAATATACTTTGATATATAAAAGGTAGATTACTGAAGATTTTATATCAACACAAATAAATGCCAATGAATAAAGAAAAAAAAAAATAACTATTGCATTTTACATAAAATAGCTTGAACAGTGCAAGTTGAACTACTTTATTATTTATTAGCGATATCTACTGTTTGGATAATAGGAAATGAACTATTAACTATCAAACTGAATTAGAGTATTTTAATAGAAGTACTTAATAAAGGTCCGAAAACTCAATTATTTAAGGCTAGATGTCATCTGCAAATATATACTAGCATTTCTGTCGATTTATGCAATCATGGTAACTTTTAAAAACTCTTCGTAACAATTTCAAAATAAGGAGATGTCACATATTTGCCAAAGGGACAACAATTCATAAATCGAAAGGACGAAGATGTGAAGAGTTACAGGATACCGAACGGCCTTCAACATAGAACAAACCCTTGAATATATACTCATTTCATTATTAACATGATTATTTGGTTTTAATGTACATTATTCGCAAAAAGTATTATATAGTTGTATGCATGCTGATACTTTAGTCTCTGGTGCATAGTTGTCTCATTGGCAACAATACAACATTTCCCTATTTGTATATTCAAGGAAAGCATGATATATTGTATAGATGTATTTCTAATATTTAAACTATAATATTTACCTTTCGATGTCTTTTGTGTTATTGGGTTGCTGTCTCATATTATTTCAAATATATTGTTTCTTATATGTTTATATTGATAAAACAAGCATTTTAATGATGCATTTTTTTTAAAATAAACTCACCGCCGCCATTTTTAAAACAAACATACGGAAATCTCCAGATGTTACCCAGTCCAACAACACAACCAATGCTTGAGAATAGAAACTCATACCAGTTCTTCCAGTTACCTCTGGCGTTTTTAGTCATCACTGCAGAACTGGCAATTAAATTGTGTTCAGTGTAGAAGAAATCTGTAGATCTTGTGAACTATTATAAACTATCTTTCATCTTCCAAAATTAAAAGTTAACAAAAAGACGGCTAAAATATGAAACTGTTCAAGGACCAGTTATCGTCACCTGGTATTTAATACAATAACAGATGCGTACGTAAGTACAGCGTAATACTGGCGATCGTAATTTCAGACAATATCATGTTTTGTTCTGATTTATATAAAGATTCAGTACTGTTGTATGCGATTTAGGCAAAGAAACGGCAAGCTTTCTGTTTTTGAACGCAATATCAAAGCTTGCTTTAGAAACGTTCCTTCAATAGATTTTAAAAATAGGTAAATAAGATTCAATAGTAAACGTTATGCTCCTCTGTCGTGAAGTACATGTATAAATATATTTGTGATTAAAATGCTTTTTGAAAATTTCACATTTAAGAGTAAGGGGAAGATCTTTCAATTTATCGAAGTGTTTTGTTCATCTATAATGCACCCATTTCCTCTTACTAAAAAATAACAAAAGGTGACGATTAAGTTCGATTTCCTTAAACATTTCTATTATAGATTGATTGATTTGAGTTATAAATTACAATACACAAGGTCCTCTTATGTGTAGGACATTAGGGCAAATACGGAAAGCCAATGTCCTTATTTTCGTTGATAAATAAGAGTATTTAGAGACTAAGTTGACAGTACTAGAACGAACTTTATGAAATATTTGTATGTAAAAAGAGTACTTCCATCGGAGTTTCTTTAAAGAATATTTACTAAAGACTATGACTTGTGGACTGTAATCGGACCTCTACTTGTACTGACAACAGAAACCTTTTACCGTGAAATACACAGACGATTCATACGGGCGGATGGATAACTTTTTGAAGGTAGGTAAATTATAAATGCAACAGTAGTTTACTGCTATTCAAATATCATAAATAATTCATAAAATGAAAATGAAGGTAAACAACAAAATCTGAGGGATTCGCATGAACCCAGGAGGAAGGTAAACAACAAAACCTGAGGAATTCGCATAAACACGCCCAGGAGGAAGGTAAACAACAAAACCTTAGGAATTCGCATAAACACGCCCAGGAGGAAGGTAAACAACAAAATCTAAGGGATTCGCATGAACCCGCACAGGAGCGGCACCGGGTATTTTGACAGGATAATCATCTGCTATGTATGCATCACTCACTATGCGAATCCACACTCAGGCCAAATGGTTACAATCGGGAATAGGATACAATCGACAAATTTAAAGATCTGACAACTATTCTAGTAACGTTTGCTATTGTGCCACATTCTTTCGTTTTTAGTTTTTTTTCCACATCACAACACATTTTTATGTACGCAGAAGAGCGTTTAAAATTTAAATAAACAGTATAAAAGTGAAGTCTTCTACGCAAAATTTACATTCGGACTTTTTTTTTGCTTTAAATATTAATTGCTGAACCACTCGCATTTCTAAAAAAGCAAAACAAATAAAAATACCACCTTATCCCTTCTTAAATTGTCCGTTTATAAATTTATGAATTATTAAGAAACTAAGGTTTCAATTACCTCAGGCAAAGTTGACCTTAAATGGATTTGGCTATTGTTTTTTTTTATTATTATTTATTTAGGTCCTTTTTAGTCATATAGCTCTTCTACTGTTTCGGTTCTTTTACATTCTTGGCTTTCAAATATTCGGCTTTGATCGTTTCTGATAAAGGTAAATCCAGAAAATCGTTTAAGACGAATGAAATTGATAAAGAGTTGTTTTCGTTTTTTTTAAAGAAGCTTTAATATAGATAATGCAAAGTAATATATTATAGGACTATATGTAGTTCCAATCCAAGTTCTATTATACAATATCAAGTCATGATAAGGTTCCTACATATCTCAGTACTACTCAACATTTTTATTCAAATTTTTTGCTTTTAATATTGATTGGTGAACAACTCGTATTCAGAAAAAAAAAAAAAAAAAAAAAATAAAAAAATGTCAGCTAAAACGCAGAAAAACTTTAAAGTAAAAATAAAAATGCAAAGTTGCAATCCCTGGACCCGACTTAGGATTTCCATATAGTTCCATATACAAATACATCTTACCTTTACAGTCTTCCTAGTCCTCGTTTGACCAGTAGTTTGGCCACTAGAGGGCATAAAGGTAAATGAAAATAACTTTTTTCCAAATGACTGCCTAAAATTAAAGGTAGATTTAGAGTAATTCTAGACAAGTCTTATAGAAATATTATCACATTTTATTTGACAATGTTATTGTAACTACGTTTTTCACCTGAACTTTCTCTCAAGTTACTTCTGTATCCTTATAAAATCATTTACCGACTAGGATGATATACGACCCCTGTGTTATATAATTATGAAATCTTAGCCCATCATACCAGCTACTGTACTTATATCGTTAATATAATTGATACTAGATCATTTAAAAAATTTACTATATCTTTACGTGCTAAATTGGTCTAGTTTTCAATTTCCTTCCGAAAACCGGTATGGCTTTGGCCTATTAAATTAAGCAAATGGCCTATTAAATAATACTAAAATAACGAGGTCCAATTTGTTAGCCGTCATGGGTAAAACGACAAATCAAAGAATTCAACTGTATATATAGCTAATATAGGACAATGGTGTTGATTAAAAATTACACCATTCCAGACCCTTTTGTTTTCCACATAATTAATATTGCCAATAATTAACAAGTTCCGGATCAAATCCGATACCGATACCAATAGTATATTCACCTGTTACCTATTACCTTATCTGTACGTTCCGCATCTGACAGGCGCACCACCAAACGGTGTATTCAGGATTTGCTATTTACACGGGTCATAATCACAGGGTTGACACTACTAAATTCAATCATTGTCACATTGTTTCCTATTGTATTTTTTTAATCAGCATGACTTTTTAAGATGAAAATACGAATACTAAAAATCTAGACTTAAAATAAGACGTATAGGTGCAGTTTCCAATTTGTTAGCCGGCATGACGTAAAAACGGCGAATCAAAGTTTTTAACTAATAGACGGGTTCAAACAGAAAGATTTTGAAAGCAGAGAAAACTGTGCATCTTATGATCAGTATGACTTTATCAGATGACAAAACCAATACTAAAAATCCAGGCTAAAATAAGGATTACACATCATAGTAGTTATATACTTTAATTCAGTCACGGACACGCGATATCGCGGGTGTGTTCTAGTGGTCAATAATGTTAACGTTCCCACAGTTCGCTCAATAGTTCAAAATTACGAGTCTTTTTTTTTTCTTTTTTTTTAGAGGGGGCATTTAGAAATAATAAAATAGAAATATATCTTTAGCCAACATTGCTATTTTGTATAACTTGTATTGAATGATTAGAAAGAGCAATTAAAACACACTTGTGACGTAAATCTATTGTTATAACTCTCCATTATTTTCCAGGAATGGAGAGTTATTTCTTATTGTCCGTCTTTAATTATGGCGTATGAAATACCCTGAGGGAAAAATCTTTGTGACTAATACCTAGACTTTGTAACCGATGACAACAATTTACCTAGAAGACTTGACACAAGTACATTTGATATTTATATTTGTCCCCTCTAACATTGTTTCCTATCAAAATGCAGTAGTTTTACTTAAAACCCCCTTTTGAATTAATGTTCCATATTACTGCGTATTTTTATAGGAAAAGTGAAAGAGAAGAAAATAAAAATAAAAAGTGTACTTGTAAGAAGTGATTACAAACATCAAACAAGAAATACATCTGCACTTGTGTTCGTTGTATCGGTGTTAAGGGGACATGACAACTGAAACTAAAAAAAAAAGAATATAGGAGCACTGCATATTTATTACTATACTCAGACATTTCCAACATCAAAACACAACACTGACTGAAATATTACACTTCACTTCATGGAAATATTCAATGTAATTGACAAATTGCCATCAGATTTGGATATTTTGAACTTTCCGGAATCATCGTTTTCACTATCGGTTCGTCCTTGGATATCGGAATTGATTTTCCTTTTCTGTTTTCATTTGTTCTTTTGTAATTTCTTACAGCATTCGATCTATGACCCGTGACCTCGCATATTAATTGCTCATCTACACCAGCGTCGTACATCCTAGTTGCGGCAGAAGCTCGAAGCGAGTGGTTAGTGCGGTAACCACCTATACCTGCTTCCTGACAAATGCTAGCTACAATGTTAGCGAGGCTATGTCTACCAATTGGTTGATCAGCATACCAAATGTTTCCGTTTGGAATTTTCAAAGGTCTCAAGTACAACGCATCGGCTTTCCTTGGAAACGGTGGACAGTGAGAAGCATATAATTCAAACAAATTCACAACGCACCTAGCTTGATTTTCGGTATTTTGATATGCCACCACAGATTTTCTTTTAACGTTTTTATGCTTGATACCTCCTTGATCTGCCTTTGATTTTGCTTCAGTATAAATCAAACACTTTGAACCATTTTTTTCATTTATTTGAAACTGCGATGAATTTCCCCCTTTTAAATCTCTGTGTTCCTGGCCACCTCTTAACGCAAAGTTTAAACCTATTAAATAGACTAACGTATTCAATAAATGACGAGCGTTATCAGATCCTAATGAACCGCTTGCCCATAACTTTTCTTCCTCCTCCAAAGAAATTTCTTCGCCCTGTTTTTTAGGAACGCGAACTTCTGCTCGTAATTTCATTACATTATCTAGGGAATTTTTTATCTGAATAAAGCTAGAATCAGATAGAAACTTATGATTATATCCAAGTGTATCCATGTATAACTGTAAACAAATAACTAGAGAATAAAGCGTATCTGGTGGATATTCAGTTCCATCAGTTTTACGAACTTCACAAATAAAGCGGGAAATGGAATAATTCAATTCATCAAGCGACATTTCAGCCAGATCTACGCGAATTGGACTAAGTCCCACATTTGGATCATTCGCCCTAATATTTCTGGTAGATTTCCATTGTTTGAATAAGGTCGTTGCCCACTTGATTTTGCTCATGGTACTGTCATCAAACCTACAATATTAAGAAACAATAATAAATATTCAAGCAAACACGCAGCAAAAATACATATCTACTCTATATTTCAATACTAGTAATATTAATCGAATTGCAGTTATGAGAGAGAGATAGAGAGAGAGATCAGTAAAGAGAGTTGAATTTATAAAAGAGTATGATTAGGGTAGACGTTAACGAGACAGCAACCTAACGATATAAAAAAAGGTCTAGGAAGGTCAGCATACACGACTAAAAAACAAATGTCTATAAAACGAATATTTTCTAATAATGTATGAATAAAGGGAGACGTGGTGTATACACCAATGAGACAGCAACCCAACGATACAATATAAAAGATATCTAGATAGGCGACAACATATACAGTTTTCAACAATAAACAGCTTCATATCGTCTTTTAAATAGCTTTAAAAAAGTTAATAACTTAACACAAACTGTTAAAGATCTGACAATACGAAATTCCTAAAAAAAATTACACAAAAAAACCAAGAATATAGGACATGCATATATATGATTGTTTTATGTCACTATTCATATCTAACTATAGAATTATACATTGCTCCCAAATAGCTCCTGATATAGAAATATAGTATTTAACCGTATTTTGTATGTCCGGCTGTAATCAAGTATCAAATGGAAATTAAATTCCGAACCTTAATCTTACTATCCATATCTGTAAATTCGTTAGTTAAAACTTAAATAAACACTGTTTGTGATTAACCATGATGTATTGTATAATATAAGTTCTTTTCTGTGCACAAGTAACAAAAAAAACCCAGTATGAATAAGAAGGCGATATAGGTCAAACTTTTGTTTAGTCCGACTGTGACAAAATACCGACAAAAACTTGACGGCCGGTCGAATCTTTTGTGAGAAATTATTTGCTAATTTCTAAATATCAAACTAAAATATTTATTTCAATACAGACAAGGGAAATTACGCAAACTTCCTTTTTTTTTTTTTTTTTTTTTTTGATGTACAGATGAACGAGAAGACTTTATCATGACATACAACTGATCCTTATCATTTTGTATGAGACCTTTATGATGTAATCATGCACAAAGAAAGACTGCTTTACATTTTGCTTTTATTTCTTCATTTCCAGAGTTAAATGGGTCCTGTTATATATTTCTTAGTTAACTAAATATAATCGAAAAAATATCAACATGATATTTGACTGACTGTTGATTGCTTAACGTCCAATGGCAACTATTTCATAACCTAAATGATGACAAAGCACGCACAATGCCTCATGATTTAGAATTACTGTTTATTTTGTGTTTTGAACAAAACGTCAGTTTATAAATATATCAAACATAAGTTACTTACTTCTTTGATAGCATATCTTCGATTTCTTTATCTGTCTTTGGCTCGTGAAATCTTGAAGTTGATGGTTGATGACTTTTACTTTCAATTTTTGAGACATTTAAAAGTAATTCGTCGTCAGACTGTGTTAATTTCGGATTGGAAAAACCTTCGTCTTCAGAAATATCAGAACATGCAACTGAATATGTTTCACTAGTAGTAGTAGTATCATATTCCAAGAAAAATTACATAAATCCAAGTTATCATCATTGGTTTCTTGTGAAAATGTGTTTTGTGTAAGAAAATTTCCTCACCGTCCGAACGTGACATAATCCAAACTTGGACACTAGCTACTATGGACTTTCTTGTTAAAATCAACCCAATTTAAAGCAACTGTTGTAAAAGAACTCACTAGTGAGTTTATAACTACTCACATAGTTTAGTAAATTCTTTTAAATTTTAAAAGGTTCAGTGAAGGAATGGTCAAGTGATCAATAATTTATATATTTTATTGTAAAACAAAATTGCAAATATTGTAGTGTGTTTGTTATTTTTAAGTGTGTTTTAGTGATAGAATGTCAAATAACTGTCCATTCCTGAAATAATGGGCGTCGGCCCTTCGGGCCTCCGCTCCATTATTTCCCAGGAATGGACAGTTATTTGGACTTTCACTATAACGTAATACATGCATAAGTATGTTCGATAATTACTATGTAACTTTGTCAGTATCTCTACACAAATGTAGTTTGACTTGCATGTTTCATTCAAACCTGTCTGCCATAATGATATTATATGGATATTTCAGTGGTCTCTGCGATAAATCCTTGTATTGTTTAAAACATGTAAGAACCAGTCAACGGGCGACAATTCAACTCTTTGACATGACTTCATTCACTGGTTAGGGGATTTTTTTTTCTTTTCATTTGTTCAAGCTACTAGTATCCATTAGCTTACTATACCAGCTACTGTACATATAATCACAAACATAACTGACACCACTTGTATTTTAATGAAAATCGCCCAATCAGTTTTTATGAAAATATCGATTGTAAGACCCATATAAGTTTCATATAAAAAATATAAAAAAGACAATAAATAATAATAAAAAAAAATACAAAAGGATATCAGCAAAACAAAAAACTGAAAACTGTTACAACCGTAATTGTCCTCTATTCTTTTCTATCTCTTTTTTTTTTCCATTTTCAATAAGAAAAGGTTGTGTTGTGCAGTGGCGTCAAGAAGTCAGTAATCAAGCGACACAAAATCAAAATGACAATTGAATGGGTTGGTTTCGATTGCATAACGCCAATTTCTGTAAAACAAGTTTTAAAGACTTGAAAACGATAATTCATAGCTACTGCATCAGTACATGATTAACTATCGTACTGTTTACGTAGACCATCCTTAACTCTATGACTTTCAATGATAAAGTTTTGTCTGATTGTTGTTTATTATCGTCCAGTAGCAAATGTTTTATGAATATTTTGGACAAAACAAAGTTTATATTATATTACAGGTAGTATCTGCAAGTGTGTTATCCTGGATGAAGGTCGGAAATGCGATTTCTGGAAATAGAGGGTATGTTAGATTGACTGACCCTTTAGGGCCTGGGGTCATAACCCTCGATCGAATAAACTTCCGGGCCCAATTCAATTACCAAGGGGAACACTTACCAAGGGGAACACTTGATGGATGTAAAGTAAAACCTTTACAAAAGTGTAGTTAGCTCGGTCCGCTGGATTAATCGAGAGGAATTACTGAACAAATATGATACATTGGCTATAGGTACAATAAGACACTAATGATTTAAATTGCAACAATAATCGAATTGCAATTAATAATGACAAACAAACACTGGATTATATATGCTCCTGGATTTGCACAGGCACATAGGAATGTCTCTACAGGTGGAGCGATCCTGATGAAGCTAAATATAAAAAAGCGTTCCTGACGCATCAACATTTAAAAAGTGTGAATTTCATTTCAAAATCAAATTTAAGTAGTAAATCTAAAAGGAATTCATTAATGGTTTTGATTTATTCATGGTGATGAAATCGCTGTTAATTGTTATCGAGGAGAACATTTACAGCTTTAATAATCTCATCACAGCCCATGTGAGTATATCTAGCATATTTATCGTTTTATGAGTTGCAGCAAATACATTTGCATTGAGATCTTTTCGATGGACCATTTGATTAAATAAGAAAACTACTGTTTGATAAGATTGAAAAAAAGGTGAATTATAGAGAGTTGAAAGTCATTACTGCCAACCATATAAAATCTGATAATTTATCAATAACACCCAAAGTTTTTAAAATTTTTAATTCCATTATTTTTTATATGCTTTATTTCAAAATTGAAAACTAGTAATATGTTCTGTAATAGTAGTCAGAAAACAAGTAACTAGTGATTTAAAACAACTGCCGGAATAAGAATAAAGTCGTGTTCACATTGAGTTAAACTCGGTGTGGTGTTACAATGTAGTGTCCTCAACACGTAAAGTCTACTACGTTCCAATTGATGAATATAGTTTAAATCAGGTTTCGATTACATGCATTTGATAGTGAATGCAAGCCTTGTGTGTGTAAAGTGTACATATAACTAGATATTCAATACGTGAAGGTTATTATGAATATCTAAGGATGATGATGATGCATGGCTGCTTAACGTCCAGCGGCAAAATAATATGCATATTCAGGACGAGAACATGTTAATGTAATATGAATTTTAATCCTGCTTTGTACTAGACCGACACGTTGAGCCGGGTTTTTAAGGTGCTAATTCACAACGTAACAGTCCGCAGGAAAACATCTCACCTTACCCGGACACATTCTGACTCCGAGCCGACCAGTCTTTTCTCTTACTCCTTAATGCCGCGTGCTTAGCGGAGAAGCAGCAAATACCAAATTAAACGTTTTGGATTGACCAGGCCTAGGTTCGAACCCACGACCTCCCGCACTATTTAAGGAAAATATATATATAATGTATTTTCAGCCTTGTACCACCATCACTGCTGGTGATCCGATGGATAAAATCTGTTGTAGAGTCATCACTGGTTCAGACGTACTTATAATATAATTATTTCTGTGACTGCATCTTACATTAATTTGTAGGATCCTTTACAATTGATAATTCAACTGATCTGTAACAATTCCATCTTCATGCTTTATATATCATGTACTGTGTTACGACGCTAGATTAAAACTGACGAGGAAAGGTAACACCCGGCCACCGAAAGCTTTATTTTTGTAGAGCATGAGTTCGAATCCCAGCGATGCAAAACAAATTTCTTGGTAGAGGGGTATATATATATATATATAATTCGTCTAAATAAACAGCCCAACAATGTCAGATCTGTTCCGCAAATATTTGTTCTTCCCTGATAGTGTCTGTAAAATGTTCAAAGGAATGACTTCAACTTCACCACTTGGAACCTTTGGTTTAATAGATTCCTTGTAAGCAGAAATTATGATAGGAAATGTAAGCTCTTGAATGTTGTATCAGCTGGGTTATATATATCCGTATGCAGAGGCTAGCGCTGCTCGAATGTTGCTACAATGTACATAGAAATTGAAATTCACAATAAGGATGCTAAATTCATCTCTTTTGTACTTAATCGACCCTCATTTAAAGTTTTTAGGTGTAAGTCGAGATAACGTACTTCCAAAGTTAGCAAATGCTAAGATATTTAGCCGACTTGATGTCCAAGAAGCATATTGGCATGTAAAACTTGACAAAGAGTCTAGTGATTTAACAACAATGATAACACCATTTGGGCGATACCGTTGGGCGAGACTTCCGTTTGGTCTCCAAGTTTCAAGCGAAATTTTTCAACGAAAGCTCACAGAAGCTTTGGGAGACATAGAAGGAGTATTCACAATAGCAGACGATATCATTGTTGCAGGTTGTGGTCGTACGGATGAGGAAGCACGAACAAATAATGACCGTAAACTCAAAAAGTTGTTTCAACGGTGTAATGATCATAACAGTCTTCTTAATGAGGAAAAGAAAGAAGTTGGATTAACAGAGATCACGTTTCATGGTCACCGTATTACAAGAGAAGGGGTAAAAGTTGACAATGCAAAAGTAAAAGCGATACAGGAAATGCCCTGTCCGACCGACGTGTCAGGAGTGAAAAGACTGTGCGTCATGGTACAATACATGGCAAAATTTCTGCCAGATCTTGCTAATGATCTAGCACCGATCCGAGAACTCACTAGAAAAGATGTACCGTGGAAATGGTCCGATGAATGCGAGGCGGCATTTCAAAGAGTAAAGAAAAGACTTACTGAAGCACCCATATTGGCTTATTTTGATGTCAACAAAGAAGTTGTACTGCAAGTCGACAGTAGTAAGAGTGGTCTGGGAGCCGTACTGCTGCAAGAAGGGAAACCTGTTGAATTTGCGTCAAGAGCGCTAAAGCCGTCAGAGTGTAACTGGGCTCAGATTGAAAAAGAAGCGTTATCGATGTTATATGGTCTCGAGCGTTTTGACCAGTACACATATGGACGTAAAGTTATAGTTCAGAATGACCATAAACCACTTGCTGCGATAATAAGCAAACCGATAAGCCGAGCACCGAAACGATTACAGGACATAATGATGAAATTGTTCTGATATGATATTAAATTTAGATTTATGAAAGGCGTCAATCTTGTACTAGCAGACACTCTAAGCAGAGCGTTTTTGGAGAATGACAATGCCACAGAGACCGAGCGACCACGAATTATGCAAGTAAACACATTTGAAGACATACCGGATGCGCGACTGCAAGAAGTAAGAACTGCTACAGCAGAAGATGCCGAATTACAAACTCTTGTAAACATTATCAATGAAGGATGGCCACAACATAGAGACCGCGTTCCTTACAGTACACTACCGTATTTTGAATGGCGCGACGAATTAAGTATCCAAGAAGGAATACTTGTAAAAGGGGAAGCCATCCTCATTCCGAAATTACTTAGACATGATATGAAAAACCGTTTACACAGTGCTCATTTAGGTTATGATTCAATGATGAGGCGAGCCAGAGGAACAATATTTTGGCCAGGAATGGCAAATGAGATAAAGCAAATGACAGAGTTATGTGAAATTTGCCAAGAGTCAAAGCCGAAAAATCAACGAGAACCGTTAATACAACACAGTGATGGTCAATCACCTTGGACAAAAATAGGAATGGACTTGTTCGAAATAAAAGGCAGACCATACCTTGTGGTCATTGATTACTTTTCGAATTTTACCGAAGTAGACTACTTATCGAAAACAACCTCTAGTCAAGTGATCACAATACTTAAGAAACAATTTGCGAGATTTGGAATCCCGACAACAATTGTATCCGATAACGGACCTCAGTTTAGTGCATGATTTTCGAAAATTTACAACAAAATGGGGAATCAATCATATGGTGTCATCTCCGAACCATCCTCAAGGAAACGGTAAAGCCGAATCCGCGGTTAAAGTGATTAAGAATATGATAAAAAAAACTCTTCAAGATGGTCGTGACCAATACGAGGCGCTTCTTGAATTGCGAAACACTCCTACTCAGAACACTGGTCTCAGTCCGACCGAGATGATGTTCGGAAGAAAAACCCGATCAATGATTCCATCAATTAACATAATGCAAAATGTACCGAATGAGAAAGCTACAGAATTACGATCAGCAAGGAAACAATCTGTCAAGAAATGTTATGACAGACGCGCAAAGAACTTACCACCGTTAGGAACTGGTGACTCAGTGTATTTCGAACACAAACAAGGACATCACTGGAGGTTGGGAAAAGTAAAAGAAAGAATAAGCGAAAGAGCATACGTAGTTAACAGCCAGGAAGGAGTTCCTTACAGACGTAATCGATCTCACATGCGACCGACAAGTGTAAATGTACAAATCCGTGATATGTCACCACCACGGGAACTATTGAATTTTGATAAATTGGCAGAAACAAAACCTGTTGTACCGACGAGAACACCAAACACTTTAGAACTGTCTATGAACTCAGACAATTTAGTTAGCGAGTGCGAACCAACTGAAAGGAACAAAAGCGTGTCGAACCGATTACTAGACCAAAACGTATCACCAGAGAACCAGCCTATTTGAAAGACTTTCTGCGTTAAAGATATGACAATTTTAATTGTTTCAAGTAGTTTATTTTCTAGTCATTAATTTAGTTTCTAGTCTTTCTATAATTAGTTTAGTGTTTTAAAAAATGAACTGCTATTACAAACCCTAGATACTGACTTTGTTTTAAATACATGTGAAACAGACTATATAATTGAGAAAATTATTTTTGGTTAAATTGTTTTGATAATAGTTGCAAATTTGAAAAGCAAATATCTTTCTTAAGAAAAGGGGATGTTGATAAATTGTGATTCGTTTCTTTTATTCAAATTTGAGTCTATATTTTATAATAACCGACACATGGCTAATTATCTATAGATGTATTTATAAACCGGATGTTGTGTATGTAATTAGATATTCCTTTGTCTACAATACACATCATGATAGCAAGTTGATATTGTTATTCTGCCTGAAGCAATTCTTGTATTAATGAGCCTTCCTGTCCGATAATACCCACAAATAACATTGTCAATCAAGAAATAACGATTATGTTGTCAACCAAGAAATAAAAAGAAACAAAATCAAGCACACAATTGATAAAGCGTCTTCGTGAAGGGTAATGGAGTATTATCCATGGGATATAAGTCACCTCCATCCGCACGCATGATTAATTGCGTTATCTGATATACGTAAGGTAGCACGGTAGTATTTGCATTCCAGAATTTAGGTTGCTCTTTTGTGTACCCTACTTAAGTCAATGTATCTGAACATTATGATTGGACAAAAAAATACAGTATCAACTGAACATACTTTCCCAAACTGAGGGATGAATCAGGTGTAGAAAAATATGAAATAATTTTACATACAGACGAAAATGAATTTTTGAGAATTTTTTAAATTTTGTATTCACTGCACGATAGAAGACCTAAAAGCACTAGTGGCCTTAGGTTCTTAAAGATAGCAAAAAAAGTAAACGGTCATGATACATATTCAAATTCATTTCTGAATAGTAAAATGAAAGTACTTCAGTTAACTGTGAATGTAGAATTTTTGGCAGTGTTAGAAAGTGGTGAAAATTCTAAAAAGGCTATCATTATCCATTATGGGCCAGGAAATACTACCGTGCCACCTTATGGCTATTTTCACTAGAAGTCATAATATGTAATTTCAAAACCAAAAAATAGTCCGTAAATTCTCCTTGATAGCATGACTACGGATTCCCTCAAGATAATCCTAGTAAAGAGTATACGTTCATGTGGATATGATGTACATGGTATATACTTGAATTGGTAAAATTGCTCATTTAAGTATTGTATAAAATTTGTAAAAACTAAATTAAAAATAACAATACAAATTTTTTTACATATTCTACTTAAATTGATGAAAAATAATGCTATAATAAATATATGTACAAAATGAATGCATGCATAAATTTTGAAAAGCATATTAATGGTAGCGTTTTTATTTATCTAATATTAACTACAAGTTTTAACGTTAAATATCTCACCCTGTTCACAACACTATATCCTGATGACTAGTGAAGCTACAATTTATTACATGCAAAAAAGAGAGCGAGTATTTTCCTTCATCCGCATACAATATTATATTACATGTAAAGCTCATTATCATATAAATGATTAATTTCTTAAATAATTTTACATAATTTACATATACAAATATAAGAGCATCAGTGATTAATTACATATGTGTTTTAAGCCTCGGTCACACCTTAATGGATAGCTCGAACGGATGCCTAACGGATAACTTTTTTTCAGTCCGTTCATGTCCGTTAGACGTCCGTTCTTATCCGTTAGACGTCCGTCCATATCCGTTGCATGTCCGTTTAGCGTACGTTTTATCCGTCGACGTCCGTTCTGTCCGGTGGAAAATTTTAAAACTTTAAACGGACGTCCAACGGATGAAATGTCCGTTGAACGTCCGGTAGGCGTCCGTTTTGTACGGTACTCGTCCGTTTCGTTTCCGTTTTGTATCCGTTACGTGTCCGTTATACATCCGTTGGAGGTCTGGCAGATAAATATACCAACGGACTTCTACCGGACGTTTAACGGATAAAACGGATGTTGAACGAATGTGAAACGGACTTCTACCGGACGTATAATGGATAAAACGAATGATGAACGGATCTGAAACGGATAAATGCCAATTGAAAGTTTCGTGTCAGAAATACCAATTATTGGTATGTCAGATTTCTTAAGGTTCATGAATTCTTATTATTCATAATCGATCCTAGAGTAAGAGCACGTCTTCTCAATTAAGCAGATCTTATTCAGGCCAGACACTGCCCTTTTGCGGCATTTTGAAGAACAAACCAAAACCAGTTACACAGAAATTTTTTTGAATATTTATGCGATTTACATGTATTATTATTGTCGCCTTTAATTTTTCAGTATATCTTGTTCATCCATTTATCCGGTACACTTCCGTTAGGTGTCCGTTTTATGCGGTACTCGTCCGTTGGATGTACGTTCGACATCCGTTCTGTCCGGTACGTTTCCGTTCCTCGTACGTTGCATATCCGGTGTGTGTCCGTTTTGACGTTACGCACGATGTTGGTACTATTTAGCGTTACACGACGTTCCTCAAAATAAGGCGATTTCGACGATTTCAAAGAACGTTTCAGGTGTTCAAGCATATAATTGATGAGGTCAATTTACTGTTGTGAATTTGGTAACCGATTTCGGTTTGTCTGAAAATGCATAGTTTTACAAATAAAACTCAAAGTGATCGTATAGTTATTTTTTTTTAATGAATATTCATTTACAGGAGTTGTCAGTCTTTCTAGGCCATAATTGTTAATTTTCCTTTAGGCAGAAGTTCGCATTAATGAATCATACATTAATTTCCAAATTGACACAGATTTATTTTTGATATAAATTAGATTTTGAATTTATATTCTCTTATTTTTTTTCATATTTATACAAACTACTTTTGTTGCATTTCTTTCCGTTTCTGTTTCCGTTTCCTTTCTATATTTTATCATTTCCCGATGCTTTCTTTGTCGCAAAATATCTAGGTAGTTAAACATTTGGGATTCATGTTTTTCTCATTTCTGTATTTTTGTGGCATTATACATATCCTTTGTTTGTTATAATTGCCAGCAATGGTTTTTCTCTATTTTATTTTATTAACAAAAAAATTATACATGTTGCTTTTGACGATTTAAAACTTGCAGATAGACAACGTTCCTTAAATAAAACAAATATGCTATAAAAAAAAAAAACTAAAATCCCGATATTTTGTTTATATCAATCTCATTTGAATTTATACTTAAACTATTCCTTTCTCATACATTGGTTGTAA
Source organism: Mytilus coruscus (assembly GCA_017311375.1). Taxonomy (NCBI): domain Eukaryota; kingdom Metazoa; phylum Mollusca; class Bivalvia; order Mytilida; family Mytilidae; genus Mytilus; species Mytilus coruscus. Next base: position 54,657,708 of record CM029607.1, read on the forward strand.
TGTAACTTATACATGTATTTTTACTTTCATTCGAATTAAACTGGAAACAAATAATTACGATATAAAATTAAAAACCAGAGCATGACATCAATTACGTTTTGCGAACGTTGGGACAAAACGGCTATACTTTTTGAAACGATCTAAAAACCTTGTTGCCTAACGAAAAAGTGTTAAACACTATATTGTTTAAAAAGAAAAACAGAAAAACTTTTACCACCAAGTTTTATTTTCTATGATCTAACTATGCTTATTTGATAGACAGGTGGTTAAAACCTCAATTTTAAAGAAAATACAGCGTTTTTTTCGTTGGGACAAGATGGCTATACTTTTTGAAGTCATTGCAATAGAAACTATACTCATGGTTTCCGGCAAAAAATATCATGAACCAGGAGAAAAGTAAGAAAACTTTCAAAATAAAATAAATATTTTTCCTCTCAGCTTTTTCAATTTCACGGTATAAATACGCAAACCCGAAATATACTGACCTTGCATATGCTTGGACATTTTTCAGACCGTTTTCAAAAATAACATTTTCCGGATTACGGTTTCAGTGATATTGATTTTACTTTAACACGCGAATAACTATAACAATAGCAATACTCTTGTGAAGTTTTACGATGATCAGAGAAAAAATACCGTAGGAAAGAAACGGAACTCCGATCTTTTGCACACAAATGTAACGTTGGACATTACGTTTTTGCGTAAAAATGGGATAATTAAGTGTTATAATTCCTGGTATTTTAAATTTCGGTTCCTTTTTTCTTTATTTTCAAGTCTAATGTAATGAATTTCACCAGAAATCACTATATTTTTATCAAACTGATTATTCCACTGTATAAAGGACATGGTATTATTATTCCACTGATTATTCCACTGTATAAAGGACATGGTATTATTATTCCACTGTATAAAGGGAAGTAACAAAGATAGAACTAAACACAACAGAGCTGTCACATTAACATCAGTTTAAGGAAAACTTTTAGAAAAATTTTTTTGTCTCGTATTCGAAAGCTTTTGGAAAAAATAAACAATGTTGTACCTCATGGCTTACAATTTGGTTTCGTAAAGGAACATGGATCGATTCCTGCTATTTATATATTAAAAAAGTCAATTAGGTACTATATCGAACGTTATTCCTATGTGTTTTCAATATTCTTAGACAACGAAAAGGCCTTTGATCGTATATGGCAAGACGGACTTCTGTTTAAATTATGGAATGCTGGAATTACCGGTTAAATGTGGAAAATTATACATATTTCATATAAGACAGCAACTGCACATGTACACTATAACCGTTTGAATAGTCAGGTGTTTCAAATAAAACAAGGTGTCGGTCAATGTCGAGTTATGTCAGCTTGGCTGTTTGCTCTATTTATCAACGATTTAATCACTCATTTATTAGAAACAAACTGTGGGTTAATGATTGGACACATACATATACCTACAATTTTACTAGCGGACGACACCACTTTACTAAGTGGCACGAAATCTGGCTTACAGAAAATGTTGAATGTTGTTAATGAACATGCATATACATGGCGATTGAAATACAACGCAACTAAGAGCAGTCACCTTCTTTTCAAACCATCAAAATCTACTATAAAATATAATGAGTCAAAATATGAATTTAATCTTGGTGAAACAAAGGTCCATATGAAGCACAGTATTATTATGCTGGAACTTTGATTGATAGCAATATGAAATCGCACGATCGTACTGAAAAGGTGTGCAAAAAGCTGAAAATGAATCTACATTCTCTGTATAGTATAGGCCTTAATCGGAGTGGCATGAACTCAATTACAAACGCTATTATTTGGAAACGTATTGTGTTACCAACTACACTTTACTCGTATGAGCTTTGGGGATAGTTAACATTTGCTGAAACTGGAATGTTAGAGCAAACACGATACTTTGTACGATTTATAATAGGTCACCAACTGATTTCTGTACAGGTACTGTCGGAATATGGTCTATGCAAGGACTCATCGATAAATTCAAATTATTGTTTCTTGGACAGTTGTTCAGAGTTTAATCCACTACAACTCATAAACAATTATTTATTCTACATCTCAGTCAACTGTTGCTTGGCGAATCCGATAAGCGGTCAATAACATATGACTTAATAAAAACTCTTATTAAATATGACATACATTCCTTTCTTGAGAGTTACATGGATGATCTGTATGTCCCGGATAAAAAAACTATGGTCTAAAATTGTGTGTCAATCTATTGAAATCCGAGACGAAGATATTTGGAAATCATCTATTCAGTGTCGACCAGAACTTTGTCGTTACTACGAAATTCAAAACAGGCCATTGTCTATCCGCATTTGAATGATAAATTATTAGTCATGGTGAAACTGGACTCAATAGCAATAAAGGTTGGCCAAAGCTCTTTATGCGGTTGTCATCCACTGATGTCGTTCAACACTTAATATTGTACTGTGAAAAACTTTTGGATGCAAGAAATAACATGTTCTACGGAATTGTTGAAGTTTTACCATTTCAGGAATCTGTACACTTTTTTCAACAAGATGATGGCGATATAGTCGTAGCCTTACTTGGTGGTATTACAGATTTTATGCAATCTGTGAACTCGGTCAACTGGAGGCACATGATGATCATATATTTCATCTGTATGAAAAATTTAAAGGCGAATTATCTCAGCATAGATTTAATTTTGGACACTAAAATATTTGCCATCAATTTAAGAATTGAATGCTTCTTTTTGTAAATTTATTGGGGTGTAAAAGCGTTGACCAAAGTACATTTTGTATGAAGCGCGGAAGTGCTTCATTCTAAAATTATGCGCACGGTCAACGCTTTTACAACCCTATAAAATTACTAGAAGAAGCATTCAATACTTATAAGTACATTTTTTTGTTAGGATCATGAAATTAAACACGATTTCTATTTAGTTTTCATTTGTTTACCTGTGCACTTTATTGTGGAAGCTCGTGTCGTCATGAATGTTACATTTCATTTTGAAATGAAGGTTGATTTTAGAATGACGCGAGATTGCTGTTAGCCAATCAAAATAACGTATTATAATGAAACATGCATGTATTTTTATTATTAATTGTTTTGGCTTTTAACTAGCTGTCAGTAACTGCGAGTACTCTCAAATCGTACTTTCTTGTTTATTTGACCTGTTTATACTAATTGTAATGCTTTTTGTTATTTAATGTTATTCAGGGTTATATCTGGTCTATATACCAGCTTTGATAAGTGTTTGGTACTAATATAAATTTCCACTTCGTACTATGAACATCAAAATTATTTATTTTGTTAAAATATTTCCTTTCTCTATTGTAACTGTATACGTATACCTAACAACAAAATTATTTTATTTACCTGTGTTTAAAGTTATTGCAAATGGCTGATATTTTTGTTCGAGCATATTGTTTTTCTTAAATTATTTAACATTTCATACCGATATAACATGTTACTTTTATTATTCTTCCCTTAGTTTATTTATTTTGAATTTGCATTGTATCATAGGTTAAATTTATTTGTTCAGTGTATGTTCAATGGTGTTAAATGTCCTTTGATTGAGTTAAGCTATTTCAGTTGATATTTTATAGTGTGTTTTCTATGTTGTGATGTTACACTATTGTTTCAGAAAAAGGGTGAAGGTTTGGTACCATTAAAACGTTTAAACCTGCTGCATTTGTTTGCACCTGTCCTAAGTCAGGAATCTGATGTTCAGTAGTTGTCGTTTGTTGATGTGGTTCATAAGTGTTTCTCGTTTCTCGTTTTATATAGATAAGACCGTTGGTTTTCCTGTTTGAATGGTTTTACACTAGTAATTTTGGGGCCCTTTATAGCTTACTGTTCGGTGTGAGCCTAGGCTCCGTGTTGAAGACCGTACTTTGACCTATAGTGGTTTACATTTATAAATTTTGACTTGGATGGAGAGTTGTCTCATTGGCACTCATACCACATCTTCTTATATCTATGTAATGTAATTATGCAAATATAACATATAGATATACATTATGTAAAATGTATGTTTTTTTGTTTTTGTTTTTTTTTTTTTTTTTTTTTGTGCTTTAATTGTAGGTTGTAATTATATGTTGTTCGTTTCTTGTAATAAGTATACTTGTGTTAAAAAATGTAAATCTTCAGTATAATGGAGGAAATAAAGAGAATCAATCAATCAATCAATCAACCCTTCGTTCCATTTAAAAATATCACAAACATGGTTAGAACAATTACACTGGTCTTTTTAACAGTATTATCAGTAAGATTAAAATCAACTTCAAGTGGTGCATGACAAGAAAAATGATCAAACAACCCAACAGAAAAACTATTAATAATATTGAACATACTATTTTGTAAAATTAACATATAGTCTATTGAACAGATATATCATGTTAAGGAGGGGTATTTGCGAAAAATACCAGTCGAGAGAATGTTAAATTTCGCGAGCCGTAAGGCGAGGGAAATTCATTCTCAAGACTGGTATTTTTCGCAAATTCCCCTCAAGAACATGCTATATCTGTTTAATTACACCGAATGTTAACGTACATAACGCATTGATGATCGTGACATAAAACGCATTGATGATCGTGACATTACAAGCGTCCAGTCAGATAGAGTATTTTTTGGCAAATACCACGACAGAGAGGGTAAAAAAGGCATATCCTTTTTGCATATACCCCGGCGCTGTTTAAAAATGAACGATATTCATTTGATAATAGTAAATTGGTGAAAAATACACTGGCTATCAACCAATCAAAACCCAGGATTCTTACATAAGGTGTAATTTGCGTTCTAAAAAAACTATGGACATTTGCGTTTTAAACTTTGATATACCCATACAAAATTGACGGGACATCTGCGCTTTTTATCTATAAAACATTTACTGTAAACGTAATTATTATTTTTACATGTACGACAAATTTAGGAGTTGTGGTTTGTTTAGAACTTTATGGATGGAACATTCAAATGTTGCCATAAATTCTCTAAACAAATTGATACGATTCTTGGAATTAAAAGTGGAACGTATACTCGTCTTGGGTTCATTCTTTTGCCTGGAAAGTCCGAATAACTCTACCATCTACAATCATCTTTTAAACAAACGGCTGTTCATGTTGAATTTGAAGAATAAGCCATGGTTGTTATTAGGAATTTATTTCCGCCTGCCCTTTTGAAGTGTTTTCGTTTTCATCTGACACAAGCATGTTGACAAAAGATTCAGTCATAAGTACACAGGCACTTGTCTCTGTTCATATGAAATTTAAATGATAACTGTCACATTTGTGGCCTGCATCCTCATAACTTGTGTTAGTTGTTATTTGCCTTCAGCAGACCATACAATATATTAAGCTTACTTCTGTCATTGCAAAGGTCAGTAACACTCTATAAAGGGGGGCTTTAAACAAAAATACACACAAAGAGATTATCAGAAAGTGCTATCTGGCGTTACAACATGCAACGAACATTGAACAATCATTGTAACAAATACTTTTTGTCTCAATTATTGTTTAATTAGTAAATGAGAATATTATTCCATTCCTTAATCCTAATTTATTCGTCTTTTTTCTACCTCTGGAGTCACAACATATATACAAAGTCGAACTGTGAATTTGCAATGACTATTCGTAGTGATTTTCCCTAACGTTTGCTATATATACACGTGTGTATGATGTTACTTTAAATGTTTTCAACTTGAAATTTAAGGAGGTGTGGCATATCTGTCAATGAGACAGCAACTAATCGACAAAAATTACCAAACTACAACTAGAGGGCAGCATTAAGTCTTTAACAATAAACAGTTGTCCCAGTCTATCTATATAACAACTTATTGATGATACTGAATTCAACTTGTTGTAATGCAATTACTTAAATAGCATGTCAGGTCGAAAAGTCAACGCAACCAATGCAGATTGAATCTGTGTTTGTCTTAAACCTCATAATTCTTTGTAGCCAATATCGCTCAATATCAAGTAGGATTCCTGTGTCATATTCTCTGTGCATTATGAAAGAGCATTGTTTGGAAAGATATAAGCTGTAAAGCATACGGGATACGAAAATTCGTTAAGCAAATAGTATCATGTAACCCATTAGTACTTTAATTAAATTTAAAGAACTCGATGGAATTCATTGTTCATTGGACACTGTTTTATTACTTTCACGTGGAATGAAGGCACAGATACAGTGCATAACAATAGACAAAACGTATTCTTTCTTGATTTAACAAGTCAAAATAAAAAGTCGAATGCTGAAGCTTAATAAGGCTTTGTTAACAATGATTTTAATATCTAAGCATGCAATTTAAGATTATGCTACACACATTACATGTATTACAGTAGATGAACAAACAAATCAAATATGAGATTCCAAGAAACAATACAAAATGACACTTTTTAACCAATTCTACGTGTTATTAAGTGATAGTAAACCGTAGTAGCCCACAATGCATTGTGGTTCATTAAGTCGATTGGCTAGTTGCACAGGGCATATCTACATTTTGTATTTGGGAAATTACTATGCAAATATATACTGATGTCAGAAATTTAATGATCCTGACCTGTATAAGAACAGCAACAAAAATAGTAATTTTGCCATTGAATGATAATGCACATGCATGTCAGCCTGTGACCATATAAAATATTTCAGCAGGATATGTAGTATTAGTTGACAAATCCCTACTCTTCTTGGTAAGGAGCATCTGAGAATTACCATGTTTCTGGTGGTGTTCGTGTTTCAAAGTCACTCAGTCTTTAGTTTTCTATTAATTGTTTTGTGGACTTGTTGAACTTTGTCTTTTATTCGTCTTTCGTTTTTGTAATGGCGTTTTCAGTTTCTCTTAAACTTTTCAAGTTTCTCTTGAGTGTTGAATGTTCCCTTGGTTTCGGCCCCTTTTTTTCTAAACTGCAACATTCAATTGTCGTAGACGGAGGTATCGAAGCCGACTTCCTTTTGCGAAAGATTTGCGTATGTTTTCCCAACATCTGTCAAATTTTCGTGAACTAATTTGATTTCTTAGACTGAAGATACGTGAAAAAAATTTTTTTTGGTTTTGGATATGATATATAAAAAACTGTTCCCTTATAATTACAATAAAATGCTGACATAATATTTTAATTTTTGTCAACAGTTTGGTGCCCTTCATGACTCCCTAATTAGTAACGTTGTCAAATAGGACGGAGGCGCCAAAATAAAAGCACAATCCGCAGAAAGACAATACAATACCATGACCAAAAGAAATAGATGAAAATACAAACAATAGTCTACTAAACAGTACACAGAAAACATACTCAAAAACCGGAGTGACCTCCCGAAAGTTGCACCGGAAAGGTCGACAGTTCCTGCTCCACAATACTCATCATGTGATCAATATTTATCATATATTGTTGTTGTTATAGGTGGATTGACGGATGGGTGTTTTTTCGTTCAATTGGCAAATATTACATGCATATCAAGACGAGAACTACTTGATGTGATAAGAATGTGAATTTCTTGTAATTATAATGTTATCGAAATTATTGAACCAATGCACGCATATATACTAAACTAAGTCATGTATGCACTTTTTTATATGAAACTTTTCCTTTGCAGTTGTTCAATTATTTGATGTATTTAATTTGTTCTTTAAAGGGGTATTAGCTGTCAAATTCATGTTCACCGATTTGACTCAAATTCTCATATTTGATTTATAACATACTAAAACGTATATCCAAATTACAATAAGTCTGAAATAAACAGTTAACAATGCATGTACTCGATAATATATATCAGCATTTCGTGTGTATTTTAGTTTAGACGCCATCTAATTAACCATCGAGATGACCTCCGAAGACTGCCGACGGTCACATAACCCGACATAAACATAAATATAAATAGATATCGACCTCGTGCAATTGGACTTTTCTAGGTCTGTTTGATTTCATGTTATAGGTTAATAAAATAAGTTAATCATCGTTTTAACCTGTATAAGAATGTATTTTGGTGGATCAAATCTGTCAACGAAATGGTTCACCTTTGTTCCACTTTCAATGTTGACATTCTTTTCCTTTTAATGGCTGGATTAAAAATGTTGTCCTGCATTTTTTTTTAGTTGTAATCTCTGCCCTGCCTTTTTATTTTTCACTCTATTTGGTCCTGCCCATTTTTTTTAGTTTGTCCTGACTTTTTTTTACATAAAATTGTCATCCTGCCTTTTTTTTTACTCAAAACTCATGTCCTGCCTTTTTTTCAAATTTCATCCTAGACCCCCCATAAAAATCTAATGGTAGCTCCCTTATGGAAAAGTGTTTCAAGCTTTTTTTTTGTTATCTTTGTTTAATGTTTATAGCTGGTTTGTGTTCTTTGACTGTGCTCGCAATCCTCCTTAGATTTATGATTGGTATCTTCTATTTAATAACCGTCTGACTTATCGCGTGGGAATGTAAAATGACACCAATTTGACGTATCCAGCAAGTGGAGCAGTAACTCCTTAGCCGTCAGGTAAAAGTGGAGCAGTAACTCCTTAGCCGTCAGGAACAAGCGGAGTAGTAACTCCTTAGCCGTCAGGAACATGTGGAGCAGTAACTCCTTAGCCGTCAGGAACAAGTGGAGCAATACCTCCTTAGCCGTCAGGAATAAGTGGAGCAGTAGCTCCTTAGCCGTCAGGAACGAGCGGAGCAGTAACTCCTTATCTGTCAGGAACAAGTGGAGCAATACCTCCCTAGCCGTCAGGAACGAGTGTAGCAGTAACTCCTTAGCCACCAGGAACGAGTGGAGCAGTAGCTCCTTATCCGTCAGGAACAAGTGGAGCAGTAACTCCTAAGCCGTCAGGAACAAGTTGAGCAGTAACTCCTTAGCCGCCAAGAACAAGTGGAGCGGGAACTCCTTAGCCGTCAGGAACAAGTGGAGCAGGAACTCCTTAGCCGTCAGGAACAAGTGGAGCAGTTACTCCTTAGCCGTCAGGGACAAGTGGAACAGTAACTCCTTAGCCGTCAGGAACAAGTGGAGCAGTAACTCCTTAGCCGTCAGAAACAACAATGTTTACTTCCAGTTTTCAATAGGCTTGGTAATGCTGAATCCTTTTAGAATATTTTGATGTAACATTTTATGAGCTGTTATTTAACTTTAATGTTCTTTTATTTGTAGTGTTGGCAGTCGGATTTGTCTATGAATATTTATTTTTGAATTAACTATTAGTATGTTCTTGTTTTACTTTTTGTCATTGTAGTTTATAAGACAACAGTCAATCAATAAATCTGTTTTATATAGGATGTTTATAAAGTTTGAGATGAGGAACTGTCATAAACGTTCCTTTGTTTTGTATTTTGCTCTTTTATAAATAAGTGATGATGGATTAAAAAACTTTTTCCTCTATTTTTAAATAATGGATGGTTTTTACCATGTATGTAAGCATCGTGGGTAGCAACTTACCCTGATGCCAGAGATAAATTTCCATTCTCTAGAAAGGGGGTCAAATTGTCCGCTGATGAAAAAAAAAAAACACCTTTTTGTCTTTCTTTGATATTCAATACATCAGGATGTTAAATTCTAAGACATTTGGTCTCATTGACAATCATACCACACCTTCTAATCTTTATACCATACATAACTGCAGATTTAGGTATTATATACCTAGCACGAAATGTACTTTATAAGGTGCACAGGAGGAACAAAGTAAGTACTTTATAAGGTGCACAGGAGGAACAAAGTAAGTACTTTATAAGGTGCACAGGAGGAACAAAGTAAGTACTTTATAAGGTGCACAGGAGGAACAAAGTAAGAAAACAACAATTAGTTAACTGTCAGGGTGCATATATATTCTGAGGATCATTTTTTTAATAATTTTCCACGAATGATAGAATGTTGAACTTTGTCTATTTAAGTGAAAGTTTGCATACAGTTTGCAAGGTTTATCCGACAAACTACGCACACAACCCAAACGTTTACCTTATACAGAGTATACTATATTTAGAATGTGTATTTTATCAGGATGTTGATTTTCTTTATAATTTTCACAACTTTTTTGAGCGGCTGCATCAAATGTGTCTTGAAGACACAACTACTTCAAATTATATTGTATCGTCCTGAAAATTTGTAAAATATTTGCCGCTGGATGTTAAGAAACCATCAATCAATCAATTCAAATTGTTCTTCAACATCAATTTACCAAATCAAATTTTTGAAGCACTTAATTTAATTCATGCATAGATACATCGGTACCATCACCATTGTCTAGTTTGGTAGGGTCAAGTTGAAGATTCAGTTTTTAAAAGCTAAAAGTGCACCCAGTTAGGAAGAAATAAAATTAACTCCGTCGAATGTTATGTTGAATTATTAGGAAATTTACGACAGGGCAAATGAAAATAAAATAACAAACACCATTCAGATCCCGTTACACAATTTTTTCAATACCTCTGAATGAAAATAACGTTATTCTGTATTCAGTAACGTCACTCGTTTTCTGTCAAATTCTAAGCGTATCGGTCAAGTTTGAAGCAATGTATCTAAAAACAAGGATGGTGACATATGTGTTTCTATACATGCATGTATTCAGTATATAATCCTGGATATTATATTAGTTTTTAGTCTTTCTCCATATATAAGAACATAGCCATTCATTGAAAAATCTAAAAAAATAAGTTAAAAAAAGGACGTTTTCTTATAAAAATTACAAAAAAACAAAAAAAACAAAAATGGTGACCCCCATTTTTCATTTCATATTCCGATGTAACTCGATTCAAAGTACCAGTGTGCAAAATAATTTAGAAATCGGGAGATATGCCATTCGGTATCGTGTTACCTTCAGAAATATTACAAATAAACGTTATAAGTGTTCATGTATTTGATAGTTACAGGACGCTGTTATCCTTTCCGGGTCACCAACGTATCCACTTCCTTTGATATACATATTTATATTGATTGCTACTAGTTAAACATCTAGTGACAAATATTTCATGCATATTTACAGTTGTTATCACTCGGGATATTTTTGAAACTTCTAAATATTTTTTCAAAAAAAAAAACGGAAATTGGATCAGTCTCCAATCTCAAGAAAGGGGATCAAATTGTCCGCTGTTGACAGAAAACTAATCGCCCATTTGTGTCTTTCTTTGTTATTCAATACAGATAAAGATGTCAATTCCTGTTTAGGTAAAATTGAAAATGTTTTGCAAAAACTTATTTTTACACAATAAAGAAGTAGCCAACATACGGGACATGAATACGACACCCTCTACAACGTTGTCATATGTAGGTTTGCTTATATCCACGTCCTTTGGACGCGGGTGGATAGATGTCTCATTTGAAATCATACCACATCACCTTATTTTTTATATTGAAGAGTTTACACCTAGGCCTATCAAATAAAATCACTCCCCTATAAAAAGGATTGAATAAAATGGAGAATGGAAATGGGGAATGTGTCAAAGAGACAACAACCCGACCAAAGAGCAGGAAACAGCCGAAGGCCATCAATGGGTCTTCAACACAGCGAGAAAATCCCGCACCCGGAGGCGGGCCTAAGCTGGCCCCTAAACAAAAATGTGTACTAGTTCAATGAAAATGGACGTCACACTAAACTCCAAAACATATGAATGAACTAAAATTAAAAAAACATACAAGACTAACAAAGGCCAGAGGCTCCTGACTTGGGACAGGCGCAAAAATGCGATGGGGTTAAACATGTTTTGTGAGATCTCAACCCTCTCCCGATACCTCTAGCCAATGTAGAATGAATTGAATGAATAGATTTTATTATATTTTTTGCATTTTTTAACATTTGTGTTTGCTTCTTTTTATAGGATTTTAATTATTTTTCTATTGAATTGTCTAATTTTGTTTTTCATTTTTTTGTCATTTTTGTTTGTTTTTTTTCTTCTACTTTTTCGGACGGGATAAATTGAATTTTAATTTTTTCATAATTTTTTTTTTCTACATTTGCATATTTTAATGTTTTTTTTTTTTTTCTTTTTTCCAATCATATGCTTCCTTCGACTGAATCTTTTGAAAATCGTTTTGATCAGACATTTTTCAGGCATATATTTAGACTTGCTTTTCAAAGTATACGTATAAGAAGAAAGCACGAATGAGTAACTTAGTAAAATTAATTTATTTAGCAAAATCATTTTGTCATACCCTATAGACTATCACAGAGAGATATCATCTTAAAATAAAACTTTTCCCAAGCTTCGTCTTAACGATTAGTAAACATAATCATCCCACTGGGAAATTAAGATACCTGTATGTTAACGAGATCTCGTAGATCATAAGGCCTAATTCTATCTTTACATGTAAACAAAATATTGCAATGGGAGGCTTCCATGTTTGATAGCATGACGATTTATAATTTGATTCTTTCAAAATGTCAAATTTGATTTATTGCTTTTTAAATCCCATACTACATTTTTTTTAATCTCGGACTGTTATGGGCGTAATTAAAATGATGATATTTTCTGCTTTGTCTTATTGTCGTGACAACCATGGACCAGCTGGGCAAACTTTCCATAAACAAAGAGCTACACCACCTGAAATTTATAAAAGAAAAATTCAATCAAATGTATTCTATAACAATAGGTCTGTTCAAATTAAATCAAATGTATACTATAACAATAGGTCTGTTCAAGTTCAAGCAAATGTATACTATAACAATAGGTCTGTTCAAGTTCAAGCAAATGTATACTATAACAATAGGTCTGCTCAAATTCAACAAACAAAAGGTACATACTAGTAAAAAAACACATACTAAAAACAATGAAATAAGTACAGAAAAGGCAATTTACTTTAAAATAACGATATAAAAGATAAAAAAAAAAACAACATAAGAACAAGCAAACAAACAAAACAAAACAAATAAAAACCAAAATATACTATTTCAAAGAATGCTCGCTCTCATATAAACATTTTTTTGTAGTTTTAAGATCAAATTAAGGATATAAACCTTCTTCATTAATTCATTTAGAGTGCTTGTATGTCATCTTAAAAAAGGTATGAAGAATACAAAGTATTTTAGTTAGGTTTGTTTTATTTCGTTGGGTTGTTGTCTCATTGACATATGCCTCACATCTCCGTCTATACATACAGATTATATTTGTTTGTTTTAGCCGTGAATTCTAGCAAATACGTCTCATGTTGAAATATTGTAAATTTATTATGCTCTGCATGGCTAACCTAATTCTGCATGACACTTGTCCTCATCATTAACACAGAGAAGGCAATTTTTTAAGTGATCCACGTAGTGATACGTTAGAGACAATAGATAAAATTAGGTTTATCTTCAAAATCGTAGTTATAAAGTTAAAGGGTACCCATTTGAACAAATTCCTAAAGTACAAAATGGCAATGTTAGAATTTGAAATTGCAGTGTTCCAGACTTAAGATTTAAGAATTGCAATGTAATTATTTTACCCTTTTGAAATTTCGTACAATGGAACCCCGAAAGTGTATTTATTAACTTGGACACCTATCGTACGACATAAAGATCCGTGTTTAGCCCGCTTGGTTGTGCTGATTGTATAAATACATAGCCACGTTATGTCAGAAAACGGACCTTAAATCCGAAGCCTTATTTATAGGGAGAGTACAACTAACTTATAAACTCTTTCAAAAACTATTTTAGGGTCTGAAGGTGGTATGTTGGTACTAAAAATGTCTGCCGCTATCAAATAAGTTGTCCCACGTTGCTGAACCCACCGATTGGATGTATTGTTAATTTGCTCCTGAAAATTCATAGGAATTTCCAGCCACAATCAATCAATCAATCAATCAATCAATCAATCAATCAATCCTTTTATAAAAGTTCTACTTTCATCAATCTACTTTTCTTTTTATATGTACTAGAGAGACAATAGGTCGAAAAAAAGGCTTACAGCTTGAGACCATAGTTACAAAGTTAATAGATGTCATATGCTAAAATTCCTAAAATCGTTGAAACATCAAGGTTAACTGTGGTAAAGAAATACGGAAACTTTGACTTTTACTGTCTAGCAGTAAGACCTGTGTTGAACGGTTGTCTGGTGGCTTTTAGTAAGTTATAAAGACATAAAATCAAATGTCCTATTTTGAGAGAATGTCACACTATCTGCATAACAACTAATAATAAAAAAAATTTTTTGAAGAGCCAACAGGTGCAATATTTTAATGCAAAATTTCTAGCACTACACAACATCTCCCTTTTTGCAGCGGCAACATCGTCAGTTTTTATATTTCGTACTATATTCTTTCGGTTTTGATTGTCACCTAAACATTTTTCTGCCTACATGTATCTGCACATACTCACCTCTGCTAGATCTAGCCAATGCCATTCTTTTAGCTGCCGACATCATTCTTCTAAAACTGGATCTCTTTAGATTTTCGCTACTGTATGGGACACTGTCATTCTCTGTCGATTGGTTTACTTGGTCCGACATCAAATTACGTAAAATTGCTTCTCTGTATTGGGGTGATAACATCAAATTCTAAAACAAATAAAATAACAAGAGAATAAGTATCTAATCACCTTTATAAGCTTCAAGATCATAACAGGCGAAACGACCCTTAAGGAGAGGTAACAAAAAAAGGGACACTTAATCGTACAATGAGTTCAATAATACTTGTATTAAATGTCCCACGATACTCTTTAATAAACTATATATATAGGAATATGACAGTTGCTATCCATTCGTTTGATGTGTTTTTTTTTTTTTTTTTTATTTTGCCGTTTGATTGGGGACTTTCTTTTTTGAATTTTCCTCGGAGTTCAATATTTTTGTGGTTTTACTTTCTATATCTGATATAAAGTCAGACATTGGCGGATCCAAAGGGGGTCTGGGAGTTGGTACCCCTTTTTGACGATCAATGCTTTTAAAAGGGACATATGGTTGGAATCCCCTTTATCCTGGGTTGGAACCCCCTTTTAAAAATGGCTGGATCCGCCCCTGTCTGATATCTTTGATGAGTTTGTATACTAAGATATAAGAAGATGTGGTATGAGTGCCAATGAGACAACTCTCTATCCAAGTCACAATAAGTTAAAGTAAACCATTATAGGTCAGAGTACGGCCTTCCACACGGAGCCTTGGCTCACACCGAACAGCAAGCTATAAAGGGCCCCAAAAATGACTATTAGTAGTGTAAAACCATTCAAACAGGAAAACCAACGGTCTAATCTATATAAAAAACGAGAAACACTTATGAACCACATCAACAAACGACAACCACTGAACACCAGGTTCCTGATTCATTCAGAATTCCAATTGATACTATTTTTTGTTCTTGTTTGGTTGGTATATAAAAAGAAGAAGATATGGTATGATTGCCAATGAGACAACTCTCCACCAAACACAAAATGACGTAGAAGTTAGCAACCATAGGTCACCATACGGCCTTCAAAAATGAGAAAACCCATACCGCATATATATATAGCAAGCTACAAAAGGCTCAGTAGTGACAAATGTAAAAAAAAAAAATACGAACGGCATGAGTTATGTACAAAACAATAAACTAAAAACAAATATGGTATACAGCAACACACGACAACTTCTGAACAACAGGCTCCGGACACTGGACAGGCACATACAGAATGTGGCAGATTTCTTACATTTGTCGGTTTATCAAGTTATCGAATTAAATATGATTCTCGAACACCTGTCGTAGTGGAAATGCACAAACGAGGTTTTTTTCAGTCATAACTACGTGGGCATATAGGCCTTCAATCGAGGCCCCATCCAATATTTTACATTGTGTTTAAAAAAGTTCACCCGATTGGAAATTCATTATCTGATAACGGGCGATCAGCGCGTGCGCTGGTCCTTTCAGTGCTTTTTCCACAATTATATTTTACGAATTTTTATTACCCGTATTTGATGACATATTCAGCACCTCTTGAGCTAGAATTCACCGTTGGTGTCGCGATAGAACACCTGTTCTTTTAGAACAATGAAATCGTTCAGCCCAATCAAGGGATCAGAGGACCAAAACACTATTTTTGTTTGCTTTGAATTTTTAATCAGATAATTACTTTCAGTGGTTTTTCATACGCTGTGTAGTATAAGATAAATAGTTCTTCCATTTCACATTATTACTAAATGCAATCAAGTAATATTTATATATTGTGCTCTTTTCCCAACTTGCTAGTCATAGTATGCAAATCTTGTGACAAAATCTTATTTCGAATCCAATGAAAATAATCACTATAATCATCTCGAAAAGGTTAGTTTTTTCTGTGGTTACTTCAAACTTATGATTTCCGAGAGGAAATTAAGAACATTCCGGCTAGGTATTTACCATTAAATCATTCTCGTCACGAGCATTGTTTTTACAATTAATCTACCATCAAAGGTGTCCCATCTGAGATTTAACATAAATGAAACTACATAAAATCTTCGGCAATGATTGACGCAGTATCCACTGGGATGATAACAATATTTCTAGTTTTACGGAGTATTCAGTGTTCTAAATTTAAAGATAGTCCTTAGATAATTGGTTAGCTGAGATATCAAACTACTACTGCATGTTTTTACGAGACAATAATTGAAATACAATGGCATCTCTTGTCTTTTGTCTTAGCACTAAGATGAGTTGATGTGGAATTCCTATGGGAATCAATTATACTCCCTTTTATTGATGAAATGTATCTAAATGTAATTCCTGCAATATGTATTCGATTTTGTAAAGGATGAGTGTGGTCTTTTTATTTGAACTTTGAAAAGACAAAAAAATATATACATTGAATAAGATAGATAACATCATTACGGTGCCTATAAAAACTACTATTTGTTGTTTATGTGTGTTGTAATTTTACAAAATGCATATAACGAAACAGACACGAACTATTATCCGTTGTGTGCGTGTAATCTACTTTTACAAAATGCATATACAGAAACAAAAAAATGCTCGTTGTTAAAATGATTTAAAAGGGAGGCAAAATATCTTAGTTTTGAGACACAGCCTCAAAAACAATGTACACAAATGACTTGCAAATTGGACTTACAATATGAAAGTAAAACAGAAATTTATGCAGCAGTTAACTACATGCAGAACATCCAATCAGCTGACTTTTGACAATACGTTTTGTCTTAAGTCGTATCTTCACTGTATTTTATTTAAAACCACATGTGACTTTGTAATGTCATTTCCAGTCAGGACAACTAGGCTATATTTCTGAACGATTTGAAGTTTCTATATGTCTATGTATATGTATTGTTTGAAAGTTTATGTTTGCCATTTGCTTAACACTGTAGCATCTTTCAACATAAAGATAATAATGCATAGAAAAGTGAAAAATTCTTAGAAATAAACAAATTAAGGTTTGGCATGAAAACGCCCTTTTGTGCAATTCTTTCGTATAACATGTTCAATTTTTTAATGTGTCGTGTGAAAATGTTTCATTTAATGATAAAGTAGATCTAAAATAGAACAAATCATTATTGTCATCTAACCTAGTTTGTAAAACGCAAATCCTAAAACAGGCTTTTCTGATTTCTCCTTTCACTGTTGGTCATCTTATGATTCCAAACAGACCACTCATGTCGGGTTCGTACTTGCTTTTTTGAGAAGGCAGAGAATACAAAAACAATAAATTATGATTTGGTTCAACTTATTCGGTGATTTAGCCCACAAACTTCAACACTCTGTGCAGACATGCTGCCACAAGCTATTGATTACCGAGGCGGTTTGCACCATGTAGTGGTTATCTGTTCATATCCATAGGCAACACCATTCGTATTCAATCAATAAATTTAATTTCGTATGAAATAAAGTTTCCCCCGTTTGCTATTAAAATGATTTATATATTAGAGAATCGATATATATATAGCTATAACTATAGCTAGTTATACATTACTC
Organism: Mytilus coruscus; assembly: GCA_017311375.1. Taxonomy (NCBI): domain Eukaryota; kingdom Metazoa; phylum Mollusca; class Bivalvia; order Mytilida; family Mytilidae; genus Mytilus; species Mytilus coruscus. Next base: position 54,675,479 of record CM029607.1, read on the forward strand.
AGTCTCCTTGATGTTAGGTGCTTGGGACACCAAACAAGTCACAGTTTTGGCGGTTTGTAGGGGCGCGGTAATATGATACTATACAAAGTTCGGAATTTAAATGTATCGGTGTTGAAGATGCTCCATGTAACGACGAAGTTTGTCAGATTTTAAATTTGTATATAGTTGCTGCCATATTTAATTTATGTATCTATAATAAGTTTGCACAATCATGGAATTATGATTGTCTATACTTCCATGGTACAACAAATTAAAATAAACATTGCGTCGCAAGAGTTAATAAGAAGTTACTGCGAGCAACCAATCATATTTCTGTGTTCTTCTATCTATAGTAAATTGAATAAAGATAAGAGAAATACTTACGTTTCGGACAAGCAGGGCGAGGAAGAATTTAATTTACGTGTAGCCTCCCTCGTAAGATTTATTTACTTGGCTCTTCAGTGACACATTTAAAGTACTTTTAGAATTTTTGTTGTTGTATAATTTAATAATAAAAGAATAACCACATAGCGAATGTGTATGTCACTTTCCCCCCAATACAAGGACAGATAATGGATAAATGTTGGTAGAAAATGTATACTTGATAGTTAAATATAAACGAATAATGACTTCCGGTCCCATGGGGCAATATTAAGATGCCATGTTAATGGTCAGATGAATGTAATTTGATCAGCGGCCCGACTGTTTACACATTACGCATATTTACGTTACACGTTAATGTCCATAGTTGTTCGAATATATGCTTTGTATAATACTATGGTTGGAAGAGTACGACTAGGGTGCGATTTAGATCATGACATTTTTATCATTTGTTCTGCATTATTTCCACACGTTAGGTGTATCATGTCATTTGTAATAACCTTAACGAAATCGTCGGATTGACTGGCTGCCAAATCGAGTTTTAGAGATTTGACTACTCTTCGTTGAATTATATTAACAGATAAGGGGGAGTGTCACGTTATCTTTATTGCAACCAAAGGGACGTCACCAAACAAGTGGGAGAATGGCGAGGGAACGGTTGTATCTTAAATGTAAATGAATTTATAAAACATAAATCAAGTGTTACATTTTTTATTTCATACGTACATTCACAAACGCTCTTTTGGAGTGTATTTCTCGAGCAAAATAATAAAAACTAAACTGCCAATTTCTTTCCGTTTATTATTTAAGTATAGATTCGGCCTCTTGTTTTCTCTAATGAATTAAGTTTCATATTTTGTCATACCGGAGACTTTTATAGCTTACAATACGGAATGGGTTTTGTCGATTCTTGAAGGCCTTACGGTAACCTGTAATGGTTCACATTTTTATGAATACTAGAATACTAGTTGTTGTCTTATTGACATTCTTACCACATCTCATTATTTTAATATAACTATTATCTGCGTTCAGCAATTGTTTTAAATAGATTTGGAAGAGTAAAAACAAAGTTTACTCTAAATGTATTTTATTCGTTATCTTAACTGTTTGCATTGTGTTGGTGTATTATAACCATGATAAGAATTGAAATGAAAAATTTGGACCCTACATCACGCCTTTATAAATCATCTCTATTATTCTTCATCACTTATGCTTAAGAAAGAAAGCAATTGATTTTCAATTAGGATTAAAGTTGTGGAAAACAAAATCGTGTCCATTCATTGTTATATTAAATGAAAAATATTATACATATCTAAATTAATAGCCAGTATGAATTATCAGTGAATCTTGAAATAGGTTGTATAAATATTTCTGTTATACCATGATAAGGTTACTATATTTATTTGAATGTCAAATGAAGAAATGATAAACGAGTTAAGTCTAAATACAGATTAAAATGTTATTAATCTCAAATATATTTCATTAAACAAGTCTTCTGTCGATTATAATTGCAACGGAAATATAATCAATGTGATTAAAAATGAAACATACATATCAAATAATTTAAAGAAGAAGACAGAGTAAAGATCAACAAGAACATATTTATTTGCACGTAAGACTTCTTTGTTCATTTGGTTGTCGGGTTGTTGTCTTATGACGTTTACCTTAGATATTAATTCACATGAGCAACGATGTGATTGACTGTTTTGCATATCAGTATAACAATAGGGAGACGTGGTATGATATGATTGCAAATGAGACAACTATCCACCAGAGTTCAAATAAAGTGGATATACGCAATTAAAGGTCACTGTACGGTCTTCAACAATGGACATGCGGCTATAGAAGGTAGACTTAGACCTTAAAAGAAAATACACAAATTTAAATTAAAAAAAAACAAACGGCAAAATAATTAGTTAACTGATAGGGTTGGTAAATTTTGTAACACAAAGGACCAATGAATGTTATCACAGATGTAGTAAACGGGAAACCTCAAAACAGATTAACTACGTCTTTCTATTCTTTTTATATCCCATAAGCTAAGAGATGTCAAGAACAAGCATACATAACATTTCTATAATTGGTGTCCAGAACAATCAATTTTCTTTTAAATCTGTTTTATGATTTTGAGCTCATCGCTCATTTAACACTCCCTTTATATTTAATGTATAATTTAAGTAAAAAGAAGTGTCATACAGACATTTATTGGCGTAATGGAAAGAATATTTATAAAACTTCTACGACAAATTGAAATCTCTGATGCCGCGATAACCGTCAAAGAAACGAACTAATAAGAGATCACTTACGATTTAAAATAAAATTATATAGAAGATATTCGAATTGCTTTGGTGTGTACGACGAACTTATCACGATATATCGTACATGAGGGAATTGTCATCTCCATCCGTTGATATGTCTTGAGACTATTTATTTTTTTAAATGAAAAGCCAGTTCGAGTTGATTTGTGACATCTGAATAACTATTAAAATAATAGTCTTTTATATTGTCGTCTAAATGAATTTTTGTACTATTATAATTTGCGCTGAAGATGTGATTACTCAAAAAACATTTGTATATTCCGAAGGCATACTGGATATTTTACGGAGGGAACCAACCTAATTGTTAGGTAACCCAGGTGCTTCGGATGAATAATTAAGCAGTTCTTTTAAAGCTTTTAAAACAAGACAAAAGTAAATCTGAAGGTAACCCAGGTGCAAGGGATCAGAAAGCAGTTCATATATACTCTCCTGTTTAAATATATGATAAAGCGTATAAACATGGCAAAATCCGTATCACAAGCCGTATCACCCTCGACCAATATCATCCCTTGGGTCTAAAGGCCCTCGGGCTGATATTGGTATCTCGGAATGATACGGCATATGATACGGATTTTGCCATGTATTATTCTCTATATAGGATTATTTGCTGTATTTATAAAGTATCGTCAAGACTAATTCCATTTCTATAAATCATCATTACCAGTTCAAATGCCAAAACCTGATGACAAACATGTAATTATTACTTTTGTTTCCGGCTTGAAATTTGGAATTTATAATTATTTCACGCATTTAATTTCAAGAAATGTCTAAATGAATTTCTCAAAAGTCATTAATAATTTTATAAGAGAACCATCCACTGCATGCTATCAGATGATAATTAAAGGTTTGTTTGTGGTTCGTGTGTGATTTAGTTAAAGAGTTTCATTTTGGTTTTCATGCTCAGGGAGGTAAAATTGAAAACAACACGTTTAATAATTTCATGCGTTCGAAGCGCTTTTCTGGATTTACCTTCATCAGGAACGCTCAATGCCAAACATTTGAAACTGAGGATGTATAAGTACCGAAACAGTTGAAGAGCTATATGACAAAAATACCTAAAAATAGCCAAATTCATCTAAGGTCAACATTGCCTGAGGGAGTTGAAACCTTAGTTTCTTTATAATTTAAAATTTATAAACGGACAATTTTAGAAAAGTTTGTTATAAATCATGTCAGTACCGAAGTACTGACTACTGAGCTGATGATACCCTCGGGGACTGATAGTCACTGTTTACAATGAAAATTATACAAACTATGATATATGATAAATTCAATACATGTAGTTTACTTTATCTAAAAGTTTATTGGTAAGTATGAACTATTATACCACGCAAACTAGCTCCTGAATAGTGAAGTGAAGTAGCTGCTTGATATATATACCACAAAGCTGACTGTAGTTTAAACTATATCATATATACTTGAGATCATAAAAATTTCGAGTACGATTATCATACTAAGATTCCGAAATCATCAAATCAAAATACTGTATTTAGTGCTTTTTTAGCACAAATTTTGTACTCCGGGTATTGAGTAAAGCTTTATTACCTAAAGGCCATGTTTTCGATAAGATCTTTATAGTCACCTAATGTTATGTCATTGTATAAGAATTGGCGACAATTTTATATGTTTCATTTATGCTTAACTTGCTAATTCACAAGGTAACAGTCCGCAAGAAGACGAATCGCCCTACACGGACATTTTATTCTGACTCGAGCCGACTAGTCTTTGCTCTTCCTCCTTAATGTCGCACGCTTGGCGGAGAAGCAAACATCAATCTTAGAGTCTATGGTTTGACCCGCACTCGAAGCTACCACGAGACCACCTATGCAGATTTTGTCATGTGGAGGAAATAAAGATAATCAATCAATCATGATGTATTGTCAAATTGAATAGATATGCTTACAATTTTTATTACATGGTTAATTTGATATATTTGATATATGTGAATGAATACATGGCGGGAGTGAAAAAAAAAAAAAAAAAAAAAACAACATAAAACAGATAAAGAAGAAGTAGATTTAATTAAAAAATAATAAAAATCAATCGAATAATAGATTTGGAATACTCAGTTAAGAAACCCCTAATCGGGCCAATTCAGGGAAAGGCATAGAAGAAAACATAACATATTTATAACACAATAGTTCCTACGCATTGATATGTAAATTTTGATACATATATATTTATGTTGATAGCAAACCAAAGCTTAAAGGATAGGATTAATTACAGAAGGAATGCAATTGATTTTTGATTAGTATAAAAGTTGAGGAAAACAAAATCGTGCCCATTCATTGTAATTTTTAAATTATTTTTCATACAGATCTAAATTGATAGCCAGAATGAATTATCAGTGAATCATGAAATAGAATGTATATATATATTAATTTTTTTTATTTATACCAGGATAAGTCGTCAAATGACTACATTTGATATCTCTGCCTATGTAATAAATACATGTATGACATACTTTATGTTAACACAAGTGAATAAACTAGGATCCTTTATAAAAAGTCAATGGAACTGAGGACAGGGGACCCTTTAATATTTACCTGAATTTGTATATATATATTGAGTTACTTAGTTATTGTCTTCATTTGTTTTTGTTGTTGTTATATGTCACAAACTGTAAAGTTTATATGGCAATAAAACTTTGAATTGAAATTGAATTGTTATAAATGCATGCCAGTTCAAGGTAAACGCAAGCAGCTCAATGCAAATTTAAAATAGACATATATAACTATTTATTCATTATAAAATATTTACGGAATTAACATAGAATAGGTTAAAGAAACTGTATGTCACTTAATAAAACAGGGGAGTATATATTTATTACCGTTTTGAAAGTTGAAACGTCTTAAAGATAAACTGATGCCCTATAAAAGAAAAGGTCGTATCTATTTAAACCACAAATGAGACATCTCGTGATGTCAACCTTCAATAGTAGAATACGTGTAGTCTTTTTCACGCCGAGCCAAGACCAAGACTACCATATATTTCCCATATGTGAACAGAAATCAGTTAAAACTAAATAAAATCAATCGAACCCGTTGATTCCAGGAAAAGAAATCACGGTTAATGAATGGTTTAAAAGTGATTAACTAACGTTGTCATTAAATGCATGTGTCTCTTTCTCATAAAGATAAATTGTAGTTGGGCTAATATATTAACAAATATAGAAATATGGTTCCATTGTAAGTTATACACCTAAATGTCCAACACCCATAGAAAAAAACAACTCAACAAAAACCCATTTATTTCTCACATTTACCCCACCCTCCCCAAAAATAGAATTATAAAGAAATCGTTATGGTTGCAAAAATCAAAAATCAATTCTATAATTTCAGACATTTCTTTAATACTACAATATAAGATTCAAAATTTATGCATTAATTTATTTATAATTTATTAATTTGCTTGCATATTTTAACACATAGACATCAACTACTGGCATTGTTCTTGTCAACATAGATAGATCTTTGGGCGCTAGATAGGTATAAAGTAATGTGCATGTACATATAATAGATACTGAATTGAAATGGGACTTACTCGATTATTGTAATGTTATAAACTGAACACAATTATAAAATGTCTCAGTTAGGAACCGACCATTAATGTTTTGTTTGTTTTGGGGTGGGGTAGGACAAACATTATCTATTTAACTTTTTACAAAATAAACTATTTTCTCGATTAACGATACAGGAACACTACTGGTTTTAATCAATGTTGTATCTATTTGTTTTACTTATATTCAATAAAAAGAAACTATATTTTGCACTTCCCTTCTGAAACAATTTTGTTTTAAAGAAATGTAGGATCAAACAATTTATCAAAAAATACCACCTCTCCATAAAATATGAATAGTCGATGCCTTCTGCTATAAACGCAGTAGAAGTGCTGTTGAAGATTAATTATTTATGGTTAATCAAACCAGTATTACTTAACTGCAAAAGTACATTGCTAAACATTAAGGATGTAAACAAAGGAGTAAGTTTTTGGAATAAATAATAAATGTTGACCTACCGCTGAAGCCGAATTCGTCAATTCTTCTGTGTCTTGTATGTAGTCTCCCATTGGTGCTGCCTTGCATACAGTCAACGTGAAAATGAACATAGATGTAAAAACAATAAGAAAAACTTGAGCTAATTTCTCAGACATAACTAAAACAATTTAACTGCAGTAAAAACTAAATAAAGTTTATCTAACGTTGCTGTTCTTTCCCTGTTCTTAATAAGGATAAGGATTAATTTTTCACGTTTTATATATACGGCTCAAGCCCACGGTCGTTCTCTATCACAATTTACCGCTCAATCACTGACGTTTTTAATATTCCCAAATCACATAGATCCAATTCGTTGACAATTATTTCAGCCTATCAATTGTCACCTTATTAATTTTGACGTACGGCAAGAATTATCTCCCTTGATAATTAGACAGATGTAAGATAATTCTAGATGACAATTAATACATCGTTATCGCTTGTTTTATTATTTCAAAATAATTGTTTTTCAAGTAAAATCGTGATTTATGGCATTCGGGACCAACATGGATCAATCCTTTTTTATGAATATATCAAAGAAATGAATCTGTCAATTTCAAATATGTACATTTCATAGTTATAATGGAAAAGTGTGTTAAGAGATTTTGAAATTAGTAGCATCAAGCTAACTTGAGGCAAATCGAAATATTAATAATTTATTTCTGGCTGCAAAATTGATTTCATATTTTAATCATTGCTTTTTTTTATACTCACTAGTACATTTAACTTCTATTTAACATTTGTACTTGTGTTAAATTAATGGTAACTACAAGCACTCATCTAAATATTTTGTATTATTTCAATCGTTAGAAGGATCTAATTTGTGTTCTTTAGATTTTTCATAGTAAAATTAATTCAAAGTAACTATAATTATTTTATTTTTCAACTCTGATAAAACTTTTGGTGCTACTATGAAGATCGTAATTGGTTTTGTAAGTCTTTGTATTAACTTTACAACCATAGATTTTTTGAGTGTTTTTAGTTTTGTCAACAGTCGCACAACACGTTTTTGCCATTTTGCTTTCTTCGTTTCTGCATATCAAATCATTTGATATTTTTGAAAATCATATTGAGACATAATACTTATACCAAAGAGTAATTGTATGAAAATGTAATATAAAAAATGTATGTATGGGCAATTGTGTCATTTGCCATTATGCTACGTGAAGGTCTGATGTGTGTGTGTGTGTGTGTGTGTGTGTGTGTGTGAAAAGGAAGGGGTGTTCATTTCTTTATTATTTACTTCGTTAGGCCATTTTCCTCTATTCTTTATTAATGTTGCTCCTGATTGCGCTGTATTTTTTGTATTTTATTGCCCCATTATCCTATATACTTTATGTTTATGGCCTATTTTTCTCTATTTTTAATTTTTTTTTTCACCTTTTTTTTCTGTAGTATTGGTCCATTGTTCGCTATTCTGTAAACCCCAATCAGACCATCATAAGTAAATAACACCAGATCCTTTTTATCTACTCCGAGCTCGTTCAGGACAGGGATATATAAATAATACTATATGTATAAAACGTCTAGATATTAGTCAACGAATTACTTACGAGGACGCCGAATCGTTATGAAAATCAAAACGATACTGTACACTATTAAAAAATAATATATACACCTAAAAGTGTATATATATACATTACATAATAAGTACGTCTAAACAAGTGACAACTCTACGACAGATCCATTCATTGGATCACCAATGAAGGTGATACACGGCTGAAAACACATATTATATTCATATTTACTCTAAATATCAGCACAACAATGTTAAATCTGCAAATTTGCGGAAGCAAATTTTTGTTCTTCCCTCGCCGGGATTCGAACTCATGCTGTTGGGACATATACATATACAAGGGATACACTAAACTCACCACGCAAGGATACCAAGCTTATAATTTTGTAAACCAGGAGCGAGTTTCGTCTACAAAAGACTCGTCAGTGACGCTCGATAAAGGATGTTCGCTTGTCACGATTTCAATTATTCTCTAATATAGCTTTACCCACTTTTTTCCCCAGCTACCCTTGCATATCTCAATGTTGTCTGATACCTTCTATCTCGAATTCACTTCTGGTCAACTATATAAAAATAAGAAGATGTGGTATGATTGCCAATGAGACAACTCTCCACAAGAGACCAAATGACACAGAAATTAACAACTATAGGTCACCGTACGGCCTTCAACAATAAGCAATGCCCATATCGCATAATCAGCTAAAAGGTCCCGAAATGACAAATGTAAAACAATTCAAACGAGAAAACTAACGGCCTAAATTATGTACAAAATAATGAACGAAAATAAATATGTTACAAAGCAACAAACGACAACCACTGAATTACAGGCTCCTGACTTGGGACAGGCACATTCAGAATGTGGCGGTGTTAAACTAGTTTTAAGGCGCCAACCCTCCCTAACCTGGGACAGTGGTGTAACAGTACAACATAAGAACAAAGTATAATAATCAGTTGAAAAGGCTTACCTCATCAGATGGATACAAATAGAAATACATCTAACAAAAACAAAGAGGGGACGTGGCAGGGTACTTATACATCCCCACAACAAAAAGACACTAAGTACAGATCTGAGAGTACTTGCAGTTACTGACAGCTAGTTTGGAATTTTATTTTTTTCGTACAGTCTAAATATTTATACATTTTTTATGAAAAATCCAAACATCTTTTACCCCGCCCAAAAATTCGAATGTTTCAATTGCTTTTTATTGAAAACACAAATGGCATGCACCTATCTTTATTTTTCAATAATCTTGATGTAGTACACAGTATCGTTTGAAAAAGGCTTCCATTAATAGTTTTGACTTTTATCAACGAGCAGAAATGGGAAGCGCTTGAGTTGCAACCCTAGACTGCATACAAAAATTGTCAAGTTTTTAGACAAGGAGTGCTGGACATAGGAAATAATGTGAACGATTTCTCTTTTTTGGGGGGATATCTCGTTTATATGCTTCGACGAGTATCTGTATGAGTAATTAATCTTGAAAATGCCACTTTCAATATACTGAATTGTATAATTTTCTTAACATTATAACCACCAGAAAATAATTTCATATGGCTTCAATGTTTTAAAATTATTTGAAGTTGGTTGTAAATGGCAGATCGTTGATTGTCTCTGTTTAATTTTCACAACATTTTTATCCTGCTATTCCTACATTTTGAACAAACATATTCCTTCTGTTCCATAGATTATTTGAAGTTGGTTGTAAATGGCAGATCGTTGATTGTCTCTGTTTAATTTTCACAACATTTTTATCCTGCTATTCCTACATTTTGAACATACATATTCCTTCTGTTCCCATAGACTGTTATAAGATAATTGGTTGTTTCACCAAGTTAGATTTAATTGATATACAAGTAAAAACAGGTAAACAGGTGCAAAACATAAACCTTTGTAACTTATTTTGTGATAGAGAATATTATAATTATAAAGATAAAAATATGGACCCATTGCAGAGAATAGAATACAAAACTAAATATAGAAATGTACTTTTATGCCAAATTTATATTTTAAATAAAAGAATTGAAAAAAAAAGGTTTGTTGCTTTTTCTACTATTTGTACTTTCAAATTGCACATTGATGAAATCTCAAGAGGTTTTATGGATATTTACCTGAATTAATTATTTTTATGTTTTTACAACCTTATCCAATTTAATCCTTTGTTTATTCAAATATTCCTCCTATTCTTATATGGATTTCTTACAACTGACATACCAGATTTTAAAATGTTGGATTAGCAGGAATCAACACCTTTTGTAGACTCGAACCGTTTCCGAACTTGACATATTTAACAGACATTGTGTTGCCTCCCTTGATGTGTTTTGGTTATTTTCGTCATTGGGTCGCTGTATCTTCAACGTAATCTTTATTTATACCTGGGACATAATATATTTTAATATAATAGTCCCATTTTATACATTATAGGGTAACTTTTATATGTATGCCGCGTAGATTTTTATTTTGTACGCGCTTTCGAGTGCAGGTAATATTGTATGAGGGATAATATTCACCAATATTCATGCAATAACCCTTTTCTTGTTTAGCAGAACTTCAAACACTGTTTAAAAAATAGTTTTGTCAGTGATGACGTCGATAATTTCAAGCTATATTTACAGTAGTGCAATGTTATAAAACTTTTCGCTATGTCCTTTGGGAAATATTATATTGCTATACAATAGGTAAATATATACATGTATGAAGGGCCGTTCGGGTCACAATTCATTTTGCTAGTGGTACGCGTAACAGGTCGTTCACGTATCCTAAAGGTACACGTAACACTTTGTTCACGTACTCTATAAGTACACGTAACACTTTGTTCGTCGTACCCTAGAGTTACGTAACTATTTGTTCACGTACCCTGGAGGTACACGTAACTGTTTGTTCACGTATGCGGAATAACCTTTATACCCTATGCACAATGAACTCGTCTGCTGGAGAATACTAATTGACCAATTAAATCAGGCTTTTTTACAACATTTTAAAATGGAGGATGCAAGTACATTTTCAAATAATGTAAAACGAAATTGTAATGACTGCGTTAGAGAGGTTTTGTATGCAGATCCCGTTAGTGACGAAAAGTTATCATCATTCATTTTAAGGTTATTCGTATACTCCATCCTATATTATTGTGAATGTTAGGCGGAATTTGATTGGATAATGAAATGATGTTGACACAGATAATTCATTATTCAGGAAAGGGATGACAGGTTTTCTGTTGCGGTTAGCTGCACGAACAAACAGTTACGCGTACCTCCTGGGAACGTGAACAAACTGTTACGCGCACCTCTAGGAACGTGAACATACTGTTACGTGTACCTCTAGGGTACGCGAACAAAGTGTTACGTGTACCTCTAGGGTACGTGAACAAAGTGTTACGTGTACCTCTAAGATACGTGAACGACCTGTTACGCGTACCTCTAGCGTACGTGTAACAAAATAAATTATGACCCGAACGGCCCTTCATATATATGTACCGAGTGAAAAAGTTTAACAACATATACAATGTAATAGTAATTGATAATTTTGTCTTAGTGTAAACGACACATTATGGTTAATTGTCTGTGTTACAATAAAGTATTTTTCTTTATGCATAAAGTTTAGCTTTTGTTATTTTTTACAAAATATAGAATTAAAAACATCTCCTGCTTAATTGATTTACGGAGTATCGTAAACTTGGTGTTAAATTTTCATAATTGAAAATTTTGATTTCTGTGCATGCATATTACATGTCTGATAAATAATATATAAGCCACTTTTGTATTTTAGCTTTCTATTGCTACGAACCATCACGATAGAAAAAGACAGAGAGTCTATAAAAACCACTAATTTCAGTTAGTTATCAGTTGAACTACTTTACGAAAATAATAATTATATTTGATTAATTATTCATCATAAAATTTAGTGAATAAATATTTCTTTTCACACGTCTTAAATTAATTTTAAAAGAGAACTTGTCAACCTAAAAGTGTGTGTCAAGCCATTAGGTGATTCCGAAGAAAAGGAGCGCTGAAAGAACGACGTATACAGGGGCGAACTCAGGAATTTTGAAAAGGGGGCGTAATTCCATAAAAAAAAAAAATAATAATAAAAAAATAAAAAATAAAAAAATGAACATGATATACAAAGTTATTTTCTTTTGGACGATTCTTTGCCAAAAAGTGATATATTTTCAGATCAAAGTACGCCCAACCCCCTGAATCCGGCACGGGACCTTTTTCTTTTGGTCAAATATTAATCATTCACTCTACATATTGACCTATGCTATTTGGAATATTGCGTTATAAATATATGTATTACATTGTAGATTTGATACGTCTAACTTGTTTCCAAAGAGCAAAACAGATAAAAGACAGTCTAAGTTTTTCATCCTTGAATAACCGGAAGTAATTCCGAACCAATGATTAAAAACAGAAGTAGGTTATACGTCAATGAGACGGCAATTCAACGAAATAAAAACCCAAAAGCCATCTATAAATTATCAAACAATCTTCAACAATATACAGATGTTTTGACAATAGGTTCAATTCAATTCGTCCTGAGTCTAAAGAAGTTGTAAATTAATTAAACAAACAATTTCAGACATCAACACAAAATTATCCAAGAACAAAAATATAAGATATGACATAACAGAGCCAAAACAAGAGAAGCGCTTAAACAAGTTTTGTTTAGATCTCAGCTGCCTGCTTTTTAATTTCGAGCAGGTACATAAAAGAACATATACAATAACAAATATTAAAGGGCGAAATGAAAATCAAACTCAAGAGGTAAAGATACAGAAACGAGACAAATCAAAAGAAAGAGACAGGCGTACAGAAATAATCAAAAGCAATAATACAAGTGTACAGAAAAATCAAAAGCAACGAGAGAGGTGGACAGACCAATTAATATCGCAATGGCCAGTGGTTGAACAGGAGTTCCCGGAAAGAACCACCGAACTTCAGCAGGAATACTGGCAATCCTAGTCAATTATAGGATCGGAGTCGAACATACCTGCCATACGCGGGGTTTGAACTCACAACCACAGTATTAACTGGCTAGTGATCAACGTAGATGAACTACTTAGACCACTCGAGACCCTCAAAAGCAAGAGGACAGGCGAAAGACAAATAAGGTTGGTTCCCTCCGTAAATATACAGTATGCCTTCGGACGGGAACCAGTTTAAAGGTCAACAACCAAGGGTGTACACATACGAAAACACTAAAGATTCGAAAAAAAAAACCAAACTCCTAACAAACCTGCATGAAGTACTAGAAGATGCTTCTGATTCGGGTAAGCATAAATACATGCCACTGCCTAGACGTCAAAGCCAAACATGAATAAATTGTGGTAAAAGTTGAATTGTTAAACAATTTTATAGCACTGAGGAAATGGCGACAAACTTAACTTTATAACGACCCAGTAATTGTTTAAATTGATTAATTAAACTTCCATTCTCGTAACTGACTACGTTTAGTAATCTCAGTGTCTCCGTAAATGACATCTAGACCAATCAAAACAGCCGAACACAGTGACGTTATCATTCTTCAGCGTCATTTCTTATTTATAACCCTGACTTAGCAATTTATGCGATAGTGATTTTATTGTCTCGAGGAAGTCTCTATACAGTGGACACGGGCTCTTGCGAACAACATCTACTGTTGTATTTATACACTGCAATACCTAATGATGCAGATCCCTTATCTTAACATAATTATGAGGATAAATGTCACGTGTGACATATGACAGCGTTGGTTACAATTCAAACCTCCTACTTTTTTGATAACTTGCCACATTTTCATATTATTCTGCAACATCGGCTGTAATGCAAAACATCTGATCTTTTGCCTAGCTCTGAAAATTTTTAATGAATGTAATACTGAAAAGAGTATACTTTAATTGTCTATCACTGGGGTTGTTTTAGTCCCAGGGATGTCCCTCGCCCAATCAAGGGTTTACCCCTGTCACTTTTTTCACTGTTAATATAGAAGTTTATGTATGAAAACTACATTTTATGTAGACGTACAGATTCATCTAATAATATTTTTCCAGGTAAAAATCTTGAAGAAAGAAAATAAATGGTTGCATTTTTGAGTTCATTATTATATTGTTTTGCACGGTGTATGTGAGTCTAGTTATCGGTAAATCTGAATATTAATATTGCTATGTTAACTTTCCAGGAAAAAATGCACACGTCTTTCTTTTTTTTTTTTTTTCTAATGTGTCCCGATTTGTTGGACTTTCAGAAGGCTTTTGATTCGTCTATATTTACATGAATTAAGATTACACTATAGAAATTAGAATTGCGTCAAAACTCAAAATCAAGTTTGTATCTTTTTGCTATTTAATATTAGCCTCCACCAAGGTGTTAAGCGTAGTCCTTGCTTATTCAATATTTTCATAAACGATTTATAAAAATTTTCGTTTAATTCAAGGGCCCTGTCAGTGTCAATGGCAAATATTTACATAGTCTTTAGTTTGCTGGTGATAATCATCGTTTTATTATTATCTATAAACTAGCGGAAGGATTGCAAGATTATTCTTAAGTGCTTGATAAATCAGTTCGCAACGATTCGTGTCTCAATATGAACATTTACAAAACAAAGAGTTTTTAGGTTTTCCATTAAGCAGGAAGACATATTAAACAGATATTCCTACTTCAGAATATAAATTTACAATGTGTTTAAAAAACATCCATCCTAGTTTATATTTTTACTAGAACACACCCGCGAAATCGCGGGCATTTAGAGTTGGTTGAAAGTATGTAAATTGTTGTAGGATGAATTTTTATAAAAGATTACATGCAGAGGCGGATTTAGAGGGTTTTTCAGGGAGCTCGGACCCCCCCCCCCCCCCTTTTTAAGAGAAAAATTTGTTGATTACATAGGGAATCAATGATGCATGACTGGAGCGGGACCCCTCTTAGGCAGTCAGTGCCCCCCCACCACCACCACCACCCCACCCTTATGAAAATGTCTGGATCCGCCACTGTTATATCTGGACAATTTCAGAAAAGGTATCAAAAACCATAGCTTGGAGACAGGACAATATTTTTAAGCCTCTCTCTTTTCCAAAGTCCGTTATTTTTTTTTTTTGTTTTGTGTTGAATTCCATTATTTTCGCGTTTCTGTATACTATGAACATACGTATATTATAAATAAAGTGTATGTGCTATTAACTATCTATTTCCAGTTTCTTCACCATGGCGATCACTGCTATAATCTATAGAGAGTCTCTATATATTATAGTAGTATAATCATAGTATACATGCAGATAAACGCGAAAATGATTGTCCTGTCCCCAAGGACTTACGAAAATTATTTGTAAGTGTAAAACCGGTAGTCTTGTCTATGACTTAAAAGTCGGTCTGATGACGGAAACAATATCCGGACGTCGTTTTTTTCGTTTTTCTCCCCAAATAACCCAAACTGAATAATCATAAGAATGGATGACAAATGCGACTATGCAAGGGACCTATAGGACACAGAGGCATGATGATTTATTCATTGTGGAAGGAAGAGAAGCGACACACAAAATGAGGTCTTCTCGTTTAATAGTATAGATTTATCTCATTGAGTTACGCTTACAAATAGTTGTATAAGAAGTTCTTAAAGGCTTTTTATGATTACAAAACTAGATCAATATTTCATTACCAGGAAAAAAGTAATCATGGTGTTGAACATACAGTGGAACCAGTTTTATGATATGGGAGTGAGGTTTGACTGGTGTTTAAGCCGACATCTCTTTCTTCAAATATATGAGGGAAGATGTATCTTGATTTTTTTTATGTTTACCTTTTGAGAAACTTCATATAGCATTTTTCCAATGTATCCTTGGGGTACACAAAAATTAACTCCAATAGAAATGAAAGAAACCCCCCAGAAAAATACAAATGCTCATTCTTAGATTTCCACTTTTCACAATACATTTCAATATAGTTCACGAGTATCGTTCCAAAATTTAGGAAATACCTGTCTTCTCTTGGAATACGCATTCTTAATAAATCTACAATCTAAACGCTTCACCATTTTATTAAAATATCATGATATGGGTCATAATGTGGAATACTGAAATTACTAAATTTTATTGCATAAATGCTAAAATGGCTTTTTGTGAATCAACTAACAAATTTAAGAAGTTTATCCAAATAAAGCTATAAACATTGTTTTCTAGTTATTATCTAACAGTTGGATAAATTTTGTGGCAGTATACTTAAAACATATCTTTGATTTTAAACAAATTTTGGAATCAAAAACTGTCTCATAAGAAATTTGTGCGAAGGTAATGTTTTACAAGTTATATCTTTCGTCACATGCATTGTACATGTATGTAACGAATAGAACTTGGTAGATACAATGCTCATTTCCGGCTTACTCGCAGGAAATGTATAGAACTGTTGACGATGAGTCTCATTTTCTTTTTGACTGTAAAAAATGAGGATGATAACAATGTTAATAAACTGTCCATCATTCCAATAGTTAATACTAATTACAGCAATTCGGACAGTCTAAACTAAGGCCGTTTCACAGTCACGCAATCGTGACATCATTACAACTCCAAAAGTTCTCAAAAATCAGAAGAACGGTTTACATAAGGCACTGACCGTTCATCTTTTGGTGGTAGGGAGCATGTTCATTTCCTTTAGGACTGTAACGTGTCACCGGCAAGCGGTTATATCTTAAACGATTTGTTCCAGTGAATACTTGGACAGTACGGGCTGGTACAGTCTGTTCTCGCGAGATGGACAGTCTTCTCGGTCATTTTTACTATATCAGATCAACTTGTACGTTTACTTTGTTCCAAGTGTCCTCACAATATCAAAAGTCTACTAGCATGTAATATACGCTCTGTTGACCTGTTGGTCTTCTTTACAAGAACTTTGACCGAACTTTGACAGGTCATTGAAAGCCTGGAGTGGAATTGCTCATCCCCTTTGGTATACCTGGTCGAATGCATTATTTCCTCGATATGGGTGTTTCCTAAATGTTCCCCTTTCTGTACATAGAGAATCCCCTACGAACGCCCTTATACCTTCGACCCGACCTCTAACTTTCCCGCCATACGTATATATCAACACAACGCTTTCTCAAGCGCGAAACATGTATTACTACAAGAATCTTCTTATTTGTAACCAAACCAATCACTTAACGTTACAGGACAAACACATTTTCAGACTTTAATCAAAACATACGGTATTTTTTTTTTTTTTTTTTTTTTTTTTTTTGATAACATACTGGAACCTCAATGTTGAATTTAGTTTAGTTTCAACTAATTCTGGATACAATCTTCGAAACAACACTGACCTCATAGTACCATTTTGTAGATTAGAACTTACAAAAAAATCATATTTTGCAAATAAAGCAATGATTAAGTCTGATATTGTCTGCAAGACTGAACATGGCTGAATAATTTATTGTTCAGACTTTTTAGATGATTTTAAGATCAAAATAACCGTTTAAGACTACAAATCATTTACTAGTGAAATACAATAAGGCAATGGAATGAAATCGATAAAGCAACTAGAAATGTAGATTTCATCTCCAAATTTGAATATTCCTTTCGAAAGAAATGCCATCAATCCAAAGCCCCTTAACACTATTATGATGGGAAACGGAAGTAAATTAATATAATAACCAGACTTCGACATTCATGCTCAACTCTAAATTTTTACCTTTTTAGATTCAATAAAATAAATTACCGAAGCAGTCGGTGCATGTAGACCGACAGCTTTCATTTTCTTTGAATGCCTGTTAAATGCACACATCAGAATTCATCTTTTGATAAATTTCTTTCTAATTATAACTTATTATATTTAGGGTATGGCTATCTACGTTGTGATAACTTATGTCGGATCTTTTTTGTTATATTTAATAGCAAACAAAATATGTTTAACCTGATGGAAATGAATTTAGTACTTCGCCCTAATTTTTGTAGAAATAAACTATTAATTTTTACTTCTCTTCTGAAACAAATCACCAAGCTGTTGGGTATCAAACAATTGATCTTATCCCCCTCCACACCCCTTTTTTCCAAACCCCCGCACACACACACACACACATAAAAAAGAATTGATATATGGGGTTAACTGCTATAAACAATATTGAAATCAAATATATAAGAACAATGTACGGTGACACGAAGGGAAAATCAAATGAATAAAAAAAATTAACCGACCTACCTGTCGGGGCTGATTTTGGTCTTATTATGGAGAATTGAACTTCTCGTTAAGTGCTAAAGTGGTATAGATTTTTGAGAACTGTGGTCAAAGGTAAGTCCGGAGTATCTTCAAAAAGCTGTGTTTATTTAGATTTTTTTTCGGAGTCTTTCATGATAAATAATTGAAAAATCAAAGGAATCATTGAACCCTCAACTCGACTTTTGTAACTCTTCCCCGCCATCATGAACTCGCAACTCGACTTTTGTAACTCTTCCCCGCCATCATGAACTCGCAACTCGGCTTTTGTAACTCTTCCCCGCCATCATGAACTCGCAACTCGACTTTTGTAACTCTTCCCCGCCATCATGAACTCGCAACTCGACTTTTGTAACTCTTCCCCGTCATCATGAACTCGCAACTCGACTTTTGTAACTCTTCCCCGCCATCATGAACAATCTATAATAATAGAATATTTACAAAGCATAAAAGCATATTTAGTGTAGACATCATTTATAACGCATAACATGAAGTACATATATATTGTTGCTGTATTTATTTTTTTTTTTTTTTTTGAAAGTCACAAATGTACAAGTCCTTTTAAAACATTAAGAAAATATTATTAAATCCTAAAGGCATCGCCCCTTGTGTCAACTGCATTGCTACATTTTATGCGTTTAACATGGCAATTTGGAATCACTTTATGTTATTTTGTGTTATTTTAACTTTCAATCAAAACAAACGATTTTTATGTACTTCTGTTTTGAAACCAATTATTTTTTCATCAAACATTTATTTAAAAAACTTACTACTAAACAAAAAATGAATGGTCTGTGCCTTAAGATGCTTAAAAAATAAAAATGAATGGTCTGTGCCTTAAGATGCTTAAAAAATAAAAATGAATGGTCTGTGCCTTAAGATGCTTAAAAAATAAAAAGCAAGAATGTGTCCCCAGTACACGGATGCCCCATCCGCACTATCATTTTCTATGTTCAGTGGACCGTGAAATTTGGCATTAAAATTAGAAAGATCATATCATAGGGAACATGTATTCTAAGTTTCAAGTTGATTGGACTTCAACTTCATCAAAAACTACCTCGACCAAAAACTTTAACCTCAAGCGGGACGAACGGACGGACGGACGCACAGACCAGAAAACATAATGCCCATAATGGGGCATAAAAATGCGGGACTCGGGGAAGAAAGAAATATCTAGATCAATACTCAAAGTTAGCTGATGGACAAACACGTTCACTCCTACCAAAGGAACAAAACGCGAATGGTTCAAACGTACGTGCTGAACAATAATCAGATAATTAACTTTCTATGGCAATTTTAGATACGGTATATGTAATATAGATACAATGAATAAGCGTTGATTCTTGAAAAAGAAACCATGAGCCCGGAGGGCGAATGGTTTGTTTTTCATGAATCAACGCTTATCCATTGTATCTATAACTTAAACTATTGTGTTAATGTCTTTTCAAAATTAAAGCCTTTTCTTAATTAGAAGGTATTGTAAGTGAGTTTTAATAACCATGTTATCATGTTCAACGATGCATTAATAATTCTAAGATCACAATTAATTGGTTAGAAAAATACAAATATGCCTTTAAATTATCAGGCATCTGAATATTATCTGTGTTTACAAAATAAGACATATTCGAACTTATTTCTAATAAAATTGAGAATGGAAATGGGGAATGTGTCAAAGAGACAACAACCTGACCAAAGAGCATATATAAAGTATATATAATAAGAATGTTACCGAAATTTCTAGCAAGAAGCCTAATTCTAGGCACATCACGATTTACTCGCATAGGAATCTGCGAATAAACACTTGTAAAATTATGTAGTAAAACAGATGAAATCATACTATATTTATAAAACATTTATAAAAATGGACAAATTGAATGTACTCATTTTCGTTTCAAATATGTGAAATAGACAACAATAAACGGTAAAACTCGCTATTATTACAAAAATATCCACAATTACAAACAAAATAAAAAAAGAAACCAGAAAAACTAAAGAATAGGGACAACAAAGAGAATACAGGGATTCGAACCTAAACCGACAAGTCCCTACCTTTAAATTGACTCTTTAACTCATTGTTTTGAACCATGCTAACCTCGCGGCTACCAACTTATACTATACGATTGCCTATCATGTATATATAAAGGTACAAGCCCTGTGTGTCCGTTGTACCGATGTATATCATATGTTCATTTATATATATAAAATAGACATTTATATCGTAACCCATTGGTAGCCGAGCGGTTTTGTCGATATGTTGATGTCAGTCACACATAACAGATTTCAAGGACGGGTTCGATTCCCAGTGAAGGCATATAAAAATTACAAAAATTAAAGGTAAGTTTTAAATTAATTCCATTAGTGAACAGAAATCAGTAAATTAGCCAATTCAAACTTAATGAAATTAGGCACACAAAGGAAACAATTGAATATAATTTGGTGAATCCATTTCAGCGACAGATTTAGGAAGCGTTGATTCTAGAAAAAGAATCCACGGTAAATGAATAGGCTGACGTCACGGCAATGGTTTAAGAGGACAGAATTACAGATTTACAGCGCTAACTTTCCACCATTAAATCACCACATCATTTAGACAAACTTCGAATACAAAATAAACATCTTTCCAATATCAACTGCTATCGGAAGGGATCATATGAACAACATAAAAATAAAGAGAATTGATATGATTGCCAATGCATATATATATATATTATTTAGAAAGTGAATATGTATATATGTATGTTTAAGCGTTAATAACAATGAAAATATTAATGCTAACAATGAGCAAATTAGCCTTAACCAGCTGTGACTGTTTGCATTAAAGTGCACACCAACTTTATCACTGCATAAACATTAAGGTCTCACAAAAGAAATATGATATATTATGTCTTTGCAAATTACTGCATTTGAATCAGCAATGGTATTAATACAGCGATAAACAGCCAAGTTTTAGTTTTAATTGTGATCCACCAGTCGAAGATATCAAAAAAACTCCGACTACATTCCCTATTACCAAATACAATAACCAATGACAATCATTTACCTATTATCTCTGTACTCAGTGGAGAATCTAGTGTTAAAAAAATAACCCCCTCCCTTTACAAAAGTGAAATCTTAAGGGAGCTACCATTTGATTTTTATGGGGGCTAGGATGAAAATTTTGTCCTGTCTTTTATTTTTCCCTCTATTCGGTCCTGCCTTTTTATTTTCACTCTATTCGGTCCTGCCTTTTTTTTAGTTTATCCTGACTTTTTTTACATAAATTGTCATCCTGCCTTTTTTTTGCAAATAATCTCATCCTGCCTTTTTTACTCAAAACTCCTGTCCTGCCTATTTTTTTCAAATTTCATCCTAGCCCCCCCATAAAAATCAAATGGTAGCTCCCTAAGATTCTGAATGTTTGTCTCATTTTTTGCAAGGACGCTTTTAATGTTAAATTCACAAGAAAACATTCTGGTAATTAGTAAATGTTATCATTTTGCTCTCATATGTAATATAGAAATCGATGAGTAGGCAGGCTAATTAAAGGAGTTTTGTGTAATATTGATTTTTAATAATACTAAGCGAATTAATTTCTTGATTATCATCTTTAATTTTATTGGTTCTACTGACTGTATACTTCACTTGAACATGCCATTTATCCGTATATGTATGCAGCTAGATCAGAGAAGTTCAGCTTTTTAATCTGAGCAGGCACAACTTTGAAGCCGTCACATTGACTCAAAGACAACAGTTTTATATTGAAAAAGTTCGTAGCAAGTAGCAAGCCGGCATGCTCGAAAACTTAGTTGTGGAAAGAAGGTATATTTTGGGAAATTGTATCATTTTAAGGACTATTTGGAACACTCCGAAAATTAATGACTGGAAAGAGCTTCAGATTTTGTATGCGACACGATTTTTAAAATTTTTTTGTTAATAATATTCAGCAAAGATTATTTATTCCACTGTATGTACATATTGATAGCGAAATCAACATTTGACAATCCCACGTGACATTGAGCAAAACTTCATATTCCCCTCTGAGTATCATATTCTTCTCTGAACATCGGGACTATCTCGTGCGACTTTATACGCACGGTTAATGTAAATTGCGTTATGAACGTTGTTTTTTTTTCTAAATAGCAATAGTATAGTCATTATCGTGTTCAAAATTATTTCAGACGTAAAAAGAAAACGGAGAAATACTTGAACTTGTCATAGAATAAATGATTAACTTTTGATCGGTGTTGCAATTGTCAAGTTATCAATGTTTATTTCGTGTTTTCATTATAAAAGCAAGCGGATATGAAACAAAGATTTTATACTCAGGAAGTGAAAAGTATAGGCAGTGGAATAAAACATTCACTGGCCTTGTGAGATATGAAGATTTGTTCACCTTCATAAAAGATTTTCTTGGGTGAACAAATTTTCATATCTCCCTCAGGCACGGGAAATAAATATATAAATTTAAAATAAGACTTTATTCATTTGCATGTATATTTCTAATGACATAGTTCAACGAATAGTTTCCTAAAAGTGTTTCTTTTCATATAAAGAACAGTCATTTTCCATTGTTTTCGCGTCATTGGTTTTTCTACTGGTATAGTAGGAGTCTTTCAATTGCACGATCTAGTATAGAGAAAAGGTGAAGGCATGTTTGTATTTTTCCTTTGTTTTGTGACAACTTATATTTTCGAAGACAACCAGTCAAGAAAGAGAATCATTTACAAAAAAAAGAAGAAAATATGGCCATGCGCAGATGAGACGATAAATGCAAGAGCAGAAACAGGAGTACAGTTTTTTGCTTTCATATAAAATTTTCGGCATAATGCTGTTTAAATCACTGTATTAAAAGTCCATTATACTATAAAAGACTATAAATATTGCGTGCTTGTCTTAGAACGATAAAATCAAAGTCAAAGAATTTTTCACATTATTTGACCTCGTCCGTAAATGTTACCAAGGACACTATACACTGGCGACAAGCACATTTATACAAGACCATATACGGTAGGTAGTTTGGGCTAACAAGGCATTGAAACCTTCTAGTAACATTCATTATGTTATTATATTGCAAAATGAATTAAGAATAACGCGTCTTTGGACAAAATCTATAGTTTAAAGAAAATCTCAAAATAGAGTTCGATATGAATATTTTAACCCTGACAGCTTTTTCAAAGTTATTCCCATGTTACCATATATAAGTGTGCAAAAAGCCAACGAAAATTGTAAATTACTCATTTGTTCATAGCGTCGTAGATATCTTATGTTTTTTAATTACATAATTGTATAGGGATTTGTCAATCCCAGCATCTGTTCACATCGACAGCTATTCTCTAAGGACTACAAACACAAACTAGAGCCACAAGTGCTTGTATATGAATATTGGTATGGATGATAAATTTTAGATTTATATGATCATTTATAAGCTGTTAATAGAAACTTCTTTGACATGCTCTTTAAATTTACTGAAGATACGCCGAACTGTATATCTGATTTATTGTGAATTATGAATAAAATCAATAATTCCATATTGATAGAACTTTAGTAGATTTTTCTAAATGGATTGGATTTTGAATAAATAAGCATATTCACCTGCGGAAAAAGTATATTCACCGCGCAAAACGTCGCGTGCTTTTACGTGTATAATTATGTTAAAAAACGTTTGATGTACAATTGATTTTGGTGAAGAATTGTCATTAGATATAAGAAGATGTGGTATGAGTGCCAATGAGACAACTCTCCCTCCAAGTCAAAATTTATAAAAGTAAACCATTATAGGTCAAAGTACGGTCTTCAACACGGAGCCTTGGCTCATACCGAACAGTAAGCTATAAAGGGCCCCAAAAATTACTAGTGTAAAACCATTCAAACGGGAAAACCAACGGTCTAATCTATATAAAAAACGAGAAACGAGAAACACTTATGAACCACATCAACAAACGACAACTACTGAACATCAGATTCCTGACTTAGGACAGGTGCAAACAAATGCAGCGGGTTTAAACGTTTTAATGGTACCAAACCGTCACCCTTTTTTCTGAATCAATAGTGTAACATCACAACATAGAAAGACACACTATAAAATATCAACTGAAATAGCTTAACTCAATCAAAGGACATATTAACACCAGTGAAAATACACTGAACAAATAAATTTGACCTATGATACAATGTAAATACAAAATAAATAAACTAAGGGAAGAATAATAAAAGTAACATGTTATATCGGTATGAAATGTTAAACAATTTAAGAAAAACAATATGCTCGAACAAAAATGTCAGCCATTTGCAATTATTTTAAACACAGGTAAATGAAAATAATTTTGTTGTTAGGTATACGTGTACAGTTCCAATAGAGAAAGGAAATATTTTTACAAAATAAATAATTTTGATGTTCATAGTACGAAGTGAAAATTTATAGTAATACCAAACACTTATCAAAGCTGGCATATAGACCAGATATAACCCTGAATAACATTAAATAACAAAAAAGCATTACCAGTAGTATCAACAGGTCAAATAAACAAGAAAGAAAGATTTGAGAGTACTCGCAGTTACTGACAGCTAGTTAAAAGCCAAAACAATTAATAATAAAAAATCATGCATCAGAGACTAAAATCAACTAAAACACATCCCAGGGATTTAGTATTTTAACGTCATGGACAGTCAAAGAAGACATGACTTGTGCCTTGCCAAAATAAATGTATCGACAGACAGTAGGATAGTTAGGAGTTTAACCTCTTTATAGATCAAAATGAACGTGGGTGTGTCTTTATACATCCCGTTTGAAAAGAATACAAATTTAGTTATGTTTTAATTTGCTGATGACAAAATCGATATTAGTGCTAATGTAAACTATATTCAAAGATCTAATTACAACATTTGTAATATAACCTTTACTAATAAGTTTGTTTAAAGGTTCGATGAGTTTACACGGATCACATAGTGATTTCCGCGCTTTAAGTACAATATTACCGTAAAATTTGTTTACATACTTTTCTCTCGATACTCTTTCGGAATATGGAATAAAACAGTTACTGTCTTTTATTTCGGTAAATATGTGGTTTAATTGACTTTTGAAAAACTGATATTCACTTCGGCCGCTGGCTTCAGGGAATATCAGTGTTTCATAAGTCAATAAAACCACACATTTACCTCATCAAAAGACAGTAATTGTATAATATAAAAACAACAATATATTATTCACTTTTGTTCATATTTTTTTTTTAATCGAGATTCTTAACTATTAAGCATTTTACTTGTGCAGAAAGTGGTTAGTCATTGCCAATCATACCACACGTCTCTTTTTGTTTTATTTTATAGTCTATTTATGTATACAAGCAGTTCATCAAATACGATTACGTAATTAAAACGTCTGTTGCTGCTTATGTCCAACTGGGATTGGAGAGGGAGAAGGAGAAAAGACGGATTTAACACGTCAAGTGAACGAGGTATATGATACCGAGAAAACCGTATTTAATATGAAAACATCGAGGGAAATAAATATTTTGAATAGGTATTGTGTGTTAGCAAGTATTTAAAAAAATAACAGTTATTTCAACTGTCGAAACAATCATTTGTGCCTATTTATTTTAAATTTGTTGGAAAATTACATTAACTTGCATACAGTAAAATTCTCTGACGCTTGTTAGAATGTCGACTAAACGGTAGAAACATTGAGGCCATCCAGAGACGTAAGTAACCTTTTCCCAACGCTTATGAGTGAAACGATTCCGGCGATCGACTTGTGCAACCATTACATGTGGCTACGCATGAACATTTGTAGTTTGACACCTCGACAAGTACATCTCGGAAGGACTAAGAGCAATTAGCAGTAACTCGTGAATTTACACTTCATTAAATGTTTGACGTACTAACAGTTTTAAAAATACATGCAATTGGTCTATTTGTCCAAAACGTTAATGGTCTATTATATATAACCATAGATCTATAACTGTTGCTATACGAAATCAGTACGCAAATTACACAAACGGATTTTTTGTTTGCTTTTTTGTTTTATTTTGAATTATCCGTCTAACATCTTCGATATATAATATTTGAAATTGGCCCTGACATTAGTGAGTCACATAGCATAACGTTTGTTGTTAACAGTTTCGGTTGTCATAAACAAATAAGTAAGAAGTAATAATTATTCTTAAAATGTAAGAATATATCGATGCACTATTTATTTGATATCCATATGGTATCTATCTCTTAATATGGTTGGACAAAGACACATTGCATATAGTAGGTTGCCTTGAGAGTTAAAAGCCTGAATTTTATCCAATGGACTATTACCAAGGCTACTGGGGTTGTTGATTGATGCAAAAAACCAAACTAAATGTTCTAATAGAGGGACGAAAGATACCAGAGGGACAATCAAACTCATAGATTGAAAATAAACTGACAACGCCATGGCTAAGAATAAAAAGACAAACAGACAAATAATAGTACAGAAGACACAACATAGAAAACTAAAGACTAAGCAACACGAACCCCACCAAAAACAGGGGGTGATCTCAGGTGCTCCGGAAGGGTAAGCAGATCCTGCTCCACATGTGGCACCCATCGTGTTGCTTATGTTATTACTAATCCGATAAATTGTCTAATTCGGTAGGTCACATTCTTGAAAAGGGAAGGGTATTGTCGTTACGACATAAGGAACATATCCGATTTCATCTGTGAAACGGTTATTCCATAACGGTCAACCAACTCGTGATGGCGTCCGTAAAATTTACGAAAGGATGATTTCAACTTCACCATTTGGAACTCTTGGTTTATTAGCTTCCTTGTGAGCAGCAATCCTCTACCAAGGAAATCATGATAGGAAATACAAGACCGGGAATATCGTATCAATTGGGAGATCTATACTCCGTATGCAGGCGCTGCTGGAATGTTGCTACATAAAAATGGAAAGTTCACAATTCGGAAGCTGAAATCATCTCTTTTGTCGTAAAGTTTTGTTTTCAACCGACCCTCATTGTCAATTTCTAGATGTAAGTCAAGATATGAGGCAGACTTATCTGTATCTGTAGTATCCTTTATCTCTAGTTCGATGGGATAGATGGCAACAGAACTCCTTTGTAAAAATGACACTGGAATTGTACAATAAGTTTCCGTTTCAAAACTGTTCTCAAATAAATTATATGTTCAAAGTTTGTTACCACCTTTACCAGATAAAGCTTTCTCTGACTGTAAATTGCATTGCCACTGTTCAACATATTTACTTAACATTTTAGACATAACAGTATTGACCACTGAGGTACTATGAACATATTCTGTAATGTTACACAAATGTTCTGCATTATACTCAGAAAATGTTTTCCTTACATAAAAATTCCAATTTTTTATACACTTGTGTTTTTTACTCATAATGTCTGCCAATATGAAAACTTTTCTGTTTAACCGATTAGAACTCGTATTGTTCAAACGGCAACCTTGTCAAATTAAGAATTGCCATTGTTTTTGAAAGATAGGTATTCACCCCATATCCCCTGCAACTGCAGCATTTGGAGTATATTTACCAACTCCAAGAAAAAATCTGCAAGCTCTATTATGCATGGCATTAATAAAAGAAAAGTTTTGCAACCCCAAATACCAGCACCATATTCAACAAAGAATACTTCAATAAATAAAAGTCTGAGATTAATCAACTTCAAATGATCAATTGGAAACAATTTAATTAAGAAACTAAACATGAAAGCCATTTTTGTTGTTTTCAGATGAAAAGACACACGTGACGTTACATATTTGGCGACTTTTTTCGCTTTGGGGTTTAAAATATGTTTTAGTCGAAAATGAAAATGTAAAATACAATGTTGAGTATATATACAATGTAGACGGATCGTCTATGTTCTGATGTCAAAAAATATCTCAAATTCTATTCGGAAGGGGACGAAATAGTATAGTCTTTATCTTCTAATGTACTCGTTGAAAAGAAGTTAAGTTTCGTTAATATGAAACATTCATCTTCTCATCCAGATTTTGTTTTGCGTTATCTTTTACACGTTTTGTGCCTGTATTATACATATACGTTTTGCATGCACACGTATAAAAATTGCGGTTTTTATCTAACGCAATCATAGGTTTGAACGTTGTTTTCAATTTAGATTTGTTTATATTTTTTCGTTTGGGCTTGTATTATATTTGCCTTCGGGTTAATAAGATCCGTTCATCCTATTTTGACTCCTCAAAATTCAAGAGTCTATCCTAAATTGAGGTAAATTGTATGGCTTTCCAAATACCGTTTCGATTCCTAACATCACTGAAGAGACATGAATTGTCGAAATCCGGATATGGTGTACAAAAACCTTTGCATCTTTTGTTTGCGGTATATCATCTTTTCCGCAAGTTGAATGTTTTCTGTTTAGTATTAAATTTATAAGATCCATTGATTACATCAGTGATCCGTTTATTTGACAATCGCCAATGGCAGTCAGCAGGGTTTAAGAACATTTGTTGTTCGACCTGTTCGACCTGTTCGTCAAATGCGTTTTGTTAAAATATACTTTTCACTTTTTTGGTCAACAAATGTTCTGAAACTCTGCTGACTGCCATATATATGAGACATTAGACGTATGATAAATGATTATTTCCCGAGAGCGTTTTATTATTTAAACGTTTTATTTATAAATTATCTTCCTTTATGACCACATATAAATTACAGTGGACGTAAGACTTTCAAGAATTGTGTACTATAGTTCAATAAGACTCTACAAATACTGCCATCCTATAGATATCATTCAGTGATGTAAATGAATCTCTTCTTAACCATAAATGTGACGACTGCACCTTGAAGTATGTTATTAAAGTTTCCACATACATTTTGCATATATATTAGACCCTGCAAAGTCCGGTTCGTGCTTTTGTTAAATGTCTTTCTGCTTTGTATCGATCTGATGAGTTAAGCCCTTCAACTGATTTTTATAGCTTGTTCTTATGTTGGTCTCGTGTGACACCACTGTCCCAGGTTAGGGTAGGATTGGCGCTTCAAACAAGGTCAACCCCGCCACATTCTGTAAGTGCCTGTTCCAAGTCAGGTGCCTGTAATTCAGTGGTTGTCGTTTGTTGCTGTATATCATATTTGTTTTCCGTTCGTTATTTTGTACATAAATCAGGCCGTTAGTTTTCTCGTTTGAATTGTTTTACACATTTGTTATTTCGGGGCCTTTTATAGTTGACTATGCGGTATGAGTTTTGCTCATTGTTGAAGGCCGAACGGTGACCTATGGCTGTCAACTTCGATGTCATTTATTCGCTTGCAGAGACGTCTTATTGGCAATCATAATTATTTTGATAAGAACTGCCTATTTTATTGAGCTTATCTGTAAGCAGAAAAGTTGATAAGAACATGATGTTACGGTAGTATTCAACAGAGATTTAGAGTATTGAAATAGCATGATAATCTTTTATAATGATTGTCAGTATGAAATATTCGACTGGAACATCAGTTAGTTTCATTGATGGGATAGTTGTTTCATTGGCATGTATACATCTAATACATCTACTCATAAATATCCTGTTTTTATTTTATTGGATTGATTGATGTGTTGTTGAAGGTTTTGTGCATGTAAAACGATTAGACCCACACACTTAGTTTAATTCTTAACGCTCTGGTTAACAAGATAATAATCTCCAAGAAAATTAAGTAAGATTATGTTTTGTTTATTTAAATTTTATTTTCAATATTTTCGATGTTAAATGTGTTTGTCATAAATATGGAAAACTTGATTGCAAACCATTGTTTCATTTAATCTTAATTTGAAACGAAGGATGTTTCACAAAGCGAAAACAAAATATGATCATGCGCAGATAAGACGATAAATGCAAGCAGAAACAGGAATACAGTTATAGCTTTCCAACAAAATTATCATAATGTCACTAATATCACTGCTTTAAAAGTCCGCTATAGTGTCAAAGTCTATAGAAGATACTAAATAATTCAAAAGTTCACGGTCAACAGAAATAATAACCCCTATAGGAAACATTAATTTAATACTTTTAGTTAGTAGATACTTAAAGTGCTGCAATAATGTTTTCGGTAGGTTTTATTATTTCTGTTGACCGTGAACTTTTGAATTCGTTTGTTTGAATTATTGAGTACCTTCAAAAGAGTATGAATATATTTTAGTCTTTTTCTTACTAGTTTATATATATAAAATTGTTTTACCTCGTCCGTAGATGTAACCAGACACTATACACTGGCGACAAGCACGCTTCCACACGACAATATATACGGTAGGTGGTTTCGACTAACAAATAAACTCATCACAGATACCAGGATTGAAATTTTATATTTGCGCCAGGCATTGAAACCTGAAAGTACTTCCATAAAAGATCGTTTAATAGGTTATTATACTGCAAAATCATTTAAGAATAAAACGTATTTGGACAAAAATAAAGATTTAAAAGAAAATCTCAAAATAGAGTTTCGATCTGAATATTTCAACCCTGACAGTTATTGAAGGTTTTGGTTTTCTCCTTGTTACCATATGCTAGTTTGCATATCTTCAGAGCGTACAAAAAGCCAATAAAGTGGTAAATAACTCATTTTGTAATAGCGTCGGAGATATCATTTGTTTTTAATTATAGGGATCTGTCAATCCTAGCATCTGTTCAAATCGACAGCTATTCTCTATGGACTACAAAGATCAACTAGAACCACAAGTGCTTGTATATGAATATTGGTATGGATGATAATTTTAGATTTATATGTTCATTTATAAGCTGTTAATAGAAACTAGTTGACATTCTCTATAAATTTACTTAAAATACACACCGAGTATGTATGATTTATTGTAAATTATGAATATAAACAAATGTTGAAATAACGATATATTATGCAGTTTTGTTTTCATCTTTTTTTAAATCGATAATCTCAACTTAGCTTGTCACTGGTGCAGAAAGTGGTAAGTCATTGGCAATCATACCTCGTCTCCTTATATTTTATTTTAAAGTCGATTTATGATTTACAAGCAGTTCATCAAATACGATAACGTAATTAAAACGTATGTTGTTGCCTTATGCCCCACTAGGATGCAGAGGGGGGAAAAGAGAATGACGGATTTAATACGTCAAGTGAACGGGGTATATGATAAAGGATAAAACGTATTTTATAGAGAAATAAATTCTTTTGATAACGTATTGTGTGTAATCAAGTATTACCAAAACATTTGATTTTACTTGTCAAAACCTTCATTTGTACCAATTTATTTTACATTGGTTGGAAAATTACATTACACTAAAATGCCTTGCAAATGCAGTCAAAATTCCCTAACACTTTTGTTAGAATGTCGACTAATCGGTACAAACATTGTGGCTATCTACAACTGTGAGTAGCCTTTTCCCATAGATCGACATGTTGAACCAGTACATGTTGCTACACAATCAAACTAAGATTTGTACTTTGACACCTCGAAAAGTATATCATAGTGGTTTAGTCACGATTCTCCAACATTTGAAAATCCTACCCACGTTTATCCAACAAGTTTCAAACAATAGATGGGCTTGGTGTTTATATAACAATTAAAATTGTTGTTTTTGGAAGGTACAGTGAGACCTGTTTATGATTTATAATATAAATTTCATTTATAAAATTTTAATGATAAATATCAAATAAAAAGCAAATTCAGAAAAGAAAAAAAAAAATAATGGAATAAAGGAAAAAAATCCGTATTGGTATTTTTTGGCGATTTTATCTTTATTAAAATATTTGTCAGCTTTAAAACATTTATATCTTAAAAGTAAAAGATGATATTTTGTTTATCAATTTTTGAAGAAATAATTCAATTATGATAATACAAATTTTTATGAATTAAGACTAATGTATAATGATTAAACATGACACTTAATTAATACTATATCAATACATTAATTATAAAACAATTATTTCAATCTCGTATCATAATTATGGCAAAGTCAAGTCTAACAAACTGAACACTTCTCTATATAAAATTGAGAGTTCTTGTTCAAAGCTATACCAAACATAGCTCCGAAAACTCCAAATAGCACCACTGACGTGCAGATAGCTATACGTAATTCCGCTAAACGAGCATTCGCCAACATCAGACTGAGAGGCTGTTTTTTTACACTTTACTCAATGCATATGGAGGTAGACACATAATCTAGGACTCGCCACCGCTTACAAAGACAACGACGACCTATGACTACAAGTAAGGCGTGCTGCGGTGTTACCCCTTATCCCACCAGAGCTGGTTGAGGATATATGGTTTACAGCACTAGATGACGCCGAAGAGATCGCCATCGACACAACCGCTTTCGCCGACTATGTCACTGAGTTCTGGGTAGAAGGAAATAACCGCCAAAATTGGAACCATTTCAGCAACGAAGGACCCGCACCATCAACCACTTAAAGGGATGGCGCAGAAACTCAAGAAGCACCCAAACATCTACATCCTGATTGAAATTCTTAAAAGACACAACCCAACACAGAGTCAAACCAGATTCAATTAGCAGCAGGCTGGACCCAGCGACCAACATCTTTGAAATACAAAATATCAACACTGACAGAACGCCTTCTTCAATTAGGTGAACTTACCGTCCAGGACTACGCTGACCAAGCAACATTCGTCCTCCACACGGAAATTCGACGTTAGTGTGAATGTATTGTATTGACAATTTGTTAATAGACTCTATACATTTGTAAAGTACATACATAATAAAAATCCTGTTGTTTTATGAATTGTTCATTGTGTCCAACTTCAAAATTTGATGTAATGCTACTAAAGTTTCGCCATATAACTGCAATTTCCTGTCAAAATTCATATTTTAATGTACATGACTTATTGTATTTAAAAATATACTTTTTGTGTCTGATTTAAGGTCTATAACTGGTTGAATATTTGTCTATTAGTGCTTATATTGTTTATAAAAAAAAAATGATTCTGCTGTTTATATGATATAAGTTCTCTTTGATGCAATATATATATATATATACTTCTCTAATTATTATATTATTAAAAGTTTGGTTGAATTATACTATTAATTTTATTTCAAGATGTTCTAGAGTATATGTCTATTACTTTATAGTGTTTATAAAAAAATGATTCTGTTGTTTGTATGATATTAACCTTCTTTGATGCAATAGATATATATACTTTTCTAATTTTGACTTTTTCTTTGGTATTATTATATAATTAAAAAAGTTCATTTAACCGGGATTTACTGTCACTCAATTTACATTCCGTTAATCCCTAATGTCAAAAAATCATGTTTCTCCAAAAAGAAATTCTTTACCTGTAAATAAAAATATCAAATGTTGGAGAAACGTGATCACACCATCATAGTAGGACACGGAACAATTAGCAGTAACTCGTCAATTTACACTTCGTTAAATGTTTGACGTACGAAGCAATTGGTCTATTGATCATAACGTAAATGTCTCAATTAGAACTGAAAGTGAAAATAGAGGGTCTATTATTTATTACAATATATCTATTATTTTTGCTATACGTAAGCTGTATGGAAATTACGTCAAATGGTTTTATTCCTGAATCATTTGTTTTTCCTTTTTTGTTTGCTTTTGGTTTTATTTCGAGTTGGGATTCCTGTAACATCTTCGCAATACAATATTTGAAATTGACCCTAATATTTGCAAGTCTCTTGAAAATAAAGTTTTGATGTTAAACGTTTCAAGCGTCAACAAAAAAATTAGTTAATAGATTATCTTCTGATATAGAAATCATGCCCTCTTACAATTCAATTGGTAGGTTGATGTTTGATATACCCAAAACACAGATATAACTCATCACTTCTTATTATATATACAATGTAGTGGTTAACATTCACAATTTCTAATGTTTGTTAACCGTTTGCAAAACTCTAATACATTATAAGGAATATATTGGAATTAATTAATGGTTTACAGAGAAGTAGGGATTTTTCTTAATAATTCCAAAAATTCAAATTTGAGTTTAGTTAATTTCAAATTGATCATTTATTTAGTCAACGATGTAAATAAAAATGGAGATCAAAGTAATTTTCTTTGTTTGCAGGAGAAAATACACTCGCGACTTTATAGATTTGGCAACTTGTTTTTCCATTTTTAGGCTTAAAATGTGTTTTTCAGTCAAAAATGAAAATGTAAAACAAATTTGTGAATAGATACAATGTAGACTTATCGCAAAACTGTCAAAAATCTCAAATTTTATTAGGAAAGGGTCGAAATAATATGGTATGTTGTCCTAATAATATAGTCATTGACAAGATTTGAAGCTTCGTTAACATGAAATCGGTATTGGCTCTCAATCATCTACTCGTCTACGGATTTTATTTTGCTTTTGCTTTTGTAAGTCTTGTGTCTGCATTTTACCTATATATATGCGATAAATGAGTATTTCCTGAGCAAGTTTAATTACTAAAACTTTGTTTTATAAATTCTCCGCCTTTATTACCACAATAGCAAAATACTATGGAGGTAAGGATTGTGTACCGAAGTTCAATATTTTTATTAGACCCTGAAATACTGCCATCTTATAAATCAGTGATGTAAACGCATCTCTTCTTAACCATAAATGGGACGACTGCAACTTGTAATATGTTATTATAGTCTCGACATTCATATGGCATATATACTAGACTAAATACTGCCAAGTTCATTGAGCTTATCTTTTTCTATAAAAGTTGATAAGAACATGACATAACGGTGTTATTCAACAGAGATTTAGAGTATTGACATGCCATCTTAATGTTCTATAATGATTGGCAGTATGGACTATTCGACTGGGACAATATGCTTTCTAAGTGTAAAAACATATGCAATACTGTATGACAAATTTCTTTCTTTATATTATGTTCCGAATGAAATACATCAAATACATTGGTAATCCCTTTCATTTAGTAACTAAAGATGAGGGTCTGGATGGGGTTATTCATTTCTTTATTCCTCAATTGTTGATGAGCCACGTTTTTTCTCCAAAGATGTAATGAACGAACTGCCTATACAAGCGTCGAAATATGCGTTTCGCTCCTATTTGTGGAATGGAAGCTGACATATTTGGCATGGTTGCGTCATGATGAGGACAGCACTATCATATACAACAGCAGAACAAATCCAGTACGTTTCCGTAGAAATTTAAATTTCCAAAGTTATAGAGACGAAGTTTTGAAGCCACACAATCTGCTATTAACGTCACCGGAAATTGACCTTTTATCGTCTGTGAATGTTGTTTCCAACTTTGTTCAGCATCCTGTATGAAATTCGTGCGAGACATTTTAGCTCAATAAACCAAAGCATTGCTACATCAATCTTGATTTCAAGTATACGGAATAAAATTTTGAAAAAAAACCTTTGCTTTATACAAAATATAATAAACAAGTTACATAAAGTATCAGTTTTATTTAAAAAGACATAAAGAACGGGTAGCAAGATTATACAATACACGCGCGTCTCTGTGCATGAAAATATATGAATGTAGTCCGTTTCAGTTCTATAATTCTTCGTAAATAATTTCAATAAAATGTCATTGTCTGAGAGTGTCCATTTGCTTAGTTCGAATCTTTACAGTTTGTTCTAATTTTGTGTGCCTTTCCACGACTGACCCATGTTATTGAGGATTGGCCGTTTACAAACATTTTCAATTCAGCCACATTACATGTGTGCCTGTCCCAAGTAAGGAGCCTTGAATTCAGGGGTTGCCGTTCTGGCTATATTGTGTTTCATTTAAAGTTATTTCAGGCCGTTAATTTTATTGCTGAGAAATAATAATTTTACATGTACAACTATCCTTATAAATATGCTTTTTCGGTTTTATTTGATTGATGTAAGTTACGTATGCAGCATTCAAGAGTAAGAGCAAACGCTGGTCGGCTGGGAGTCAGAATGATTTATGAGTATGAAAGCACATCTTCTTGTAGAAGATTATCCTGTTAACCAGAGGCTTAAAATCAAACTCAGTGTATGGGTTTCACCATTACACAAGCACGACACCGGTAAGTGTAAAACACTAGAAACCAACATGCCTTTCGTGTAATCAACTACAGTGCTGCATACAAACGGAAAAGCTGCTAATACAAAGAGTAAAGGTCTTTATGCTTGTACCAGTCAGGAATCGTACTACGCATTCGAGGCACACACGCAAACACTAGACTATTGAGGCAGTTTTATAGGTATACATATTAACCGTACGTTAGGTTCTACGTCTCTTGGTCTATGGTGGAGAATTGTCTCATTGCCAGTCATACCACATCTTCAACTTTTTAGATATTAAGCTTAGCAAATGTCAATGTAAATAATTTTGGCGTAAATTTTTTTGAAGACCAAAGTGGATAACTATCCAAGTTTTGTTACATGATATTATTTTTTTTTATCTTAGAAATACTTCCTGAAATTAATATAAAGAGACGCATTACATTTGCGCGCATTTGAGGATTAAATTGTTTCCATGCTCACTAGACTGAGCAGTTTTATTCAGCACATCGATGTACTTTTGTGTACATTACGACATAATTAAATTGTGCACAATATAACGCACTTATCCTGCTAAAAAACATTAGTTAAATAAATAAATACGTCGATGCCTTTATTTGGCATTGCACAAGGTCATGTTTTTCTCTGACCGTTTATGACGTCTTTACACTAAATCTATTGGATGTTGGATGGGTACTAATTGATAATTTAGTCTTAGATGCATGATTGTTTTTTATTATTTGTTATTGGCTTTGAACTAGCTGTCAGAAACTGATCTGTGCTAAATGTCTTTTTGTTGCTGGGATGTACAGTACGCGTCCACGTCCACTTTGTGTTTTTGTTGGATGTATTTCTATTTGTATCCATCTGATGAGTTAAGTCTTTTTCAACTGATTTTTATAATTTGTTCTTATGTTGTTATGTTGTACTGTTACACCACGGTGCCAGGTTTAATAGGGGAGGGTTGGCGCCTTCAAACTAGTTTAACCCCGCCATATTCTGTATGTGCCTGTCCCAAGTCAGGAACCTGTAATTCAGTGGTTGTCGTTTGTTGCCGTGTTTCATATTTGTTTTTCGTTCATTATTTTGTAGTTAAATTAGGCCGTTAGTTTTCTCGTTTGAATTGTTTTACATTTGTCATTTCGGGGCCTTTTATAGCTGACTATGCGGTATAGGCTTTGCTCATTGTTGAAGGCCGTATGGTGACCTATAGTTGTTAATTTCTGTGTCATTTGGTCTATTGTGGAGAGTTGTCTTATTGGCAATCATACCACATCTTCTTTTTATACGTATAATCTACCTATATTTACCCGAGTTTATCTGTAAAAGAATGCGCGCAAATGTAATTAAAAGCTGCTCGCAAACGTAATGATTTTTGCGCGCAAATGTAATGGTAATGCGCGCAAATGTAATGCACCGATCTAAAGTTACTGAAATAATTTATTTTTTAGTGTCAGTCAATTTGAATGTAAACTATGTTTACAAAACTATATTCGATATATTCAGGCACAGTTAACGTAAAGATAATAGCTATTACTATAGCATGTGTACAGTTATACTAGACACTTAATTCCGTTCAGTCATTGCATTATACCAAAGATTCTAACAGATTTACATGTTCACTAAATGGTTGATTATTTTTTTTTTTATAAAGAATGTGTGGTTCGCTTGATTTCAATTCTTCATAGATCAAATTTCAATTTGACATCAAGTTTTCGTGTTTTCCTTTAATTTCAATATCTTGACGTCTGAAAAAATAAACAAACAACCATCATGTGGAAGTCATGTAAAAAAACGCATTCTTTTCTGTTGATCGTTGAACAAGAATATTAACGTTTGCCCAAGGTCTAAAAAATAATAAAAGAAACAGATGCCATCAGCATGTCGCGTACAATACGGTATTTATCAACTCTCGAGAGTTACATGTTGAATATTTGAAACATCCGGCACACCTCGTAATTCGTATTTGAAATTTTTTAACTGTTTCGAGAAAGTAGATATCGTCACAATCGATGCAGCGGTAGCATCTAAATACTTTGTTATCTTATCTGATTTTGAGTCTTATTTGTGAAAAAGCATACCAAAATTACTACTTAGGACATAGCTAGAAATCAAATTTAAGATCATGTGAACCTCAAACTAACAGTGATTTGAATAGTATGTAGGGGAATTAAATTGTATCAATTCTTTTGATACGCGAGACAACCTGTGGTTCTGACCTCTACTGCATTTGTTTGGGATATAATTAGCGCATAAAAAATAATAACAAAAGAGTAAACCGCGCTAATTATATTCCGAACAAATGCAGTAGAGATCAGAATAATTCCTTGTTAAATCGTAGATCTTGTGAAATTAACGATCATGCCATCTGTAAACTGATAGCTTAACGTCTAATATAAGAACACTCCATTCATGTTTTTTTACCCAGATTTTGCAATCATGCAACATTTCAATAGTTTGTCAAACATCATTTTTAAAGTTAAGACTTCAGCTTCATGTACTTACAGTGGAGATCACTTCTAACCTCTCATCAAATCTGTCAGAATCTGTCAGGAGAACTGTTCTAGGACAGTATGTAGAACTGTCAGCCTGACACCTTTTAGTCAGTTCTAGCTAGAACAGTTCTAACCTAGAACTGATTTGGTCAGTTCTACCTAGAACTGATTTGGACAGTTCTACCTAGAACTGATCCTGACAGTTCTACCCTAGAACAGTTTTAGACAGTTCTACTACTAGAACAGTTCTACGATTAGAACTGATTGGGTCAGTTCTACGGCTAGAATTGATTTATAAGTTTTAAGAGCTCTTTGTCTTGAATATAAGGCGGTGGTTATTTTGCCGGCACCGGCAAAATAGCCTGCACTCCTGGGCGCTGTTTTGCCGACTAAAGAGGCTATTTTGCCGGCTTCGGCAAATTAGCGATTTATAGAGAGTTTTGCTAGTTTTGTTAGGAGCCTGCAATTCAGTGGTTGTCTTTTGTTGATGTGTTACATATTTGTTTTTCGTTCATTTTTTGTACATAAATTTGGCAGTTAGTTTTCATGTTTGAATTGTTTTACATTTGTCATTCCGGGAGTCAAGATGACTCGTATAACAAAATTATTTGACCTCATTTACCAAATGTAATAATTTGTTTCCCAATCAACTATAAATAAATATGTTTAAACCAAAACTGACCATATTTGCACTTCATCATGTAAATCTCTAAACATGTAGCCGCACAGTAATACAGTTATATTTTTAGGCCAGGATGGATTGTTTAATACAAATGACAGCAATATTGGAAAACAATGACCACAAAATTTTGTTCACATCAATTTATAGTGCCAGCATGTCCTCTTTTTATTCAAAATATTGAATCGTAAACAAATATCAGTAGTTTTCATACCTCAGACTGACTCGTTTAACAAAATTTTTGACCGCATCAACCAAAACTAACCATATTTGCTCTTTTTTCTGTAAATTTATATAGCTGCACAATAATTCAGTTATAATTTTAGGTCAAGAGAGACTGTAATATACAATTTACAGCAATATTGGAAAACAATGACCATAAAATTTTGTTCCTATCAATTTTTAGTGCCAGCAATGAGCATGTCTTTTTTTTTATTCAAAATATTGAATCGTAAACAAATATCAGTAGTTTTCATACCTCAGACTGACTCGTGTAACAAAATTTTTCGACCGCATCAACCGAAAACTGACCATATTTGCACTGTTTTATGTAAATCTTATAGTCGCATAGTAAATCAGTAATATTTGTATGTAAGGATGGATTGTATAATACAAATGATAGCAATCCTGGAACACAATGACTACAAAAAAATTTCCGCATCAATTTATAGTGCCAGCATGTCCTCTTTTTATTCAAAATATTGAATCGTAAACAAATATCAGTAGTTTTCATACCTCAGACTGACTTGTGTAACAAAATTATTTGTCCGCATCAAAACTGACCATATTTGCACTTTTTATGTAAATCTTAATAGACGTTTAGTAAATCACTGATATTTTTATATTAGGATGGATTGTATAATACAAATGACAGCAATATTGGAAAACAATGACTACCAAATATGCTCGCATCAAATTATAGTGCCAGCATGTCCTCTTTTTATTCAAAATATTGAATTGTAAACAAATATCAGTCGTTTTCATACCTTAGACTGACTCGTTTAACAAAATCTTTTGACAGCATCAACCAAAACGGACTATATTTGGTCTTCTGTAAATCTATATAGCTGCACAGTAAATCAGTCGTTTTCATACCTTAGACTGACTCGTTTAACAAAATCTTTTGACAGCATCAACCAAAACGGACTATATTTGGTCTTCTGTAAATCTATATAGCTGCACAGTAATTTAGTTATAATTTTAGGTCAAGAGGGACTGTAATATACAAATGATAGCAATATTAGAAAACAATGACCACAATATTTTGTTCGCATCAATATATAGACACTGCCAGCATGTCCTCTTTTTATTCAAAATATTGAACCGTAAACAAATATCAGTCGTTTTCATACCTCAGACTGACTCGTGTAACAAAATGTTTTGACCGTGTCAGCCAAAACTGACCATATTTGCTCTTTTTTATGTAAATCTTGTAGTCGCATAGTAAATCAGTAATATTTGTATATAAAGATGGATTGTAAAATACAAATGATAGCAATACTGGAACACAATGGCTACAAAAAAATTTCCGCATCAATCTAGAATACCAGCATGTCCTTAGTTTTATTCAAAATATTGAATCGTAAACAAATTTCAGTAGTTTTCACACCTCAGACTGACTCGTATAACAAAATTATTTGTCCCCATCAACCAAAACTGACCATATTTGCACTTTATTATGTAAATCTTAATAGCCACATAGTCAATCACTTATATTTTTATATCAGGATGGATTGTATTTATATAATACAAATGACAGCAATATTGTGAAACAATGACTACAAACTTTTTCCGCATCAATTTAGAGTACCCGCATGTCCTCATTTTATTCAAAATATTGAATCGTAAACAAATTTCAGTAGTTTTGATATATCAGACTGACTCTTTTAACAAAATTATTTGACTGCATCAACCAAAACTGAACATATTTACACTTTATCATGTAAATATATATGGCCTCATTGTAAATCAATAATATGTCTATGTCAGGAGGGATGGCATGATAAAGATGACACCAATTCTGGAACACAATGACTACCATGACTACAAAATTTTGTACATATCAATTTAAAGTGCCATTTATATTTCCTCTCTGTATCAATACTAAAGTCAGTGGTTCGTGATAGTTTGTTTTTTAAACAAAACTATTTAATGCATCATCCAACACTCACACTGAGACTGCTATATATGTGTTATAGTAGTCTCAGACTCACACAACTGATTCATATACTTTAAAATGAAAAGTACATGTATGAGAAGTTCTCTTCTTGGAATAGTATTCTGTTAATATATTTTGTAGAATGATTGATTTTGTTTGTAGCCTAACGTCCAGGGGGAAATATTTCATTCATGTTCAGATCGAGTATATTTTTCGGACGTCCAAGACTCCCAGATATCATTTATAATCGTTATGGATAAGTCTGTCTAAATTGACGAGATGGTCATACTTATCATGCTTATACAACACGTATTTCATTAATATCCCTATATATAAACTGTACAATTTTCGTTTGAACATTTGGCAAAACAGGATCTTAGATCATGAATGTAAATCCAAGGCAAACAAGGTAAATTACGATTAAAATTCCATGTATTAAATGCATCTAGAGCTATGTTGGAAGAGACTGTTAAAAACGGGGAACGAAGCAACGTAAACCATGATGTTTATATATCCAATCATATAAAAATATTTTTCCGATGTGTTGGATAACCTTTATATCCGCTTCGATATTTGTACATGTAATTTGAAAAGTAAATATAGAAAATCTGCTTCACAGTAAAGTTATTGGAACTGATTTTTTTTCTAAATTCTTAGATGCCCTTACTGCAGTGACGTCATTTAGAACTGTTCTACAATATTGACAGGTTTGGTCAGTTCTACGGCTAGAACAGTTTTAGACAGTTCTGCTGACAGTTCTACGGTTAGAACTGATTTAGTCAGTTCTACCTAGAACAGTTTTAGACAGTTGTACCCTAGAACCGATCCTGACAGTTCTACCTAGAACTGATTTGGTCAGTTCTACCTAGAACTGATTCTGACAGTTCTACTTAGAACAGTTCTAGGGTAGAACTGTTCTAGGTAGAACTGTTCTAGGACAGTTTAGAACAGTTCTATGACAGATTATTCTGACAGTTCTAATGAGAGGTTAGAAGTGATCTCCACTGTAACACACTTTAACGAAACTTAATATCAACCTCTTTCAATTAGTTCCGAACAATTAATGGACTGATTCTGTAAAAAAAATTACTATTACTCATTAATGTTCTTCAAATTATGAAATAAAGCAGCATCTTCTATCAAACCCTAGATTGTGCTTCGTGTGACTACCAAATAATTATTGTCTCCATGGAGACATTAAACATTCCATTATGAACGTCTTAAATGTTGTGTTTTGACATAATTTAACCACTAATTGATTTTCGGAGATTCTCAAGAAAGTACGGTGTGAGACTGTTGTTGTTTGTCCAAACATTAGGAGAATAAAATTGAGAATGGAAATGGGGAATGTGTCAAAGAGACAACAACCCGACCAAAGAGCAGAAAACAGCCGAAGTACACCAATGGGTCTTCAACACAGTGAGAAAATCCCTCACCCGGAGGCGGGCTTCAGCTGGCCCCTAAACAAAAATGTGTACTAGTTCAATGAAAATGGAAGTCACACTAAACTCCAAAACATATAAATGAACTAAAATTAAAAACAAACAAGACTAACAAAGGCCAGAGGCTCCTGACTTGGGAACATGCGCAAAATTACGACGGGGTTTAACATGTTTGTGAGATCTCAACCCTCCCCCTATACCTCTAGCCAATGTAGAATAAACAAACACACAGCAATACGCACAGTAATACTCAGTTTAAAAGAAGTCCGAGTCCGATGTCAGAATAGGTAACAAAAGAAACTAAGCAAAATGACAATGATACATAAATAAACAAAGGACTACTAGCAGTTACTGACATGCCAGCTCCAGACCTCAATTAAACTGATTGAAAGATTATGTCTTCATCATATGAAAATTAAGCACAATCCCTACCGTCAAGGGTTTAGTATCATACCATCATAAAATATATGAGAAGAACATAACCCGTATCATGCCAACAACTGGTTTTAGAATAAATGTCTTTATTTCCGATGCAAAACCCTATGATTGAATCAATATTAATACCAAACTATGCCGTCTTTAATGACCTGACAACAGTATCGTAAATATATCCCTTCTGAATAAATCTGTTTAAAGGTTTGTTAAGCTTTTGAGGTGAATGTCGACATTTTTGTGCTTTGTATAGAATATTGCCATAAAAGATTGGATGTGAAATACCTGAATGTATAAAATGTCTGCATGTTGATTTATATTTACGAATGATGTCCTTGTACCGATG
Source organism: Mytilus coruscus (assembly GCA_017311375.1). Lineage (NCBI taxonomy): Eukaryota > Metazoa > Mollusca > Bivalvia > Mytilida > Mytilidae > Mytilus > Mytilus coruscus. Next base: position 54,719,330 of record CM029607.1, read on the forward strand.
ATAAAATTTAGTAAATGTTTTGACTAGTTTGTGATATCGAAAACCCCGGTGTAATAATTTTTCAGTAATACAGAGTTTTTTCTTCATTAAAATCAAATACGTTGTTACGTACACGAGCGAATCGAACAAGTTGAGATATATAAACACCATAAGATGGTGACAAGGGAACGTCACCATCTAAAAATGGATAATAAACAACGGGAAATGAAAAATCATCTCTTTTATCATTAATTTTGGTATTAAGCTTCCCGTTAAAGATATAAATATCAAGATCCAGGAAAGGGCAGTGTTCATTGTTAGTATTAGCTTTATTTAAAGTCATTTCAGCAGGATAAATCTCTTTAGTGTACATACTGAAGTCGTCATTATTGAGAGCCAATATATCATCCAAAAATCTTAATTTTTGTATCAGATGTTGTTTCGATGGGTCTTTGCTGATTTTAGTCATAAATTTTAACTCATAACAATACAGAAACAGGTCCGCAATAAGTGGTGCACAGTTAGTTCCCATTGGAATTCCGATAACTTGACGATATACGGAATCTCCATAGCAAACAAAAATGTTATCTAGTAAAAATTCAAGGGCAGTTATCGTATCAAAGCAGGTCCAATTGACATAGTTCTTTTGTCTGTTGTTACTAAAAAATGACCTAAAAGAGTTAGAACATATATATTCGCATTCTGACTTTTTAAATGCCCATTTAATTAGGTGTGTGATTTTTTTCTTAATAAGATTATGAGTTAAAGTGGTATATGGGGTAAAAAAAAATCAAAACTTTGAACAGATTCGAAATCACCAATATAAGCATGCAATTTATCAAGTACTTCCAACGAATTTTTAACACCCCAGAAGTAATTAATTCCACTATTTTCAAAGGCCTTATTTGAACAATTTATTTCCAGGTTTTTGGTTGTACCAAGTGTACTAGTAAGTAGAATAGACAGTTTAGTAGTGGAACAAATGGCTTGAAGACGAAATAAATCTATATTTGTAAGGTGTTTTGTGCAGCTTCGGAAGCCAGTACATAGTTGGAACTTTCATTGTATTTGGTTCTGCTTGTAAAGAGGTAGCTCAAAGTTTATCTTTGTTACAGATGTCATTTTCCAAAAATGGAGTCAGTTTGAATGTTGGTGAATTGGTGATTTCCTTTTGCAGAACCTCAACGTAAAATTTGCGTCAAACAATAATGATATTATTAGCGGCCTTATCAGCCGGTACAAAAACAAATTCCTTGCCGAGTTCTTTAAGCTTATGTTTGATACGAGAAATAGGGCTATTATGGTTGTTGTTAGGAGTGAAATGTTCCTTATAATGTTTAATACGAATATCAACTATGTTCATTACTGAATTAAAAAAAGAATCTAAGGATTTTTTGTCACCTTTTTCTCGTTTTATCCATTTCGAGCAGTAAGTACGTAGTGAGTCGTGGATGATGTTACGACACTCATTCCAATTAATAATTGACGGGGGACGATATTTAGGTCCTTTACTGAGGAATGATTTCAACTCTCGGTCATGAACGATGTTTAGGTCTCCTGTTATAACATGGGAACTGGGGCAATATTTACAAAATCAAAACCTTTATTGACATATTTGATTTTAATAAAATATTTTTTATGATCCTCAAGGCGATCAATTTTGGGAAACAGTTTAGAATAACAATATGCAATTATAATTTGGACGATTTCATACTTAGGACTGCAATATGGAATTGTGTTGCAATCCTTTAAAATTTGATGTAATTTATTAACAGGTAAAGAACAGAGCTTGGTGGTAAAGAACAGAGCTTGGTTAACAGATAATATCTGTCGTTGTTTTTTGAAATAGTAATTAGGTCCGAAATATTTGTATTGTTGGTACGAAATTTTCTCTGATTGCGATTTATTCTACGCCCATGAGAACAGTTTTTACGAACAGTTTTAGAAACTATATCCAAAATGTTAACAGAATCGGTTCCTGATATATTACCTATTCCCATGATATTATCATTAAGACCGAGAGGATAGACTATCTATAATTTTTTAATCCAATTTAATTCAGTTATTTTCCGTGTTCGTACAAACTTTGAAAGAGATTCCCCAAGCTGCTTATTTACTACTTCTGAAGGTTGAACTGTTAAATATTTAATAGGATGATTGTGCTTCTTAAGGTGTTGATAAATGATACTTTTGAATTTATGGGGTCTTTTAAAACGATAAAGGTGTTCTTTCGTGCGTTTAGATAAATATCGTCCAGTTTCACCTACGTACTGAATACCGCATCCCGGTTTGTTTCATGTGAGTAACTAGATAATACTGTTAGTTTTTCAATTGATATCAGTTTCAAAATTTAAGGAAAATGTACGACCATTAAACGTGGACCTTACCGTATTGTTGGTGGAAAGACGGGGAAATGTAAGTCATTTTTTGGCATGACACTTATCGATAGAAGGGTAACCACGATTTTTATTATTAAAAATGTTAGCGATTGTAGTATTTTTAAATAAGCGATTTTGAAGATTGAGACGTGTAGATACCCTTTGAACGAGTTTCATTTTTCGTTTTTTGTTATCCATATTTCCAATTGATAGGAGCAAAGACTGGCGTCCAGAATATGAACCAGCACACAGGAATTGGATAAAATAAAAAGATAAAACTGTACAACTAAAGACGTCAAACGCTATCCGTCATTAAGTACCCAACAAAATACGTAAACTACAACACCAGAAGACAAAAACAAAAGACAGGGTATATCAGGATAGCGCCTGACGTCTGACTAAATAGTATAATGGGGCTGAATAGTGAAATATGAGTTTAAGATAAATATTCCTAAAGTAATGAACATAGATAAGTTCTCGCTCGGACACACACTCCATTTATGCAGATGCTTATTTGTTTGTTTTTTGTTTTTGTTTTGTTTATTGTCCCGCCATTATTCTTCTATTCTCGACAGTTGGAATGTTTAAAGTCTGCTCTAAAGATATTTTTGTTTGTTAACAAAATTACAATGAAATATAAAATAAATGTAATCTTATCACTATTTATACTGATGTGAGGTATTTCTCAATCTCTTTTGACTATCGAACAGGCAACAATATTCCCAAGGTAATTACGAAATAGTGTTTTAAATCTTTTAATTTGCCGATTGTCAAAAGCCTTATTATACAATTGAAAGGTATTTCCTAGCCACTGCTGATTTACAACAGGCAACAGCATTCCAAAAGTCCTGATAGTCCGACATAATAAAATATCAACAACATTATGTAGTTTTTAGTCACTGCAGACCTTTAACCTGCAACAAACATTACTCTGTTTTAAAAAGTAATTTTAACAAAGAAAATAAAAACACAATAAAGTTCAAAGAAGGTTCAATTATCTAGAAAAAATATCTGATAAAAAGAAGAAAGAATATACAAAGGGCAATTGACATGCTTTGTAGGATAAATTATAGATATTTCATATTTTTGTTGAAACCCCGGCAATAACCTCACGAGACGAAGTCGAGTGATGTTGCCGAGGGGTTCAACAAAAACTATGGTATAATTTACGATACACCGAAAAATTATCCAAAAGATAAGGAATATCTGTTTTAACCTGTCGCATCTTTTGCTGTTTAAAATTTTATATTTAATATATTTTCTATTTGTGTACTTTTAAAATAATTTTGATAAGAATCAGTTAAATAATCCTTTTCGAACCTTACACATGAAGCTCCGCCCACTTTCTAAAATAAGCACGGGCTTCTAAACACCGGGAATATCAGTTAGACAAGATTTACCGACAGCAATAGATGCACATTCACATTGGTGACAGAGAACGTTACAGACGAAAAAATGTTGAAGGAATTAAATATTCTGGATATGCTGTGCAACGAAAAAACAGACATAAGCCGAAATTACTTATCTCTTATCTGTAGGACTGTAACGCTACAATAGAGATTCACGGGTTAGCATGATTTTCGTGTACGCAAGAGACTACAGATTTCTCACAGGCACTTGTCTCTGGATTTTTTTTTTTACTGTATACCTATATATATAACACAAGGTACCTAACACGTATACTTGAGAAATGTCACCCGGCCTCTAACTTCTGTTATATTTCGATTTTTCGGTTGTCTATCCCACTGAAACTTGTAATCCCGTAAATCTACATTGAATTATATACAAAATGGTGTATAACACGCCTATTTCTATTATCGGAATCAGTCGTACTAGACCTTCCAAATATGTGACTTTTGTCAATCGTAATTATTTCGTCTTCTCACCGCCCTTTGGAAATATTATTCTCGCAGTGAATGATTAATTATAAAGAGAATTTCCCAAAAACCTGTTAGTTTTTCTCTGAATAGAACTTTTCATTCAGATAGTAAACTTGTAAAGATTCCGTGAAAAAAATCTAATTAGTGTTATTTGAGGTATTTCTAATGAGTTATGAGCTTCTATTTTTAGACTCAAATTTTCCATTTCCATCAATGTCATCAGGACTTTACATGTAAAATTGAGATAACTCCAAAATCATTCATTTTTAGCAATATAAGATTTGACCAATCGGAAACCGAGATATACATAAGAGAGGGGAAAGATAATATTTCCAAAGGGCTATGAGAAGACGAAATAATTACGGTAGACATACTTGGGAGACTTGCTACGAATGATTCCGACAACAAAGGTAGGCGTGTCATAAACCATTGTGTAGATAAATCAATGTAGATTTACGGCATAATAAGTTTTAGTGGGGTAGACAACTGAGGAAATGCGAGTTAAGTACCTTGTGTTATATTAAGTTATATAGGGAAATATAATTTCAGAAACATGTGCCTGTGAGATTTCTGATATTTTTTAAGATTTCTGGAATCGCAGATTAAAAGTTGAACTGCAAAGGTTAGTATTTTTTATTTTATCAAAATGTTCGACATGTTTTAATTTTTTAATATCAATTTATAATTCTGAGGAAATTAATTTCACAAGAAACTTTCTGAGAGTTCGGATGAATCATTCCACGTTTTAATTTGTACCAAAAGCCCAAGTCGTACATTTATAAGAAGGGATTTCAAAATGTTCACGCTTATAATCTACAGAAGCGTATTACTGCCACACAATTTTTTTAATTTCTTCCTATGTTTGCGTAATACGCAAACCTTTGCGTTATACGCAAACCTTTGCGAAATAACGCAAACCTTTGAGAAATTACGCAAACAATTGTTTTATCTTATGTCTTATTTAAGTTTCAAGGGAAGCAGCTGTTATAAATGGAGACGGCTACATGTATTAAAATCTATCAGCCATTTATGCTTATTGCAAAGTAAAATGATTGAGTGTTTAGCACATATCATGGCATATTAATGAGCATTGATCGTCATACATATATATATTACAAAAAAAATTGAGTAAATTGAAGTTATATCGAAGAAAATAAAATAATGTTTGCTCTTCTCTACTTTATCACTTTCCGTAAATCAAAATTTTCAAAATATTGGCCTTTCAATTAAAATTTGTCTATACCATATCTATTTTCATGTTAAATTTATATAATTTTCTGATACAAAAACCATTCTTAGTGTGTGTATAATTGCACTTCAAATATTCCCTCATCCTTGTGTTCATAGTCCTTCTCTTAACTAAATCACAACCGAAATTTACTGACAGACGGACATGCAATCCAATGTTCGGAGTAATACTATGAAAAATTCTATGCATTTATCATATATGAAGCTTCATAAGCGGGCATGCCCATGCCCCCCCCTAAATCTGCCTTTGAAAATTGTTTTAAACCTATACATGTAGCTGCACAACGGAGCCTATGTGAATACAATCCAAGTATACATCTCAATAACCAAAAATTAACTTATATTTTCCAGTATAATATATATATGAATTTTATTTGTTTGTTCTGGGAGCGAATTTTTGTTCATTTAAAAATATAGGACAACGGAGTTGGCGTACGTGGGTTCGATTCCCACCATAGGCATTTATTTATCGACTGCTTTAAAGCGGGCAGTTTAACTTAGTGACCCCGCACTGACTTTGTTTTCATATGTCAAAAAATTCAGACGACCGGTCTTGGCAACTTTCTTTTTCTTTTCGAAGTCCATATAAAACAAAACCATGGTATAATTGTGAAAAATATACCATATTTGGCTATGGTATCATTTTCAGTTATTGAGATTTATACTCTGATTGCATTCCCATAGGTTCCATTGTACAGCTATAGAATAAAGATAGACAATACAATGACTAAAGGAAAGAGAGAAAACAATAAGACCACAGTCCATATATTGTCAAACTACACGAAAAAATAACGATTGTGCAAAACGACCCCAACAAAAAAATTGTGATTGAACTCATCTACTTTGGCTAGGTAATAAGTTTTTCTTCTACTTTTAAAAACCAACGAGTTACGACCAGGCAGAATAGCAGAAATCCAAATTGATAAACAAGTTACATTGGACATGTAAATTTTCTAAACCCCAAAACATCATGACTGAAAAACGCTTCATAACAATTTTTATCTTACCTCCTATACATTTCTAGGAATATGATTGGTTAAAAGCAACCGCGTGGAGACCGTGTATATTTCATATTAGGTTAGTAGGGTTCCATATTGGGTTAGTAGGCGGGGCTTATTTCAATACACGGTTAGTAGTGGTATTAAGTCCCTTTATAAAAACAAAACGGTGTTGAGGAAAAATCTTAAAGGTTTCAACAGACGAAGAAATTGATGATGAACGATTGAAATAAATTCATAAAACACATTTAAAGCTAACAAGTTGTTATTGTTGGCATTTGTTTTTGTATAGACCAATGGAAGTAGGTTCTTAATACTAACGGTATTGAAGACTTGATCACTTTGATAGGCCACTAGTCTAAATACCACATGTTAAGATAGTCGGTAAGATAAATTCGTTACATAGTGTGCTAGTGACCTAATACGATATATATGGGGTCAGTAAATTCCATATGGAGATTCGAGCTTCGCTCTCACCCCATATGGAATTTACTGACCCCATATATATCGTATTAGGTCACTAGCACACTATGTAACTAATAATATATATTTCAATTTCCGATAGAAACAGCACAGACGTTAAAAGAAATGTTGAAGAAAAAGAGCTGTGCGTGAGCGCATGATACGCCCGTTCCCCTTTTAGCTCGTCTTTATGCTTTAAATGAATTTATATGATCAACTAGAAATACTATGATTTTCAACAATTTTTCAACAAATAAAGTTCCATAACTCAGCAATGTCAAATCAGAAATTTATATAAAAAAACAACAAATGGGAGCTTATCTCATTGGATTTAAACAAGTCAATAAATTTCATGAAAACTGCTCAAAGTATTTTTGAGTAATTGTTCGAAAACTGGAAAATCCCCCCTTTTTTATTGGAAAAGTCCCAATACTCCAAAACGCAAAATCTGAAATTTTCAAAATCAACAGGAAACTTATGTCAATATATATAAATAATTCACCAAAATTTCATGAAAATTACTTAAAGCATTTTTGAGTTATAGTCAGAAAACTGGAAAAAAGGAAATGTTTATAGCCAGAATATGTCTTTCTTAAAAACAATTTGTGGACAGATTTTCTATCAATATTTTATTAAAAAAGTGAGAGAGAAAAAAATCGCATATTAACGTCTATTCAAGCTGCATTCTATAGATTTATAGAGCTATTTCACACCAACTGGGTCGATGACACTGCTTGGTGGAGGTTTCCTCCCCGAGGGTATATCCAGCGCAGTAGTCAGCACTTCTGTTTTGATATGTATTATCATTGATCATGGTCATACTTAACTTTGAAATTTTTGAAATACTAAGGATTATTTTTTCTACCCCAGGAATAGATTACCTAAGCTGTCTTTTTAGAGTCCTCAATGTTCTTCAAATTTGTATTGGCCCTTTTAACTTTATTTAATTCGAGTGTCACTGATGAGTCTTTTCTAGACGAAACGTGCGTTTGGGGTACAAAATTTTAATCCTGGTAACTATGACGAGTTTAATTAATACTTAAAAAAAAAGTGATGCTTAATAAATGTAACGCAAGTTATGATTTGCTGCTGGGTATTTTTCTTTCGTAAAATTCGTATATTTTTAAGTAATTTGTAAAATTTCATTCCTTCTAGAATAATTGCGTTATACGCTTGTGTAATTTGTCGGATACGTGTACAAAGATTTTTTACTCGATTGTGACGTCACCGAAATTGATCTTCCAACGACGGATGCCTAAATATTTAGTAAGGACCTTCTTACCCATCTGGTACAGATGAGAGTACTCCTAGATTTGATGGGATTCGTGTTTTTAAATCTTTATTTTTATATATTGTGTTTTTGTAGACTGCTGTTTGTCTTTCCGTCGTATCTCGTTTTTAAGCAAAGGTATTGTCGGTTTCTTTTCAAAATATACTATGACTGTCCCTTTGATATTGCCCGCCGCTTTTTAACTTAAATTAGATTAATTACTATATCAGAGGCTTCTCAACAATCGTCATAAATTAAACTTTTAAATTATTTTACGTGTCAGACTTATCGGATAATGCATTTGTGGTTAGCAGTGTTATACCATTCCACACTGAAGTTGTCTTTCTTATACCAGAAAAAAATCTAATATTTTGGATAATGTCATTAAAGACCCTATCTAAAAACCATAAATGTTAGGATTTTCGTTTCTTTCCCCAACATACAGATATGCAGACTAACGGACATTTGAACCTTAAATCGGGCACTCGGACGAACAGGCTGAGGACTTAAATCTGAAAAAAAGAGAAGACGTGGTATGATTGCCAATGAGACTACTCTCCACAAGAGACCAAATGACACAGAATTAACAACTACAGGTCACCGTACAGCCTTCAACAATGAGTAAAACTCATACCGCATAGTCAGCTATAAAAGGCCCCAAAATGACACATGTAAAACAATTAAAACGAGAAAACTAATTAACGGACTGATTTATGTACAAAATAATGAACGAAAAACAAATATGATATACAGTAACAGACGACAACCACTGAATTACAGGCTTCTGACTTGGGACAGGCACATACAAAATGATCGGGGTTAATCTAGTTTGAAGGCGCCAACCCTCCCCTTAACCTGGGACACTAGTTTAACAGTACAACATAAGAACAAACTATAAAAATCAGTTGAAAAGGGCTGAACTCATCAGATGGATACAAAGCAGATATATATCTAACAAAAACACAGAGTTGACGTGGCAGGGTACTTGTACATCCCCACAACAAAAAGACACTAAGTATAGATCCGAGAGTACTCCCCGTTACTGACATCTACATGTAGTTCAAAACCAATAACAACTAATAAAAGAAATCATGCATCTAAGACTAAAATATCAATCAGTACACAGCCAACATTCAATAGATTTAGCGTAAGACGTCATTAACAGTCAGAGAAAATCATGACCTTGTGCAATGGTATCGACAGATTGTAGAGCAATGAATGTACATATGTATATAAAAATAATATTTAGTTTGATTTTAATTTACTAATAATAAAATCAATATTAATACCAATAAAAACAATATTCAAAGATCTAATTATAGAGTTGAATTGGTTACCTCTTAGAATAAGTTTATTTAAAGGATCGATAAGTTTACCCGGATCGTATCTAAATTTCCGAGCTCGGTAAACAACATCTCCGTAAAATTAGGATGTGCTATCCCGTTTGAAATAAGTTTTCTACAGGTACAACCAAACTTCCAAACCAAATCTTTATATCTATGGAAGAATTTAGTAAAGGTTTTAAGTAATTTGTGGTAAAAAAAATCACTGACTGAATAATTTACCAGTAATACATAGATTACGTTCATTGAAATCCAAAACGTCACAACAGACACGGGCATACCGAACGAGTTGTGGTATATAAACACCGTAAGATGGTGCCAAAGGAACATCTCTGTCCAAAATTAAGTACATCGCACCTTTAGACTGACAGAAATACTACGGAAATACCAGACCGGCACTTTTTTCGGGAATTGTGGTTTCATGTATATCATACATGTATTCATTCCATGTTTATATTTTTTCAAAAATCTATTGCCCAACGATTTTTGCTCGTAATTAATTATAGTTTGACTTATTTCATGTATGAAAATATTTTAAATTTTAGATTTTAAATATTGAAAAAGTGCGTTTCACTTGGTTGGCATCATTTCTGTTGCACTCTCGTACTACAGTCATAAATGTCTTTGCCCAGTAGCTACAGTGTGTATATATTATATTTATTTGTATGAATGACTTAAATGGTACATTTCGACTATTAAGTTCATAATATTCTATATAATTGTACTAAGGATAAAATTACAATACCCTCAGTCTAAATAGACATTATGGCGTTATTGCGAAGTTTAACCATCCAGTGGCAAATATTTCATACATTTTCAGGAGGAGACAAAATAACAATAAATCCAATACGTACTTCTGCTAAGTGTGTGGATACGGCTGAAGGATACGAAGAATACATACAATCTCAGTCTCTTTCCTCTTGAAAAATGTATAAAAAAAACATATGTTTTACCAACCATATACATACGTGTTCCTTATTCTGAACTTAAAGACTGTTTCATTGATTGATTTTTTGGTGTTTAACACAACTTTCAGCGATATTGGCCATTTCATGGTGGCCAGTTTTTAATGGCAGAGGAAGCCGGAATGACAAGGGAAAACAGCCGACCTTCGGTAGAAAAACTGGCAATCATAGTCAGTTAGTGTTGAGTTTGAACTCACTTGCCAGGTGTTAACAGGCTAGTGATACAGTAGATGAAATACTTAGACAACTTGGCTACTGAGGCCCAAAGATTGATTGAAAGAAGTCTAACTTTATTTCATAAAAAAGAATGGCCAACATGGAACCAAACATATCTCGTTTTAGGAAGGGATAAATCATACTTTATATAAAAACACTGTTTGATTCAAAGAAAACGTTTTCTCAAATTAACATCATCAGGATATGTTTGATAGACAACATAGTTGTTACGTTTCGGGGACGATTTCTCAACAGACAATCGACATGATATTCCGATAGAAAAAAAAAACTGTGCTACTCTTCTAATTTCAGACTTGTTCCTTTACTTATATGAGGCATACTTCTTACAGGAGCTTCTCATGAAGAATGGAAAATTCTTTAACGTCACGTCCCGCTAAAAAGACGATGTCCTCTCACTAAATAATTCAACGTTTGGTGACTTTGTTAAACGCCTTCATTAATTGAACTTCAAATGAAGGGTTTCATATCGTGATTAACATGTACCAGTTTGATTTCAGCTATAAATATAAACTTTTCATTTCTATGTAGCAACATTCTAGCAACTTCTTAATATAAAGTACAATGTTTATACATTCCAGTTGATACGATATTCCAGAGCTTGTGTTTTTCCTCACGATTTCCCCGGTAGAGGTTGTTGCTTACAAGGAAGCTACTGAACAAAGGTTTCTTAGAAATTTTTAATTGATGTTTATATTAGTGTTTCATGTTCTGTCCGACTCGGCTTCTGTCAAAATCCATTATTTATTTAGGTGGACGATACACATTTTATTACTAGATTTATGATGTCTGTGGTAGAGACGGCAATGTTTTCTTAACCGTCTCATGAACTTGGTGCACGTGTTAATTTTCAATCTTTGTCAGGCTTATACAAATGTTTCCGACTTTGTACGGTTTCAGAGGAGTTGCAGCTTAATGAAATCGGTCTCTTCCTTTAGTAGTATAGATTTGTTATTGTTTGCAATACATATATAAGCCACGGGGTTCTTCCTTTGAATTGGTTTAAAATGCAATTTCACATTTACAATTTTACAAATGTATGTACATACATGTATATATACACTTTACCAAATTTACATGATTAAGCAGATACATGTCCATTCGCTGTAACTATTCATACTCGACTCTCCCGCATGTCATATATTTATATTCACTTCATGAAAGCATTCGACACTTTCTAACACCCATCAAAATAGCATTTACCTCTAGTCCACAAAACTGCTTATACATTAAATTAACAGTAATTCAGACTGTCTGTTATAGTTCATCAAACAATTAACCTTCAAGTACTCAACAACGACGACCTTATCAATTTATCTACGTAAATCTGATTACAGATTAGAAATTAACGAAATTAAGGTTCCATGACACAATGAATGATAGATAAGTCATGCAACTTAACGTTTTATCCTAATACATATACATTTGTCCCCGACAACGATTACATACTATGAGCAAGTTAGAAAGGATATGGTATATATAAATTCATGACACAATATCACAATATGCTTTTATTGCCGTCCTTTATCTCAAAGTCACACCGACACTTCAACATAGGGCAAATAACTAACTCATCACAAGTTCAGATGTCACGATACATGTGTATGTAATGGTTGGATTGGTTGAAACCATTATTTTACTACTTACTAGTAAGGTTTAGTATGTTAAATGATACCAGATATTGTGCACACAGTTACATTCGTTTTTCTTTATTTCATATTTGGAATATGGAGGAAAATCATACTTTATATAAAAACACTGTTTGATTCAAAGAAAACGTTTTCTGAAATTAACATCATCAGGATATGTTTGATAGACAACATAGTTGTTACGTTTCGGGGACGATTTCTCAACAGACAATCGACATGATATTCCGATAGAAAAAAAAACTGTGCTCCTCTTCTAATTTCAGACTTTTTCCTTTATTTATATGAGGCATACTTCATACAGGAGCTTCTCATGAAGAATGGAAAATTCTTTAACGTCACGTCCCGCTAAAAAGACGATGTCCTCTCACTAAATAATTCAACGTTTGGTGACTTTGTTAAACGCCTTCATTAATTGAACTTCAAATGAAGGGTTTCATATCGTGATTAACATGTACCAGTTTGATTTCAGCTATAAATATAAACTTTTCATTTCTATGTAGCAACATTCTAGCAACTTCTTAATATAAAGTACAATGTTTATACATTCCAGTTGATACGATATTCCAGAGCTTGTGTTTTTCCTCACGATTTCCCCGGTAGAGGTTGTTGCTTACAAGGAAGCTACTGAACAAAGATCAACCCCTGACTGACTGAGCATGCGCGAAAGCGTATAAGACACGGATCGATAACGGTCTCCGAATTTGGATATTTTCTCAAAAATTGGCGTTTTTCTGTGGAAAAGATTGTTTCAAAGACAAATTTAGAAAGTACAAAACACTACATTTATACGTCATATCACAAATGTTTACGACTTTGTACGGTTTCAGAGGAGTTGCAGCTTAATGAAATCGGTCTCTTCCTTTAGTAGTATAGATTTGTTATTGTTTGCAATACATATATAAGCCACGGGGTTCTTCCTTTGAATTGGTTTAAATGCAATTTCACATTTACAATTTTAAAATGTATGTACATACATGTATATATACACTTTACCAAATTTACATGATTAAGCAAATACATGTCCATTCGCTGTAACTATTCATACTCGACTCTCCCGCATGTCATATATTTATATTCACTTCATGAAAGCATTCGACACTTTCTAACACCCATCAAAATAGCATTTACCTCTAGTCCACAAAACTGCTTATACATTAAATTAACAGTAATTCAGACTGTCTGTTATAGTTCATCAAACAATTAACCTTCAAGTACTCAACAACGACGACCTTATCAATTTATCTACGTAAATCTGATTACAGATTAGGAAATTAACGAAATTAAGGTTCCATGACACAATGAATGATAGATAAGTCATGCAACTTAACGTTTTATCCTAATATATATACATTTGTCCCCGACAACGATTACATACTATGAGCAAGTTAGAAAGGATATGGTATAAATTCATGACACAATATCACAATATGCTTTTATTGCCGTCCTTTATCTCAAAGTCACACTGACACTTCAACATAGGGCAAACAACTAACTCATCACAAGTTCAGATGTCACGATACATGTGTATGTAATGGTTGGATTGGTTGAAACTATTATTTTACTACTTACTAGTAAGGTTTAGTATGTTAAATGATACCAGATATTGTGCACACAGTTACATTCGTTTTTTCTTTATTTCATATTTGGAATATGGAGGAGAAGCTCTTTGTCTGTTGTTCATTCAACCAATTGGATAAGTGATACTTAAAGCGTATTTATGTGAAGAACTGACATCGACTGAATTTATTGAAGAAGCCTAAATACATACGATCGCGTGAAAACTGCAATTTAGAACTTTTGCTGACAATTATCTTCATGACTGTTTATATTTACATTTGACATATTGTTAGCTTATTATTTCACCGCCTTACATTTTTCAAATACATTGTATCAACTACAAGAATAGTATTTATTGTCCGACCGAAGTCCATTTTGACTGCATAGAGATATTTTGTCCAGTCACACAATTAGACAAACGATTTTAGCGGACATTTCCTTTCAATCAGGCGCGGCTAGCAGCATTATAGTTTCATTGTTAAAGATTGATGGCATCGCTTGTCCGAATTAATTGCTATTTCAGATGTTTCTTTTCAGAAAGCGAAGTAACTGCTACAAAGACAGATATTTTCCGACAAGGTATTATAATTTCATTATTCAGGATTGATGACATCGCTTTTTCGTATAAATTGCTATTCCAGCTGCTGAGTGTAAGACGAAACCTATTTACGCAAAGATTCGTTTTTCGTTGAAGAAATCGGACACCCAGTTTCCCGGAACTATTTTATAAGCAAGCTTAAAACAATACTCATGGCATTAGGATATAGTGAAAAGGATTATAGCGGACATTCCTTTCGATCAGGTGCAGCCACTAGCGCTAGTTCTAAAGGTATTGAGGACAGCATGATACAATCACTGGGACGTTGGAAATCAGATTGTTTAAACATTACAGTAGAAAATTTAAATCGGGTATTAAATCAACGATCGGTTATATCTTTGTAACATGTCCTACATCCTAGCCTATCTCAATATTGTGGTTAAGGATTTTTATATTGACATTATTTTTTCTCTAGATCAACTTTAATTTTAACAAGACACAAGGCTTCATCAGGCACAACATCTTCAAATTTTGGGGTTACTCAATATGCAACTTGGGCAGGCAACATAACGTTACATATTTCGTTTTGGGCTATGATATTTTATTTTGGCCAAATATAATATCGTTCCCCAAATTTTTCTGAGTAGTTAGGGTGCCTACGTACCTTAACGAGGAATAGTCTCATCTTGATTGCTCAACAGCTCTATTTCACGTCGGTCTATGCCCACAAAGATTTACTCTTATGCGGTACCACGTGGAAAATCAAGTAAGGCTATACCGCTCGGGAACGGCTTGCTAAAGTACTCTGAGACAAGTAGACTGGTAGACATACACACACGTGTATGCAAATACCCCTATGGTGACGCATTTCTGTCAAAGATATGTGGCTAGCTCAGGCACAGTATTTTAGCGGCAAATTATCCTTAATTATCTGAGAACACACTATCATTTTATGTACATACTGTGTGCTTTGTGTCAACTGCAGGTAGCATGTAATTTGTTTTGTTCTTGATTTACAATATGACAGAACTGAGTGAATTACATGATACTAGAGAAAAATATCCTCAACATTCACACAGTGTGCCGCGCACACTGCTCGGATAGTTAAGTATAATGTTGGCGTCAGTTAGTTTACATTCATCGCTTTTTATTCAATGACGCCAAGGAAGTTTTCTGTAACATAACGTGTTGCCCTTAAGCCCAAATATTTGCATAATAAAATAATTATTTTATCATGTTTTATATTTTTCAGTACTTCAACAATATCAGACTGGGTATCTTGAAATACTTCCTGCTGGACGTTTACAGGCTTTATATCAACAATAACTACATTTGTAATTATGGTATAGTGTCTGTGATCGTTCTTATATAGTGGTCGTTAATAGCTATCAGGGTAAATTCAGTAAAAATCTCCCATTGACTTTAATGCTAATCTATGTCTTGAATTAAATTTATACCTGATTTACCTTTAGAAATTGGAAGCTTTCATATATCATTCATGAAAGTACAAATGTAGTCCTATCTTTTGCAACAATAAAAACATAGGGTCATGCGGCATTTTGGGCATTCACATGGCCTTGTTTACAAACACTGTAGATTCGCACTTAATTCCTTTACTGACCCCATTACTTTTCAACCCCGTAGTTAAAAAATTAGTATATTCAGCATTCATTTTTATTTTTTTAACTCTAGTTTTGATCCATCTATCAAAAATATTTATTACAAACATTATCTACCAATCAGAAGAGCACAGGACTTCAGTTTTGTACAGAAAGCTCTCCCCAAATGGGCGGTCCCTGATGACGTATATTTATTTACTGAATTTACCCTATAAGGGACTTTTAACTTCTTTTCCTACTTTTTGTATTAATCATGTAATGTATCCTATTTTCAAGTTCCAGTTTCAATACAACATGCATAAAGGCTGAACTTGTAAAGATAGCAGAAAATTTATACTACAGCCAATACTGCGGCCAATGTATATTTGGTATATAAAGTTACACTTTGACTGTTTTTAAAAGAATGGTGTAAAATACTATGCTTAATAAATATGAATTGTTTTCTGTGTTTGCTTTGACCAGTATTGCAAGTACATCTAGGAACTAAAGTCTTAATGTACTCTTAGTTAAATTTTGCCTTATATGGAAGTTTTAATTAAATACCCTGAAAAATACCACAAAAGACTTTTCAAAGGCTTTTACGCAGTTTCATACCATAAAAACAACAATTATGTTTCATTTTACTAAATCTGTATTTTAATTACTTGTAAAGTTCACAAAATGTCATTGACAACCACTCTGCAGAAATTCCTGTTACCCCAACATCAGGATGGTTTCTTCGCCAAAACTAGACGGCCAAAACTGAAGTAGAAAAAGTGTCAAATATGAAAAAATAAGACTGGTTATGACCAAACTTTGCATTTGGAACATAAAAGTAACAATTTAGAATATTTAAAAGCAATTATTTAACATAGCAATCCAATTACAAACATTTCAACACTAGTTTTATAGATGAAGGGTATGTAATCATGAAAAGTTGTCTAGTATTTTTTTTACTTAAAGAAACGCAATGAAATATGTAAAATAAATGAATATCTTCATACGGTCAGATTATTCGAGTGTTAAAATAATTGAAAAGTGCTTATTTACAACTTGATCTGCAACTTAACATGGGGAACACAGTTAAAAAAATACACTATGTCAAAGGGAGGTAATTCTGATTTTCAATATGATTTTACACATTATTAGGAGAAATATGTGCAAAATGTGATGTAAAATGGGGAGAATATTTATGCCTTTCATTAATATCATAACTCCCAAGTGTAATTTCTATTGTTTCTTTCAATCTGGACACAAAACTGATTTTTACCATATGCCCCATGCTTCCTACCACAGTACACTCAGTGCATTCTGAATTGCCGCAGTTAAACATAGAAATTTGTATAAAAAACAACATCAACCGGTTCCAAAAGGCTTCCATTGCATTAATATTTACAGGAAATGAGTTTTGTGATTATTGTGTGGCCTTGAACAAGGACAGTGACAGAGTGCATATTTTCCTATAGGGTAAATTCAGTAAAAATCTCCCATTGACTTTAATGCTAATCTATGTCTTGAATTAAATTTATACCTGATTTACCTTTAGAAATTGGAAGCTTTCATATATCATTCATGAAAGTACAAATGTAGTCCTATCTTTTGCAACAATAAAAACATAGGGTCATGCGGCATTTTGGGCATTCACATGGCCTTGTTTACAAACACTGTAGATTCGCACTTAATTCCTTTACTGACCCCATTACTTTTCAACCCCGTAGTTAAAAAATTAGTATATTCAGCATTCATTTTTATTTTTTTAACTCTAGTTTTGATCCATCTATCAAAAATATTTATTACAAACATTATCTACCAATCAGAAGAGCACAGGACTTCAGTTTTGTACAGAAAGCTCTCCCAAATGGGCGGTCCCTGATGACGTATATTTATTTACTGAATTTACCCCTATAAGGGACTTTTAACTTCTTTTCCTACTTTTTTGTATTAATCATGTAATGTATCCTATTTTCAAGTTCCAGTTTCAATACAACATGCATAAAGGCTGAACTTGTAAAGATAGCAGAAAATTTATACTACAGCCAATACTGCGGCCAATGTATATTTGGTATATAAAGTTACACTTTGACTGTTTTAAAAGAATGGTGTAAAATACTATGCTTAATAAATATGAATTGTTTTCTGTGTTTGCTTTGACCAGTATTGCAAGTACATCTAGGAACTAAAGTCTTAATGTACTCTTAGTTAAATTTTGCCTTATATGGAAGTTTTAATTAAATACCCTGAAAAATACCACAAAAAGACTTTTCAAAGGCTTTTTAAGCAGTTTCATACCATAAAAAACAACAATTATGTTTCATTTTACTAAATCTGTATTTTAATTACTTGTAAAGTTCACAAAATGTCATTGACAACCACTCTGCAGAAATTCCTGTTACCCCAACATCAGGATGGTTTCTTCGCCAAAACTAGACGGCCAAAACTGAAGTAGAAAAAGTGTCAAATATGAAAAAATAAGACTGGTTATGACCAAACTTTGCATTTGGAACATAAAAGTAACAATTTAGAATATTTAAAAGCAATTATTTAACATAGCAATCCAAATACAAACATTTCAACACTAGTTTCATAGATGACGGGTGTGTAATCCTGAAATGTTGTGCAGTATGTTTTTTAATTAAAGACACGCAATGAATTATGTAAAAAACAAATGAATATCTTCATACGGTCAGATTTTTTGAGTATTAAAATAATTGAAAAGTGTTTATTTACAACTTGATCTGCAACTTAACATGGGGAACACTGCTTAAAAAATACACTATGTTAAAGGGAGGTAATTCTGATTTTCCATATGATTTTACACATTATTAGAAGAAATATGTGCAAAATGTGATGTAAAATGGGGAGAGTATTTATGCCTTTCATTAATTTTATAACTCTAAAGTGTAATTTCTATTGTTTCTTTCAATCTGATCACAAAACTGATTTTCCCATATACCCCATGCTTCCTCCCACAGTACACTCAGTGCATTCTGAATTGCCGCAGTTAAACATAGAAATTTGTATAAAAAACAACATCAACCGGTTCCAAAAGGCTTCCATTGCATTAATATTTACAGGAAATGAGTTTTGTGATTATTGTGTGGCCTTGAACAAGGACAGTGACAGAGTGCATATTTTCCTATAGGGTAAATTCAGTAAAAATCTCCCATTGACTTTAATGCTAATCTATGTCTTGAATTAAATTTATACCTGATTTACCTTTAGAAATTGGAAGCTTTCATATATCATTCATGAAAGTACAAATGTAGCCCTATCTTTTGCAACAATAAAAACATAGGGTCATGCGGCATTTTGGGCATTCACATGGCCTTGTTTACAAACACTGTAGATTCGCACTTAATTCCTTTACTGACCCCATTACTTTTCAACCCCGTAGTTAAAAAATTAGTATATTCAGCATTCATTTTTATTTTTTTAACTCTAGTTTTGATCCATCTATCAAAAATATTTATTACAAACATTATCTACCAATCAGAAGAGCACAGGACTTCAGTTTTGTACAGAAAGCTCTCCCCAAATGGGCGGTCCCTGATGACGTATATTTATTTACTGAATTTACCCTATAAGGGACTTTTTAACTTCTTTTCCTACTTTTTGTATTAATCATGTAATGTATCCTATTTTCAAGTTCCAGTTTCAATACAACATGCATAAAGGCTGAACTTGTAAAGATAGCAGAAAATTTATACTACAGCCAATACTGCGGCCAATGTATATTTGGTATATAAAGTTACACTTTGACTGTTTTTAAAAGAATGGTGTAAAATACTATGCTTAATAAATATGAATTGTTTTCTGTGTTTGCTTTGACCAGTATTGCAAGTACATCTAGGAACTAAAGTCTTAATGTACTCTTAGTTAAATTTTGCCTTATATGGAAGTTTTAATTAAATACCCTGAAAATACCACAAAAGACTTTTCAAAGGCTTTTACGCAGTTTCATACCATAAAAACAACAATTATGTTTCATTTTACTAAATCTGTATTTTAATTACTTGTAAAGTTCACAAAATGTCATTGACAACCACTCTGCAGAAATTCCTGTTACCCCAACATCAGGATGGTTTCTTCGCCAAAACTAGACGGCCAAAACTGAAGTAGAAAAAGTGTCAAATATGAAAAAATAAGACTGGTTATGACCAAACTTTGCATTTGGAACATAAAAGTAACAATTTAGAATATTTAAAAGCAATTATTTAACATAGCAATCCAATTACAAACATTTCAACACTAGTTTTATAGATGAAGGGTATGTAATCATGAAAAGTTGTCTAGTATTTTTTTTACTTAAAGAAACGCAATGAAATATGTAAAATAAATGAATATCTTCATACGGTCAGATTATTCGAGTGTTAAAATAATTGAAAAGTGCTTATTTACAACTTGATCTGCAACTTAACATGGGGAACACAGTTAAAAAATACACTATGTCAAAGGGAGGTAATTCTGATTTTCAATATGATTTTACACATTATTAGGAGAAATATGTGCAAAATGTGATGTAAAATGGGGAGAATATTTATGCCTTTCATTAATATCATAACTCCCAAGTGTAATTTCTATTGTTTCTTTCAATCTGGACACAAAACTGATTTTTTACCATATGCCCCATGCTTCCTACCACAGTACACTCAGTGCATTCTGAATTGCCGCAGTTAAACATAGAAATTTGTATAAAAAACAACATCAACCGGTTCCAAAAGGCTTCCATTGCATTAATATTTACAGGAAATGAGTTTTGTGATTATTGTGTGGCCTTGAACAAGTACAGTGACAGAGTGCATATTTTCCTATAGGGGTAAATTCAGTAAAAAATCTCCCATTGACTTTAATGCTAATCTATGTCTTGAATTAAATTTATACCTGATTTACCTTTAGAAATTGGAAGCTTTCATATATCATTCATGAAAGTACAAATGTAGTCCTATCTTTTGCAACAATAAAAACATAGGGTCATGCGGCATTTTTGGGCATTCACATGGCCTTGTTTACAAACACTGTAGATTCGCACTTAATTCCTTTACTGACCCCATTACTTTTCAACCCCGTAGTTAAAAAATTAGTATATTCAGCATTCATTTTTTATTTTTTTTTAACTCTAGTTTTGATCCATCTATCAAAAAATATTTATTACAAACATTATCTACCAATCAGAAGAGCACAGGACTTCAGTTTTGTACAGAAAGCTCTCCCCCAAATGGGCGGTCCCTGATGACGTATATTTATTTACTGAATTTACCCCTATAAGGGACTTTTTAACTTCTTTTCCTACTTTTTTGTATTAATCATGTAATGTATCCTATTTTCAAGTTCCAGTTTCAATACAACATGCATAAAGGCTGAACTTGTAAAGATAGCAGAAAATTTATACTACAGCCAATACTGCGGCCAATGTATATTTGGTATATAAAGTTACACTTTGACTGTTTTTAAAAGAATGGTGTAAAATACTATGCTTAATAAATATGAATTGTTTTCTGTGTTTGCTTTGACCAGTATTGCAAGTACATCTAGGAACTAAAGTCTTAATGTACTCTTAGTTAAATTTTGCCTTATATGGAAGTTTTAATTAAATACCCTGAAAAATACCACAAAAAGACTTTTCAAAGGCTTTTTAAGCAGTTTCATACCATAAAAAACAACAATTATGTTTCATTTTACTAAATCTGTATTTTAATTACTTGTAAAGTTCACAAAATGTCATTGACAACCACTCTGCAGAAATTCCTGTTACCCCAACATCAGGATGGTTTCTTCGCCAAAACTAGACGGCCAAAACTGAAGTAGAAAAAGTGTCAAATATGAAAAAATAAGACTGGTTATGACCAAACTTTGCATTTGGAACATAAAAGTAACAATTTAGAATATTTAAAAGCAATTATTTAACATAGCAATCCAATTACAAACATTTCAACACTAGTTTTATAGATGAAGGGTATGTAATCATGAAAAGTTGTCTAGTATTTTTTTTTTACTTAAAGAAACGCAATGAAATATGTAAAATAAATGAATATCTTCATACGGTCAGATTATTCGAGTGTTAAAATAATTGAAAAGTGCTTATTTACAACTTGATCTGCAACTTAACATGGGGAACACAGTTAAAAAAATACACTATGTCAAAGGGAGGTAATTCTGATTTTCAATATGATTTTACACATTATTAGGAGAAATATGTGCAAAATGTGATGTAAAATGGGGAGAATATTTATGCCTTTCATTAATATCATAACTCCCAAGTGTAATTTCTATTGTTTCTTTCAATCTGGACACAAAACTGATTTTTTACCATATGCCCCATGCTTCCTACCACAGTACACTCAGTGCATTCTGAATTGCCGCAGTTAAACATAGAAATTTGTATAAAAAACAACATCAACCGGTTCCAAAAGGCTTCCATTGCATTAATATTTACAGGAAATGAGTTTTGTGATTATTGTGTGGCCTTGAACAAGTACAGTGACAGAGTGCATATTTTCCTATAGGGTAAATTCAGTAAAAATCTCCCATTGACTTTAATGCTAATCTATGTCTTGAATTAAATTTATACCTGATTTACCTTTAGAAATTGGAAGCTTTCATATATCATTCATGAAAGTACAAATGTAGTCCTATCTTTTGCAACAATAAAAACATAGGGTCATGCGGCATTTTGGGCATTCACATGGCCTTGTTTACAAACACTGTAGATTCGCACTTAATTCCTTTACTGACCCCATTACTTTTCAACCCGTAGTTAAAAAATTAGTATATTCAGCATTCATTTTTATTTTTTTAACTCTAGTTTTGATCCATCTATCAAAAATATTTATTACAAACATTATCTACCAATCAGAAGAGCACAGGACTTCAGTTTTGTACAGAAAGCTCTCCCAAATGGGCGGTCCCTGATGACGTATATTTATTTACTGAATTTACCCTATAAGGGACTTTTAACTTCTTTTCCTACTTTTTGTATTAATCATGTAATGTATCCTATTTTCAAGTTCCAGTTTCAATACAACATGCATAAAGGCTGAACTTGTAAAGATAGCAGAAAATTTATACTACAGCCAATACTGCGGCCAATGTATATTTGGTATATAAAGTTACACTTTGACTGTTTTTAAAAGAATGGTGTAAAATACTATGCTTAATAAATATGAATTGTTTTCTGTGTTTGCTTTGACCAGTATTGCAAGTACATCTAGGAACTAAAGTCTTAATGTACTCTTAGTTAAATTTTGCCTTATATGGAAGTTTTAATTAAATACCCTGAAAATACCACAAAAGACTTTTCAAAGGCTTTTACGCAGTTTCATACCATAAAAACAACAATTATGTTTCATTTTACTAAATCTGTATTTTAATTACTTGTAAAGTTCACAAAATGTCATTGACAACCACTCTGCAGAAATTCCTGTTACCCCAACATCAGGATGGTTTCTTCGCCAAAACTAGACGGCCAAAACTGAAGTAGAAAAAGTGTCAAATATGAAAAAATAAGACTGGTTATGACCAAACTTTGCATTTGGAACATAAAAGTAACAATTTAGAATATTTAAAAGCAATTATTTAACATAGCAATCCAATTACAAACATTTCAACACTAGTTTTATAGATGAAGGGTATGTAATCATGAAAAGTTGTCTAGTATGTTTTTTAATTAAAGACACGCAATGAATTATGTAAAAAACAAATGAATATCTTCATACGGTCAGATTTTTTGAGTATTAAAATAATTGAAAAGTGTTTATTTACAACTTGATCTGCAACTTAACATGGGGAACACAGTTAAAAAATACACTATGTCAAAGGGAGGTAATTCTGATTTTCAATATGATTTTACACATTATTAGGAGAAATATGTGCAAAATGTGATGTAAAATGGGGAGAATATTTATGCCTTTCATTAATATCATAACTCCCAAGTGTAATTTCTATTGTTTCTTTCAATCTGGACACAAAACTGATTTTTACCATATGCCCCATGCTTCCTACCACAGTACACTCAGTGCATTCTGAATTGCCGCAGTTAAACATAGAAATTTGTATAAAAAACAACATCAACCGGTTCCAAAAGGCTTCCATTGCATTAATATTTACAGGAAATGAGTTTTGTGATTATTGTGTGGCCTTGAACAAGGACAGTGACAGAGTGCATATTTTCCTATAGGGTAAATTCAGTAAAAATCTCCCATTGACTTTAATGCTAATCTATGTCTTGAATTAAATTTATACCTGATTTACCTTTAGAAATTGGAAGCTTTCATATATCATTCATGAAAGTACAAATGTAGTCCTATCTTTTGCAACAATAAAAACATAGGGTCATGCGGCATTTTGGGCATTCACATGGCCTTGTTTACAAACACTGTAGATTCGCACTTAATTCCTTTACTGACCCCATTACTTTTCAACCCCGTAGTTAAAAAATTAGTATATTCAGCATTCATTTTTATTTTTTTTAACTCTAGTTTTGATCCATCTATCAAAAATATTTATTACAAACATTATCTACCAATCAGAAGAGCACAGGACTTCAGTTTTGTACAGAAAGCTCTCCCAAATGGGCGGTCCCTGATGACGTATATTTATTTACTGAATTTACCCTATAAGGGACTTTTAACTTCTTTTCCTACTTTTTGTATTAATCATGTAATGTATCCTATTTTCAAGTTCCAGTTTCAATACAACATGCATAAAGGCTGAACTTGTAAAGATAGCAGAAAATTTATACTACAGCCAATACTGCGGCCAATGTATATTTGGTATATAAAGTTACACTTTGACTGTTTTAAAAGAATGGTGTAAAATACTATGCTTAATAAATATGAATTGTTTTCTGTGTTTGCTTTGACCAGTATTGCAAGTACATCTAGGAACTAAAGTCTTAATGTACTCTTAGTTAAATTTTGCCTTATATGGAAGTTTTAATTAAATACCCTGAAAAATACCACAAAAGACTTTTCAAAGGCTTTTACGCAGTTTCATACCATAAAAACAACAATTATGTTTCATTTTACTAAATCTGTATTTTAATTACTTGTAAAGTTCACAAAATGTCATTGACAACCACTCTGCAGAAATTCCTGTTACCCCAACATCAGGATGGTTTCTTCGCCAAAACTAGACGGCCAAAACTGAAGTAGAAAAAGTGTCAAATATGAAAAAATAAGACTGGTTATGACCAAACTTTGCATTTGGAACATAAAAGTAACAATTTAGAATATTTAAAAGCAATTATTTAACATAGCAATCCAATTACAAACATTTCAACACTAGTTTTATAGATGAAGGGTATGTAATCATGAAAAGTTGTCTAGTATTTTTTTTACTTAAAGAAACGCAATGAAATATGTAAAAATAAATGAATATCTTCATACGGTCAGATTATTCGAGTGTTAAAATAATTGAAAAGTGCTTATTTACAACTTGATCTGCAACTTAACATGGGGAACACAGTTAAAAAAATACACTATGTCAAAGGGAGGTAATTCTGATTTTCAATATGATTTTACACATTATTAGGAGAAATATGTGCAAAATGTGATGTAAAATGGGGAGAATATTTATGCCTTTCATTAATATCATAACTCCCAAGTGTAATTTCTATTGTTTCTTTCAATCTGGACACAAAACTGATTTTTTACCATATGCCCCATGCTTCCTACCACAGTACACTCAGTGCATTCTGAATTGCCGCAGTTAAACATAGAAATTTGTATAAAAAACAACATCAACCGGTTCCAAAAGGCTTCCATTGCATTAATATTTACAGGAAATGAGTTTTGTGATTATTGTGTGGCCTTGAACAAGGACAGTGACAGAGTGCATATTTTCCTATAGGGTAAATTCAGTAAAAATCTCCCATTGACTTTAATGCTAATCTATGTCTTGAATTAAATTTATACCTGATTTACCTTTAGAAATTGGAAGCTTTCATATATCATTCATGAAAGTACAAATGTAGTCCTATCTTTTGCAACAATAAAAACATAGGGTCATGCGGCATTTTGGGCATTCACATGGCCTTGTTTACAAACACTGTAGATTCGCACTTAATTCCTTTACTGACCCCATTACTTTTCAACCCCGTAGTTAAAAAATTAGTATATTCAGCATT
This sequence comes from Mytilus coruscus, assembly GCA_017311375.1. Lineage (NCBI taxonomy): Eukaryota > Metazoa > Mollusca > Bivalvia > Mytilida > Mytilidae > Mytilus > Mytilus coruscus. Next base: position 54,745,552 of record CM029607.1, read on the forward strand.
CATTTTTATTTTTTTAACTCTAGTTTTGATCCATCTATCAAAAAATATTTATTACAAACATTATCTACCAATCAGAAGAGCACAGGACTTCAGTTTTGTACAGAAAGCTCTCCCCAAAATGGGCGGTCCCTGATGACGTATATTTATTTACTGAATTTACCCCTATAAGGGACTTTTAACTTCTTTTCCTACTTTTTGTATTAATCATGTAATGTATCCTATTTTCAAGTTCCAGTTTCAATACAACATGCATAAAGGCTGAACTTGTAAAGATAGCAGAAAATTTATACTACAGCCAATACTGCGGCCAATGTATATTTGGTATATAAAGTTACACTTTGACTGTTTTTAAAAGAATGGTGTAAAATACTATGCTTAATAAATATGAATTGTTTTCTGTGTTTGCTTTGACCAGTATTGCAAGTACATCTAGGAACTAAAGTCTTAATGTACTCTTAGTTAAATTTTGCCTTATATGGAAGTTTTAATTAAATACCCTGAAAAATACCACAAAAGACTTTTCAAAGGCTTTTACGCAGTTTCATACCATAAAAACAACAATTATGTTTCATTTTACTAAATCTGTATTTTAATTACTTGTAAAGTTCACAAAATGTCATTGACAACCACTCTGCAGAAATTCCTGTTACCCCAACATCAGGATGGTTTCTTCGCCAAAACTAGACGGCCAAAACTGAAGTAGAAAAAGTGTCAAATATGAAAAAATAAGACTGGTTATGACCAAACTTTGCATTTGGAACATAAAAGTAACAATTTAGAATATTTAAAAGCAATTATTTAACATAGCAATCCAATTACAAACATTTCAACACTAGTTTTATAGATGAAGGGTATGTAATCATGAAAAGTTGTCTAGTATTTTTTTTACTTAAAGAAACGCAATGAAATATGTAAAATAAATGAATATCTTCATACGGTCAGATTATTCGAGTGTTAAAATAATTGAAAAGTGCTTATTTACAACTTGATCTGCAACTTAACATGGGGAACACAGTTAAAAAAATACACTATGTCAAAGGGAGGTAATTCTGATTTTCAATATGATTTTACACATTATTAGGAGAAATATGTGCAAAATGTGATGTAAAATGGGGAGAATATTTATGCCTTTCATTAATATCATAACTCCCAAGTGTAATTTCTATTGTTTCTTTCAATCTGGACACAAAACTGATTTTTACCATATGCCCCATGCTTCCTACCACAGTACACTCAGTGCATTCTGAATTGCCGCAGTTAAACATAGAAATTTGTATAAAAAACAACATCAACCGGTTCCAAAAGGCTTCCATTGCATTAATATTTACAGGAAATGAGTTTTGTGATTATTGTGTGGCCTTGAACAAGTACAGTGACAGAGTGCATATTTTCCTATAGGGTAAATTCAGTAAAAATCTCCCATTGACTTTAATGCTAATCTATGTCTTGAATTAAATTTATACCTGATTTACCTTTAGAAATTGGAAGCTTTCATATATCATTCATGAAAGTACAAATGTAGTCCTATCTTTTGCAACAATAAAAACATAGGGTCATGCGGCATTTTGGGCATTCACATGGCCTTGTTTACAAACACTGTAGATTCGCACTTAATTCCTTTACTGACCCCATTACTTTTCAACCCCGTAGTTAAAAAATTAGTATATTCAGCATTCATTTTTATTTTTTTTAACTCTAGTTTTGATCCATCTATCAAAAATATTTATTACAAACATTATCTACCAATCAGAAGAGCACAGGACTTCAGTTTTGTACAGAAAGCTCTCCCAAATGGGCGGTCCCTGATGACGTATATTTATTTACTGAATTTACCCTATAAGGGACTTTTAACTTCTTTTCCTACTTTTTGTATTAATCATGTAATGTATCCTATTTTCAAGTTCCAGTTTCAATACAACATGCATAAAGGCTGAACTTGTAAAGATAGCAGAAAATTTATACTACAGCCAATACTGCGGCCAATGTATATTTGGTATATAAAGTTGCACTTTGACTGTTTTTAAAAGAATGGTGTAAAATACTATGCTTAATAAATATGAATTGTTTTCTGTGTTTGCTTTGACCAGTATTGCAAGTACATCTAGGAACTAAAGTCTTGATGTACTCTTAGTTAAATTTTGCCTTATATGGAAGTTTTTAATTAAATACCCTGAAAAATACCACAAAAAGACTTTTCAAAGGCTTTTCACGCAGTTTCATACCATAAAAAACAACAATTATGTTTCATTTTACTAAATCTGTATTTTAATTACTTGTAAAGTTCACAAAATGTCATTGACAACCACTCTGCAGAAATTCCTGTTACCCCAACATCAGGATGGTTTCTTCGCCAAAACTAGACGGCCAAAACTGAAGTAGAAAAAAGTGTCAAATATGAAAAAATAAGACTGGTTATGACCAAACTTTGCATTTGGAACATAAAAGTAACAATTTAGAATATTTAAAAGCAATTATTTAACATAGCAATCCAATTACAAACATTTCAACACTAGTTTTATAGATGAAGGGTATGTAATCATGAAAAGTTGTCTAGTATTTTTTTACTTAAAGAAACGCAATGAAATATGTAAAATAAATGAATATCTTCATACGGTCAGATTATTCGAGTGTTAAAATAATTGAAAAGTGCTTATTTACAACTTGATCTGCAACTTAACATGGGGAACACAGTTAAAAAAATACACTATGTCAAAGGGAGGTAATTCTGATTTTCAATATGATTTTACACATTATTAGGAGAAATATGTGCAAAATGTGATGTAAAATGGGGAGAATATTTATGCCTTTCATTAATATCATAACTCCCAAGTGTAATTTCTATTGTTTCTTTCAATCTGGACACAAAACTGATTTTTTACCATATGCCCCATGCTTCCTACCACAGTACACTCAGTGCATTCTGAATTGCCGCAGTTAAACATAGAAATTTGTATAAAAAACAACATCAACCGGTTCCAAAAGGCTTCCATTGCATTAATATTTACAGGAAATGAGTTTTGTGATTATTGTGTGGCCTTGAACAAGTACAGTGACAGAGTGCATATTTTCCTATAGGGGTAAATTCAGTAAAAAATCTCCCATTGACTTTAATGCTAATCTATGTCTTGAATTAAATTTATACCTGATTTACCTTTAGAAATTGGAAGCTTTCATATATCATTCATGAAAGTACAAATGTAGTCCTATCTTTTGCAACAATAAAAACATAGGGTCATGCGGCATTTTTGGGCATTCACATGGCCTTGTTTACAAACACTGTAGATTCGCACTTAATTCCTTTACTGACCCCCATTACTTTTCAACCCTGTAGTTAAAAAAATTAGTATATTCAGCATTCATTTTTTATTTTTTTTTAACTCTAGTTTTGATCCATCTATCAAAAAATATTTATTACAAACATTATCTACCAATCAGAAGAGCACAGGACTTCAGTTTTGTACAGAAAGCTCTCCCCCAAATGGGCGGTCCCTGATGACGTATATTTATTTACTGAATTTACCCCTATAAGGGACTTTTTAACTTCTTTTCCTACTTTTTTGTATTAATCATGTAATGTATCCTATTTTCAAGTTCCAGTTTCAATACAACATGCATAAAGGCTGAACTTGTAAAGATAGCAGAAAATTTATACTACAGCCAATACTGCGGCCAATGTATATTTGGTATATAAAGTTACACTTTGACTGTTTTTAAAAGAATGGTGTAAAATACTATGCTTAATAAATATGAATTGTTTTCTGTGTTTGCTTTGACCAGTATTGCAAGTACATCTAGGAACTAAAGTCTTGATGTACTCTTAGTTAAATTTTGCCTTATATGGAAGTTTTAATTAAATACCCTGAAAAATACCACAAAAGACTTTTCAAAGGCTTTTACGCAGTTTCATACCATAAAAACAACAATTATGTTTCATTTTACTAAATCTGTATTTTAATTACTTGTAAAGTTCACAAAATGTCATTGACAACCACTCTGCAGAAATTCCTGTTACCCCAACATCAGGATGGTTTCTTCGCCAAAACTAGACGGCCAAAACTGAAGTAGAAAAAGTGTCAAATATGAAAAAATAAGACTGGTTATGACCAAACTTTGCATTTGGAACATAAAAGTAACAATTTAGAATATTTAAAAGCAATTATTTAACATAGCAATCCAATTACAAACATTTCAACACTAGTTTTATAGATGAAGGGTATGTAATCATGAAAAGTTGTCTAGTATTTTTTTTACTTAAAGAAACGCAATGAAATATGTAAAAATAAATGAATATCTTCATACGGTCAGATTATTCGAGTGTTAAAATAATTGAAAAGTGCTTATTTACAACTTGATCTACAACTTAACATGGGGAACACAGTTAAAAAAATACACTATGTCAAAGGGAGGTAATTCTGATTTTCAATATGATTTTACACATTATTAGGAGAAATATGTGCAAAATGTGATGTAAAATGGGGAGAATATTTATGCCTTTCATTAATATCATAACTCCCAAGTGTAATTTCTATTGTTTCTTTCAATCTGGACACAAAACTGATTTTTACCATATGCCCCATGCTTCCTACCACAGTACACTCAGTGCATTCTGAATTGCCGCAGTTAAACATAGAAATTTGTATAAAAAACAACATCAACCGGTTCCAAAAGGCTTCCATTGCATTAATATTTACAGGAAATGAGTTTTGTGATTATTGTGTGGCCTTGAACAAGTACAGTGACAGAGTGCATATTTTCCTATAGGGGTAAATTCAGTAAAAAATCTCCCATTGACTTTAATGCTAATCTATGTCTTGAATTAAATTTATACCTGATTTACCTTTAGAAATTGGAAGCTTTCATATATCATTCATGAAAGTACAAATGTAGTCCTATCTTTTGCAACAATAAAAACATAGGGTCATGCGGCATTTTTGGGCATTCACATGGCCTTGTTTACAAACACTGTAGATTCGCACTTAATTCCTTTACTGACCCCCATTACTTTTCAACCCCGTAGTTAAAAAATTAGTATATTCAGCATTCATTTTTATTTTTTTAACTCTAGTTTTGATCCATCTATCAAAAAATATTTATTACAAACATTATCTACCAATCAGAAGAGCACAGGACTTCAGTTTTGTACAGAAAGCTCTCCCCCAAATGGGCGGTCCCTGATGACGTATATTTATTTACTGAATTTACCCTATAAGGGACTTTTAACTTCTTTTCCTACTTTTTGTATTAATCATGTAATGTATCCTATTTTCAAGTTCCAGTTTCAATACAACATGCATAAAGGCTGAACTTGTAAAGATAGCAGAAAATTTATACTACAGCCAATACTGCGGCCAATGTATATTTGGTATATAAAGTTACACTTTGACTGTTTTTAAAAGAATGGTGTAAAATACTATGCTTAATAAATATGAATTGTTTTCTGTGTTTGCTTTGACCAGTATTGCAAGTACATCTAGGAACTAAAGTCTTAATGTACTCTTAGTTAAATTTTGCCTTATATGGAAGTTTTAATTAAATACCCTGAAAATACCACAAAAGACTTTTCAAAGGCTTTTACGCAGTTTCATACCATAAAAACAACAATTATGTTTCATTTTACTAAATCTGTATTTTAATTACTTGTAAAGTTCACAAAATGTCATTGACAACCACTCTGCAGAAATTCCTGTTACCCCAACATCAGGATGGTTTCTTCGCCAAAACTAGACGGCCAAAACTGAAGTAGAAAAAGTGTCAAATATGAAAAAATAAGACTGGTTATGACCAAACTTTGCATTTGGAACATAAAAGTAACAATTTAGAATATTTAAAAGCAATTATTTAACATAGCAATCCAATTACAAACATTTCAACACTAGTTTTATAGATGAAGGGTATGTAATCATGAAAAGTTGTCTAGTATTTTTTTTACTTAAAGAAACGCAATGAAATATGTAAAATAAATGAATATCTTCATACGGTCAGATTATTCGAGTGTTAAAATAATTGAAAAGTGCTTATTTACAACTTGATCTGCAACTTAACATGGGGAACACAGTTAAAAAAATACACTATGTCAAAGGGAGGTAATTCTGATTTTCAATATGATTTTACACATTATTAGGAGAAATATGTGCAAAATGTGATGTAAAATGGGGAGAATATTTATGCCTTTCATTAATATCATAACTCCCAAGTGTAATTTCTATTGTTTCTTTCAATCTGGACACAAAACTGATTTTTACCATATGCCCCATGCTTCCTACCACAGTACACTCAGTGCATTCTGAATTGCCGCAGTTAAACATAGAAATTTGTATAAAAAACAACATCAACCGGTTCCAAAAGGCTTCCATTGCATTAATATTTACAGGAAATGAGTTTTGTGATTATTGTGTGGCCTTGAACAAGTACAGTGACAGAGTGCATATTTTCCTATAGGGTAAATTCAGTAAAAATCTCCCATTGACTTTAATGCTAATCTATGTCTTGAATTAAATTTATACCTGATTTACCTTTAGAAATTGGAAGCTTTCATATATCATTCATGAAAGTACAAATGTAGTCCTATCTTTTGCAACAATAAAAACATAGGGTCATGCGGCATTTTGGGCATTCACATGGCCTTGTTTACAAACACTGTAGATTCGCACTTAATTCCTTTACTGACCCCATTACTTTTCAACCCCGTAGTTAAAAAATTAGTATATTCAGCATTCATTTTTATTTTTTTAACTCTAGTTTTGATCCATCTATCAAAAATATTTATTACAAACATTATCTACCAATCAGAAGAGCACAGGACTTCAGTTTTGTACAGAAAGCTCTCCCCAAATGGGCGGTCCCTGATGACGTATATTTATTTACTGAATTTACCCTATAAGGGACTTTTAACTTCTTTTCCTACTTTTTGTATTAATCATGTAATGTATCCTATTTTCAAGTTCCAGTTTCAATACAACATGCATAAAGGCTGAACTTGTAAAGATAGCAGAAAATTTATACTACAGCCAATACTGCGGCCAATGTATATTTGGTATATAAAGTTACACTTTGACTGTTTTAAAAGAATGGTGTAAAATACTATGCTTAATAAATATGAATTGTTTTCTGTGTTTGCTTTGACCAGTATTGCAAGTACATCTAGGAACTAAAGTCTTAATGTACTCTTAGTTAAATTTTGCCTTATATGGAAGTTTTAATTAAATACCCTGAAAAATACCACAAAAGACTTTTCAAAGGCTTTTACGCAGTTTCATACCATAAAAACAACAATTATGTTTCATTTTACTAAATCTGTATTTTAATTACTTGTAAAGTTCACAAAATGTCATTGACAACCACTCTGCAGAAATTCCTGTTACCCCAACATCAGGATGGTTTCTTCGCCAAAACTAGACGGCCAAAACTGAAGTAGAAAAAGTGTCAAATATGAAAAAATAAGACTGGTTATGACCAAACTTTGCATTTGGAACATAAAAGTAACAATTTAGAATATTTAAAAGCAATTATTTAACATAGCAATCCAATTACAAACATTTCAACACTAGTTTTATAGATGAAGGGTATGTAATCATGAAAAGTTGTCTAGTATTTTTTTTACTTAAAGAAACGCAATGAAATATGTAAAATAAATGAATATCTTCATACGGTCAGATTATTCGAGTGTTAAAATAATTGAAAAGTGCTTATTTACAACTTGATCTGCAACTTAACATGGGGAACACAGTTAAAAAAATACACTATGTCAAAGGGAGGTAATTCTGATTTTCAATATGATTTTACACATTATTAGGAGAAATATGTGCAAAATGTGATGTAAAATGGGAGAATATTTATGCCTTTCATTAATATCATAACTCCCAAGTGTAATTTCTATTGTTTCTTTCAATCTGGACACAAAACTGATTTTTTACCATATGCCCCATGCTTCCTACCACAGTACACTCAGTGCATTCTGAATTGCCGCAGTTAAACATAGAAATTTGTATAAAAACAACATCAACCGGTTCCAAAAGGCTTCCAGTGCATTAATATTTACAGGAAATGAGTTTTGTGATTATTGTGTGGCCTTGAACAAGTACAGTGACAGAGTGCATATTTTCCTATAGGGTAAATTCAGTAAAAATCTCCCATTGACTTTAATGCTAATCTATGTCTTGAATTAAATTTATACCTGATTTACCTTTAGAAATTGGAAGCTTTCATATATCATTCATGAAAGTACAAATGTAGTCCTATCTTTTGCAACAATAAAAACATAGGGTCATGCGGCATTTTGGGCATTCACATGGCCTTGTTTACAAACACTGTAGATTCGCACTTAATTCCTTTACTGACCCCATTACTTTTCAACCCCGTAGTTAAAAAATTAGTATATTCAGCATTCATTTTTATTTTTTTTAACTCTAGTTTTGATCCATCTATCAAAAAATATTTATTACAAACATTATCTACCAATCAGAAGAGCACATGACTTCAGTTTTGTACAGAAAGCTCTCCCCAAAATGGGCGGTCGATGACGTATATTTATTTACTGAATTTACCCTATAAGGGACTTTTAACTTCTTTTCCTACTTTTTGTATTAATCATGTAATGTATCCTATTTTCAAGTTCCAGTTTCAATACAACATGCATAAAGGCTGAACTTGTAAAGATAGCAGAAAATTTATACTACAGCCAATACTGCGGCCAATGTATATTTGGTATATAAAGTTGCACTTTGACTGTTTTTAAAAGAATGGTGTAAAATACTATGCTTAATAAATATGAATTGTTTTCTGTGTTTGCTTTGACCAGTATTGCAAGTACATCTAGGAACTAAAGTCTTAATGTACTCTTAGTTAAATTTTGCCTTATATGGAAGTTTTAATTAAATACCCTGAAAATACCACAAAAGACTTTTCAAAGGCTTTTACGCAGTTTCATACCATAAAAACAACAATTATGTTTCATTTTACTAAATCTGTATTTTAATTACTTGTAAAGTTCACAAAATGTCATTGACAACCACTCTGCAGAAATTCCTGTTACCCCAACATCAGGATGGTTTCTTCGCCAAAACTAGACGGCCAAAACTGAAGTAGAAAAAGTGTCAAATATGAAAAAATAAGACTGGTTATGACCAAACTTTGCATTTGGAACATAAAAGTAACAATTTAGAATATTTAAAAGCAATTATTTAACATAGCAATCCAATTACAAACATTTCAACACTAGTTTTATAGATGAAGGGTATGTAATCATGAAAAGTTGTCTAGTATTTTTTTTACTTAAAGAAACGCAATGAAATATGTAAAATAAATGAATATCTTCATACGGTCAGATTATTCGAGTGTTAAAATAATTGAAAAGTGCTTATTTACAACTTGATCTGCAACTTAACATGGGGAACACAGTTAAAAAAATACACTATGTCAAAGGGAGGTAATTCTGATTTTCAATATGATTTTACACATTATTAGGAGAAATATGTGCAAAATGTGATGTAAAATGGGAGAATATTTATGCCTTTCATTAATATCATAACTCCCAAGTGTAATTTCTATTGTTTCTTTCAATCTGGACACAAAACTGATTTTTACCATATGCCCCATGCTTCCTACCACAGTACACTCAGTGCATTCTGAATTGCCGCAGTTAAACATAGAAATTTGTATAAAAACAACATCAACCGGTTCCAAAAGGCTTCCAGTGCATTAATATTTACAGGAAATGAGTTTTGTGATTATTGTGTGGCCTTGAACAAGTACAGTGACAGAGTGCATATTTTCCTATAGGGGTAAATTCAGTAAAAAATCTCCCATTGACTTTAATGCTAATCTATGTCTTGAATTAAATTTATACCTGATTTACCTTTAGAAATTGGAAGCTTTCATATATCATTCATGAAAGTACAAATGTAGCCCTATCTTTTGCAACAATAAAAACATAGGGTCATGCGGCATTTTGGGCATTCACATGGCCTTGTTTACAAACACTGTAGATTCGCACTTAATTCCTTTACTGACCCCATTACTTTTCAACCCTGTAGTTAAAAAAATTAGTATATTCAGCATTCATTTTTTAATTTTTTTTAACTCTAGTTTTGATCCATCTATCAAAAAATATTTATTACAAACATTATCTACCAATCAGAAGAGCACAGGACTTCAGTTTTGTACAGAAAGCTCTCCCCAAATGGGCGGTCCCTGATGACGTATATTTATTTACTGAATTTACCCCTATAAGGGACTTTTAACTTCTTTTCCTACTTTTTGTATTAATCATGTAATGTATCCTATTTTCAAGTTCCAGTTTCAATACAACATGCATAAAGGCTGAACTTGTAAAGATAGCAGAAAATTTATACTACAGCCAATACTGCGGCCAATGTATATTTGGTATATAAAGTTACACTTTGACTGTTTTTAAAAGAATGGTGTAAAATACTATGCTTAATAAATATGAATTGTTTTCTGTGTTTGCTTTGACCAGTATTGCAAGTACATCTAGGAACTAAAGTCTTAATGTACTCTTAGTTAAATTTTGCCTTATATGGAAGTTTTAATTAAATACCCTGAAAATACCACAAAAGACTTTTCAAAGGCTTTTACGCAGTTTCATACCATAAAAACAACAATTATGTTTCATTTTACTAAATCTGTATTTTAATTACTTGTAAAGTTCACAAAATGTCATTGACAACCACTCTGCAGAAATTCCTGTTACCCCAACATCAGGATGGTTTCTTCGCCAAAACTAGACGGCCAAAACTGAAGTAGAAAAAGTGTCAAATATGAAAAAATAAGACTGGTTATGACCAAACTTTGCATTTGGAACATAAAAGTAACAATTTAGAATATTTAAAAGCAATTATTTAACATAGCAATCCAATTACAAACATTTCAACACTAGTTTTATAGATGAAGGGTATGTAATCATGAAAAGTTGTCTAGTATTTTTTTTACTTAAAGAAACGCAATGAAATATGTAAAATAAATGAATATCTTCATACGGTCAGATTATTCGAGTGTTAAAATAATTGAAAAGTGCTTATTTACAACTTGATCTGCAACTTAACATGGGGAACACAGTTAAAAAAATACACTATGTCAAAGGGAGGTAATTCTGATTTTCAATATGATTTTACACATTATTAGGAGAAATATGTGCAAAATGTGATGTAAAATGGGAGAATATTTATGCCTTTCATTAATATCATAACTCCCAAGTGTAATTTCTATTGTTTCTTTCAATCTGGACACAAAACTGATTTTTACCATATGCCCCATGCTTCCTACCACAGTACACTCAGTGCATTCTGAATTGCCGCAGTTAAACATAGAAATTTGTATAAAAACAACATCAACCGGTTCCAAAAGGCTTCCAGTGCATTAATATTTACAGGAAATGAGTTTTGTGATTATTGTGTGGCCTTGAACAAGTACAGTGACAGAGTGCATATTTTCCTATAGGGTAAATTCAGTAAAAATCTCCCATTGACTTTAATGCTAATCTATGTCTTGAATTAAATTTATACCTGATTTACCTTTAGAAATTGGAAGCTTTCATATATCATTCATGAAAGTACAAATGTAGTCCTATCTTTTGCAACAATAAAAACATAGGGTCATGCGGCATTTTGGGCATTCACATGGCCTTGTTTACAAACACTGTAGATTCGCACTTAATTCCTTTACTGACCCCATTACTTTTCAACCCCGTAGTTAAAAAATTAGTATATTCAGCATTCATTTTTATTTTTTAACTCTAGTTTTGATCCATCTATCAAAAATATTTATTACAAACATTATCTACCAATCAGAAGAGCACAGGACTTCAGTTTTGTACAGAAAGCTCTCCCAAATGGGCGGTCCCTGATGACGTATATTTATTTACTGAATTTACCCTATCAATTATCTGCGGTCAAGGTTTATTTATATTTAGTTGTATATCTTTAATCATTGTTCACGCCAGTAATTCTCTTATCAATTGGTCTATTAAGGTCAACGCATTGAGGTTTTATTAGTTAATTGGCTTTGGTGTGCTGTGTCGGTATTTACTTTAGATCATACGTTTGATGTGTATTTTATTATGTTTGAAATATGTTATATAAACAATTTGTTAAGTTGAATTCACTCACCCCCTCGAAAGTTTTACGGACACCATCATGATTTGGTTGACTGTTTTGGTTTTTGAATATTTCAATTGTGTCACAGATCAACACGGATATATTCCAATTGCAGCAGCAATTACTAGTATACAGTTTTGATCCCACGGTGAGTTTGTGTTTGACGAAAATTTGGATACAAGCTGTTTTTACCTAGTCAATTCAAATATGTTATAAAAATATACCTGCATTTCCTACTTTTAGAGTTAAATGGGTTCGAAGTATTATACATTGACTCAAAATTTCGTTTTTGTTACATTTCTATCCTTTGGGCAGACATACCTAACAGTTTTGTTTCAAAAGATAAACACAAGAGGATTGGTGTAAAAATAAAAGTTAACCATTTGGAATATTTTCCATAAGTTTGTTTTAAATTTGTGAAACAGTTCTTTGGAAATAATCCATTTATATAAATTATCATTATTTTGGAAAAGAAAAACGTCATCGGTGATCCTTTTCATAAAAAATGTTACGAATGTTTTTTTAAACAAGGCTCCATGTACTCATTTTCAAGCTAATGACTAGAATCGGTGGAAACCTACATATTTTCCCAATATGTCACATTGTGCAAAAACAACATATTTCGTTAACAATGTTATTACCTTACCTGTAAATGTATCAACAATAAGGGTGCTCGGACACAAAGGAGTAGGCCCGGTAAGACCCCTTGTGTCCCCAAAATATAGCATTTAAAATATTTGTTAAAAATGTAAACTTTTATCTATTTATTGGAAAGAAGAATACTTTGTTACATAAATGTGGGTTGTTAGTTGACAATACAAGGTTACATAAATGTGGGTTGTTAGTTGACAATACAATGTTACATAAATGTGGGTTGTTAGTTGACAATACAAGGTTACATAAATGTGGGTTGTTAGTTGACAATACAAGGTTACATAAATGTGGGTTGTTAGTTGACAATACAAGGTTACATAAATGTGGGTTGTTAGTTGACAATACAAGGTTACATAAATGTGGGTTGTTAGTTGACAATACAAGGTTACATAAATGTGGGTTGTTAGTTGACAATACAAGGTTACATAAATGTGGGTTGTTAGTTGACAATACAATGTTACATAAATGTGGGTTGTTAGTTGACAATACAAGGTTACATAAATGTGGGTTGTTAGTTGACAATACAATGTTCATGCATCAGATACTGGCATCATTAATTCATGAAAAATTACTGAAATCTTCACAATTTTAGAATGTGTGCTAATTTTAGACGGTTTTGTCTAAAATGGAAGTGGCCGCACTTGTGTTCAGTCTTAATATTTAAATATATGCTGTATTTGGTGATGATTCATAACATATATGAAGGTTGAGACTGAACACGAATGCGGCCGCTTCCATTTTAGACAAAACTATCTGAAAAGTAACGTTTTGTGGCATATTTGATAGAATTTTATATTTAAGCTTGAATCTAGGCATCTTTAATGACCAAATCAGTTCAAATCTTTAACAAAAACTAATTGAATCGACTGAAGAAGACACTTTTAAGAGTGTTTTAAAATGTCAAAAATCTTTCATCAGATGTACTTCAAATTTTAGGCCAAAATAAGCCCTTACCGGACCTTCTCCTTACATGTGACAAAACGTAATTAAGAATAGCGAGCTTCCTTGATATCATAATTTAGAAAGTTGTTGTTTACATCGGAAGGCAGTTATAGCTCAATAAAAAGAACAAATATTATAGATTAAATTTCTCTTCTCCCAACTTTCTTTCGTGTTACTTTTAGACAATAAATATTTACTAATAGATGACATCGCTAATTAAAAGTATTTAAAGAAATTATATAGTTTAAATTCAGTTAACTAAAGGCATGTAGCCCACATTGCATCTAGACGCTGTCATCTTTTTACTTTTATAAATTCCTCGGAGTATTGAAAATGCAATGATACAGACGTGTCGGCGGCTTTTGTCTCAATTCAATGGTGCAGAATATATTGTTTATATAATTTCATTATTTTCCAGGCACAAAAAAGAAAAACGTTGACAAGTTTAAACAATCAGAAACATATACACAATTGATAATGTCTTATGATAGCTGTCAAAGTCTAACAGTTTTGATTGTCCTTAAAGTACAAGCTCATGAAGTACTGAATGTCTTTAATGTCTACGCACTTTTAAAATCACCATTTTATATTTCAGAGAAACTCAAAAGCATTGATGAGACTGTAGTTCAGTTACTGCCTGATATACTTGTATTTTCTTTGTTGTTTTATCATAAACGAGGCCTTTGGTTTATTCCTTTGGAATTGTTTTACATTTTTTTGTTATGTCTGGACCTTTTTATAGCTGACTATACGGTATGGGTTTAAATCTTTGTTGAAGGCTTTATGGGCTACGTCCACGTCATGTTGGACTATAGTTGTGCCATTGGCAATCATATCATGTCTCCCTTTTTGTATACAAGTCAAAGAGAGTTAAAAGATACCAAAGGGACATTCAAACTCGAAAATAAACTGACAACGCCATGGCTAAAAAAGAAAAAGATCAACAGACAAACAACTGTAAACAAAACACAACATAGAAAACTAAAAACTGGGACACACGAACCCCACCAAAAGCTGGGGATGATATCAGGAAAGGTAAGAAGATCCTGTTCCACATGTGGCATTCGTCGTGTTGCTCATGTTAGTACACTCCCGGTGATAAGTCTTATTCAGTAAGCCACATTCGCTAAAAAGGCGACGGGATTGTAGTTACGACAATTGGAACATAACCGTTGTCATCTGAAAAATGGATATTCCATAACGGTCAACCAACTCGTGATGGCATCCGTAAAATTTACGAAGGAATGATTTCAACTTCACCACTTGGAACTCTTGGTTTAATAGCTTCTTTGGGAGCAGCAACCCTTTTTCAAGAAAATCATGATAGGAAATACAAGCCCTGGGCCCTCGGTCATAAAACTTTACTCAGTACTCGGAGTACAAAATTTGTGCTCGAAACACCAATTCCAGTATTTTGATTGGTTGATTTCTGAGTCTGAGTTTAATAATTGTGCTTGAAAGTTTTCTGACCGCAAGGCCTGGTTGATCGTATCAACTGGGAGATATATATTCCGTATGCAGGCGCTGCTGGAATGCTGCTACATAGAAATGGTAAGTTCACATTTGGGAAGCTGAAATCATCTCTTTTGCCGTAAAGTTTTGTTTTCAACCGACCCTCATTGTCAATTTCTCGTTGTAAGTCAAGATATGAGACAGACTTAACTGTATCGGTTGTATCCTTTATCTCAAGTCCGATGGAATAGATGCGTTCAAAATAGTCACCAAAGTTTGAATTAGTTAGTGAGAGAAAAACAGTAAAATAACCTAACCTGCAGCAGCGCAATTGTCTGATGTACTACTGTGTAACATTAATTTTTATTATGTAAATCTTCTTTTTTCATACGTTAAGTCAAACTCATCAAATGTCATATTTCAACACGAAAGATCGGAGGAACTATAAAAATGTTCAATTGGCTTTGTTAATATATATATACTATCTAAAGATTTTTTCAACATCTAAGTGTTTTTCCATGTGCACTTTTAAATTAACGTTGTAGTTTTTGTCTTATTTTCATGGTTGTTGCGACTATGAATAGTCTCTTGCTTCGGTAATATTGTTGTCCTTACATATACAACGTATTGAATTTAGCAATTTCAAATTCTGACCTTTTTTATCCAAAAATACTGTCATGAAAATGATGATCATGGCTGGCTGGCTAATGTCCAGTGGCAAATTTTATGCATATTCAGTACGAGAAGATGTTAGTGTGATATGAATACTGCTTTGTAATAGACAGACACAATGAGCCGATTTTTAACGTGTTAGTTAACAAGATAACAGGACACATTATTCTATCTCCGAGCAGACCTGTCCCTGATCTTACTAACAAAATACCGCGTGCTAAGTCGAGAAGTAGCAAACACCAATTTTCAAGTCTTAAGTTTGACCCGACCAGGGATCGAACCCATAACCTCCCACACTATATGCGAGCACATACAAGACCACCGAGGCAGTTTGTAAGAATCGAAATTGTGGCTTTATCATTTGTACCATTTTATCAAGCAAGAAAATATGAAGCATATTTAACTTAGTTTAACACTTAAAACCACATGCATGTGAAGCACAAGAATAACAGTGTTCCTACTCAATACAAGTAAATACAAGGGTTAGTCGTGTTAGGAGATAAGTCCAGAATACGTAAAGGCGGAAAGAATTGCGACATATATATTTCGTAATGGTTAATCTAGTCATAATGGCGTCTGTAAAAAACAAGTACTCAACCTGCCAGACGTTTCTAGTTGTAAGTCAAAGTATAATGAAAACAACACTTTATAAATTCCGTGCGTCCGAAACTATTTCAATCTTCATCAGGTACGCTCAAACATAATCATTTAAAATTCAGAGATGTATTAATATGTAGAAACGTTAGCCGGTATATGACCAGAAGGGACCCTAAGGAGAAGTGCTTCATTCATCAGGTCAACTTTGACTGAGGGAGTTGGTATCTTATTATCTTAAAGTAGACTTTAATAGTAGCATGAATTATTTCCTCAAGTAAAATTTGTTTTTCTTAATTTCATATCAGTCAATCAATAACTTTAAATTTATAGACTCCGGACGATTTTGAGGTTGACTTTTAGTATAGACGCCTGCCTATTGTTATAGGCTGTTAGCTGCCCTCTAGATGTCGTTTGATTATTTTTTTCGTTGGGTTGCTATCTCATTGACTTATACCCACAATTCTTTTATGTATACGTTTTCCATGAAATATCTTCAATATAAGTCGACCATATCAATATCCATTGAAACCATATGAAAAAGATGTGGTATTATCAACCAGAGACCAAATGACGTAGATTTTAATTTTAGGTAACCGTACGGCCTTCAACAATGATCAAAAACCACTACCGCATAGTAAGCTATAAAAGGTCCCAACATGACAAAATTTAAAAGAATTCAAACGAGAGAAACCACCGGCGTGATTTATGTAGGAAATAAAAAACGAAAAACAAAATGATATACAGCAACAAACGACGACCACTGAATTAGAGGCTCCCGACTCGGGACAGGCATAACATTATGTATCTACTCTTTTTAATATACCGCCAGTTAATATACAGTACTTTGAATTGTCATTGAATCGTAAGAAAGGAGACGTCGGGTGTACGTCAATGAGACAACAACCCAGCAACAACAAACATAAACAGATATATATAACACGTTTTGAGGTATTGCTTCTGACTTTCCTTTTTATAGTGGAATAGTGTATTCCAAACAGATAATTATGTTTATCAGGTGTACTAGCGGAGAAGGAAGAGGCATCTTATTTTTAATAGTTTGTGTACTTTTTACTATAAAATCTGTAATGCATTGGTTTTAGAACTGTGATCATTCTACTAGAAAAAATGAATAAAACACGTCATGTTCATTCAGGCGCTTTTCTGAAACTAACCTATTTCGAAGTAGAGCTCATGTTCTAGTAACAATTCTTTTTTTATAAATGTGATTGCCAACTTTTACCAGTTTTACTTGCTACCGCTGGATTTATTGCACTTTTGGAAAATGTAAGTAAGTCAGCGTACAAATGTACATGTATCGTCTAAAAAGTATTCAGTACCTTTTAATACACTGTCATGGAATAGTATTAGTTCTAAATTGAAGAAATATTCAGGAATATTATTTCAACTGGAAGGAATATTCCAGTATTTTGTCCTGACGGAATAAAGGGTATAGAATATCTGTTCCAACAGGAACAGACGATACAGCTTCGTTTATAACAAGGTTTCCAGAGTAATTTCTGTTCGGAAGAAAACAATTATTATAAATTTAGTTTTTTATAAGCTCAATCAGGAATGAGAAGTATAAACTTAAAACGTTTAGAAGCACCAAAACCAAAAGTTCTAAATAGGATAACCAAAAACTCTGAAGGTCAATTTTGTCCGGTTAAGCAAACTGGGCGCCATTTTCTGTCTTGATACTTTTATATGCAAAGAGTCTTGTATCGTTTTTGAGATAAAGCATGAAAATATTTCTTAAAACAAATGGCTGAGTACAAATGTTGTATGTATGTTATCAAGATGGACGGAATTTTATTCAAATATCAATTGCAAAAATATTTCTGTTATTTTATCGTAAAAAATTAAATGACAAATCGTAACAATTAAACAACAAATAATAGCACTTAAACACAATAAAATATGTTCTGTAGAACGGAACAAGTACCGGGAATTAATGAATGGATTCGAATTTAGTCCGAGCAGATCTTTATGTACACACGCAATGTGTCGCCGGACAGTAACCACCTCGGCAATTTATCGTACACCACCAGGTCATTCCGGGTGTGTATTTCCATACCAAAGTTGGTCCGCAGGTTTTACCCAAGTATGGATTTGATTTCAGTGTTGTAGTTGTGGTAGGCGTGGTTGTAGTAAGAGACGGCGTTGTTGTTGTAGGCGTGGTTGTTGTCGTTGTAGTTGTAGGCGTGGTCGTTGTTGTTGTAGGCGTGGTCGTTGTTGTTGTAGGCGTGGTCGTTGTAGTGGTAGGTGTGGTTGTCGTTGTCGTAGGTGTGGTTGTAAGTGTGGTGGTCGTCGTTGTAGGCGACGTTGTTGTTGACGTGGTGATTGTGCTGGCTGCCACTTTTGGTGGAAGTGTGGTTTGAATCCCTGATCCACTTGGATCTTCTATTGCAATGTCCGAACAACCATAAAACTCTTCTTGTGCCCCACATCCGATACACCCTTTTCCGTTCGGAGATACACCCCAACTGTTACCTATTTGTTGAAAAATTATAAAAAGGTCAAAGACTGTGCAAATTATAATTCTATATTGTTCTACTAAGTGTGAAACGTCTGAACTTGAACATTTTACATTTGAGTTAAAGAAATTAAAAATTAGTAGATTTCATTTTGTTTTTATTAAACAGGGGGTAACTTTCCAATTAAATATTGTCCTTTTTGAAAGCCTCCGTCTATTTCATACAAAACATAGTTTGTTTCAAATCCCAAGTTTCATTAAGTAATAACAAATTACAACAGCGCCATAGGTGCATGAGACCAGTTGCGATCCGAATTTGTAGTAGAAGAAACAGGTTTTTGTGTGCAATGAAGGCTGTACAGTTATCCAACACTTTTTATAATAATTTATTTGAAAAATAAAAAATTGTCCAGATTTCAGTATTTTTACACAGCTTTCGCCTTTACCATTGACATACAAATCAAAATTATGCGCACCAAGCGCAGACGTCTGGTGGCTAATTTCAATAAACAATTTAGCAGTGTTTCTTTCATTTGCATTAGAATGGAGATAACAGGATTTTATCTTAAGATTTATGGGCATCGATTTTTTATTTGATTGCTGCAAATGTCTGTTTATTAGTTTGAGACTATCAAATCGCTAATTTATGCCCGAAAATCGAGCTTCAAATACAATACTGTTACATGTATCTCATAAGCAAATTCCTGCGTAAAGAGATAGTTCCATTAAATTTCACGAAATTTGTCTTATTTTTACACAATTATTAATTTTAAATATCAGAATATTTCTTATTCTTTATCACATTGGACAAAAATACTCACCAACATGCCATTTCCATTGTAAAACACACTGGGTACATGTCAGACCAGAAGGAAGTATCCACTTCTTTGTACGCATGCCCACACTTGTATCAATATGATCCCTGCAATTAATAACAAATGTTTACACAATAATTCAGATCTTATTTTGCATTAATTTTGCATTTTGCTTGAAACTTATCGGTGTATTTCATTTTTATTTCTTGTCTTGTTTCAAGGTAGCTGTTTAGTTTTGTATCATTTTTATTTCTTGTCTTGTTTCAAGGTAGCTGTATATTTTTGTATCATTTTTCTTTCTATTTTATAGGAAACTTCACTATGGTGTATTTTTAATATTTTTATTAATCAGCATTGCGAAGATATGACATAAACTAAAATATTTTACTATGTATGTCCTTCAAAGTTTTATTTTAACACGATAACCCATACACATTGTAGCATTTTGTTGTGTAATTCTTTAATAGAAGAAAACTGCATTCTCATTTATAAACAAAATAAAAGTAAAAGCAGCGGACATTATTGAGAAAAAGAGCATATTTGAATGTGGACGACATGTTAAAACGTGTTTTACAAAACAGGTCTACAGTCAGCAGTTATCGTCGATTTAAAGGAATGTTTTTTTTATTTTAAATACACTTAAATTTGAAGTAATGAGTTGAAAAGTTATATTTTAAGGACAGCATTCCTTCATTGGTTTATAATTTGACTGGCATATATGTAGTTCTAAATCGTCCTAAGTCAGAATGAGCGATGGATAAACAGATGTATGTACTATAAAAGATCAGTCATCAACAACAGTTAGATTGTTTATGGGTTTGTAAAATATTTGAACAACCTGAAGATTCGTTTAATATTGAAGTGTCTATGAGTGACAAATTTAATCGGCATGTATTACATCCATATACTGTTAATCAAATGGGTCTGAATCAATAATGTCCGCATACATGCATCCATACACATTGTTGAAAGTCAACACATGTGATATTACTTTACTTTGACCTCAAAAATAGTTCAAATCACTGAAGTCCTCAAATTTAAATACGTCTCTTTTAATCCGCAACCCATATAATATTTCATGTCGTTAAATATGATATTAAATCATAAAAATAGATATAACAATAAAAGACGTTTAAAACTGATGTAATAAATCACAGATCAAAGGCTGGACTGTTTGTTCATAGTTGTTATGGTAATTATATGTAATCGCATGGGCTACTGATACTACGGCTGTGAACCATTATAGTTAAGGAATCCTACTTTTACTATTTTGAGAAGTGTAATATACTTTTACTATTTTGAGAAGTGTAATATACTTTTACTATTTTGAGAAGTATGATATACTTTTACTATTTTGAGAAGTATGATATACTTTTACTAAAAACAAAATCTACTGAGTACTTTATTAGAAATTGCAATTAGTTAAAATAGCTATGATATTCACAAATTATAAGTATTTGAAATAGTTCGGTGCCAAAATTACTAGCTGCAAGCCTGAACCAAACATTTAGCCACAATACTCCAGATCTTTGCATTACTATAGTATATACTAGTATACTGCAATTGTGCTGCGTGATCTGGGCATTTGAACTTTATTCAGTCTTATCAGTCATACTTCAAGTTGCAATTTGTACATATGTACTAAGTTTAATGTTTTCTGACCACAAACTATCCTATATCAAAACGGTAGGTAACCTTATACGGGACGAACAGGCGGACTAACGGATGGACGGACCCACAGATCTGAAAACATAATGCCCCTCTACTGTCGTAGGCGGGGCGAATAAGAGACCGATATTTTGTATATACTGATAAACACTCGTACCTTGTGCCACTTCCGTCTGCCAGCTGCAACAAATATTTGTCCAAACAATCTTGTGTCGCTGGCTTCTTTACATCATTATTCGGACAAAGTCTGAATTCAAACCATCCTTTATGATTTGCTGTAACATCAACGCTTATATCGATGACCTGTCCTACTGTGTAGTGTGCAGAGATAATTCCTGTAGCATATTTCCCGCCTGCCTCATTTTGTCGTGGTTGTGTTTGATCATAAGGGTCTCCACATAATCCACATTTCCCGCCATTTGTACTCCACTGGTGCTGAAATAATATGAATATGCATTGTGATTTGGTTTTTTTCTTCATAAAAAAGCATAATTACAAACGCATATTAAATGCGCGGTGTATATAGATATAAGAAAATGTGGTATGAGTGCCAATGAGACAACTCTCCATCCAAGTCAAAATGTACGTTTAATGCATTTTTAACATATTTGTTAATCATTGTAATATGTTCATACTTTACTAATTTTTGTTTGTTTAAATTTGTACGCTAAAATTGACTTTAGATATTATCTGTTTTGTCACTGCATTTTTACTCTCCTTGTAATTTAAATTAAGATCTCGTCCTTACTATGGATGAAATAATTACCCCTGGACGTTTTGCAAGCCGCAGCAATTGATCAAACATTTTTAATGGCTTCCGAATATACACACATAACATAAATCTTTTTGACCCTAAGAACTGATTTGGATCATAGAAATATGTGGTTTTATGGTCTTGAAAAAGTGTATGCATAGTTCTTTCTAGTAAGGTTACAAAAACCCAACTCAGTAAAATAAGTTTGGATTGTTATACATATCCATTCCGTCATTTAGAAAAGAATAACTAAATTAAAACTGTTTCCCTTGATTACATTTTAACCATGGCAATGTTATCTACACAAGGAAATTAGATTTCCATTTAACTTTCTTAATGGTATTATTTTGCAAATGTGCATAACCTTTCAATGCAGCTAAAAAAGATGATAAACGAATAAAGAAAGAAACAAAACAAAAGTTAACTTAAGTGTAATCATTGGTGAATTCCTGTGTCAGTATAAAGTAACCGTGAGAACAAATCTTCTGTATTAAGTTACTAAAAGAATTCTGCATTTTAATTTCTTTCAAAGTGTATGACATCTGAATATTGGGTAAACACGTGGACCACCAACAATTGTCCTAATTTGCACGATTTGATAAGAGGGTATAGAAGGAATGGATAAGATATCTTCAAATCAAGGAAAATGTTTGAAATGTTAAGACGTTAATTATTTTATATTAACATTAAAATGTCTAGTGCATAAAAATGAACTATCAGAAATATTTAGTTAATAACAAATATGTTTAAATGGAGTTATTTCTTTTGTGTTTGCTGGCAATGAACGATATGCCAATTCAAGTTACTGTTTAGCAAGGCCAAAAAACTCAGTGAGAACTGCGGTTTCAGACTCTATTCAGTTTAATGCAGCAAATTGTTTTCTCAAATGATTATGTGTGCCATTTAAACACATTGCTATATTTTGATCAAGACAAAAGGTAGGGAAATAGTACTAAAACAACTAGTGTAATCCCGCCATATGTTAACGAAGCTCAGTCTACTCTTTGTCAGCGAGTCAATTTCTAGAGAAAGTAAAAACGAAAGGACTTTTGTGTGTTGCCTATCTTTCTCTCGTTTTTTTTTTGTCAAAAATCGGGCCATAAGTTTTTTCGTTTGAATTGTTTTACATTTTTGTCATGTTGGGTCTTTGTATAGCGGACTATACGGTTTGAGTTTTTCTCATTGTTGTAAGACCGTACAGTGTGATCATAGTTGCTTAAACTACGTTGTTTGGAATCAGTTGGATAGTTGCTTCATTGGCAAGCATACCACATCTCCATCAAAATACCATGTTTATAATTTTGAACATAAGAAGCGCGTTTTCGTCTACACTGGCCTAAAATGAATACCTTTTGTAAAGAGCACAAACAAAAACAAAGTGACATGTTCGTTTCCTTGCCTTCAGTTTGTATATTTATGTTTTCATTTTGATTTTAGTTTGTTTATTGGTCGTTATATTATTTCATTTATGATATCTATTGATTTGTTTGAAACTGAGGAACATGTATCGTTAGTGTCCATTGTACTACGATGACCTGCGAATAGTTTTGTCAGAACATCAAAACTTTTAAATTGTTTTAATTTGGAGAAATTGACTATTGTTCTCGCTATTGACTGGGATAGTATTATTGTTTATTGTTCTCGCTAGTGACTGGGATAGTATTATTGTTTATTGTTCTCGCTAGTGACTGGGATAGTATTATTGTTTATTGTTCTCGCTAGTGACTGGGATAGTATTATTGTTTATTGTTCTCGCTAGTGACTGGGATAGTATTATTGTTTAGATAGAAGACGTCGTTTTTCATGTCGTTAAAATTTTTGTCTAAACTGTATCTATATTTTTTAAGAAATTTGAAAATTTAGGTGTACATTGATTTTTTTTATCACGCCTCTCATAATTCTTTTTAGAATGGAATTAATATTTTATATTATTCTATGCATTAATGTATTTTTTTATGTTTTGTAATATTAATGGTGAGATGTAAATACACTATTTTGTATAATCCTTGTTGCTGCTAGACGTTCAGAAGCCATCAATCATATAATGCATAGTCCGGCTCCAAATCATAGCTAGGTATTACTCTAATCCCTCTCAAGTGCCCCTAGAACTTGCATTGCATTTTTGTCTTGAATAGAAGACTATGCATTGTTTGGCTCCTTAAAATATTTGATCATTTACTGCGCTTTCAGATTTGTATAGGTTTTATAAACACTGCCATTCAAGGTAAGTAGGAACTCGTGTTAATTATTTTGTTTGCTTTGTAAATTTTAAATCTTTCGTTTTATTTAATCTGTTATTTTGACCAAACCCTTGCATATGTATAGTTACCTAATATGTAGTCGGTTTAGCTTTCAGCCTTCTTTAACATATTTTATGCTATTTGTTTGTATTACAGATTAATTGCATATGCGTCAATGTGCAGTTTATTTATCGATTGTAAAAGTGCATATCATTCAAGTCCTAAGTTGTTGTATACGTTCTTCCTCAATACCGATGTGTTCATAATGAAAAAAGAGAATTGAAGTTTCCGGAAATGTAAAAGGAAGAGGTATCTGGCTTCAAAAATTCCAAGAAATGCAGAATCCTTCAATCATAACAAAAACATGTTAGTTTTATTGACAAGTTGGGTGATCTCCTTCAATTATTATAATGCAAAGGTTAAATTACAAACCTTTTAATGGAAATTTATAAAATATTGAGTGATTAATTAGTTTTGAGAATTTATGTTTTTGAAGTTATTACATTGGAATTTGTCACTTCTTAATTTCTCTCTGTAAAGTATTTTATTTATCGACTTATTATATGACAAACAAATCTTTTATTTTCAAGGTATTACCAGATTAAGATTCAATATTTTAACAGATTTGAACACCTAGCTCCATTAACACAATAAATAGCGCATGCAATTTTGATAAAGTCTATTGTCATTTTCCGGACTAACAAGTTGTTGTGAAAACAAACACATGTCCAGATTACTTGGTCAATTAACATTTCTTTGTTTTCACACACCATTGTAAGAAAGCGTTTTGGCTAGACATTTTGGAGTCAAGTTTACTTTTTTGGGGCGAAGTATTTTTTTCTTCCTGTAAAAGTTCAGTACAGACACAATTTTCTGTGTCAATATTAAGTTTTCAATCCGGTTCAAGAACAAATAATTACATTACATGTATGTTTCACGAGAATCCGTTAGTTTGATTGGCTAACAACAATCGCGTGTCATTCAAAAATTAACCTTCATATCAAAATGAAATTTTACATTCGTGATGGCAAGTGCTTCTCAATAAAGTGCACAGGTAAATAAAAGAAAATGTGATAAAAAAAAAAAAAATTCCATGGTCTTATTAGCATAAAAATGTAATTATAAGAAATTAATGCTTCTTTTTGTAATTTTATAGGGGTGTAAAAGTGTTGATCGTGCAAACATTTTTAAAAAGCGCTTTCGCGCTTCATACAAAATGTGCTTCGGTCAACAATTTTACAGCCTAATAAAATAACAAAAACTTCAAGACCTAATGGCATTGTGTACAACTTGTATACGTTTTCTTTAGCGAAATTATATTTGGAGTTTTCTAACACGTTTGCATGAAATTTGACATCCTTAAAAGGGAATAGGGTTATGCTTGCGTAACTGTTTACATTTTTGTTTGACTGGGAAAACATAACTGAAAACAATATAAACAATTCGTTAAAATCTAAGGTTTGAAATTGTGTTCTATCGAAAAAAGAGATATTTATTCCAGAGACTACAAACAAAAACAAATTTCTCTGTTGTGATAATAAACATATAACATCATTATCACATCTCCAAATTAGGCTGAATACTGAACACCCACATGTAACAATGTAAAATATATAAAAAAAATATAAAACACGTAATGGTTAATTATTCAAATGCTTTTTTAGTTTAATATGTCTATATGTCATACTCCGCTTAATTCTTTCATTGATTTGTATAATTTGTGTATAAATGTTATATTATGCTGTATATTATCTATTGGATATTTATATTGTGTAAATCCAATAAGTTGTATTTGCTTACGGAAATAAAGTATTACCTATTAAATTATCGCTGTAGACATAACATTTAAGAATTTATTTATGTGTAAATTTCTGGTTAAATATATCATTCCTCTAATACTTAATACCAAAATTTGTATACATTTCTGATAACAATTGTAGTGTTGGAAATGTTGTATTGAGTTTTCAAAATACAAAACAATATTTACTTTCATTGTGCATGTTTGTGAAAAAGAACGGAAGATTTTGTAATTGTTAGTGAGTTTATAAGGTCACTGAAAATAGTGTTATGGATTTTTCAAAATCCCTAATTACAAGTATAAACTTAATACTAGAAATATATTTTTCTTAATATACAAGATAGACCAATACTTTTTTTAGTCTATTATGTATTTCATAGCCATTAATAGTTTATTCTACCTCAAAGTGTCGATGAGGAAAAGGCATATGTACAAATAAAAAGACTGTAATTTACTTATATTTGCATAAAAACTTTGGGTGACAGCTTCTACCTGTTTTTTTAACATCTCCACATTGGCGAACTTCATACCGTGACATTTTTATAGATATTTAACAAAATATTCTTTTCATTTCATTTAAATGTTAATTTAGAAAATTATTTATCCCTATGAGATAACATGGATGAATATCACAGTATCTAAGATATGACTAATGCAAATGATGCATGAAAAATGGTCAAGGTGACCTACTTTTACCAGTCCAATACGAAGTATTTTTTTAAATACTTTTTGTTGTCTTTCCTATTTTTTATTGAAAGAAATAACTTTTTATGTAGCATATTAATAAGACAACACGTATTTGATTTTAATATTTCCTTTCTACTCATCATGAAAAATATACGATAACATTTGACTGCACGAGATTCCATATTGTAGATTCAAGAGTTTGAGTCAGAATAATGTGCCCGGTTAGGGTGATAATGTCTACCTGTGGACTTTTACCATGTGAATTCCAATTCAGCGTGTATGTCAACAACAGGGTTCATAATCACATTCTCGTCATGATATGCCTTTAATTCTTGCCACTGGAAGACATGGCCTAAACAAACCAATTTCTAACTCCTTGCATGCTAGATGTGTATTATCATCTTATGAAGGTAATCAATTCAACGTACTTTATATTTTATGTTTAAAATATATCATTTCTTTTATACTTTTCAGTAATTTCAGACTGAAGCACTAAACATTAACGCACCTTCGAAAAATGTAGTAATATGATATAGAAATAAGGAAATGCGGTATGAATTCCAATGAGACAACTATCCACCAAAGTTCAAATGAAGTGGATGTAAGCAATTATAGGCAACCGTACGGCCTTCAACAATGAGAAAAACCCATACCGTATAGTCGACTATAAAAGGCCCCGACATGAAAAATATGAAACAATTCATTTGAGAAAACAAACGGCCTAATTTATAACAAAACAATTTACGAAAAACAAATATGACATACATGAACCAACGACAACCACTAATCTGCAGGCTCCTGACTTGGGACAGACACATAAAGAATATGGCGGGGTTAAACATGTTTGTGAGCGCTCAGCCCTCCCCTAAACGGGACAGTTGCAGCACAACATAAGAACAAACTATAAAAATCAGTTGAAAATGGAGCTTGTTTTGTCTTTGGAGACTAATGAGTCATTAGCAATATATATAAAAAATATATCACTAATCAATTCAGTGATTTAACAAAATTAATGAAATTTCAGATTTTACAAATTCACTGGTACAGACATAAAGAATTTAAGGGCACCGTATTTTCCTTCAACAATGAGAAAAACCCATATCGTATCGTCGGTTATAAAAGGCCCCGACATGAAAAATGTGAAACAATTCAAACGAGAAAACCAACAGTCTTTTAAATTTACAACAAAACAATTTACGAAAAACAAATATGTCAGACATGTCTAGTTTCTTTATATGTATCTATATATGGAATTAACTTTTCAGCAATTACATTGTATACTATTGAAAAAAAAAGAACACGTTTTCAGTTCTATCCCATTTATGCCGACAAATACCAATAATAATAATATTAGTAATTTATCTACTGTATTCAATAAGACAGTCATTGAAGCCAAAAAGAGAGATAAAGTGTCGGTAAATGACATCAATAAAATTGAGAATGGAAATGGGAATATGTCAAAGAGACAACAACCCGACCAAGAGCAGACAATAGCCGAAGGCCACCAATGGGTCTTCAACGCAGCGAGAAAATCCCGCACCCGGAGGTGGCCTCAGCTGGCCCTAAATAAAATTGTGTACTAGTTCAGTGAAAATGGATATATATATATATATATATATATCTATATATATATATATATATATATCTATATCTATATATATATATATATCTATATATATATATATATATATATATCTATATATATATATCTATATATATATCTATATATATCCTGAGCCTCCCATGATTGCCTTCAAACAACCTAACAGCCTGAGAAATATACTTGTCCGTGCTGACCTTTCCAAACCTAACCATACTGTAGGTAATTGCCAGCCTTGTGGGGATAAGCGCTGCAAATGTTGCAACCAATTGCAGCATTCATCAACATTTCACAGTAAGACCACAGAAAAGACATACAAGATCTTCTGCAATGTCAACTGCAAAAGCTCAAACGTGATTTACGTACTTGAGTGTCCTATATGTGGTCTCCAATATGTTGGTGAATCTATGCAGCCATTTCACAAACGCCTTAATGGCCACAGGAGTGACCTCACAAAAACCGTATATTCCTGTCAGCCAACACTTCAGGTTACCAGATCACGATCTGAAAGACTTTGATCACATGAAGATCCTTGTGATCGAACAGGACTGTACATGGCAAAATAGGCAAAGAGAGAATCAGGAGAAGTTTTGGATAAAACACTGGGTGTCCTCCATCCAGATGGAATCAATAGAAAGAAATAATTAAATTGACAGTCTAATGTTTATATTATGATGTTCGGGATTTTGGATTAAAATCAATCGACCAAAACTCACCTGTATTATTAGACGTGTTAGGAAAGTCAATACGATTTTGACGCTGATGTTAAATACCAATACCACTACAGGCTATTGTGGGGACCATCTCACAAAAGCCCAGGTAATCATTTATTATAGTTACCTGTATGGGTTTGTTTGATAATGCTGAGATGATTTTTATACAATTAAATAATAACAATTTACACCGAGGAGGATCCAGCAAAACAACACGATCATTATTAATTTTATATAGTGGTCGAATAAGTTTAAGATCGTTGTTCCCCCATTTCTTACTATGTTGTTGAACGACTACAAGGAAAATCTGCAAAGTGATAAAAATAAATGAATAAAAAAAAAAAAACACTGCAATCACATCCGAATCCGATTTTTTTACTCTACGTCAATCTTTGTTCAAAATGTTCGTTTATTTGAAAATTTAGTTAAGATATACCTTTCATAGCATTTATACGGGATGGGTTTTACTCCTTACTATTTTTTTTTGGGGGCGACATACGATGACCTATAGTTGCAAACATTTGCGTCATTTGGTCTCTGGTAGATAGTTGTCTACTTTGGCAATCATACCACATCTCCTTAATTTATATCATTTTCTAGATTAGAGAAATGTGTAGCTTAAAATTCTAATAAGAATACCTAGAAATTTGTGTACTTGACAATTAAAAAGAAAATAAAAGAATGAAACAAAAGCTAAAATGCATTTCAATTTGATAATCTTTATCTTTTTATTTTATCTAGAAAGGTCACTCTGGCAATTTAATGTAATGCTGAAAAGGGACAATACCTGAAAAAAACCCACTAAAATGTGTGAATTAATTATTCTTATTCACATTTTAACTGACATTTTCTTTCTATCAACTTTTGTCAGTTAGTTTTTCGGACAGAAGAGGATATCGAATTAAGTTTTAAAAGATTACCACATTTGGGCATTATTCAAGCATGTAAATTTACGTTTCGGTGAAGGGTCGGAAGTTTTTTTTTTCTTGGTATCACGGCTTCCTCCACCAACAAAACAGAACACCACGATTAAATTGAGATATTGTTGAAAGTGGCGTTAAACTTTCATATGGAAAAGTTAATTTTATTATCCTTGGGTCAGAAGGATATTTTGAAAATGGAATATTCGTTTTCACCTCTTGCAAAACCTGCTAAATTATATGTCGGGCAATTTTTTTTCGATCTCCTTCATTTTGTTCTACCTAATATTCACTATATTCTCCGCTTTCTAAATTGGACGGTATATAGTGATGGTTGGATGGGTCCATCCGTTCGTTCTTTCTTCCTTCTGTCCATTCTGTTCATTCATACCCAGATAGTAGTAGACAATACGAATCACATACGACTCGTGGAAAGTGGTTTTTAACATAAAAACGATGCGCAGCAAAACAACCTTACATATTCTATTCACATTATTTAATAGATATAGGCAGATGTGGTGTGAGTGCCAATGAGACAACTCTCCATCCAAATAACAATTTATAAAAGTAAACCATTATAGGTCAATGTACGGCCTTCAACACGGAGCCTTGGCTCACACCGAACAACATGCTATAAAGGGCCCCAAAATTACTAGTGTAAAACCATTCAAACGGGAAAACCAACGGTCTAGTCTATATAAAAACGAGAAACGAGAAACACGTATAAATTACATAAACAAACGACAACTACTGTACATCAGATTCCTGACTTAGGACAGGTGCAAACATTTGCAGCGGGATTAAACGTTTTAATGGTACCAAACCTTCTCCCTTTTTCTGAAACAATAGTATAACATCACAACATAGATATATTTGGACTTGTGGCCGTAAAATCTGCCATTCCACTCTTGACCCTTACATATATTTTTTATGTTTTGTTTTGCACTACCAAATCAAACAAATACAAATGAATGTATGAAGATCTACGTAAGGCCAATGCACGTCCTTAAAAATTGAGTCGACGTTAACCGTTCGCTTCATATCAAACACACCACAAATCTAAACTATACTACTCCGGGATACTTTTCAATGTAATTGCATTTTGAGAAAGTCCACACTTAAATCTTGTATCGGTATTGGTATTTAACATCAGCGCAGTATTTAAATCCCTTTCCTAACACGTCTAATACTGATCTATGTTTACACTTTATACATTATATATCAGTATTGTTAAAACTTTTAACACTGAGGAAGGCCATTTGTTGAGCCGAAATATTTGCAATTATTGTATAATTTATATCATCTGTTCAGTTTTTCCATCTTTGTGCGATGATATTCAACACTTTTAGTGTTTTGTTTTCCATCTATTTATCGGTATTGTTACACAATCTTTTAGACTCATATATATATATATATATATATATATATATATATGCGATGATATTCAACACTTTTTAGTGTTTTGTTTTCCATCTATTTATCGGTATTGTTACACAATCTTTTAGACTCATATAATTTTCCCTGTTTGTGTAGTATTGTCAATTTTGATGATCCAATACCTATTAAGTTTACTGGTTGGTAGATTCTTATAGACTCTATATATATATATATATATATATATATATATATATATATATATATATAGCATCCTGTAATTATACTGAAGAGATGAGTAGATGATCATTTCTGTACACTTATAAGAATACTTCGTGTATTGTATCAGAGATCCTTATTTAATTCCTACAAGAAGGTAACACCTCCCGAAACGAAAGCTTATTTTTATAAGCTAGAGTTAGAGGAGGGATAAGGTCTCTGCGCAATGCTAGGCGGTGTTGTCGTAGAAGTTAGAAATAAAAGTACAGGTTCCAGCCCCGGCGCCGGGGAGGAAGTTACGAATCAAATCTACTCTAACATCGTTAGGTTGATTTTCTAGGCACTTTATATATATATATATATATATATATATATATATATATATATATATATATATATATATATATATATATATATGTATATATATCCAGAGCTTTGAACGCGGTAACTACATTGTACTTTGTCGTATATATATTAACACTAATTCGTTAACTATGACAACGTTTTCATAATTTTCTTACGTTAATCTGGAACTTCAAAATTTAACTCTAAATTTACTGATATAAGACTTTTTGTAATGCAATAAACACCTATTCGTCGTAATCCTAATTTTTTGTCTTTGAAAAGTCAATTGTAAGAGGACAAGTCGAGATCGGTGACACCATTGTAAGAGGACAAGTCGAGATCGGTTACACCATTGTAAGAGGACAAGTCGAGATCGGTGACACCATTTTTGCGCTTTGTGCACTATATCCTCGAACCTATCGAGCTGCAGATTTATGAATACTCATTATTAGTATAGTTTGGTGAGCTAATGATAACATTAACGTGACCAATTTATCTGCACCAGGTGAGCATTTCGACAATAAATGTCTCTTCAGTGATGCTCGAGGCTTAAATATTTGAAAATCAACAACTTATAAAAAAAAAAAAAAAAACGAATAGCTTATACACCAAAAATGACAAAGAATACAAAGAGCTTTACACACAACTAAACATTTTTTTTTTTGAACTTTCATTAGCATAAATGTTCTCACATCTAAAGATCTTTATACTGATGAGGACATAGTTTTATTTTACTATGACACCCTTGCTAGCAGTGACAACACGCAGTTCAAAGTATATTAACCTTTACGTATTCCGGATAACCGTTTATTTTGGTGTTCTAATGGAGATTTCATTGTTCAGTTTAAAGTTTCACATTTTGTTTTTGTCGCAATCAACTGTTTTAATGTTCTTGTTTCTTCTTTTTTCAGTTGGTTACAGAATTATCTTTCTCTTTTTTTTTTGTATATTGTTGGATCTTTTTATTTGAAATATCATCTTTTCATTTCCCTATAACAAGGACGTGTATTGTTAGATATACGTCTTTCGGCCTATAATAATAATATACGTATTGTGCTAATATTTCTGTATATTTTTTTTTATGTATTTAAATGAAATCCACAAGAACATTAACATAGCAGCATTTGCAGGAACCAACATTTTTTTATGGAGGCTTAATAAGAATTTATTTGATATGCGGATGCATATGCAGTAATGTTCGCTACGTTAACAATATTGGTGCTTTGGATAATGGAACTCATTTTTGTTTAAACTGATAAACGTATAAGTGAATATTTGCTTGAAACGAAACAATCATTAACGCCATTTGAATATAATTACTAGCTTGTTTATATACCAAATATAGTTTCATACATTTTCATTTTGTTTTCAATTTACTAAAACACACCGGTTTTCAACTTGTCATTATTATTGAGAAAAAAAGCATAATTATTAGAAATTACTTTTTCCTAATTTGTCGATTTTCTTAATTTTGTTGTTACTTTCAAACGAAACAAATAAAAGAAATCAAATTCTTCATTTAAAAATATTGGATTTACATGCAAGTTGACTTAATCTTGCAATGTTTGTTTTCGCTTATAATAACTTAACAATATGTACATTACAATATTTACATTAATTCCATTATAAAAATTATGTCTTTTTTTTTTTAAATCGAAGTACAATGTAGAGTTACAATAATAAAAGAGACATGTCTAATTTCACTTACCGAAAACCCTCCGCATGATAGTTGGTTGTCGTTATAATTTGGGGGTGTCGGGAATCCTTTCCTAAACATAGACGATCTTGACGGAGGTTCCCACAACCTTCCGTGTCCATCAACAAAGGCGACAACACACAACAGGTACAAAAATTTTACACTGATCATTATCGACATTCTAAAGTAAAATGAAAACATATGCACCCGATTTAATTTAAATACACCTTGCCCACGTGGGACACACCTTATCTGACTTCCTAATAGCACTTTATGTGTTTGTTTACGTTACTCCTTGAAATTTACATCGTATTTGGCAGTTCTTTATTAATAATCATATCTATCCAATAAAGGGGTAGTTTGATTATCTAAAAGTAAACAATGAAATTAAATCAATGACAACACTTTGAATATGAGGATCATTTTTCAAATTATTATCAATGACTAGATAATATTAACCATACCTTCTATAGATTAAATTATAGAAAGGAGAAACACAACATTTAAATGACAGTTATGTGGTTAAAGGAATCTGAAGCTAAGCAATTAAAAAGCCACACAAATAAAGTTGACTCATAATGAAATGCTATATTTATACACTCAAATAAGTGAAAAGAGGAAAGTGACACATGCATGTATTGTACACGGCTTGTTAAAATGTTAAACGTCTCAAATTTGTTCATATCGGATATATATATAGAAACCTACCTGCGTGTGTAAGAATTAATGTACACGGTTTGACCCGTAATTAAAAAACAATGATTGTATTTTTAATTGATATGATCAGTAATTACGTGACTATAGACCACACTAATTAAACCTCTGACACACAAGTGTACAAATACACAGAAATACAAATTTATAATCAATACACAAAGCTAATAATGGTTAAATGGTCAAAAATAGCAAAATTTTACAGGACATATACTCTCAACATTTTACTTAATCAATTATATTATAATTTTTTCGTCAGTATTATTCTTTATATATCTAATATAATTGTTAAATTTTTGTAAGATTCAAAATAATGTAGTTATTTTGATTGGGAATAATATATATATCAATTTATGATAAAAAAAAGGTTCACAAATATTCCGGAATACAAGACGCATTTCAATTATTCTATGAATGAAAGGAGATGTGGGTCAAGCCAATACGACAGCAACCAAACGGCATTATTAACCAAAAGACATCTACAGATAATACATATTCAGAACGATTTTATAGTAGATATAATAGGTAGATAGAGGTATACTAAGCTAACTAATCTTATCAAAATAATAAAAAGAAATAATTATCAATATACGGTTAATCAAAAAGAGGCGGAAGATACCAAGGAGACACTAAAATATCATAAGTGGAAAGAAATTCATTGCTATGACCAAAAAAACTTTTCGATTTATAAGTTTTAAATATAATTGATTTTATATATTTTAATATTTTTATGATTTTTATTATCATTCCGAGCCGTTATCGATCTAAATCGATCAACATTTACAAATGTACATATATTTTAGTGTACGATTAACGATAATCCTTATATTTACATTATTTATTAAAGGGGCATTAATTTAGCTGTCAAATTCATGTTCACCGATTTGACTCAAATTCTCATATTTGATTAATTACATACTAACACGTATATCCAAATTACAAAAAGTCTAAAATAAATTAACAATGGATGGACTCGATAATATGTATCAGCATTTCGTGTGTATTTTACTCTAGACGCCATCTGATTAACCCCGAAGACTGCCGATGGTCATATAACCCGATATAATTAAAACATAAATAGATATATCAAGCACGTGAAATCAAATTTTCTAGGTCTGTTTGATTACATGTTATAGGTTTATAAATGAGTTGTTTAGAAATAACTTTTATCAGTATCGTCACCGGCATTGTTTCACTATTGATTTTGTCGACTTTTTCATAAGGAGAGTTTCTTTTCTAATTGTTGCCGCGTCATCGAGTTTGCCACTGTATTGCTTAGCGAAAACAGTCGATGTACTTTTTGTTGACAAAGACCACCTCTTTGTCCAAACGGCCACATTTTAGACAAACTGGTTTAAAACTTTTACACAATTTCATACTCAGTATTATCATGACTACCAGTTCCTGTATGTATGTATGTATGTATGTATGTATGTATGTATGTATGTATGTATGTATGTATGTATGTATGTATGTATGTATGTATGTATGTATGTATGTATGTATGTATGTATGTATGTATGTATGTATGTATGTATGTATGTATGTATGTATGTATGTATGTAAAAAAAGCATATACGTATCATTTATTTTAATGCTAATACATGTTGTATTCTGCCATTGTTTGATTATTGTTGCAATATATGGGGTTGTTGCAATGAAAGTGGAATAAATAAACTTAATAAGTTATTAAAGAAATCTGCTAGAGTTATGATAGTAGAAGCTGACATAATGACATCCTCTATACTTTATTGTTTAATACTTTAAATTGGTTAAATGTGGAGAACGAATTAAGTATCAAAAGGCAATACTTGTATTTAAATCATTTAAGGATATGGTTCCTTACTATTTACGAGAAAACTTTCATTTTAATTATAATTTACGTTCAGCTGATGAAAACTATTAAAACTTCCTAAGCCAAAACAAATTTTTGAAGAAACTTTTATATATTCTGGTTTTCAAATATGGAACAGTTTTCCAAATGAAATAAAGATGAGTAATACAATTGTATCTTTTAAAACAAAATGTTTCAATTTTATTATGAAGAAGGCAGATTAATATGTTTTTTCATTAATATCTTACTATATAAAATTGTATATTGTGTAATAACGATATATCATTGTAATATTGTATGTTCTTTATGAATATGTTATTATTATTTTGAGGACTCTCAGGAAGATTAGTTTTAACTAATATGATTATCCTCTTGAAATAAAGATTATTTATTTATTTATTTATTTATTATTTATATGATTAACCTCTTTCTTTATTACGTAACAAAAATCTGTCCTTGTGTGTTAGGCTCATTGAGCGCTAATTGAAATGCCTTAAGGATTAACTATTCTTTATGTAAGAAAACTTAAGAATTATGAAAAGCTGTGACTTTATTTATTATTTATCAAAAGTATTATCTTGAAACAAATTTCCGTCATTGTGAAAATATAATGACACTTCAAATTAAGTCTTTAATTGAAAGAGTCGCAAAAGTCAGTTGTGGCTGGATACCGAAATTTTTACTTAGATTTAAATCTTTTTTTGTATTTTAATACTTATGTTATGATGTAATGATGTGTGATGTTGTTTTATATTGGTATGTGACACTATAATTAATATTCTGTCTGTCTGTCTTAATTGTTATTTATAGCACAAAAGGCTTTGTTAACAAAAATTGTTACATGTAAATAAAATTGAGACATTTATTTCGTTACCCAATTTGTCATTAAATAATTGAATTTATTTATTTTACATAAAATTTAAATGCATATTTTATAAATAATCTAATAAAAAGTGATGTCCACTTTTGCCCTGTCACATATATCTTTTGAGTCAACAGTTTATAGTTTTTGTATCGCCTGCGCCAAAAGTCGCAGAATGCCAGGATTATAATCTGGCGGCGGCGACGACGGCGTAAACTATTTGTTAAAAGCTATACATTTCAAAAGGTAAAAGACCTGGATGCTTCATACCTTGTATACAGGTCCTTATGTTACGAAGTTTCCGACTGTCGTATGTCCATTGTCCTTGACCTCATTTTCATGGTTCAGTGACTGCTTATTATTTTTTTTTTTGTCAAATGAAATACTCACTTATAATGATATACTAACTATGTTTGGTATATGGGTTTATTGGACAATGTTTGGTTTTGCGGTGTGATCTATTTCACAGATACTATAAGCAAATGGGCCACTATACATGTGATAGTAATGCCTTGTTAATTTTACAGGTCCTTGAAAAGCAGAAAAGTCAAGCGGATTTGTTGACCACTAAACTGAAGATGGGGATAAACAGAGAAAAGCTTGAAACAAAAAACTTGAAATTAAGAAACACTAAGCTTCGTTTAGAGATAAGGATGTTAAAACAGTCTGTTCAGAGTGAAGAGAATGCAATGTTAGCATTGTCAGCGGTGCAATCAGACAATTATTGTAGCTAGATATTAATTGAACATACAGTATTGATACTTTTAAATTTTATATGTTTTGTATTGTTCACCAATTAACCAAATTAGGATGAAAAGGAATGAATGTTTTTTAATGAGAGTGATGTATGGGTTTAAACAGTCATATTGTTTATATACTGTATTGATGTATGCCCTCACGGGCTTATGATTGAATAATAAAATTTAATTTACATACTTCAGAAATATGATGTGGTTATAAAGTTTCTTATTGTCCTGCCATCCTCTGGACCATTGTAGTTCATCTGACCAACATCTTCCTGATTTTCACCAGATTCATCATCTTCCATTGGCTCCCGGAGCATGATAGCTATGTTATGTAGGATAGCACAAGCACCAATTATTCTACAAACTTTGGCGGGCTTCATGCGAACTTCTCCATGTAACACATGAAACCTTCCTTCCACCAACCAAACACCCTTTCTATAGTGCAACGCGTATTTGGTGTATGGAATGATTGTAAGGTATACATGTCCGTCGTAAAATCGTAGTGCTAGCATTACCTTAATAAAAAAAATGAACATTATATTTAAGTACAGTATTCATTTATACATATACATACAAATGTTAAAATATTTGTTTTCCCCCGTCACCATGAGTTTGAATCAGCAAATTTTGTGGAGTTATGGGACAATATTTCAACATTTACCAAAGATGGGTCTTGTGGTTGCAACTCCTCTAAAGATTTCTTTGATATTTGGTAGGAGTCTGATATGTAGAGTGCATATATACAACACTTTCATTCTGATTCAGCGAATTGTGTAGTCCTAAGAAATGCATGGGTTTAGGACCATTTTCATTATTTGTTCAAACTGCTTGGACATGTAGCTACTGGTATTCTGTATATTGTTCGGCAAGACAATGTAGATTTTCATGGTTCAGTGACTGCTTATTATTTTTTTTTTTGTCAAATGAAATACTCACTCAGTATAGTTTTCCGAAAGACAGTGTAAATAACTAAAATCAGAAGCGAAACCACTTCGTTTCTCCTTTGTTAAGTTTCGTTTTCATTTCCTCCAAAAAATTAACGACCTATTAAATGAAACGTGATAGAAAGCACTGTTGTTTTTAGTGCTTGCTATTGTGATCTATTGTGTGTTGGTGTGTGTGAATTATATACTAGGATAGATTGTGGTGGAGAGATGATTAAATCCATGTTTGTAGTCATTTTCAATTATTTTTGTAATGTTTACGTTTGAATGGAGACTTTTCTTACCCTCAAACTGAACGGTACATATTTATAGTTACTAAGAAAATGAATTTGTCTAACTCTTACAATGATATACTAACTATGTTTGGTATATGGGATCCTTAAGCTTGCAACGTCTACATGTCCATCAGGTAAGGTTCACTTGACTTCGACCTCATTAAAGGATCAGTGATCAAGGTTAAAGTTACGTGGTCAAGTCCGTATCTCATAAACTATAAGCATTAGGTCAACTATATTTGGTGTAAAGAGTGAATGTAGGGTGTATATGTCCGACTGGCAGGTTTCGTATCAGCTTAACCTCAATTTCATGGTTTATTGGACAATGTTTGGTTTTGCGGTGTGATCTATTTCAGGTAAGGTTCACTTGACTTCGACCTCATTAAAGGATCAGTGATCAAGGTTAAAGTTACGTGGTCAAGTCCGTATCTCATAAACTATAAGCATTAGGTCAACTATATTTGGTGTAAAGAGTGAATGTAGGGTGTATATGTCCGACTGGCAGGTTTCGTATCAGCTTAACCTCAATTTCATGGTTTATTGGACAATGTTTGGTTTTTGCGGTGTGATCTATTTCACAGATACTATAAGCAAATGGGCCACTATATTTGGTGTATGGAATGATTGTAAGGTATACATGTCCGTCCAGCAGGTTTCAGCTGACCTTGACCTCATTTTCATGATTCATTGGACAATGTTTAGTTTTTGTGGTTTGGTCTATTTCTCAGATAATTTAAGCTATATGTTAATTATATTTGTTGTATGGAACAATTGAAAGGTGTACATGTCTGTCTGGCATGGTTCATCTGTCGGTTACTTCTTTTTCATAGAACATTGATAATATTAAGTGTATGCGATACCTGTGGTAAAACCTTCATATTACAGACTTTTTACATAAATTCAATGATAAGTAAAACTTGCGAGACATTTTAGCGTGGCATTGTGACCAATTTGTTTGTCGCTTCTATCATACGTATATTAGAGTTTTGGGATAAACTAGTTGTCTATAAGTCCAAGTAGCTGAAGAGTGTACATATTTTCAATGTTGACATTCTGAGCACGCCTAGTACATGCGTAATCTGGACATTTTCAGCTTAGGGGTTAAATTGAAGGTTACATGCACACGGATTCAATTGAGGTTAAATTATTGACGAGCACAATACATTCGCGATGTTGTTTTAGCTTATTTTATCAAATCTGGGCCAAACTGATTTAATTATTTAAAAATTCCGCTTTTATCAATACTTGAAACAAAAAGAATCGTATTTTAAGTTTTTGTCTATATCGTAGCTAATGCCCCTTTAATATTAAGTACTATCTTCTACATTCAATCATTGGACTACTTGAAGACGTATCATAAGCCTACCGAATTAGTTTCTAACGCTCAAACATGTTCTGCACATCTTAAAATCATTTAATTATTTGTAAATTCACAAAAAGTCTTTTACATAAGTTAGATACATACATTCATACATACATATATACATACATACATACATACATACATACATACATACATACATACATACATACATACATACATACATACATACATACATACATACATACATACATACATACATACATACATACATACATACATACATACATACATGCAGTTCACGCTTGAACTCGGCCTTTACATCCCAACTCCTTTGTTCTAGCAGGGGTGATCTGAGTCGGATCACCCCTACCAGATCACCCTACCTTGAGTTTCTTTGTTCTGCATGCTTTCTTTTGTTCTGTAACATTTGGCGGGAATGTCGAACACACAATAAAATTTAAAGTTATTTAATCGGAATAAAGACTAACTTTCAAAATTATGTCGAAAAAATCCACTAAATTTCCAGTGTCTAAGTGTCTGACTCAAGACCTTTAGCATATGAAGCAACGATTCATACCCCTACACCAGGACGACTGGATACAAACTCACTGTTAATTTAACATATTTAAAGGTTGTATCCGGGGCTCATAAAGGGTATATACTATATAGTAATATATAAAGTATATTATAATTATTGTATGGCATTCTGAACTACATGTTATGAAGCGTAAATGTTTGTTTCATGTAGTCTAGAAGAGCTGGATGTAAAATAGTTATCCCACTCGGACTTGGTGTGTCAGAGTAAGATCACCTTCCGGCCTCCGGCCATTGGGGTGATCTTACACTGACACACCGCGTCCTCATGGGATAACTATTACGAAACATTCCAGCAGCGCCTGCATACGGAGTATATATCTCCCAATTGATACGATATTCCCGGGCTTGTATTTCCTATCATGATTTCCTTGATAGAGGATTGCTGCTCACAAGGAAGCTATTAAACCAAGAGTTCCAAATGATGAAGTTGAAATCATCCCTTCGTAAATTTTACGGACGCCATCACGAGTTGGTTGACCGTTATGGAATAACCGTTTCACAAATGATATCGGATATGTTCCTTATGTCGTAACTACAATACCCTTCCCTTTTCACGAATGTGACCTACCGAATTAGACTATTTACCGAATTTGTAATAACATAAGCAACACGACGGGTGCCACATGTGGAGCAGGATCTGCTTACCCTTCCGAAGCACCTGAGATCACCCCCAGTTTTTGGTGGGGTTCGTGTTGCTTAGTCTTTAGTTTTCTGTGTTGTGTCTTCTGTACTATTATTTGTCTGTTTGTCTTTTTATTTTTAGCCATGGCGTTGTCAGTTTATTTTCAATCTATGAGTTTGACTGTCCCTCGGGTATCTTTCGTCCCTCTTTTGGTACAATCCTTTCTTTCACGTATACTGTGATCGAGAACTATTTCAAAATTATTCACCTAATCATGCAATTGATTGACCTGTGAGTTCATGTGTAACGGAATTTTAATTCATTTTCTTTACGAAGTTTAATAACCAGGGTCACTTGATCTCGTAAAATCGCACAAGGAATCAGATAGGTGAACAATATAGAAATAAAGCTAGACATGTATTTTTAAAACTGTTTAAAGAAACTGGTTCCATTTCCATTTAAGATATGAAATTCGCAATAGAAAATGCATTTGTGTGCCTTTGCAGTAAGAATCTGGAATCTATCACTGAAATCAAGGATTGCAGTATACTGAACTCGGATATAATACCCGAAATTAAGGATGATACTTTAAATGCATGATCCCAAACCTGTAATACGATTTGTTTTTGTTCCGTCATTTCTTAGTAACCTTTTTATATCCAAAATTCAAAAACTAAAAGTTGGAGTTGAGCCGGATCATCCCTGTAACTTCATCCTGAAAGGTGTTTAAGATTTTTAGAACAACGTTAAAATTAATCATGTCATGCCCGTCTGTATGTCTTTCATTGTACCTTGTTATCGCTGCGTCTAATTCGTT
The DNA here is from genome assembly GCA_017311375.1 of Mytilus coruscus. Taxonomy (NCBI): domain Eukaryota; kingdom Metazoa; phylum Mollusca; class Bivalvia; order Mytilida; family Mytilidae; genus Mytilus; species Mytilus coruscus. The sequence continues at coordinate 54,788,016 of CM029607.1, forward strand.
CATAAGATTTAAATGAAACTTTACCTAGTACATGTACATCAAGGTATATACAATTCAATTCATCTGTTATTTGGAAATAATTGAAATTTGGGAAAATGAGAGGTATTCAGGGGCGGATTTAGAGGGTTTTTCAGGGAGCCCTGGTCCCCCTTTTGATAAAAAAAATTGGTTGATTATATAGGGAATCACTGAAGCATGAATGAAGCGGGCCCCCTCTTAAGCAGTCAGTGGGCCCCTCTTATGAAAATTTCTGAATCCGCCACTGGTATTGCGGAACCACTGTTGAGCAGTATCACTTTTCCAGATTTCCCTAGTTACATTTGACAATCGAAAACATATAGGCTCAAAATCAGAATTCAATTCATATTTGAATGCTTATCATATGAAAAATTAATGTTAAAGAGAATGTTAGATACGATCCATTTGCACATAGATTTTTTTAAATAGGGTGGTTTTTTTTTCTGAGCATCCCTTCTGGGCATGTTGCATAAAGGCTATTTTGGTTGCAAGATATTTTATCAAGTATCAATGAATACACACCAGAATCACATATTACTTCAAATTTTATGTTTAACTATAATTTTTAAACGGAAACAATTCTCTTAAAATCAAGTGCAGATAATTATATTGAATTTGATAGGAAAGTTCGAGTTTTTTTGTTGAGAAAATAAGGCCCTTTACCTCCTACTTTTATTTGATGTTTAGAAGTTTTTTTAAGCAATTTTCTCATTAAAATGATTGTTTATATATAGTTTAATGTGTAAAACCGTATAAAATAACATGATTTAATTAATCTCAATGATTTTTTTGAATAAAAAATTTAAACACATGGAAGGAAGTCATGTGACAGAAACTATACCCACCAATTGAATGTCCTCGAACACAACAACAGCAATCAAATCCAATGGCTTAGCAAAATGTCCAGATATATTATATTTAGAACTTAAAAGTATAACGAAATAAAGAAACATCTATGACCAAAAACACTCCTGATATGTACTTTTATAGCTTACTTTACGGTGTTAGTCGAGGCTCAACGTTGAAGGCCGTATTGTGATCTATAATTGTTAAATTTACTACTTTAGGTCTTGGATGGAGAGTTATCTCACTGGCAATCATACCACATCTTCTTTACTACATGCTTATGTTGTAATGGAAAGTATAATTTTTATCCATATTATATATTCAATATCTGCTTTCGTTTCTGTTTGTAGATGACAGTGACACATTTGACCCTGGTGATATAAACTTTGCTTTAGATGCTAGCAATATATTTGAAAACGATGCTCCTTTATCCGGTCAAGCTACCAGGTTAGTGTTAATTATATTTACGTAATATACTCAACAACACAAATAACGCATCAAATCTTTCCATAAGCAGATGTTTTTGATAAAATTTTATGAACATGTGGTATTTTTAACATGATCTTTAAATTAATCCAGAGTTTTATGAACAAATTTCGTTTTTGCGGCGACATTGGGGAGCTCATCCCTAATAGTAATGTACCTTTTTTTGCAGTTGAAAAGTTAAACGTTAGACTCCAGTTTTTACAAATTTTGCAACATTTGTATGCCCAACCCACAATAGTATAGAGGCATTATGTTTTTATACCCCCGCTTTTAAAAAATGGGGGTATACTGTTTTACCTCTGTCTGTCCGTCCGTCCGTCCATCCGTTAGTCAGTCCGTCAGTCCGTCAGTCCGTCCTTCCGTCCCATGAATACTTTTCGTCGCATCTTTCTCAGGAACTACATTACAAGGATTTCTTAAATTTGGTTTCAGGGTTTATATAAGTCAGCTATACCGTGTGATGCGTTTTCAGATTCATCACTCAACAACTTCCTGTTTACCGAACACTTGTATCATTTTACATATGATAGCCAAGTTGAAAATTTTCGTCACATTTTTCTCAGGAACTACAATACAAGGATTTCTGAAATTTGGTTTCAGGGTTTATATGAGTCAGTTATACCGTGTGATGCGTTTTCAGATTCATCACTAAACAACTTCCTGTTTACCTAGCGGGGGTATCATTAGTGAGCAGTAGCTCACAGATTCACTTGTTCGGTCTGTGCGTCCGTCCGTTCGTTCATTCGTCCGTTTGTCCCGCTTCAGGTTAAAGTTTTTGGTAAAAGATTTTGGTCAAGGTAGATTTTCATGAATTTGAAGTCCAATCAACTTGAAACTTAGTACACATGTTCTCTATGATATGATATTTCTAAATTTAATGCCAAATTAGAGTTTTGATCCCAATTTCATGGTCCACTAAACATATAATATGATAGTGCGAGCGGGGCATCTGTGTACTTTGGACACATTTCTTGTTGGTTAATGTGTTGAAAATGTGTTTTTGGAGAAGTCAAAAATGAAAATTAAAAAAATCTTTATTTTCACATAATATGATATTCGTGACTCTATAACCATTGTGTAAAAACTTTGCCTCATTTCAAGCACTTATTAAAGCGTCACATACAACTGATCTTTTAACTCCAAAGAAATTGATGGAGATGGTGCGTTTTTTCTGTTGTTGAGTATATATTTGAAGAAATGAGGCTTAGTTTTATACGAGCAAAAAATATGTGTTCCTCGGATTGCCTTAGTAATTTAAAGGTAGATAAGCATCCTGCAGAGCATGATGCTTACATATTTATTAACTTTGAAAATATGATATCAATGATGCTAAATATATCATAAACATATACGGTTTAAAATGATTAAATGAAAAAAGAAAACGAAAAGTGTTGTAACGTGAATATGAGGTTCCAGAAAGTTTTTTTACGAATTCAGGGAAACCGACTCGGTGTTGTTATGGTTAGCGTGCTCGCCTCGAGTGCGGAAAGGTTCAAACCTCGGTCGGATCAAACCAGACGCTTCAAAATTGCTTCTCCACTAAGCACGAGGCATTAAAAAGTAAGAGCAAAGACCGGTCGATCTAGAGTCAGAATAAAGTGTATTGAAAAGTGAAGAATGATCACCTGATGGCTGATTGTTTTAGACTCCAGAAGAAGAATGAAAGAGATAATAAGCCCAAGACCAGTGCTTGTACGACACCCCGTGTTACCAATACGTTGGAATGTCCTGCGAGTCAGGCATTTAAGTCCAGTTTTTGTGATTACATGGAGGATTATAAACCCTTTATGTCTGATGGGTTTGTTTCTATTGTTAATAATACTACTCCTCAGCCTATTAAGATTTTACGGGACACTGGAGCTTCTCAGTCTTTATTGTTAGAAGGTGTGTTGCCTTTGTCCGAGGAGACTTCTGTTGGTGCCTCCGTTTTGTTACAAGGCGTGGAGTTAGGTTGTGTAGATGTTCCCCTCCATCGTATTTATCTGAAGTCAAATTTGATAACTGGACCAGTTGTTGTGGGTGTTCGTCCTAATCTCCCTGTTGAGGGTGTTTCATTATTGCTAGGAAATGATCTAGCTAGGAACAAAGTGGTTGCTGAACCAATTGTTACCAGTGAACCGGTGGTGGATGTTAAATCACCTGAAGATGATGCTGAACTGTATCCAGCTTGTGTCGTTACAAGGGTGATGGCTAGAAAACAACAAAATGAGGATTTGCAAGGAGACCAGTTTGATTACATGGACCTTTCTGACACCTTTCTAGCCGACATTGAAGGTCCCGGTAGCTCAGAGAAGGCCGTAATGAGACCACCTAGTATTAGCAAGAATGTAATTATGTCATGGCCAGACGTACACAGCCATTCATTAGACCAAAGGAAATTTGTCGAAGAACAAAATAAAGACCCTGAGGTTCTTCAGCTCAGCAATAGGGCTCAACCACAGGAGGAAACAGACAAAGTGGCCGAATGCTATTACCATCAAGACGGCATTTTAATGAGAAAGTGGAGGCCCCCTGATGCTACCCCAGAGGAGGAATGGAGAGTGGTATACCAAGTGGTGGTGCCTAATGTTTATAGGCAAGACATTATTGGTCTTGCCCATGACACCCCCTTGGCTGGACACTTAGGTATAAGGAAGACTTGCTTTCAGATCTTACAGCATTTTTGCTGGCCAAGACTAAGAAGTGATGTCGCAGAATACTGCAAATCATGCCATATATGCCAGGTTGTTGGTAAGCCTAACCAGAAAATACCACAGCACCACTTCCAGCCTTTGAAGAACCTTTCAGCAGAGTCCTAATTGATTGCGTGGGACCTTTACCAAAGACCAAGACCGGAAATTCGTATTTATTGACAATCATGTGTACCTCCACTCGTTTTCCAGAGGCTATTCCGTTAAGGAATATCAAGACACTTACTATTGTCAAAGCTCTGATCAAATTTTTCACGCTAGTAGGACTTCCAAAGTCTATACAGTCCGACCAGGGTTCAAATTTCATGTCAGGTTTATTTCAGCAAGTCGTGTACCAGTAAGGGATTGCTCAGTATAGGTCAAGTGCTTATCATCCAGAATCTCAAGGTGCCTTAGAACGTTTTCATCAAACATTGAAGAACATGATTAGAACTTTTTGTCTTCAATTTGACAGGGACTGGAATGATAGTGTTCACTTTTTACTTTTTGCGGTCCGAGAGGCTGTTCAAGAATCCCTTGGTTTTAGTCCCTTTGAGTTGGTATTTGGTCACACTGTGAGGGGACTTTTAAAATTGATTAAGGAAAAATGGCTTACTGAACACACTGACTTGAATCTTCTAGACTATGTATCTAGTTTTAAAGAAAAATTGTTTACTGCTTGTCAAATTGCTCAGAACAATTTAAAAACTGTTCAGAATAAGATGAAAATATGGTATGATAAAGATGCCAGGGACAGATTTTTGAGCCTGGTGATAAGGTACTTGTATTTTTGCCAGTCCCTGAACATCCATTACAAGCTAAATATTGTGGTCCTTATACCATAGAGAGTGATGATCAATGATTTGAATTATATTGTAAAAACACCAGGTCGGCGTAAACAAAATAGAGTGTGTCACATTAATATGTTAAAACCATATTTTGAGCGTACTAATGAAGGTGAGAGTAAACCAGTTGCCACTTTAGCCATGGTTAAATTGGAGAACAATCATGACAAACCAGATATAATTGAACCACATTTTAGTTTTAAAACTATGGAAGAGACAGTTAGATTGAAAAATTCAGAAATTTTGTCAAATTTAGATTCAAAACTTGCACATCTTTCTTTTGATCGTAGAGAAAATTAAAAGCTTTGGTATTTTCTTTTAAAATCTTTTCCAGATGTGCCAAACAAAACCACTGCTGTTTGTAATGATGTCGATGTAGGTGATGCTTCTCCAATTAAGCAACATCCTTACCGGCTTAATCCACTCAAACTTGAATTTATGAGACAAGAAATTAAATATATGCTTGACAATGATATTATTGAGCCGAGTAACAGTGAATGGAGCTCTCCTTGTCTCCTTGTGCCCAAACCAGATAAAACCTTTCATTTCGTAACTGATTTCAGAAAAGTAAATTCTATTTCAAAATCTGATTCCTATCCGATTCCAAGGATTGACGATTGCATTGATAATATTGGAAAAGCAAAATTTGTGAGCAAATTTGATTTATTGAAAGGTTACTGGCAAGTCCCATTGACACAGAGAGCTCGAGAAATATCAGCTTTTGTCACACCAGACGGCTTATTTCAATATACTGTAATGCCGTTTGGCATGAAAAGTGTTCCAGCTACATTTCAAAGAATGATCAATAATGTTATAAAAGATTTAGACTGTTGTTATGCTTATATTGATGATCTTATTGTATGTAGTGATAGCTGGGAAAAAAGTGAAATCACAAACATACTGAACTCCGAGGAAAATTCAAAAATGAAAGTCCCCAATCAAATGGCAAAATCAAAAGTTCAAACACATCAAACGAATGGATAACAACTGTCATATTCCTGACTTGGTACAGACATTTTCTTATGTAGAAAAAGGTGGATTGAACCTAGTTTTATAGCTAGCTAAACCTCTCACTTGTATGACAGTCGCTTCAAATTCCATTATATTTAACATTTAACACATTTAAATGATACTTTTGACATGGTTGATAGATTGTCACAATCAAATTTGACTGTTAATCTTGGTAAAAGTGAATTTTGCCAGGCCACTGTTGATTATTAAGGGCATACAGTTGGCCAAGGTCAAGTGAAACCTATTACGGCTAAAGTGGACGCAATTACTAAATTTCCTCCTCCTACAAATAAAAAACAACTAATGAGATATTTAGGCATGATTGGTTTTTACAGAAAATTTTGTTAAAATTTTTCTACTTTTGTTCAACCATTGACTCATCTTTTACGGAAAGATTCTAAATTCATCTGGAGTGAAATTTGTCAAAACGCTTTTGAAAATAGCAAATTACTTTTAATTAATAGTCCAGTTCTGATCACTCCAGACTTTGAACACGTTGATTTCTTTAAAAAAAGAAAAGCAATACGTGAACCTAAGACCGCTGACTGGTCACCAAAAGATTGTTGCTGAATTTGTGTTTCCATTTGAATTGAAATAATTGAATGTGAATAGAAGAAGATAATGATGAAGATAAACTACCTTTATTAAAAATATGTATTAGTGTGTACATTCTTGCACACGTCAGTTGAAATTAATGTTGGATAGTTGTGAATAGAAATGTGTATATATACAGCTTCTATTTGAGTATACATTTTAAAGATCGACTATTTCATTTGTTACTAGGGATTGTAATTTTTTTTCATAAACCTATTGCAAATTCCAGTTTGTACAAACCGGATGTGTTATGCAAATTGCACAAACCAATTACAATATAAATTTAAGCACTCAGTTTGCTTTATAATCTGGATGCATTTATTTTATCTATCATATCATTATACTGAGCTTCCTTCATATTATAAACTTGTTAAGAATTTGTCTGTACTCATGGTACATGTAGATATTGTATAGACAAATTTTCCATGTGAAGTGAAACCCTGTGGCATGCAACTTTTAAGAATGTTTCGTATATATATTTCTTGAAAGTAACACACCAGCTTTATTTGGACCTCTTATATAGAGACTTATTTTGGTCTCATAAAACATCTCAAATTTTAAGGATTTCCTGATTTTCTTAAATCAATCCAAATATTCTACAGGGAAACTTGGTTTTGAAGAAAATCTTATTTTCAGAAGTTTTATGAATACATAAACAGGAATAAAAGCCCTGTTCATTGATAATTTTCTATGTTTTCTATGTATTGTGTGCGATTTTGTCCCATGTACATTTACTCCATATCCTTTCATTTTCTCTCAAAAGAACCAATTTATATAAAAAGACATGTAGATATGAAAAGATACCAGGATTAACATGTTGTACGCCAGACGCGAGTTAAGTCTACAAAGAATCACCGGTGACGCGCGAATGAAAATAGTTTTGAAAAAAGCCAAATAAAGTACGAAGTTAAGTAATCTATTCCTTAGGTAGAAAATCCCTGGCATTTCGAAAATGTCAAAATTTATACAAGGACAGTTACTTCAAAAAAGAAAACAAAAGAGAAACAGCTAGAGGTCAGAATACCGTAAGCAATGATGATCGTGCTTGAAAATCACATGTCAAGCTCTTACTACCGCGTCTGGATAAGAATACGCATTTGCGTCATCACATATATTAAACTTATAGTTGAACATGTTGAATTCGGATGTCAAACTACCTACCTCAAGTGTTTTGACTCCGGATTCATTGTCTTTTTATCCGGAATTTTTGTGAACGCAAACCGATAGAGTGCGTATGAACAGGGTGTATAATGTGAATGAATGAACCAAGACGTGTAGTATACATGTAGCTGGTCAACACACAATGAATACAATTTTCAAAACCGTATCATAGTACAAATATTTAGATGCTGTAAGGTTGAACTATTAAAAGAAAGAAAAAAAAAAAAAAAAAAAGAATTGAAATTTTATAATAAACATAAATTCCTGTTTGTGAACTTTTTTTTCCGAAAATAGCTTAAATATAATATCAATAAACACAAATTTCAAGTATTTACGGATGGACATTTTATTTATCAAATGAATCTCTTTTTAAAGATTATGAATATATTGCTATACAAATATAAGCAGTGACTTATCAATCCCTACTAAAGCAGTATAAAATAATTGACATTATGATAGTAATTAATTTTGTTACGATTTATATTGTAAAACATTAATTACGTTTTTTTGTGAGATGCAAGGATTTAAAATCCTTGTGAATTGCATGAAACCACGCAAGTATTTTTTCATTCACGACCATTTAAAATTTAGATATTAGTTAATTTTGAGTACGCATCCCTGCTCATTGGTCCTCATACGTTGCAAATAATTTTCATAAATGTGCCTTTATTAATGACTGATCAAACATGTGGGACATAATGCACATATACAATTACAATTTTGATTATATTCTTTAATTATTAGGTATAAATTCAGTCTCAGTTTAACATTAACAATGAATATTCTCTTAGTCTGGTAGTATTTATAAATGAAATTATATATATTTTTTTGTTTGATTATCTTTCTGCTCTCCGACCACTGTGTATCCGACCTTAGATAATTATTTTTAACAGAAATATCGTTTTCCTAATTTTCTTCATGCTTTCTGACATTTTCTCTTGCTATGATTGAAATACAAAACCTCAAATGTTAAACGTTCAGAAATAATCAGTTTATTCTTGGTAATCGTATGTCAAAAAACTACCGTATTCCCAGGTTTATTAATACAATACACACAACGAGTACAGGGACTGTCTCAAAGCATGAATTATATAATTGCGTTATCATTATACTTGATATTTAATAAACATTCACATTATTAAAAACACATATGTTTTGTGAAAAGGCAAATAGATTCTAATATTTAAACGATTTTTTGACTGCAACTGAGTCTTTGTTGAAAAATACAATGTCACGTGGTAGCCTAGCCATAGAGGGACCGTATCAAAGACGTAGATAACTACCTGTATAAACGATCGAAAACTTTCGAGACGTTCCGAGAATTTTATTCCGACTTCCGGCCGAGAGATATCTAGTGGCCCATAGACACATCCAAAACTCGCCAATATATAAGCGTGAACCTCTCAGGGGTTCACGCAAAAACAATTTAAACTTGCCGTTGATACATAAAATGAGAAACATGAACCAGAGATTGACTAGGTGGAGTTTATTGTTACAGGAATATGATGTTATTGTAAAACATATTAAAGGTAAAGATAATGTAATAGCAGATGCTTTATCTAGAACTTATTAAAACACTGTGTATATACTATGTATTTTGTACATATTATTCATGAAAAGTTTTCGATACACTCAAACTTTTTTTAAGGGGGAAGTTGTTATGATATTGTAACTATCATATTTATTTAGTTGGCCTTATTTGTTTTGCAATCATTGATACTCATGGAACGATTAGAACTTTCTATTTCACTTACATAACGTTTCCAGAATGATCATAACAAAAGATGCATAATTTAAACATCTACAATTATCTAGAACTTTCCGTTACAAGTATTTAAATGCAGACCCTAAAGTTAGACATAGACATAGACTTAGACATCGATAGACATCAACATTCTCAGCAGTTGGATTGACACTTTTATTTACTAACAACATCATACTAAATTGTGACCTATTGGACGTATTATTCTGTGGATTCCCGTGAAGATTTCCGGATAAAGAAAAGATAAAAGATTGGACTCATATTTTGACAGTTAAGTTGACATTTCGTTTTGTGATATACTTCTTGTAAACAAGTGTATAATAAATCTTGTTAAATTTTATAATTGATTTGTGTCTTTTGTTGGCTACAATTAAAAGTCGATTATTTCTGTTCATAACACCATGTTATCGTCCTGATTATGCATATAACTTGCCACTAGACGTTAAACAACCATCCATCCATCCAATTTAGGGCGATATTATTATTGAATTAAATCTAGAGGCAATTTACATTTGTTAAGAAAAAAGATTTGTTACCCCCTATTTTTTATGTAAAAATGTTCATGAAAAATTACTCTCCTTAATTTTCACTTACTTAAATTTCAGACCCAATCAACGGCCAAAAATCATCCAATAGATTTGCTTTCATGACTGAAACAAAGGTCAGGAAAGAAATGGAAGTCTTTGTACCGAATAACACGAGAAGGGAAACAACATGGGCAAACAATATATATTATTCCTGGAAGAAAGCAGCACAACAACAATTTTCAAAATCATTCAAACGTGCACTGGAGAAGGATATTTTGAATTTGATCGTTGAGGAACTAAATTTGTAACTGCCTGTATTTTTTACATCCGTGACTGACAAGACGGTGAGAACTATCAATCAGATAGCATATTTTCAATTGCATGCGGCTTGGTAAAATATTTCGAAATTAATGGTAAAAACTTTCCATTGCTCTCTGGAGAACAATTTTAGTCAATCAGAAATGTAACAAGTAATACCATGCGCAAAAAAGTAGTAGCTGGTGCTGGTTTATTTAAAAAGAAGAAAGCTGACCCAATACCTCCAGCAATTGAAGAACAACTGTGGAAAATTGGTGATTTGGAAACTAACACTCCACAGAAACTCCTCCGTACAATGTTTTGGCTAATCGGTGTAAAGTTTGGGTTAAGAGATGGTCAGGAACACAGGAGCTTCACCAAAGACAATTTTAAACTATGTCCTGGATATATTCAGTACACCAAATCAATATTTAAAACCTATCGTCTTGAACACAGCAATATTGAGCCACATTCAGCAAAAGAATACAGCAACACCCAACAGCCTGAGAGGTGCATTGTCAACGTTTATCAATTATATTTGAAGAAATTACCGGCTGAAACACCCTCATCGATTTTTTATTTCCAGCCACTTACAACGAGTTCAAGGCCTGTGTGGTTCAGTAAGCAACCAATTGGTAAAAACAAACTTGAACATGTTATTAAGGACATAATGTAAAATGCTGGAATAGATGGGTTATTTACCAACCACAGTCTTCGTGCTTCGACTGCTACTAGGTTGTTTAACGCTAGAGTTCGAGAACAATTGGTCCGAGAACAAACGGGACACCGAAAAGTGTCCGAAATTTTCCAATTGCAGAAAAATTATGTTGATAACGTGTAAGAAACCGAAACTATGAAATGTGTACAGATAAAGGAGGGAACACAATCCGTGATGGCCGGAAAAAGACCAAAGTCAGAAGGAATGTTCTTTGTCTTCAATAACTCGAATGTTACATTCAATTTCAAGTAAACATATACACTTGTTTCATTCGATAAATTGTTGATATGGTGTATTAAAATTGATGATTGATGGTATTAAAATATTTATTCTTTCAACAGATTTATCTAAAAAAAATCTTTTCTGCATAAACGTTGATTTACTTTGTTCCCCCAAAAAAAAACAATGAATTTGACCCACCCTCCTCACGTTCTACATTAATTTTGATTTGTTTTGTTGGCCCCTATTTTTAGCTCACCTTACCTAAGAGCTTTTGCCATCACTTGGCGTCCGTCGTCGTCAGTCGTCCGTACGGTGTAAACTATTTCAGAGATCCTATCCTCTGAAACTATTGAACCAATTTCAACCAAACTTAAGATGAATGATTCTTAGGGTATCTAGTATAAATTTTGTGTTTTATTTTCTGCTTCGTCAAAAAACATGGCCGCCATGGATAAAAATAGAACATAGGGGTAAAATGCAGTTTTCGGCTTATATATCAAAAATAAATCATTTAGAGCAAATATGACATAGGGTAAAAGTGTTCATTTGGTCAAGAACTACCTGCCCTGAAATTTTCAGACGAATCAGAAAACTGATTTTAGGGTTATTACCCCTAAGTTGATAATTTTTAGGAAATTTTGCAGTTTTTGGTTATTATCTTGAATATTATCATAGATAAAGATAAACTATTAACAGTAAAAATGTTCAGCAAAGTAAGATCTACAAATAAGTCAAATGTCCAAAATTGTCAATTGACCCATTAAGGAGTTGTTGCCCTTTAAAGGCAATTTTACACAATTTGTTCATCATGATTGTTAACTTTAAAAAATCTTCTCCTCTGAAACTACTGGAGCAATGTCAGCTAATTTTACGCTGAATGATTCATAGGGTATCTAGTATAAATTTTGTGTTTTATATTATGTTTCATGAAAAAACATGGCCGCCATGGCTAAAAATAGAACATAGGAGTAAAAAGTGGTTTATGGCTTATATCTCTAAAACCAAGCTATTTGAGCAAATCTGACAATGAGTTAAATTGTTCAGTAGGACAAGATCTACCTGCACTGAAATTTTCAGCCAAATTGGATAACTGATTTTGAAATTAGGTTGTTGCCCCTGAATTGATAATTTCAAGGAAATTTTGCAGTTTTGGTTATTATCTTGAATATTATTACAAATAAAGATAAACTGTAAACAGTAAAAATGTTCAGTAAAGTAAGATCTACAAATAAGTCAAATGATCAAAATTGTCAATTGACCCCTTAAGGAGTTTTCCCCTTTAAAGGTAATTGCACAACTCAAAATCCAATAATTTTAGTGGTTGTCATTTGTTGCTGTCTTTCATATTTGCTTTTCGTTTATTGTTTTTAGCTCACCTTTCCTAATTGCCATGCAATACTGTCAGAAAGCTGAATACTATCCACACTGGTTTGTGTCCACACTTATTAATTATACATTAAAAACTTAAAAGCAAAAGAAAAAACTTTGATGAAAAATTTAAATAAAAAACTACAGGTGAGCAACTCGGGATCTTGAGAGCCTCTTGTTTTCATCCCCATGAAAGTACTTGCATCCCAGCTCCTTTGTTCTACCAGGTGTGATCTGAGCCGGATCACCCCAACCAGATCACCCTAGCTTGAGTTTCTTTGTTCTGCATGCTTTCCTTAGTTCTGTTACATTTTGGCGGGATTGTTAAATATTCATTCGGAAAAGACTAACTATCAAAATTTATGTAGAAAAAAATCCAGTGTCTATGCTTGGAATCAAACACAAGACCTTTAGCATATAGACCCACGATTCATACTCCTACACCAGGACGACTGGACATCAACTACCTGTTAATTTAACATATCTAAACATTGTGTCCGGGGCTCATAAAGGGTATATACTATGTAGTAATATATAAAGTATATTACAATGATTGTGTGGCGTTCTTAACTACACTGTAGATGTTATGAAGAGTAAATGTTTATTTATCTAATCTAGAACAGCTTGGATGTAAAATAGTTATCCCATTCGGACTTGGTGTGTCAGTGTAAGATCACCCTCTGGCCTCCGGCCATCGGGGTGATCTTACACTGACACACCGCGTCCTCATGGGATAACTATTACTGATAGTAATGCAACTTTATAGGAACTATTATTGAACTATCATGAGTAGTTCCCATCAAACTAACTTGAGCAGAAAACAACATTGAAAATTGCTGAACCATGATCCAGGGGACAGGGAATCGAAATAGTCGTCAAACTGATATGTTAGTGATAGTAATGCAACTATGTATAGAAAATATCATTGATCTACCACATGTAAATGTAAGAAGAAAACTTAACAATTCAACTGTTGACGCAATTGTTGACGCCGCCAACGACGACTACGCAACCGGAAAAGTAACATATATGTCACTCCGGCGAGACACAATTGGCATTGATAACTTAAATTTGTTGTTAAAGGAGAATTTTAGAAATTATCTTTCCCCAGTTAAATCTTTAAAATTAAATCACAGGTTATCCGATGAAGAACGTCTGTCGTAAAGGTTGTCATATATTTAGACGTTTATAATCAAATTCAAACTTGTGACGGCAAGGTAAGTAAAATTATCATCCTTAACGACAAAAACAGCTGATCTGCAAGGTAGTATACCATTTACTTGCCACTATACACCATGTACTATGTTACAACCTTAGATAAAGCCGACGAGGAAAGGTATTACTGGACTTACGAAAGCATTGGTCGAGTGGTCTAGGGCGCTGGACACAGTGCAGGCGGAGTTGCCACGAAGTCACAGAAGCAGGGATTCAAATCCCGCTGAGGGAAGAACAAAAATTTGCAAACGCAAATTTACAGATATTACATTGTCGGGCTAAATTTCAGACGAATTATCATATATATATATTATGGTGTTAGCCCTGTATAACTATGGGTTATCCGATGGATAATGTCTATCATAAAGTTGTCACATGTTTAGACGTATATATATATTCTAATAAAAATAAAATTATAATTTGATATGACGGCATGGACATTATCATCCTTTACGACGGACAAAACATAGCTGATCTGAAAGATATACCATCCCACTTGCCATTATGCATCATGTGCTGTGTTACAATCCTAGATAAAGCCGACGAGGAAAGGCAATACTCGATTAACGAAAACAATAATTAATTTTTATAGATAGAGTGGTCTAGGGCGCTGGACAGATTACAGGCGGAGTTGCCACGATGTCACAGAAGCGAGGGTTCAAATCCCGTTGAGGGAAGAACTACAAATATTTGCGAACGCAAATTTACAGATCTAATATCTAAAAATTTGAGACGAGTTATATATATATGATATATACGCAGGGGCGTAGCTAGGTATCCAATAAACTGTAGGCACAAATTTTGGCAGGGGGTCTGGGGGCAGCTGAAGGTCCCCAGCAGGTCCATGGCAGAGCCCTTGTAGGGGGTTCAGGGGGAGGGCAAAACCCCCCGACGGAAAACGGTTTTCAGCATTTTAGTTGCAAAATATTGTGTACAAAAAAGCATATTTACTGGACATTTTTGATATCATTATAACATACATGAAAAAAATTTGGATATTATACATAATTATATTTACAATTACATCTGACTGATGAATTAACCGGCAGTACAATCGGAAATATATATATATAAAAAAAAAAAATATTTACAATATGCATTGCCCAGCGTGAACCAGTGTAGCCCTTTTTTTAAGCAGCACAATCTGTTTAGTATTTTCATATCTATTCCTTTCTGATTGAGGATAATTGATATATACGTCAATTGATAGTACATATTGACGATCCTACATTAAAAAAATAGGCACGTAAACACTGAGACTACTATATAATAAAACTTACTTTTGGGCTACGAATCGACCATTCATTGTTTGATTCTTAAACATTCATCCCCGGCCACACAAACACATACACACACACACAGTCGATGCCTCATGCAGATTCAGATTTCCTTATATCCTGTACTGTAAAAATTATGGTCATTACACGTAGATCTGAGAGTACTTGAAGTTACTGAAAGCTATTTGATTGATTGATTGCTAAACGTCCAGTGGCAAATAGTTCATGCATGTTCAGGGCAAAAACAAATTTACAATCAATACAACATGTAGCTAGGTCCTGTAAAAGGGGTCGTCCAGGATGAAGGTCTGGAAATTTGGAAAATGATGGTTTATTGGATAGGAACAGAAATTTTGCCTTTCAGTAGACCACCTACGAACCCCCCAAAGAGTTGTTGCAAGTTTCTTAACGTGCAGAGAACGTGGCATTCTCTCTACACTAGGCATTGGATTTAACGTCCCCATTCTGACCAGACGTGACTGCATATTTATACATCCTGCACAGCCAAACGGACGCCCAACTTTGCAGGGGTTTTATTGTAGGTCGGATGAAGACCAAGTGGAAAGCTAGTTGAAAGCCAACAACAACTAGTTAAAAAAAATCATGTATCTTAATTGAGGTTCATTCTAGTATTTGTTGACAGAAGTTACATGATCTGAACCAAAATTCTTGTATGATAAAGTGGAATATAATGATATACAATTCTATCCAATACTCCATTCACTAAGGATGGTAGACTAGTGTACAAATGACATTCGATAATTAAAGAGTTTTGACGACTTCACGTGCATCTACAGATAACGTTGTTTATTATTTTTTTTTAATAAAAAAAATATTTGTGAAAAAATTATGTGTAGGCACGTGCCTAAAGTGCCTAACGGCAGCTACGCCCCTGATACGTTTAAATATGTGACAACTTTACGACAGAAATATCTATATAATATGCAGTAGATTATTAACCCTATTCAAAAGATTTAAATCACATATTTGTTTTATATTGTTGTAGTGATTTTAATAAACGGGTTACAAATGTAGTGATTTTAATAAACAGGTTACACATGTACTGTCATATAATGTATCCGCCTTCGTACTATTTATTGCACTATTTATTTTGACACATAGCATTTAAAAAAGTTATATTTATTACACACACGTCAGTAAAACATCCTTGTATATTTGAATGGTCATAGCTTGGAGATAAAAATCTTTGTCACGAAATAAAATAATATTTAAAGTTTTTTTTCTATAAGAAAAGAAGACATGACTCCTATTTCCGATGCAGATACCAAATTAGTTTTATTACAATTTTGATATATTTACAGAAAATTAACGGCACAGAACGTCAACTTAACTTGCTATTTAAAGCTTATTGCAATGTAGTACTGAAAATTTAAGCTTTTGTATAAGAATTAATACATGTGTACATGTTTTCACATAATTCTTGAAATAGATCATAACTTGACATTTGGGTGTGTTTTGTTCTTTATGGAAAAAAAGGTAAAATAACAAAAAAACCGAACTCCAAGGAAAATTCAAAACGGAAAGTCCCTTATCAAAATCAAAAGGAAAACTCAAACACATCAAACGAATCAAAAACAACTGTCATATTCCTGACTTGGTACAGACATTTACTTATGTACATGTAGGAAATGGTAGATTAAACTTGAAACATGACGGAATATTTCCTGTCAAAATTTTTTATTACGCACCAGTCTCGTTGAACCAGCAAACAAACCAATTTAATATATAGTATTTCCTGTGATTACTGTTAATTTCGGATCCAAAATTTCCTTAAAAAGATGAATTCAGACCAGAAAAGGGGATTCTAACCCAATTGTCATCGATTCCACGTGATTAAAAAAAAAAAAAAAAAGGGTTTTAAAACCCCAAACACCCGCATTAGATCCACCAGAAGTTATCTCGTGTAGATAAACTTATAACCCTAAAATGATGACGTATTATAATTCAAAATTGCCTGTTGATACTGTTAACCTGTGATTGAGCTTTAGAATGAAATACATGTACTTAGATTTATGCACTATAATATTTAAGGTCAGCTGTTAAATAGTGGTTTATATATATCTCCATTCTTTATCTTAGATAAACCAACTATTTACACTATCAATTGAAATCCACTTGAACATCCAAAATCATGAATCATTCATTGGCTTCCGTATTTCAGACTGCAACAGCTTCATGGGTCATCAGGTACTTTTATCCACATATTTGAAATAAACGCTATACGACATTTTGCAAGGTTAATATTAATTATCAGTTATGGACTTTTGACGAGGTCAATACGTTATATATGGACCTGTTCAGATTATATTGACCGAGGACGAAGTCCGAGGTTCAATATAATCTAACAGGATCATATATAACGTATTGACTGAGTGAAAGTCCTTAATTTATATATTACATATGTAAATAGTGTAAGTTTGAAAATGATATTGACTCGATGTTACTATTTTTAGTAACATGGAGTCAATATCATTTTCAAAAATAGTAACGTAGAGTCAATAAGTCAAAAAAGTGAAAAAATACAAAATATATATTGGGAAACATGTGTCCAAATAAACCAATGAAAAACAAGAAAAATCAAATCATATGTAGTATTATACTGTTATTGACTACCGTGTATAGTCTCCCTTCTTTGTTCTGTTATTTAAAGACATTCGCCATTATGTTCCAAAAGAAATCTTACATTTATAATTAAAGGCGGAGTGGGGTATACATTTTGTACATCAACGAGAATGTAGCAAAATAGAACATATGAAAGTCAAAATACGGCATCCAATAAAAAGGTATTTTTGTGTATATGACACGAAAACCCTCAACATATGCAATAAAAAATCAGATTATATTTTATTGATTTTCAATTTATTATCTGGTAATACAATGTTTCTAAATAGATTAAAGAACAGGGTGTAATATGAATCCCCCCTCCCCCAATTAAATTACGTGGATTTTCTCTAACGAAAATGTGGATATTTTGTAATTGAATAGTGTAAAAGGTATTCTTGTATATAAATGTAAAAAATCACGAACTGACACGAAGACGAAACAAAGCTGTAGCATACATGAAACACGGAAAAAACGGACATCCATAGATTATATTACGATTTCCTATACGGTGTAAAAAAACAAGAATTTATACTTTTGATTTTTAATAGACCTGCATATGAATGTGACAAAAACTTGGCGTGTTTTAAAAGTGCTATCGATATAATTGCAGTATTTACTTTATCTAACGTAGTTTTCCTTTATTGTAGCAGTAAATGAACAGACGTACTGCACTTCACATTGATTGTTTCAAAAGTTAAACTGTGCGTTGATGACGTTTACTGATATTTCATGCCATGAGAGGAGGACGATACAAAACTCAAAAAGGATATTCAAACTCATAAATCGAAGACAAACTGACAATGCCATGGCAAAATAATGGTACTTCGGGAAGGTAATCAGATACTGCTTCATTTGTGATACCATCGTGTAAATCACTGACAGTACAAATTCGGTGATGTGTCTTATTCGATGATGTCACGGGAAGGTAATCGAATACCATCGTGTAAATCACTGACGGTACAAATTCGGTGATGTGTCTTATTCGATGATGTCACATTCAAGGATAAGATGACGGTGTTTTGGTTATACAAATAGAATATACCCATCGTCATCTGTGAAACTGATATTCTATAAGGGTCAAACAACTCGTGATGGCGTAAATTTTCGATAGATGACTTAAATTTTACCACTTGAAACCCTTGTAAGCAGCCATTCTCTATCAAGATTATAATGAGAGAAAACGCAAGCTTGTGTCAACTTGGAGATATATTCTCCATTTGCAGGTGCTGTTAAAAAGTTGCTACATAGAAATAGAAAGTTCACATATGAGAAGCTGAAAATATCCCTTTTGTCGAAAAATTTTGTTCTCAACTGACCTTTACTTTGTCAGGGTCTAGATGTACGTTAAGATATGAATCAGACTTAACTGTATCTGTGTTAATTCCAGTTCAATAGAATAGATGCGTTCAACATATAGTCACCGAAGTTTGAACTATTTAATGAGAGGACATCATATATATAGCGGAACGTGGAGTGAAATGATAACGCTAGATTTTATTCATCCTTTAAATGAAGCTCTTGTATGAAGTATGCCTCATATGAATAAAGAACAAGTCGGTAAGATGAGAACACATGGATCCCATAGGAACGCCGGTCGTTTGTTGAAAGAGAGTTTTTTTCGCATAAATTATATAGAAAGATAATTTTAATATTAACACTCAAATTACTATATGTAAAACCAAATAAATTAAATGTTTTAAAAACTGTAGTTGGCATTTTCATCATTGTATATAATTACCACATTATCTTATGCCATAAATTACATTTTATTGAAACTTTGTATCGTCTTTGTTTATCTACTCAAAAGAAAGACCTATCATCCTGAAAGGAAAGACCGCCATGTAAGTTTAATTAAGTGTAATCTAAGACAACCCTTGATAATATAACAATAAGAAGATATGGTATGATTGCCAACGAGACAACTCTCAATCAGAGACCAAATGACATAGAAGTTAACAACAAAGGTCACCGTATGGGCTTCAATAATGAACAAAACCCATACCGCATAGTCAGTTATAACAGGCCCTAAAATTACAAATGCAAAACAATTCAAAAAAGAAAACTAACGGCCTGATTTATGTTCAAAACAATGAACGAAAAACAAATATGATATACAGCAAGAAACTACAACCACTGAATTACATGCCTGACTTGGGACCGACACATACAGAATGTGGAGTGGTTAAACTAGTTTGGTGGCGCCAAACCCTCCCCCTAACATTGGGCAGTCTTGTAACAGAACAACACAAGAACAAACTATAAAAATAAGTTGAAAAGGGCTCAAATCATCAGATCGATACAAAGCAGAAAACATCTAACAAAAACACAGACCGGACTTGGCAGAGTGTTTATTATACATCCCCACAACAAAAGAGACACTAAGTACAGATTTGAGCGAAATCGCGATATTGACAGCTAGTTAAAAGCTAATAACAACTAATAAAACAATCATGCATCTAAGACTAAAATATCAATTAACACATATCCAACATCCAATGGATCTTTTGTAAAGACGTCATTAACAGTCGGAGAAAAACATAACCTTGTGCAATGCCAAGATACAGGTATCGACAGATTGTAGAGCCATGAATGTACATATGTATATAACATTAACATTAAGTTTGATTTTAATTTACTGATAACAAAATCAAGGTTGGTTTTCATGACTTAAAATAAGAAATTTTGTAGAAAACACAATTCTGTTGAGAGGGTGTGGTAGATATTGAATCGAGCATGGGAATAGTAGTGTAGAGCGTAGAAAGATCAATGGTTTTGATATTAGTGAAACATTATAAAGATCATGATTGAAGTTTTGAAGTAGACCATGAGAATTTATATGAAATCCACATATGAGTGACACCACTGGTTAAATGTATTTCATTACAATATTGCTGGAAGTTATCTGTTACTGTGAACAAAATGGTAGTAATAACGTAAACAAGATGTTTAGTCAAGCATATCGTTCTTTGTGAGGATTTTTGTGAAGTTTAAATAGGTATCCAGTATAAAGACAGGACATTTCAATCATTTGTTCTTATGTTAATACTAAAGGAGAGAAGGACGTATTTTGGGATTTTCTAAAAATCTCCTTCGTGAGTGTTGTAGCGGTATATGTGGTGTTACGGCCGGAAATCACCTTTAAATTGTAGCCAACGAAAGACAAAAATCAATAATAAATTTTCACAAGATTTATTATTCACAAGTTTACAAGAAATATTACACAAATAGAAATGTCAACTTAACTGTTAAAATATATGTCCGATCCTTTGTCTTTTCTTTCCAGAATTCTTCTCTTAACTGTAACTGAATATGTCCAATAAGTTCACAATCTAGTATGATGTAAAAGTAAATAAAAGTGTCAATCCAACAACTCCAGAGATCTTCTGAGAATCCAAGTATGTTAATGTCTCATACGTCTAATTTCGGTGTCTGTAAATATAGTTGTCACGAAAACTTCTAGAACACTGTAGAACGGAAACTCCTAGAAATCTGTGGAAGGGAAACTTCTAGAATACTGTAGAAGTTTAAATTACGCATCGTAGATTATGATCATTCCGGAATTATTATGTAAGTCAAATAGAAAGTTCTTATCATTCCATCAGTATCTATGAATGTTCCAGTGATTTCTAAACTGCACAATTATAACATAATTTGTAAACAACTATCACCCAATTATATAAACATTATAAGACCACTCAAAACAGAATAGGCCAAGATAAATAAATATGATAATTACAATATCATAACAGTGGGAATCCCAATTTTGCTGCGAATTCCAAGCTTAAAACATCCCAAATAATGGTTTTTCCTTATAAAAACAATATTGTTTTGTCTACTGAACAACCTATACGTCATGAAAAGAGGACAGAGCATCCATAACCTTGGGCTTCTTGGGTTAGAAACCCGTATAAAAATCATAAAAAAGAAGCAATTTATGGAAACGTTCTAATTTCATGAATATTGAAAATTGTTGAAAAAACATCAACATATATGTAGACTCTTTCTTTACTTTCATTCGGTTTCATCGTCGTTTGAATTGTGATCCCTTGAGTCACAACAAAGTCAGTGAAAATTGGTCATTCAACTTTTTATGAATCATTTTGGATACTAGTATATCACACCTTCATTAATTTGGATCAAAACAAATTTTTTTTTGTAAAAAAAGAATGGAAGAAAAATGATACTGTGTATGTCATTTAAACAAAAACCATTTAAACATCGTGATTTAAAAAACATATTTTTTCCATTCCCAATCTGTCAGAATTTGCGAAATATCAATCTGAAAACTGAAATTAATTTTGTTTTATATGAATTGCGTGTTTAAAGAAAGATTTAACGATAAACATACATTTTGTTAACCAGACTGTAATTTTGTACGATATTTACGAGATCAAATGCAAAAACTGAGGTGGTAAATCATCCAAGCAGATTGTTTTGTAACACGATACACAATATATATAGCTTAGTCTTATTACTTAAACTGTGCCTCTTTCATATTAAAGTGTTTAGATGTAAGTAATAGTTTAATAATATCATATATTAGTAAATAACTTTTCATTCTATCATGAATGTTAATATTGTTAACTATGAAATAGGTCTTAACCATATTGTTAATGAGTTTGTGCCAATAGAATATTTGTATTTGTATAAAAAAATAAACCACGCCTACTACAGATGCCTAATGCGAATCTTATACGTTTGGCTAACATAGGGGTGCCTTTTGCATTTAAATGTACAACATATGCTATTAAGGATTCAGTATCGCACCACACATCTTCGCTAGCCAAGGGTTACGATCCAGTCCCCTCCTCTCAATCCTTGTCGAATTAAGATAGAATTTCGGATTCACGGTGTTAAGATTTCCATTGGTCGCAGTTGTATCTGGCTGCTTTCAATATAAAAGCGCTTTTAAGATGATCACGTGTTAATATAGAAAATGTAAATAAACAATTGCCACGTGCTGATTGTGCAACAAGTCTTTACTCTAAAAACATAGGATGATATTATTAAGTGACAATTTTAAAGTTCTTTATCAATTAATTGGAGCCCCTGGGTATGTTTCTCGCGCAAACGTTGGAATGTTAACGTATATTTCCGTGCAGAAATGCCACGCTAGAGGACAAAAATTAAAGTTAAAAATAAAAGTATGAAATATTGTCAGTTTATTTAGTCTCGATAACTGCTGATATGGGCATCAAATTTCAGTTGAAAGTCGATATCAATACCAAGCAGCTTGACAGTTTCCTCACAAAAACATTTTCTTGGATTGAATGCTATAATTCGGTTGATAAATCTAAAAGGTTTTGCTGTGAGTTATTGAATATAATTTATCTATATATCAAAATGGTAATAACAAGTCACTCATCATGACCTCTGTTTTGTTAAAATTATTCCTGCATTGTTTTTGTGGGGTGTCTTTAATAAAATACGTACATATACATCACGTTCAATATTGTTCACGCCAGTACTTTGAGTGCAGCGCACAAAAGCTGGAATAGCCTGTTTTCTGTACATTGGACAGAGCATAGAATTTAAAAGATTATATTTAATATGAGACAGGTTCCTGCTTCACGAAATTTGTAAACACTAGACACAACCATTTTTACACCTCAATACCGAAGAGAGTTCAAGTGCTGCCATTGGTCAAGAATGACGTAGTCGGAATGGGCTTGACTTTTATCTACCGATAGATAGCGCAGCATTGTAATCCCAAATCTTGGCTTAATCTGCCAAGGGTGTAAGGAGAACTCTGGATCGTAACCATTGGCCAGAAAAGATGCGGACCATAGGACTCTAAAATGCCAACACGATAATTGATCCATGTTCTATATCAATGACTTCACCTATATGACATGTTAATTGTAATAATGTAAAATGGTGAAAAAGCTGACCGATAATAATTCGACACTCAATGTCATTTCAACGTTAGAATTTAAAGAGTTTATTTGTATTCAATTTTTAGATCGCAATATTGGACATGACTGAATCCTCAGTAGAAGCCACGAATTAAGTTGAGTGGCTTCAATTTCTTTTCTAACAACAATGTATTAGTAAAATAAGGAGATTTGATATGAACAATAGAAGACAAATAGCGTATAGAAGGCTAGGCCCCGATATAAACAATGTTAAACAATTCAAACAATTAAGAAACCGCCTGATTTAAAACGAAAAACGAATATGACAGACATGGACCAACAACCACCAATGAATTGCTTATTTAAAACATGAACATGATTAAACAGGGTTATTTCAATGTTGAATTGTGAGTTTGTTTCAATGTTCAGTTTCAACCTATATTCAATTAAAAATAAACGTTGTTACAACGTAGAAAATTAATGGTGTCTCAACATCATCTTTTCAATGTCATCTCAAATTTCAAAACTAGTAGTTCATTCAACGTCATTTCAACGTTGCTTAAACTTTGAACTGCCTTCTTCAAAATATTTTAGCACCTTAGCAGCAATATACCGCCTTCACCTGCATGTGGTCTATATATTTTTTCAGTCGGTATTCAAGAGCTTGCAGCAAGATACCAAGATCTTGTTGATAAATATTCCGTATCAACTTCACAAATAATACATGATGGTCTTGAAGTATAGATTCTAGGTACTGACGTTGCTTATCATCTTAATTACGTGTTATAGTGGTCTTTTTATTTGTCCTTGTACATTTTTAACCTTTAATGTTTAGTCCATTTTTGGTAATATACTTTTGGCATGGCTCGGTACTTATACATCCCGCCATTGTGTTATTGAGCTATGGTCAATTTTTTATTCTTGTCTTTCATTTTTGCTGATGTACTTTGTCTATATAGTGTCTATATGCCAATTTATTTTTCTTTGTTGAAATAGTCATTTGTTTTTATGGTGATTAAGATTATATTACAATGTTAACTGCGGTACCTCAATTTTTGACATTTGTACCTATTATGTTTGTTTGTTTTGCTTACACATTGTTGTCAATATAATGTAATTCTATGCGACTGTCATACAAGTGAGAGGTTTAGCTAGCTATAAAACCAGGTTTAATCCACCATTTTCTACATAAGGAAATGCCTGTACCAAATATAAAAATGAGAAGGTGTCAACGAGACAACTCTCTACAGCAGACCAAATGACACAGAAATTAACAACTATGGGTCACCTTACTGCAACAATGACCAAGTCAGGAATATGACAGTTGTTTTTCATTCGTTTGATGTTTTGATTTTGCCATTTTATAAAGGACTTTCCGTTTTGAATTTCCCTTGAAGTTCGGTATTTTTGTTATTTTACTTTTTACATTATACCATCAACGATGAATTTTGCAAATGAAATGATATCTAGTGCTAACTTCTTCGGGCCAACTTTCTTATGCTTAAATTATTACCCACAACTATGTTTACATTATGGACAAACGTGCAGTTGTTTTTGTCCACTCTTTCATTCGTAGATTACAAGATTTTGTTTTTATGTAATACACGTAATGGTTTCTCAAATTTGTATCAGTGAGATATTGTGGTCAAATTATTTGGTTTTGGTTGTGGCACTGTACGTTTGCGTCCAAATGTATGTATTTACCATGCTTATGGAAAATTATAGCTGATGATAATTCCGATGATGTATTTTACACAGAATAGTTAAAACACAATACTATGGTTCGCTTTTACCTCAAATTGCAAAAAGGAAATCGCTCAAGTCCAAAATCATCCATATAATTTAAATTTCACACTAATTCTTTGATAAGAATTACAAGTTAACAATCCAAAAAGCTGATGATAAATGGAAGTGCACATGGGGCACATATACGTGAACTCGTGCTGACCTTGCAACGACCTATAAGATAGGTGTAATCCAATCATGCACAGGTCATTAGTTAAATTTCTCTACACGTGAAAACGTTTTATCTAATTTCAACAATTTATCGTTTAGTTAAGTTTGACAAATCTGACCCGCTGACCAGTACAAAGACATCATACGTCTAGGCAACGTTTGGAGGGGACATGCAAAAAGTCTATGCATTAACCATATATGTAGCTCGATAAGGGGACCGAGCCCCCTATATTCGCCTCTGTCTAATCATCCTATTTATGGATTCTGACACTGGCAAGTGAGTTTAGGTAACATGTATGCACATAGGTACTCAATTACTTCAGACATGTTCAAAGTGCATGGGACAAATTAAATTCGTCGTTAAATTTGTTATAGTAAAGTTTACGTGTTTTTTGTGTTTTTTGTCGAAAACATGATGGGTGAAAAGAATCTTTCATGTCATGTTAACAAGGCTCCGTGTTGAAGGCCGTACTTTGACCTATAATGGTTAACATTTGGATGGAGAGTTGTCTCATTGGCACTCATACCACATCTTCTTATATCTATGGATAGCTCATGAAGAAAACACTGCATTATGCTATGAAGATGGTGGAGAGTTGGTGTGTCGTATAGGTAAACGATATATTTAGTCTTTGTTCAACATCGATGCATTTGATTTGACAAATCATATGAGATAAAGGAGTCATATTTCTCGATGACTGCAAAGCATGCCGCCCTATATACATTTAGATATTTCATTTCAATACGGCAGTATTAATTTAGCTAGCTGGGCATGATATATAAGTTGATTCAGCGGCAACAGTATACATACCGATGTTGATTGTAGAAAGTAAAAGCTTTAGCTAATTTATGATATCTGTATTTCCATTGTGTAAATGTATATATAGCAAGGGGAATAGAAATATAGCGTTCATTACTCATTCAACTAAATTTGAATTTAAATGTCAAACAGTAAAATGCATTGTAACAAATTACACGTATAACTCTATCTTTATGTAATCACAGATACTTAGATACCAGTTATAACAAAACATGTACGGTAACAAGGACTCATTGTGATATTTCACAAGTAGAGGTGTGCATTCGATGATAAAACTGCTGTAAAAAAAATCATCTAAGATAACATCGTTATGAGGAAGAAGGATTAAAATTCGTATCCATTCGACGCATGCATTTTCACTTGTTGACTCCACAACAATTTATGTCTGTTTGTCATTTGGCCTTTATACAATGTTTGAATATCCTAAACGAAGTAGGTTCTAAGGGCACCGGTGTTTAATTAAATTGCTTGTAAGAATAACAAGTAAAAAAAAATGATCCAAATAATGTTATCTAATTCATTATTAATCAAGACTTTTTATTTGTTCAAAATTTTGATATACATTTAATAATAGATTAACTATAATCCTTTTCGGTAAAAAGTACTTCTAGAATCATCTAGCTGATAATATATTTATAACCGCGTCGGTGATCTCGTGGTAGCGTGATCGCCGCGAATGCGGGAGGCCGTGGGGAATAGTTTACCAGGTTTATATATATAGATATAATCCCCCCTTTTTATTTTATTCTGTTTTATTTATTTTCTCACTAAAAAAGTATTATGGTTTGCTATTATAAACACAATCTTACTTTGGGGGCAGTTTACATGTACCTACACTTTTCTCTTATTTCCTATGTGTTAAAAATCTTCAAACATTGAAATAAAAAATCGTGCAAAATAATTTAAACTTTAACCAAATTTTAAGGAAATCATAAATTCAGGATCTTCCTTGGGAATCATAGATATCTATTGAAGCCATAAATCACTGGTACGACCCATAACCTTGCAGGAAATTCATAGGTAGAACTTAAAAAGAGGAGAGTCATTTTGCCCCCATTCCCTTAGAAGCAAGAAAAAAAAGTCTGAATAGGCTTCATGAAATGAAGTTATTGCTTTTGCATTTTTATTTAGTGAATGGAAACTATTTTGCACAATTTTTTGCCAAGTGACTTTAATTTAAAAGTGTCTTTGCTGTTTTCTTTTGAAACCTCTTGACAAGCTGTTTATATTTACGGATAATCGGCGTGTTCCAAAGAACAGCCAATAGATAAATGAATTGAAGTTGGTACATGAGAAGTTTATTACCAATGTAATATTCTGTTTTTATTTTAAGTTTTTTGTCATTATTTCTATTTTCCAGAACGTTTTGTCTTGAGCTTTTAATCAGTAACGTCCGCGCGGAGAATTTGCAAAAAATGAATATTTCCAATTCTCAGTGTTTGTACGGGAGAATTTTTTTTTAGCAATTCATTCTCCACTGGATGGTACAATGACCACTTTACCAAAACCATATCCATCATTCATTGTTATGTATAACCGGGAATATAGCATAATAGCAGTGAAAAGCTATACTTCCGGGTGGCTGGAAGAATAGACTTTTTTTGCTATTTTCCGGCTAGCCCAATCTTACCACCAAATGAAGACCGTTTAAAGAGGGTCTTCCAATCATCAATTGCCAAAAGTTTCAAGATAGTTGGAGAGGCATTATTTTCAAATTGGCAAATCAGAATCAAGGATTTCTATAGCGGCCATTATGAACATAATTTAATTTGTTATGATTTCCAACTATTCCTAGGTACCAAAGGACAAAACTGAGAACAATTACAGGTAACCGTACAATAATGTGCAAACCCCCTACCGTATAGTAAGGCCCTATGATTTCTAGGTCAAACACAACTGATAAAGTTATGCTGATTGTAAAGTGAACAGTTTTCTCTAATTTCAAAATCTTTTTGTTTGAACCCATAACAGTCTCCGGGACAAGTTTGCAATTCCGCTGAGTGCAAAAGTTGTCACCTTAATTTTTGGAGTTAAGTCAAAATGAAGTTGATAACTTGGTTGGTATTGGTTCCCTGATATTTGTCCTAAAAAATTTTGGCTCTAGCACCACTGTTGAAAAAGTTATGCCCCTTTTTTTAACAATTTCCTCAGAGGAAAAGTAGTTTTCCTCAAGGGAAATCAAATTTCCCTAAAGGAAAAAGATTTTTCCTCAAGGGAAATTGTATTTTCCTCAAGGGAAAAAGATTTCCCTTAGGGAATTTGCTGCATTAATATTTCCATTGAGGAATTTCTATTTCCTCTGAGGAAATTTGTGGCTTCAAATTTTCCTTTGAGGAAATTCTATTTCCTCTGAGGAAATTTGCGGCTTCAAATTTTCCTCTGAGGAAATTTGCAGCTTAAAATTTTCCTTTGAGGAAATACTTTTTCCTGTGAGGAAATTTTGTCAACTGCAATTTCCTTTGAGGAAATTTTGACAAACACTTTTCCTTGAGGGAAAATTCAAGACCACAAATTTCCTCTAAGGAAAACATTGTTCTCAAATTTCCTCTAAGGAAATTTCTGTACATCATCTTTCCTGTAGGAAATGTTTTCCCTATTTTACTCATTGTAAATTTCTTCACTATACAAACAGTATGAACATAATTTTACAAGACTTAATAAATGATACAAATGATATTTAAAACTTTCATAAATTTTAACTCAAAATTATCATGACATACAAAACAAAATAGTGAGTCTGACCGTTTAGGTCAAGGTATTGAACATACTTTATATGACTTTAACTTTGATTTATAAAATATTTTTTGTAGCAAAGTATTCTGTTTTCTTGTTATTGTTTCAATGGAATACATTAATAAGCAACCAATTTGAATGTCATACCATTTGTGATGTTCTTAAGAATGTGTTCATATTTGCAAATTTAATAATAAAATAAACACTTTTCTTGTAAATTTTAATTTTCCTCTGTTTCAGCTGCTGTGTACAGTTATTCAATCCACTACGTAAGAGTTCAATGCATAAATTATTCCATTCACTAAACATTTTCCTTCAATTCTTAGAGAAAACATTTTTGCAATTTGTTCTTTGAAGATCTTCTTCAGTATATTTGATATGAGGGAGCGATTGTAAATGAGTGGATAAAGCTGGTGTTCCTTTCAACAACAAAATACTATTTTTTTCTTCATTTCTCCCTTCTTTCGACGAATATATATAATATGTTGTTGCATTTTTACAATTGTGTTTTTGTGCATCTATGATAGAACTCCATTTTGTATATAGCCATTATCATGTGATCATGATGAAATTTCCTATTTCTTTTTTGCAGGAAAGCACACATTCCATTTCACATTAATCCAACCAGCACACCATGTAGATAAATATCAACTTTCAGTTTCCTCTTCAGTATTGACCTATTGATCATGAAAACCAAGATGTCTGATCACCTATAAATACACAAAATAAACAAATAAAATGTTATAAATGGAGAGAGAAACAGCAATAAAAAAGCTTATTTTTCATGTTTGTGAACATTTTAAGAATATTTCCTTTCTTACTTGTGAGTTCTCTTAATTCCGTGCTTTTTGTCTATGGGTTTTTAAATTTAGTTGATTTTGTGCATTTTATCAATCTTTCGAGTTGAGGCAATTGCAACGGTTATTTTACAGTTTGTTCTTTATATGTTGAGCTGTTAAACCACTGTCCAAAGTTAGGGTAGGGTTGAGTGCTCACAAACCTGTTTTTTTTATTACATGTATTAGATTTGATTGATTTTTAACTAGCTGTCAGTAACTGTGAGTACTAACAGATCTTTGTGTCTTTTCGATTAAAGGAAAGGTATAAATTTCCTGCTTAGTCCGGACTAAGTTCCTTTTATTAGCAGGAAATCTATGTCATTTGTTGTCTGGTGAAGAGTTGTCTTATTGGCAATCATGCCACATCTTCTTATTTTTATATAACCTTGCCATATTCTTATTGTGCCTGTCCCAAGTTCGGAGCCTGTAGTTTAGTCTGACACTGAAATTTAGTGGCTGTTGTTGTTTCATATCTGTCATATTTATTTTTTGTAATTTGTTTTGTTATAAACTAGGCAATTAGTTCAACAGTTGGGATTGTTTCAAATTTTTCATCTGAGGGCCTTTTATAGCTGACTACTTTGACAATAGGGTATGGATTTTCTCATTATTGAAGGCCGTCACTGGCCTATAATTGCTTTCTTAGAGCCATGATCAATAGTTTTCATATTTAATATACCACATCTTTTATTTTTATAATAATCATGATAATCATCTTTCAAGGGCAATAACTTTTAAAAAGTGGCCTTATGAGTCTTATCGTCACTGATGAGTGTTTTGTAGACGAAACGCGCGTCTGGCCTAAATACAAAATTTAATCCTGGTATCTATGATGAGTTTACTTACCATTTAGGTTTTGTTGACTTCTGCAAACTTTAAATTGCCCATCATTTCTGCTGTTTATAATTTCTCTGTATCTTCTATAGTTCTTGTCCTACACATAAAAGAGTAACAATTATTATTTAATGACATCTTGCATCAATAATTATTTTGCTGTTTAATGTATACCAATGCGTGTTTAATAAAAGCTGTACCATGAGTGCTTGATAAGCTTGTTGCCCTTTTAGCTTGGGTTTATGCTTTAAATGAATTTTAATGATCAACTACATTATAGAATAAAATGCTTAGCTGAGTGCAGCCTGATACGACCGCAGAGGTCGAACCCTGAACAGTTTGGGTAAATTTGGACACAATATTCAAGCTTGATACTGTCTGAATTTGGATTGTGATCAA
Organism: Mytilus coruscus; assembly: GCA_017311375.1. NCBI lineage: Eukaryota > Metazoa > Mollusca > Bivalvia > Mytilida > Mytilidae > Mytilus > Mytilus coruscus. The sequence continues at coordinate 54,819,093 of CM029607.1, forward strand.
AATTTTGACATAATATAGGTTTCTGACACAAAATAAATGTGGTCAAAGATCTTATTAATCCACTGCGCAATACTGTGCAATTGAAGATTTCTTCTTGAAACTTTTCAAAAATTTGAAATTTTAAAAATTTTGAAAAAAAAATATGAATCCCTTAAAAAAATTGGGAAAAAAATCCCCCCCCCACTTTTTGAAACCCTCCTTGGAGCAATAACCCCAAAACTCAATCCTAGCCTTTCCTTTGTAGTATGGAACCTTGTAGTACAATTTCAGAGAGATCCATACACTTACACACAAGTTATTGTCTGGAAACTAGAAAAATGCTTGTGTTTGGCCCTTTTTTGGCCCCTAATTCCTACAAGTTTGGGGCAATTAACCCCAAACTCAATCCCAGCCTTCCCTTTGTTATATGGAACCTTGTGGTACAATTTCAGAGAGATCCATACACTTACACACAAGTTATTGTCTGGAAACTACAAAAATGCTTGTTTTTGGCCCCTTTTTGGTCCTTAATTCCTAAACTGTTGGCCCCATAACCCCTAAAATGAATCTCAACCTTCTACTTGTAGTATTAAACATTGTGGTACAATTTCAGAGCAATCGAAATACTTATACACAAGTTATTATCCTGAAACTAGAAAAATGCTTGTTTTGGGACCCTTTTTGGGCCCCTAATTCCTAAACGGTTAAGACCATCATCCCCAAAATCAATCCCAACCTTCCTCTTGTGGTATTGAACCTTCTTAAAAAATTTCATAGAGATCCATTCACTTAAACTAAAGTTATTGTCCGAAACAAATGTTGTGTCTTCGGACGACGACGACATCATACCATTATACGATCCCAAAAATTTTTGTGGTCGTATAAAACTGTGAGCACTGCGCAAGTAAGACCCCCAAAAAAAAAAACAAAAAAACAAAATTACAGGTTTTCAAGAGCCTTTGTCGCTCACCTGACTCTATTTGGATTTTGAAATCATATAAAAAGATAAAAATCATAACAGATACTTTAATAATGATTGAGGCCATATTTCGTTTAATATTGTCCTACTCTGGCGGCCATCTTGGTTGATGGATCGGCTACAGAGTAACAACACTTGGTCAACACCTCATAAGGAACATTCATGCTACGTTTGGTTTCATTCCATTCAGTGGTTCTCTAAAAGAAGACATTTGTATGTATTTCCCATAGGGTCCTATGTTAAACTAAGTCCCCGCTGGCCGCCATCTTGGATGATGGATCGACTACAAAGTGACAACACATGGTCAGCACCTCATAAGGAACATTCATGCTATGTTTGGTTTCATCCCATACAGTGGTTCTCTAAAAGAAGACATTTGTATGTATTTCCTATAGGGTCCTATGTTAAACTAAGTCCCCCGCTGCCGGCCATCTTGGATGATAGATCGGCAACAAAGTAACAACTCTTGGTCAGCACCTCATAAGGAACATTCATGCCATGTTTGATTCCATTCCATCCAGTGGTTCTCTAGAAGAAGTTCAAAATGTAAAAAGTTAACAACGGCGATGGACGACGACGGGCCAGGTGAGCTAAAAATGACATGCACACAGAGTGGTATTCATTGACACAAAACATGAAAATAATTTGGCTCCATTTAGGATATCTCAAGTGTATATAAGTTTAAGGCCGTGATTTTTGAACAAATACATTTCTTAAACCTTCTAAAGTGTGAAAATGGACAATTTTAAACAATTTTCCAACAACTAAAATTCCATAACTCTGCATCTTATATAAAAATAAATAGGGATGATACTCCGGCTTGCATATCATATTAGTTATAAAGGAAGATAACTGAAGAACGGTAAAATTTATGCTACCAAAATTTGAACTTGATCTGATTTTGTGGTAAAAGTATTGTGTTAAAGTTTAATAAAATTTGGTTGAGGCAAACTTAAGTTAGAGGACAGAAACGAAAAATTCATCATTTTTCCATTTGTAAAGGACATAACTCTAGAACAGTAAAAGTGACACCACCAAAATTCAAACTGTTTTTGTGGTAATAAGCATTCTGTGCAAATTTCATAACATTTGGTTGAGGCAAATTAAAGTTAAAGTTAGAGAGCAAGAAACCAAAATTCAGCAATTTTTCCATTTGTAAAGGGCATAACTCTAGAACGGTAACACTGACACAACCAAAATTCACACTTGATCTGAGTATTGTGGTAATAAGCTTTTGTAAAAGTTTTATAACATTTGGTTGAGGCAAACTAAATTAGAGAACAAAAACCAACTTTGGGACAGACGGACAGACGGTCAAGGGTTAAACTTAATGCCCCTCCACTATGGGTCATAAAATGAAAAGGGAGTTTATGTCAATATATAAAAACAATTCACCAAAGTTTCATAAAATTGGTGAAAGCATTCTTGAGAATATCCAAAGTCCCAATATACAACAAAACTTAAATCAGAATTTTTTAAAAATTGAAAGGGAAATTATCATATGTTAATTGGCAATATTAATAAATGCATGCAATAATTTCTGAAATTTTCAGTATATAGGCTTTTAACCCCACCATATTTTTGCACCTGTCCCAAGTGAGGAGCCTATGACATTTGTCAGTTTTGTATGATTTTTAATTTTAGTTTCTTTTATATATTTCGGAGTTTAGTATGACGTCCATTATCACTGAACTAGTATACATTTTTGTTAAGGGGCCAGCTGAAGCACGCCTCACGTTGGTGGATTTTCTCGCTGCATTGAAGACCCATTGGTGACCTTCGGCTGTTATCTGCTCTTTGGTCGGGTTGTTGTCTCTCTGACACATTCCTCATTTCTATTTTCAATTTTATTTTAAATTCTATTATAAATGTTAGGCTTCTTGTTGATTTGTTTTACATTTGTCATTTCGAGGCCTTTTATTATATTTACAGCTTTCTATATGGTGTGAATTTTGCTCATTGTTGATGATCGTACGGTTATCTATAGCTCAGCGAAGTAACATCACAACTGTTTCCAAGGACTATTCATCTTTTCAACTTTCGGATCATTTGTTGATTTTTCATGGATATGTGCCATTCCAATATGAAATAGCTATGTATTAAAAAAACCTTTACACTAGGATACTCATTTGGGGAACTAATGATTTGGTGGGTTTTCCCTAGTCCAGATAATTATGACGTCAGGCAAGGCTATTTTAATTTTTTTCAGGGACGCCTAAATAGCCTTGCAAGACGTCATAATTATTTTGACTAGGTTTTCCCCACCATCGACATCGTTGTCCTGTGGAAGAAACGAGTTTGGCGCATTAACAAAAAGATCATGTGTGTGGTGACAGGTTAGTGTGTGTGCTTACCAATATTTGAATTTTATGAGCCTTCTTTTTGAATATTTTTTTTTTCATTTTTTGGTACAATACTGAAGTCGAGTGCTGTTGTGCTGTTTATTTTTTACAAAAGCGATCAAGTAATGCAGGGGAAGGAAACTTACATAAAAGACCAAAATGAGCCGCAACTAATAGGTACATAAATATTTTACTATGCAGTCAGTATCCCGATATACATGTATATACAGTTACTCTTAGACTCATTTCACAGAAAAATCGTACAAGTGAAAATACTCGTTAGTCATGAACATTTTAGATCACTTAGAATTTAGATTTTATAATTATAAATTACGAAAGATTATAATTTGTCAAATGAGCCCCTGTAACCAGGTGCTGCATTTTTTTGCACGCGTCAAAAAACAGTTAAAAGTGCCGGGATCTGACAGAGCTTTCAAGAGCTATTTCTGTTACTGTCAGTTTATTATATATTTATCACAAAAGCTAATGCTAATTTCTTTTCTTTTAATATGAAGCCCCCATCCCTCCTCCAGCTTATCTGATTAATTTACGATCACTCTGAGTAAAGAAAGTAAGTCACAATTGCTTATATCAGGTATTTTAAATTCTGGTTGATAGTTGTCTCATCACCAATCATACTACATCTCCTTATTTTTTTTTACAAGAAAGCTTTATTTAGATGCGGTATAGTGATGAATGTGTAAACATGCAGTATGCTTGTAAATAATTGTTAAAATACAGCACAAAAGATGCATATGCCATGTCAAAAACTAAAAAAAAACCCGACCAAATAACAAATAGTCTATAAAAACAACAATAGCATACCAAAATATATAATTTGTAAAGACTTGCATGCAACTAGGCCTATAGCTCTATGATCTTATACATCTCATAACATTACGATTAAAAGTCAGATTATGTGTGTAAGTTTATTAGAAAATTCAACGAGACACGTCCTAATCAGGTAAAATCCAAAATAACAATTTACAAATTCAGATCTACTGCCTGTTGTATATTGCTTACATGATTTTATATAGCCAATCCCCAACATCGTGAATAGATATGTTTGGTACGGGATGGCGGCTTCGAAGCGGAGACAAAAGACACAGATAAATGAAAGTGTAGAATTTTGTTGTTGAGATTTTTGTTTAAAGAACTAGATTCATATCTCAGAATTTGAATATAGCATCTCGTTTTCTTTAGATAAATTGTTAGCTATTACTGGCTACAATAATTACCCCTTATAAGTATTCGCAAAACATGAAGTTAATGATCAATGAATATGAAAACACTTTATAAAGTATAAATATTGGTAAACGGACAGCAAGTCATAGAACAATTATAGTTCGAATAAATTAGTTTACAATAACTGTTGAAAGGTTATGAGAGAAAAATCTGGATGAATTTATTTTATTAGAATGATTTATTTTACAGTAAAGGCTTCATATTTTTAATCAGTTATTTGTAAAAGAAAGGTGACATGTTTAACACCATGGAGCCAGTTAATTAACAAACTACTATGGTGGATTTTTTTCTTTACAATCATTGATCATTATTAATATTTAAGAATAACTTTTGTTTACAAATTCGTTTTAATAAATAATGGTTCAAGAAAAAACGTCGACGTTTTTGAAAATTAGTCTGTTAGTTTCAACGAAAAAATATCTTAAAACTGAACTGTGAGTTTTCAATCGTTACGTTTTGTTAAACGTTTTAGTGTTAATCTCAGCAAAGACAAATTTGGTGATAAAATCGATTTGTTGGTCTTTCGTAATATTAAAAAAAACATACGTCACAATGAAATCTTATAAAAAGAGGGTGGGGGGGGTGGGGCATGGAAGAAATTCAATATTGATCCTTCAAGGGACAAGTGAGCGCGGGAGATATTCATTCCCTACTGTAAAATACTGAGTTTTGGTTGATTAATGTCGGGTGTGTCTGACGTACCGGATTAATATCCAGTGGAAAATATTTAATGTGTGTTCATGACGAAAACAAATTAACAAAATTAACAATAAATATGATAGGTAGGTCTTAGATTGAGACCGCCCGTGATACGGTCGGAAAATTTCGACTGTCAATGAAAAGGAGGGACAGAAAATTAGCCTAATACCAGGCTACTTACAGTCCACTCGGTGGGTACGTCTAAACACCGCTCAGGACCTCCTGAGTGCACTCAGGACATACAATGTGCACTCAGGACCCTTTATAGTCATCGTTTTTGCACACAGGATGGATGAATATATTCGTTACACGCTGCTTATTTAAGAATTAAATTTTGGTAGAATTTGAATCGAACTTAGATAGATATGTTAATTCTTATGAAATAATGAGGGCACGTGTCACTGATTACACAACTACTGAGTTGGAATTATCCAATCAACAAAATTGATTGGATTATCTTTATTGTTGTTTATGAATTGTGTTGTCAGTACTGTGTTACGTTTAAAATGAATAACACGATGTTATTAAGTTTTGTGAAAGTTGCAGGGTAGAGACTGAAAACATTTCCTTATGGAATGCACACTTTATGACGATATTCGATATAACCTTTTCATGAATGTTCAAAATTTATTCAAGATTTTCACAGCCTTGATATAGATAACAAATTTATTGAAATTATGAACTGGTCCTATATTTTCAATGACAATATTTAGAATTTAACCTTAATAAGACAGATCAGTATTTATTTATATGATTTGCTAAGTCTAATATCTTGGCTTCGTACGTGCTGTCCCTGGTCTTTTCCTTTGGTTTGGCTTACGAGAAAGTTTCTGGGGTTTTGGCACTTCAAACTCAGTGCACGAAGACTAAGTCGTGGTTTGAACGGATTTCGTTTACTTACAAATTATTTAGAAATAATACCCAAATATGATAATTTTCAGAAAACGGAGACAAATTAATTTTTCAGAATTTATTTTCCGACATTGGAATTCGTTCAAGGCTTGTATTACAGCTAGACAAGAACAACTTTAATGAGAAAGATAAATCTTACTAAATGCGGATTTTTAAAACATTCGTATTACTCAAGAATGAATTTACTGGACAAGAACGATATAAATGAGAAAGAACACTAACTATATGAGATTTGATTATTTGAAAAGCGTATTTTGGCAAGTACGGCTTCTACAGTTAAGAACGGGTTCCATTTACAAAACTAAATCTTAATTCATGAAAAGTATGACAAATTTATTTCCTTTTCAAAATCGTTCAAGGATTTATTACTGGACAAGAACGAGTTTCAATAGGGAATAAATCTAACTAAATGAAATTTTGATTGAATCGTTATGTTATACATACACAGCCTCTCATTGGTCAAAAGTGTTAATTATTTGAATGAATCTCAAAGACAAGAAAATAGAACAAAACACACACACAATTATATAAATAAGAATTAGAACGCAATGATACTAATATTTTTTAATTCAACGATATTTTTAGTGAGTGATCAGATTAACTGTTAGCTTGAAAGTAAATTATAAATGGTGTTTCACCGATTCTTTTTTTTACTATGGAACAATGCAATTAAAGTCTATTGTAATATATCTAGAGATATGAAAACACGAAAGAATTATTCTTCTTAATTTTGAACTAAGAATAAAACTAAACTTTTATTGAACGAAATTTTAATAAAATACGACAATCTATACAAAGAAAATAATAACGATATTTTTTATCTATTAAGTTACTCAAATGAAATGAATTGAATGAAAATTTCCCAACTATATATGTAGATTTCTCATATTTCTCGACTGGCTTCAATTATTACAAACAAAAGAAAATGTTTATTTAACGGTTTTTTCTAAGGGAGCTACCATTTGATTTTTGGGGGCTAGGATGAAATTTGAAAAAATAGGCAGGACAGGAGTTTTGAGTTAAAAAAAAAAAGGCAGGATGAGACACTTGCAAAAAAAAAGTCAGGATGACAATTTAGGTAAAAAAAAGCCAGGATAAACTTTAAAAAAAAAGGCAGGACCGAATAGAGTGAAAAATAAAAAGGCAGGACAGAGATTACAACTAAAAAAAATGCAGGACAAAATTTTTCATCCTAGCCGCCCCATAAAAATCAAATGGTAGCTCCCTAAAACAATATATCTTCATTGTTCTTTATTTTTCAAAAGACATCTTGATTTTGTTTGTTTGCCAAGCTTACTTGTATGAGGTTAGTACCATCACTAATCACTCCTAATTATTAAAGATCAAACGACCTAATCAACATGATAATTGGTATTCAATATAATCCTCGGTCATGCCTGACATATTTCACAAAAATGGCGCGTGCCGATGAAAACTTCAATAACTCCTTAAATGTTAAAATGATTTTATCAAAACAAAAATTATTAGATGAAGAATTAAATTATCTCTCGAATGCATACCTTCACCTCTCACTAAAACATATATTTCATGTCCTGAGTACACTTTGTATGTCCTGAGTGCACTCAGGAGGTCCTGAGCGGTGTTTAGACGTACCGCCACTCTAAGAGTTGTTGCAAGGATTCAACGTCCCTATTCGGACGTGGCTGAGCACAGCCAGTGGCGTAGGTAGACTTATAACGGTGTGCACGCAGAAGTTGCCGAGCGGAGAGGTAAAAAATGTTACCGAGCGGAGCGAGGCGGAAAATTTTGGACCCTTTTGCAGAAAATGAATTTTTTCGATCTAAGATGGTTAAAAGAAGTGCCTCAAAGGTCTTATGACCAATTCATAAATGCAAAACTATTCAATGATGGTTGGACTGTCGGTCGACTCGTTCGTACTTGCGGGTCCATCGGACACAAACAAATAACTATGCCTATCAATCAATAATCTTGGTAAGATTGTTGTTCCAATTCCATATACTAGTGAGCGCCTTGATCTCTTTTGATTAGGGTAACTAAGTCATGGTAAATTGAATGCATAATTAAGAAACATATTTTGTGAGACAGAATTTACTAAAAAAATCGCTAAATGGTCCGTAAAATGTCGTTGTCTTGACTGTGTTCGAGTTTAAAGTTACTAAGCTCTGGTATAAGGGATCCGAGGACCGCTTATGGCCCCAGCAGGTCCAGGGCAGCGCCTGGGAAGTCTAGGTGAAACCCCAAATATTTAACAAACAGAGAGGGTAATTTTGAAGTTGAAGTATGCACAGTCGAGTGTTTTGCTATATATCAAATCATAGACCTAAAACTGACTAAAAAAATCTAAAAACTTTGCAATGCTCGCCAATTTCTTATGCTTCAGAGAAAGAAAGGGCCAGAGAACTGGATCGTCTCATGACATATATATGTTAACATACGAAAACAAAGCAATTCAAACAATCAATTTTAAATTTGGTGATATATGAATGTGACGTTCGTATGTAAGACTGAAGTTAACAATCGAGGTCCTTTAGGAGAGTAACATTTTCCTTTGCCTAGCATTGTTAAACGTGCCAACAACTTCTTTAGTGTCAATGTCAAAATCAGAATGAACGTGCAGCAGTGCAAGTGAAGAAAGTCTTTCTTGTCCCATGGTCGATCTCAGATACGTTTTTACGCGTTTCAGAGCGCTGAAAGAGCTTTCAGCAGTAGCAGTTGAGGGTGGCATGGTGAGAAGTATTTGCAGAATACAGAATATATTTGAGTAAAGTTCTTTCGGCGTCATCTCCAATGTTGCACAGAGTTGGTCTGGTTTCTTAGATGGATAAATATCAATAATCTCATCGCGCAACCCACCTTTTAATTTCGAGAAGAAACTGATCTTCTGATTGAAGATCGGACTCGTAGCCGTGAAATATGCGAATTTGATGGTCCTTATTCAAACTTTTCAGATTGTTTGGAAGAAGCATCTGGGCAAGAAAACGTTCTTACGAATTGACAAGACGATCTCGTAGTTCGTTTCGAAGATGGTCTAAAAAATTTTGACTGTTATGATATTTTATCAATATGATTTTTTTTGCCATTTCGTTTGTGCACGCAAGTGCGTCGTTGCGTCAATGGTAGCTACGCCACTGACAGCCCAATGGACGTTCCACTATCATTACTGCTAAGGTTTTATTGCCGGTCAGAAGAATAATTTTAATCAATTTGGTTACACGTTCAGCAATAACTGATACAAATATGATATATTACCAATGATAAGGCCATATATTTGAAGCTGTTCAAAATTTTGTACATTATAGGTGCGTGTATCAGATCGGACATTTTTTTTTAATTGTCCTACATTTTGTATATAAATAATCTTACTACAAATTATCTCAGGTCTAAACAAAATGTTACTATGAGTGTTCTAATGAGTTTTGTTTTGATAATTTTTTGTTTAATTCAGTTAAAAGTTATTATTTTTTTTTACACGAGAAGGTCTGCTAAAAGATCTATGATGATCTCTTTTTTTCAGCATAACAAACGGAAACACTTTAATGTACACTAGGTGGACTTTCCTCTGTTCCGATGAAGGCAGTGCACGTCTTTCATTTAAAAGATTAAATCGTAGTTTTGCAACAGACGGCGGCACATCGGGCATTGACTTACCATTTTATAATTTGTAACAATTATGATTAACCATATATTTATGAGTTATAACAAAATTATTTTTTGTACATCTTTATTTATAGATGAGATTTGAGAATGATATGAAAATAATAAAATATATATTACAAAAAAAAGTTATCTCAGGTCTAGTTATCTAGTATGAAATATATCCACTGGAAATAAGCCCTTTAAAACACAAATCCCCGTTTACTCATTGCGAAGTTTATTTGCTAGTGTTTTTTAATCTTTTTTTTAATGATTTTATTATATTATCTTTTTTGTGAAAATTTTGAGTGGTTGAACATGAAATGGACACCGATGCTACAAAGAAAATTTGTTTAATGTCATCTGTTGCAATATATACTAAGTATTACACGTGGACAGGATGTTCCCCAGAAAATTAAGGTATTCAAAATAAGTTATACACACCCCAAGGGTACACGCCACTGTCATATGGAAAATTACTTGTTCACCAGTAAACTGGTAATCAGTTGACTGACCATGCCACTACAATTTTAAAAGTTTGTCGTTAGATCAAAATGAAATATTTATTTTATTTAAAATTGAAGAACTAAAAGGATTTATCATAATTATGAAGGGAAATAATTCAACAAAATCGGATTATTTCCCAAAAGATTATATTTTTTTAATCTTTTCCGGGGAAAATAGAAAACTGTATATATAAAGGGTCCCATCAAGGATTTTATAGAAATCCTTGGTCTCATGAAATGAATCTCACACAGACATGCATAATTAAGATTTATACATTTATCGATTCTATGATTTCTTGAGAAATCAGGAGGGAAATATAACAAATATTTAGTTTTGATATTAAATCAAATTTACCTTTCCTCGCTATAATTCATTTGACATAACATTGAGGGATTTAAGGGTTTGTCCGTACAACGTGTTTGTCATTAGTATTTCACATGACTTATTGTTTTCGCGCTTCGTCTTGAAGCTCATTATTCAGACTGTTTCAGACAAGATGATGAAAATAACGTGCAAGCCACTTTTTGCGATCATCGTGAAGTGCACTCTCCCCTTCTTCAAGAACTGTATATTTATAAATCCTCGTCCTTTTAATTACCACCCTCTTTGTGATTACCGTTATGCTAACCCGGGACTTGATTTACATGTAATATCAGGGGCGATTCCAGCCAGGATAAAGGGGATCCAAATATATGTCTCCATTAAATGCATTGATCGTTCACAAAAGGAGTCCAACTCCGGATCCCATCCCCTTCGATCCGCCACTGATTGTGAATATAAATGTAAATGTTACTTAAAAGTCATAGACTAGTACTAGCTCCGAGCATCTGTTTTGGGATATATACAGCTAATTAACCGTAAGTTAGATAACTGCGAGATAATGAATAACAAGTTGATAATTGTCTCTTCTCTGCTAATTAATGTATACCTGCAATTCACCCTGATTCATTTGTGAGACCACCAACACTAATAATATTACCTCAAAGTTAGAGGTTCTCCGTTACTGGGAACTTCATATCGGATCCGATCAATTTATTGGTTCCATTCCCCCTAGTATTAATGATCCATTTGCAGTGACGATGACAATCTAAAAGGTGGGTTACACTAAAGACCTGAACGTGGACCTGAAAAGACCTGAATAGACCTGAAGATGTACTACTCGATTTATTCAAATTACAATTACTTTTTTATTTTTCAAAGGATTTTCTTCAAGTTAGAATTTTATTAAAGGTAAAGATCCACATGATATTAAAAATAAAATGTTTTAAATAAAAAACAATTTTTTGATGCCCAAACCCGGACCTGAACGGAGAAATGAAAAGACCTGAACGGACCTGAAATTCTACGATCAGACTTATTCAAACTTCAATAACTATTTTATTTTTCGATGGATTTCCTTCAATTTTTAGATTTTGTGAAACGAAAAATTCAATTTATTAATAATATTTAAAAAGAAATTATGAAAAATATTTTTGCGGTGTCAAAACTCGGACCTGAACGGGAAATTAAATTACCTGAATTGACCTGAAAATCTCCGGTCCGATTTATTCAAGTTCTATAACTGTTTTAGTTTTCAATCAATCTCCTTGGAATTTGAATTTTGTAATAGAAAAGGTATAATATTTTATTGAAATGATAAAAATTTTATAAAAAATACTCGTTTAGTTCCAAAAATCGGACCTAAACGGGGAAATAGCAAGACCTGAATGGACCTGAAAAATACGGGAAGATATATTTGAACTGACAGAACTTTTTTATTTTTCAATTGATTTTATTCTAAATCAAATCATGATTTTATATAAACATGAAATTTTTTAAAATGTTGAAACCTGGACCTAGAGGGAACTTGAAACAGGATTGTCCGTGGAAAATTATTCAAACTAATTAACTTGTTTAAATTGTATTCATATAAACTTCTATAATAACAGATTTTAAACAGTTATATCTATATATTGAAAATAAAGTATCATTTGCACATAAACCATGTAATCTAAAGACGTGTGTTCGTCGATTGGAATGTATTAAGTACAAGAGCTAGGCGTGTGCCGGCTGTAATTCACACCTTGTATTAGGTGATAATTGGATCAATGGTCTAAATAAACATTTCACTTTTTTAATCTTTTAATTGGATTATCGTTTAATCGTGTTACACGACCTTAACATTGCTCAGTTACAAATTTTACTATAAACTTTTACAACTGCTCATTTTTAGCTAATTCATTAAATTTAAATATTTTTATCGCAAGTTTCTTTTGGCTTGAATGAAAATGCTAATGTTTTATAAGCTATGTTGAATTAATGTATATCCAGGTCCATTCAGGTCTTTCCATTGTCCATTCAGGTCCGAGTTTTGTCACAAACATACAATATAAATTGAATTTTGCACCATCTCAAAATCCGGAATGATCACATAGATCCAGCTTGGCTGAATAAAAAATAAGATGTGGTTTGATCCAAATGAGACAACTGTCCACAAGAGACCAAATAACATAGAAGTTAATAACTATAGGTCACCGTATGGCCTCCAAGAATGTATTTTCAGGTGTATTCATTTATTTCAATTCTCCGGTCAGGTCCAAGTCTTGTCACCAAAATAATATTTGTCATTAATTTTTATTTTCGTGTTGATAAAATATTCAATTTGTACTATAACAAATCTAGATTTCAAGGAAATTCTTTGATAAAAAAGTAAATGAAGTTTGAAAAAATATATTAGTGGAATTTCAGGTCCATTCAGGTTTTTAATTCTTCGTTCAGGTCCGAGTTTTGGCACCCAAATCATATTTTTTCAAAATTTAACAAAATGTTGAATTTTTATTTTGCAAAATCTAAGTTTGGAGATAATCCATTGAATATTTAAAAAGTTATTGAAGTTTGAATAAGTCCGACCATAGAATTTCAGGTCCGTTCAGGTCTTTTCATTTCTCCGTTCAGGTCCTGGTTTTGGAATCAAAAATTTGTTTTTTTATTTAAAACATTGTATTTCTTATAAAATGTGGATCTTGCCCTTTAATAAAATTCTAACTTGAAGAAAATCCATTGGAAAATAAAGAAGTTATTGTAATTTCAAAAAATCGAATAGTATATCTTCAGGTCTATTCAGGTCTTTTCAGGTCCACGTTCAGGTCTTTAGTGTAACCCCTAAAAGGTATACTCATTACAGTTGATTTTGCATGATAACATACATGTATATGTCAACTCACTTCTCCTTCCTACGGCGTCAGAGAGAAAAAAAGCCTTGCAATGCGTCATAATTATTTGGACTACTTCCAAATGACTTTGGAAACAGACAATAATTTATTTCACTGATTGAGATTGGGTTGACGGATTTTTTTATGGATTGGCAATTTTTTTATTTTAATTTTAATTTTCATTTTCATTTTCGTTTTCGTTTTCGTTTATCCTTTTATCATATCTTAGGGAGCTACCATTTGATTTTTATGGGGCTAGGATGAAATTTGAAAAAAATAGGCAGGACAGGAGTTTAGAGTGAAAAAAAAGGCAGAATGAGACACTTAGCAAAAAAAAAAAGAGAGAATGACAATTTAGGTAAAAAAAAAAGACAGGATAAACTTTAAAAAAAAAGGCAGGACCGAATCGTGTGAAAAATAAAAAGGCAGGACAGAGATTACAACAACAAAAAAAAAAAAATGCAGGACAAAATTTTTCATCCTAGCCCCCGCCCCCATAGAAATCAAATGGTAGCTCCCTTATGCCAGGTTATTTATTTTCAGTGCTAACAAATCAAATTGAAATGGTTGCTCCCTTACACCTACATGACCTAAAAACATATTCATATGAACATTTGGTATATCACACAAATGTGACAACTTTTCACCAGTGACATGAGATAACCTAAAGCAGGTGAAATCTTAATGTTGGTCCAAGTACACAGTTATCATCCATTGATTTTCATTTTCTACAAAAAGAGTCCCTAGTGTGACCATGTATTACTTCCAAATTTATTTATTTATATTTTTTATGCATAAAAAGTAAATAGGGGGGGATGAAATTATTTTATTTTAGTTTGAGAATGACTCATACTTCTTGTATGATGTCACCTTAGCCTACAAATTACCAAAAAGAAACACATTTTTATTTCCTCTAGCTTATGTGTATGCATTTTCATATGTAAAAATGATGTGTTACTGCCTCTATTGACCTTAAATGTTATTCAGTCTTGCATGGCCTAATTGGACCTTGTTCTACTCATGTGGTATGCTATAAGCAGATAAGTAACTTTCTTTCCTTTTGAAATACAAATACATTTTTAAATATACATGAAGAATTTTTATATTAGCCTCCTCTCCCCCCCCCCCTTAATTAGAAAATTAGAAATCTCTATTTTCAGGCATAGGCTCATATAAATTCGACTTTTGAAGAATTGAAATAAATCTGAGACAGCAAATGAGTATTCAACTGCTTTACATTAAAATACATCATGTACATACATGTGACATACACAATTATATATAAAGCCATTTAAAAAGCAATTTTTTGCAATATTTAAATTATGTAGGCCCAAATCTTGATAGTTGAAATTGTTAGCTTTAAACGTTAAAAAATTAACACCCAAAGTTCAAACATAAGAATGAACTTATAGTCTTTAATGTATGTATGCTATTGCCATGAAACTAGGTAAACTGTCTTATAATTCCCTAATCTTAGTTCATGCCAAGTTTGATTAAAATTAGTCCAGTACTTCTACTCTATTAGGTCTCTAGTGTGGATAGTGTATAACTTGCAATTTATTTTCATACTCCTTCCAAATTAATTGCTTTAAATATTACGGATGAAATTATATTGGAAAAAAATGTGGCAATTTTTTTAGGTTAAGTAGTAATTTGGTATAGTTTGAAAAGGTCAAATATTAGTATGTCTGAAGTTGTCAAACTAAATTATAGACCCTTTAAACATAAAATTGTCAATATTTTGAGTTATAGCTTATAGATTTTTCTATTATGTTAATATGTTCTGTCCCAAAAGTAGTACACTACGCTGTAAAAATCTTTTTTGGATAGAGCCAGCACAATTTTTTAAATTTGCCTTTTTAGCTCATCGTTCCGAAGAAACAGTGAGATTTTGCTATCACTTGGCGTCCGTCGTCGTCTGTCATTGTCCATCATCAACTGTTGTCGTCTGTCATTGTCCATCATCAACCGTTGTCGTCCGTCGGGTGTAAACTATTTCAAACATCTTCTCCTCTGAAACTACTGAACCAATTCCTACCAAACTTAAGCTGAATGATCCTTAGGGTATCTACAATAAAGTTTGTGTTTTGTTTTCTGTTTCGTCAAAAAACATGGTCGTCATGGCTAAATAAGAACATAGGGGTAAATGCAGTTTTTGGCTTTTATCTCAAAACCCAAAGCATTTAGAGCAAATCTGACACTGAGTTAATTGTTCATTAGGTGAAGTTCTATCAGCCCTGAAATGAATCTAATAACCCATTGTTGGGTTGCTGTCACTAAATTGGTAATTTCAAGAAAAATTTGCAGTTTTTGGTTATTATCTTGAATATTATTAATGATAAAGATAAACTGTAAACAGCAAAATGTTCAGCAAAGTAAGGTCTACAAATAAATTTACTAACCAAAATTGTCAATGGACCCTTAAGGAGTTATTGCACTTGAACAACAATTTTACACAATTTGTTTATCATGTTTTCTAACTTTAAAAATCTTCTTCTCTGAAACTACTTAACCAATTCCAACCAAACTTAGGCTGAAAAATCCTTAGGGTATTTAGAATAAAGCTTGTGTTTTATTTTCTGTTTCATCAATAAACATGGCTGCCATGTTTAAAAATAGAACATAGGGTAAAATGCAGTTTTGGCTTGTATCTCAAACACTAAAGCATTTAAAGCAAATCTGATGTGAGGTAAAATTGTTCATTATGTCAAGTTTTATCAGCTATTAGATTTTCAGATGAATCTAACAATCCATTGTTGGGTTGCTGCCACTAGATTGGTAGTTTTAAGGAAACTTTGCAGTTTTGGTTATTATCTTGAATACTATTAATGATAAAGACAAACTGTAAACAGCAAATATGTTCAGCAAAGTAAGGTCTACAAATATGATAATACAACCAAAATTGTCAATTGACATCTTAAGGAGTAATTGCCCTTTAAAGACAATTTTTCACAATTTGTTCATCTAGTTTGCTTACTTTAAAAATCTTCATCTTTGAAACTGTTGAATCAGTTTCAGCCAAACTTTGGCTGAATGAGTTTCAGAGTATCTAGTTATAAATTTTGTATTTTATTTTCTTATACGTCAAGAAACATAGCCACTATGGCTAAAATGGAACATAGGATAACATGGATTTTTTTGCTTTTGAAGAAAATACGACAGATACAAAGAACATTTAAATGGAATTTTTAAGCCACTTATTGATTTATGTTGAAAAGCAAAAGTAATCATAAATAAAAGATTTAAGCAAAAAATTACAGGTGAGCGATTCAGCCTCTTGAGAGCCTCTTGTTTTAATTGCTTCTGTAAGTAATATATTAATTTGAAATTTTGACGACAGACACATACAGATTATACCGTTAACAATATTTCAGAGTTTAACGTTGTCATGGTTGTTAAGCACACAAATCATAGAAGAATAGTTAATCACGTCATTGTTGTCCAATGAAAAATTAGTATGAATACGATAAAAAAGTACGGGAATGTTTGTTTGTTAAACTATTGACCGGGGTGATGTCTTTGAAACTGTTGACTGGCAAATAGTCTGTGAAATGAAATAGCACAAATATTTCATTCTTTTTTATATCATGGTATAATTAGAAAAACACATACTGATGTATAATAATAGTTATAGTCATTAAATTATAGTTTTTACCTTTTTTAAGTTTAGGGCAAGAAATATAGAAGATAAAGAAAAATATAAACAGTTACAACTGTACAGTAGAAATGATCGGCAAAACAAGATAAACAGAAGACAACAAGGCCTAAATGGTAAGACCACTTCTATATAATAAAAGTGATTGCCCTTGAATGATGACTATTATAAAATAAGAAGATGTGGTATGGTAAATGAGTTATCTATCCACCAGAGTTCAATGAAGTGGATGCAAGCAATTAAGGACCAATGACGGCCTTCGATAATGAGAAAACCCATACCTTATAAGTCAATCAATAAAGACCCCAATATGATAAGATTTAAACAATCCAAATTAGTTCAAAGCCAATAACAATTAATAAAAAAATCATGTCTGTGAGCACTCAACCTAACCATAATCTAGGACAGTGGTTCAAATAGCACAACATATGAACAAAATGTAAAAACTGTTGCAAGTGGCTGAACTCAATATCACTGCAAGGCACTAAAACGACTGATATTTAGTCGTGGACACAAAGCACTGAAATAAGAGAACTCATAAGCATGATAAGTAAGAATATCAAATTTAAGTTTCTCAAAATGTTCATATTAAACATGATAAAATAAGCTTATTTCATATTGCTGTTTTTTTCTCAATTTATATTTTGTGTATTTATAGGTTAGACATCTTGGTTTTTATGATCATCAACAGGTCAATACCGAAGAGGAAACTTAAGGTTAATACTTTTCTACATTGTGTGCTAATTGGATTAATGTGAGATAAAATGTGTGCTTACCTGGAAAAAGAAATAGGAAATTTCTACAAAATGGCTGTAAACAAAATGGAGTACAATCATAGATGCACAATAACACAATTGTGTAATTGCAACAACCTACATATTCACTGAAGAATTAGGAAGAAATGTCGAAAAAATAGTATTTTGTTGTCGAAATAAACACCTGCTTTATCCATTCATGTACATGGCTCCGACATATCAAATATACAGAGAAAGATGTTTGAATAACAAATTGCAAAATGTATTCTCTACCAATTGAAGGAAGATCTCAGATGGAAGGAATTATTTTGCACTGAACTGTTATGTAGGGATTGAATAATTGTATGCAGCAGCTGAAACAGAAGAAAAGTTAAATTAACAAAAAGTGGTTATTTTTTAATCTGCAAATATGAGCACAATATTAATAACATCACAAATAGTATGATATTCATAGCGTTTTGCTTATTATTGTATTGTCTCAAACAGCTAGCCTATTGTTTTTGTATGTCATGTTACTCATCAGTGAACATTTTATTAAAGTTTTAATTATCTTTGTATCAATTATTCAGTCTCAGGAAAATTATATTCATACTGTTTTTACTGTTATGAAATTTCTATAGAGGAAAAATACAGGGAAACATTTCCTTAGGGGAAAATTGATGAACAGAAATTTCAATAGAGGAAATTTGGAGAACAATGTTTTCCTTAGAGGAAATTTGTGGTCTTGAATTTTCCCTCAAGGAAAAGTGTTTGTCAAAAATTTCCTCACAGGAAATTGCTGTTGACAAAATTTCCTCACAGGAAAAAGTATTTCCTCAAAGGAAAATTTGAAGCTGCAAATTTCCTCAGAGGAAAAAGTATTTCCTCAGAGGAAAATTTGAAGCCGCAAATTTCCTCAGAGGAAATAGAATTTCCTCAAAGGAAAATTTGAAGCCTCAAATTTCCTCAGAGGAAATAGAATTTCCTCAAAGGAAATATTAATGCAGCAAATTCCCTAAGGGAAATCTTTTTCCCTTGAGGAAAATACAATTTCCCTTGAGGAAAAATCTTTTTCCTTTAGGGAAATTTGATTTCCCTTGAGGAAAACTACTTTTCCTCTGAGGAAATTGTTGAAAAAAGGGGCATAACTTTTTCAACAGTGGTGCTAGAGCCAAAAATTTTTAGGACAAATATCAGGGAACCAATACCAACCAAGTTATCAACTTCATTTTGACTTAACTCCAAAAACTAAGGTGACAACTTTTGCACTCAGCGGAATTGCAAACTTGTCCCGGAGACTGTTCCATCCTGGTTTTCTTACTACAATAAACTTACTATAAACTAAACTAAATTAAATTTAATGTTATTTAAATGCCAAATTTATTTATCTGCAACTTTTATACATAATTTTATATCAAAAGCTTTAATTTGACTCAGTGTTATTATTTTATGCTTTAATCTTTTACTCTTTGATACTCCAAATATTCTTCCATTCAATACATACAATCAATCCTTTCACAAACTATTTAATTGACAAACTATTAATTTGCTAGTTAGAATAAGGTAAATCAACTGACCTAAATATCAGAATACTGAAAATCCAAAAATATGAGGAAAAATGAATACAACTTGTAGTATATCATGCAGGCAATTTATCAATATTGCATTCTAATACGTCTGCTGTCCAAATCTACCAGAAGCAAAGAAAATCTGTTGTAAGGCCTATGACCCAAAGATTGACCAATCAAAATATTTGAATTTTCCCTCCAAAATGATATCAAAGAAAAGTGGTGCACCAAAAATAAAGTGAATCATACTAGATCAACAGTATTAGAAATAGAAACAATAAGTAACTAGGTATCAAACACTGCAATAAAATTGATTATTAACAATTCTAAAATAGTAATTATTACAATATAATATGACTCTGCCACATGAAGACACAATGAAATACAATTCAAATGAGGAAACCAATGACATGATTTATTCTACAACCATAAAGTTAACTTATTTGTTTGTATGTCAGGCAGCTCCCAACGACAACCACTGGATTAAAGACTGTTGGTTTGGGACCTCCTGCACATAAGGAATGAGGCGTGGTTAAACAGTCATCCATCCCCTAACCTGGTGTAGTGGTGATACTATATATATATATATATATATATATACATACAACAAAACTTAAGAACATACTGTAAAATTGTTGATAAGGAATTGACTCATCATCATCAGATTGGTACTTAACACAGATCAAATAACAAAAAGACGAATGATACAAAGTACCAATCTAAGAGTAACCTCAGTTACTGAAAACTATTTCAATTTCAGCTAATAATAAATCATGTTGTCCCAAATTTGAATGTCATTTACATATACATATCCAAAGGATTTATTTTAAAGACTTCATAGGCAGTCTTTGAAAAGCATGATCTTGTGGTAATTCCTAGATACATGTAGAAATGCATGATTAGTTATGCATTGTCTTCATTCAGAAATTGGTATTCAGGGATTTCGTAAATGAACATTGTGCAAATGAGAGTGTTTCTTCATCAGACACACTTTATAATTATTTCATTGACAATTATGGCAGTTGTCATCACATAGTCCGTTTCTATGCATGTTGGCGTTTGTTTTTGTTCAGTGTTTCTGTTGTTCCGTTTTGTTTCCTCTTATAGTTGATGTGTTTCCCTCAGTTTTGGTTTGTGAACCGGATTTGTTATGCCCCATTTATGGGCATTATGTTTTCTGGTCTGTGCGTCCGTCCGTCCGTTCGTCCGTTCGTCCCGCTTCAGGTTAAAGTTTTTGGTCGAGGTAGTTTTTGATGAAGTTGAAGTCCAATCCACTTGAAACTTAAAATACATGTTCCCTATAATATGATCTTTCTAATTTTAATGCCAAATTAGAGATTTTCCCCCATTTTCACAGTCCACTGAACATAGAAAATGATAGTGCGGATTGGGCATCCGTGTACTGGGGACACATTCTTGTTTCAGTTAAATCGATTTATGACTATTGAACAGCGGTATACTACTATTGCCTTTATATATGTTGTTTTGTTGTTAAAAATTATGTTATAATATTATACTTTTCGATATCATTTTGTAAGTTGCAAAAATAAAAGAAAAAAAAAAACGGACCGAAAAACTAGAAAGAACCCCAACCCCACCCCCAAAAAAAAAAAAAAAAAAAAAAAAAAACCAGTTCTTGTGTAAAATGAAATGTTTGAAAATGAAAGATGCTATTTTTTTGGGAGTATTTTATTGACATAGTGTTTCCAATATCCAGAACTTTGCACACTCAAAAAATGCAAATTGGACAAAAACACTGCACGTTGTACAAAGAGACCATTTCTTGGATTATTAACATCGGGTATATTATTTTGAATCGTTTCTATGATGTGTCAATGGTGTAGTTTAAACGGTATAGATATAAAAGCTTATTATCGATAAATATCGAAATACGAAAATAAATCTATGTACTGAAAACAAACACGACGTAATTTAAACTTTGTTTTGCGACAATTGACATTTTGTTTTATTAGATATGATTTTGGTACAACTATTGTACTTTTAGATTGATTTACAACATTGGGGAGTCTACTTCAAAAATGGATTACGTAAAATGGATATCCTGTATAATGATTATCATAAAACAAAATCCGATTCCCGTCATTTAAATATTTAACATTGTGATAGTAGTGTAACGGATACATTTCGTGTCAAAAATAATTGTAATAATTCTGAATAAATGATGTGCGAGTGGTTGTCTTTTGGTATTGACTAGTTCCTTTTCGTCGAATGCATTGTTTTACGTGTCAAAACAGTATCTTTCAAAATTGGGAAATCTAGAAACACTGCTGGGTAGTTATTGTGAATTGATCAAAGGTCAGACGTTACGCACGATATATGCGTCACTTTTGATAACGTCGTATGTTAAATCATTTTCTTATAAAAATATAAAATGAGGTACGATTGCCTATCAGACAACTATCAAAATGACGTGGAGTTAAGCAATTTTATGTTACTGTATGACCTACAACAATGCGCAAAACCCATACTGCATAGTCAGATAAAAAGTTGGTTTTACAAGCTTAGATACGATATTCAAATATTTGTATTTCTTATCATGATTTCATTGAAACAAGGTTGTCTTCGATATTATTTGGATGCCATAATTTTTTGTTTGACTATATATGTTATATGGAATGTCTGTGTTACCGCTAGTCGTAGACACATTTCCGTCCACTTTTCCCCTCCGTTACAAGATTACAGAATACTAGTACCACGTTTCACCGTATTATCAATTACATGCCATGAGTAACAGGACATGTGTCACTGGTGTCACTGGTGGAGCAGGCAATACATGTACCTACCCTTCCGGACCAATACAAACCAAAAAAAAAAAAAAAAAACAAAAACAAAACAAAACAAAAACAAAAACACAAAAAAAAATATCTTTTTTGTCCTGGAATATATTTGAATTATAATACTAAAAATAGAATAGAATTTATATCATCACAAGAGCACCACTTTCAAACAGTCTTTCAATATTTACTAAAATTTACAGTAATACAGCTCCATGTGTGTATTGTGAGGTTATAATGATACCGTGGCTTATATATAATCAGATGACAAGTTATAAATACCTGAAGATACATTTTGTAGCTCAAAACCGCAATTTTAATAAGATTTTAACAAATTTTCAGTTTTTATTGAAAAATTCTTTCTTAACTAAAAACAAAATGTCTTTAGCAGGTAAAGCTATATACTGTCTTTCGGGTACAAATTAGTTCATTTTGCTAGTGACGTCCAGCAAAAGATTACAAAAACGTAAAATTTGCAATTATTGTTTACGTGTTACTTTCAACAGAAAAAAAAAAGTACTAAGTTACGTTTTGATTTGTATAGAAATATGTAAAATTGTTAAATATAGAAATAGAGTCTTTGAAATCCACAATCATTGGGATTTGACAATTGCTAGATTTTGACCCTATATGATTGAAATAAATACGTGGGAAATTGGCCTTACACTTCTTTCCGTAAATTTATTATATATGATTCTGAATTTATCATGATTTACGGTCACCGACTTCGTTTGTATGTACTGACATCCTATTGCTAAGCCAGTATTAAAAATTCAAACTGAGGTGGCATTCACAAAGAGTGAATATATTTTGACAAAAGACAACAAACATGTCAAACAGTTGGATAAAATAATTTAGATTTTTAAAAATGATTTTTAAAAAATAATCTTGATCATACAAAGTACATACATCTATTTTCATGAAGTCAATATTTTTTTAGTTTAACATTAATAGTCGTTAGGTTGCTGTCCCATTGTCTTTATCTTCCATTAAACAAAATTTAAATAAACCTTGTTAAAATCCTGCAACAGCGATTTGTCAATATAGCTTTGGGTTTCAAAAATCAATAAATTTTACTTTGTCATAACATTCCATGCGATAGGAGGATCTCGTTATAACGAAAAGTGCACATTATAGACACGCTTCGACCAATTTTGTATGTTCAAGTGTTACATTCTAATTTTTAAACATACACGGTTTAAACTGTAGCAGAATTTTCTGATTCACCAATCGGTGTTTTACGTAACTTTATTTTTAGAATTATGAATATATTATCAGAATTTAAGTAACTTTGTCGTTATTTGAACGATAATCCAGATACCTATCTAATTATGAAGTATCCTACCAGATATCTGAAGTTTACATTTTATTTATCAAATTTATAGTAACAGTTTGTCTATCACATTTTTATTTTCCTTTATATAACTATAATTATTTTGACGAGTTAAGGAACATTTATCAGATTTGACGATATATTTTGACAATTTTGGTAATTTGAATGATTGTACATTTGAGGAATTTGGATTGTTTCTGAAAATCCCCTAATATAACCAACCAAAGATAAATGAAGTGGGTTTATCAAATCAGAAACAAGAATAAGCATGTACAGGAAAACCAAAACAAAATATTAACAAAGAATGTATAATGTAGTTTCTGTACATAGTTTGATTAAGATTTGACAGTTACGTGTTTGTATGTTTTAATAAAGCATTTGGTTAAAATCAAAATAAAAGAAATAATACAATATGTAAATTTTCCTCGAACTAGCAAATTGATTCAGGGGTGAAAACCGAGAATCCTTCTTTAATATAAAAACACAATGCACACAATATACATCAGATAGACGTCTAGTCTTTCAACGCATACATGCTAATGATTGATGGGTTGATTGTTGTTTAGATAACGACCAGCAGCAAATATTTTATGCAAAGTCAGAACTTAAACAAAATGATAATCGAATTCGATGAATGATGGGAATTGTCGACTTCCATTGGAAAAAAGGAACATTATAGGATTAAACACATTTATTTTAGAGAATATTGATATGTTAACTGGGACGAATTACTCACAAACTGAACAAAAGTCAGGTTATTGATGTGTAACTTGGGCGATTAACTCACAAACCATAGGTACTTGGGGACAGGACACTTTTTTTAAGCCCGCCCACTTTTTTCCAAAATCCGTTATTTTTTTTTTTTTTGGTTTTCCATTAATTTCAATAATTTTCGCGTTTAACTGTATAATATGAACATAAATATACTAGAAATAACTTGTATTTGCTATTTACTATCAATTCCAAGTTTACTATCCACAGCGGTCACTGATATATTATACTCTCTATATAATATATCGATGACCGCTGTCTGATGCTAGAACCCACATGACACCATACGACCTTCAACGCGGAGCAAAATTCTACACTTCAAATATATAGACAATTCAAAACGAGAATATCAACGGCATGATTTATGCATACACATAAAAAACTAAAAGGTTGCAAGTTTTAAATGTCTGACTAGTACTGTTTATTTGACCTTGACCTAATTTTGTTAAGTTTTAGAGGTATGGTCAGTTTTTTCAGATACTGTTACTAATCGGTCAACTTTGTTAGTTAACTGAATTACTTTCAAGACTATTCTACCGAAAAAGATGCCAATTTAATAGAAGATTTCTGATTGAAACCTTAGTTTTCCTATTGTTCCTTGTCTATGATCTATTAGCTTGATATTTAATGTATGGTTTTATCATAAGAAGATGCAGAGCATCCTTGAGTTTCGTTCAGATTTAGTGATTTTTGCCAAAGTTGAGTGACTTAAAATAAATATTGACTTTGAAATATCAATTTTCCATCGTTTTCATCAATGCCTTAATTAATTGATTGAGTTGTTTAAGCTGGTTAAGTTACTGATAGAATTTGAATTTCGTTTCAGTTAAGTGACTTAATTATGCCTAAGTTATGGCCGTTCAAAAAAAGGAACTTTGAAAATATGGAGATACAAGGATTTTAATTGAAGATTTGCATGCCGCTATGATAATTCATTAAATATGTATTCGATATAAAGGGAGACAACTGCACCGTATTACTCTTACACAGTACTTAGCGTATCATTACTCTAATCTAGAAAATACAATATGTAAATATTGAATGCACAGCTTTTAAGGAGTATAGCTATTACAGAATACAAAATGCATATTCAAACACAAAAATGCACATCAAAGATTAAATCAACTACCGGATATATAATAAACATTTCTATATAAATGAAATCAAAGTGTAATCTTATTTCCTTCAACAATCTTGCAGTTTTGAAGTTCTAAACTAATTTTATTTTTGTATCATTAAACGGGAAGAAATAGTTGTACCTCCGCAAACAAAGTTTTGATGTGTATATACAGGAATAAATATGTCTGTCTGTAAGCTTATATACCGGTGTGCATTGTAAGCGCAACTTCATTCTAAACGTCTGGGCACAGTTGTATAACACTAACTGATGATGTGCAGAAAGGATTATTATCACGGTCTAACATGTTAAGGTTTAGAAAATTAAATCTGCTTTCTTTGATATACAGAAAGTATTTTACGGCAGGGTATAGGTGTATAGGTGTATGACTTATATTTCTTTTTAAGTTATTTTAACTCATATATGCACATCTTATTGTCATCACTTGGCGGGCGTCGTCGTCTTCGCACAGTTTTTCGAAACAATAAAAGATGAGTCAAAACTGTCAAATTAATAGCAATGCAAACTATACTTATGATGGGTGGGCTATTCGGGCCCTTATGAGACACTTGTTCATTTTAGGTAGCTTGCAATTTTAGTTTGACGAAGAAAAAACTCTTATCCAAAAAAAAAAAACAAGGAGAATAATTTATCTCGGAAGTACATGACAGACTATATATATATCTGCTTCAGAATACAGTCTTTAAGTTCTACTCTATGTCAATACTCTTATCCCGGAAAAAAAGAGTTAGAACTCATTTTACGGAAATTCGTTCAACAGCCGTTTGAAAACTACAAAAAATGCAATTCCTCCGCCCCGCCAAACCCTTGGCCCAAAAGAGACGGCTCACTATATAGAGATACACTAAAACTGATTAACACTTAAAGATTCAGCTTCATCTGACAAATTTAGTCTTTAATAAACAATATATTTTATTTTATCAGTCTCTGTGGATGTTGTCATCCTGGTTTGCCTACATTCAATTGCACGTTTATAGCAACATAAGGTGTTTTTTTATGTTTTTCCTGCTCGAAATCCCACTTCCACCTCCCCGTGGTGAGTAGGGGGCAGATGGCAGACGGAAGGGGTATTTTTTCCCATTATATCAATACATACTGTACAACTTGTTTGTCTGTTGACTTGTGTTTACCTGTAGATTGGAACAAATGAAACAAATATTTATTAAAGCAAGTTTTATCAGTTTATCCAAGCTGTTAATAATTTGTCACTCATGTGTGAGTTGTCTGGCTGAAAACTCTGGAAGTCATCGACAAAGCTGACTACATACCCGCTATAACAACATTTACCGACTATGTGACAGAGTTTATGGTTGACGGATACCGCTTTTCAGGGGAACCATTATCAAACCAAAGGACCCGGCACCACCGACCACCTTGAATTATGGCACAACAAGATTAAGATTAGTCTTCAATATGCTTTACCCAACACATGATCTACGAGATCATCGAACTATTAAAGAAAACCCAAATATTTATATAATGTACAATTAATGTACAATTATCCAGTATGCAGCAGGAGGACTGAAGCCTTTCCACACAAAAAGACGCCTATACAGAGTTATAGACACCAGACTTCAGCTACTGAAAGACAGATACCAAAATAGGTATAGGCGAGGGTTGAGATCTCACAAAACTTCTTTAACCCCGCCGCATTTTTGCGCCTGTCCCAAGTCAGGAGCCCCTGGCCTTTGTAATTCTTGTTTTTTAGTTCATTTATATGTTTCGGAGTTTAGTGTGACGTCCATTTTCACTGAACTAGTACAATTTTTTTGTTTAGGGACCAGCTGAAGCCCGCCTCCGGGTGCGGGAGTTTCTCGCTTTGTTGAAGACCCATTGGTGGACTTGGGCTGTTTTCTGCTCTTTGGTCGGGTTGATGTCTCTTTGACACATTCCCCATTTCCATTCTCAATTTTAAGGAATCATTAACTTCTCTGACGCAGCATGACTTTGTGAAATATTGTGATTTGTGAATTTGTAAATACATGGTTTTGTGACTTTGGAATACATATAAAAGAGTTTAGTAAAATTTTATATTTTCTATAATCTGAATGATTGCATGGGTATTTTGCTCTTAGCCATATATGGTATCGCCGATAGATGGCGCTAGCACATGGTACAAAATGTATTTTGAATTTCAAATTCCTCAATCGCTGCCGTCAAGTAACCAAGTACTGCAAGACAAATTCACGAGAACAAAAAAATGTCGAACAAAAGAAACGATAGAGGATTGTCATCCAGAGCACCAGGGATGAAGAGGAAGACGTCAAGGGAAGGACAGGAGACCAGGACACAAAAGGTTCAACATCCAGGACGTAGCCGTAGGACGATGATGGAGAGAGAATGGCCGGCAGAGCAAGTTGAATCACAGAAGTCAGATGACAACACATCAGGTATCGAAGAGTCGGATAACGATGCATGTATATTCTCCCATTTTGTGCACGACCCATCACATAAAACTTTTGAAATGGCACATAACACGATAGATTTCACCCCCACACAAGAGGCAGGCATTCACGACACGATGGGGGAACACGTGCCTCATAAAATTAAATATAAGATCTGGGAGGGCAAATTCATTGAACTACATGTTCCACTAAAATCTCAGAAGGAAATGGAGGAGGTTGACGAGGACGATTTTAAAGTAAAAAGGGGGAAGGGAAAATTTGCATTGAAAAAAGATCGTCGGGAATTGAACTGTCCAAAAACGAATGGTGTTCATGAGTGTATAAATAGAGAAATTCAGGACTCGGGCACAAGAATTGCTTAAGTACATGTGAGACATTAGATTGGCAGCAACAAGGTCAGAAAACTGAGCCCATATGATGAGCAATTCAGGGTAAAAATTGAAAAGAACCCCAATATGTCTTAGGGAAACATACATTGGGAATTTTGGCTATTACACATCACAACTCCCCCCAGTACCAACCTATATGACAAGTATGAATTCAGGGCAATCACAAGGTTATAGAGGAAATGCACAAACTCATTGTCAGTTTAATTTAAACTCTGCTGCAGCATCAAACACTATAAAACAAGAACAAACCAACAAGCACAGAGTACTAGTTCAAATATGTCTTGTAAATACTACAATAATGGTACTGACTGTCCGTATTTTCCTGTTGTAGACTCAAACATGTATGCGATATTTGCAGTGGCACGTACAGAAGGACCCAAAGTAACAACCGGGCCCAAGGAAGAAGTACCAAAAAGTATTAATCTTTATTTCTTAAGAAATACTCCAGTTAAAGTGTCAGTCTTGGAAAATTTTATAGAACTTTATCCACATAAAAATGTAGCTCATTAAATTTTATCTGGTTTCAAATATGGGTTTTCTTTAAAATATTTTGGCTCAAGGGTACCAAGGGAATGTTCCAATTTAAAAAGTGCAATACAGGTACCCAACATTTTTAGGTAAAAATAATTAAGGAAGTGAAACTTGGTCGCACTGCTGGCCCATTAAATTCAACTATTGGGGTAAAGACACCACATTACAAAATTAGAGTCAACAAGCCGATTAAGGCTGATTTGGAAGTTTGGTTAGAGATTTTAAAACAGTACAATGGCATCACTGTTATTACTGACAATATACGGGTTTCGAATGAGAAGATAGAGTTATTCACTGATAGTGCAGGGGTGTCCAAAGGTTACTTTGTTAACAAAAAAGTTATTTTTCTTGTTGATATTCAGGCGGTTGTTCAAATCATTAATATGAAAACTAGCAAATCCATTAGAATGATGACTTTAGTGAGACAAATGGTTTTTAATTAACTTAAAAAATAATACTCCAGTTAAAGCAATTTATATCCCTTCAAAGCAAAACAAAATTGCTGATTGTCTTTCTCGTTCTCAGTGGGGAAAATTCAGAAACCTAAGCTCCAGAAGCAGACCAGTGGCCAACCAAAATTTCATCACAGATCTGGAACATTTAAGTCGGGTGGCGGATTATATTGTCAATCAAGGTGTGTCAAAAAATACACAAAATTCATACAATTTAGCTTTGTCTAAACTTTTTAATTTCGGAACATCTTACAAATTGAACGAGATCTGGCCGGTGCCAGTAAATGATTTGCTAAATTTTATAGCATTTTTGTCGGTACAAGGTCTTTCAGGGGGTACCATATCATCTTATATATCAGGAGTTTCATATTTTAAAAAAAATCCAGGGCATACATGATACAACAAAATTCTTTATAATTGGCAAGGCATGAGAGGGGATAAAAAAAATCAAGGAGGAAAACTCATTGGCATTAGAGCACCAATTTCATTGCAATTGTTGGCAGATATGATAGGGTGTTTAGATAAAGTTTGTATGAATAAATATGAAGCTAACTTATTTTCAACAGCATTTTAAGTTACCGTCTTTGGTCTTCTTAGAATTGGAGAAATCACGACCACAAAGAATAAGTCTTTTAATGGTTCTAACTTAAAACTTGATGATATTTCAGTTCAGAACAAAAAGCCCCGGAGCTGAGAGTAAGGTGGTTCAAAACTGACCAAAAGGGAAAAACCGTTACATTATTGATACCAGGAAACACAAAGAATTACTGTCCAATAAAACTCAGAAAAAATACCTAAAGTACAACCTAGCTGTAACAATGAAGAACTTTTTATACATTATAATGGTATGCCCTTAACTAGGTACCAGGTTTGAAAAAATGTGGTTAGTGGTAACAGTGGGGTCTACAGATGGGTAACTCTGGAACCTCCTCCACAATTTTTTAGAGGGAGGACTACACCTGCCAACAGGTGGGGCACTTAAAACTGGAGCATTGGTAATACGAGTGGTTTTCCTTGTCACTCCCCATGGTAGGGTGTGGTGTTTAACTACTAGAGGTTTTTATGACACTTTGTCAACATAGGTCAGCTGATAGCCATTGTGTAGGTTATCAGTAGTCTCCCTGGCGCCTATTATTATAGAATACTCTGTAGCCAAATTTATGCCACACAGCAAAATGTATCTATGCTTGTCATTAAAATGTAAATATAAGTTGGTGTAATAAAATGTATGTTTAATAATGAATTATGGTTTCTATTGTTATAGTTGTAGGTGGTATTCATATATTACTACGGGAAAGGAAACTCTTCACAGTTTTGTCAATACATACAACATGTATATAAAATGCACTTGTGGATGACGATAATAACAAGCAAAGAAAGACAACTTTTGGAAATTTAATTAAGGAATGACTGTAATATTTTTTCTGTCTATGAAGAAATAACATCAAAACTGTGGTGCACACTGAATAACCCCAATCGGCAATCCTCGGGTGAATCCGCTACTCTCAATTTTAAAGTGTGCACCACATTTTTTATGTTATTTCGAATAGACAGAAAAAATATTACAGTCATTTCTTATAATTTAATTCTTAATTCCATTTTAAACCGGTGTAAATCATGAAAAAACGTTGATGACGTCAAGGTCACATGACAAAATTATGTCTATGAGCTGATAAACAAAACAACGTCAGCCAATCGGAAGACGCGTTACATCCAAAATTAAATTATTCACAATTAGATAACAGTCCAGGATTAAACAAATCAGAGCAAACGAACAACTCTTATGTGTTATTCTTCATATTGTTGTTACTCAATCAGTATTAGGGTATGGTCTTCTTCTATGAGTATTGCAATTAAATGAAATATTGTATTTTTAAACCTTTTACATATAGTTCTTTAACTGTTGATTTCACTTATCAAAACAGTCATTTGTATCTATTTATTTACATTTGTTGGATAATTACATTACACTAAAATGTCTTGCAACTGCAGTCAAAATTCCCTAACACTTTCTTTAGAATGTCGACTAAACAGTACAAACATTGTGGCCATCTAGAGCTGCAGGTAGCCTTTTCCCAACGCTAATACATAAGTCGATTCCTGTGATCGACATGTGTAACCAGTACATGTGGCTACACAATAAAACTTACATTTGTACTTTGACACCTCGAAAAGTGCATCATAGTAGGACACGGAACAATTAGCAGTAACTTGTCAATTTACACTTCGTTAAATGTTTGACGTATGAAGTTTTAAAAATACATGCGATTGGTCTAGCTATTTGTTTTAAAACGTAAATGTCTCAGTTAGAACTGAAAGTGAAAATAGAGGGTTTATTATCAATTACAATTTATCTATGGTTGTTGTTATGCGTAATCTCTTCGCAAATTACGTAAAACTTTTTTTTTTTCTAAAACTTTTTTTTCTGTTTTGTTCGCTTTTGGTTTTATTTTGAGTTATGATTCCTGTAACATCTTCGCAAACTATATTTGAAATTGACCCTATCATTTGCGAGTCACTTAAAATTAAAAGTTTCGGGGGTAAAAAAAAATAAAAAATTAGTAAGTAGATGTATCTCCGGATATAGAAATCATGCCCTCTTACAATTCAATTTGGTAGGTTGATTGTATATATACTCAAAAAACAGACATAACACACCAACTCTTCCTATATATAGTAACAACTTTCTCAATTTCTAATTTTTGCTAAGCATTTGCAAAACTCTAATACATTTTAAACATTATCTTGGAATTAATCCATGGTTTTACAGAGAAGTAGGGTTTTCATCTAAATAATTCAAAACATTAAAAGTTTGAGTTTAGTTAATTTCAAATTGATCATTTATTTAGTCATTAGTGTAAATAAGAAAATGGAGATCAAAGAAATTGTCTTTTTTTCCAGGTGAAAATATATACGCGATTTACAGATTTGGCAACTTTTCCATTTTTGGGTTTAAAATGTGTTTATTAGTCAAAATGAAAATGTAAATGCAATTTTAAGTATAGATACAAGTTAGACTTATCGACAAGCTGTCTAGGTTCTGCTGTCAAAAAGCACAAATTTTATTAGGAAAGGGTCTCAATCATTTACTCGTCTACAGATTTTATTTTGCTTTTGCAAGTCTTGTTTCTGCATTTTTACCTGAGCTAATTTCATTAGTTTTAACAGTTTTTTTTTTTTAATTTTCTGCCATTATGATCACAATAGCAAAATACTATGGACGTACTGTTTTTTAAGAATTGTGTACAGAAGTTCAATTAGACTCGACAAATACTGCCATCCTATAACTATCATTCAGTGCTGTAAATGCATCTCCTCTTAACCATCAATCAGGTGACGATTACACTTTGACATATCTTATTAAAGTTTTGACATTCATTACGAATATATACTAGACTACGGACTGCCTATTTTATTGAACTTATCTTTAAGTATAAGAGTTGATAAGAACATAACATATCGGTGTTATTCAACAGAGATTTAGAGTATCGACATACTATCTTAACGTTCTGTAATGATTGGCAGTATGGACTATTCGACTGGGACAACATGCTTTCAAAGTGTAAAAACATATGTATTACTGTTTAACTTTCTTTCTTTATACTACCTATTTTCCGAATGAAATACATCATATACATTGGTAATCCCTTTCATTTAGTTACTATAGACGAGTAGTACTGCAACCCGAGTTCATTTTTTAAAACTTTAATGTTCCGGAAGAACACACACCTAAATTATATATCGATGGAAAGAGGAAAACGTGTAGAATAAGAAAAGTTTGGTCGTAAAATTCCAGAGTGGTCACATTTTTGTGAAAATGGGGTCAAAGGTCAGGCCTGAAAATATCAATATATCAACCACAAGGACAAAAAGGAGAAATTTTCTGATATTTATTCATTAGAATGCTACAAAAACGGTTCAATTATAAGCATATGATGCAAAGGATGTTAAAACGTCAAATTTGACTATTTATATGAAGAGCTGCCAGTACAAAGTGGCGTTGATCTGGAACCTTCTGATTTTTTTCCATTTATGACATAGCAAATGTAGAAGTGGCCTTGACCTTTTTACATCCATTGACATACATATATCTAATATTTTTTCACTACAGTATATTACAAAATTATTTTCTAAACTATAAAACACCAGTTTATCAAATTATTTCAATATTGCTTTTATCTTTGAAAAAAAAAAAAAAAAAATTCAAGCGCTTAATCAGTGTTTTTAATTTTGCATCTAAAAGGTTGTGTATTTGGGAAAATTAGTATCTAGTTATAGATAAATAAATATTGTGTATTTGTAAAGTCTCGACAGATCAGTTATAACACAAAAAATATCATAGTCAATCGAGGCGAATGCGAGGTTTAAAAAAATCATAAGTGTGACTTGCATTGATTTAGCGGTTGGTTGAGTGTAAAACAAACTTCGTTTGGTGCATGAAAATTGTCTTAGTGGGATTATCCTGGCAAAAAAGTATCGACTCATCAATTTTTTAGGGAAGTAATGGAAAATATAATGTAATGCAAATTTGCTGATGTTGTTATTTAAAATCGGCCAAGACCCTTATATAAAAGCTCTAGTCTTCGTTAAAGAGGGATATGAATCGATCTCTTCGTCATCGTATGCGGATTTGGTACGCGTATTTGCATTACAACACACTTCCCTTTCATGACACAAACAAGTTCGGTGCAGGAAAGAGTCTGTTCAAAGCAAACCCAGCTTTTGAGCACAAAGATTTACCCTTGCAGGTACAAAGTTTATCTTGTAAGTAATATGATGACATTTATCCCTTGAAAAATGTTGGGGTTTATCCATTTTTTGACTTCCCGGTTGAAAATTCAATCCTGAAGTCAGAACAAGTTGTTATATCCGTTCTAAAATTGAATAACTTGCAATTGATGGTCAAACGTTTCTGACTTAATAGGAAAATTTCCGATATATTTTGACATGGAGTGCAAAATTACCCAAGGAATATCCGATGTTTTTTTTCCATTTATTTCAGCACAATTTGAAATGTTTTGAAAGCATTCGGAACGCGAACAGGACCTCTCTTCCCTTTGGTATAATGAAACCAACGATGATGCACTGCCAGTCAAATGAAAAGTGTTATCTTGACCTCTCTTCACTTTCATTTGACGCAAACTGGACTCAATTGTGGATTGACAAACCTGAAAGTCTGCTTGTGCCATGGAATGAAACGTTCCAAAATATCAATTGTCTCCGTGTTGATGACTATATTATTGGTACCTTTTTGTATCAAACACCCCCCTTTGAGTTTTGAAGCAATGCCACCTGGAGCGTTAATATCGTCTTGATTCGGTCAAACTCGTGCATGGCAATGCTTGTCAGGTATACTAGTCTTGCCTCTGCATAGTAAACACAAAAGCCATGCGAGTACAAATTAAGTTTCTATCAATGTTCGTGACCCATATTCCCGTATCTATAATATAACTGCAGGGCCAATCCCAAATGTAATAGGCGAATGTCGATTTTGTTACAGAAACGATTGATTGTGTAATAGCCATACATTTACGAATTTTTTTATCACCTTTAGGGACAACATACGGTTCAGAAGCGCCTTTGTGTAATTATTTAACAATTAACTAACAAATGAAATTAAAAAGCGACGCGGACACCTTTTCCATTGTTGCACCCAACGAGGACAGATCTCCTAAGAGCGCTAGCGTCAGAGTGAAGTAATTGTTCTTCTTTTAATGTATCCTTGATATCTTCAAACACACCTTGGCGTAGTTCTGAAAGTCTTAACATAGACTTCAATTTTCCTGTAACAGATATGGCATCCACTAAAGTGACCTCAGAGCTTAACTCTATAATTGACATTCCTTGTCCCCGCTGTGTCTGAATTGTAAGGTGTCATCATAACTAGATATTTTGTTCTGGAGCTTGGCAGTTGGGTAATCATCAGAGACATGCTTTGGTAAAAGCGATAGGTATATGTCGAGGATGTGCTACATGAAAAAGGCCTTTCTTTTATGGAAGAACATATCATCATTAACAATCGTTATCAATGCATTGAGCAAGTTCATATCTAATTCTTCAGTAACACCAAATCTCTACGAAATATCAATAGTACTTTTTCTGCGACCGCTTGCATACATATTAATTGCTCTGAGGTTGAACATTGACTTACAATGTATTTTTTCCACACTTTTCAAGCCTTCTCCTTTTGGGACTAGTAGGAGTAAACTGTGT
Source organism: Mytilus coruscus (assembly GCA_017311375.1). Lineage (NCBI taxonomy): Eukaryota > Metazoa > Mollusca > Bivalvia > Mytilida > Mytilidae > Mytilus > Mytilus coruscus. The sequence goes on from CM029607.1 coordinate 54,854,546, forward strand.
TTTGCATGATCTGAAGACCTGATAATACATTTAATGAATGCATTTCGATTAGACGAGATTGTGTTTAAAACAGACACCCTTCCCCAATATAACAATGGGAAAGTATATGTGACTATATTTCTATACTCCTGTGACTCCTGCTTGTGTAATCAGTATGCTTAGGTTGCCCTTTTCCTAAACAACAATTTGCACGTAGACTTTTTTTGTTCTTTGATTATTTTTAAATATTTCTAATCTACTCACTTTGTCTTAATTATGCCATGTCCCCACCAATGCATAAAATATTAAATTCATGTTATTTCTACCATGTATATAGAAGCAATTGTTTTATTTGGCTTTATGAATTATTCAAACGGAAGAGGCAAATCACAGAAGCATATTTTTATTCGCCTAGTTTAATCAGTAGTTGTTCAAGGAACTGTTAAAAAGGGATGTGGTTACATGTCAGTTAGGGGAGGAGGAAGGAGCCAACCATACTATTATACTTAATACTAATATTTAAGATATGAATAAGGAGATATTAAGCTAAAAGTCAGCAACCTAACATAAAAGACTGACATGCATAGACATCTGTTGACTACTTGCGATGTTGAAAGTTCAAAGTCTATCGGATTTCGTGTTTTGCTTGAATTCAGAAATTGAATTAAGTACTTGCTAAACTTCAAGGGCGTTGGAGCAAGGGGTAAAACTGAATAACTTCTAGACTATTTGACTATAGAATTTTTTTATTTGCTTTCCACTCCAATCCCCTCCCACAAACACATTATTAGTCTAATCCATATAACATGTATAGTTTACATTGAAGCAGAAAATCGATTTTTACCTATAACAGCGATCCCTACCGCATGTTACATAGAAAATGCCCATTCCCCAGGGCATAGATCTAGCATGTCATGGCTCGAAAATCTAAAACTGTTTTGGTGTTAAGTAAAGTGGATTTTTTCTGGCAGAATACAAAAGAAATTTTGCTCAAGGTCAGCAAATGAAAGCATAAAGAAATGCATCTTGTTTGACCATTCAAATGTATCGTTGTCATTCTTAAAATGTCTGCATGATAGTAACCATTTCTGAATGTGAGCGTACAAATATTGAGATCATGTTCCTGAAAATGGATTTGCACTGATGAACGTGTGTTATATTATACCTTGATATGATATTTTAAAGTTTTCTAGCAACATAATGATGTGATATGATCCGAGTATACACCCTGCTTTGTATTGAACCGACACACTAAGTCTGATTCTTAACGTGCTTTTTCACAAGGAAAAAGTCCACGGGTAGACATGTCAGCCTACCCGGACAAATTATTCTGACTCCGAGTCAACCAGTATATGCTCTTACTCTTAAATGCCACGTGCCTAGCGGAGAAGCTGCAAAGACGTATTTCCAAGTCTTTGGTTTTGCCCGGCCGGGGTTCGAACCCATGACTTCCAGCAATCGAGGGGAGCACGCTACAAAAAGACCACGAGGCGGTAAAATAAAAATAAAAATTAGAATACATTTTGTAAACCATGTGTTACAATTTGTTTTATTACTACCTTTAATGACCTTATTGTCAACTAAAAAAAAATGAAATATTTTGAAAGTTCGTTTTGGTGACACCCCCTGACAAATTTCTTGATCCGTCCCTGTTGATCCTTACTTCTGTTTTCTTAACGTTTACTTCAAATTATTTTATCAAGCATTTATTCTAAAACATAATAAGCAGCCTGTGTATTTGACGCTGTGTATTGTGTATATCATACGCTAATAAATAGATATTTTCATGAGATGAGAATATATATTGTGTTATGTTGATAAACTAAGAGTAATTTCAGGGATAAATAAATATCATTGAAACCAATCGTGATATAATACAAATTTTGGAAACGGGATTTAAATTTAAAAACATACAGGTTTATAATTCAAATTCAAATTCAAATGTTTATTGCCAGATAAATTTCAAACATTAGTTTGTGAAAAATACAAAATAAGTGCATACACAATATATTAACTGAAATTCACATATGTATACACAATCTTAACACTAAATAGTCTAGAGATTACTGTCCTCAGTTCTAATGACTTTTTAATGTAGGACCCAATTTATTTTCTTGCGATGGTGTGGATGGATTGAACATAAACATCACCTTTTCTTCATCAGACTAAACTTCAACAGAAAAGTTTATTTTCACATTATCAAAAATTTTCAAAAAAAATATTTTTCAGCTCCTTATTTAATTCACAATCTAATAAAAATGTTTTTCATCTTCTAATATGTTACATTTAATGCGTAAGCTCTGCTGTCTAGGAAGATTAGAATGTCTGGTTTCGTTTTCTATAAAGTTTGGTCACGTGTTCTTGAAGAGTCTTCAACAATCATATTTTGTTTAAGGTTCTTTTAAACATAAAGTTTTCTTTTTTTACACTTTTTTTTGCATTTTATTATGAATAAAATTTTCAAAGTAGTTTTTAGAATTTGTTTTTTTATAACCTTTGAATGAATTATTTTTCTTTCTGGTCCGAACTAGTCATGATCTTGTAGGATTTGTGTTATATCTTAATTAAGTTCACATAGGAGTATTGTTCTACCTAGATAAACCTTAGAATGATTACTTAAAAATACGGACGCACGCATAATAATGTCTTTGAAACAATTATTTTATAAGAACTATTGTACAAAATAAATGCATTCAGTTTCATGTATTAATCCCATGTTAACCATATTAACAAAACTAGTGGTAGTATTTAAAAGGAAAGTAACTCTAGATCTGTATAATTACGTTCGTCATATTAAGAACATGCATATGCATACAATTCCTAAAATTCATCCGCGTGCATTATAGGTACTTAGATGGACCATGTATCTAGGTTTACCTGTTTGTTATTATGATATTCATGATTTTTACTGATACTTATATTCCTCAAGACAAAACATGTTGATTACAAATAGATGTTTTTAAAAAAACATTTTCATGAAATTTCATTGATAATACTAATATATATGGAGCGACAAAGAATTCCATTTTGCACTTGATAACGTCAGTGTATTTACATTTATACGCTGTAAAGCGTGTTTAAAAGAACATACAGAAACAGCCATAACATTATTTTGGATTCCCTCACGGAAATCCGAGTAAAAATTAAACGACAAATCGTAACAATTAAACAACACATAATAGCACGTAAACACAATATAGTATGTTCTGAAGAACATAACAATGACCGGGGATTAATAAATGGATTCGAATTTAGTCCGAGCAGATCTTTATGTACACACGCAATGTGTCGCCGGACAATGACCAACTTCGCAATTTATCGTACACCACTCGGTCATCCCGGGTGTTTTTTTTCCATACCAAAGTTGGTACGCAGGTTTTATCGAAGTATGGATTTGAATTCATTGTTGTAGTTGGAGTAGGCGTGGTTGTAGTAGGCATGGTCGTTGTTGTTGTAGGCGTTGTTGTCGTTGTTGTAGGTGTGGTTGTAGTAAGATAAGGCGTTGTTGTAGTAGGAGAAGGCGTTGTTGTTGTAGGAGAAGGCGTTGTTGCTGTAGGCGTGATCGTTGATGTGGAAGGCGTGTTAATTGTCATTGTAGGCTTGGTCTTTGTCGTTGTAGGCGTGGTCGTTTTTGTTGTTGGCGTGGTCGTTGTAGTGGTAGGTGTGGTTGTCGTTGTCGTAGGTGTTGTTGTAGGTGTGGTGGTCGTCGTTGTAGGCGACATTGTGGTTGACGTGGTAATTGTGCTGGCTGTCACATTTGGTGGACGTGTGGTTTGAATCCCTGATCCATTCGGATCTTCTATTGCAATGTCCGAACAACCATAAAACTCTTCCTGTGCCCCACATCCGATACACCCTGTTCCGTTCGGAGATACACCCCAACTGTTACCTATTTGTTGAAAAATTATTGAAATGTCAAAATATAATTCTATATTGTTCTAGTAAGTTTTAAAAGTCTGAACTTGAACATTTTACATTTGAGTGAAAGAAATTAAAAATAAGTAGGTTTTGTTTTGTTTTTATTAAAGAGGGGATAACTCTCCGATAAAGTGTTAACTTTCTTGACAGCCTTAGTTTATTTCATACAAAACATATCTTATTTCAAATCCCAGATTTCATTAAGTAATAACAAATTACGACAGCGCCATATGTGCATAAGTCCAGTTGCGCTCCGAATTTGTAGTAGAAAAAACAGATTTTTGTGTTGAGTACAATGAAGGCTGTACAGTCATAAAACATGTTTTTGTAATTTTATTTGAAAAACAATATATTGTCCAGATTTCAGTTTTTACCATTTACAAACAAATCAAACTTATGCGCACTAAAAGCAGACGTCTTGTGGCTAATTTTAATGAAAAAATTTAGAGGTGTTTCTTTCATTTGCATTAGAATGGAGATAAAAGGATTTTATATTACATTGTATGATTTATGGGCATCACATTTTGATTTGATTGCTTCAAATGTCTATTTATTGACTCATCGAATGCGTCGCTTAGTTTGCGACCATCAAATTGCCAATTAATGCCCAGAAATCAAGCTTCAAATACAATACTGATACATGTATCTCAAGCAAAAGAGATAGTTCCATCAAATTTGACGAAATATGGGAACGCTTTGTCTTATTTGCACACAATTATTAATTTCAAATATCAGACTATATCTTATTCTTTATCATATTGGATAAAATTACTCACCAACATGCCATTTCCATTGTAAAACACACTGAGTACATATCAGACCGGAAGGAAGTATCCACTTTTTTGTACGCATGCCCACACTCGTATCAATATGATCCCTGCAATTAATAACAAATATTTACAGAATAATTCAGATCTTATTTTCGCATTAATGTTGCATTTTGCTTGAAACTTATCGGTGTACTTCATATATTTCTTTCTTGCTTAACTGTAGCTATATACTTTGTATCATTTTTCTTTTTATTTTATAGGAAACGTCACTATGGTGTATTTTTTATATTTTTATTAATCAGCATTGCTAAGATATGACATCAACTAAATCATTTACTATGTATGTCCTTCAAAGTTTATTTGAACACGATAACCTATATACATTGTAGTGTTTTATTGTGTAATTCTTTCTGCATTCTCATTTATAAACCAAAATAAAATGAACGATTTGCTAGATCAATTGTTGATCAATATAAAAAGAAGTGTTTTCAATATTTAAATCAATTGTACGCTTTCCCAAAATATTAAGCAAAATGTTCAGCGGACAGTATTAAGAAATAGAGCCTGTTTGATATTTTCGACATGTTTAAATGCCTTTTACAAAACAGGTCTACAGTCCGTTACGTGTACGTCGTTTTCACGCAATACCAGTTATCGTCGATTAAAAGGAATATATATTTTTTAATACACTTTAGTTTGAAGTAAAGATTTGAAAAGTTATACTTTAAGGACAGCATTCCTTTATTGATTCATAATTTACATAATTTCTATGCACAATGGACTGCTATCTATACCATAGATCTGAAAAAAAATAATGCCCCTCTACTATCGTAGGCGGAGCAAATAAGAGACCGATATAGTATTGATAAACACTCATACCTTGTGCCACTTCCGTCTGCCAGCTGCAACAAATATTTGTCCAAACAAGCTTGTGTCGCTGGCTTCTTTACATCATTATTCGGACAAAGTCTGAATTCAAACCATCCTTTATGATTTACTGTAATTTCTACGCTTATATCGATGACCTGTCCTACTGTGTAGTGTGCAGAGATAATTCCTGTAGCATATTTCCCTCCTGCCTCATTTTCTCGTGGTTGCGTTTGATCATACGGGTCTCCACATATTCCACATTTCCCGCCATTAGTACTCCACTGGTGCTGAAATAATATCAATATGCATTGTGATTTAGTTCTATTTTTCATAAAAAAGTATAAATACAAATGAATGTTAAATGCATTTTTAACATAATTGTTAATCATTGTAATTATGTTCATACCTTACTTAATTTTTGGTTTAAATCTGTACGATAAAATTGACTTAAGATATTATCAGTGTTGTCTGTGTATCTTTTACTCTCCTTGTTGAAGTTTAAACTTAATTAAGGTGTTCTTTTACTGTCTTTAAAATCTCATACAAAATATGGATGAAATAATTGCCCCTAGACGTTTTGCAAGCAGCAATTGATTAAACTTTTTTTAATTGGCTTCCGAAGATATACACATTACATAAATCTTTCTGACCCTAAGAACTGATTTTGATTATAGAAATATGTGGTTTTTCAGTTCTATCTCATTTATGCCGAAAAATACCATTAACTATTGTTCTTCTTTTTCAATCATGTACAGTGTAATTGCTGTAAGGTTAATTTCATATTATAGATACATGTAAGGAAACTAGACATGTCTGTAAATACTAATTTATCTACTATATAATTTACTAATTTATCTACTATATTATTCACCAATCAGTCATTTCAGCCACAAAAGGTAGATAAAGTGTAAGTAAATGAGATTCAAAGCTTCGAACACGGCAGCTACATTGTACCTTGCCGTATTTGTTTTAATAACATTACAGGGTATTGCAAATTTATTTGCTGTAACTCGTTTGAGCCTTTTTCTGTAACGAAAAAGGAAAGTATGCTAGATACACTTGCTGGAAATGTGAAGATTTGATTGAAGCTTTACATTTTCTCCTGGACAATATATATGTACGTTTCGGCGATAAAGTGTATCGACAGGTAGTAGGTATTCCTATGGGCACTAATTGCGCCCCATAAATAGCAGATTTATTCCTATACTGTTATGAATCACAGTTTATGACCAAAATCAGTAAAGACACGTCATTGTTACATTTAGCTGACACATTCAACAATACCTACCGTTATCTTCATGAAATTTGTTCTTTAAATAATCTAGAATTCTCTAAATATACTACCGAAATTTACCCAAAGGAACTTACTTTAAATAAATCTAACATAAACAGCAGTAGTTGTCTATTTCTAGATTTAGACATTTCAATTTCTAAAGGGAAACTCCATACAAAACTTTACGACATTAGAGACGATTTTTCATTCTCTATCGTTAGTTTTCCTTTTTTTTTTAGACGGCGATGTTCCTTTGGCTCCATCATACTGTGTTTATATAGCCTAACTCGTTCGTTATGCCCGTGAGTGTAGTGATGTCATAGATTTTAACGAACGTAATCAATGTATCACTGGTAAATCATTAAGTCAGGGATTTCGTTACCATAAAGTACTTAAAACATTTACTAAGTTCTTTCATAGATACAAAGATTTGATTAGTAAATTTGGCTCTACCTGTAGAAAACTTATTAAAAATGGTATTTCACATCCTAAATTTTACGGTAATATTGTATTAAAAGCGCGGAAATCACTATGTGATCCATGTAAACTTATAGAACCTTTAAACAAACTTATTAGTAAAGGTTATCTTATTAATGTTGTAATAAGATCTTTGAATATTGTTTTCATTGGCACTAACATCGTTTTTGTCATCAACAAATTAAAACATAACTAAATTTGTATTCTTTTCGAATGATTTTTTGAGATGTATATATACACATCCACGTTTATGTTCTATTTAGAAATTGTTTTATCTATACATAACATCATACATATTTATTATAAGATTAAATTCTTACTATCCTACTGCCTGTCGTTACTTTTATTCTGGCATTGCACAAGTCATGTCTTCTTTGACTGTCCATGGCGTTAAAACACTAAATCCCTGCCTGGGATGTGTTTTAATTGATTTGAGTCTCTGATGCATGATTTTTTTATTATTTATTGTTTTTTGTTTTTAACTAGTTTTCCGTAACTGCGAGTACTCTCAAATCGTACTTTCGTGTTAATTTGACCTGTTGATACAATATGTAATTCATTTCAGTCTATTATTGAATGTTTACGTATTTTGTGTTATATCTCGTCTTACTATATTTAATATGTACCACCTTTGATAAGTATTTAGTATGACGAAAAAATTTTCACTTCTGTACTCGTACTATGAATAACAAATTTATTTTGTAAAAAAATGTTTCTGTAATCCTAACAACAAAATTATTATCTTTAAATTTACCTATGTACGTTACTTTATTTAACGCCATTTTGTCCTAGGTTAAAATTGTCTTTTTGACATTGAAACATCTTTTTTATTTATATTGTGTCATAGATCAAACTTATTTGTTCAGTGTGTATTTACTTGTTTTTGTGTATTGTCTTTTTGATCGAGTTAAGCCATTTCAATTGATATTTTATTGTGTGTCTTTTTATGTTGTAATGTTATACCACTGTTTCAGGTTACGGTAAAGGTTGGCACCTGTTAAAACGTTTAAACCCGCTGCATTTTAATGCATCTGTCCTCTGTCAGGAGCCTGTTTTTCAGTGGTTGTCGTTTGTTGGTGTGGTTCATAAGTGATTCTCGTTTCTCGTTTTTTATATAGATTAGACCGTTGGTTTTCCTGTTTGAATTGTTTTACACTAGTCATTTTTGGGGCCCTTTATTGCTTGCTGTTCAGTGTGAGCCAAGGCTCTGTAATGAAGGCGTACTTTGACCTATAATTGTTTACTTTTTACACATTGTGACTTGGATGGATCGTTGTCTCATTGGTACTCATACCACATCTTCTTAATCATATTTATTAACATTAATTTGTAAACTGTGACAATGGTTTCATAATTTTCCTTACGTTAATCCGGAACTTCAAAATTTAAGTTAACATTCACTGATTTAAGACTTTTTCTAATGAAGTTAACACCATTTCGTCGTAATCCTAAATGCTTGTCTTTGATTGTAAGAGGAAAATTCAAGATCGGTGAGACCATCTTTTGCGCTTTTCTCACTTTTTCTCAAACCTATCGAGCTGCAGATTTTTTGAATACTCATTATTAGTATAGTTTGGTGAGCTTATAATTACATTAACGTAACCAATTTTTCTGCACTAGGTACGCATTTCGACAATAAATATCTCTTCAGTGATGCTCGAGGCTAAAATATTTTAAAATCCACAATAAAATGAAGAGCTTATAAACCAAAAATGACAAAAATATAAAGAGCTTTACACAAAACTAAACAATATTTTTTTAAACGTTCATTAGCATAAATGTTCTCACATAGAAAGATCTTTATACTGATGAAGACTAGTTTTATTTTACTATGCCATCCTTGCTAGCAGTAACAACAAGCATTACAAAGTATATAAACCTTTACGGATTTTGGATAGTCCGTTTATTGTGGTGTTCTAATGGAGATTTCAATGTTCAGTTTAAAGTTTCACACTTTGTTTTTGTGGCAATCAACAGTTTTAATGTTCTTGTTTTTTCTTTATTCAGTTGGTTACAGAATTATTTTTCTAATTTTTGTATGCTGTTGGATTTTTTGTTTGAATTAGCATCTATTCATTGTCTTATAATATACGTATTTGGCTAATATTTCCATGTATTTTTTTAAGTGGTCTGTTTGGGTTTTTTTAAGTTCCCTTGCTGAGTTAACTGAAAACCACGAAAAAAATAATAATTTGTAGAAACCAAATTTAGTAAATGGAGACATAAGACTTTTTTGCAGATGAATATGCAGTTATGTTCGCTTCTATTAAAAAAATAATAGCGTTGCTTTGGATAATGAATCCATATCTGTTGAAACTGATACATCTATACGTGAATATTTAATTTTTGCTTGAAACAATATTTAAAACCATTTGAATGATATTACTTGTTTATATACCAAATATTCAATAACGAGCTTCTTTGTGCCAGTAACGATTACATTTAATCAAATAAAAGTATATTAAACGATCGAAATATATCTAGTTGTATACTTTTTCAATTTCATTTTAATTTTTTAAAACATATAGGTTTTCAACTTGTTAAATCATTTTAAAAAGGCATAGTTATTACTAGATTCCTTTTTCTAATTTGTCAATTTTCTTAATTTTGTTGTTACTTTCAAACTGAACAAATATGAGAAATCGAAATCTGTATTCAAAATTATTGGGATTTACATGCAAGTTGACTTGAGCAATCTTTGTTTTCACTTATAATAACTTAACAAAATTTACATCAATTCCATTATAAAAAATTATTTTTTATAGTCTTATTTTTTTTAAAATCGAAGAACAATTTAGAGTTACAATAATAAAAGAGAACATGTCTAATTTCACTCACCCAAAACCCTCCACAAAATAGCTGATTGTCGAAATTATTTCGGGGTGTCGGGAATCCTTTCATAAACATAGACGATCTTGACGGAGGTTCCCACAACCTTCCGTGCCCATCAACAAGGGCGACAGCACACAACAGGTACAAACACTTTACACTGATCATTGTCGACATTCTAAAGTAAAATGAAAAACATATGCATCCGATTTATGGGCATATGATACAGTTACAGTGGAGGTAATGACGTTGGTAACGTGAAATTTTATTTTTCACGACGTCAAACTGTAACATATCGAGAAAAGATGCTTTTTCGACTGATCTTTATCATTCAGACTCATTTAGCTTGAAAACGAGTTCATGGACCCCTCTTTGTAAAAATGACATTAGGCTTGATCATGTAAGAAGATTATTTGTGCCAATTTTTATGAACAAATCACCGATGAATTTCTTTTTACTTAGATAAATATACAGCAAAAAAATCCGTTCTTTGACTAAAATCATGAAAGTGTGATAAAAATGAATAGTTTCCCAGAATTGTTACACAAATTCAAAGCACTATTATGTAGTGAAGATATTCCAGATGCTTTTACAAAAATCCGCTTGCGTTTATCTTTTGAAACAAAAAAGTTAAATATGTCTTTCCAAAGGATACAAATGTTCAAAAAACCCAAATTTCCAGTAAAGGCCCAAAATTTCGACCCCATTTATCCCTAAAGGTAGCAAATGAAGGTACTTTTTTATTACATATTTAAATGGATTAGGTGAAAAATAGCTTGTATGTCAACTTTCGTCAAAATTTCACCGTGGATTCAAAACTGTATCGTATGTCCTTAATTTAAATACACCTTGTCCACGTGGGACACACCTTATCTGACTTTCTACTAGAGTTTTCTTACAATTTCCGAAAGAAATTTATTTTACCTAAGAAATTACCAAGGCAAATATATCGGCGTACCCCCTCACATAAAAAAAATAAGATAAAATAGAAAACAAATACTTCCAAAAATTTGCAACCCAAAAAATATTAAAATGAAAAAAAAAATGACCTCCAAAACATATTATGACGGGGCTCGTTTAATAACTTGTAGTGATTCCCCGCTTCTCCCTGGGAAATACCTATAGTCGCCTTGTGATGTGTCCACAAATAATGACAAACCCAAATTAAGCTCATCTACGGAACCGTTCTTTCAGCGTATAATTGCGTTTTCGTCCTAAACATATATGACATATTTGCCACTGGACGTTAAACGACCAATAATCACCAATCTTCCAAGCATGTTTATTGTTTTACCGTCATTATTAAATCCAGAATATATATAGTGCAAGAGTAGATTTATTTTCTTGATATACATTTAGGTGTTAAAATGCAGTAAGAGTCACATTATGCTTTTCACACTTACACTTACCTTCATGACAAATATGTTGTTGTCCCCGCAGATAAAGCCCCAAACAACATCGTTTTTGTGTGTAAATATCATTACATAAACTGCTTGATAAATGAATTAGGTATTGACAATTCACTTGGAAACTCAACATATACTCTCACGACACTTACCAAAGAGGAAATCCTGGATAATCATAGGTCTGTTCTATGTTCCTTTGGAATTTCAACCAAAGATGAAGAACTGGATCTTACATCACTGTATTGGATACCTAAACTACATAAGTGTCCTTACAAACAACGGTATATTGCTGGGTCTTCCAAATGCTCCACGAAACCTCTTTCTAAATTATTAACATCTATTTTATCAGCAATTAAAGCCGGGCTCCAAAGTTATTGTGAAACTGCCTATTCTAGAGGTGGCGTGAATCAGATGTGGATACTAAAAAATTCCAAAGATCTTTTAGAGTACATACAATCTAAGACTCTCTCATCTTGCAATAGTATTAAAACATTTGACTTTTCTACACTTTACACAAGTATTCCCATTCCAAACTAAAAGACAAATTGAAAGAGTTGGTATTACTTTGTTTCATTAAAAGAATGGCGAACGTAGATATAAGTATCTTGTCTTGGGAGGATAAATCCTACTTTGTAAAGAATCACTCTGATTCAAACAAAAATTCTCTGAAACTGACATTATCAAGATGCTTGATTTCTTGATTGACAACATATTTGTTACGTTTGGAGGACGTGTTTTTCAACAGACTGTCGGAATTCCAATGGGAACCAATTGTGCTCCTCTTCTTGCCGACTTGTTTCTTTATTCTTATGAGGCTGACTTCATACAGGAACTTCTTAGGAAGAAAGATAAGAAGTTAGCAATATCCTTTAACTCTACGTTCCGCTATATAGATGATGTTCTCTCACTAAATAATACAAAATTTGGTGACTATGTTGAACGAATCTATCCCATCGAACTAGAGATAAAGGATACTACAGATACAGTTAAGTCGGCCTCATATCTTGACTTACATCTAGAAATTGACAATGAGGGTCGGTAGAAAACAAAACTTTACGACAAAAGAGATGATTTCAGCTTCCCAATTGTGAACTTTCCATTTCTATGTAGCAACATTCCAGCAGCGCCTGCATACGGAGTATATATCTCCCAATTGATACGATATTCCCGGGCTTGAGTTTCCTATCATGATTTCCTTGATAGAGGATTGCTGCTCACAAGGAAGCTATTAAACCAAGAGTTCCAAATGGTGAAGTTGAAATCATCCCTTCGTAAATTTTACGGACGCCATCACGAGTTGGTTGACCGCTATGGAATAACCGTTTCACAGATGATATCCGACATGTTCCTTATGTCGTAACTACAATACCCTTCCCTTTTCACGAATGTGACTTACCGAATTAGACAATTTACCGGATTTGTAATAACATAAGCAATACGACGGGTGCCACATGTGGAGCAGGATCTGCTTACCCTTCCGGATCACCCCAAGTTTTTGGTGGGGTTCGTGTTGCTTAGTCTTTAGTTTTCTATGTTGTGTCATCTGTACTATTATTTGTCTGTTTGTCTTTTTATTTTTGGCCATGGCGTTGTCGGTTTGTTTTCGATCTATGAGTTTGACTATCCCTCTGGTATCTTTCGTCCCTCTTTTTTAACATTAATAAAAAAAAACTTCATCGCAAAATCTTTCTTTTTCACTGATTTATTTCACATATTAAAAACATGATTACTTTTTCAAAACATTGCAGCATCCTTGTCTTACAAATATCGATAGTCCACGTTGACAATTTGATGATAGCATACTCATTAAAAAAATCATTATGAATCTTGTCGTTAAATTTAGAGTATCATATTTCAATAATTTCATTAAAATGTTAATGGTGAAACGCATGTTTGAATACTTCCCGCGCAAATGTCCCGTTGTAATCGTATCGGACGTAAGTGTATTTGAAACTATTTTTCTTTATTTTCAGATATTAAAAGCGTGATTTATTTGCGATATGCTTGAATTTTTAAAGACACGTTTGAATCAGAAAAGAATGCTGTTTTACCAGATAAAACAAAGACTCTAAGTGTTATCGTGGAGATGTAATACATGATCCCTTTACGTTCGTTCGTACCTTTCGTCAAAATGTAAGAAAGCGCTAATAGCACTTTATGTCTTTGTTTACATAACTCCTTGAAATTTACATCATATTGGGCAGTTCTTTATTAATACTCATATCCATCCAATAAAGGGGTAGTTTGATTATCTAAAAGTAAACAATGAAATTAAATCAACGACAACTCTTTGTATATGAGGATCATTTTTCAAATTATTATCAATGACTAGATAATATCAACCATACCTTCTATAGTTTAAATTATAGAAAGGAGAAACACAACATTTATATGACAGTTATGCGGTTTACGGAATCTGAAGCTAAGCAATAGTGACACAGGTCAAGTTAACTCATAATGAAACGCTATATTTATACACTCAAATAAGTGAAAAGAGGAAAGTGACACATGCATGTATTGTACCCAACTTATTAAAATGCCCAACGTCTCAAATTTGATCGTATCGGATATATATAGAAACCTACCTGCTTGTGTAAGAATTTACACACAATATGTACACGGTTTGACCCATAATGGGGTTAAAGATGTTTGTGAGCGCTCGACCCTCTCCTAACCTTGGACAGTGGTGTAACAGCACAACATAAGAACAAATTATAAAAATCAGTTGAAAAAGGCTTAACTCATCAGATCGATACAAAACAGAAAAACATCAACCATAAACACAGACCGGGCGTTGCAGGGTATTTATCCATCCCTCTTCCCTAACAACAAAAAAGACACTAAGTATAGATCTGAGAGTACTCGCAGTTACTGACAGCTAGTTTAAAGCCAAGGCCGTACTTTGACCTATAATTGTTTACTTTTTACACATTGTGACTTGGATGGAGAGTTGTTTCATTGGCACTCATACCACATCTTCTTATTTCTAATAAAAACAATCATGTATCTAAGACTAAAATATTAATCAGTACACAGCCAACATCCAATGAATTAAGTGTAAGACGTCATTATCAGTCAGAGAAGAAAATGACCCTGTGCAATGCCAAAATAAAGGTATCGACAGATTGTAGTATCATTAAAGTGAATATGTGTATCACAAAACTATTTGGTATGATTTTAATTTACTGATAACAAAATCAATATTTATACCAATAAAAACAATATTTAAAGATCTAATTAAAGTGTTGAATTGGTAACCTTTAGAATAAGTTTATTTAAAGGATTGATAAGTTAACCCGGATCGTATCTAAATTTCCAGGCTCGACAAACAATATCACCGTAAAATTTAGGATGTGCTTTACCGTCTGAAACAAGTTTTTTACAGGTTCAGCCAAACTTGCAAACCAAATCTTTGTATCTATGGAAAAATTTAGTAAAGGTTTTAAGCAATTTGTGGTAACGATATCACTGACTTAATAATTTACCAGTAATACAGAGATTACGCTTATTGAAATCCAAAACGTCACTACACACACGGGCATAACGAACGAGTTAGGATATATAAACACCGTAAGATGGTGCCAGAGGAACATCACCGTCCAAAACAGGAAAATTAACAATAGGGAAAGAAAAATCATCCCTTTTGTCGTAAATTTTTGTGTAGAGTTTCTGGTGTAAAACTGAAATGTCTAAATCTAGAAAAGGACACTCATTGCTGTTAATATTTGATTTATTTTAGGTAAGTTCATGTGTGTAAATTTCGGCAGTATATTTAGAGAAATCTTGATTATTCAATGAAAAAATATCATCAAGATAACGGTAAGTGTTGTTGAATTTATCAATCAAATGGAATTTAGACGGTTCTTTACTGAGTTTGGCCATAAGCTGCGATTCATAACAGTACAGGAACAAGTCTGCTATTAAAGGGGTACATAGAAACGGACTGTCTGATAACAACTGTCATATTCCTGAATTGGTACAGGACATTTTAAGAAAACGTTGGTAATTTAAACCTGGTTTTATGGCTAGCCAAACCTCCCGCTTATATGGCGATGTTAAAAATACCGCAACAATGACTACACTACGTGACAGGAATAATGTACAAACAAATGCAAGAACACACAGCACAGAGAAATACTTAAACTAATAATATATTAGTACATTACAACATGTAAACCGCAGTATAACAACGGACACCTCCCATCAATTTACGACAGCACACCAGGACACTACAAACGAAATATAAACTGCGCGTCACATGAATGGATCAACGTCACAAACAGTGACGTATTTTTTTGTGGTGTTCGAAAGAACTGTTAACGCTCCAAAAATAGTTAATTCCGCTATTTTCGTGTTTTATTACAAAACTTAATGATCCACATAAGATTTATAATTACTGTCCGCAGATTAGTTTTGTTTTATCGAGTTAAATGTATTATAGGATCACTTGTGTGAGATTTGTAAATGTATTCTTCTTTTTCAGTATGTAAATGTATCCACAACATATTCACTAATCCACAAGTGAAGTCTATGGTCAATTTCTTATTTATTTTGATTTGATTTATTCGATATCTATTTTGAACAATATTCAATAAAGTATTTATTTACAAAATCTTCAATGCAGCCCTCCCCCCCCCTATTTTCAAATTGAAAAACGCGATCGTGAGCTTGTTCCTATTTCATTTTTTAATGGGGAACACAGTTTGATACTTGTGGACATATTTACTTCATAAAAGTGAAATTTCCAGGATAAGAGTATTTCGTAAAAGTAAATAATTGGCATAAAGGTTATTCCCGGATAAGTGTATAACAAACGTATATGTATATGTTCGTTATGCCCGTGTGTGTAGTGATGTCATAGATTTCAACGAACGTAATCAATGCATCACTAGTAAATTATTAAGTCAGGGATTTCGTTACCATAAATTACGTAAAACTTTTGCTAAGTTCTTTCATAGATACAAAGATTTGATTAGTAAATTTGGCTGAACCTGTAGAAAACTGATTAAAAACGGTATTTCACATCCTAAATTTTACGGTAATATTGTACTTAAAGCGCGGAAATCACTATATGATCCGTGTAAACTCATCGAACCTTTAAATAAACTTATTAGTTCAGGTTATCTTACCAATGTTGTAATTAGATCTTTGAATATAGTTTACATTGGCACTAATATCGATTTTGTCATCAGCAAATTAAAACATAACTAAATTTGTATTCTTTTCAAACGGGATGTTTAAAGACACACCCACGTTGATTTTGATCTATAAAGAGGTTAAACTCCTAACTATCCTACTGTCTGTCGATACATTTATTTTTGGCATTGCACTAGTCATGCCTTCTTTGACTGTCCATGACGTTAAAATACTAAATCCCTGGGATGTGTTTTAGTTGATTTTAGTCTCTGATGCATGATTTTTTATTATTAATTGTTTTGGCTTTTAACTAGCTGTCAGTAACTGCGAGTACTCTCAAATCGTACTTTCTTGTTTATTTGACCTGTTGATACTAATTGTAATGCCTTTTTTGTTATTTAATGTTATTCAGGGTTATATCTGGTCTATATACCAGCTTTGATAAGTGTTTGGTACTAATATAAATTTCCACTTCGTACTATGAACATCAAAATTATTTATTTTGTTAAAATATTTCCTTTCTCTATTGTAACTGTATACGTATACCTAACAACAAAATTATTTTATTTACCTGTGTTTAAAGTTATTGCAAATGGCTGATATTTTTGTTCGAGCATATTGTTTTCTTAAATTGTTTAACATTTCATACCGATATAACATGCTACTTTTATTATTCTTCCTTAGTTTATTTATTTTGAATTTACATTGTATCATAGGTCAAATTTATTTGTTCAGTGTATGTTCAATGGTGTTACTATGTCCTTTGATTGAGTTAAGCTATTTCAGTTGATATTTTATAATGTGTCTTTCTATGTTGTGATGTTACACTATTGTTTCAGAAAAAGGGTGAAGGTTTGGTACCATTAAAACGTTTAAACCCGCTGCATTTGTTTGCACCTGTCCTAAGTCAGGAATCTGATGTTCAGTAGTTGTCGTTTGTTGATGTGGTTCATAAGTGTTTCTCGTTTCTCGTTTTTATATAGATTAGACCGTTGTTTTTCCCGTTTGAATGGTTTTACACTAGTAATTTTTGGGGCCCTTTATAGCTTACTGTTCGGTGTGAGCCTAGGTTCCGTGTTGAAGACCGTACTTTGACCTATAATGGTTTACATTTATAAATTTTGACTTGGATGGAGAGTTGTCTCATTGGCACTCATACCACATCTTCTTATATCTATACACAATATAATGCTTGACAAACTGTTAATTTTCCTTTGTTGGACGTCGATGTTCCTCTGACACCATCTTACGGTGTTTATATATCCCAACTCATTCGTTTTGCCCGTGTCTGTAGTGATATTTTGGATTTCAATGAACGTAATCTTTGCATTACTGGTAAATTATTATGTCAGGGATTTCGTTACCACAATTTACTTAAAACCTTTACTAAATTCTTCCATAGATACAAAGATGTGGTTTGCAAGTTTTGCTGTACCTGTAAAAACTTATTTCAGACGGAAAAACACATCCTTAATTTTACGATGATGTTGTTATACGAGCCCGGAAATTCAGATACGATCCGGGTAAACTTATCAATCCTTTAAATAAACTTATTCTTAAGGTTACCTATTGAACACTATAATAAAATCTTTGAAGATTGTTTTATAGGTATACATATTTATTTTGTTATCAATAAATTAAAACATACTAAATATTACACATATGTTCACGGTTCTACAATCTGGCGATACCTTTATTTTGACATTGCACGAGGTCATGTGTTTCTCTGACTGTTGATGACGTCTTTACACTAAATTCATTGGATGTTGGATGCGTACTGATTGATATTTTAGTCTTAGATACATGATTTTTGTATTAGTTGTTATTGCCTTTGAACTAGCTGCCAGTATCTGCGAGTACTCTCAGATCTGTACTTAGTGTATTTGTTGTTGTTAAGGATGAGTGATGGACAAATACTCTGCAACGTCCGGTCTGTGATTTTGTTTGATGTTTTCTTTGTATCGATCTGATGAGTTAAGCCTTTTTAACTGATTTTTATAGTTTGTTTTATGTTGTGCTGTTACACCACTGTCCAAGGTTAGGTGTTGGGGGGGGGGTCGAGCGCTCACAAACATCTTTAACCCTGCCACATTCTGTATGTGCCTGCCTGTCCCAAGTCAAGAGCCTGTATTTCAGTGGTTGTCGTTGGTTCACGTCTGTCATATTTTTTGTCGTAAATTGTTTTGTTATAAATTAGGCCGTTAATTTTCTCAACTGAATTGTTTCATATTTTTCATGTCGAGGCTTTTATAGCCGACTATACGGTATGGATTTTTCTCATTGTTGAAGGCCGTACGGTTGCCTATAATTGCTTACATCCACTTTATTTGAACTTTGGTGGATGGTTGTCTCATTGGTAATCATACCACATCTCCTTATTGTGGTTTCATTTTTTAGTGGGTACTAATTTTCGTGGATTGAGGAAAACTTGCATTTTCGTGCATATTTAATTTCGTTGTTTTGGCAAAGTCTGCATACATTCCTTCAGAAAATTTGTAATTCGTTGAACATTTAAATTCGTGGTTCCTTTGTACCCACGAAATCCAAGAAAATTGGTATTCAACGAACATTGATGAATCCACAGTATTTTTATAAGGAAAACGTGTTTATATAAATTTGATTTAATGTCACTTTATACCCACTATTTATAGGTTGATATAACATTAATATTAATTTAGGACTTATTTCAAGATACGATTATTTGGTTTAACTGAGTTTATTAGTTGAAGTACATTACTAAGCCTACAAATGATATATCAAAGAGGGACGAAAGATACCAGAGGGACAGTCAAACTCATAGATTGAAAATAAACTGACAACGCTATGGCTAAAAATAAAAAGACAAACAGACAAATAATAGTACAGAAGACACAACATAGAAAACTAAAGACTAAGCAACACGAGCCCCACCTAAAACTGGGGGTTATCTCAGGTGCTCCGGAAGGGTAAGCAGATCCTGCTCCACATGTGGCACCCGTCGTGTTGCTTATGTTATTACAAATCCGGTAAATAGTCTAATTCGGTAGGTCACATTCGTGAAAAGGGAAGGGTATTGTAGTTACGATATAAGGAACATATCCGATATCATCTGTGAAACGGTTATTCCATAACGGTCAACCAACTCGTGATGGCGTCCGTAAAATTTACGAAAGGATGATTTCAACTTCACCACTTGGAACTCTTGGTTTAATAGCTTTCTTGTGAGCAGCAATCCTCTATCAAGGAAATCATGATAGGAAATAGAAGCCCGGGAATATCGTATCAATTGGGAGATATATACTCCGTATGCAGGCGCTGCTGGAGTGTTACTACATAGAAATGGAAAGTTCACAATTGGGAAGCTGAAATCATCTCTTTTGTCGTAAAGTGTTGTTTTCAACCGACCCCCCTCATTGTCAATTTCTAGATGTAAGTCAAGATATGAGGCAGATTTATATGTATCTGTAGTATCCTTTATCTCTAGTTCGATGGGATAGATTCGTTCAACATAATCACCAAATTTTGTATAATTTAGTGAGAGAACATCATCTATATAGCGGAACGTAAAGTTAAAGGATATTGCTAACTTCTTTTCTTTCTTCCTAAGAAGTTTCGGTATGAAGTCAGCCTGAAGTAGTCGCGTGCAACTTAGCTTGTACATGATAGAAAACTATTGCGTGACTTATTATTTCGCTTTCGAATGAATGTGTAGTTCTAAACATCATTAAGAGTAATTATTTAATATTTTAAATATAATCATCTATCTTCTACACTTTTAAAGCTTGTCTTTACAATGTCACAACGATTACATGACTATTAGGAATAAAACCATATTTCCTTTATGAATGATATGGCCTGGCAATAACTTGACAAGATCCATTTGCCCAAAATGAATAAAGCGGCGAATTAAAATGTGATAATGAATATTCCACCCGAAAACAAATCCTCCTGTCCCCTAAATCACCTCCTACCCGACCCGAAAATCAAATGATGAATGAAAAGAGCTGTCTCCCTCTATCATATGATTATTTTATGTTCCAAATTGCAGGTTTTACTTTTGTTTTTATTTACCAGTATATTATATGAAGTTGTTTTTTTTAATAAATGTATATTTGTTTTTGTGTTTTAATCAACCCAATCATCAAAATCATGTTTAGTATTGTATGTTTTGTCTTGGGGCGATGATTCAATTGTCATTATTTCGTTCTTGTGTGGGCACTTTGATTAGTTAATAAAATTATTGTAGAAAACAAGATAGGAAGTTTCATCAAAAGTATTCGGACATACAACTTTGTGTACATGACTGTGGATACAACTTAGATTGGTACGCCCTGACCTCTTACACCTTTATGTGTTATTTACTGACGAGTAGAGAAGTGACATTAACCATAAAATTCTTTTTTTAATGCATCTACATAACATACGGCTAACTCATATACCATTCGAAAGCATATTATCAGCAATATCGGTTTTGCCTGGTCGTCAAATATTCAAACTGTGCAATTTCCGTCAATTCACGATGAACTGTCAAGGACGGACAATTTCTAATTTACAATTTGTCAGCATTTATGCATGTTATGTCTTTTAAATATTAAAAATTAAGTATGGAAAAAATAAAAAAAAACTAAGAGTAAGGGTTAATCGTCGCTTACCAAATGCATTTTATAATATTTGTTATTTTACAAGAAATTTCAGTGAAAATGATAAAAATGATTAAAACCAAAATATTTGTCTGTGATCCAATTGTTTATCATTGAAAAAAAAAAAAAAAAAAAAAAACAACAAAAAAAAAAAAAAAAAAAATAGCATAATTTATTTAGTGCTAAGGAAGTTTTTTGCTTATCAAACTACGGCAATCACGTTTCAGCCAATCAAAACAACTCATAGAGTTGCCAAAAATACCACCATCTGCAAAAAGAATGTCGTTTAGCTGTTCCACGTTAAAACAATTTGTATGTAGTTAATACTAGGTTGAAGAAACATAAATCTCAAAAATGCAAAAATGTAAAGAAATAATACACGCGAGATTTATGATTTTAGGGGGAATTGAGGGAGCGAAATTGATTGATATCTTTTTGATTCTATTTGAATTTGTTAATCATGAATGAAATCCTTCCATGTACATTCACCATATGTGCATTTTAAAACTTTGAACTTCACTGAAATCTACCAAGCGATGTAGGAGGAGTATTGTTAATTATATAGTTTTTATAGACTTAAGGATGAACATATAAATGGAAAAAAAAATATGCGTAAGGACTAGAAAATTTCTACATTCAGGCTAAACACAAACACACACATTTATTTAAACATACACATAGAAATCTAAGTTTTAAGTGCTGTTGTGATTTCATTTATTCACTTGACTTTGACCAAGTTGGTTATCTTTTCATTGGTTGACAGGAGGGAGTTTTATACCATAGCCGAAGAAACACAGATGACACCATGACCAAAGCGAAACAGTCGGATAGACAAACAATAGTCCTCAAAACACTATATCGAAATGTTCGAACATTTATTTGTCTTCCTAAAACCGGTGGTGATCGCAGTTGCTCAGGAAGGGTATTCAATCTTCCACAATATTAATTTTTCGTCATATTTGATAAAAAAAATGATATAGTTTGTAATAGTACGCTAACATAAGAAAAAATAAAATAACCTAATTTGTGATTAAAAAGCGCGTGGTGCAAACAGTTTTCACTCGAATATTGAACGAGAATAAACTTCTTTACATGTCTTCCACTTTCGATTTCGAAAAACCATTACTGTACATACCTTGTACATTCCTTAAAGCATTTGTATTACCCCTTTTCAAATATTAATTATTTCTGATATGGACATCAACCGATGTGTTATCTAAACAAAGTAAAGCAATCTCTATTTGCAGATAGTGTTATTAGGGCAAATTCAAAAGCTTCATTAGAAGACTGATTCTTGACCAATATTATATTATATGCAGTTTAAAATGAAGAAAAAAAATCCCTTTACCTTTAAACGATAAATTTATTTATTTCTAACATATACTTATTGATGCCTCAGGAATATTCGTTTCTTTGAATATAACAATAAACGTAACTAAACATGTGAACATACCTCTATCTAACAAAGTAATAGTACAATCGTGTGACTATACCTTCAATGCAAGATTTTAACTGAATGGCGTTAACAACATTAACACGAAATGCTTCTTCATGGATAATTTCTATTTAATAATTAAACAAATGCAGTTTACTTTACATGCATTCGCAAATGTTACATTCAAGCTGTGTCATATTGCGTATTTCTGCTTGATTACGCAATAAAAAGTCCACAATTAATCAATTAAACGTCTAAAATGTGTTTCATTTGTTTTTCGAGAGGAAATTTTTTTCTGAAAAATTCTCTTATTTTAAAAGCTTACAAATATATATTCACTTCTTATCATAATCATAGCGATAATAATAATTGCCCATTGTAATTGGTTTGAATGATGTAACTCAACCTAGATCAGAGCAAACGAGAAAGATATATAAAAAATAATACACTTTTACCCATTAAACCATATCATTTTTTAAAAGAGTTTCTATAGTCATATCCAATGAGTTGTGCATTTTGTTTTATAACATTTATTTGTTTGTTACGCTAAAAACTTTTGATACTAATAGTTCAACATTCGTTAAAATGCTTATATATCACTTATCATGCTTTGTATTGGCATTAGCACGTTTTGTCTTGTTTAGAGTCAGTCAATTGGCATATGAAAATAATACATGTTAAAAGTGTGTAAAAGAGAAGTGAAGGATACCAAAGAGACATTCAAACTCAAAAGTCGAAAAATAAACTGACAACGCTATGCTAAAAAAGAAACAGAGAAACGGAGAAACAACAGTACACAAAAAAAAAAAAAAAAAAAAAGAATCAAATCGGTATTTTGCACATATACTTGTGTTACCTTAGGTCTAAAGGATAATCATCAATGTCAAATTTATACTTTTTGAACGCACTTAAAATTTACAATATTAATATAAAATCTCTGCTTGTTGATATCATTAAAACAAATAGAAAATTAATAAAATTATGTTATATACATAATCGTGGTGCTCAATTAAGAACACAACATTAAGACGAGTGACATTAACCATTACAATTTTATGTTTAATACACGCACCCAACATACGGCTAAATCATATACCATTCGAAAGCATATTATCTGTACTATCTTACCCGGTCGTCAAATATTCGTACTGTGCAATTTCCGTCCAATCACGATGAAAGGTCAAGGACGGTCAATTTCTTATTTTACAAGATGTTAGAATTTTTGCATATTATGTCTTCAAAATGATAAAATTATCTATAGAAATATAAAAAAAAACTTTAGAGCAAGGGTTAATCGTCACTTATCAACGCATCTTAAAACATTCATGACGCACTTTGGCCTTTTTAACTTTTTTCTATTCGAGTGTCACTGACGAGTCTTTTGCAGACGAAACGCGCGTCTGGCGCAAATACAAAATTTCAATCCTGGTATCTATGATATTATTTATATACACGCGATATTCTTTTAGGGGGAATTCAGGGAGCGAAACTTGATATTTCAATATGTACTTTAATTGCAAGCATGAGAAAGTTTCTCTTATACAAATGAAGAATTTTTTTTTTGTTGCTTTCACTGCATCGTACATTGACGAAGGAATTAAAAACTTTTATATACTAAGCAATGAAAAAGTTCATTGTGCTGTCCAAAGTAGAAAACAAAACTACTCGAATTTTCTTGTAAACAATCGACATGTTGCAACTACATTGACTTATAGTCTATATTTTTAGTTTGATTTGAAAATTCTAGCAATTCGCAATAGTTCTAGTTATAATTGGACTTCCTGAATAGTTGGAACATAAGTATTATAAAGAAAGAAATAACTGTATGTGTCACACTTACGATTGAAACAATCAGTATCAAGAACGTTTTTTTAAAGTAGGCAACCTCTGACAAAACATCATGAGCACTTTTGATATTGCTGTTTACTACAGCTACACGTAACCAAATAAATTTGCATAATTGACACTGAGAGATGAATATGTATTTGGACCAATATTTTTCCTAATTTACTTGGCCATGATTTTGCATTAAAACATTTTAGTAGCTGTGCCATATAATATTCTCGTTTGAGGTATTCAGAGTGCTGTTTAAGTAGATTGATTGAAAATTAGCATATTAAAAGATAATACATGTACAATTAGGATACAAAGATAATACATGTACAATTAGGATACAAAGATAATACATGTACAATTAAGATATATATGATTACAATGAAATAATGCTTAAGCTAAAATATTCAGACAGTTGTGAGAAGTTAAAAATGTGGTTGAATTTGTTATGTTTTTTTTTAATTGGTTTCATGTCATCCAAACCAACTTATTTTCATGGATATTTTTTTGTGCGTTGGTTTGAAGTATTGCCTTTTACAAAAATTATACTAAAAAGGAAACCCCTACAGAAACGTATGTATAATGGGATTAAAAAGCGTTAAAAATGAGATAACTAAAAATCAGGTCTGTACTGGTGAAATTGAATCTATTTAACACTTTTTGAATTTGTTTATTAGGAATAAAACCTAATCATGAACATTCTCCATATGTGCACTTTAAAACTTTGATCTTCACTAATATTTACCAAGCGATGTAGGAGGAGTAATGCTAATTACAAAGTTTTTAGACTAACGAATGCGAATATGGGCGTAGGGACAAGATAATTCCTACATTGACTAAACACAAACACACACATACAAACATACACATCGATATCTGAGTTTGTAGTTCTGTTGTGATTTTATTAATTCAATTTTTGAACAAACTGGTTATCTTTTCCTTGGTTGATAGGAGGAAAAAGACAACAAGGAGGCAGCTGTTTCATACAATAGCCGAAGAAACACAAATACCACCATGACCAAAGCAAAAAAGTCCGATATACAACAGTCCTCAAAACACTACATCGAAATGTACGAACACTTGTTTGTCTTCCTAAAACCGGTGGTGATCACACTTGCTCCGGAAGGGTAGTCAATCTTCCATAATATTATTTTTTCGACATATTTCATCAAACAAATGATATATTTTGTAATAACGTGCTAATATAAAGAAAAAAAAAAAAAAAAAAATAGCCGGATTTGTGATTGAAAAACGCGTGGTGCAAACAGTAATCAATATGAACGAGAATAAAATTCTTTACATGTCTTCTACCTTCAACATCGAAAACCCAAATTTTTACTGAATATACCTTGTATATTCCTTAAAGCATTTGTAAAACTCCTTTCAAAAGCGGTAAATTATTTATTTCCTGATATAAACAACAATCGATGTGTTATCTAATCAAAGAAAATCAAATTAATTCCTTATTTGCAGATGGTGTTATTAGGTCAACTGCAAAAGCTTCATTAGAAGAGTTATTCTTGATCAATATAATTAAATTATTTACAGTTTAAAATGATGAAAAAAAAAATCCCTTACCCTATAAACGATAAATTATTTATTTTGTGAGAAATAAATATTGATAACTCAAGAAAAATAAATTCAATTTAAGCGAAATTTTATCATTTTTGGAGTTTTTAATAAAGACTTGCAAATTTTCTGCAAATATTGTGCAATTAAAATTTTAATATGCATTTGATTTGGAATTAAGGTTTTCTGTTCTAATAGGTTTGTATGATTTTTTGAACAAAAACACAAGAGCTAGAAAAAGGGCATATTGTTTAATTCTTCCAAAATTTAGGAATGTTCATTCTTTACCTTTGACATTGATTTAACGAAAAATGCACCGTACGAATTATTGACGACCCAGGAAAACAAAGGTACCGATAATAATAATTCGAATAATATATAATATAGCTGTATGTTAGTTAGATGCATTAAAGTCGTTAACTAATCGTCACTCGCCTAGAGGTAAACCCTGTTAAACTGATTTTCAAAGTTCGTTCAGTGGTTGTTCTGTTGCAACATAGTCCCAGTTATTGGAAAAGATTGAACTGATGGAAACGAAAGGTTGTGTCATCTTTGAATTAAAATTCGGCTGATATCGGCGACGAATTTCACTATATTATGACATGTAGTGCTCTCATTCCAGATTGGGAAAAAGCTGTTGTCACATCATTGTACGTTTAGTCCCATATTACAAATTTAAGCAATAAATGAGCTCAAATAAATGTATTATTCTTGAAAAACATTGTAGATTTATAAAAATCATAACAGTGAGGGCCAGTCCTGGTGGTTAGTCGACACACCTACTTTTACATGTGTACTTTTGTAGTTCTCTGCATTTGAAATACTGAAATTTTGCCATAATAATGTTGATGTGCTCGACTTCAGTTCTAATTTACTCGGGATGTCAGTTTTGCCGCACTATAAAATATATACACATTTTTAAATCGGACATAAAGCAAAATCATCAGATAAAAAGCAAACGAACCAAAAGCAACGGACAAAAGGGAAAAATGTCGGACGAAAAGCAGTTATTAAACAAAAAGTAAAAGTGTCGGACGAAAATAAAAATCACAAGACAAAATGCAAAAGTGTAGGTCGAAAATAAAAGTCACCGGACAAAATGCAAAAGTGTCGGACAAAAAAGAAAATTATCGGACAAAAAGCACCGTATCAGCCGTGTCCACGAAGCTGTCTTAGGACTAGGACGTGTCTTAGGATGGTCTTAGGGTACGTTTTAGTTATAAATCAGGTTAACGAAAGTCTCCTAAGATAAAGTTGAACGAACGAACGAATGAATGAATGAATGAATGAATGAATGAATATTTTATTTACAAGAGCATACAAGACATGCTATCATGGCAATATATGTACATAATACACAATGTGACAAAAGATTGATATCAGAGAACAATACAATATTATTATAACTAACCAAATATATCCGATCTAGCTTTCTAAGAGCTTAATTGTAAGCGATCTAGAAGTAGCTTTCAACAAACAAGATAGTTTAAAAGTATTCAACCATGAACAATAATAACGTGGCAAAAAAATATCTTTGATTGTTCTATATACTGGACATACCAATACAAAATGAGATTTGTTCTCAACACATTGCATGTTGCAACATACACATAGACGCAGTTCTCTTGGTAAAATGTATAAAACGACCAACTTCAACATTTAGTTTTTAAATGTACCACTTCGTAGTTTTGAAAGAATGTGAACATTATTAATGTAGCTGAAATGATTCTCAGGACAAAAATCAATCTTTAAATTTCTATATACACTTAATTTCTCACAATCAAATATATCTGCTAAGTATATATACATAGGTGTCATAAGATGGTCATAGGATAGTCTTTACAGTTACGATGTCTTAAGTCGAAATGAAAACAACAAATATGGCCTTCAATCAGTATTTGAAGAATTTATCTTTGTGTAGATACTACTCCCATGTCTTCTCCTTAATATTATTCGTCGCCACCTTTGACAGCTTACTGAATAAAATTCCTCTATGCTTATTTACTTTGGCAAGCAAAATTTAATAATAATAATAATCATTTCCTTTATTTCTAAGGGATAACATATTTATTCCAAAGACTAGTTTACAATAAGGTCATGCATTATATACATATGTATATTACAACATAAAGTATAAAATTCCATAACAAAAATACTAATACAAGTCCAATATTAAACTATTACACAGTAATTAGAAATAAACAAATATTCTTTAATATATGTTTTTTTTTTTTTATGATTCAATTGTGCTACATTGTCTTAAATTTAGACAAATTGCTCCATAAAATACTTACAGATATCAACAAGGAACGTTTATAGAATTTAATTTTAGTTTTTGGAACAAAAAGCATATTACAAGTACTTTGTGTGATTGTTCTAGAACTAATCTGATACACATATCTAAATACATTGTGATATTCCTGAGTCATTTGGTGAAGTGCGTTAAGAACTAAAATTGCTTTTCTATATACAAAATAATCTGAGAGTAGCATCCATCCCAGCTCTCCAAAAAGTATATTATTACGCTCATTTGAAATAATTCGTGCTGCCCTATTTTAAGCTTAAAAATTCATTATTAGCAACATTTTTTGCACCTGACTAAATGGTAAAGCATTCAATTTTGGTTTTAGAAAAAATTGGACTTCTTTTCTTACTAAAGCTGATTAATACACGTAATAAAATTGAGTGGACATAAGGACAAAACTAGTTCATATACTAGTATCTTGAATTGCAGCACTATATAATAGCATCTCACAAAGATTTTGAATAATTAAGTTTAGTTGTTGTATGAACTTTATTTCTCATTTTAATAGTATATAACATGTATCTATAAGTATAAGGTTAAAAATTTGCAACCTCCCGCCCTTTACATATATACTGTTATGCATTACAAGATATTTCATTTACTTCTTTACATATTTTTATAAATTATATAAATGTTTTAGGATGGTCATAGGACATTCATAATTAGGACCATCCTAAGATAGCTTTGTTTTACATCAAAAAGATTTCCAATAAAAACGTAACTCTACGTACGAACATAATGGGACTGGTTATTGCCAACCATTGAATTTGGTTAAATACGCGTTTAAGTTTCAACAAGGTATTCCAAGACTTTTAAAATCATACACTGGAATTGTCGTCCATATGAAATAATTTAAACATGACGAAAAATGATAGAAATCAGGCATTTTCATTTATCACGTGGTTCTCCAGATTCCCGCCTTCATTTTCACTGACATAAGATCACGTATAAATACACGTGTCACTTACCTATTATACGATCGATTTGAGATATCTTTCATGGTTTTGATTATGAAAATTATTTTTCAATAGGCTTTGCAGATGAACGCTCCATTATTCTATATTTGACATGATTATTTTTTCATCAGCTGCTGTTCTTTCTCTCTTCATCGGTTTATTTCTATTTTTGTAGGGAAAACATTTTTTTTTACAATTTCAGAAATGTCGAAATCAGTGTTTGTCAACTTTTCTCTCTTGGTAAAAGTTAGAAATTGACTTAAAACTATCAACTCATTTAATTTCTAAATAACATTCTTTTCATTTATTATACAATTTATAAATACAAAATTTCTTATGTAGTTGTATTTTAAAAGGTGTTCTCGATTAAGGATTGTTCTGTGTTGTTTTGTTTAACGAGAATGTTTTACGAGTTCAAATACGAAAGGTGCGGGAGGTCGTGGGTTCGAATCCCGGCCGGTCAAACCAAAGAGTTTAAAATTGGTATTTGCTGCTCCTCCGCTAAGCACGCGGCATAAAGGAGTAAGAGCAAAGACTGGTCGGCTCGGAGTCAGAATAATGTGTCCGGGTAAGGTGACATGTCTTCCTGCGGACTGTTACCTTGTGAACTATCACGTTAAACATCCGGCTCGGCGTGTAGGTCTAGTACAAAGCAGGGTTTATATTCATATTACAATAACATGTTCTCGTCCTGAATATGCATATTAATTTGTCGCTGGACGTTAAGCAGCCATCCATTATCATCATCATCAAATACGAAAGACGTTTTCCAGGCAAAATATTTTATATCCCTTGAAGAACTTTTACTTATAGTATTTTTATTTATTCTATTATTAAACAATTTATAGAGGGCCGCCGAATTTATTTTTGAAGCAGAATCATTGAAGTGAAAATATATTGTTCCCTGAATATCATAAGGTATGTTCATAAAACTAAAAGGATAATCCTTCTTAACAAAACTGCAATAAAATATTCCATACATAATAGAAAAAAGCATATAGGGTATCCATCAATGACACAAAATCAGTACATGCACAGCTCAAAAAAAAAAAAAAAAAAAAAAAAAAAACACACAGAGCAAATGAACAGGCCGTTTTATACGTATTTGTATATGTTAAACGCCAAACATTTCATCAAAGACAATTTGTGAGCAATAATAACGTTAAATTTCGCATATATTTCTACAGACTTTTCCTATAACCTATGCATGATTACAACTAAAGAAAAGAAGTCACTTAAAATAACTGATTCAGTAAAGTATAATCATATTTTTCTTGAAAATGCATCCTCATTAATTCCCATTTGATGAAATTCTCGGAAAAATGACAAGTATCAGATATATGCATCAGTGATCTGAGTTTCTGCCTCCGACAAAAGTATCTTGAAATAAATTATAGAAGTATGCTAAAAAAAAAAGTAAGTCGTATACACCTTTCACATTCCGGTGTGTTTGAAACTCCTGTTTTAACTTAAAAATTGGATATGATAATATCATCTCGCTTCAGATTTCGTTTTTTTTTTTTTTTTTCATACTTAATTTTGATTTCGTAGTTTTAAGAAATTCAGCCTTTGAGAAATAAATATAGGGGTCAAGTGAAATGGCGAATCAATGATTGGTGCGTTTGATTACCGGTTATTTAATAAATTATTCCTAATAAAGGTTGATGTCAATAAAATCATCCCGAATTTGATAAAAACGCATGTAAAGAATAGAATAGCAGACTGGGTTTATTTTTAAACAGCAAATGTAATACAATTCAAACGAGAAAGCTTACAACCTGATTTATTTTAAAACAATAAACGAAAACAAATATGATATACAATGTACAGCAACAAATGACAACCAATGAAAAACAGGCTCCTGACTGGTAAACATTTAACAAATAAAACAACTATTACCATAGTTTTGTCAGTAAAGAAAGCAGTTCAGTGTATTTAGTTTTTCTTTGTCATTTATATCTTTGTCACACTAAATCACTTAAGCTGTCTTTCCCGTTCAAGCGTCAGTCTTATCTTAGGCAATAGTATTTTGCTTACATGTGTCTATTTCATTTTGGAGCCACACACTTTCCTCTGGTACATGTTTACTTTGCGATATTTATTTGACATCCTTCTTAATATTGAAATCTCTGTCAGTAGGTAGTACATTGTAGTAAAGTGCAAACATTTTATGGACCGACTCCATTTTTCGGTACGGAAAAAAATAGACTATTCCCCAATAAGAATTTAATTGAAAATAACATTATACGTATTTTAATGGTTGTACTGCTTAAATTCTGATTTATTTCCCTTTGTACGTCACGTGGTGTATCAATTCATGACACAAAATCACTACTTACAAATACACAAGTTACCAAAACCAAAAGAACAGTGCTTTTATTGCTGTTCTTCGTCTTAATGAACGTGAATGTATGATTAACACGATTTCGAATATAAAAAAACAGAAAATTTAATATGTAGATAAAGATAGTTTAGTCCGTCAGATATCATATATTTTTTATTTTGTCTTATGTAATTGCTGTAGTGACACATCCTTGTATTTCAGTAATGCAAATAGCATAACTGCCAAAAATAACCTAACCAGATATTTTGCTATAAGATGTCGTGTATAAAGGTATTAATGTGTACTCAATATCTTTTGGGGTTAAATTGTGGCTCCTAACTTATTTTGCCTAAACTATGTTTAAAAGTACCACTTCAGACCAAAAGGTCAATTTATAAATATGAATGACATCATAGTAACAATCACAACAATATATTTGCCAGTAAAATTAACAGATTTTTTAAAGGGTAGAAGAATCGTTCAATTTTGCCCTTTTAAAAGCCAGATAATGGCTCTTATCACTAATTCTCCTTTATATAATGGATGTGCACAGATCCTGCTATAATGCAATTGCTAGAGCAAGAAAAAATAAATCTCCTTTAGATGAACTCAATTTTATAGATAAAGAGTCCCCCTGAAAAAATCCACAATAAGTTTTGCAAATTTTAATGTACATTTGGAATTAAAAAAACTGTGCCAATAACATTGCCTCTAAAACCGAACAAGGAAGATTCACCCTTTATTGTTGTATTGCCACATAGTCAACTTTGCATGAAGACCGACTTTTGAGTAAAAACTAATCTGATTCACTGAAAAGATTGTTATTCTCTTCACAGTCACTTCATGATCAAGGTATATACTCATGGTACTCATTTGTAAATCATATTAGAAAACCCAAATATTAATCTATAAAACAAATACAAAGCCTGTAAGAATCTTAGTAAATATGTAAAAATCAACTTGCATGAAGACCGACTTTTGAGTGAATCTAATTTGCTTAAAGATTAGTATTCTCTTTCAAAGTCACTTCATGATCAAGGTATATACTCATGGTACTCATATGTAAAACAAAATTAGGTCCGAAAATAATATTAGCAAGCCCAACTATGAATCTATAAACAAATACAAAGCCTTTAAGAATCTTAGTAAATAATACTGTAAAAATCAACTTGGGCAAAGATATAAAGAAGTGTATGACAATAAAATATCATCACTTGATCAAAATAGTAAAAAAGAATTATATTGACATGAAAATCTATATGCAAATTTAGAATAAGTGACCATTCCCTCGCTATTGAAACTGGAAGAGTTAAAAATATTCCACGCCATAAAAGACTATGTAACAAATGCAAAGTTCTGGCTGATGAATTCATTTTTTTTTTTTCATTTTGTAAAATAAATAATGATTTTAGACTTGTCTTATTATTAATTCTAAAATATAATACAAAGGCTTTTCTGACAAGAAAACGAAATATGTTCTAAATCCATGTACGAGCCAGCACGTAAAATCTTTAGGCTCCTCTATTAAACAGTCTATGGAACTGACAAACGGGGCACTTCAGGTCTTATGTTGTGTTGCGTGTTCAATATTTCATTTTATTTTTATGTAAATGTCACAGACATGATGATGTTGATGATAATTGTAATTTGTATGTTACTTTGCCTTTGACCCTCTTATGGGTGCAAGTTGTGCTTGATAAAGAAATTTTTAACTTAGTCTATCTTTATCAAAAATCGATATGTCACATGCATGAAAATAAAATAAATAAACGAAAAATATCCATAGGAGACTTATGCCCCAGCTTATAAATATGCAAGAGTCACTGTACTTATTCACATTATCATCCAACAGTTATGAATATGAAAGCGTCAAATTTATTTCAGTTTCAAATATGCGTCCTTTCATCAGATCTGTGTTCTATTCTATATTGAGTCATGGACGTCACAAGTCTATTTCCTTTCTTTTTTCTAAAATCTGTGTCAATTTCAACAATAAGTCATGCACTGTTCTTTAAATTGACGTCAGATTAATCAAAAAGGAATTTTCCTTGGATTTTGATATTTTTGTTATTTTACTCTTTATTTTTTTATGAAATATTATTGTTGTCAAAAACATCTTGAAGGCCAAACGGTTAAATAGATTTTTGTCTTTTGTCTTTTGTCTTTTTAGTTAATTTGCTTGTGTGCATTGTGCTAGTCTGATGAGTGAATGAATGAACTTCACTCTCATAAACTACATATTCATATTCATATTCATATTCAATATTTTAAAGTCTCACCACTTGTATAACATTACACATTCAAATACAGATATAAAACATAGCGTATAACATAAAACATTCCAATACATATATAAAACATAGCGTATAACGTAAAACATTCACATACACATATAAAACATAGCGTATAACATTACACATTCAAATACACATTTAAAACATACCGTATAACATTACACATTCAAATACATATATAAAACATACCGTATAACATTACACATTCAAATACATATATAAAACATAGCGTATAACGTAAAACATTCACATACACATATAAAACATAGCGTATAACATTACACATTCAAATACACATTTAAAACATACCGTATAACATTACACATTCAAATACATATATAAAACATACCGTATAACATTACACATTCAAATACATATATAAAACATAGCGTATAACGTAAAACATTCACATACACATATAAAACATAGCGTATAACATTACACATTCAAATACACATTTAAAACATACCGTATAACATTACACATTCAAATACATATATAAAACATACCGTATAACATTACACATTCAAATACATATATAAAACATAGCGTATAACGTAAAACATTCACATACACATATAAAACATAGCGTATAACATTACACATTCAAATACACATTTAAAACATACCGTATAACATTACACATTCAAATACATATATAAAACATACCGTATAACATTACACATTCAAATACATATATAAAACATAGCGTATAACGTAAAACATTCACATACACATATAAAACATAGCGTATAACATTACACATTCAAATACACATTTAAAACATACCGTATAACATTACACATTCAAATACATATATAAAACATAGCGTATAACACTACACATTCTAATACATATATAAAACATAGCGTATAACATTACACATTCAAATACACATATAAAACAGTGTATAACATAAAACATTCCAATACATATAATTATATAAAACATATTGTATATTAAAACTAACAGTAAAATATCATTAGCTTAAATACATAAACATGTATTAGATACAATACAAAGGTAACAAAGAAACAGGCCGGTAACAACCGTTGCCGGATAGTTTTCTGCACAGTAGTCAGGTCAAGGTCCGAGGCGCTGGCCTCGGACCTGACCTGACTACAAGTGCTGAACAAACTATACGGCAGGTTGTTTCCGGCCTATTTTTTGTTACCTTTGTTTTGTATCTGACTTGTACGACGTTTCAGGAAGGAAGTAGTACATTTTGCATTTAGAAGAGGTAGCAAAACTAAACATATCAGAAACTTCAATGGCCATATACCAGTTAATGTAAGTTACAGCTTAAACACATTTTTTTTTCACTTCCCTTAAGCCGAGAATTTTTTTTCTAAAAAAATTTCAAGAATTTAATAACTTTATAAAAAAAGAACCATTTCAAGGAAAAGATGAATGTTGTTTACATTTGAGACTTTTTAGAATGCAACTTCGCTAGTAAGTAATTCATAAAAAAAAAAAAAACAGAGCTACCATTTGATTTTTTTTTATTGTGCAAAAACGGAAGGGAAAGCTGGGAGGGGTTAATCCATTTAAAATAAACAGAACTGAAATTAAGTGAATGAAATGTTATGAAAAACTAGATTTTGTCTTGTTATTTGATATATATATATAGGCATATATTTTGGATTTTTTTTTAATAGTTCATACATATAGGTTTTTTTTTATATGTCTCTGTTAGTGTTGATCAGGATTTAACACGTGTCGCTATATGATCCAATCGCAGCTTACCGTTCAAAATTGATGACATTAGTTGAATGATTTTTCTTCACGATTTGCTGCATATTTGAACATGTATTACATGGACACTTTTTATTTATAGGATCAATCGTGCATTGGTGAGTTGATAGGGATATTATCTTTTGATTAGATTTGATTTTTTTATATATATTTCCTGTCTTTTTTATTGAAATATAAACGTTGGTACCAGCATTTCTTTACTTTCAGCACTGTCCAGAATACTATTCATGTCCATATGTTGAAGGAAAAAAAACACTTACGGACCGACCATTTAGCTTCAAAAGGGGGTATCTTCTTTTCTGAGTAAGAACATTATTTATTTTTCAACGCTATCACCCAACTATTTTCATTTTTTCGAAATTAGACGATTATATACGGTATACGGAAAATCGGGAATCAGAACATTATTTTGTCATCTGCTTGACCACAATATATTTTTTTCATAAAATTGGGTATCAAAATATTTTTAAAAAAGGCATACCCCCTTTTTAAGTTAAATGGTCAATCCTTAGTGTACTGATATGAATAGTAATTTACTGGAATTGTTTGAAATATAGTTATTGATGCTAACGTAAATATTTTAATCAAAAGACAGGAAATATGTCGGTGAAACAAAAGTTCAAATCTAATTGAAATTTAAAGTGCCCATGAACTCTCTGATCATGCACGAGTGATTCTATTCATAAAAGTGTCCGTGTAACAACTAAAAAGTGTCCGTGTATCATCTAAAAGTGTCCGTGTAACACCCGTTAATGTACTGTTTTCTATAGCTCTGCTGGGGTAAAGTCGTACAAATACAAGCGCCATTCTATTAAGAATTATGAGAGACTATTAAATGATTAATTATATACAATATTTTACATAACTTTAAAACAATATATATCTGAGATTTAAAATACATCATCAGCTATATATAAATAAGAAATTTGTTCTTCTACATAAAATATTAAAGCAGGTTTTAGCAACTACCTGACATAGTTCTTCATTTCTGAATAAAAATACAAACTTTTCGTCAATAGACAAAATAAAAAATTGATCATTATGTTTTACTGCTTCACTATACAATATATTTCGAAGGTCTGCACAAAAGGACATAAAGTAAATACATGTTTTTCATCTTC
This sequence comes from Mytilus coruscus, assembly GCA_017311375.1. Lineage (NCBI taxonomy): Eukaryota > Metazoa > Mollusca > Bivalvia > Mytilida > Mytilidae > Mytilus > Mytilus coruscus. The sequence goes on from CM029607.1 coordinate 54,891,414, forward strand.
AATTTCATTTTTACACATAAAACAAGATCTTTCATTTATTAGTTTATTCTCATATCGTCCTGTTTCTATTTTAAGTGGCGCAACACCACATCTAAATTTTGCATAAGCACTTCTAAATTTAATAGACATATTTTGTTTTAAATATAACTCTGTACAATACATCATAGTTACAGGAAAATTTATATTTACAATTACATAGATCTATATATAAACATGCACATGTGTGAACAAATCTAACTTGAAGGACTGACTTCCACCTGTACAATTTTTATAAATTTACACATTTTATTCTTAATGTCTGAATTAAATAAACCATTAAATTATATGTATTTTGATTTTTACAGCAATATTCTGGTAAAAAATTCTTTCTCTCTACATCCAAAGCTTTACAAGTCATGATAAAATGATATTCGTCACCGATATCACTTGAGTCGCAGAGATGACATAGTCTTTCTCAAATTGATCATACGAACTTTTGCATAAAGAAAATTTGCGAATCCGCAAGCTCAGCATAAACTATACAGTCTGGGGTTGATTGCTTCAAATATAAAATAAATTTGAAAATATCAGATGCACCCGCTCTAGTAAGTTTTCAAAACTCCAAATTACTGACCCATATAATAAAATAGGTACAACAGCCTTATCAAAGAGATCCAGTTGACATTCAAAAGATAAATTATTAATTCTACTCCTCTTCAAGATGGAATACATAGCTTGTATTCCTTGGTCTCGTAAGTATTTGCTAGTTTGTAAAAATGAACCACTTTTTGAGAAAAATTTTCCTAAATATGCGTAATTTTTAACAATCTCTATTTCAGTATCACTAATAAAAAAAATCAAATTTTGTGGAATTCTACCGTTTGCAAAAAACAAGAACTATTGTTTTATCAACATTTACCTTGAGTTTCCATTTGTTAGGGACTGTGCAATATTTATCTGAGGGTGGGGCCGGTGCAAACATGGACGGGGCACATACTTTTTTCATGCAAATAATGAGCAGGGCGAAAAGTTTTTTTTAACAAACATTTGGCGGGGCGCACACTTTTTAAAACCCCTTCGTGTGTGCATAAAAAAAAATTAAATCAGAGTATAAAAGATTAAAACTATTTATTAAAATCAAATTGAATAACAGCACCTTTAACATATCAATGGCTTGAGATGATGTTAGTTCATATACTTATATATTATCTGAATGCAACATGTTTAAAGGTATAAATGTTCTTATCAATACATATATTTGTGATTTCTGTGGGAAAAACATAACTTAAAAGAAAAAAAACAACTGAATCTAAAACAAAATAACCTAATACAGTGCTTCAATATATTTTTTGTGTTTATGCTTTTAATAATCATTTTTATGTATAAAAAAAAAAAAACAAAGAATGTTGAAGCTAAAATAAGAAAAATATATGTTTGGCACTTTAAAAAATATTAAATTGCTTATAGTACATTATTATTAAGCATTGTCTGTATAAATAAAATATCTGAAAACTATAAACAATGTTTTGTACATTAAACATAACATAACATATGGTAAATAAATGCTTAAACATAAAACAACTTCAATTGTATTGTAAATAAATCTTTAACATAACAAAATTAAATTCTTAAACATTAAAAGAATTACAACTTAATCTATGAAAAAGCTGAATTATGTCCCTTGGGAGTATTAATTTCAACAAAAGTCCTTGCAAACAGTAGAAAATGAAAATTATATATGCCTGATATAATAAAAGATAGAAACTACAAAATGAAGCACTATTGAAATGTTTGCTGCATGAATTGCCAAGAATGTGAACAATTCTTAACACAGGAGAATATAAATTCTATCTAAATTTAGCCTCAAGTGGGCCTCTTTTTCTTAGATGGACAATTTTAACACTGAAAATGCTTCTAGTATGACTAAATATTGCCTTACTCCATAAACAGTACAAACTTAACCAGAACATTTCCCTTTTAATAGATTATGGCTAGAGAAATACCCCAGTGATAAATTTAAGGAATTACACAGCAAAGAAGGCAAATATCTCAGTTAAAAATATTTGTTGCGACTTGAATTCTGGTGTTTCCAATTGAATTAATCATTGCGAAAGGTGAAAACAAATACAAAAGAACTATAGTTTGGTGCATTTTATACAATAGAGTTAATATTGAAATCAAAGAATAAAGATTTATATCAGTACCCATCAATTTGACTTATTATGATGAATCAGAACTTTTCTCAACACAGCATTGTTCTCAGTGAAAATTTCTACTCTTTGTGATAAAAATCAAATGTACTAATCAAAAGCTTCAAAAAGTATAACATAACTGAAGTCTGATTTATTTTGATTTCCTATGCTATCTTCAGTATAGGAAAACGGTACTATTTATTCTGCCATATGCGGCAATACTAACATATTCTAAATTTACCACTTTTTTATAATAAAAACCTGGATAAAATAGTTATGTGTGGTGTTAGTACTTAATTATTCTGTTTTAAAAATTGAAGCCAAATAGTATCATGACCAATTTCCAACGGAGTTTGTTTATGTTATCCATGCCCACCGTCATTTTACACCAAATTATGAAATTTTGGAAATCTTTTCGAATAATTCTCTAGAAAATATTTCACTAGGTTTCAAAATTTATATTGTAAATATACATACTGCAGTTATTCATAGATAAATAAAAAAAAATATATTGTACCTTTACATCCAATCACAGCGCTCCTAAATTGACTTTCTTCCCAAAAATAAAATCTTTATAATATTGAAATATATGCATTTGAGTTTAAATATCATCTCTGATATACATGTATTATTGAATGTTGTGCATTTTAGTTAAAAAAATATCATGTTTCCATATGTGTGTTTTATTTTTTTCCAGCGGGGCAAGGACTTTTTTTTTCATTAATTGAAGCGGGGCAAGAACTTTTTTTATAATAAATATTGGCGGGGCATAAAGTTTTGTTTTTTTAAATATTTGCTGTACACCGGCCCCACCCTCAGATAAATATTGCACAGTCCTTACAATATATGTCAAATTTGTTTAATATATTTATAGTTCAGTGTTACTATCCGCTAATAAAGCAGTTTCATCAACGTATAATAGTAAAAAATCTTCATATACACATCTATAATTTCATTTTCTAGGTCTGTACTTATTGACTGTAAATTTTTTGTATCAAACTCTTCTAAAAATACTTGTAAATCATAAAGCTATACAGGAAACAAAACCGGAGATAAATTTTCGCTTTGTCGTACACCAATTTCACAAGGGAAGAAGTGGGATTTTTCATTATTGAAGACAACACGAGATTTTATATCTTTATACATATTTTGTATAACTCGGAAAAACTTTCCGTTAATATTATTCAAAAGTTTCAAGCCCTTTCTAAATGATTTTTACTGTTTGTCACTATGTTGTTTTGTTATACAACGGTTAGGGGATGGTTGGACGTTTTAACCTCGCTGGATTCTATTTGTGCCTGTTCCAAGACAGTTCACATTTCTGAAAGTCTACTTTATATAAAGGCCACGGATTTGAATAAACAAAGGGCTACACATTCAGTTTAATGACGTCATGGGACAGATATCTGAGGAAAGAACACATAAAATTTGAGGTCGGACAAAGGGCTACAGATTTTATTGTCACGGGATACAGATCTGAGGAAGTCGGACACGTATTTGAGGCCTGATACAGATGTCACTCTCACAAATATACCTGCATTTTTTTGTAGCTGGTCGTTAAGCATCAATCAATAAATCCTTTATACAGAAATATACTTTTGCTAAGAAAAATGTGAATATCGTTGTATATAAAATCCAAACATATAAAGGACAAGCGATCAAGTATCACTAGATATTTTTTACTAATATTTGAAAGGGTAAATATATAAATTACATAATTAAAAAAAAAAATAATTAGCAAAATGTAACTTAAGATCTAATTATTGAGCCATCAGGATTTGATTGATGAATTGTTGCTTGCTTATCGTCAAGTGGCAAATATTTCATGCATATACATGACGAGAACAAATATTAGGAACAGATAGTTTGTCTTGCAACAGGCCATCTTAGGACCCGCCCCTAACCCAAGAAAGTCGTTTTAAGGATCACGAACCATACAGAGAGTATGAAACGCACCCTACACGAGTCATTTGATTAAACTTATTTATACATCCCGCACAGTCAAACGGACTGCAAGCCCCTTTTTAGCAAAGCTTTTACTGACGGACGGGGGGGTTCCAGTGACTACCATATTTCTCTACCCAAGTCAACCTATGTATGCTATATGAAATAATTTTAACAGGCTACATTTAATCAACGACGATTCGTTTTTAAATGAAACAAGAAAAAAAAACATAGTCAATTGAACACGAATAAATGAGATAAAGTGCAACATCCCTTAAGAAATTGGTGTCATGGGAATTTCACAAACAAAAAACTTTCTTATTTTGACTGTACAGCTGACATCAACGATCTTGTATCCCGATTTAAACCCTAACAATCCACAGTCATAATAGGGGTCTGACGGGTCTTCACTGTCCGGTTTGTTGTTCCAAAGAATAGATAAACCAAGGTTATTAGTGAATGGCTGACCATTTACCCATTTGTAATCTCTCAGACCAATCCATTGTTTGCCTATACCTGAAAAGTACAACCATTTAGTAAGTATGCATTTATTGTTATTATTATTATTATTATTATTATTATTATTATTATTATTATTATCTATTTATAATAGCACTCAGTGTATTGCGTCGGAAAAAAACTAAGGAGATCCATCTTCATGGGATGTCCATTTTCCTATGTAAAGATATAATTAAAAATTCACGTTGGATCAATCCAGAATCACTTTGGTTGTCTTAGTTGGTGCTCGCCGCTTTTTTTGGGGGAGGGGCTCTACTAATAACACCCCCAGTCGCAAGTACATGTACTTCATGCACTGCAAAGTTGGTTGGTCGGACTGAAGATTGGACAATTTGGACTGCTGGCACCCCTAATAGAAAGAGAATGTTGTATAGGGCAGACATTTTGACTTGAAACATTCCACCTCCATCGACTCAATAAGAGTTATTTCAAAGATTCTTAAACGTAAAAAAGCGAGGGACTTTCTCAAAATTTATTAAGACAGTCCAAAATAAAAAAAGGAAAATCCAAGAATGTCCTTTTTAGAGGTAAAAAAATGCTGTTATCGTGAAAATGCCTAATTTTTCAAATTCGTATGCTAATATTCTGCTTTTGTTTGGTATTTTCTTTAGAAAATCGGTGTTGGAAGAAATTTCTTCTCTGGTAAATGGAATAAGTTGACAAAAATACACCATTAACATGACAATTTTTTGGGATATATATGTTAAAATTTCATTTCAAATTTTACACAACAGGTATATCACAATTAAATGAAAAAACAGCTACCTATAAATGAATAAATTGGAATGTAAAGTTTTCAAAACAAATAGTTCACTACATTTTGTTCATAAAAAGATTCCATCCTCCTTGAAAGAAATTTCTTCCAATACTCAAGAAAATGTAATTAACTTCTATTTATATTATTGATAATAAAAAAAAGCATCTTGTTCACTTAATGTTGTATCCTCTCTCAAATTGGAAGAAATTTCTTCCAAGTACTATTAAACAAGTTAAAATGTGTTCCAATAGATATAGAACATGTAATGCATTCATAAATACTTGACTATTTATTGAACGCAAACAGTTTAATTCATTTCTATTCCTCCTTGGAAGAAATTTCTTCCAAGCACTTTTCAACAGTAAAACATTTTCTAAATTTAAACAAAAAGTTGAATTATCGCTTTCCACAGCAGAATTTTCTTCTTTTAGTTTAGTAAAAGTTAGAATTGATTACATTTACGATATTCTGTCATTCTACTCCATTTCATTTAAAGGCTCCATCAGTTCTTGGAAGAAATTTCTTCCAAGTCCATTCACAGTCTAAAAAATAATTCACTTTATATAAGTCAAATAAACTGACGTCGCTGATGGGAAGAAATTTATTTCAACTATATGTAAAGCAGTTAGAGAAAGTTCACTTCATTTCATGTAAAGACTTCATCACTTTTTGGAAGAAATTTCCTCTCTAAGTCCATTTACAGCAATAAGAAAAAATAAAATGCTCCGCTGGGCGCAGCTTGATACGACCGCAGAGGTCGAACCCTGAACAGTTGGGGCAAGTATGGACACAACATTCAAGCTTTGAATTTGGATAGTGATTAAATATTTGACACAGCATAGGTTTCTGACACAGAATGAAATTCAATGTGGTCTAAGAACTTAAAAATTTTCAATTTACCTATTCAAACCATATCATTATTAGTTGCTTTTATTTATAAATCAGAAATAACCAATTTAAAATGGAAAATTTTGATAAAAAAAAAAAAAGGAAAAAAAGGGGAAAAAAAAGGAAAAAAAATCCCCCCCACATTTTTTAAACCCCCTTATGATTCATCACTCCCAAACTCAATCCCAGCTTTCCCTTTGTGGTATGGTACCTTGCAGTACAATTTAAGAGAGATCCATACACTTGAACACAAGTAATTGTCTGGAAACTATAAAAATGCTTGTTTTTTTGGCCCCAAATTCCTAAACGTTTAGGGAAATTACCCCTAACTCAAACCCAGCTTTCCCTTTGTGATATGTAACCTTGTAGTACAATTTCATAAAGATCCATACACTTACTTATTGTCCTGAAACTAGAAAAATGCTTGTTTTTTGCCCCTTGTGGCCCCTAATTCCTAAATTTTGAGGCAATTACCCCAAAATCAATCCCAGCCTTCCCTTTGTGGTATGGTACCTTGCAGTACAATTTCAGAGAGATCTATACACTTGAACACAAGTTATTGTCTGGAAACTAGAAAAATGCTTATTTTTGGCCTCTTTTTGGTACCTTATTCCTAAAAGTTTTAGGCAATTACCCAATAACTCGATTCCAGCTTTCCCTTTGTGATATGGAACCTTGTAGTACAATTTCAGAAAGATCCATACACTTACACAGAAGTTATTGTCATGAAACTAGAAAAATGCTTGTTTTTTGCCCCTTTTTTGGCCCCTAATTCCTAAAATTTTTAGGCAATTACACCCAAAATCAATCCCAGCATTCCCTTTGTGATATGGAACCTGGTGGTACAATGTCAGAGAGATCCATACACTAACACACTAGTTATTGTCTGGAAGTTACAAAAATGCTTATTTTTGGCCCCTTTTTGGCCCTTAATTCTTTTACTGTTGGTATCATAACCCTAAAAATCAATCCCAACATTTCTTTTGTGGTATTGAACCTTATGGTAAAATTTCATAGAGATCCATTCACTTAAACTAAAGTTATTGTGCGAAAACCAATGTGTCTTCGGACGACGACGACGACGCCAACGCCATACCAATATACGACCGCAAAAATTTGTTGCGGTCTTATAAAAATACTTTAGTTTGTTTAAATAAATTTCCGTCTTTGTTGTTAGAAATTTCTTCCAATTACTTGTACTACAATATAAGACATTTCTTTTAACAGTTTTTAAGATTTCCTGGAACACAGTTATCTAACTTGAAATATAGTTCCATTTAATCCAGTATTCAAATACAATTTCTATCAAATTTCTTTTTGAGATTTTGAGTGATTTGCTCAGGATAAAATAGGTGTATTTTCCTCTCCTCAGAACCTCTCTGGCTTCACCCATACCGGTGTCCTTATGTTTTGTGTTGCCTGTAGAAGGTTTCTAAAAAATGATTTGAGGGTAAATGTCAAACTTTATTTATGTTAACAACATCGTGTTGAAAAAGTGCAGGTGAGACGTTTAATTTTCTATTTGATTTAATTGAGAGATAGGGATAAATAACAATTATAAGGCTAAATGTTATGCAATTCTTTCAAAAGCAGAAATTTCTTCCCATAAACATCAATCGTTAAATTAATTAAATAATTCACTTTAAGATGCCCAAACAACCCATAATTCCCTGTAGCAGTTTATAAATACTCCAGTGTATTATCCCAGCGTCCCATTTTCCTGTAGCAGTCTATGAATTCTCCATGCAGTTTATTCCTCTAACACTTTTTAACAGCAGGTTCCCAACCCAGGAGAAAACCCGGAGGGGGGGGGGGGTGTCCAGCTCAAATGCATTGATAGTCTTAAAAGGGGGGTTTCATCCCCCGGAAACATCCCTTCCCCTGCAGGGATCCGCCACTGTGCAGTATGTGAACCGTCAGTATATTGTCCAACCCTAGTTTCATGTTGCAGTACATAAACTTTAAGTCTATTGTCCCACACTCCTAGATTCCTGTTGCAGGTTATGAATCCTCCAGTTAATTGCCCAATCAGCTTATTTTCTTGTAGAAGTCTATGAATCCTCCATTGCTGTTCATTGCCCCAACGATCCTAGTTCCCTGTTGCAGAATATGACACTACTAACTGGCTTCAAATCCTTGCTATCGTCTTCAAATTTTACTTGTCCTAATTTCTGAAGAAAAAAAAATATAATCAATTTTTTTTTGGTTATTGCACATAATTTTTATCCCGTTTTTCTCGATGGATAGTTGTTTCATTGGCAATCATACCACATCTCCTTATTTGTTTTATATTAACTTAATATCCTCTTCGACATTAAGCTGTAACTTGAAGAGGCAGGATCCTATGAATTATCATACAACATTCGTTATACAGGAAAACGGTATAGTTTCTCGAGCAGATATAAATATTTTAATCGTATTTTTATCCGTAATGAAAACACGAATAACTTCATAAAATAATAATAATTGTAGATAAATTTATTTGTTCGTTCCCTTTCCTTTTTCAAAATCATTAGATCGCTAAATAAGTTATCAGGCCAACATATGCAAAGCATATCGTTTATACATATATAAAGTATGTGTTGATGTTTAGTATGGAAAAACGGCATCATTGACCCCTTGGAGGCTCCTAATCGTCATCAAATTATTCTTTTCTTTAAATCAAAAATTTAACAACTTTTTTAAATAGTACTTAAAATATGTGTGTACATACCTTTACATGTCTCGAGTAATCCTTTAAACATCGTATAATGCCATCTTGAGAATTTTCATCTAATTACGCATTTTAGTCCTTCAATTTTCCACACAACAATTTTCAAGTTCCGAGTTACATTTTGTATAAAATAAAGTAATTAATTATTCATAACACAAAATCCGGTGACCATCCCGCAGATATATCACTCAGCTTGACTCCTAGATTGCACAATTTACGACATGTCAATATGCGACTTTGATGTACATGTTCTTATCATAGATGTCAAAACAGATTTGATACACCTATGTTCTAATTGAAACAGCATGGAAATCAGTAAAGTAAAAAGATAAAATACAATAAAATTATTGCGATTTTTCGGGGTTTTTTTTTTATTTGCATTTTGAATGCTAAAGAAATTATAGTGCTAGGACTTGAAAGCAACGAAAATATTCCCTTTTTTATTTAAAGATAGTACCTTACAATTTTAGCTAATAATTACACATGTATAACTTACACACACACACACACAGAGAGAGAGAGAGAGAGAGAGAGAGAGAGAGAGAGAGAGAGAGAATACATTCGCACCATTTATGCGCATGTGACAAATGAGAACTATAAAACCTATATTAAATCTGCTGACTAAAGATAAATATATCGTTGTTTATGTCAAAATATATTCATAATATTGCTTCCTTTTAAATAGAACGTCGTGTTGACGAATTATGTCTCTGTTTAATATTTCATGCATCAAGCAAGTTATATACCGTGATGTATAAGCGAGAGACGGGCTTCTTCTTTGCTTGCCCAGAAATACATCTGTCAAAAATAACCGAAAATGTTTTGCTATAGATGGCTTCAAAACAATTTCGATTTCAAAAGTCTCTTGTTTTAATCTTTTTTATCTTATGATGCATACTTAACTCCTGTCTAACCGTCATTACACTCTCCTTCACACGAGTCATCGTTGCAAGTACATATAATCCCTTTTAATAGATATAGGAAGATGTGGTATGAGTGCCAATGAGACAACCATCCATCCAATGTCGTTTTATAACACAAGACTGAAAACACATGCATACCTATAGCGGATTTACGTTTTGATTTATTCAGTGTTGTTTGTATACGTTCAGTGGCAAATATTTCATGAATATCCCATCAAAGATGTGTTGCAAGACTAGTGTTATCTAACATGCAGATATTGTAACATTTATCGTGAATACGCTCTGTTCTGGATTTAACGTCCTTCAACCGACCTTGTAATAACTCGAAAAAAAAGTTTGTTATAGACATTGAAAATGAACAATGAAAAATGCAGGATAATGCAGGAAATAGTTATGAACAATAGTGAAAATAAATTAGCTGGTTAAACTTATTATTTCATCCTCAAATAAAGTCCTCATCCCCCCCACACACACACATACTAAAAATCAAATATTTGTCTCCAGAGGTCCTCGATTGACATTCAACAATGAGCAAAACCCATATCGTATAGAAATCTATATTACTATAAATAGTCCGACATAACTATATTTCTTAATATTGCAAATTTTATTGATGATTGTTTTTTATAGATTATTATTCGGAGAGGACTACATAAGTACGATCATTTTGTGCTCAATTCATTATTTGAATTTGTTTTATTTTTTTTATACATTCATGACAAGAGAACCGGAATTCCTTTAGAATGTTGATACGTTTATTATGAGATCTTTAAGATAGATTTAAGAAAATGTGGTGTGAGTGCCAATGAGACAACTCTTTCATCCAAGTCACAATTTGTAAAACTAAATCATTATAGGTCAAAGTACAGCAAGCTATAAAGGTCCCCAAAAATGACTAGTGTAAAACCATTCAAACAGGGAAAAAAACGGTATAATTTATATAAAAAAAAAAAAAAAACGAGAAACGAGAAAAACTTATGAACCACATCAAAAACGGCAACCACATATAAGAGTAATATATTACTATGTAAACGTATATCCTTAATTTTCCTTAAATCAATTAAAGAAATTTCCTTTACGATGTGTCTCCTATTGTCATTTCTTATCTTGTATACTCAACCGGAAACTACAAATTAAGCAATGTAAATTATAATGGTTTTTATGGAACTTTTAAATAGCGACTTAATAAAAGTATATTGATATTGTTGTTATTTCTGTCATAATACTGGTATAAAATTATGGTACTTATGGATTTCTAAAGTATGACCAGGTATGTGGAAGCGGTACATATATACTTATTGACGATGCTATTATTTTTGTTTTACATAAACTGAACTAACGTGTTAATTGAATCGAAGTCTTATCATCAAACACGTCACACTGGGTGGACAACATGCGTCCTAGCATAGGCGGGTGATACGGAACAGACGAATTTTTAAGCAATTAACACATTTTTATACATGTATGTAGTTTTTGCACAGCAGTGTTCGAAATTCGTGCAAACATCGATCGATGCTGTGTTTTGCCATTGAGGAGGTTATATTGAAATAATGAAACTTCTTTGCCTGCGTATTCTCAAATGGTAGCACTAAGTCTTGTGGTTGCATCATATATACTAAATTGGTGAGTAAAAATTTCACTTTTGATATGAATATTTAAATTAAATTTACCCTTATTTGTTGACGTAACTTTTGTCACATTTGAATTTGATATGGATATCAATTGAAGAGGGCAAGACATTTATTAGTTTACCCTTTCAAAACATTAAATATCAAAAGATGAAGTATCCCGAGAAATTGTAAAATTTACGGAAACGGTCGCATGCGCTGTCCACAATTTATCAACTTTTGAAAATGAGTGATAAAAATATGTATGAGGTATATATTTCTTACAAAATGAATAGTAGGCGTGAGCTTTTGTCAAATTGCTCCAAAAATGTGGGCAAATAAAACAAAATATTAATTATTTGATTTTTACGGGTGTGAATTTAAGCCTGAATGCAATTTAAGTACTCCCGTTTCCGATTTCATGTTACGGTCACATGTATATGATAGCATCGATATCAAAACCCTCTTATCATCATTGAGGTGATGGAATTAATATAGAAAGGTATGGTCAAATTCTATATCTATTTAAGGTTCAGATTTCTCTTAGAGAAATCTATTAAGATTTATTCTGAACCTTAAATATATTTCCTTAAGAGAAATTCGACCATACCTTTCTAAGGGTCTTGATAGGAGACAATGATATTCTGTAATTTTTCAGGTAATTTTTCCTATTCTTTATATATATATATATTTTGGACAATTTTTCTCTATTGTTTTATTTTTAGGTAAATTTTACTGTAGATTTGGCCCATTTGTCTTTTTTTTTGTATATCCCATTCATACCCTCTTTTACATCTAGCGGACTCGTAGGAAAATTTCTCGGGTGGAACTTATAGCCGTATTAGTCCAAATAATTATGACGTCTCAAAGGCTATGTAATTTGTTTGCTCTGACTAGCATTTCAAGACGTCATAATTATTCAAAGGGAATGGAAACGCGGCTCGAGATCTAATGGGACTCCCGTGGAGCTATAATCTATATGACTCAGTCGGAAGTTAGTATGATCAAGGAAGTTATAACCTCCTTGGTATGATTAATAATATAAAGATTTATGACGGAGGTCCATTCCCTGTCATATATGTCGGTCATCTAAATTCACTGGGTTATCTTGCTTGAGAAGATAACAAGGAGAGAAAAAAACAAGTCAAGTATAAACTAGTATACCATGTAAAAGCTAAGGCCTTAGGTATCCTTTTGATTACTTTTGTGACATACGTTAAATTTGCAATAAATTCTTATGAAAGGTTTTATTAAAATAGACCTCGGTTTGAAATTTGCGAGAGTTTCATCCGGATTACAAAACAAAAAATGCAGTTTTTGATTTTTTTTGTAAAGGGTCGACAACCATAAAAGGCAAAACAAAATAGTTGATATCATTATAAGGCTGAAACTTTTTCTAGAACTTTGGCTATTTTTTATGTTTCTTGTAAAATTTCTAAATTTTCTACGATTTTCCAAAACTTTAGATTGGAATTTCATTATTCTGTCAAAACGTGTCTTTCAATCAGGCAGCGTAATAAGATTGTTTTTCAAATGTTGAAAAGTAGAAAGAACAAAGTGACATCCTGAGATATCATTTTAAAAAAGAAACATTTTCCTACAAGTTGGTCTAAATAACGAATGCTTAATTTAATTGGTATATTGTAAATGATTCTATTTCGAAACATACTGAAAATTTTAAGTAGTGCGTAAGAAAAATACACCAACACACTATATTCTGTTAAGGGTTAAAAAAACCTCCGTGAAAAAGACATGGCAATAAAATACATTTCAAAAGCATAATCTTTTTTCTATAACGCGGTGTTGATTATATGAAAATGGTGCTAGAAACGAATTTTCTATGATTTTCAAAATCCCTTGTTTATAGTTTACATTGACCCCATTGTGTTCAGTCATGTTCCAGACCGAACGAAGTCTGAACATACAGACAACAAATGTATAGACTTCCACTTTGAAATCGACTGTCGTTTTAAACACGATTTAATTCATTTTTTTTTTCAAATACTACTTTGTTTGATATTGCAGTTTGCCATAACTAAGCGTTGTCGCAAATTACCATAAGACATCATATCAGTTCTTTCGTTTTCTCTCACAGAGCAGTATAGTCTAGAAGTCACAAAATATGCATAAGTGTTAAAAATACCAACAAATATGTGGATGTTGGAAATTGTTAACTGTATCTAATCAAAAAAATAATTGCACTGCAACATCATTTGGCATATGTGCTACGCGTGATTCGTTGTTACCATCTTAAATATATACGAAAAAAAGTTAGCGTATCAATGATACCTGCAATTAGATATCCCATTCCGGTTTTTATTAAACACCTGTAATATATGTTCTTATATCTAGATAAAATACTACATCTGTTCACGTACGTCTTCCCTTGTACTTTTCTACACCAGTCATGTTTCAAAATAGAAAAAATTAAAAATTTCACTTTTTGCATGGCCTTTCTTTTTAAAAACTCCTATAATGTCGGTCTTCATCTAATTGTCGCAAAACGTCATGAAATATCAAGACGAGGAACAAGAATAAAAACGTTTTTCAGAAGTAACTTTGTATAAGGATGTTTTGTTATATTGTTGTAATTTTTTTTTATATATATATATATAAGGAATTGTGTATTTTAATTCATGATTAAATGACCAATTTCGATAACTACTGCCAGATAAGTTATGAGCCAGTTAGAGCGACGGGATGTAATTAACGCATCGTCCGAGACAGAGATGCATCATAAAATATATTCTTTGAAGTCGGCCGCGTTTCCAATACTTTAAATATACAATTCCGTAATAAGACTATAAAATATATTTAAGTAATCTTTTTAGTTAAATAGAAATACATGTAGTTAGTTTTAATAGGAACAGATCATTTTGGATTCTTGATGGTTCATTTGCGTTAATTTGATAGATAAATTCTCCAGACAGATAAAAAGATTGATCTTTTTAGAGCATGAATATGCATACACTCCTCCCCTGGTAAGAGTATTAAAGATAACGATTTTGAAAATTGGTACTGATCTTAATTGTGAAGAAAATGTCCGTTACATTTATAGATAAGCTGTAAACAACAAAAAATTTAAGCAAAAAGAGAATTGATATTTCTAGTCTTTAATGTTGGAGAGTGGTCATTGATTAAGATGCACAGAGATTTATGTTGATACATATATCTTTAGAACCTTTCGTTTAATATACATGTTACTATATATAGTTTTTGTCTCGTCTGTGACGAAAGTCGCAGTATGCGAGACATACATTTTGGTATTACTATCCGACAGTGGCGGCGTAAACTATTTGTATTAAGCTTTATATTTCAGAAGGTAGAAGATCTCGATGCTTCATATCTTGTAGATACCTTATGACACGAAGTTTCTGTCAATCATATGTCGATCCAATATGTCCTTGTCCTCATTTGCATTGTTCAGCGACTGCTTCAAAAACAAATTGAGTTTTTTATTCATGTGAATCTCTCACTTATTATGATTC
Organism: Mytilus coruscus; assembly: GCA_017311375.1. Lineage (NCBI taxonomy): Eukaryota > Metazoa > Mollusca > Bivalvia > Mytilida > Mytilidae > Mytilus > Mytilus coruscus. The sequence goes on from CM029607.1 coordinate 54,906,424, forward strand.
ATTCTATTAGGATAACTATATTTGATTGATTGATTGTCCGATGCTTAACGTCCAGTGGCAAATATTTCATGCATTTTCAGGACGACAACTATATTTGGTATATGGGTTCCTTGCAACGTCTACATGTCAATCAGACAGGGTTCATAATACCTCGACCTCATTTCATGGATCAGTGAACAAGGTTGAAGTTACGTGGTTAGGTCTGTTTCTAGAATACTTAGAGCAGTAGGTCAACTATATGTGGTGTATGGAATGACTGTAATTATTTGGTTTATTTTGACATAGACCTCATTTTCATGGTTCATTGGTCGACGTTAAGTTTTTGTGTTTTGATAAAGTTTTTTTAAGTACTATAAGCATTAGGTCAACTTTACTTGTTGTATATAATGACTGTAATGGGTACCTGTCAGTCTGGCAGGTTTATTTTGACCTTAAACCTCAATTTCATGGTTCATTGGTCGATGTTAAGTTTTTGTGTGTTGGTCTGTTTTTCAAGTACTATAAGCAGTAGATCAACTTTACTTGGTGTATGGAATGACTGTAATGGGTACATATCAGTCTGGCAGGTTTATTTTGACCTTGACCTCATTTTCATGTTTCATTGGTCGATGTTAAGTTTTTGTGTTTTGGTCTGTATTTCCAGTACTACAAGCAATAGATCAGTTATATTTGGTTTATGGAATGATTGTTAGGTGTTTATGTCTGTCTAGTAGGTATCATCTAACCTTGACCTCATTTTCATCGTTCTTTGGGCAGTGTTAGATTTTTTGTGTTTTGGTCTGTTTTTCAAGTACTATAAGCAATATGTCAACTGTGTTTGATGTATGGAATGATTGTAAGGTGTATGCATCTGTTTAGCAGGTATCATCTGACCTGATCAAGTTTCTGTGATGCTTTAAGTAAAACCTTTATTTTTAAAACTTTCAACATAAAATTAATGCTCAGTAAATCAGGCGACACAATTCAGCGTGTGCACTCTTGTTTTAACAAGAGACATAAACTTTTCTTGTTTTTAAATTCACAGAATTGATAAAGTATGACGATAAAATGACTTTCAAAATAATAATGTTTGGTTATACAGGACGAACTGCATAAAGAAGCTGGAAATGGCGAGCTAGGAAAATCATTAATAATGCAGACTTAAAACTCCATAGAAGGGGATTTGGAAACATCATTGATGCTTGACAGCTCATTGTCAGTTGAATGTTTAGATCATCACTACAATACCTTATTCAAGACTTGAATGTTACATTTGTTGATGAGATAGATAATAGTCTAAGAGTATCTTAAAAGGAACAGTTTCCACAGAAGTAATGGTAAGAAACCTAAATTTGGACATGAAAAGCTTTAAAAAGTGTTTTCGTGGATTTTTTTAATGTAAAAGAGGCACGTAAATAACGTTTACTGCCACATGAAATAAAGCTAAGAATTTTTATCAATTATGGACTTTTGACCAGGTTAATACGTTATATGTGGACCTGTTAAAATTATATTGACCTAGGACGAAGTCATTTCTGTTTATGGATGACTTTTTCTATATATAGAGAAACAAAATGGAAAAAATACCTGATTAAAAAATGGAATTTTTTCGACAGAATATTCTAGGGATTCATCAATTTTGTTGATATCAATGTTATCGTGTATTTGGTGGAAGTAATTGAGTAATGGTTTGTCAAGGTCTACATAAAAACCTAAAAAAATTGCAGTTATATTTCAACGAGCCAAAGTTGTATAAAAATAATTAACAAAATATGTGACATAGCCCATTTACTGTAACGTGACCCTAACATGTTTAAGTGGTGTATCAGCAATACTTTGAAATTTTTGTCTCTTGCTTTTAACAGATTATATAAGTTTTACAAATTTAATTTCTGATGGTAAATACTAGTAGATTATTTTAGGCAGATGCTTTTGATAATCTTTATGCTTGAATCAGATAACATAATTATGTGGTACTTTTTTTTCAGATAAGAAGAAAAGGCAAATAGGAAACAGAAAAATAAAACATTCATATGTTTACTGTTAGCAGAAAACTGTAGGAAGAGACAAATCAGAAATTTTTCACAGCTACTTTAGATTTTTTCATCACTTGGCGTCCGTCGTCGTCTGTTAATTTTTACACAAATCTTCTCCTCTGAAAATAACTGGTCCAAAGTTAACTTAACTTGGCCACAATCATCATTTCGGTATCTAGTTTCGAAAATGTGTCCGATGACCACGCCTGCCAACCAAGATGACCGACATGGCTAGAAAAGAACCTACTAGGGATAAATTGCAATTTTTGTTTCTATTACTTTGAAACCCATTTTAAAATAGTTAATATGATGCTGCAAAAATGTTCAGACTGTTGTGCTCTACCAATTGTCTATATACGCCAAAACTGTCAGACGACTTCTTACAGAGTTATTGCACTTAAAGAACAAGTTTAACCATTTTTTTTTTCATTTTTGCCTACAATGTATCTCTTGAAAACTTTAATAGATAGAGAAAAGCTTTTAACGCAAAAAAATATCAGCAAGACAAGTTCTACATTTTAAAAGTTACATAGTCAAAATCGTCAGTCGACTCCTTATTAGAGTTAATACCCTTTAATGACGATATTTACCAATTTTTGGCGTTTTTTGCCTTATATCTTAAAAATTATAATAGATTGATAGAAACTTTATTAAGCGAAAATTATCAGCCAGACAAGAGCTACAATTAAAGAGGTACTAAAACGCTCATAACAAGTAATTCTTATCTAAAAGTTCGAAATAATTGATAAACAAGTTGCTTTCTTTAAAAAAGAAATGCAATCGTAAACCAAAATGCATGTTTGGTATTAAATATTAGATATTTTTAAGAAAGAGTTAGTTTCTAGGCTTTATAACAAATTAATGATTTTGTGCTTATAAAAAGAAATGCAATATGTGAAACTTAATAGCTGTTTTTTTTTTGGGGAATTTGAGATACACAACAGCCTGTGTTTGATTTTGCTTTTCCACCTGCCCACCCGTGCCCACTCTAGCTATAATCTCTTTTTGTAAAAATATTGATAACAAATGCTTATCTGCTTTTTCAAGTGATTGTACTTGCATGTTTTTAGATTAAACAAAGAAACTACATGCCCACTCCTATGGGTGGGCAGAGTGGACAAGGTAGAATTTTGCCCACCCGGTGCCCCTCCTTTGGTGGGCCGGTAGACAAAGCAGAATCCACCTGAGTTGTAGTGTATGTTCAAAGTTATTTGAACAAGGACTTGTTATTGTATTATTAAGATCCTTACACCAGCTCTGCAAGGTTTTAGTGATGCTTAGGGTTGTAAGCATTGGCAATTTAAAGTTGTGTGATTTGTGCTATGAAAAGTTTAAGTTCTTACAAATAAACAAACTAAATTGAAATTTAAATTAAAAAAAAATTAACATATACAAACTGAATTTATCACTGAATACCCTTTGTTAAACATGAGTTTGTTTTAAATTCACAATTATGAAAATTGTAAGGTGTTCCTTTTTATATTTGAACATGTTCTTTCATTAACTTTTAAAAAAGTGTCTTTTACATGGTATAGTTACATTAATGTTTTATGGTATGTATGTAAAATTTTTTAAAACAGGTATATTCATAAGCACATGTCTTTGTCAGAAGCATGTTGTTTGAATTGTTATAACAGTGTTTTGGTACCCTTAGTAGGATGCAGTTCAAAGTGAGCCAAATATTGAAGGCTGTATTATAACCTGTAATTCCTTACTTTAACTACACTGTATCTTACTGGAGAGTTCTCTTTGGTATTCCTACCACTTTAAAAACACATTTTCTCTCTGACATTTGATTATTTCATTAGAGTAATCTAAAAAAAATTTAATTGAACTGAAGTAGCCTTGTAGGTTTCTTATATTGACCTATCCTTCTTCTCTTATACTAGTCTAGTCATTTGGGTGCACTGTATAACCTACTGATCACTGGGATGGTTTGTATTGAAAGAAAAAATGTAACCTGTAAATTTACATTTTGCCTAATTGTACCACATTGTGTCAATGACATTCATACCACATCTTCTGAATTTTAAAGCGAATCTGTTTTGAATGAAAAATTAATTGATTTCCAAAATTGATTTTTTTTTAACTCAAACCAGCTGAATCTAGAGAAAGTAATCTCCAACTATATATGTCATTCAATGTCAAGTTTCTTGGTGCTTCTATGTTTGTTCAGTGTGAGCCAAGGCTTCGTCGGTGTTGTTGAAGGACGTACATTGACCTATAATGGTTTATTTTTTTTAATTGTCATTTGAATGGAAAGTTGTCTCATTGGCACTCACACCACATCTTCCTATATCTTTTAAGTGAAAGAAAAGTAAATGCAAAAACAAAGCAATTTAATACCAATAACATTTTATTTTAAACAAACATGGCAAGTTTATTTAAGATAATACAAAAGCTCAGGTATAACAAAATAATAAAGATTCATATAGTATCAATTTATATGCAAAGATATTGCTTGAACAAACTTTGATTTTGAAATTTGAAATTAATTGGAAAGGTGTTTAAGTAAGAAATTGGCTAAGATATTGATTTTTAACCGGTCAAGAAATCCTTTTCTCTGACAAATTAATCATAATTAAGCAATAAACTTGTATTCTAATAATCTTAAACTCTTGTGTCCTTGGTATTATTATAAAGTGCACTATAAAGTACAAAATATTAACACTCAACAATTAAAGTAAGGTTCAATTATATATTTACACTTATAATAAAATGGTATACTTGTTTTAATTAAAATGTTTTTCAAGTAGATTGCCAAAATGATTTGAAATTTTGAAGATCCATATGTCATATGCAAGGTTTCCTTAAGTATTTAACGACTAAAAAATTATAAAACGTTATTATAATACGAAAAAATCATTAACCTCGCAAGATTTCTATGTTATTTTTTAGTATTTTTTCTAAATTAGATTACTAAAAATCATTTGAAAAGGCTATTGTCTCATTCGTAAAGTTTACATCTCACTACACCTGCTTGGACTTTACAATGTAGCTATTATGTCAGCAACAAATGGTAACAACAGGCGTCGCTCTATATAATTAAGAATCTCTCAGTATCAATTAAAAATAATTTTATACTCACTTACTGTCTTGTTAACTAATTAATTAGTACAACAACCGATTTGTTTTTGCAAGGCTAATTTAACACCACAAAGAAACACATACAACCCATACACCGTAGCGATTATATAAGACATCAGAGGAAGTTTAGTTTACACAGTTATGAGAACTGTTGAGAAGGAGCTTTTAATTAATTTATAGAGAACGCGTTTATATCAGTACATTATCAAAATGATCACACAAAGCTTTGTTGCTTTTGATAAAAATTAAAAAAAAAATTATCATTCATAAAACAAACTTCAAAATTTCATAAAATTATTTTACATGCATAAAAAACCTAAATATCAAATTTATACATAATCTATTAAAACCGAAAATTCATTATCTGATTGTTTTCACAAAAATAATTATTTTGTTTTTATAAAGAGGAACATTTTAAAATTAATTACTACAGAAGTGATAATTAGTACTGTTGACCAGGAGCTTTTGATTAATTTATAGAGAACGCCTTTATATCAGTACATTATCAAAATGATCACACAAAGCTTTGTTGCTTTTGATAAAATTTAAAAAAAATATCATTAATAAAACAAACTTCAAAATTTCATAAAATTATTTTACATGCATAAAAACCTAAATATCAAATTTATACATAATCTATTAAAACCGAAAATTCATTATCTGATTGTTTTCTCAAAAAATAATTATTTTGTTTTTATAAAGAGGAACATTTTAAAATTAATTACTACAGAAGTGATAATTAGTTCCCTGGCTAAGGTAACTATAAATAGAAAGTATTTGTGGCTAAGGTAACTATAAATAGAAAGTATTTGTTCTTATCTCTATCTGCATCTGTCATCACTCGGTATCTAAAAATAGACATTTGATATCTTATCGCTGACCCTATTAAGTCTACCGAAATTGCATGCATGATTAATTTTAAGATTTATGATCGTAATTAAAGCGGCACTTTTAATGTGCAATTGTTACTAACTAAAGTTTTGAAAACGTTTTGAGGAGTTTGTTGTTATTTTCTAACTGCTACAGAAGTAGAAACATCGTTTAATAATTCTTTTCTGATCCTATTTGAACTTTCAATAATTCATGCTCATGTTGTTGAAAAACATACTTTTTATAAACGTAGAAAAAAAAATCGTTTAAACAGGTTCAAGTTAGAAACAAATTAATGTTTGGATGTATTGTATTAACAAACATTTGCATAGTCAAGGGTATTTTTTTAATATATTTTAGTTGTAGGTTTCGTTTTATTTCATTTTTCATATTCAATATCTATTTAATTACATTTTAATACCCATTTTTTTTATTAAAGTTGCAATATTACTGTAATTTAATCATATGCAAAAAGACTTCCTTTAATTTCAGTATAAAAAATAAATAGCTTGCTTTTTACATCATGTACATCTTCCTAAACTTAAAATCTAAAATAAAATGCTACTAAAACTCTTTCTAAAGATTTTATTTTAATTATTCTCGTTCAGAATATAAAGCGCATTGTTTACATGAAATCTTATCTCATATCTAAACACAGCTGGTTTCAACGTTTGACTCTAATTAAAATACTACGCATGTAGGTTAATATTAGCAGTTTGTAATCGTGTGCAAGAAAATATTATATCATAATAAATTTCAGATCATACGTAAAATATCTCTATAGCAACTTAAGATGCTAATGCTTATTCAATAGATTAGTAAGCTATTGCGCATGTATTTGAAAGGTGGTCATAGAAAGAACAGAAGTGTTCCGAATAACATCCGGTGTTCCGAAAGACTACATCTATCGTCCAATATATACTGCGTAAACCCTCAGGGGTTTACGCAAAATGCAAAAACCCGATGCAATTTGGTCCACTAATAACAGAGATAATAGGGTGTAAAGTTCAACTATTTTTACCTTAGGAATATCCAATCAACGCTCCTTCCGGAAACAGCACTAAAACCAAATCTACCGGAAGTGACGCACTGTGGGTCACTTCTTCGGCTTACCTGAGCGTTGTTTAATATATGAACTTTCTTCTGATCGTTGATTTAAAGCACTGCCAATGAATTTCGCTACCCCTCCAAGGTTCATTCTTCATTATGAACAATTTGTCAAAAGAAACAAAATATGTTTCAGAAGGGAAGTGTATTTATAACGTGTTTCAATATAAAAAGGGGGTATGGGGTTGGGGTGATTCAATATTGAGTTTTCAACTGAAAACGATGTTCCTGATCGTAGAACTGAGACAAATTGACGGTCAATATATTATATTCTAGCTATTAATTAAAAAATTATTGAGTCGAGAAAAATATGGTTTATATTCACATGTACGTAAAGTTGCATAATATCTTGACAAGATATGACGGTAGAGAGCGGTAGAGGCGTCTAATCCATGTAATAAAAATAATTACTGGCAAGTTAAAAAACTGGGTATATGCAATTCCTTTTTAATAATGTTAATTATCAAACTATAAAGTTTATCACTTTATAAACAACAGGTGGCATTTCTACATGGCCATGTTGTTAATTACCTGAGTGGAGGGATAATAGCTAGTGTTTGATCTTTATAACCTTACAGGATGTTTACTTATCAGTAGTGTCAAAGTACGGACAGTTTTAATTACCAGATCGAGAGGATTAATATTTTTCTTGTTTGGTAATCTATTTGTCATTGCTTAAATTTCAAATGAAAGAAAAGGTCAATATTTTAAAAGCAGTATGGTATATTTTTTATTAAAAAAACATTTAGGATTTAGGACACAAGTAATTTGGGAATGCACACCCTTTTTCTAAAAATTTTATATCAGTGGTTTTATTCTAGTTTTAAATGCTCTTAGATATCTTAACCTATGTAATAATTCTATTGCTCTTATATTTCTACGAAATAGGGTTTATATCTTATTTTCTAATAACAAAAAAAATAATATATATTTACATATAAAATAGGCCTGTGATTTAGGACACAGACATAGATTATAATTGTTTAATTTGTCTCTATGGCAAACGTACTGAAAGTTACAGGACAGAAAGTAACAAATGTGTTAGTACAAAAGTCACACATACTATTTGTTTAGTTTTGTTTGAAAACATAGGAAAAATTTCGACAATTTTTTAGGTTACTTGCTTATATTCCTTTTTCAATTTATGAAATAGTTCATTTAAACCTTGAGTAATGAATAGATGTCAAATTTTATGCATGAAAAGGACAAATTTATTTGCACTATGTCACAATGAAACCATTAAAGTACCAAGCCACTTCAACAAATTGTTATCTTTACAATTATTTTTTCATTATTGTTTTTTTTTTTTTTTTTTTCAGAATAAATTTTGTTTACACAGTTGCCATATATATAAAAGTTCTAGAAAAAATACAAAAAATATTTTGACAAAAATCTTCTAATATTAAAAAAAAAAAGAATAAACTAATAACTGAATTGTGAATTTTGTACTGTGATTTTCTATCCTACATTCGTCCGTAGGTAGGACTATGCTCGTGATGCTGAGGTCTGATATAACGTTAGTATATATATGACAAATATAACATTGTTTTTACATAAGGTCCAAGGACTATGACCATCATATATACTTATACTGATTTCAGTCGATTTAAAAATTTTGTTTGATGTGTAAATCTCGTATAGGTTAATTACAGGTCTATTCGGTATTTTATTTTTAATGAAAATAGCTTAATCAATACATATTCAGGTTTTTGCTAAACCAGTCAAGCAGATTACTGTGACTGACAGTACTCAATTCTCCACATTTATATCTGGATTAAACAAGTTACGCCCTCCGTCGTCTTTTGGAAGCACGTGTGGGGAGTGTCCTATTTTGAATGCCGTTTTTCGCCATGGAAAACAACATGCACGGTTCTACTTCTGCTTCTACCGTCACTTAAGGATGCACATGTTAATATTTTATAGAAAAAAAGGTTGATTTGTCTTCTTCCAAATACCGTCCATATTCAACATGATGAATATTCTGGCAAGTTGTGCTTTTGGTTTTTCAATACTTTTCTAATGATAAACATTTGTTTAAAATATTTATGCAATTATCAAGCCTCGATTAATGTATAACAATATTCTCAATGTAATAATTGTCACCGATATATATCAAAACTGTTATTTTACTTAAGCAAGCCGTGATCTGTTTACATACGATATAACGCACGTATTTGATTAGGGTGACCCACTGTGCGTCACTTCCGTTGGGTATAAGTAGTGAGTTGTAGTGGCGTGTTTTACTGAATCGTTCAGGTGTTCAAATGACAAACTGACAGTGATTTGCAAATATCTCGATAATTACAAGATGAAATTTTATCGGGTTTTTTGCATTCTTAAACATTAATTACGTACTCTAGAATAAGACAATTGAAACATGATTTTAGCGTTTTAGTACCTCTTTAAGTTTTATAAAGGAAATCATCCGACGACTCCTTATCAGGGTTATTGTCCTTTAAATATGATTTTTACAATTTGTTTGCATATTGGCTTATATGATAAAAAAAATATAATATATAAATAAAACAAAATATAATATATAAATAAAAAAATATAATATATAAATAATAAAAAATATAATATATAAATAGACACTTTAAATCACACAAATATCATCAAAGCTTGATCTACTAACTAGTCAAATTTTGCCGATATAGTTATTAGACTGTCACTCTCTTAAGGAGTGATTGCCCTTAAATAAAGATTGTTTACCATCTTTTGTGTTTTGAGAAAAAAACTGAAGAAGATAGAGAGAAACTAAACAGACTAAATGATCAGCAATACAAATCAACAAAACCGAGATTTTTGTCATGAATTTTACGTATACAATGTTGGAGATCATAGTCCTTTATTGAATATGCACATAGACCATGGTGAGAGACACAAGATATTTACAGCCTCTAGTTTTTAATGGTTATAGTACTGTAATGCATTTATCTGTAGTAGATTGTAATCGTTGTTCAATGAATTGTTCAGATTGCATCTTAGAATGACAGTACATATTCACATGTATTGTTATTGTCGGAGACGTTATTGTCTGGTTTCAAATTCGTGACAGACCATTATTTCAACAAAATGAAGTGACATATTTGTTACTCCTATAAACGTTCTTGGAAGAAATAATTTCTTATCAGTGACAGAAATTTATTTGAACAAGTTTTTTTTTATGGCTGTCAATACATTTGGAAGAAATTTCTTCCAACCAGTGACAGAAATTTATTTTAACAACATGAACAAAAAAAACTCATTGCTGTAAATGCACTTGGAAGAAATTTCTTCCAAGAAGTGGTGGGTTCTTTATATGGGATGAAATGAACCTTTTCATACTACTGTAAAAGTACTTGGAAGAAATTTCTTCCAAGATGTTTTTGCTATACATATACCTGATTGTAAATGTATAAATTTATAGGAAGAAACCATTATATAGGGACAAATAAAATGAATAATTTTAGTTGAATAATTTGTGAGCAATTTTATTATTTGCTAAATTTAATTGAAGAGATATCCGCTGTAGAAAGCAATAATTCAATTTAAATTTACTGTTGTAAAAGTACTTGGAAGAAATTTCTTCCAAGGAGAAACGGAAATTTCATATTTCTATATGTATTGGTAGTGATTTTAACTGGTTTAATAGCACTTGGAAGAAATTTCTTCCAACTGGAGAGAAGATACAAAATGACGTGATCAAGTTGTATTTATTAATCAGGATTGTGATTTTTTTTTTTTTTTAATTAATTACTTTTTCTAAAAAAATGAACAAAATGTAGTGTACTGTTTTTTTTTTTAAACTTTGCATTCCAATTTATTAATTTATAGGTAGCTGTTTCTTCATTTAATTGTGATATACCTGATGTGTAAAATTTGAAATGTAATTTTAACATATATACCCCAAAAAAATGTCATGTTAATGGTGTATTTTTGTCAATTTGTTCTATTTACCAGAGAAGAAATTTCTTCCAACACCGATTTTCTGCAGAAAATACCAAACAAAAGCAGAATATTAGCATACGAATTTGAAAAATTAGACATTTTCACAATAACAGCAAATTTTTACCTCTAAAAAGGACATTCTTGGATTTTCCTTTTTTATTTTGGACTGTCTTTATTGTATTTGATGTCGCCATTTCAACTGTTACACCATACACAGCCTAAATAATGCCCATCAGCATGTGTGAGTGTAACGATCGGACGGGGAAAATCCAGATACTATTTGTTTATTCCCCGTTCCACATTTATTGATACATGCATACGTGTTTTGTCAGTTACGTGTATACATGCTGTAAATTTATGATAAGTTTAAAATAAATTAGAATATATGTATTTTTTTTGTATTTAAAGGCGATAACTTCATTAGTAACATCTCCCTAAACATTGATTTTGAATTGAAAAAAGGTGATACGTAATAGTTGTCTTAGATTTTAAGAATAAATTTTTACGAAAGCAATCTTAAAGAATTGAAATAAAAACCGTTACGGTAATGTTGGTTAATTTCGGCGGATTAATCTGTTCCATTTTGGCACGTGTTCTGATATAAATGAAAACCCTAAGACACGATGTCACAAATACTCTAGCAATGTTTTCTCTTTTGATACATTTTTAGAAGCTCCGTACTTAAATGAAACTAACATTAATGACTATATACACCTTGCATGAAATATAACTCCTTTAAAAGTAACTGAATGCGTCCTGTAAACATACTCTATGCTTTACAAACATTTTAAGACAGCTGTGTTCTTCGGATGATCGACATTTAGCAAGGATTTCCACTCTATGGTGATTGCCACATTGTGAAGTTGAGATTAAGGACAACAATAAAAGCTTTGATCTGTTGTTTATCATCTTAAATACGTGTTATAGTGTTCTTTTTATTTGTCTTTGTATATTTTTTAACCTTTACGGTTTAGTCCATATTTGGTAATATCCTTTTAGCGTGGCTCGGTATTTACACATCCCGCCATTATGTTATTGTGCTATGGTCATTTTTGTATTCTTGTCTTTCATTTTTGCTCATGTGCTTTGTCTATAGAGTTTCTATATGCCATTTTGATTTTCGTTGTTGCCAGTTTTATAGTGATTAAGATTATAACACAATGTTGACGGCTTTACCCCAATTTTTTTACATTTTTACCTATTATGTCTCTTTGTTTTGCTCACACGTTGTTGTAAATATAATGGAATTCTATGCGACTGTCATACAAGTGAGAGGTTTAGCTAGCTATAAAACCAGGTTTAATCCACCATTTTCTAAATAAGGAAATACCTATACCAAGTCAGGAATATGACAGTTATTTTTCATTCATTTGATGTGTTTGAGGTTTTGCTTTTGCCATATTATAAGGTACTTTCTGTTTTGAATATTCCTTGGAGTTCGGTATTTTTGTTATTTTATTTGTTCCTTTGATTTGGGTTTTATTCAGTGAGTGCGATGATTTTGTGGCATTAATATAAGGTCCTTTCGTTTACAAGAGATAAAGATACATTTACCTGTCCTAAGTCAGGAATCTGATGTTCAGTAGTTGTCGTTTGTTGATGTGTTTCATAAGTGTTTCTCGTTTTTTATATAGATTAGACCGTTGGTTTTCCCGTTTGAATGGTTTTACACTAGTAATTTTTGGGGCCCTTTATAGCTTACTGTTCGGTGTGAGCCAAGGCGCCGTGTTGAAGACCGTACTTTGACCTATAATGGTTTGCTTTTATAAATTTTGACTTGGATGAAGAGTTGTCTCATTGGCACTCATACCACATCTTCTTATATCTATTTAATCAACTTACAATTAACATAGTTAGACAGAAAGTCATATGTTTCCTGTGTATTAATGATGACAAGATCTCCTCCATCGTTTATACATATATCACGGGCACCGACCCAGGTATTGTCTACCTGATAATAATGCTTGAAACAAGAATGAAGGAACGGGACGTAATCGTAGCCAGGTAGATTGCAATCTGAAAAAGAGAGGCGAAAGATACCAAAGGGACATTCAATGGAGACGAAGATCAGAAAGAACGATCAGCAATTGTTCATTAATTATTACAATGAAGACGATAAAAAAAAATTATAAAGTGAAACAAAATAATGCAAATGTCTTTTTTACTGTTCTTACTTCTTCCACATTTTGTATAATGCATATTAAAATAAAGTACTGTAAAATGCAGACATTTTTTAGTGCATTTATTATCGTGATTTTTGAACAATGGACAAACATGCAAATAACTTATTACGATTTAAACGAAATGCAGCATAAAATAATGCTATTCAAAAATCAAAATGCGAGTTGTTTTTTTTTTTTTTTTTTTTTCATTTTGTGAAACCTATACTACAAGTCCTAACACTATTTTGCAATAATAAAAACATCGCAAAAATTTCTGAATTTACAGTATACATGTATAAAGTATATATATATAAAAAAAAACTATAGAACCTGTTCATACTTACCAGATGCATAACGAAGTCATGAAATTCCATGAAAAAAGAGAAGATACCAAAAGGAGTAAAAAGTCGTAAGTCAAACAAAAGACAAACAGAAAGCACCATGGCAAAAACACAAAATGACACATTTGCCCTTAAAACACTACTGGAAGCCATACAGGTCGATAGCTTTGTAATTTCTTCTTGTCCCATTTAAATATGTGCTTTAAAAATAAGCCATATTCAAAGTGGTAGGGGCATTTCCCATGAATTGTTTATTTTTATTATTATTTCACGCCAGTGCAATTTTCACAAATTTTCACAAAAGTGCTCCAATGTTTACTAAAATTCCCATTAAAACAGCTTCGTATGTGATATTTGACTGTCAAGATGAAGAACAGGAATAAAAGCCCTATTCATTGATAATTTTCTATGTTTTCTATGTATTGTGTGCAATTTTGTCCCATGTCCATTTACTCCATATCCTTTCATTTTCTATCGTACTATGAATAACAAATTTATTTTGTAAAAAATGTTTCTGTACTCCTAACAACAAAATTATTATATTTAAATTTACCTGTGTACGTTACTTTATTTAACGCCTTTTTGTCCTAGGTTAAAGTTGTCTTTTTTACATTGAAACATCTTTTTTATTTATATTGTGTCATAGATCAAACCTATTCGTTCAGTGTATATTTACTTGTTTTTGTGTATTTTCATTTTGATCGAATTAAGCCATTTCAATTGATATTTTATTGTGTGTCTTTTTATGTTGTAATGTCATACCACTGTTTCAGGTTAGGGTGAAGGTTGGCGACTGTTAAAACGTTTAAACCCGCTGCATTTTATGCACCTTTCCTAAGTCAGGAGCCTGTTGTTCAGTGGTTGTCGTTTGTTGGTGTGGTGCATAAGTGTTTCTTGTTTCTCGTTTTTTTATATAGATTAGACCGTTGGTTTTCCTGTTTGAATTGTTTTACACTAGTCTTTTTGGGGCCCTTTATAGCTTGCTGTTCGGTGTGAGCCAAAATAATTGTTTACTTTTTACACATTGTGACTTGGATGGATAGTTGTCTCATTGGCACTCATACCACATCTTCTTATTTATATGTAATCAAATTTTAAATGACTTAAGAGGGCATAACACTGCAATTAGGGTAGAAAATTTGACAAATTTTGAATAAATATCACAAAATTGGATACTTAAAGAAAGACAATCTAAACTACAATTTTGTTGGAAATGGAGCTGTGTTTTTGTCTTTCAAATACAAATGAAGTCATTGTGATTACGGATCACGGCTGTCCTGAAATGCGAATTTTACAAAACAAACACTTATGTTTTGCGATATTGCACCCAAACTGTCGTCATCAATAATGTATAGCATTGGACAACAGTTAGACATTGAAGTTTATAGATAAGTTTAAAATCTTAAATGTATATTATTTAGACTATGAAGTAATAAAGTTCTAGTAAATTTCGGAATTTGACCCCGAGAGAGAAATGAACTCACAGGAAATCGGCTATTTTAACAATGTGAACGAACATCTTAGTATAAAGTCGTGCGTTTGTCTCGTGTTTAGCTAAAACAAAGGATCCGATTGTCAACAATTGCGATTGCAATTTTTTGACGAGGATACTAGAATCGATCGCAAATGATTTTTTTGCAATTTTGTACATTTTAATGTTGAGCAGCACTTAAAGTTGTTTTTTAGTGATCTATGGTGTTGTATTTGTCTGCTTTTATTTGTTTCTGTAATATTCAGTACAGACCAGGTCAAAATTCAACAATTATAGCTTGCAAAAACACAAAGTAGTATACATTGTACCTTAATGTGAATATGAACTATTTCATAGTTTTAGATAGAAGATACACACACATCAAAAAACCATTCTCTATTATCTTAATGAAAGCAGCGCCAACTGTTCAATAAAAGTTTTAGTGGCAAATGAAATGGCATTGACAATTCCTGATTTAGAATTGTGACAATATCAAATGAGACTTATCACTAAATGTGTACTTACCCGAGCAACACGACCGTTGTCACATGTGGAGCAGGATCATCTTACCCTTCTGGAGCACCCCGGTTTTAAGTTGAGTTCGTGTTGCTCATTCTTTAGTTTTCTTTGTAGTGTTATGAAAAACTGTTGTGAGTTTAAATGTCCCTTTAGTATCTTACGCCTCTTTTTTAGAATTGCATTTGTTTTTTTGGCGAACAACGTTTACCTTTATGTGCAATTCCATAGAAATCCCACGTTTCATTTGTCTGAACTGTTACCGATTGTGTGTCATCGATAGTGGTATCCGAATGAAGTAAGCACTTGTTTCGCTCAGAATCATACATAAATCTGGAGCATGGTCCGAACTTGTTATTCTCGCAAATAGACGAGCATTCTATCTTAGACCGTGCATGTTCTGTGTAATAAACATCATTAAACATCAAACACGCAGTTCCTACTTTTTTATATTCCATTTTCAAAGGAAACACGGGTAGAACAGAGAGCATCGACATCAAGTTGATCACTCCTTTTCGAAACATCATTAACTCGTCTGAATATATATATATATACGAAAGTTTGCTTTACACAGAATCGAAGCTTAAAATTTAAATATAGATGCAATTCATTTAAATTACAATGTCCTTTTTTACAGACTCGTCTTTTAATTCAGAGTTATAGATAATTGTGATATTCAATTATTCCTGGTCCCATAAGTCTTAAAACTTATTATCTTAAGTGGATGACGCACACATCCCTTTAAAATTATTCATGCATATTTTAACATGTTTTCCATATGAAGGTAGTAACAGGGTGATATTTTTAAATTTAGATCAATCATATAATAATGGAAATATTGTTTTGTATCTTTATCGCGTACAATTTGAGGCTGTACCGTTTAAAAGGTAACTTATCCCTATTCACTCCGTGCTGGTACTTTTCCCAAATGAATAAGTAAAACTACTCTAATACACAGGTACTTTGGGACAAAACAATTGGTTTTGCCCTCACCCTTTTTTCCCAATATCAGTTATTTTGTTGTTTAGTTGGTTGGTGTGTTAGACTTACAAGAATATACTAGAGATATCATTTTGTTTACTATTTACCATCAATTGCTAGTTTACTATTCACAGCGGTCACTGATATATTAAGTCTAACACAGAAAAACATGAAAATAATAGAAAGTAATAAAACAACAAAATAACGGATTTTTGAAAAACGGGCAAAAATAAAGTTCTGTCCCCAAGTACTAAAGGTCTTGTGCTCGAAAACGATACTAATTCCCTTATCTATTATATTATAAATGAATCAAGATTGACGCTACTAAGGAGCTGCGGAACCGTAGCTATTTCAACTGGTCCTATAGGCATTTTTATAAAGCCTTTGATAGAAATTGTTACTTAAATAGTCAAATTACGTAACGATATAAACATCACTTGAAACACGTGATATATATATTTCTTATGTATTGGGTGATAGACCTTATTGCTGTATTGGATTCTGCAACAAGTGAACTAAAAATGTTTGCGACATTTCAGCTATTGTAATATTGATGCCATACAATATCAATTACGTTTGCTCTGAGGCGTTAGACATTTTCACTTGTGACGTCATTTTTTTCACAGAAATGTCTGTGATGTCGAGTGAGGATATGGTCAATATAGATATGGACATTCCCTTTTAAAATGTATGGTTCATATAAAAATTATATGTCCATGTCAGTGAGAGATCTATGTAACTCTGTATCACAACCCTATTTAAAAAAAAAACAAATTTTACAATTTCAAACCGATTTAAACATTCTCCGACAGCTTGATCGTATATATGGCTACGTTGCTCTCAGTTCTTCATTGGTCGCAATTTAATTATGATGTCAAATTTACTTGCTGTCTTTAGATTTTTGTTTGTGACATTGAGATAAAAAGGCGGCCATGGGTGAAGACGACAAAAAAAAAAAAAAAATAAAATAAAACAGATTCGAAACTGTTTATCATGCGACTCAATATTGTCTTCATAAAAATTATTTACTCATATAAAAAATCCCAGATATGAACTGTATATCGTGCGGTACAACATTAAAAAAAAAGAAAAAAAAAAAACAGATTCGAAACTTGATATCGTGTGGTACAAGATCGCCCACATTAAAATAACAAGAAAAAAATAATAAAAAAAAAAAAAAAAAAAAACAGATTTGCAACAGTTACTATATATTGTGCGATTCAATATTGCCGAACTGTGGATAGATATATTTCAAATATTTAAAATTGAAAAGAAAAATCACTTTTTCGACTGAACAAATATCGTATCTCTCTAGATGATGTGGTAATCTATGATATGCAAAGCACACGACTAGACATAAAACGCGCAAATACAAACTGGTGACATTTTGGTTCAGAAATATATGATGAAAAAGTATGACATGGTTTTTTTTTCAATTTCATATCGATCCACAGAATTCAAGTTGCTTCTTTGTGAAAACAAAATGTACAAGTATGAGCTGTATCATTGCCCTTGACGATATCTAAATTTACCCCCAAAAATGGCGATGCTGTAATGTTGTATATTGTATATTGTATGGTGCATGGGGGATAGTGTATGGTGATATGATGAATGCTGTAGGATTTTTAATTTTGTTCGGTTCATGAATTACGTAATTAAATTTGCAACTCCTCAAAAACACTGCATATTGTGAGCAATTTTGAATCGTGTATACTAGTAATTCAAATGGAATTAGGAAAGGGGAATGGTATGGTGCATATAGTAAAATGAATATAGTGTAGTGGTGTATGGTATAAGTGGGACATTTACACAATGCAAGGACTGTGAATCTGAGCATTCTTTGAAAAGGTATTGCTATTGTTTTACTGGTATCGGTATAGCAGAGTTGAGTGCTTTCTTGGTTGTATTTCATTTATGTACCATTGGATCTGGTCTAGATGAAAAGAGGGATATGAGCGCTAAAAAACTAGTCCTGCCACATGTCCATATACCCATATCAAGTTCTTAACCTCGTCAGTATTTATCTTTTGTTATATCGTAATGTAGGTGATGTCATTTAGCTGATTTGGTGTTGATGACAGAGCTTTAAAAGTCTCTGTTTAATGGATTCCCAAATTTTCTAGAGTCCAGGCGATTTAGAACTCGACATATGGTACTTGACAGTATTGACCTCTATATATCCTTGGATTTTTGTATCGTAGAGATCCGTCTCATTGACGTTTATAAAAACAACAAGATGTGGTATGATAGCCAATTAGACAACTATCCACCAGAGACCAATTGGCATGGAATTTAACAACTATAGGTAACCGTACGGCCTTCAACAATGAGCAAAACCCATACCGCATACCAAGCTATAAAAATGTCATAATTGAACTTTCTGGGTAATGTGGACTGT
Organism: Mytilus coruscus; assembly: GCA_017311375.1. Lineage (NCBI taxonomy): Eukaryota > Metazoa > Mollusca > Bivalvia > Mytilida > Mytilidae > Mytilus > Mytilus coruscus. The sequence goes on from CM029607.1 coordinate 54,925,302, forward strand.
AGCTTTACTGCTATGCTAGGACTTAACCTACAGCACTTATTGCGGTCAAAAAGGGGGATGAGCAAGGGACTGAAAACAGTAACAGCTTAGACTAAAACTATTTTAAGGTCTTCTTTCTTTAAATGCGCATATGAAAGTGCCTCTTTTGAGACCAAAATTTACTTTTACAATTTCGCGTTACTATTTCAGGTTCGACCAATCAAATTTGATAAACAACCAAGCCACCTCAGTTTCCCTGATATTTTGGGGTACAAAGGGATGTGGCAAAGAACTTTTAAGACTTTAACTAGACAGAACAAAACCCTTAATTAATCCGGTAACCTAGACATATGTTGTTTACACAACAACTTACTAACTCTGTACAGTACATTAGACTAGATTAAAAATACATGTGTTATCATGTCAACTTGGGCTTGGAGCTAAAATCAGTCAACACATAGTATATAAAATATAAGTTAATTATGTATTATATATTGATAAGAATACAACTTTACAAAGATAATTTATGAAGTGACAAATTCCAGAATAAATAACTGCTAAAAATCCTTTTTCTCAAGTAAATTATATGAGAATATTTTATAATTAACTTTTTCACAAAAATCTAAATTGAGGGTAAAATTGACACTATGACAAAAGGTCCCGAAATGACAAATGTAAAACAATTAAAACGAGAAAACTAAAGTCCTGGGGCCGGTAACAAGAAGCATTCCTATGTCTTACGAACGTCTAAAGAGCGTATTAAGATTTAAGAGTGTAACAAGACCCAACCTCAGACCTATCTTAGAATGATTGACAGTCCTTAATGTTTTGAAAAAGTGCATGATTTAAGAACGATTCTTAAGTCTACCTTAAAGCGATCTTACTAATTCCAGTAACACACAATCATTCTTAAATTTTGGTCAGTTATTAAGTTTTCTTAAAACAAACTTAGCGACTTAGGGGTGTACCAAGAACAATTCGCAATAGCTTCTCTTGATATTTTTTGTAAAAGTGGTCCCGACTACTCTTAGCTGCACATTCACTTGTTAATAATTGAAGAAAATGGCCTTGTTACTATACGTACAACTGAGACAAAGTGCACAACAGCAAGAGTTCAAAAGAAGATTGTTCAGGGATCGAACAAATCCATTGGATTTTATGACATACCAACAAATAATAAAGTCTTATCTTTGAAGTTTATATGTTTATAAAAAATATAAAGAAAACCGAGAAGCTATGAAGAAAGCTGGAAAATATTATAATTTGAGATGAATAAAGGTTTCAAAAGTTCCCAGCATAATTTCGAATGTGATCTTCGTAAAATTTCTAGAAAAGATTCGAAAAAGTTTTGGAAAATTTTGAAACGTTTTTACAAAAATATTTCGGCGCAGGAGATAAAATTTAGTATAGATCAATCAGTTATACGATTATTCTAAATCTTTGTATAAAAATAAAGAAGCAGATACAGATAATCAAATTTTGATGGGCTAATAAGAAATATTGATAATTAAGTTATTATAAATATTCTTGATCGAGGTATTTCGAAAGACGAAATTTTATTAGCTGTTAAAAAACTTAGTAATGACAAAGCTTCGAGGATGATGATATAGTCAATGAATACATTAAAAGCACGGTTAACCAGTTTCTACCTATATTCTACACAAATAACACATAGATGAGAGGGTGATAGAGCAGATTGTTACCCGAGAAAACATTGTCAACTGAGACCGAGGGTACAATCTGTCACCCTCTCAGTTATGTGTTATCTAATTTATTATACTGAATGTTCTATCATTATTGTCTTTTACTTTTAGATTCTAAATTGAAAGTACTTGACAAGATATATAACGTCACGTACATAACAACGTCACAGTTATTAGAAAAAAACAACAACTAGAAGTAAAGAAACAGTTTTTTATTTTGTTTGGCAGTCTTTGAAAAAGTTCTGAGGCCAACACGTTATGTAAATTCAATTCATTGTCCTTTAAATCATCGGTTTTGATTGGTCTGCACGAGAGGATGACATTCAAAAAATTGTCTCATGGGCCATGGGATAGAGTTAATTATCTCCCTGATATTAGCCTATCAAACTCTTGTATTTTTGCGTGAGGTATAATAAATGAAATTGTTTAACTTAGTTTTTAATTCAGGTATAATTCCTGATTCATGGCTAATTGGTGTAATAAAACCCTTGTTACCGGATTTGTACTAACATAAGCAACACGACGGGTATCACATGTGGAGCAGGATCTGCTGCTTATCCTTCCAGAGCACCTGAGATCACCCCCAGTTGTTGGTGGGGTTCGTGTTGCTTAGTCTTTAGTTTTCGATGTTGTGTTTTGTGTACTATTGTTTGTCTGTTTGTATTTTTCTTTTTTAGCCATGGCGTTGTCAGTTTATTTTCGACTTATGAGTTTGAATAGGCCAGTTCTGGGATATGGTAGTTAGTTGAATCTGTCATATGACTTCCATCACCGCACGACTAAAATGCAGGCATCGTCACTTCCAACACATGTTGAGCGAACGAGTGAAAAAGTTTGATCTTATACTGCACAAAATATTTGGAAAATTAAAATCTAATAAGTTGGTCACCCTTCCTTAAGTAAAGTAAGAAAGTAAGTAAAACTTTATTTTGATTCGGCATATTGACAAACATACAAACATAAGCTCTAATGAGCTTTTCACCGAATATAAAAACATATGCAATAACAAATAAAACAAGACATGCAGCATGCAAATAAATAATAAAAAACAACACCACATTTAACTCTAGCATATACATGTATCTTGCTAAATGCCAAAACATATACATGTATATGAAGCACTAATACAGGAATAATTTTAAAATTTGCAGTTTAAAATTTTTAAAATAATTTAAAAAGTAAAAATTTCAAATCTTGTAATTATTAAAATGTAAAAACAAAATTTCAGTTGCAATGCAAGCTGTTAATGCAGCATAAAAAGCATAAATAATGTAACACAAATTACCTACAGGCAGAGCAAAAACAGTCTGTTGCACTCCAGGACTTAACAAGACTTCTAAAATGTGAGAAGCTGTTAACAGTCCTGAAATGGTCTGGTAAGCTATTCCATAAAGAAGCAGCAGCAAAGCTAAAAGATTTTTTTCCATATGAGGTAGTTCTTAAGTGGTACGGGAATTAAGATTAAGTACTTGCGGAACATAATTTTTTTTTCTAAACTACCCTGCAGAATGACGATTCTAAAAGTGCTTGAAACTTTAATAGAGCAGGGATACAGACGCGCCTTCTATCTGGTAAATGACGCCATAAAGGCGTGCGAAATTGACGATATTTTCCGGTGAAAGACATGATTCGAGAAATGGATTATGTCCCTCTGATATCTTTCGCCTTTCTTTTAACGAATTATCTGACGAAATAGGGATTATAACAGATGCACAGGGAGGATTTTGTAAAGGCTACTCTGTTCAAGACAGTATGTTTATCATGCATGCTCTTGTTTCACTTTATTTGTCATCGTGTAAAAATTATTCGTTGATTTTAAAAGTGCCTTTGACACTTTGTTTTCCTTCGGTTAAATGGGGAATTAATTATTGTGCGCATTTTATTGTTCATTAAAACGTTTGTATGATTTATTGAAGGCGATTCTAATTTCTTTGCCAGGAACCTAACACGGAGACGCCGGAAAATTATTAAAAACTCATAACTTGAAAACTATCAAGATGCAATTTATGGGGGAAAATAAGACCGATCTTCGAACAACCTGAGGGAGCTTTGATTTACACTCTTTGAATGATCTTAGGATTGTCTTATCTTCCCCTTAATTCAATACTTACGATCTCTCTTAATAGAATTTCTTGTTACTGGCCCCTAATTTATTTACAAATCTTACCAGTAAATTAAATATGGACTTGTCTCCGGGGGATTTAGATCTCAACATATTCACTGGTGTTAAACTGATAACCGTAACTGCAGTTACGGTGATCCCAACATGGCGGAGCCCAAAACAGGTGAAATCGTCTTTTTGTAATTTCTCCGTGTACACGCATTGTTTTAAAGAATTACTCAGCCGCTAGGTTGGTATGTACGGTATTGTTGTATGTGTGTGTTCTTAATATCATATGTGACCTTGTTACCGAAATAATAGACATTGAAAATTTACGGAAGATCATCGTAACTCCAAAAGAAGATAGTCGTAACTTGTGGACAAATAACTTGAAAGATAATCGTAACTGTAAAAAATATGTCTATGATCATAGTATCTGATTTTGTCAGAAACCTCTGCTAACGGAATATTCGATTAAAAATGTTGTGTAAAGATAACAACAAACACGTAAACAACATTCGTGATCGAAATATGTTTTCAACATAAGGTAAGTTTGCAATTTTTCATGATCATTTATACAAATATTGATATACTATTCGGGACAACCACATGTCAACGATATTAAGAATATAATGTATCCTAATGTTAAAACTGTACTAAAAAGTAAAATCACAAAAAGTAAAATCACAAAAATACTGAACTCCAAGGAAAATTCAAAAAGGAAAGTCCTCAATCAAATGGCAAAATCAAAAGTTCAAACACATCAAATGAATGGATAACAACTGTCATATTCCTGACTTGGTACAGGCATTTTCTTATGTAGAAAATGGTGGATTGAACCTGGTTTTATAGCTAGCCAAATCTCTCACTTGTATGACAGTCGCATCAAATTCCAATTATATTAACAACGATGCCTGAACAAAACAAACAGACACAATAGGTAAAAATGTCAAAAATAGGGTTACAGCAGTCAACATTGTGTTATCATCTTAATCACTATAAAAACAAACAAATGTAACGAAGAAGCACAGAAAGGCATACATCAAATTTAACATCCTCATTATGCTTATATTATACGATTTTATTTATCTATGTAAAATCCACCTATAAAGGATGGAAGGTTTTAAGTACTGGCGTAAAATCGCGCGTTTGAAATTCGCACAGGTAGACATAAAATAATTTTGTCGTTCAAAGCATAAAGAGATACATAAATACAGAGTCACATAAAATGGATATCACAAAAAACAGACTTAGCAGTAAAAGTAATATTAATAAATAAAATAATAGTGTGGTTCAAATTAATAATATGACGGGATACATAAGTACAGAGTCACGTCAAATATATATCACAAAAAACAGACTTAACAGTAAAAGTAATATTAATAGATAAAATAATTTTGTCGTTCAAAGTATGACATTACTAAATTATAGTTGTAACAGGAGACGGTTCGACCTTAGTATATTTTTTATGTATCAAATATCCTTTTTGAATTATCTGTGTATTTTATTTGGTAAATTAAGTCCGTAATGTTAACTCAGCATCTAAAGCTACACGTATTTTCTACATTGTACTAATGAGCTCCTTTTTATCGTGTGTAAAAATATACAATCTACTCGAACAGTACGTAAACTCTGATACTGATCACGGACTTTGACTTCAATATCTCTATAAGTTAACTGTAAATTGAATACCTGCAATCGGACAATTATATTAAATCAAGCGTAATTGATCTTATGGCTCGGAAATAATCAATTTCCGAAACACAAATCTACTTGATATTTCCGACTTTGAATTGTTAAAACCGTCTGTTAACCTCGTATAAAGGTTCGAACCACTGGGCCCTGAGTCTCTATGGCTGAAGAGATCGAAATAAGTATTTTTTTATAATTTAATAAGGTCTCTCAAAATATCAACACATGTAAATTGCAATAACAATATGAAGTACCAAAGTCAACAAAGTTCACATAAAACAGAGCACTCAAATAAGTCTATCAAAATATTGCATTGTAAAATAATGTAAAAGTTCTTATCAAAAATGTAAGATGAATATTAACGGCTTCTTAACAAATGGAATTCTACCGTAAACAACTTAAACTATTTAACTTTATCGTAATCTCATTAAATATTAAATTCAAAACCACGAAATACACAAACTCTCTAACTCAATTATTACTAGAGCACGCTGTGGAGTTAGACTCTATATTTAGAGGGGGCTTAATTAGATAAAACAGGACAACATAAAGTAACGAAGAATCACACTGAGAAATAAAGCATATCGGTTTTACTCAAACCAAGTTGCAGTGTCTTATTCAGACATCGGGGTATAATAAACCCGTAAGCCCTTAATAATATAAATAAACAACGGCGGTTTTATTCAAACCAAAATGTTGATTATGTCTTTTGCATTATACGATCAAGCGGCCGAAATAATAAATATCTACTGTATATACTGATTACAGGTAAAGAAATAACAACTTTAACCAAAGCGTACTTCGATACAAACTTGTATATAAAGGTGTACTCGAAAATACTTTAATCTATACATCTATTGATTAATGCCGAGAAGAAAAGAAAAGCTTTTAATCATTTATCTTATGTAAAACACCGAGAGTCCTTACTGATTAACCAATAAAAATCAACTACACTTTTTAGTTTACCCTGGATACGAACATATAAGCAAATAAAAACGACGAAAATAAATTGAAAATAGAAACAAGCCATCCTACACGTAATTTTGAATAGAAAAAACGATTCTGCCACAATATCTTCATTTAACACCCTTAGTAACGTCATTTTCTCGTAGGTAATATGCGCTATGTGTTCTTTTATGTCTACTGCAGACGCAGCATTGCCGCACACCTTTAACTACACACACCAAAGGAACTAATTCAACATTCAGATTACGAAAAAAAAGTGTTTGAAAAGGGAACGAGATTAACAGGAAAATAAGATACCGTGACCTAAAGCATATCTTTACTTGAAAACGAACGTAATTTAAACAATAGTTTCCATTTATAATGTGTAAACATGGAAAATGTTTGCCTCTCCTTGTTCGTGATGAACATTTACCGTAAATTATGGCTTGTGAAATATAAAGACTATATCTACAAAGCAAAAAGTAAATTAGTAAATTATTTACTAGTTATCAAACATTCAAACACGATTTATTTAGTCGCCCATCAGCATATAAAGAAAGTTACGATCATCACTGACAAGTTACTATGATCATGTACAAGTTACGACTATCTAATAATCAAGTTACCACTATCATAACAAACAAAATTCTTGGAGTTCCGATGATCTTCCGTAAATTTTCAATGGCTTTTATTTCGGTAACAAGGTCACATATGATATTAAGAACACATACATACAACAATACCGTACATATCAACCTAGCGGGTGAGTAATTCTTTAAAACAGTGCGTGTACACGGAGAAATTACAAAAAGACCATTTTACCTATTTTGAGCTCCGCCATGTTGGGATCACCGTAACTGCAGTTACGGTGATCAGTTTAACACCAGTGATATTGTATTGACAGTATCGACCTCTACAGTATATATCTTTTGATTTTTGTGTCGTAGAGTTCCGTCTCATTGAAGTTTACCCTTCATCTCATTTCAGTAAACTTAATATTTACTGAACTCCGGGGGATTTGGAGCTTGTGGTATCGATAATTGACACATATATATATTTTGATTTTTGTGTTGTTGGGTTGACGTTTCATTGAAGTTTACCCTTCATGTCCTTTCAATAATATTTACTAGACTCCGAGGAATTAAGAGCTTGACATATGTTAAATACAAAGTTGATTTCTATATCTTTTGAATTTGTGTTGTTTGTTTGTCGTCCTATTGACGTATACCACTCATTTCCTTTTTAATCACCTGTAAGTGATTTGATTTCAGAAATTATCCAATGCATGCGCAAGTACATTTTTATCTAGTATCCTCCAGCAATATATTTGAAGCTGATATGGATTTTATCGGCTGAATTTGTTATAAGAAGAAGAAGAAAATGTTTTTCTTTATATCGTACTTGCCTCACTGTAAACTTCTTTGACCTCTACAGATGTTTATCTCTTTTGAAATTGTTTTCTCTGAATATATAGTAGAAATAAATGAACTGTTTATCACTGTTATTAATCTTTCTATAATTGTATCAATTAAAATAATAATTATTATTCAAAATAACATTAAAGTAATCGCACTACAGGATCATTTCTTCATTGAATGTATTCCCAAATGTAAAATAATATTGTTATTATTCGAATTAACCTTTACAAACATGTATAATTAAGAATTTACTTGACCAGAAACGGTCATGAACTTGAATTTCTTTATAACTAGAACAGTCTTGAACTTGAACGTCTTTCTAAGCGAGATATTTTTCTTCGCTTGATTTTTAAAAATTTATTTTAACTGTAACATGTTGAACATAGCCGATGATAGCAGATATATATTTTTTTTTAAATGATATGCAATGTACAATTAAATAACTTCTATCTTACACGTGTGTACAATTGTCATGTACACGTAATTAAAACCGATGTACAGATGAGAACATATTTAATGTGAAAACATGAAACTATTGTAAACAGGTTGAGCGTCCGGAAACATGTTAACCCGCCACATTCTGTATGTTTCCGTCCTAAGTATGGCACCTGTAGGTAGCACGGTAGTATTTGCATTCCAGAATTTAGGTTATTCTTTTGTGTACCCTACTTAGGTCAATGGATCTGAACAGTGTGATTGGACAAAAAATACAGTATCAACTAAACATACTTTCCCAAACTGAGGGATGAATCAGGTATAGAAAAATATGAAATAATTTTACATACAGGTGAAAATGATTTTTTGAGAATTTTTTAAAATTTTGTATTCACTGCATGATAAAAGACCTAAAAGCACTAGTGGCCTTAGGTTTTTAAAAATAGCAAAAAAAGTAAACGGTCATGATATATATTCAAATTTATTTCTGATTAGTAAAATGGAAGTACTTCAATTAACTGTGTATGTAGAATTTTTGGCAGTGCTAGAAAGTGGTGAAAATCCTCAAAAGGCTATCATTATCCCTTATGGGCCAGGAAATACTACCGTGCCACCTGTAATTCAGTGGTTGTCATTAGTTGTTGTATATCGTATTTTTTTCGTTTATTGCTTTGTACATATATCAATTTTTGGTTTAGTCCTGTTTCTCCCACTTTTAATTACCGTAATTATCAAACAGTTAAATAAACAAAATGACAATGGACTTACTGACCATAAAATAAAATAGTCTGTTCCAAATACATTTCAACATATAGGTGTATAAATGAACAAAATGTATGCAATCTACATAAAATGTATTTTATTGTGGGTTTTTTTGTATAAAAAGTCAATTGATTTTTTTATTTGATTATTCTTTTTTCATGGTGTTGGGTAATTTCGTGTGGTTTTTATTTTTTGTGCTTTTTGTACTTATTTTCCACTTCTTGTTCTTCGTTTGAATAACAACAAGGCTAACAATATATATGATATTTTTTTTAATTTAAGTCATATATTCACTAAAAATCATAACATATACATTGTATTGACATAATTCGAATTACAGCACACCATCATTGACAGTAAGTATTATAATGAAATAAATTATCAGTCTTCAATTGAAACATACGTTGTAATATTACAAAACATCATCTTTCAATATAACAGTAAGCATAATAATATAGTACAAAATCAATGTAGAAGGAAGGATGCTGCATCTGAGTAGTTGATAACATCTATCTGGCCTTGATGGTATCTGTCTTTGAGTAGCTGTAGTCTTGTGTTGAGAACACTTTACTTGCACCTGGTTGGTTGACAGGCACCTCCTGCAGCATACTGGATTTTAGTGCATTCTGTGAAGGACTGGGTCTTTTGTATTTATAGGACTTTAATAAGGGTTGTGAAGATTTGGGTGGGCGTGTTGCACTTTCTTCTTTATTTTGTTGTGCCATCCTTCTGAGTGGTTGGTTGTACAGGGTACTTAAGCCTGGAAGCGGTTCCATAAGAATCTGTGGCCTTGAACCCAATACTCTGTCACGTAGTCTGTAAAAACTGTTGTGTCTGGGACGTTGTCAGCTTCACCAATGTCTTCCAATGCGTTGAGCCAAACATCTTCAACCTGTTGCTGTGGGACGAGTGGTAGGACTGCTGCTCTTCTAACTAGTTGAGTGATGTCATTCTCCTTGCAGTAGGTTTGAAGTTGCATTGATGTGCCTTTCTCCAAATACATTGGATGAAGTGGAAGAAACAACCCTTAACTGTTACCCTGGGAAAACTGTACATGTTACATTCTTGGTGACTGTCTCGAAATCGATAAACACTGTGTCAGGTTGGAATTGAGGTTGGTGTTAAATTATAATGCAATTACACGTGTAGAGCTTGGCTAACCTTTCAATTGCGAACTTAAAAGATGACTTTCTAAACGGCAGCTTTTTATAACTATCTATAAATTTATTGGCTTGGATGCAGATTTAAGCTCAGTTCATGTCACTTATTATCTTAATTTTTGGTTATATATTTTTTTTTTGTATTATTCGACAAGAAAATAAATATAACAGAATCCTTATCTTATTATTGAACATTTCACAAATGCATTTTAATAAATAATTAAGCACATTTGTTTAATAACTTCCATTTTTACTAAAATAAAATCAATTTTAATATTGTAACATAAAGACATAAAGACAATTCTTTAAAGTTTACAGGTGAATCACAACACAAGAACAATTTAGGAAAAAACTTTAATTACTTAAACAACAAATACCCAAATGTTTACATAAGCATGTAATTAAAAGTGGGAGAAACAGGATGTCACCGTTTTTTTATTGGGCTGAACGTTGCTTTAAAGTAAATTAATTTAAAAAGAAACACACACATCGGTATGATTAAAATCCACCATACCGCATCCAAATTTCCAAATGAAAAGCTGTGATTGAAACTCCATGAAGAGTATTGCAACAAGAGCAAAATGAAAGTTCAATCTTGAAGTCATTTATATACAATTACGCACCAAAACTAAGAGCGATATCCACTAGAATAGAAAGAAAAAATCCAAAAAGCTAAATTTTTATTTTGCATTTAAATTTGTCTTAATCTAGTGACAAAATATAACCCCCCTATTAAACACAGAAATCTTGATCTTTTCAATGTTTGTCTCGTTTTAGTAAGGACGCTATTAAATATAAATTTACAAGAAAACTATCCCAGAGTTGTAAATAGTAACAATAAAATTAAACTGAAATAAAAACTAAATTTTCATATAATGTTATCATATCGCTCCTAAAATAGCAAACGACGAGTACAGCAGGCTATAGGAGCTTTGTGTAAAATTGGTTTAAAATGTTTTTATGCGAATACATTTCTTGAGTACCAACTTCAATTCATTTTCCTGCTGGCTGTATACCTCTCTAGAATACGCCAATTATCCGTGTATGTATGCAGCTAGTTTGGGGAAAACATTCCAATGGAATCGATTGATCTGCATCAAAGATGAAGACTTTTGAAATTAAGTACTAAGCAAATTCAATCGGACCTTATCCCGATGTAATCATTGAATGTGAATAGATCGGGCGGACCGCAAATACATGTACAGAAATCGAGACGACCTTTCCTTAAAATTGTATAAAACAATTGTAAAAATCAATAACGGATCACCTACTATGTAAAATTTGTATCGTCAATTTTTTAACCTGCACGGACATTACCTTTAAATTGTTATATTTACGAAAAGACAACAGTTCTATATTGAAAGTTAACGTGACAAGAGCAGACCGGTGTACTCGAAAACTTAAGATGTGAAAAATATATAGTTTTAGTTTGGGAAATTGTAACATGCTAAGAACTATGTGGAACACTCGAAAACTGTTTATCTGAATGATCTATAGATTTTGTTTGTACATGATTGTTTCCAATTTATTCTATCAATATGAGGCAAAGAACAACATTTTTTAAATTTCAGTTTCACAATCTTCCAATGCAATTATCTCTGTAAACAATGAGCATGAATATCGTTTCGTTGCATGTATATTTCTAATAACACAGTTTAACACATATTTTTTTTTTTTAAATTTAGAAATAACTTTTGATCAGCATCGTCACCGGCATTGTTTTACTATTGATTTTCTCGACTTTTAAGATGTTCCCGGTCATCGGTTTGGCCACTGAAATGACCTTCGTCATTGTCGACCTTTTTCAATTTTGTTTTGTTTAATAGCGATTTAAGCACGAATACATACGTTTCAGAAATAGACTTAACCTTTTACGTTCGATAACAATGTTTTAGCAACCTTTAACTGAAGTAATATAGTTTATAAACTGGAAATTATCAGTCGAAATGTATATTTTTCACCATGCCAATACTGAAGCTCTGGCTACTGGGTGGATTTGAGTTGACCAACATTAGCCTCAGTCCAGTGATAGTTATATAAGTGTATAGATGACACGTGTGCCTGTTAAATTTTCTCTCAGTTACGTCGAGATTAACAAGTTTGGGAAGTCTAATTAATAAAAACATAAAAAAGACTTAACCCTCTTGCTGCCAGAGATACACATGTGTCCACACCGAATGTGCCAGAGGGACACATATGTCCATGTATAACTGTATTTCATTGAGATTAAACATAGATGTTTATACAGTGCAATATGTGTCTTAAATCGGTCTCGATCAGGGCGTGACTTCCAATAATAATTGACATCATAGTTGGGCACTGTAACGTTACAGACGTCCTCCTGACGTATTTCCTGACAAACGAAATGTAACCACATGAAATAAAATTGAGAATGGAAATGGGGAATGTGTCAAAGAGACAACAACCCGACCACAGAACAGACAACAACAGAAGGTCACCAATAGGTCTTCAATGCAGCGAGAAATTCCCGCACCCGGAGGCGTCCTTAAGCTGGCCCCTAAACAAATATATATACTAGTTCAGTGATAATGGACGTCATACTAAACTCCAAATTATACACAAGAAACTAAAAGTAAAAATAATACAAGACTAACAAAGTTTTCATGAACTCTCATGCACCATGCAGTGACAAGAATGAAATGTAAACCGAGAGGACGATTAACTTCGTATGATTTTTTACTGGCTAGCAGGTTTAATCATATGCAGTAAACGATTGGCGATCCGTTTCTAATCAGACCCAATATATCTCGATGAAAGCCACAATAAATAAGTAAATGATTTATGCTAAAACTCTTTAACCGTGTAGGTTAAGAATGAACGATGTTCCGTACACGGTACCATTGAAGTTGTAAAAAGAATTTCTGGAAACGCCAACAAACTGCTTTTACTGCGGTCATATATGTTATTATGATGTTCTACTGCAGTTGGACGGCAAACGATTTAATGGCTTCTAAGGTCAAGACATTGGTCACGTGATAAAAGGTCAGAGTTTACAGTTTTTTGGTAAACGTGCATGCCTCGTGGTTGTTTGACTCGTATCGTCTTATTTGTACTCATACATCAATAAAAATCAAAGTGTTCAATTTTAGTTTCATTATTCTTTATAATTATTATTTAAAAGTGTTGTTAAAGTATTATAAATTCACGAGTGAAGTGAAACTTTTTTTCTGAAAATTTGCGTAGGTCCACGGAAAATCCCTAATTATTCCTTAAATAGGTATGGTAACGTGTTGAGGGGTAAAAAATATGAAGCAAAACCATTTTTTACGTTAAATTTTAATGATAATCGATCCTTAATTCACTGGACACGAAATTGTGTCAGCTTAATCGTGGCGAAGTGGAGATCAAAGGGAGATAACTCCGTACACGCGTCGTAGGAAATTGCAAGTTCACAACAGTATATTCGAGTAAAATTAATGATTGTAGTTATATTTCTACACTTTCTTGAATAACTATTCAATTTTTCATGTTCCTCTACTTTTGTAACATTAAAATAGTCATGGAATGGTTGAATATGACATTTTGTCAAGTACTTACAGGTTTTTGAAAACTTCCAAAGAAGAAAATTATAGATAACTGATTTTTCTCTGAAACTTGGACTTATTTGTATATTCTTAAACACCCTTTTGGTAGATGGAATGATACAAGTCTTTGTTTTACTTTATTTGTATCAATACTCTTAGAAAGGATATGAAAATAAACTCAGTGTACATGTTGGTTGTTTATAGAACAGTTTTTTTAATTTTTAAAATATAAATTTAACTCTAAAATTAGACTTCAATTTTTATGTATAAATAAGTATCTAAAATAGAAAGTTGTTAATCTAGTGCACTGAAAATGTTCCATCAGAAATGAGATTTAACAAAGTTATTTAGACTGAAGAACTTATAGATTGTCACTTTGTATGCTGATCATATGGGGAAAAAGAGTGATATTATAAATTCTAACACAGCATCAATTGTGAAAACTTTGTATTTTTCGAAAAACTAAGGATTTTCTTATCCCAGGAATAGATAACCTTAGCCTTATTTGACACAACTTTTTGGAATTTTGGATCCTCAATGCTCTTCAACTTCGACTTGTTTGGCTTTATTTAATGAATGGCTATTATTTATTTTGAATTTATTGAACCATAAAATCAATTTTTGACTCTTCACATTGAATAATCCGCGAAGCGGATTATGTAAAATGTGAAGAGTCAAAAATTAATTTTATGGTTCAATAAATTCAAAATAAATTATTGCCATTCATTATAAATAAATTTCTATCAAAAATAAGGCTCAAAGAACTTTTTATATTAACAATAACAACGTACACACATGTTGGCGTATGAATACACAATGTCAGAGTGGGCGTGTCCCCATAAAAATTGACAACATTGAAAATAAAACTAATACTTTTAACCAATCAGAAGACAGTAAATACACCAAATTTATTTATAACTATTTTGATTTGAGCGTCACTGATGAGTCTTATGTAGACGAAACGCGCGTCTGACGTATTGAATTATAATCCTGGTACCTTTGATAACTATTGTGAAACAATAGTTCTCTCCTCCAGACATTTTATTTTTCAAGATGCGAGGCTTGCCGATCAATTTACATATTTAAGATTTCACTGTTAAGAGTGGAAAAATAACTTTTTGACAGAGATTCTGTATGGGAATGTTTCTCTTGATGTTTTTAAACAATACATTTATGTTACCAACTACATTGTATCTTTGTTTTTCTACTATGATCTGTAAAGAGATGGGTTCTTTATGTGTGACCTCAATGATCATCAGGCATGATTATTGGTAGCCTTTTTTCCTGATGTAGCAATGGCAAATTCTGAGAAAAGCAAGAACTTTTCAGCAGAGATCCAAGTCTTTTATAAAGAGAGGGTGGATCAATCCATATAACAGAAAAAATATATTTGATTTCATGCTAAATAATTACATACAAGAGGGGTTTATCTGCCATTTGTCAGCAAAACTTGTGTTTCAATAGAATTTAACTTTGCATTACATTAAAATACAATATGGAAAAAAAGAAAATGTAGACAATACAATTCAAAATTGTGAACATGGACATTGAATGAAAAAAGAAGTCAATTTGCAGTGGACAGAAGTACAATTGTTTTATATTATACCTACTATAAGATACAGTGGCGGATCTCCCAGGGGTCCAGGGATTGGAATCCCGTCTTTTTATCGACAACCAATGCATTTGAATGGACCCCCCTTTTTATCCTGGGTTGCGAACACCCTCCCCATCCCCATTTTCAAAATTGGCTGGATCCGCCCCCGAGATAAGAAACTATATTAGATGTACAAGTTCCGTTGCTCGCTCTTAATCAAGAGAAAAAATCTGCCAAAAAGCAAGAAAGGGATTTAAAACATTATAATCAACACAAAGAAAACTGAACAAAAAGCTGTATTGCAATCTGATATCATGCAGTTCACATAATTCCTATTATTACAAGTTTTGATTTTTTTTTACTTAATTTTGAATTCAAAAGTCCTACATTAGCTAAGCTGATCAGTTTAATAAAGTCTGAAAATGCTTTGTTTAAA